>CM062811.1:102747805-104043942 GCA_031772625.1 Pinus tabuliformis
TATAGGTTGCTTAGCCCTCTGTTCCACCCTTTAGTACTCTCGCGAAAGGGTACAATTGGATTTCGCGCAGCCCTAACCTGCGGCTCAGGGACTTTTGCGCTACTAGGGCAACAAACTACGATATCTCCAAACTAGGCTAAGTGTCTTACTTATCTTATTAACAGATCTTAGTTAGCTTCACGTAAACAGATGTTCTTACTTGCATTCACTTAACCAACAAAATTACATATATTCACGCATCATATAAGCATTATAAGTGAAATTCATACCCAACATAACAAGATGCATAAACAGGAAAGAAAGATGCAGAATTTGTAGAATACTTCTCTTTATTGATAATTCCAGACAATTACAGACTCAACTTACCCTAAGCACTCAACTGCAGGGGTCCGTGCACTCAGCTGCGAATTTCTACCCTAGGCCTCTATGCACTCAGCTGCAGAGCCTCTACTTACGCTAAGACTTAGACTTCTTGCTCTAAAATATGACTCTCTTCATCATATTATTTCTTTTCTTTTTCTTTTTCCTATCAAACTACTTAGAGCTTAGCTTTACTTATACAATCCCATGGTCCGTGGACCATGGGTAGATCTTTTATAACCGATATTACATTTCCAAAATAAAGGCGGACAACCCTATGACTCTTTAACACATACACGCTCCGCGACCACAAAATGTGGAGTCTTTACACTTGGATTACAAAATTTGACCAAAATATGGGCTTTTAACCCCATAACTGCCCTTGGGAGATCCCACGCCCAATAAGAGGCAAAGGAAGAAGTTTTCTTTTACCTTAGAAAACTTAACACTCGTGACAACTCATTACTGCCTTGTAGATATCTACAAAAAGTGTGGGCTGATAGTGTTGAGAGATAAAAAGTGTCTTTTTAACTCCTAATTATCTTCACATTAATTGTCAACCCAAGGACGACTTTTTATTTCAAGAGTGTACTCAGTCTAATGTGGTTATTTACTCAAGAGTAATGTTTTGCAGTATAGTGCTTAAAATCCAAAAGTAAATGAATGATGGAAACAAAATCTAATTGGAATAGCAAGAAACTAAAATGTTCTGAACTAAATCATTCACTCAAACAACCATCAATCGAGGATACAGTAGCAATAACTCATTCCTCTAGAGATTGATACAATTGAAATCAAACTGGAACAAGACAATCAATCCGAGAACGAGGAAGCAATAACCAATGTTCTTTATAGTTGACAATCCTGCTTTAAAGCAATTAAAAGGAAATAGAAATTGAACTAAAGCTTCTATTGAAAGTAAACTAGAAAAACTCTTTAAAAGCAAACTCTTTGCAATTAATCAACAAAAATGAACAACAAAGTAAATGGACAACAAACTGTAATTAAAGGAATCGAATAACCAATCCTATTGAACAACAATCTGTAATGAATATCAATCAAATGAAACAGCAAGTGGAATGAAACCATAATTGAAATAGAACAATGAAGCTCTATTAAGGCATTAACAAGATAAATTATACAATGTTGAGATTCTTGTTAAATAATAAAATAACAACAACGCGATTTGTTAAGATAATCACACTGATATCAAAGTAATTAAATAGTAAACCGATTAGCTTACAAAATATAATAAAAGCAAATATGAACTATCTCATAATAATAATGAAAAGGTAGAGATACAAACAGCAGATCGATCCACCAGGGCCAGGCCCTCAACCATTGGTGAAACGCCGCTGAGCTACTGCAGAACTAAGAAGTTAAACTGCAACACGTTCTTGTATTAATCATGCATAACAACGTTTACAAACAGTTGATCTCTGTTTAATCAATGAGAGTCGATGAGTAATTGTATAAATACAACAAGAAATCTCCCCATCTCTCAGCCACCCCCCCTTCTGAATTCATCATTCCCCTTCTTTGATCTTTGTTTTGATTAAAATACACAGAGAGCAGAGAGCAGTTACAACTATGATGATTACAATATGATAATTATTACAAAATTGGATTGTTTCTAACCAATTTATCAACAAGAAAATATATTTCCATCCATCTGTCAACAAGAGCAAGGCGAATTTGGCTTTACAGCTGAGATTTGGAGAACAGCTGCAACAAAAAATCTGAGAAAATCATGCTCAAAGAACCCTTCTCTCAATACAATCTGAATTTGGGCAAAATGTTCTTTGAAAAAGTTAATTTGGTCTGTTTTGGACAAAACCCATGTTCCAGATTTTTCAGATTCTTCTTCATTTGCCCAGAATCTCAACCGCAAAACTGTCACTTCTTATTCTAGCTAATTTCTGAGTTGGAATATTTGATGATGATTTGGAGATCAAATCTATAATCTGGCAAATATCTTGGAGGCTAAAATGGTGAGTGATGTTACAAAATATATTAATAAACTATCATTGATAAAATCATGCATAATCATCAATTTATTAAAAATAAAGGAGAATAAATAATATTTTTCCATAAGAGCATAAATCATTATAAGATAGAATTATATGATAAATTATGAAAATGACATGATGAAGAATGGTAGAAATGGGTGGAATAAGCGTTCAAAAGTGATAATAATAATGGCATATTAACGGCTCAACATACCCCCACACTGAATATATTGCATGTCCTCATGCAACAAAAACTGAATATATTGCATGTCTTCATGCAATCCAAAGACAAAACCCATGTGTTAACCAAGCAATAAAAAAAATTGTTCATCCCAGCTCATGAAATGGATAGAACAAATGAATTCTTCCTTAATTAATGAATATTCAATTTTAGCAATCTTGATGAAGGCGTAACAATTTGTACATTGACGTTCAACTTATGTGTATATGAATTTGCAGCAAAATATGATATAAGTAATAGCAACTTCATTAACCATTTTCTCAAAAACTGCAACCCAGATTTTGTTGAAATGTTGCAAGTAAATTTATAATATATGAATGCTTCTATGATCCAAAAATCAGATCGTTTTGATGCACGGATCATGAGATATAAACAAAATGGCTGTAGGTGATAGTGCATGATTTCTGAAATTTTATGAACCAATTTAACTTGAAATTATTTGGGTTTGTATATTTTAATGATACGTCTGTGTTTTCCAGAAATCACAAGAATTGAGTTCATATTTTTAAAAGTATTATGGAAATAAATTTCTGCACTGTATAAAAATGAAATTGTATGCCTTAAATGAGAAAGAAAGTAGAAAACATCCATCATGCATAGCAATTCCTTCCCCTCACTGAAGAATTAGCATGCTATCATGCGATGCTAGAAAACAAATAGAGGTGGTTGCTAGCATTTGTTGAATTCTATGCTTGGTGTAAAACAACATGGAATAAGAGAGGGGTTGAGAATGAATAAGAATAGTAATAGATGATAAAGAATATGAATGACATGGTCATAAGAATGAAATGAATGAAAGCAACACTCCCCCAAATTGAAAGATGATATGCTGCTAACAAATGGGAAGTGTTAAAGATGTGGAATGAAGGATGATAAATAATGTTCAAAATGGATTTTCATTAAATTCTCCTATCATAATAAATCAGGAAATTATGCTATTTTATCTCAAGTTTTATCTCCGAAAAAAATGTAGAATGACATGTATGAACTGGCATTTGTTGAAGCTGATGTAGGCTGAACGGATACTAAAAGTGAGGCAAAAGGTGGAATCCAGGCAAGCACATCATGTCTGAACAATTGGTCACGTTCGCAAGTTGCTCGAGCTTCTTCTGTTAGTTGCAATACTGTGGTCATGCTTCGAATAGAATTCTGCCCATACTTGTTGTTCTCCTGTAAAAAAATCACTGTTTTGCATAGAATGTTCTTGAATCCATAGTGTTAGTTTTAAATAGAGCAGATGCAAAAATGTCAATTAGAAAAACTTTTGTATACATGCAATACTAATATTTTGTCAAACCAACAAGTTATGGCAGAGTGCAGTAATCATATCGCATGCTATACCATAATGCATACATTCCCCCCTTCAATTGAAAAACGGATTCCATGACCATAAAGCATATGAAAGGTGTTGTGCTGATGACAAGGCAAGGGAATGAATAACACAGTAGTGAATGAAGCAGAGTACACATATCAATGATAGGACGGTGGAGTTATGGTTATAATGAGAGCAGAGTGTGTAAAGATAGTTATGAATAAGAGATAGGACACTTTGGATTGATGATAAGTTATGCGAAAAAGAAAAAGGACAACAATATGCCAAAAAAATGCTTTGCTGACGGTATTCTAGCTAAAAAATGATGTGATTGATCAAAAAATAATTTCTCATGCATAAAGTTTCAAAATAGGGAAAAAAATTAAGGAAATAACTTCTCCGATAAAAAGAAAAATAAGGAAAGGGTATTATAGTAATAATTGACGATAAGATATAACTTTAATACCATAAGTAGAGCTTCTGCTGCCAGTAGGCGTCCATAGCCTTGGCAGGGTTGATTTTTAACCCGTATGAGACAGGATCCTCAATTTAGAAATTGAGAGTTCCAGTGCTGTTCTACAGAAGAGATCGGTGTGCTGGCATGGTAACTAGATAACCATACTGCCATTCACTGGGATTTAGCAAAAGTGATCAGGCCGACTCATGATGAGACCTCTTGTTTCAAGGATAATTTGGCTATCCAATGGATCATAACCCTGGTGTGGTAGCCATAATGGGAATGTCACCTTGTTACAACCTTATCAACATGGTAGGCTGGCTCGTAATGAGACCTCCTATCCTCCATCTGCGAACAAAATTTTGTTGTTATTACACGTTTTTATGATAAAAAGAGGGAGGCTCAGTACTCCTTAAGAGCTGGGATGGTGGAAGAAGTTGAACATGTCAATAGAAAAAAATATACCCATAATCTCATTTATTATAAATAGAGAAGATTATAACCAGGAAGGGTGGAACCAGCATGGTATTAAGATGATCAATCAATATCATGTTCAACAGAAAACAATGCAGTAAAGTAGTATATAAATAATTGTGTCCCTTTTGAAAATAATCTATCATCAAGGAGTTGTCCTGTTAAAGATCATAATGTGAATGATATTAACTCGCTTCAATAGAATCCATAATTCTTGTCCTTATAAAAGTAGTGTACTTCATGCCATGAAGGGGAATCAGTAAAATGTGGTTGAGATGAACTAGGAATAATCCCACAAGAGGAAGGAAGGGTTGCTCTCGAAAATACTCCCAAAGTGTTGCTCCTTTGAAGGAACAGAAAAAACACTAAAAAAAAAGTGTTGTTCCTTATAGGGAACAACAAAGAAAATGCATGTGAAAAAGCAAAAATACACACAAATAAGTGTTGTTCCCTATAGAGAACAACAAAAAAATGCATGTGAAAAAGTGTTGTTCCCTAAAAGGAACAACAAAAAGTGCGAAAATGATGTTCCTTTGAAAAATAACAGCAAAAATGTGAAAGTGTTGTTCCTTTGGAAAGGAACAAAAAAAATGTGAAAGCGCAGAAGTGTTGTTCCTTTCGGAAAGGAACAACAAAAACGTGAAAGTACAGAAGTGTTGTTCCTTTCGGAAAGGAACAGCAAAAACGTGAACGTGCAAAAGTGTTGTTCTTTTTGGAAAGGAACAACAAAAACATGAAAGTGCAGAAGTGCTGTTCCTTTTAGAAAGAAACAACAAAAATGTGAGAGTGCAGAAGTGCTGTTCCTTTGGAAAGGAACAACAAAAACGTGAAAGTGCAGAAGTGTTGTTCCTTTCGGAAAGGAACAACAAAAACGTGAAAGTGCAGAAGTATTGTTCCTTTCAGAAAGGAACAAAAAAAACATGCAGAAGTGCTATTCCTTTCGAAAAAGAACAACAAAAACGTGAAAGTGCAGAAGTGTTGTTCCTTTTTAAAGGAACAGAAAAAAATGTGAAAGTGCAGAAGTGCTGTTCATTTTTAAAGGAACAACAAAAGTGTGAAAGTGCAGAAGTACTGTTCCTTTGGAAAAGAAAAACAAAATGCAAAATGCAAGCATACAAAGAATGAATTAGTTGTTCACTACATTGATGCTGAGGATGGGCCACAAGTTTAAGGAAGCAACACCTGAAACACAAAATATAAGAGAAATCAGAAAAGAAACAACCTTTTATTTAAAAACAGTATGTAAATAAATAAATTAAGTTACAACAGCTATGATGTAAAATGGAAATCAATTATTTATTTCTTCTTGTTATGAATATGTTAGGTAATGAACTGGATGAAATGCCCTTGTTTCACTAAAATTTCTCTCAAGAATCGCTCGTCCATAAATTGACCTTCTTTGTTCTGCTAAGACCTGCAAAAAACGAGTATCTACGTGCATTAAAACATTAAAT
The DNA here is from genome assembly GCA_031772625.1 of Pinus tabuliformis. Classification (NCBI taxonomy): domain Eukaryota; kingdom Viridiplantae; phylum Streptophyta; class Pinopsida; order Pinales; family Pinaceae; genus Pinus; species Pinus tabuliformis. The sequence goes on from CM062811.1 coordinate 102,754,113, forward strand.
TATGGAGAAAGAGAGGTGAGCGGGCTCCCATAATCCAAGAATTATGCAAAAAACTAACAAGTAGTTACTCTGTAGAACAAATCCATGGACAAAGTAAATATTATTTATGACCCGCGGGAGAGCAGTGGCCAATCATGCTAACCAGCAGTGTTTCAATTATCTTTGTTTTTCGTCCAATTTGAGTGATTCCAAAGCCAAATGAGATCTAATTCAAAGGTTTATCTCCAGTAGCAACAGGTTTTAAAAATTCAATGCTATGATATGTCAAATTTATTTAGAACAACCTGCATAATAGAGTCATTTTTGATTTTCCAGCTTAAACCAACAGTTGATATTTCAAACATAAATTTTTCGTTTGATGGTGTATTGAAATGATTCAAATTGGAGATTAAATTAGATTCATTTATTGATCTCAAATAGAAACAAGTTTTGAAGATAAGAAGAACTGATGGGTCAAATACATTAATGAATAGCCGAGAAAACAGAGTTTAAAGAGTGCTGATTTATGATAGGCAGTCAGTATTTTGGTCATAAATTCCTCATACGATATCGAAATTGAGTGTTTCAAATTGTGTTGTAAACTAGATTCATAAAGGAATATTCCATAGAAACAGGTTTTAAAAATATAGTCATTTAGGCTTCCAAAAATCGCTTGTCCCAACTCTGTTCCTGAGCTGTCTATTATACACCCTGTCAATGTTTTGGTTCTAACTTTTTCGTTTCAAATCCAAATTGAGTGATTCAAATTAGGTTGGAAAGTATACATCAAGGGCTACTTAGGATAGAAATATGTTTTAAAAATATTCACTTTTGGTCCTTCAAAACATGACTGTTCCGACTGTGTTTTCAAAATTTTCATTAAGCCCACAAGCCAAAAAAATATGATATTCAATCATTTTTTCAAATTGGTGATAAAAGTGAATATGGGTGTTTGTAGAATTATTATTTCCATTATAATTCATCTACATACACAAATGAATTAAAAAAATTATCACCAATGTTGATTTTCATAGCATGTTGCAACAAAAAACAACTAGTTTTACATTAAAACAAAATGCATTTATTTATGTCCTTATTTATTTTATTTTTTTTACACTAACCTATTTTGATTTGAAAAATGAATATGATTACGTATAAGAGCACTTCCAATGGAACCATTTTCAAAATAGGGCTTCATGTATACACATACCCAAATTTGAAAAATGCATATTAATGAATATTAGGGTATGAGAAGCCAACTTCCCTTGAAAAGATGGTGTCAAAAATTGTTGAAGTATGGAGTGATGTTGTAAACAAGTTATGGAGTGAAACCAATCTTCAATATATCCTTTACTTTTTTGATTTTCCATAGCCATCATATCATGAAGTTCTTGGGCTTTTAAAATGACTTGTTGATACATACTAAAAGAAACCTCATTTTCTTCCATAACTTCTACAATTTTTGAATTTGAAACATTCTGAATCTCATTGTAATTTTTTTCAAATGGCGCATGTGAGATAGAATGGGTGGGAAGGGTGGGTAAATTTTGAAGTTCAACACTGTAAGCATGTTGTGCTGGTTTATTGTGGTGAGGGTGTGGAATGAGTTGAGCAGGAAATTGTGTACAGAATGGAGCATTTTGATGATGTAGATGATTGGGTTGAGTGAATGGTTTTGATGGGCAAGCAAGATGTTGTGGGAGAGATGGTGAAGAATATGGAGAATGTGTTTGTGCTACAAGATGAGGGAGAGTCGTCATGCAATCATAAGGTGAACCATGCCAAACTTGTAGACAAGATTGGTGATGGTTATATTGAGATTGACATGGCTGCCCTAACACATTAGTATTCCATAATGGATTATGCACGTAAGGAAATGGAGAAGAAGTGTTTTGAACCATACCTGTAGGCCATGATTTCCATGGTTTTGACCTTGTTGTAGCTTCCTCATCTCTTTGATATGCTACTTCCATCCTAGATAAGGAAGAACAACTATCTATGGGATGCTCCTTTTGGTAATGCGGAAAAAACACTTCATCAAATTCTTGATTTTTCTGAACCTGCAAAACATCCAATTTTGAACTTAGAGAGTTAATAAAATCAACTTTAAAATTTTCAAATAAAACATTGATTTTAGCTCTTATGTCTCCTATTCTTGTAGTAGATTTGGAAAAGAAAGAACAAACATTTCTAGAATTCTTACTAGCCTTGGAGATTCCTCTTGAATACCTTATGCATAATTCACAAACAACATCATATAATAACTGAAAAACATCACCTTTTCCTATCAGATTTAAGAGTTCTAAAAATTCATCGTTGATTCCTTTAAGAAGGAGTGTTTTTAAGATCTCTTTTTCCAAATGCTTATGTTTTGATTTTTGAAGGTTGTAATGAAATCGCTCCACATATTCCTCCAAGCTTTCATATTCCCCTTGTATCATATCGAAAATATCTTCATTGTCCTTGCAATAGCCCTGGTACTTCTTCAAGAATATGTTCTTCATGTCCTCCCATGTTTGGATGCAGTTCCCACCTAGGCTCATGAACCATCAGAGAGCTGCTCCTTTTAGAGTAAGAGAAAACACTTTCAACTTTTTATCATTAGTACAATAATCATATCCTCTACAAAGTATTTCGAACTCAAATAAGAATGTATCTGGATCTTCATTTGTCAAACCATGAAAATTTGGTAGAGACAATGGGGGAATTATGTGCATTTGTGTCGCTCCTCCTAGATCATTGATAGGGAATTCAAAAGTAGAAATGTGAGCCATTTCTTACCATAATAGAAGATGTTCTTCATTTGTTTCTTAGAGGCTCCTTCTTCAAATGTTCTTGTCAATCGGTTAGTGAAATGGGTGGTGCTTACATCACCACTTAAGTGAAATCATGAGATTTGTTTTTCAAAATTTCTATTTTTTTTTTTTAGTCATTCACACAGAAATTCAAACATTTATTTCTACCCTAAGTTCTTTAACAATTCTGTTGGAAAGCGGGCGGGGGAGCAGGGCTTTTACATTCTCCTATAAGCAGGTTCTTACCTTCCATTTTTAATACCCAATTCTTTCCTAACAGGCACTCATCAGATGCACACTACTCCTTAGAAATGGCTACACTCTCCCCGGCAACGGCGCCAAAATGTTGAGCAATAAAAGGTGTCTTTTTAACTCCTAATTATCTTCACATTAATTGTCAACCCAGGGACGACTTTTTATTTCAAGAGTGTACTCATTCTGAGGCGACTATTTACTCAAGAGTAATGTTTTGCAGTATAGTGCTTAAAATCCAAAAGCAAATGAATGTTGGAAACAAAATCTAATTGGAACAACAAGAAACTGAAATGTTCTGAACTAAATCATTCACTCAAACAACCATCAATCGAAGATACAGTAGCAATAACTCATTCCTTTAGAGATTGATGCAATTGAAATCAAACTAGAACAAGACAATCAATCTGAGAACGAGGAAGCAATAACCAATGTTCTCTACAGTTGATAGTCTTGCTTTAAAGCAATTAAAAGGAAATAGAAATTGAACTAAAGCAGCTATTAAAAGTAAACTAGGAAAACTCTTTAAAAGCAAACTCTTTGCAATTAATCAACAGAAATGAACAACAAAGCAAATGGACAGCAAACTGTAATTAAAGGAATCGAATAACCAATCCTATTGAACAACAATCTGTAATGAATATCAATCAAATGGAACAACAAGTGGAATGAAACCATAATTGAAATAGAACAACGAAGCTCTATTAAGGCATTAACTAGATAAATTATACAGTGTTGAGATTCTTGTTAAATAATAAAAGAACAGCAACGCGATTCATTAATATAATCACACTGATATCAAAGCAATTAAACAGAAAACTGATTAGCTTACAAACTGTAATAAAAGAAAATATTAACTATCTCACAATAATAATGAAAAGGTAGAGATACAAATAGCGGATTGATCCACCAGGGACAGGCCCTCAACCACTAGTGAAACACTGTTGAGCTACTGTAGAACTAAGAAGTTAAACGACAACATGTTCTTGTATTAATCATGCATAACAACGTTTACAAATAGTCGATCTCTGTTTAATCAGTGAGAGTCGAGGAGGAATTGTATAATTACAACAAGAAATCTCCCGATCTCTCAGCCATCCCCCCTTTTGAATTCATCATTCCCCTTCTCTGATCTCTGTTCTGAATTAAATACACAGAGAGCAGAGAGCAGTTACAACTGTGATGATTACAATATGATCATTATTACAAAATTGGATTGTTTCTAACCAATTGATCAACAAGAAAATATATTTCCATCCATATTTCAATAAGAGCAAGGCGAATTTGGCTTTGCAGCTGAGATTTTGAGGATAATCGCAACAACAAGTCTGAGAAAATCGTGCTCAAAGAACCCTACGTTTATCTCAATACAAGCTGAATTTGGGTAAACCGTTCTTTAATAAAGTTAATTTGGTCTGTTCTAGACAAAACTCATGTTTCGGATTTTCCAGATTCTTCTTCATTTGCCAGAATCTCAACCGCAAAACTGTCACATCTTATTCTAGCGAATTTCTGAGTTGGAATATTTGATGATGATTTGGAGATCAAATCTATAATCTGGCAAATATATTAGAGGCTAAAATGGTGAGTGATGTTACAAAATATATTAATAAACTATCATTGATAAAATCATGCATAATCATCAATTTATTAAAAGCCTGCGATCAACTCTTCATACTCCACCTCATTGTTAGTGCAATCAAAAGCTAACTTGTATGAGCATAATATAACATTATGAGGGAGCTCACCTTGCAGATGATGTGGACTTCAAATCCAAATGTCAATGCCTGCCCCATATTTCCCAAGAGCACCATCAAAGTCCATGTTCTAAAGACCATGTTCCTCTTCCAAGGGTTGTAAATCTGGTCTCTATTTTGGGTCAATTTTTGAAACTTTCTCTTCAGGTTGTTCTGAATTTTCCAGTACCTTCTCTGATTGCTTTTCTGAGCCTTTCTCTGCCTTGTTCGATGGCTGTTCATATGAACTTGGTAGCTTTTCCTTTTCCTAATCTAAATTGTCCTTATACAATTGGAAATCTCTGGTACATCTTTAATTTCCATAAGTTCACTCTCTACATCATTTAGTCCACTATCATTATATAAAATAAATGACTCTAAATCTGTATGTACAACATTTATAGGATAATTATTGGGCTTCTCCTTGCTATTTATCATGAATTTCATTTTGGTTTCTTGGTAATGCCCGAAAACCAGAATAGTGGCATAGGAGAAGTCTAACTGCAGTGTGCCTCTTATTTTCACTCCCCAAGACCTTGACAATAACATACCAAACCATGGTGGTATATCTTCTAGCACCACATCCATTAAGACACTCTCTGTCGGGATTTGGTCGAGGGATAATACCAAATCTTTTATTAGATCAATACAACAAGCCTTAATGGAATCAAAAGAATATAAGTCATGGTATTCACGAGTTATGTCTAGACCCAACTTTTCCATGATGGAATTTGGCATTAAATTATGGGAGGCTCCGTAGTCAAGCATGGAGTTATGAATAATGTATTGATGGATTCTTAAACTCAGGTAAAATGGAGGAACCTCACTATCTTCTGACTGACCATCTATGGCTGAACCAAAAATCAATTCAGGCTGGTCATCTTCAACATTAACCATGTCAGACATGGGGTCAACTTTCAACATTTTAACTATATCAAACTTGTAATGGCTATTTTTGACAAGTTCCGTAAGAGGGATTGACAACTTCAACTTTGAAATTTCAGTTTCTAAATTGAATGAGCTAGATTTGTCTACCTCTTTTTGGATGATGTCTCTTTTCTCAGGAAGATTGCTTGGTGTCTAGTCCTTCTTTTGACTGTCATGATCTTTGTTTGGATTTATTGTAGATGGATGATTTACTTTGCTTTGGTTAGCTGCTTCCAGCTCTTTTGCCTTTACTTTGATTTCCTTGAGGAATTGTCTTTGGTTGAGTATCCTTCTGCTGTGACGTCCTTTTCTGAATGGGGGTGATCAGGACATCTCTATTTCTCAAGGAATATTTATTCTACTGAGAGCTGAGTGCATTCAAGTATCCTCTTTGATAATAATCTGATTTGGTTTCCAATGCATATTAATTTGCCAGTATGTAGTATTCATCTCTAGGTTTCTCCGTCTTCTCGACATACTTCTCATTTTCAGTCAAGAAAATGGGACGGTAATGTTCCCTAAAGAAGTGGTTTTCTTCGACAATTGGGTCTGTTTCATCCTCTAATTCTCCTTGAGCATAATTTTGTGGCAAGGGTGTTTGAATTTGCTACTGAGATGTTGATGCTTCATGAGATTTATGCTCTCTTTGTTTTATCCTGTACTAAGGTTGTTGTTGGTTTCTGAAATTCAGATTCCTAACTTGTGGCTCCTACTGTCTATCCGAATTTATCATTCGATCAACCATCCTCTCCATGGTTTTGATTAGAGCATCTAGTTTGAGATTGGTGGAAGAAGAGGGTTCTTCTTTGATTGTTACTTTCTTCTCTGGTTTCTCATGTTTCAACTGAGACTTTTTAATCATCAAGTTTTCTTCCACACTCACTGCATTATTTTCATTTCTTCTAGAGTGGTAGGATCTCTTTCCCATAGTTGATAAGACATATCTGTATCAAAAGCATCCAGATAATGTTGAAGCACCAAATTAGGTGGAGGTTTCATGTTATCTAGAATGGAATTGTAAATCTGATTGAACCTTACAGTAAACTCCTGAACCCGGCTCGTTAGGATTCCTTTTCAATGTATTGTATTCTGCCAAGATTTGCAATGGATTCTTCTTTTCCCACCACCTGACTAAGAACAACTCATTTAACCACTAAGGAGTATCAATGGAGCCTGCTGCCAAACCACGGAACCATTTTTTCACATCTCCAGAAAAACTTTAAGCCATTAGTCTCATTTTGGCATTGTCATCATCAACCTCCTCTAAGTCAATGAAATCAGCCATCTTGTCAATATGTTGTTGTGCTGTGACTCCTAAGCTACCATCAAAAAGAGGAAGTCTTTGGCCATAGGTCTGAGGTAAAGATGCCAACTTACAAGGTAATACTAAGGGAGAAAATTTCGCCATGACTACTAGGGGAGGGTGTACGGGGATTACAATGGGTTGAGTTGGATGGGATGAAGATGAAGGTGTGGATATAGTTGTTTTCAGAGGTGCAGTAAAGGGGATGGAAGAAGATAAGATTTCAAGTTGATATTGGATATATGATTTTTCTACAGTAATTTGTAATTGATCGGATAGGCTTTGAAGTTTCTCAAAATTAGACCAAACCTCGTGCTCAAGTTTTGAAGACTGTGATGTAGCAGAAGGTTGATTAAACAAAGATTTTGAGGTAGGTAAGTATGAATCAAACTTTATGGGATCAAACACTTCCTCTGTAAGACAAGACTTAGACTTCAAACGAAATAGGGATAGCTTGAATTTAATATCAAAAGGAATATCCTCAATGCTTAGTATCTGATCTGGCAAGGAAGTGGTATTTTCCAACTTTGTGCTTTCAGTCTTAGGGAAAGGGACTTTAGGTTTTCTTAACAATCTTTTAGGATCATCAACAGGAGAAGGAGGGTTCAGGTTAGGGTTTGACCTGGTATATATTTTCAGAGCCATAATCTTAACAGAGTCAAAGACTATGTAAGGTAAAATAATTTCATACTTGAGCAGAACACAGAAAGCTTCAAAATACACCATCGAGGAATTTCTTTCAATAGAAAATTTTAATGAGTAGCGATCAAGAGCTTACTAATGGAATGAGGTTTGATTTGAACTTGTGATTTATGAACTTATTTTCTTTTTGAACAAGCTCTGAATATCTCTGACTGAATCCGGTGGACCAGGATGCAGAATTGGATCTTATTTGTCTTCTTGAAGCCAGCTCTACAATCTTGACACTGCAATTATGGAATCAACCATTTTGAAACTTAATACCATCATCCAAAGGACCAAATTCCAATGAAAACTTGTCGCACACCTAGGGAAAATGAATCTTGCATTCCCGAAAATGGCACCAGTATGTTATCGCTCCTCCGAATCTTGAAGTCTGAGGAAGAGTCCAACTGAGGTAACCACATACCAATATTTTGACTTAGTAGCTAGCCCTACCAAGCTAGAGAGGGCTCTCTCCAAAGGATCACAACCCAAAAGGGATGGATGGATTAGGGTTTTAGGCTAGATATAGTAGCTCAAGGTTTTGATTTGATTTGATTGGGGTAGTCACTGGATGAGTGAATTAGGTTAAAGAGTGAACTAGGTCAGGGCAAAAGAAAATCATAATTGCAGATATCTGATGGGGAAAGGTAGGCAAGTAATTTAACACTTTGTAGTATATTGATGAAATGGTTTAGATTGATGAGGTGCTAAAAAGAGCATGAAAATTGTGAATTCTTTTTAAACTGAAGAAATGAAACAAATTATGATGATTTTCCCAAAACAAAGCATAGAAGATGTATTATGCTTATCATACCTTGAAAATAAAACATATTTAGAAGTGAAATGGATCATGGAAGACACAAAACATTCACACACATGTAACTGAAGAAGAAACAATATCAAAATACCATGCCATAGGAATCCCACTAAAGTAGCTGTAACTCATCCAATATATTCCATGCCAAAGTCTGAAACACTAGTACAACATCCAATGGAGTCCAACTTGTAGAATAACTGAAAAAGTACATGATATAGGCCTAAAACAAAATGCTTCCAACCTCAGGGGTTGAATCCATGAGAGGAGGAGTAGTTCCACCAAAAACTAAACTAATAGCTAGAGTATAGGGTGGTCAAAGTGACTCATCCCTCACTTTTTGGAAACTGGTTCATTACATCACAAAAAGAGTTTTCACCTAATGTATTTACCCTAGGTAACAGTAAAAAAATCATTATTACATTTACATCCATCAATTACTTTGGTAAAAACATGATTTGTCAAGGTGAAACTGTCAAAACAGAGAAAATTTACAAAATGAAGAAACTTAGAAAATTTGTGTCAAAAGCACAGCGCCACTGTCCTAACTGCAGCGCCAACTTGAGCTCCACTTTTTAGGGGCTTTCAAGTGTCCAAACTGAGCCAAGGATAGCTCATTGGAAATCATGACCTATCTAGTTGTTGGAAATAATACTGAGAGGGGGTATGAATCAATATTATCATGTCAATTATTTTTCATTTCACAATCAGATTTGTATATGCTACTTCAGTTAGTAAATACCGCATATGTACGCAACTTCAGTTAAGGAAACAAGCGTATATTAGCCAACTTGTAATTTAAATTATTCTTCAGATGTTGATCATTAATCTGTGCATTAAACCATATGAATAGTAACCAGGAATAGTAAAACAGAACAGGCAATCACACATAAGAACACAAGATATAAGGTGGAAACCCAATGTGGGTGAAAACCACCTGTTGCAATTCGTCTCTATCTTCTTTCAATTAGAAACTTCTTTTTACAATCTTTCTGCACTGGTGCAGTCTTATACCAGTATGCAGGCTACTACCTGCAGAAGGCTACAACCTTCTCTCGTTCTCCAGCTTCTCCTGGAAGGGAGCTACAACCCCCTTAGCTCTTGTACTAGCTGAGGTACTAGTACATAGGTGCTGACCTACAGAAGGCTACAACCTTCTCTTTTCTTTCAGGGACCTCATTTCATAAATTTTCAGACTGGATCCATGAATATCAATCAAACATCAAGTATATCTGTATTAACCATCCTCCTTTGTACAAACAAATACTGAATCAACCAATAACTTCTCAGAATGCTGTAACCAGAAAACAATACCGGTAACCAAACACCAATCCTGAACCCAGAATACTGCAACAATAAATAGAAGCAGCTAAAAAATATTTCATGAGATATACGCTACTTCAATATATGGAACCTGTGTGCATACGCTTCTGTATCAAGGGCATCCAGCGTATACGCTGTTTTACGTTAGCTCACCAGTGTGTATACGCGCCTCTGCTGTGTTGAACCTGCGTATAGATCTATAAAAGATAATTTATCTTTTTACTTATTCAGAAATTAGTTATACCCAGATTATCATATTTATAGATCACGTCATGTGTCAAATATAACAAATCAAAGATTTCACAAAGATACTTCTCTTCAAATCGCCTTAAGATCTTGACCCATCAATAGAACTTATTCTTCTCCTTGCACTCAGGTTCCTCCTTGATTCAGATCTAGTTATGCACCATAACCCAATGACAAAATTCTCGATCTTGCTCTTCATAAAATATTCAATGCTTTAGTTCCCCCCTTGCCAAATGATCTCCTTCCCTTTTTATAGACTTAGGCCTTACTCACACCATGGTCCAAAACCATAGAGATCCAATACAAGGGACTTAATTCCTGGGTTCAACACTTTGGATGCAATACCAAGGACCAAAACCATAGGTTCAAATAAGACAGACTAAATACCATGGAACACCCATAAGCTTTCCCACATGTACGTGATTTTCTTTGCATGAAAGTGCGTGCATACGTATACGCGCCTTTTGATCGGTACACCTGCATGTATATGCGATTTTGTTAAGATGAACCTGCGTATACCTCATTTTCTTTCATTCTGAGAGCCTGAACTGTGATTTGCCCTTTGAGTGAGTTTCCATCAAGGACAACACTTGTGCCATAGTGCCAAAACTGTGCCATAATGCCAACAATCTCTCCCTTTAGACTTGATGGCAACCCCACGTCACTCAAAAACATTCTCCCCCTTTGACATCAAGGGCAAAGGGTTATGCTCCCCCTGAATACATGCTGAATCCTTTGCTCTGCTGTGCTGTCCAAGCTCCCCCTGACTGTAGGCAAGGTCTACAAGAAGATGATCTACACAAGAAACATGACTTTATACATTATAAAAGACCTTCCTATCACCAAAGACTCATACATACATCCATCTCCCAACCAAGTGGGGATATACCAGAATTGACTCATCCACCCAACCAAGGGGGAATACACCAAAAGTTTACACATGACAAATAAGTACATTACATCATTCATCCCAGGCATATTGGGGAAACCAAAATATGCCATTACATGACCTTGATAATAAAAGATATACATGACATAGAGACGAAATATCTATGACAATTCTATGAAAGTCATCAGCAACATCTGTCAATCATCATTCAGATCAGCAAACATAATCTTCCTCTCCACTTGAAACCAACAGCTGTGAATGTAAACCAAGATCTTCTAAGATAATGCCAACAATGCATTATTGGAAGAATATATGCTCCCCCTAAACCTGTGTTATATAGTCTCTGCCAGACCTATATCAGACTCTTTCCAACCTGAGTCTGACCACACTGCTTTTCTTCAAACAATCATACACACGACTGTGTTCACATAGACCGGCGTATGTACGTGGATCCTCCTCATTAAACTTGCGTACAACCACTTTTCTCTCGAACAGACAAGTTTCAATAGCAAGATGATGCATCAACTACTCCTAGCTTCTGTCTGAGGTATTCAAATGTCTCCCTGGGTAGTGGTTTGGTGAGTATATCAACAACCTGTTCCTTAGAGGGAACATACTCTAACTTGACCTTTTTTTCAAGCACTTGTTCTCGGAGAAAATGATATTTGATAGGTATGTGCTTGGTCTTTGAATGCATGACTGGATTTTTTGAAATGTTGATTGCACTTGTATTATCACATAGAATGGGGATAGGTGGAGTACACGTGATTTGCATGTCTTGTAATGTTTGCATCATCAAGAGGAGTTTTGTGCAGCAAGATGCAACGGCTACATATTTTGCTTCAGCTGTAGATAATGCAATTGAACTTTGTTTCTTACTGAACCAAGATACTAACCTAGGACCCATGAAGAATGCACCACCACTAGTGCTTTTTCTGTCGTCCACACTTCCTGCCCAATCTACATCTGTATATGCATGAAGTGTGAGATCTGTACTTCTAGGATACCATAAGCCATAGTTTTGAGTTCCTTGAAGATACTTAAAAATTCTCTTAACTGCCTAAAGATGAGTTTCCTTTGGATTTGCCTGAAACCTTCCAACTATTCCCACTGCATGCATAATATCTGGTTGGGTACTTGTTAGATAGAGCAGACTACCAATCATGGATCTATAGGTTGGTTGATGCACTGCTCCTGATTCATCATTTGCACTGAGGCTGCATCCTGTTACCATAGGGGTACATACTAGTTTTGAATCCTCCATCCCATATTTCTTCAAGATCTGCTTGAGATACTTGGTTTGTGATAGAAAAATTCCGTCTTTGTTTTGTTGGACTTGTAAACCAAGAAAGTATGTGAGCTCACCAAGCATGGATATTTCAAACTCTTTTTGCATTACTAAGGCAAAATTTTGACTCATGTCTTCTTTATTGCTACCAAAAATGATATCATCAACATACACAACAAGTATTAGCAACTTATCATTGTCAATTTTTATATATAGATTGCTATCTGTGGAACCTTTTGTAAAACCTTGTTGATGGAGGTACTTATCCAAGCGATAATACCAAGCCCTTGGAGCCTGTTTAAGGCCATAGAGAGCCTTTTTGAGTCTGCACACAAGCTTTGGATCATTTCCAAGGATAAACCCATCTGGTTGCTCAATATACGCTTCTTCATCCAAGTCTCCATTTAGAAAAGCAGATTTCGCGTCCATTTGAAATACTTTGAACTTTTGAAAGCTAGAAAGAGCAAGGAACATCCTTATGGCCTCAAGTCTGGCAACTGGTGCAAAAGTTTCTTCAAAGTCTATGCCTTCCTATTGAGCATACCCTTTACAAACAAGTCTGGCCTTGTTCCTAATCACATCTCCATTTTCATTTAGCTTATTTTTGAATATCCATTTTGTTCCTATGACATTCTTATCTTTTGGTCTAGGAACCAACTCTCAAGTGTTATTCTTTACAATCTGCTCAAGTTCTTCCTCCATGGCCTTTACCTAGCATTCATCTTTGCATGCCTCTCTTACATTTTGTGGTTCAGTGGAGGAGAGTAATGCTAGATAACTTGAAGCTTCTGAAATGGTTCTTCTTGTTTGTACACCTACCTCCTTTTGCACCAAAATTTGAGTTCCTGGATGATTCTTCTGAACGTACCTAGATGGAGTATTTTCTTGTATCCTTATCTGTTCTTCTGTTGCCTCATGGGTTTCTTCTTCATCATGAGTCTGATTTGTTGTAGAAGGATAGTCCTCATCATCTTCGAACTCTTCAGATTTAACTTGCCTTGGAATGTTTCCTTCTTCATCAACCACTACATCAATACTTTCAACACTTTTTCCAAGTCTTTTATTGTAACACTTATATGCTTTGCTGTGGGGAGAGTAACCAATGAGAATGCCTTCATCTGCTCTAGGTTCAAACTTGCCAAGGTTTTCATCAGTCTTTTTGACGTAGCATTTGATCCCAAAATTTTTGAAGTATTTTACTGTGGGAGTCTTACCATACCAAAGTTAATTTTTGAAGTATTTTACTGTGGGAGTCTTACCATACCAAAGTTCGTGAGGAGTCTGAGTGTTGTTTACTCGGATGTTTGTCTTGTTAAGAATAGTAACTGCATCAAATGCGGCTTAACCCTAGAAGGTTGCAGGAGTTCCAGACTCATCAAGCATAGCACGAGCCATTTGTTGAACCATTCTATTCATCCTTTCCACTATATTTTGCTGAGGAATCCTTGCAGTAGAGAATTCCCTTCTTATTCCATGTTCTTCACAAAAATCGAAAAACTCATTTGAGGTAAATTCCCCACCTCTATCAGACTTGAGGCATTTGATTCTACATTCTGATTTGTTTTCAACTAAGGCTTTGAATGCTTTGAACTTTTCGAAAGCTTCATCTTTATGCTTCATAAGTCCTAACAAACACATCCTGGAAAAGTCGTCAATGAACAATATAAAGTATTCTTCTCCTCGAGGTGACCTTTTCCTAGATGGTCCACATACATCAGTATGGACAAGTTCAAGTGGCCTGCTAGCTGATCCTTCCTTCTCTGGGAAATTAGTTCTGGTTTTCTTACCAAACTGACATGATTTTCATATCGTATTGTCTGGAATTCTGATGTCAGGGAGATCACGAACCGCCTAATATTTACATGCTTTCCTTATCTGAGAGAAGCTTAGATGCCCCAATCTTCTATGCCATAGCCAGTGTTCATCATTCTTGCTAAGATAGCATTGTTGTTGTCCTCCCTTGAGTATGTATAAATTATTTGGAGTTCTTATGCCTTTGATCACTGTTTCTCTTGTATCAAGCTCACGAACAATACATCCATTTGATCGAAATATTACCTCATTTCCTTGATCACACATTTGACTGACACTTAATAGATTATGCTTTAAGCCATCAACATACATAACATTCCCAGCTTTGACCTTTTCTTTCAAAAGAACTGAACCTTTACCTTTTATGAATGCAGGGGTGTCATTTCCAAATGAGACCTTCTTTTCCTTTTCTAAGGTGCTATATGATTGAAGTTTTTCTTTATCACCTGTCATATGTTTCGAGCATCCACTGTCGATGTACCACTGATTTTCCTGTCCTTCCGCATATAAGGCTATACCACATCTTTCTGGTTGCGGTTCTTTCTTCCTCCATGTTTTGGGGCTCAATGAAGCTTGCTCCTTTTGAGTTGTTTGCCGAAACCTACTCCTGCATTCAGAATCTTCATGACCAAAGTTGTTACAGATAGAACATTCTATTTCATTTTCAAGAGCAGAAAATTTGTTGTAGGTTCTTTTCATGATTCCAGTCACACTCCTTTGATTTCGTGCTTCTCTGGTCATGATTGTCTTGTAGGCAACGCATTGAGCTGCTTTATGTCCAAAGTTATGACAAGAGAAACATTGGCCATTGAAGAAATTCCTGCGATCATCAAATCTTCCATTGTAATAGCCATTCATTCTTGAGGTGATTTCTGTTCATTCTTGAAGCAAATTGTCCTTGATTTACTTGGTGATCTCCATTGGGCCTTTGCTGTCGATTGTCAACTTGTTCACTTCTCCTTGCAGCTTCAAGATAACTTTTGGAGGTAGATGGCTTCTGTGCTTGAGATGTTTCTTTAGTATACCCAAGATCTGTCTTGATTAGAGGAGAATGCTACACTTTGATAATCTCATCTAAAGTTTCAGATCCTTTAGCAAATCTAAGATTAAGAGCTTTCATTTTCTCAATTTCCTTTCTAAGTCCCACAATTTCACACTCTAACTTTTCATTGTGTTTCTCCATTTCAGCAAGTTGGAATGTCAGAGTATCTATAATCATATTTTTCTCTTCTAAGCAAATTTTGAGTTTAGAAATTTCTTCATAAAGACTCTCTTCATCTATAGCATCCAAGAAATCGTCATCTTCAAAAGCCATCAAAATTCTATAATCATTACCTTGTTCATCTTCATCACTATTTGAAAGTCCATCACTGTCTTCATGTGTGTAATAGCTCTTCTTACTTACATTCTGTTTTCTGTTCCATCTAACTGGTTCCTTACCTTTGTCAAGCTTATCTTTATGAGGACACTTGGCAGCATAGTGACCGACTCTTCCACAAGCAAAACATTTGAAAGGTAGCTTACCTCTGAATCTTCCAGAACCCCGTTGAAGGTTCTTGACAAAATTTGATTCTTCCTCTTCTTCTGACATATGTCCTGAGTCATTGTAATCTCCTTTTCCTGAGGCTTTGAATGCAGCTTCTCTCTTGTTTGATGGTCCCCCTCTTCGCATTTTGTAAGTGGTTAGGATTCTGTGTAGCTGTGACATGGTAAGGCTCTGTAGATTCTGTTTTTCTTCTATGGCGGAAACTTTTGATTCAAACTTAGAAGACAAAGATCTTAGAACCTTTTCAACCAAAACAACTTCTTTTATTTCTTCACCCAAATTTTTCATACAATTAACAATCTCATCTATACGTAATAAATAGTTAGCCACACTTTCATCATTGTACATTCTGAGATTTTCATATTGAATTCTGAGAGTTTGTAGTTTTGCTCGTTTTACATGTTCATCTCCTTCATAGCTCAGAACGATCTTGTCCCATATTTCTTTTGCGGTTTTGAGCTGCATAACCTTGATGAATTCTGATTGAGATAGGCTCCCTAATAGAGTATTGACAGCCTTTGCATTTGTTTCATACTGCTTCTTACCAGCCGTATCTATAGGAGTTGCTGATGGAAAAGTGTATCATGTTTCCACAATATCCCAAACTTCTGTACCAAGAGATTGAAGATAGGCAGTGATTCTTACCTTCCAATAGACGAAGTTGCTTCCATAAAAAATTGGTGGCCTGATTGATGCTTCTTTTTCGTAGTTGCTCATGATGATAGATCTTCCTTCAAGCGATCAAGCTTCTTCTGAAGGACCTGCTCTGATACCAATTGTTGGAAATAATACTGAGAGGGGGGGTGAATCAGTATTATCAGGTCAATTATTTTTCATTTCACAATCAGATTTGTATACGCTACTTCAGTTAGTAAATACCACGTATGTACGCAACTTCAGTTAAGGAAACAAGCGTATATGAGCAGACTTGTAATTTAAATTATTCTTCAGATGTTGATCATTAATTTGTGCATCAAACCATATGAACAGTAACCAGGAATAGTAAAACAGAACAGGCAATCACACATAAGAACACAAGATATAAGGTGGAAACCCAATGTGGGTGAAAACCACCTGTAGCAATTCGTCTCTATCTTCTTTCAATTAGAAACTTCTTTTTACAATGTTTCTTTACTGGTGCAATCTTATACCAGTACGCAGGCTGCTACCTGCAGAAGGCTACAACCTTCTCTCGTTCTCCAGCTTCTCCTGGAAGGGAGCTACAACCCCCTTAGCTCTTGTACTAGCTGAGCTACTAGTACATAGGTGTTGACCTACATAAGGCTACAACCTTCTCTTTTCTTCCAGGGACCTCATTTCATAAATTTTCAGACTGGATCCATGAATATCAATCAAACAACAAGTATATATGCATTAACCATCCTCCTTTGTACAAGCAAATATTGAATCAACCAATAACTTCTCAAAATGTTGTAACCAGAAAACAGTACCAGTAACTAAACACCAATCCTAAACCTAGAATACTGCAGAAATAAACAGAAGCAGCTAAAACATATTTCATGAGATATATGCTACTTCAATATATGGAACCTGTGTGCATACTCTTCTGTATCAAGGGCATCCAGTGTATACGTTGTTTTACGTTAGCTCACTAGTGTGTATACACGCCTCTGCTGTGCTGAACCTGCATACAGATCTATAAAAGATAATTTATCTTTTTACTTATTCAGACATTAGTTATACCCAGATTATCATATTTATAGATCACGTCATGTGTCAAATATAACAGATCAAAGATTTCACAAAGATACTTCTCTTCAAAATGCCTTAGATCTTGACCCATCAATAGAACTTATTCTTCTCCTTGTGCTCAGGTTCCTCCTTGATTCAGATCTAGTTATGCACCATAACCCAATGACAGAATTATTGATCTTGCTCTTCATAAGATATTCAATGCTTTAGTTCCCCCCTTGCCAAGTGATCTCCTTCCCTTTTTATAGACTTAGGCCTTACTCACACCATGGTACAAAACCATAGAGATCCAATACAAGGGACTCAATGCCTGGGTTCAACACTTTGGATGCAATACCAAGGACCAAAACCATAGGTTCAAATAAGATGGACTAAATACCATGGACCACCCCTAAGCTTTCCCACATGTACGCACTTTTCTTTGCATGAAAGTGTGTGCATACGTATACACGCCTTTTGATCGGTACACCCACGTGTATACGTGATTTTGTTAAGATGAACCTGCGTATACCTCATTTTCTTTCATTCTGAGAGCCTGAACTGTGATCTGCCCTTTGAGTGAGTTGCCATCAAGGACAACACTTGTGCCATAGTGCCAAACCTATGCCATAATGCCAACACTAGTTTCTAGATATACCTCTAGTTTCCAAAATGCTCAAGTTTTGAACCTCCAAAAGTTGATTCTCCAAAGATTGGTCAAAAGCGCAGCGCCAACCTCCAAAATAGGGCATAAACATGATTTTTTGGGTGTTTTTTGACCTTTTGACTGCCCAGCTGACCCAAAAAAGCTTAGCAACGTGGTTTTCCTGACTATATTTGGCCTTTTGAATCCAATGGTGGTGGTCATTTTTCGTTTGGAGGTCTCTAAGAAAAGCACAGTGCCTAGGGCGCTACGTTTTTGGTAGTGTGACTGGTACAAAAATTGCCAAAAATGCAAAAAAAAACTCTAAAATTTTCCAAAATTGCTCAAAATTATTCAAATTTGACTTGTGGAATGTTGATGAGGTGTTTTAGGCCATGAGTGATGCCTCAACAATGATTTCAAGCTTGTCTTCCTCATTTTTCTTGGCTAGGGTTTCAAGTCTTGTTTTGACCTTTTAGAGCTTGGACCTTGCAATTTGATTTTTCTTGAAGTAATATTTGGGCATCTTTATTTGTGAGTCACTGTCCCTCTTTGAATTCTTCAGTAGCTTATCAAGATGCTCATTTACCCTTTCAAACCAATATTCTTGGTCCTTATCGGTCATGGTGGAAAACTGCTCATTCAAAGCGAGCTTATTGGAAAGTTCAACCTCTTTTTGCCTCTCTAGTTGTAGAGCTCTTTTCAGCCCTCTAGTCCTGGGCCTCTATCTTGGCATTTGGTCTTCTTCCTCATTAGAATCACCATACTTCCCATATGCTTCATCAAGCATGACCTTTGCTTTATTAGCTTCTCTTTGAGCCTTGATGAGTTTCACCTCATTGATCAAATTTTTGGTCTTTAGCTCCTTGTTTTCTTGCTCAAGAAAAGAAATGAAAAACTTAGCTCTCTCTAAGTTAGTATGAAGATCTCAAATTTGGGAATCCTTCTCCTTGATGACTATGCTAAAATCCTCATAGTCATCTTGCTCACTTGGATCAATAAGCTAAAAATCTTGTTCTGTCTCATGGAGGTCCTCCTCTTGCTACTGGATCTTTACCTCTGTCATCTTTTATTTACCTTTGTGTACCTTCTTTGTTGATGAAGAAGGAGAGGCCCCTCCCAAAATTTTTGGGACAAACACCTACCTTTGGCCTCTCTGATAAGTATGTGCCAATATGCTCACATATGTGCTCTTAGGCCTCATGACCTCAGCTCTGCTAGGTGACCCTACATGATCATGAACTGGTGATGATGGCAATGATGCGGAGGGTGACCAATCAGATGGAGGAATAGATGTAGTGGGATGAGATGGAGGAGGTATGGCTTCAGCATGATGAGCAGTGGGATGAGATGAAGAAGGCATACTTTTAGCAAGTGGAGTAGTGAAAATATCACCGGCAATGAAATTGTCCCATGAATTATGCAATTGGTCAAGGTGATGGAGGACAATGATCTTGATCAATGAGTGATGGAAAAGGCTATTTATTTGGTGGTCATAATCTCTCTTCTACACAATGGAGGCCATTTTGTCTATGCTTCTGAATAGATAGTATGGGATATTGAGGAATTTGACCCTTGTGAAGTGCATAAGCAATCTGATATGGTAGGTGTAGAGCCTAGAGAACCTTCCTTCACAAGAGAAGTACTTCATGATGATTTTCATCATGGGGGCATACCTATTAAGAAGGTATATAAAAGGGAATGCCCTCCTCCTCTCATTTCTATACAGTGGTTTAATGAATGGTTCATAATACTGATCCTCCAAATATTTTGATTTAAACTACCTCTCACCCATGTTTGGAATCCCTGTGGTAGCAGTGATGATGGAAGTAGACAAAGTGAAAGTCACTCCTGCTAGGGTCACTTGATTATCTTTAAGGTTTGATGCAAAAAGTCTAGTCAAAACATGGTGATTCTGAGCTCTTTCAATCATTTTGCAAAAATCAAGGCAACCTACATACTGAAAACATGAGACTGCCATTGGTGAAGCCATGATTTCATTTGTGTTAGTGGGCTCCAGCCTTAGGATTATGCCTCCTTTATGTGGTGTCCTATGTTCTTTGTCCTCTTCTTCTTGCCTATCCTCCTCTTCTTGTGTATTCTCCTCTTCCACATAGTCTTTGTCTTCCTCCATAGTGTTTTGTCAAGAGACCCTAGGGATAAGTTAGGTGGGAATGGGAAGTGAAAATAGGTCTAGGGAATAGGGATAGGGCTATAAAAATTTGGGTAGATGAGGTGGTGGATTATGGAGTTGTGGGGGTTGATAGGAGGTGAAAATGTCAAGGGAGTTGGGAATGAAAATTAAATTATAGGTTTATGGTAGAGGCTGCCTAGGAATTTTGGAAACCTAGGTCTTAGGGTTTTATGGGAAAAGTGTTTAGGGACTAGGAAATGATAGTGTAAGGGTAGGTATGGGTTTAATAGTGATGTAGGAAGGTGTTATATGGTCTATGAGCAATAAAGTTTTGGATGGGGATGAATTTAGGGTTTTGTCCCTTGCCCAAGGGATAATTTTGCTTAGGAATCAAAACACTAAAAACAAATATTTTTTAGATGTGAAAATAGGTGGAAAATAGGGTCACTTACTTGGTAGAAGGGGAAATAAGGCCTTGTTGAAATTTTGAGAGCATTTGGAGGCATTTTGGTGCTCTTGGGGATCACTAGGCAAAAGCGCAGCACCTTACCCAGAAGCGCATTGCCTGTGTTGAAAAAGGCAGCGCCTGCAGCGCTAAGCACAACGTCTCCCTTCTAAGGTCAATGCCTTCCTCCTAAGCACAGCGCCAAGAGAATTTTTTCCTTTGAACCTGAAAAATCAACCTTTTGAACCAAGGGAGCGTGAGCTCGACCTTTGAGAGTGAAAATGAATTTGCTTTTGATGTCCTGGTAGCCTTTATACTTCATGAAATTGATGATTTGGGCCTTGGGACCCACTTTCTTCCTTTTGTCATTCACTTTTCTTTTTGGAAACTATACCTTTACACTTGACTTTTTATTTGACAAATTGATCACTTTGATATACATTGAAAACACTTTGACCTTTGACTTTTGGTCCTTTGGCATTTTGGAACTGAGTTAAAAGCTTGGGAAAAGTTACTTATTACTTATAATGACATAAAATTACATAAATATAAAAAAAATAGAATTATATCTCTGTTTTTGGAATAAAATTACAAACTGGAATGAAATTCTTACTTGAAATCAAAATTAAAACTTTGGCAAGTTTGCTCGAAAATCCTCTTTAACTGAAAAAGGGATATTATTTTGTTCACTCTCATACTTTTTTTGGCCTTGTGCAGTGAAATGGTGTTTTATTGGACCTTGGAAAAATGAAACCGAAAGACCTAATGGGACCTTGGATGAGAAGACTCCAGGTGGACTTAATTGACACAAAGCATGATGAAATGAGCCTTTATAGTCAATGTATTCTCAGTAAGACACATGAAGGTGGGCCAACAAATATTTATTTTTTGAGAGAGAGTAGGGCCTTTGACATAGGGCTACCATCAGTGAGTAAATTTTTTAAATGAGGACCTAGGTGGAATGACAAAAATTTCAGAATGGGATCCTAATATTATATAAAAGAGGAGTTTTGATCATTGATGGTAGTATGAAAATACTGACTCTAACAAAGAGAACAATAACATACACAATGCTTAGGATACTGTCATTTCTAAGGTATACTCCCAACATGGACTAAGGTGTCATGTAGGAAATTTCCACTACTGGTACCATCAGGCTACAACCTTGGTATCGATCCAACAAGATATAAATACCATCTAGGCCTCCATGCCCTGACACCAACCCTTATAGGGATCCAGGTATCAAGACTAAATCGGAACTCCACACGATACCCTCCCTTAATGGGAGATCTCAAGTACCATAATATAGGAAGTTTTATGGTACTTCATCTCTCCCTCTTAACCAAATTAGAGATATCCACTAATCCGAGCATACTCCTAAAATAAACTAACTTCTTGTTGGGAAGAGATTGTCAACTACTTATTCATCTGTTGGCATGTATTGTAGCTTCATGACCCAAACTAGTATCAAGCTTCCAATGT
This sequence comes from Pinus tabuliformis, assembly GCA_031772625.1. NCBI lineage: Eukaryota > Viridiplantae > Streptophyta > Pinopsida > Pinales > Pinaceae > Pinus > Pinus tabuliformis. Next base: position 102,776,103 of record CM062811.1, read on the forward strand.
ACATGTTCTTGTATGCTAGCACTAAACTCGAGGTTTTCAACTATTCTGATGCTGGTTAGGTCATCGTAATATCCAAACACATCTTATCACAAGCTTCCTTCTTTAACTTCTCTAGCAACACCAAACTCAACCTCAACACTTTCCAAAACATCCAATTCTTGTTTTCATCAATCACGAATAACCATTTGTAGTGCTTTAGCCTTTCTTTGATCTTACTCTTTCTTTAAGGTCTTTACTATAGTTGTCACAATATGCCCTCCCTCTTAACTAGGGAGTTATACACTTTCTTTATCCAAGCTTCTTCTCTACTAGGGAACAAATCTATCAACAACTCAGCCACACATGCTTTATCATCATATCACTGGAGAACTTCAACCTTTGAAACATCATTCCTTATATGGAAACAAGGTCATCTATTAATCAATAATGTACACTTCAATGCTATCAATATTCTTACAGCTCCTTCTTTCCATCATGCTCAAGTCATCATTAAGTATGAGGTAGGTAAGCATCTTCAACATCTTGAAGACTATGTACCTGCAAATCTTCATCAACAAGTACAACAAAGCAAAAATATATAGGAGCATAAAAAGTAAAACTAGGATTATCATATTATCATATTATCATAGAGAGAGCATTTAGGGTTATCAAAAATTTGAGCAAGAAATTGAACTCTAAATATCAAATTCTAAACTTAGCAATAAAGTGAGAAGCAATAGGCTAGAGTTACATTTTCATGCCTTAGACTTACAACAAACTTTTGCTAGGGTTTTGTCACAAACCCTAGATACCATTACCAAAACTAAAAGAACTAAATAAAGTTAGAATCTCAATCATAACGAAAACATTTTATGTCTAGGGTTTTGTTATCATGCTCTAGAATATTATATCAATTTCTACTAGGGTTTCATCGTAAATCCTAGATAAAATTATCAAAACAACTAGACCAAATTAGGGTTTCAATCATACGGAAATATACCTAGGATTTCATTCCTAGGGTTAACTATTTTGTCATAAACACTAATTCAAGTTCCCATACCTGCAGAAACTTGGCCGAAACTCGACCATCATGCAATCATCTATGAGAGTTAATATAGACTTGGTTTTCCTTCTAAAGTGTCATATATGGATCTTATTCCCTTTTTTTGCAGGATAATGTGTTATTCACTTATTTATAAATTTCTTTATATATATATGACATTTCGGCTGATGTTTCAATTTTTGGGAGGTGACGTTTCTAAATGTACCCATTTCGGAAACTCCTAAATGTTTTAGTGCTTCATGCAACTTAGCTCCAATGAATATCCAAAATCAGCTTCAAATACCAAAATTCATCCAAAGATCTCTAAACTTCCACAAAAGATCAAGTGCGTGTTCCTCCAAGGAGGCCAAAATTCCAATGATGTGATGATGATTTGATCCAAATGACAAGTTCTCAATTTGTAAGAGGAATTTGAATTCCTCATTAGCCTATAAGTCCCCACATAATCATAAAATAATGTGCAAAACATATCTAGGTCATAGGCCGACCAAGTAACCTTTGTGAAATATAATTTATCTCCACATGTGCAAGTTGTAGTGACGACATCGCACTAGCGTAGGCTTGCTTAGGGCAAGCGTTGAGATCCTAAATTGCCATGAAAAGTGTAGAAGGCCTCTAAAATCATAATCTAGGGGTTGGACCCTAGACCTCTATAAAAATCATCCTTTAGACTCTAAATGTGGTTTGGGGGCACAAAACTGGGTCTCATGGGTCTCTAAGTGGTGAATAAGTCTGATTTTGCTCCAATGTTGAGGGTACTGAAGATGGTGCTAACCCTCCCATGTCTTAAGGCATGTGACAAACTTCATCTGGGTCTTGGATCAATTTCCAAACCATGTGATCAATGCTAAGCCGATTGGGAGCATACTGGTCTAGATGCATCATCCCATGAATAATAAAGCAAAATGTGGCAATTTTGTAGGTGCTGAGGGTGCCCATGGCCATTAATGATGCTCTACAATTGTCTACACTCCCATGCCTATCAAAACATCACCCGTGGATGTCAATATGTCCCTCTAGAGAATTTGGACCCCAGTTAAGTTTCCTAGACCTATAGATGGAACCATCTACCAATCACACACAATATCCATTGCTGCAACTTTCACCATGTGCTACATTAGTCATTATTGCATTTAAATGAACTAAGCTTGAATTAAATGGGAAAATTAACACTTCATATAGGGATTCTCTTCCAAAATTGGAGCCTTAGTCACATAATGGCATTACTTCCCTAGGTAGCAATGGTTAATGGACGACCCTCTTATGTGTTATCAACCCCCAAGGGGAAGTGACATGTCCTTGGTCCACCCTTAATCGATAGGTGCCATGTGAATAATGATGGAACGAAGGGGAAATGGCTTCATGGCTAAGCGTCATGGTCAAAGGGATTGGCTATGATGGAGTACCTCATCCTAGGTGTATAGATGTGAGGAGGGAGAAATCATGGATGCATGAGTTACCTTGGTATTTTTTTTCCCACCTCTCTATATCCCTTTTACTTTTTGTTGATTCTTATTTGTATTACTGCTCATAGCTCAATGAATAGGATCTTTCTTTGTATGTTATATAACAATTATTATCCCCTTTGGGATGCGACAATTCATTGCCCATCAGGGGTTGGAACATGTAAGTGTTCCTTGTATTCTATGAGATAGGCAAACATTGGCCTAGGAAATGGGTGATGGCCATATGAGAGAGGTAGAGCTCATGCTTAGCTTTTACCCTTGTGCTAATTTCTAAGTCTTGACCATCTTTTTATTTTTGATTTTTTTGATTTTTTGATTTTTTTTTTCTTGTGGCCATCATATTCTTTTTCCATTTCTTTTAGCTGCATCAACCTCCCAGTGTGCGTTTGCAAGCCCTACATAGGTATGAGTATGTATGGGTGTCAAATCCTAGAGAAATAATGGTTAATTGAACCTAAAGAAGGGAGGTGGAATAGGGGCTCATAATGTGAGATGGAAAGTGGTAAAGTATGGAATAAGGATAGATGGAGCTACACTATCTCAATTATTGCTTCCCAAGTAGTGCCCCTTCGTAAATCCATGCGACATTAGGGGAGGTCCCATTGGACTAGGATTGAATATTAGCCCCCGATTTAAGGTGAGGGAACTAGATCAAAGCCAAGACCCTATTTCTTCCAAGTTACCCCATAATCCATGCCCAAATGCCCAAATACAAATAAGCATAAGCACCTGATTACAAAATGAATAAAGTACCTTCTGATCAAAAGTCCACCTTCCAACATGTGTTCTTGACAGTTGGGCAAGGAGACATGACTGGTGTAGGTGGCAGATATGAATGGCACATCACATAGGCTACAAGGTGGCTGTCAGGGTCTGTCGGTTGAAAGAGATGAATAGTAGAAAAAACTCTCCTAGGGGTAACAATGCCGAAAAGTTTGAAAGTTTGCAAATCAGGTATGACTAGAAATGTGACCCTCGGAAAATGGAAACGTCAGGCGAAACATCATATATATATATATATATATGTGTGTGTGTGTGTGTGTGTGTGTGTATTTTACAAATAAGTTAATAATGCTTTATCAAGGTAAAAAAGAATGAGACATCTAAATTGTTGGAAATAATATTGAGAGGGGGGGGGGTGAATCAATATTATCAGATCAATAATTTAATTTTCAAAAACTGATTTGTATACGCTACTTCAACTCAGTGAACTAGTGTGTCTACACAACTATACTCAATGCAACCAGCGTATATGCAGAGATCTTTAGATTTACCCAGATTATCATGTATTGAACTTTAATTAGTATATCAGGAATTCATTAGACAGTGCAGTAAAACCAGAATAAAGCATCACACATAAGAAACACACAAGAACACCAAGATATAAGGTGGAAACGCAATGTGGGTAAAAACCACTTGCTATTGTCATCTCTGTCTTCTTTTAATAATAAGAAAATTCTGTTTACAATTTTTTTGTACTGGTGAAGTCTTATACCAGTACGCAGGCTTCTACCTGTAGAAGGCTACAACCTTCTCTCGTTCTCCAGCTTCTACTGGAAGGGAGCTACAACCCCCTAGCTCTTGTACTAGCGGATATGTTTACTAGTACGTAGGTGCCTGCCTACAAAAGGCTACAACCTTCTCTTTTCTACCAGGGACCATGTTTCATAAATTTTTAGGTTGGATCCATCAACAACATCATTCAATCATCAAATATATTTGCATCAACCAATCTCCTTTTGAACCAACCATAACCGAATCAATCAATCACATTGACAACCCATCAATCTGATCATTCAGAGTGTTGTCACTAGAATACAGTAACTAGAACCTAAGCCAGAACCCAGATCACTGCAACAGCAAACAGAAGCAACTAAAACATATTTTATAAGGTATACACTACTTGCATGTGTCGAACTTACGTGCATACGTGATTTCCTCAAAGCGAACCAGCGTATAGATCTGCAAATCAAATTTATGATGTATACGCTGCTCTGATATGTAGAAGCTAAATGTATATGCTTCTTTTCTAATGTGAACCTGTGTACAGATATGCAAATGATGATTTAAACATTACAACAATTCCAAACTTCAGTCATACCCAGATCATCATATTTACAGACTACAGCATGCACTAGTTATTCAGATTCATGATCAAACCACATAAAGATAATTCACTTCAAGCCTTAAGATCCTGATACATCATTAGATCTTATCCTTCATCAAACGCTAAGGTTCATCCTTGGTTCAGATCAAGCACAACACCATAAGCCAATAACCTGCATATTAGATCTCACATTTCATCAGATATTCGATGCTTGCTTACTTTGGCCTAATGATCTTCTCCTCCTTTTATAGTTTTAGGCCTTTCACAATACCATGGACCAAAACCACTTAGGACCAACACCTTGGACCAAATACCTAGGGTCAATACCTTGGACCAATACCATGGATCAAAATACCATGGACCAAATACTTCGGACCAAAAACTTAGTTTTCCAAGGTATACGTGCTTTTCCTTTTGTGAAAGTGTGTGTGTACGTATATGTGACTTGTATACAGTGAACCCATGTGTATATGTGGCTTGGCCAATGGTGAACCTACATATATCTCTCTTTCTTCATTCTATGAAGTCTGATCTGTAACTCTATGATGTTAACATGTTGTACTATGATCTGTCATTTGAGTGAGTTGCCATCAAGGACAAAACTTGTGTCATAATGCCAACGATCCCCCCCTTTGGACTTGATCGCAACACCAAGTCACTCTCCCCCCTTTGTCATCAAGGGAAAAGGGTCATGATCCTCCTGAGTACATGCTGAAATTTTCTAATATGCTGAAGTGTGATGACTGAGCTCCTATGATCGAGTCCATGCTCCCCTTGAGCACAAGCAAGGTTTGTAAAAAGATGTTCTAAAAGAAGAACATGACTCTATACATACATCACAAATGACCTTCCTATCACCAATGACTTATACATACATCCATCTCCCAACCAAGTGGGGATATACCAAATTTGACTCATCCACCCAACCAAGTTGGGATATATCAATTGTTTATACATGTCAAAAACAAGAAACATTACATCATCCATCCCATGCATAGTGGGGTTACAAATTAGGTCTTTTTCATGACTGTTAGATTAAAAGATATATATGACATATATAATAGAGACCAAATATCTTAAACAAGACCATGATAGTCATCAACAACTATCATCAGCAGCATCTGTCAATCAGCATCCAGACCAGCAACCATGTTCTCCCCCTGAACCTGTTCCACCTGAAACAAAAACAACTATGTGAATGTGTACATCTTCTAAGATAATGCCAACAATGCATTATTAGAAGCATATGCTCCCCCTGAACTTGCGTCAGATGTTCACTGTCAGATTTGATCATTTCATATATCAGAAGAGTTATCAAGGCATCATCATCAATCAAATATACATCAAGTTATCAACAACTTATGAGAGCCAACATATTTCCACATGTCATCAACAGACTGTAACCATCATCAAGCAGAGTAGATAATTCACTGAACCATATCAGACCCCTTTCTCCTGAGTCTGGCCCACTGCTTTTCCTCAAACCAACATATACGCGATTGTACCCACAGAAACCAGCGTATATACATGACTACGCTTCATGAAACTCGTGTATAACCACATTTCTCTGAAGAAGATAGGATTTAATAGTAGGATGATGCAGCAACTACTCCCAGCTTTTGTCTGAGATATTCAAATGTCTCTCTGGGTAGTGGTTTAGTGAATATATCAGCAACCTATTCTTTGGAGGGAACATACTCCAATTTGACCTTTTGTTCAAGCACTTGTTCACATAGAAAATGATATTTGATGGGTATGTGCTTGGTCTTGGAGTGCATGATTGGATTCTTTGAAATACTAATGGCACTTGTATTATCACATAGAATGGAGATGGGTGGAGTACATGTGATCTAAATGTCTTTCAAGGTTTGCATCATCTAAAGTAGTTGTGTGCAGCAAGATGCAGTAGCCACGTATTTTGCTTCAGCTGTAGATAATGCAATTGAACTTTGTTTCTTGCTGAACCAATACACTAGCCTGGAACCCATATAGAATGCACCACCACTAGTGCTTTTTTTATCATTAACACTTCCTGCCTAATCTGCATCTGTATATGCATGAAGTGTAATATCTGTATCTCTTGGATACCATAAACCAAAGTTCTATGTTCCTTGAAGATATTTGAAAATCCTTTTGACTGCCTGAAGGTGTGATTCCTTTGGATTTTCTTGGAATCTTCCAACTATTCCCACTGCATGCATGATGTCCAATCAGGTACTTGTCAAATAAAGCACACTGCCAATCATGGATCTATAAGTTGGTTGATGTACTGTTGCTGATTCATCATTTGAGCTAAGACTGCATCCTATTACCATTGGGGTACATACTGGTTTAGAATCTTCCATGCCATACTTTTTCAGGATTTGTTTGAGATATTTGGTTTGTGAGAGAAAAATACCATCTTTATTTTGTTGAACTTGTAGACCAAGAAAATAGGTAAGCTCAACAAGCAAGGACATTTCAAATTCTTGCTGCATTACTAAAGCAAAATTTTGACTCATGGATTCTTCATTGCTACCAAAAATGATATCATCAACATACACAACAATTATTAGCAATTTATCAGTGTCCATCTTTGTATAGATTGTTATCTGTTGACCCCTTTGAAAAACCCTGTTGGTGGAGATATTTGTCAAGACGGTAATACCAGGCCCTTGGAGCTTGTTTTAGACCATAGAGAGCCTTTCTAAGTTTGCATACAACTTTAGCATCATTTCCAATAATGAATTCTTTTGGTTGTTCAATATAGACTTCTTCTTCTAAGTCTTCATTAAGAAAGGCAGATTTTACATCCATTTGGTATACTTTGAATTTCTGAAAACTAGAAAGAGCAAGAAACATTCTTATGGCTTCAAGTCTAGCAACAGGTGCAAAAGTTTCTACAAAATATATACCTTCTTGTTGAGCATATCCTTTGCATATGAGTCTGGCCTTGTTTCTGATAACTTCTCCATTTTCTTTCAGCTTGTTTTTGAATATCCATTTGGTTCCTACGATATTCTTATCATGACGTCTAGGAACTAATTCCCATGTATTATTCTTTTCAATTTGCTCAAGTTCTTCTTTCATGGCCTTAATCCAACATTCATCTTTGCATGCTTTATTTACATTTTGAGGTTCAGTGGAAGATAGTAATGCTATATAGCTTGAGGCTTCAGCAATGGTTCTTCTTGTCTACACACCTGCCCCTTTTTCCCCTAAAATTTGAGTTTCTATATGATTTTTCTGAACATACCTAGACGGAGTCTTTTCTTCTATCGATCTCTTCTTCTGGAGCTTCATTGGTTTCTTCTTCAAAATTAGTGTGATTTGATGTGGGAAAATGATCCTCATCTTCTTCATTGTCATAATCTTCGGTTTTTATCTGTTTTGGATTTTTTCATGCTTCATCAACCACAACATCAATACTTTCAATAATTTTCCCAAGTCTTTTATTATAACATTTATATACTTTACTTTGGGAAGAGTAGCCAAGAAGAATACCTTCATCTGCTTTGGGTTCAAACTTACCAAGTTTTTCATCAGTCCTTTTGATGTAACATTTGCTTCCAAAGACTTTGAAGTATTTTACAGTAGGAGTCTTACCATACCAAAGTTCATGTGGAGTTTGAGTGCTGTTTACCTGAAAATTTGCTTGGTTGAGAATAATGATGGCAGTGAATGCAGCTTCACCCCCGAAGGTTGTAGGAGTTCTAGATTCATCTAGCATAGCACAAGCCATTTGTTGAACAGTTCTATTCATTCTTTCTACCACTCCATTTTGTTGAGGAGTCCTTGCAGTGGAGAACTACCTTTTTATTCCATGTTGTTCACAAAAGTCAAAGAATTCATCCGAGGTAAATTCCCCTCCTCGATCAGATCTGAGGCATTTGATTTTGCGATCTGATTCATTTTCAACCAAGGCTTTGAAGGCTTTGAACTTTTCAAATGCTTCATCTTTATGCTTTAGAAGACCTATCCAACACATTCTGGAAAAATCATCAATGAACAATATAAAGTATTCTTCTCCACGAGGTGAATTTTTCCTTGATGGTCCACATAAATCAGTATGAACAAGTTCAAGAGGCTTACTAACTGACCCTTCCTTTTCGATAAATTGAGATCTGGTTTTCTTATCGAATTGACATGATTTGCATATAGTATTTTCAGGAATGTTGATATCTGGAAGATCACGAACAACCTGGAATCTGCATGCTTTTCTTATTTGAGAAAAGCTTAGATGTCCCAATCTTCTGTGCCATAGCCAGTTTTCATCATTTTTTCTTAGATAGCACTATTGTTGTCCTCCCTTGAGTATGTATAGGTTGTTTGGAGTTCTTGTGCCTTTAATCACGGTTTCTCCTATATCAAGCTCACGAACAACTCATCCATTTGATCGAAACACTACTTCATTTCCTTGATCACACATTTGACTCACACTCAATAGGTTATGCTTTAAGCCATCAACTTTTTCTTTCAAGAAAAAAGAGCCTTACCTTTTATGATAGTAGGAGTGTCATTTCCAATTGAGACACTCTTTTCCTTTTCTAAGGCATTATATGAGTGCAGTTTTTCTTTGTCACCTGTCATGTGTTTTGAGCATCCATTGTTGATGTACCGCTGGTTTTCTTGTCCTTCTACATACAAGGCTATACCACATCTTTCTGTTTGTGGTTCTTTCTTTCTCCATATTTTGGGACTGAATGGAGTTTGCTCCTTTTGAGATATTTGCCGAAATTTACTCTTGCATTCAGATTCTTCATGGCCAAAGTTGCTACAGATTGAGCATTCTACTACATTTTCAAGAAGAGAAAAGTTATTATAGGAACTTTTCTTGATCCTTGTCACATTCCTTTGATTTCGTGCTTCTCTAGTCATGATGGTTTTGTAAGCAACACATTGAGCAACTTTGTGTCCAAAATTATGACATGAGAAACATTGACCATTAAATAAGTTCCTGCGAATATCGAATCTACTAACCTGGTGATTGTAATTTCTATTCATCTTTGAAGCAAATTGAGTACGATTTACCCGAGGTTGGTTGTGGCTTCTATTCATCCTTGAAGTAAATTGAGCCTGATTTACCTGGTGGTCTGCTTTATTTCTTTGCTGACAATTGTCAACCTGTTCACTGCTCTTTGTTGCATCAAGATAGCTTTTAGTGGAGGTTGATGACTTCTGTGCTTGAGATGCTTCTTCAGTATATCCAAGACTTGTCTTTATCAGAGGAGAATGCTACACTTTGATAATTTCATTTAAGGTTTCTGATCCTTTAGCAAATCTAAGATTGAGAGCTTTCGTTTTCTCAAGATCCTATCTTAGACCCACAATTTCACATTCTAATTTTTCATTGTGTTTTTCTCTTTCAGCAAGTTGGTATGTCAAGGTATCTATAATCATATTCTTTTCTTCTAGAGAGATTTTGAGTTTAGAGATTTCTTCATAAAGGTCATCTTCATCTAAAGCATCCAAAAAAATCATCATCTTCATAAGCCATCAGAAGTCTATAGTCATTGCTATTTTCATCTTCATCACTATTTGATAAACTATCACTATCTTCATTAGTATAGTAGCACTTTTTACTTACACATTGTTTTCTATTCCATTTTACAGATTCCTTCCCTTTATCATATTTATCTTTATGGGGACATTTGGCAGCATAATGACTGACTCTACCATAGGCAAAACATTTGAAAGGTAGTTTACCTTTGAATCTTCCAGAATCTTGTTGAAGCTTCTTGACAAAGTTTACTTCTTCTTCTTCTTCTGAAAGATGTCCTGATTCATTGAGTTCTTCTTTTCCTTTTGTTGAAGCTTTAAATGTGGCTTCTCTCATATCTGATGGACCTCCTTTTCTCATCTCAAAGGCAGTTAAGATTTCGTGTAGTTGTGTCATAGTAATAGTCTGTAGATCCTGCTTTTCTTCTATGGTAGATACTTTTGATTCAAACTTAGCAGACAAGGATCTTAAAACTTTTTCAACTAAGATAACTTCCTTTATCTCTTCACCCAGATTCTTCATGAAATTAACAATCTCATCTATACGTAAGAAGTAACTAGCTATACTTTCATCATTGTGCATATTGAGAGTTTCATATTGAATTCTGAGAGTTTGCAGTTTAGCACGTTTTACCTGAGAGTCTCCTTCGTAGCTTAGAGCAATTTTTTCCCATATTTCTTTGGCGGATTTGAGCTACATAACTTTGAAAAACTCTGATTGTGACAAACTTCCCAACAATGTATTGACAGCCTTGGCATTGGTTTCATATTGCTTTTTACCTGTCGTATCTGTAGGAATTGCTGATGGAAATGTATATCCTCCTTCCATGATTTCCCAGACATCTATTCCAAGTGATTGAAGATAGGATGTGGTTCTTACCTTCCAATAAACAAAGTTGCTCCCATCAAAGATTGGCAGTCTGATGGATCCCCTGCTTTCTTGATTACTCATGATAATGGATCTTCCTTCAAGTGATCAAGCTTCTTCTGAAGGACCTACTCTGATTCCAATTGTTGGAAATAATAATGGGGGGGGGGGGGGTGAGTCAGTATTATCAGATCAATAATTTAATTTTCAAAAACTAATTTGTATACACTACTTCAGCTCAGTGAACTAGCGTGTATATGCAACTGTACTTAATGCAACCAGTGTATATGTGGATATCTTTAGATTTACCCAGATTATCATGTATTGAACTTTAATTAGTATATCAAGAATTCATTAGACAGTGCAGTAAAAGAAAAATAAGGCATCACACAAGAACACCAAGATATAAGGTGGAAACCCAATGTGGGTAAAAACCACCTGTTGTTGTCATCTCTGTCTTCTTTTAATAATAAGAAAATTTTGTTTACAATTTTTTTGTGCTGGTGCAGTCTTATACCAGTACGCAGGCTTCTACCTACAGAAGGCTACAACCTTCTCTCATTCTCCAACTTCTACTGGAAGGGAGCTACAACACCCTAGACTTCGTACTAACTGATATGTTTACTAGTATGTAGGTGCTGGCCTACAAAAGGCTACAACCTTCTCTTTTCTACCAGGGACCACATTTCATAAATTTTCAGATTGGATCCATCAACAACATCATTCAATCATCAAATATATCTGCATCAACCAATCTCCTTTTGAACCAACCACAACCGAATTAATCAATCACTTTGACAACCCATCAATCTGATCATTCATAATTCTGTCACCAGAATACAGTAACCAGAACCCAAGCCGGAACCCAGAACACTGCAACAACAAACAGAAGCAACTAAAACATATTTTATAAGTTATACGCTACTTGCATGTGTCGAAACTGTGTGCATACACACTTTCCTCAAAGCGAACCAGCGTACAAATCTGCAAATCAAATTTATGATGTATAGGCTACTTTGATATGTAGAATCTACATGTATACACTTCTTTTCTAAAGTGAACCTACGTATAGATCTGTAAATGATGATTTAAACATTACAATAATTCCAAACTTCAGTCATACCCAGATCATCATATTTACAGACTACAAAATGCACCAATTATTCATATTCATTATCAAACCACATAAAGATAATTCACTTCAAGCCTTAAGATCCTGCTACATCATTAGATCTTATCCTTCATCAAATGCTAAGGTTCATCCTTGGTTCAGATCAAGCACATCACCATAAGCCAATAACCTGCATATTAGATCTCACACTTCATCAGATATTCGATGCTTGCATACTTTGGCCTAATGATCTTCTCCTCATTTATAGTTTTAGGCCTTTCTCAATACCATGGACCAAAACCACTTAGGACCAAATACCTAGGGTAAATACCTTGGACCCGATACCTTGGACCAATACCATGGATCAAAATACCATGGACCAAATACTTTAGACCAAAAACTTAGTTTTCCAAGGTATACACGCTTTTCCTTTTGTGAAAGTGCATGTGTACATATACGTGGCTTGTATACAGTGAACCCGCGTGTATACGCGGCTTGGCCAATGGTGAACCTACATATACCTCTCTTTCTTCATTCTGTGAAGTCTGATCTGTAACTCTGTGTTGTTAACCTGCTGTACTATGATCTGTCATCTGAGTGAGTTGCCATCAAGGACAACACCTGTGTCATAATGCCAACATAAATGACATTGTTGACCATTATGTGTCAATTACCCTATATTAGTACACATTTTTTCATAGCATTCCATCATGTTCGAGTAGTGAGACAACCAGAGATCATCATTATCATTCAACAATTTTGGCGAAATTTTAATTCCAAATTCTGCAATGTTGTGTGGCTATTGTAAAAATGATTCTAGTATGTTTATGAAGCCATGTAAAACACTCAGGTAAGATTAATATTTTCATCAAAGAGTTTCACTCTTGGGAGTTTTTTACCCTTTGCCAATTATTTGTGTTTTATAAACCCTTATAATTGGCAAAGTTTTCCTCCCATATATACCCCAAAGATAGAGTGGGGCTCGATGGTGATGTCTTAGGTGAATCCTAGTGTATAGATTCGATGTAAATTATCATATTAGAACATGTCTAAAGTCTTGCAGAATTTGGTTAAGTCTAAGTGTCTAATTTTAATTATTAAAATTTCCCACTAGTCGAGATTTTAATAATTATTTTGATGTAAAATGTAATGTCTATAGAAGTTGATGGGGAAATATTACTCACAATTAGAACCTCTACACTTCATATCTTGAGTGGGCCTAATGGTTAAGAGCATGTGTTTCCTCCTAAGAGGTCATAGGGTCAAAACTAGAGGGGGGTAGAGTATATATGCCTTTGTAGACTTAGTAGTCAAATTGCTACCTGAAGGTGGGTTCCTTGTCCCAAAAACAAGGGGGTCTCATACACCAATTTGGTGTCTTTCTTGGCTATGACCTTAAAATTAGATAATGATAATAATAATCTATTTAGACACTTTTTGAGGGTTGAAATCATGTCTATCCCCTCGAATTATTTTTATTTTCTTTTTCCTCAAACAATTGGTAAACAATTAGCTGGAAAACAGTTAAAAATTAAAATGAGAGAAAATAAAGATTCTCTCCAAGTGGAAAATTTTTTTTTTGGAGAAGATTGACCTTCTCGAGGAAGAATAAATTTGAAGGAGTCATCGCTAAGGTAGAAAAAATCCACAAAAAATTCCTTCGACCAAAAAAAATATGTTTTGAAGGAAATTGATTTTTTTGGTCTAGGTGGTTAAATTGAATGAGGGAATTTCGAGGAAAGAAATTGGAAAGTATTTTTTAAGGCCCTCTATCAAAGGAAAAAAAAAGTTTTTTGAAGAAAAAACAAACATTTGGACCACAATGGTTAATTTAAGGGAGATATTTCAAGGAGAAAAAAATGAAAAAATGATTTTTTGGTTCGGGATCAAAGCCTTTTTCAACAAATTCGAATTTATTTTTCTAGATCAAAGGAAAAGATTCAATTTTGGCATGGATCAAGCATGAACTAGCTGTTATTCTTGGGGATCAAGTGAATTTTGTGCACTTCCTTGGACCTAGCCATTTTCCACTTGGAGGGGGATCTAGATCTCTCATTTTCTATAAATTGACCCTAAGGTTTCTCATTGAAAACATCTCTGGATGGTATAACTGGCTCTATAAGATCTGTAATACATTCTTTGATTAATAAAAGAAAAAGTCTTTGGAGTAATCATATGGTGTATTTCTTCAGTCTCATGGTAATTTTGTTTTGATTTGTGCTTAATGTTCTACTAATATTTTATATTGTTAGTTTTATCTACCTTTTGGATTTATTAGTGTATAATTATTTTGCACTATTATTTGGGTTGAGGAAACACTCATGATTAGGAAAATCTAGAGGATTTTAGCTGAATCCATAGACTCCCTTTTCCTTGTTCCAATCAACTTCAGTAGATCTAACAAATCTTTCAAGTGTGTGTAGAAAATTTTATTTAATCAAATTTCAGGTACTTGGGGAAGTTTTAGCTGAACCAACCAACTACTTGAAGCATGAAGGCTAAGAACCCATAGTGGGGTTCTCTCAAAGACTCATCATAAGAATATTTTGAAGGGGGTTTCCTACCATTCACTCTAAAGGGAAAAAACTTTTTAAATCCATCTATTCTCTCATCTATTGCATTTTAATGAATAGATCTACTATAAGAGATTTCATTATTGTAAATTTGTGAATAATGTTTTGTATATATACTTCATCCAACTATTTGTATCTATTTTTTTTATATATACGTATGTGTGGGTATTATTTGTGTCCTTTGCAAATCTGAAGGGAGGGATGAGGGTTTCTTCATAAATTTATATCGCAGGTGGATTTTACAAGAGATCAAGGAAGCAGTTGACCTTGGAGGGTTGTAGTCCTCACCTAGCCTAGATGAAGAGGGTTTGTAGCTCAATATTCCATCTTCTTGAGGGTTGAACAAGCATTTCATCTTATTTCTTTAGGGGCGTAAGGATTTAGGCCTCTTCCAAGCCTCTAAGAGGGTGTGATCCACCTTTTTGTGGCTCCATTTCATAAATATTTTTTTTCTAAAGGAGGCCGCAAGGGTTTAAAGTCTTCTCTTACCATTGAATTTAAATTTTTCTCAATGGTTTTAAATTTTAGAAATTTATAAATAACTTTTGTGATTTGGGTTTTGGTTTCACGGAGAATAGACACAAATTTGTAGCTCATGTTCTATTTCCATACATTCTTTTGGCTAGCTGTAAGCTTAATAGGCCTAGTTTTCTCTTGATCTGACTCTAAATTGTTGTAGAAAACTAATCAATTTTTTTGAAGGGTTTCTCAAGGGTTGAGAGGCCTAAATCCATTGTAAAATTTCAATTTCTTCAAGGGTTTATCTCACATAAATTCTGCAAATTTTTTGTGGGTTCTGATTCGGATTTTCACCCTTTTCTAGCCCAATGAAATTGTTTTGGATAGGTTGCAAGCCTATCAAGGCTTTTTAAGTATAACCACAACCTCCTAGGGATTATTCTTAGTGTCATTTGATTTTTTGGGACTAATTGTAGGTGTTTGCAGACCTATAATCATATTTTGGAAGGGTTGATCACTTTTATTGAAGCTTGTAATTAGCTCTTGGGGACTAATCATTGGAGACTATTTTCTAAAGGCTAGCGCAAGCCTTAGAGGCTTCTTTGGGCCTAGCCACAAGGTTTTAAGGGTTTTCTCATTGCTCAATTGATTTGAGAACTAGCTCTTTGTTTTGCAGGGATTATACTCCATCATTTGAAGGGTTATTTCATTGATCTGATGGCTAGGGCTTTTCCTTTTGAAGGCTTGATTTGACATACATAGTTGGGGAAAGAAACCGCAGGCCTAAAAGGCCCTTTTCCTCCTAGCCGTGAGCCTCATAGGGAGGCTAAGTACCTCTAATCTGAAGCAATTTCAATTCAATATTTTTCACATCAAATATAAGGTGTTAAGGGTTTGAAAACCATCACATAAAATTTGCTGAAGTTTTCTAGCCTCTAATATTGCTAGGCCGTAGATTTTGAAGGGCAAGTTCTTCAAGGCCATGACGGTTTGTAAGGTCTGATACAAGTTGTTCACTGAAGAATAAAATATATTGGCTTGTATTCTTCCTTGGCTTATTGGTGACTTTAGGAGTGGTTGTTTTGTTATTGGAGTGTTGATCATTTTTCGCAATCTCCTCAAGGTATTGAAAAGCATTTCTCATTGTCTTGAGAGCTCTTTTCTTTGTAACACTAATAATAATAAAAGCTAAATATTTTACTTGAGGGAGCTTGTGATCTTGGTCCCTTGGTATCCTTCTTCTCCTTATTTAAAAGGGAGAACATTATAACTCACTAACTTAGATATAACTTTCTAACTCATTCCTTGCATTTGCTAATTCTCTCTTATCTTAGTTGCATCTCTAAATTTTCATCCTATAATTTCTCTACTTGATCTAAGTGCTCTTGAAATATTTCCTATCTCTATTTCAGTTTCAGTTGTAGATCTAAGTTGTAGTCTCTCTTAACTCTCGTTAGCAATCTCATTTTCCATCTAATAAGTGTGATTTCATCAAACAATTTTATTTGTTCAATTGTCTAAATAAGTAAGAAATATTTTAAGAACATTGTTGTAAAAGGCATCATGAGATCTTGATCTAACACATCTAATCATCATTGTTTCATTAAGTAATTCTTGTTGTTTCATTTGATCATTGTCATAAGCTAATAATCTTTTGTTCAAAACATACATCTATATCTTGAATAGAAGCATATTGGCATCTATATATCATTATATCTCTTTGGAGGATTGAATCTTGCACTTTAGAAATTAGATTTGTATTCTTAAGAATTTACCTCCAAGCATAAGCTTGGTTGTATAGAAAGTTAGGACCACCTTCTCCACTATTCAATTTGAGAAGCTTGACCCTTACCCAACAGTTAAAATAGGTGACCTTGCAGTTCATGTGGGCAATCTCTGTTAGGAACAGAGGCACTTGGGTTGTTAGAAGAAAAAGGAGATATTGCTAATAAGGCCATAGCCTTCTTCCTTAAACCTTATTTATACAACCTTATTTAATACTTGCTTCAAAACAATTGAGGAGATGGCTGTCATCTAGACTAGGCATTTTAATTAAAATTAACTAAGACTCTCGCATCACACCTAGTTTACTCTTGCATTTCATTCATCACTCTTTTGGTTATTGTAGCTAGAATTGTGTGCTAATTATATTATTTGCAAGATTTACTTTTACTTATTGTATCTTAAATTTCTATATCATTGTTGGGCATCTCTTTTACTTGAAGTTCAAGCTTACATTTTCTTGCAAGTTATATTTGAAAGTTTATTGCTCATATTCTAGTTACTTTTAATCTCTTGATTTCTAATACTAACGCTTGTCTTGCAGCTCTACTTTATCTTGTAACTTGAATTACTTTCCATTGTGAAAGTGATATAGTCTTTATTGAGAATTGTTATAAGGCATTGGTCTATATTTTATAGTCTTTTATTGCTACATTTATCTCAATGGAATCCATCCTATTAAGATACACATTACTCATTTAATAAACACACTTGCTAATTAATCCTAATTTAAGTTGCCTTGCCCTTAGTCTCCTAGAACTTGTTGTTTCAAAAATTTTCCCTTTACTAATTATCTTTAGGGACTACCCCCTTTAGTTTGTCTAGGAGAGAGCTTAAACAGAGTGAGTAGGGAATAGGTGACAACCCCTACTTTGAGGGTTGTGCCTCTAAAGTTACACCTGGTGGGATTAGAGTTTTGCCCACATTGAGGTGTACATTTTAGGTGACAACAAACATTTTAGAAGTAAAAACCACTCTATATTAACTCTCATAGATGATTACATGATTCAAAATCCAAAATTATCCTTTATAGACGAGGTTGTACATCATAGAGTTGAAAATCAGCGTTTATCCATGAGGCTTTACACCCAAAATCAACCTTTATACGTGGTTATATGTGCTAATAATGAAATAAAACATGAGCTAATGACAAGTATCATTACATTTCTTATAATCCTCACCTCATCTTCATTAAAAAAAATAAAACAAGGTTCTTTTTAGTAGAAATAGAGCATGGATTAATTAGAGATAGATTAGTTTGTGGAGTGATTATTTATAAAATTTAGTGGTAGATTAAACCTTCTTTGCCATAGAAGAGCCCCACACCCTTTTTGGGTGCTTGAGTGAGCTCGCGAAAGCAAAAAAGTCACAGAAATGGGGAAAATTTGGGTGGAAATGGGACAGATTTGGGCCAAAATGCCATTGAAATATTTTGGCAGAATTTTGGTGGTGTTTCCAAATCAAGAAACTCCACCCAGACATTTTGACTGAGTTTTAGTTGTGTTTTGACATTTTGGGCCATTTCGTGTACATGTACAACAACTTGGGGGTCATTTCCTGCAACATAGATGGCTAGTTACAACTAAACAAAGATGGTCAAACATGTCATATAGGATGAGCATTGGATAATTTGCTACATACATTACGTCAAAAGTGATCTATAGAATGAGAGGAAAAGAACCCAAAGTCTCAAAATCCTCATATTTTTAAGGGTGTTAAAGAACAAACATAGTGGTCTGATGACATGGCAAGGGCAATGATGATGTAGCAATAGTAGGTAGGATGTGAAGATTTGAAGACATACCCAGTGCAGATTAGGGTAGGTTTCAACAAACCCAAGTGTCTGATTGACCAAACTAGGGCATTGGAGATCCAAAGCATAGGTGGCTAAGTTGAGTTTACTAAAGGGAGAAGGGAAAGTGAACTAGCTATTATGGAAGTCAACTAGCTATTAGAGAGGTCTAACTAGACATTGGAGGTACCATGGACAAAGAAGTTAAGGAAAGGACTAATAAACTAGTTATTATGAAGTTAAACAAGCACCTCAAAGACCAAGTCGAGTACTCCCAAAGGAAAATCAAATTCTTATGGACCAAGTCAAGCTTCCACATGGACATTGGAGAGGGGCAATGGGCTACCATTTATTATTATTCTTCGTATTTGACCATTCCGGGTCACTAGCAAAGGGAATCTTGGACCACCTTGAGCATTGTGAACCAGTTCGACCCCTTCATGGGAAAATTAATTGTTGTAATGCAATATTTATGAATTACCATGTCTCCAACATTTGGATGACTAGTAAAAAATAATTTTCTGGAAGACTTGTCCAACTGGCCATTATCTAGTCTTTAGAATTTTTTTATAAAAGGCTAGCTCAATGTTGCACAAAGCAGGGATGAACTAGGGATGCTTTTTGGAAGCGAAGCACAAGAAGCATCATTTTCCAAAAATTGGCAGAAGCAAAGCATCTCAGAAGTGTCTATTATATATATATATATATATATATATATATATATATATATATATATATATATATATATATATATATATAGATATATATATATTCAAAAGAAACATCCAAAATACCAAATTAGTTGTATAAGATATGAAAGCATGCATATTTGTACATAAATCAAGATAGATATGGCATCCATTGTACATCAATTGTTAATTATTCAAGCATCAACCATTTAGAATCCAGATTCCTCTCCTTTTGTCTAGCCTTTGCTTCTACTTCGATTCGCTAGGGATATTAGTCAACATTGCCCAATTTTGATCAAGCGGCCTAATACAAGCCTTATAATATGGTAGAGAAAGCTTAACATGCATGATCAATGATTTTGAATTGAGTGAAGGGTACATTTTTTCTAAGGCCATGACAAAGAAGTTCAACAATCAACACCACCAACACTGGAGTACATATAAGACTTGGTGCTCTTAATTAAATGCCAATCATATACCCTCATACATGATATAATCTAATGAAATTCCACAATCCCATTGATCCTGAAAAATCTTAAGTCTACTAAATTTTCAATGGGATATGAAATTCTATTTTCTCCATATGAAGTTTGATGAGGTTGGAATAACTCTCAAACATCTTGAGTCATTTCATGGAAATGTTAAAAATTAAGTAAAAGGATGTCACTTTTACTTTAAGAATTTAACATTACCATTAGGGAGCATCTAGGAAGCGTAGAGGGAGCATCAACGAGGCACCTTGAGACTGTTCGGAAAACATAGTTCCTGACATAATAGTTCGAAAATTCCAAAGAAAAATCGCGGAACTATGTGAGCGGTTTTTGGAACCGTGGCAGAACCGTAGTTTGGGCCTGTGGAACTATGTTGGAACCCCAAATCGAGCATGTGGAATCATGTCAGAACTGCGGTTCGGGCCTGTGGAACCGTGTTGGAACCACAATTTAGGCTTGTCCAACCTTGTTGGAACCGTAATTCAGGCTTGCAAAACTGTAGTTTGGAACTGTCACCATTCCAAAAGTCTAGGAACCACGAGAAACAGGTGGAATCATGATTTTTGGAACCGTAGTTTCACCCGAGGATCACTGGCAATCCATCTGGGACACAAATGCGCCTTCTGAACTAAAGGGGGGGCGGTTCCTGCAACATTGGGCTAGCCTCCCCTCTAGCAAGTGGTTGGTTTTGTTTATAGGTGTCATCAATAAAGAATTTTAATTTGCAAACCTATATAGATAATTTATTATTTTTAATTTTCAAAATTCTGTTGTCGACTTAAATTTTTTCCCTCTACTACATATATGATCACTGCCGAAAAGAGTGTGCTACTGCTGGTCCTTTACTGTCATCATCAATTCCTGTGCAGCTAAGTTTCCTGAAGCACTGAAACAGGTACATATAGAAACATCACCTCCCAAAAATGGAAAAGTCGGCTGAAACGCCGTCCAAAATGTCATATATGTTTATATATATAAAAAGAAATTTATAAATAAGTGAATAACACAATATATTGCATGAAAAAAGGGAATAAGACCCATAGATGACAATTTAGAAGGAAAATCATGTCTATATTAAATCTCATAGATGATTACATGATGGTTGAGTTTTGACTGAGTTTCTAAGTTTCGAGTACGAGTATGTCTCGAAACACTAGGTTTCTAGAAGTTTCGTGCAACATAGCTATGCAATGTGTCATTTATCTGCCCAAAAAAAAAGAAAATTTGTTGCACCCATTTTTGTCCGGGATTAATTGCTGATATGATGTTAGAAATATGAAAAATTTTCCGGATCTGGGTAGTGGGTTTGATATATCTGTTCAATATTATTTCTATGGATTTTTCACTGCGAATTTGTAGTTAGAGCTATCATCTACCAATTAATGATTGCCAGTGAGAAAAATAGTGTTGTTCAAATCAGGTCTGCCAGATGCTAGTTGATATAATGCTAATGATACATGCCTTGCCACATGGAAAGAAATGTTGTTGCTGTTGGAATGACGATCTCATGCTAGAACTATTGAAGCTACTGGGAATATGAAGAAACTTTAATACTGCCATTGATGATTTTTCTGATGTCACCAAAAATGTTTTACACTTCTATCTTTTTTTGTTGCCTTAGCCGTTTGATTCATCTGCTGCTGCTTGTTCTTGTCATTGGTGTGCTGCTTGAAACTTAGCTTTGAAATTCCTTTTCTAGTATGCTCCTTGAAACCTATTTCTTAGAAACAATATTTTCCCTTTAATGTTTCTAAGTTATTGACTTATGGAATATAGTATTTCCGCCTTTTATAAACCTCACAATAAAATATTTCAACCTGTTTAAATTTAAATTAAACAAATAAGCTTAGCTTCTCTGTCTCATTGTGCATATTTTTCTTGTCTGATGTTGTCTCCCTTTGTGCTAAAATTTGTCTCAATATGATATTCCCACTTAGCATTATTGCTAAGTGAAATTTCAATCTTGGCCAATTTTTTCTTAATTGATGTTTTCACTTAGGAAATGTGGGTTTAGAGGCTCCACATTGATTTGTGATTAAAACAAGCCCCAAACATTAGAGATGGAAGGGAAACATCAAGCCTCTAGAGGAGCGTGGGGGCCACCCATGGAGAATTTCGGCCCACATGAGAAGTATGCATGCATTGGAGGAAATTTGCTGGGAGGAAATCGAGTTGGGCCCACATGGGCACGTTGGAGGCACTTTGACAAAAATGAAGGAAAGAAACTCATTTTGGCATTCATTCATCTTGAGAAAAAAATGTCTTTGACATAGCACGCTTGAACTGAAGCCAAGTCTGCAAGTACTATTTAGCACATGAGTGTTTCCGAATGGAAAGCTCAACCCTTGCTTCGGTGGACTTCAAGTGCCAACCCAAGGAGGGATTTCCATCTATTCCAGTTCATTATAATAGTGGGGAGTGCGAGTTTTTGGGAGAGGTTTAGTAGCAACAGATAGGGATTTCATAGTTCTTGGAGGAGGTACGCTTGGGGGTTGAGGATTCAAGGGAGTTTGAGGCTGAGATTTGAGGATGAACCCGAGGGGAGTATTTGTTGGAGATTGCAACCATTTTGAGGGATTTTTGCAGTAGGATTGAAAGGTGGGTCAAATTTCCCAGTAGTAAAGGCATAGAGGGAAAAGAGGGCTGAAATTCCAAGTTCAACCATCAAGCAATCCTTTTGTGGGTTATTATAGGTATTTAGTGGAGAGCCTGAGGTTAATTTCCTAGAATTTTATGAGCATCAGAGGAGGCCCTAGTAGAAGTTATTCACAACAACACCGTATTTTCTAGGCAGTTCAACATAGAGCTAGGGGAGAGCAGCAACAAATTTGAGAGGGAGTTCTCATTATTCACTTGGGCTTAGCTAGCTTGTTTGGAGCAAGCTCAGGTGTACTTTTTCTATAACCACATTGTACCCTCTTTATATTATGATAAAATGGCTCAGTAGCGCAATTTTTAGTGCAAATTCATGGACTAATTTATGTTTTTGATTTTCGTGGTTTTTATATCTATGTATGCTTTATTATTTACTATAAAAATTCGCTAGGAATATTACAGTGGTAGCGGAGCTCATAGACTAGGATTAGCCTATGGGAGCAACACGATCTATGACACAAGAGGATAGGCAAAACGTGACTTACCGAAGACAGAGGTACAGGAGTAGAGAAAGGTATTTGCAGATTAATCTAAATCTCGTGATAACTAAATTGAAGGTTGTGGAAACAAACGTGGTAGATAATGAGGGAGATAGAAGGAGTAAGGAGGAGCAGTTTTCTCATCATTTGCTAAAGGAAGTACAAGACCTGTCCAAGAGTATTGAGGAACTAAGGCAATAGAATTGTAGCAAAAACAAGGGTAATGGAATTCAAGAGGAATTCCAGCTAGGTGAAGGCTCTAGTACTTCACATCACCACTCATTCGTTAACCCCAACATGCTGCTTATTCCCAACACACCACCTAGATCCATTATTCCCACATTCTTGACATTTGGAGCTAGTAGGCAGCAAGGGCAGGAAGAGTTATGTATGGGGGACTATTTCTTGGAGTATAAGTCCTATGGACCTGAGTTCAGGGAAGCCATCACTTTCAGGGAATTTTTCCAGTTGAAGGGTAATAATAGGCCCACGGGTCAGAGTGGGGGAAACTACACATAGGGGATAGATTTGCAGCATATTGTGGGGAGGCGGTTTCTCCCAACTTTTGGTGGCTCTTCTAAGAGCTCAACTAGAGTGTGCGTAGAGAAGATGGATGTCTACTTCTAGTTAAATCAGATGATGGAGGGGGAGGCAATAAAAATTTCCACGCTACACTTGGAGGGTGAAGAACAAGATTGGTTGTTCCATGGGCTAACTAAAATGGGACATGCCAAGGTGAAAACCTACGAGGATTTCACCAGGAGAGTGTTGGAGTGTTTTGAGAGGAAATATTTGGAGGAAATTTTTGGGGAGTTGACAAGGCTCAAGTAGACCGGGAGTGTTGAGGCCTACATTTCATATTTTTGAGGTTGTTAGTGATGGTGCTAGATCTATCAGAGTCTACAAGGGTCTTCATGTTTATAGAGGGGATAGAAGAACCACTAAAGGGACTGATGAACTCCAACAGGTCCACTACCTTGTAGGATGCAGTGGGGAGGAATTGCGATTTGTAAGATGCTCTACCGAGGGTTAGAGCACCACTACCACCTAGATAGGGCTTCCAGCAGAGGGGAAGAGATACTAGAGCTCCACCACCAAGAGCCAACCACGGGCATGGATAGTTGGATGAGGAGACCCGAAGAGACCTTCGAATGAGGAAGTTGTGTTTTACCTGTCAGGAACCATGGGCTCCAGGCCATAGATGCATAACAGGCAAGGCCCACTACATTGAGGTTTCCTTAGACAATGATTTAGAGTATGATGCAAATTTGGAGGTGGGTGGATATGAAAACATAGTGCAGGAAAAGAGGGGGCCACCACCACCACCCCCACCAGGGGGAGCTCCTTTCTTTCCATCTGGAGGGGTCCTTTCATCTCTATGTGGGGTACCCAAGTTTTTTACTTTAAGGATTAGGGGGACTGTGTAGGGGCAGTGTGTCTCAATTTTAGTGGAGAATGGGACTACACACAATTTTATTGATGCACATATGGTCCAAAGGAGGGGTATCAAAACTAAGGAGTTTGAGGGTTTTTCGGTTCTGGTACTAGGGGAGAGAACCATGCCATGCACACACTATGTTCCAGCTTTGATATTAACCATGGGGAACTACTCAGTGACATATCACTTCTTCATGGTGGATGTGTCGGAAACCAATGTGGTAATGGGTGTTCAGTGGCTTTTCTCGCTTGGTAGAGTTACTAGTGATTGGAGGAAGTTGGAGATGGAGTTAACATGGCCAGATGACAATCTAGTTGATTTGAGACATGGGGACATTGAGTGGGTTGTGGATTTGAGGGTTTCAAAGGTTAGGGGTCAGCCCAAGCCACCACACCTAGATATACAGGCCATTTTGGATAGGTACCCAATAGTGTTTGGAGACATATTGCCGGTTCAACCACCTGACTGGGGGTTTGAGTATACCATTGAGATGGAGTTGGGGGTATAGATCGTGATTACTACCCCTAATTGACATCCCAAGGCATACCGAGATGAGATAAAGAGATTTATTTGTTGGCTTAGGGGGTCCTGACCCAGGTTCATAGTTAGTTACACCAACCAACAAATCCCTACACTACTGGCCATTTCAGCAACAACCTACGTAGCGCAGGCTGCAGTCTCACCTGAAGTAGTATGGGGGGATGCAAGAACTAAGTTTCTGCATCAAGAGGCAAGTGTGATTTCTTTTAGTGCCTTAGATATGACTTTGCGTAGATTGATAAGCCCTTAGGGCTCGATACTGCAACTCTATTTAAAAAATCTTGAGACCTTTGTGAAGGTCTACGATCGGCTTTTGCGGACCATTATCAGTTTATTTATCCATTTACGCGCATCACAGGACAAATCTAAATTAGCGTTCACACAGACCTACTTAGGTTAATTAGAAAACATAATAGAATTCATCACAGTCCTTGTGAAAGTACTTAACATGCATTGTGTACATCTATTAAGACTTATTCAAGTGAATCGCACATTTTCATATCGATATTTCATAAACACATTATTCATCCACAACATATATCGTAAACATAAGTAAGCATAAATAAAAAGATATACACAATATTTCTTCGGTAATCTTCTTTATTGATCTTCAATATGGTATTACAGACTCAAAACTACCTTCTGCACTCAGTTGTAGGTGTCTGCGCACTTAGCTATGGACTCTACTTAGGCCTCTGCGCACTCAGCTGTAGAGCGTTTCTCTCATATTTGATCCACTTCTCTGCACTATAAATTCTAAGACATTCGTTATCCATCCATATCTTATGCTTAGACTCTCTAAGACACACCTATTTATAGCCTTTTTACATATAATCCCATGGTCCGAGGACCATGGCTGGATCTCAAAACCGACTCAACTTTTCGTAAACAAGGGGCTAACAACCCTTTGACTCCTAATCCTCTATGCGCTTCACATCCATAAATCATGGATACTTTACATTAGTTACAAAATATACATCAAAACTTGGGTTATTTTAACCCCAAAACTAACCCAGGTGACCCCATCCCAACAGGCCCCCAACACAAAGATCATGACTCACCCTCAAGTCACTCGGCTGGTGCTGTGCTCTTGCTACAAAGATCCCCCAGCTCTACCTACATCATGACAACTTTGGCATCACTTTGAGTGGCTTCCTGCTTCACCTCCTCAACTAACTTCTTTGTAGTTGGTCCTTTTGTGGCCAGCCTCATTGTTTGCTACATCTGCTGCAAAGTCATTAGCATCTCCTGAATATTGGTCGTGACTTGGTAAGCCTCCTCCAACCAAGGTTGCAGCCTAGCCTTAAGCAAGGCCTCCTTCTTTTGTGTCTCCTCTACCTGTGCAAGGAGCTGCTTCCCCTCCCTGCAATTTGGCTAGGTGTTGTGCTAGTGTAATGGAGTGCGCCATCACCCTGGCTTCATCATACTACCTCTGCATCTCCCTAACCTCTGTATTCAATGTCTATAGATTTGGGGTCTTCCTACAAAGTTTTCACCAAAACCATTGCTTACTCAAATAATTCTGAACAATCAATGATTGTGGCATCTAGGATTTCCATTCCTTCTCTGATGGCGGCTCCACACTGCTCCTGGACCTCAGGCAGAGTCGTGGGCTGCAATTTTAACTGCAGCTTAGTTATTTTCATATTAAGTTTAGAATGAACTCAACCAATCTTTACCTTTGCTTTGTGCACCCCAGTGGCTAATTTTCTAATCTTTACTTCAGGCTGTGCATCCTCAAGAATATGCAGCTCAGGCACTATTCTGCATGCCTCTATGACTACTGACTCTAGTCGGGAAATCTGTGTCTGCAATGTCTCCTTTTCTTTTAAGGCCTGCATCTTTTTGGTGAACATGTACTCATTGTTCACCTTGTATTCACTGATGAGGTTGAGAGTGTGCTAATCTCGAGCTGTCAATTCCTCTGTCACTCATGCATACATTGCGTGGAGGATCTCATGGGGGAGCGCTACTATATTCAGCTCGACATTCTTGAGTGTACTTAACATGATCCGATCATCGGCTGATTTCGCACGAAGGGACCCTTCTAGTAAGGAAATAGTTCTAAGGTCGAGAGTCCTTACCAGCTTGGCTGCTTGACTCATCCCAGGTGCCAAGCTCGCTTGTTCTGTGCTCGGTTGACTAGTGCCCACCTGTAGCCTATTTGCCTGGATCTGCAGTTCGTGCAGATCCTTTTGGATGCTCCCCACCATCTTCATATATTGTTGCTCGAACTATTGCAACACCTTAGTCATAGTGTCCCTTATTTTATCCTCAATCTCATCAAGATCGCCCTTCGTCAAGACCATGGGATCACCCTGTGACTTGTCTGACTTTTGTTTCTTCACGGAACCTTCCTACTGTCCCTTTTCTTGTATTTTTAGAATAAACAGGGTGCTCTTCCCCTCATCCCCTTCTCTACCTTGTTATTACAATTCTTCCTCTGCGGTCTTTGGTGAAGGTGACTTCCCACTTCTCTGTGACTCGTGGTACTCCTGTTCTGCCTTCTCCTTGGCAACGCATTCATTCTCCATTTGAGCCTTCTCTGTGGCTTCCTTCTTTCTCTCTGTGGCTAGGTTCTGCGTAGCCTGATTAGCTACTTCCTTTCTCTTATGTGTTGCTGAACTTCCTGCACCCTTACTGGTTCCAACATCTAAGCCTGAGGGGGCACGCCACTCTACTAGCCATCACGTGATCACCTCCTGTACATCTGTCTCCATCACCAAATATGGCAAGTCATACCATTTCTGTTGTGGATCCTTCCGCGCTTGAATGTAAACTCCGTGGAAGTCAAATTTGAATGCTATGTAAGCTGACAACTTTGTATACAAGGTTGGGGACAACCCTGGTTGCTGATCGACGGCCATGCAAAGACTCATCTCCATCAGGACCCAAAAGATCTTTGTCTCTGTGATCCACGCAGGGTTCTTTGTAGCCCATAGAGATGCAAATTGCACTGCTTCTGGTAGTCCTTCAAGTGGAGGAAACTGGCTATCTGTTACACAACATTTTGTCATTGTCACTGTACTCCCCGTTCCTTGATCCTATAGGATCTCTACAGTGAACCCTACATGCTTACTATTCATGAAGAAGCTCCCATTGTGTCCCTCTTCATGAGCAAAATAATTCCCTTTCGCACCATTTCCCCAAAAACTTTTGTTTTGCCCAGTTTACAAGACCGATGCTAATGGCCCTTGTCGCCCTCACGCCGATATGCAACTATTAACATTGTCCCTAGCACTGACCAAAGCGACTGAGCTTTGTTCGAGTCGCGTCAGTCCTCTTATGGGAAGTTTTTTAAATAAAGATTCGAAGCTTCCAGCTCTAGAAGCTTCGTAACAGAAGTCTGGTAAATGGTTTGGTCAGATGGGGTCGAGGATGTCAGTTTGGGTTCCTTTCCTCTATAATGATGGAAATACCTCAAGAGATAAGACCTTATCCCATGAGAAGAGGATCCATCTCCCATCCATTCATCCTATATAAACCTCCTTTTTTCCCAAGCACAAGCTAGTGTTAATGTTGGTGTGCTAGTGCTAATTAAGTTTCGAGTAAACAACAAGCTATTCATAGTTGTAGCTCTCTAGTTGTGTGAGGGAGAAGTGTGAATTTGGTCTAGTGTGAATCCTAAAGGGAAGAGCCTTAAAACTATTATTGTTGAGGCCATCATGGAATGCTAGCAAAAGTGTGTGGGAACTTGGTTTTGTCGGAGGAGAATGACAACACCAAGACAATGGTTGTAATCTCTTCTTGATTCAATATATATGCATCCATCGATTGATTTCCTACATGATTTGTCATCTTACATGTTCATGGCTTAATGTTTCCTGACTTGTTAAGTAGGTTGAATTACAATTTGTCTATTATCACGGTTGTTGTTTGCTATTGTTTACTTGTTTCAGGTGTTTGAAGAAGGAAGCGAGAGATAGCTGGAGTGAGCAAGCAAGGACATCATCAAACGAGATAAGAGTACTAAGAGGTAGGCCCTCTTAATTGGTTATAAACTAAGCAAATATTCCATAGAATGTATCAGTTGTGGCTAGACCCATTATCAGGCTAGAGGATTTTGTTTGGGTTCGCACTTATAATTTTACTTCACCACAAATTGGCGACCATACTAGGGAACCGATCCTTCTGTTTGTCTTAAATTTCATGATTTCGTGCGAACTTTTCTAGTTCCACTTTTTCCCTTTGTTTCTGTTTCTTTTCTCCTGCTTACTGGTCTGAGTTTGAAATTCATAGTAGCAGATTTGGTCCCTGTTTCAATTTTTTTTTCTTGGCTCCCTCGCTCAGTGTGCTTAGTCCACTGACAGTCACGCCGATCAACGCGATATGTTGAGAAACAGTCACGCTGACCAGCATTTGGCGCTTGTTGTTAGTTAGGCAGTCACATTGATGCCTATAAGTGAATATTAAGGTTTTTCCCCAATCTTGGCCAGTTTGTTTTTCTCTCATGATTTCGACCCTATAAGCCTTTTAGACCGTTTTCTCCCTGACTAGAAAGTTGCTTTTCATTTGGTTTTGTTTGCTTGTTGGTTTATCATCTTTCTGCTTGATTTCTTGAGTCATTGGATGGTCAGTGACACTAGGGCATCTAGATCGTCATCCATTCAGCTGATTGTGAACTTAGTGAATTGAGTTGTTGGTGTACTTCTTGCATTTTGTTTGCGGTCCTTTTACAACTTTTACCTCCATTACACAAGTTTGAAAAGTTTTCGTTTGCTTGTCTAAACATTTCTTTTCTAGCATGGATTACATTGCTTGTCTTGTTGTTGGTAAAGTTGGTGCTTCATTAGTCTGAATGAGTCTCTCTTTTCATGTTTTCATTTGCTTAAAGAGCTGATTGTCTTGAATTTTTTTTCATTGAAGTGTTGTATGAAAAAAATTCATTTCATTGTTTCATGAAATAGCATGACATTCTAGTTTGTTGCATCATTAGAGACTAGGATTTCGTTAGCAGTTGAAAAAAGGAAACTAACTCTTTTTTCTTTTGAAAGGACTGTTAGAAATGTGCTTGTCAGGAAATTAGGCATTGGAATGCATTTTTCATTAGTTTATTTTTTCGAAAAATGAAGTAGTGAAAGACCATTTTGCTTTTAGTTGCTTAGTTGTTTGCATTTTATTGTGTATTTTCTACCCTCTCTAGTGTAGGAAATTCATCAAATTGAAAGGGTCTTGACTCATTTAGTTGCATTTAATGTTTTTTGAGTTGCATCGATAAGGCCTGAAAACTGAAATATAACTCAAGATAAAATTTAAAATGAATTCAATTAACCTAAGGTGTATTTGACATCTAACGATCATATCTAGAAGGTCTAGGCTAGAGATGTGTTCCGAAATCTTTAAACCTAGTAGCTATCGTTAGCTTCAGCATTAGACAACGCTAGTATGGATTTGTGCTCATTGTACTATCGAGTATATAACAGGAGACCCATCTAGGCTGCAATCCTTTATCCTTAGGAAGCTGAGTCAGCCGCCTTGCAAACGTGATACACCGAACACAACATTCGGGGAGATTGCCTTCTCGTACTTCTCGATTTGCCGGGAGGTATTCTGTAGTTCACGGTTGCCTCATAATCCTATTTACCTAGATCATCCAGAGTAGTAATTTGATCTTTTTGACTCTTTAAACTTAAAATATCATTCGAGCACTTATCCTTTCGAGCTCGTTTCCAATCAAAAGCGATAGAGTCATCTTTGTTTCTTTCTCGACTCTTAAACAATGAATGAGCACCAGTCTATTTATGCATCTTAACAATTGATTGCCCACGATCCGATAACATCCTATTAGTCTTTTCTAGACCAAATCGTGAGTTTCATTTAAAGAACATTTTAAATCCTTGAAGTTTATTTTTCTGTCGAATAAGACAAGGTCATCGTGGCTGAACCATTTGCTTCACCTAGTTCCTCTTCCTCTCCTCCATATGAAAGATTGCCTGAGGACCTATTTCCTGAGTTACTAGAGTCACTTGAGGACCAAGGTGTTGAACTCAAAATTTTTCTAAGCATTCAACCTTTGTCATCTCTGTTATTGTCGGTATCTTCATCCCTCCGTCAGAGATCAAATTCTCTTGTTACATTGCATAT
The DNA here is from genome assembly GCA_031772625.1 of Pinus tabuliformis. Classification (NCBI taxonomy): domain Eukaryota; kingdom Viridiplantae; phylum Streptophyta; class Pinopsida; order Pinales; family Pinaceae; genus Pinus; species Pinus tabuliformis. The sequence goes on from CM062811.1 coordinate 102,807,157, forward strand.
TAGGTGTCTTGCTCAGTCAGCTGCATTCCATTAGGAACATGGATCATCTGACGGTAGTGGCTTATTGTACATTTTCCCTCATGTCCTTTACCTGCTGGCCCATTTCCATTTATCAAGATTATCTACAATCACTTTTTGTCTTTAAATTTGGAAGAGTCATTTCTAGGGTTTTAGTTTCATTAGGTCTAGGGTTTCATCAAAAAGGTCTTCAAAATGTCCAATAGCAGCCAACAGGCGCATGAGGAGGTTGAATAAAGTTCCAGTACCAATAAAATTCATAATCTCATGCTCAGAAATGTATTTTTCCTCAAAACCCTATTTTGAGGAAAAATAGAGTATTTTAAGTTTTTGTTGTATAAATTCATGTAATTTCAGTTCTCTTATATGTAAATCACTTCAGTGAAAACCCTGATCACCTTACCAAGCTTCAGTAGCTCCATCCCCTATTAGGCAAACAAAAAATCAAGTCATTCAGTTCATCAAAGGCACAAATAAAATAAACTGCCCAAAAACAGAGTTGAAAAAGTAAGTCACATTGCAAACATTATAAAAGTGGGTTTTATGAATGAAAAAATTTAAAGCTCTTGTATATAAATCATTTTTACAATTCAAAAAGCTCATTGGCACTTAAAAAGAAAGATTGAGCAAAGTGAAGGCCGTGTTGAGCAAAGGAAGCAAGCTTGGAGAAAAACTGTGCAAATTCGTGGGTGCGGCGCATTGGGTGAGAGGCGCGGCACATACAAGTGGTGCGGTGCATTGGGTCGCCCTCCATAGTGTTAAATTTACACTGGTGCAGAGCATACAAGAGGCGTGGATCATTGGGTTTGTGGTGCGACGCACAGGGCTTCAAGCCTGATTTCACCCACAAATTCATTCAAACTGCCAAATTTGCTAAATTTCCACCTGCTCAAGTAAGTCATCATTCTTCCACTGCCGGTGAATGAGTTTTTCTTAAAGAGTTTATGGTGATTTAAAGAGATAAGCTTGAAACCCTACCTCCTTGCAATTTTTCTCAAAAACAAGTGCTTAGGGTTTGTAGTTTGTGTTTTTGCTGCCAAATTCCATTCCCTCACTCCCACACTCTTTGTTTCCCACATTCATTTTCTAGTTTCATCCCCATATCCCTAATTCCCATATCCCTAAATTCACTAACCCCATATTCCTAACTCCCACTATCCCAAACCCTAGCTACACATTCCTAAACCCTAATTGTTATCCCAAAATCTAAAAATTGTCCCTAAAACCCTTCTATTCCCCAAATTCCAGTCAGCAACATTTCTAAAACCCCTCTTACCCTCTCCCTTCACAGTCCCTAATACATCTTCAAACATTTGGTAGCAAAACATCAAAATCACCATAAATCTCTTCATACTCATCAAGAAAATTCACACATTAGCAAGCATGGAATCTGAACCTTCATATGATTGAGATGAAGAGACACACAATGACTCTCCTACAGAAATGCATGCACCAAGGAGACCTCACAAGGGTGGCAAACATATACGAGAGGAGCCTACTTCACTTGCTGAGTTGCAGGCCTACCTCTTGCTATCACATGCTTCCAACACCAATCCTGTTATCATTTCTATGAGATGGTTGCTAGAGTCCAGTATCATCATGAGTTAGCCTGGTTGTTTGTGTTTCATCTACATAATGGCCAAACCACTCTAGCTGGTGTGACATTCACCTTGACACTGGAGTCTATTTCTCTAGCAACTGGCATTCCTAATGTTGGAGAGTAGTGGAATAAAAGCCAGTAGATTGACAGGGAACACTATGAACCATACATCAAGCCTGTTTATTTAAGACAGCTCAGCAGAGTTTTTCCCTTTCAGTACCTGAAAGACTCATATGCTCCCTTGATGAAACTCATAATGAAGTATTTCAACTGTGAGGGCCGGTTTTCTTTCCTATATGCTTATCATATCAGATTGTTGATTCACTTTACCAGGGTGAGAGTGATGAATCCCGCCTACTTCATGTGCCGAAATATTGAGAAGGTGACCACCCTAGTACAGTAGAAGACTCCTCAGCAGCAGTTTAAAAATATATACCATTTTTCACTCATCAAAATTGTGATCATGCATCAGCTTGGTTTGCAGGGCATCTCATGGGAGGATTTCATTTCTCATGAGTTCTTCATAGCTCCTCAGGTACCTCCAGAGACTTTTCATGAGACAGGTGGACCTTCTCATCAGCAGGAGGGTCATGAGACACAGACCGCTAGTGTGCCGGTGTTTTTCACCTATCAGAAGGGCACTAGATGGTTGTTTGCAGTGGCAAAGCGAGTATTATCTCCACCCGAGGTGGAAGGGGTCTCGCTTCCTTCATCAACATAGTAGCTTTAGGACAAGGGCAAGAGGCCATTACATGATGAGGGGCCTTTAGGTGAGCAGGAGACCAATTTCATTCTCATTCACAACGATGACACAGATTTGGCCCCACAAAGCTCAAAGCTCAAGGAGGTCATCCAAGAGCAACAGGCAGACATCAATTCTTTGTCCCTCAACTTGGAAAGAGTCGAGTGGATAATAAAGTACCTAGAGCAAAGAAACAAGCAACTAGAGGATCAACAAACCATAATGGAGCTGAGAAACATATGAAAAAACTAGCAAGCAACACTTGAGCAAGAAATCAATGCTGATTGTGAGTCTTGGTTGGAGAGGACTAATATCCACTTGGAGAGGATGCTAGAGAAAGCCATCAATGAGAAAAATATGTTGAGAAACATGGCATATCACTATTTGTCAAGGAATATGGTGTGCCAAGCTAGAATCAGGAGCTTAAAGGCCAAGTTTAAGAAGAGATCGAGGAGGAAAAAAGCACAAGATAAACTTCAGATCTTGGCTGAAGCTTCCTTGGCCCAACACAGCACTTGATGGAGAACAGTCAGCCCAAATTTCTAAAAATTTGGGACACTTTTTTCATTTTTGAAAATTTTGGGCTAAAACACAGAATTTTTTGCCCAATGCGCCGCGCCACCTGGTGCTCACTTTTGATGGAGGTCTCTAAATGAAAAGAAATCAGCATCTTTGGATTTGTCTTTGAAAAATATGAATTCCTACCAATGGCCAAGAAATTTTGACAGGTTTTGAGCCCCCAAAAAGGTCAAAAACACCCAAAAAATGACCTTACTGCCCCTATTTTGACACACAGGAAGCAGTGTTGGGAGAACTCAGTTTTAGAGAGGCAAATGGAGGCCAAATTCAAAAATTCCACTTATTCTGGAAAGTAGACAGGAAGACTTTCCAACAAGCACACTTGGAGTAAATTTTGACATTGGGAAGGCCTCCAAAAGTGGCTGCAAACAGGTGCTATGCATAGAGAAATCAGCGCGGCGCATAGGGGAAATTTTGCTCAGTTTGACCAAGTATACTCTGTTTTTCGCCTATTTCCTTGACAGTTTGACTTTTCTCTTTCTTAATGCAAACTTATGATGTAATTTAATGTAAATTGATGGATATTGATTTAATTATGTCAAATTTTCACCCATTGAGGTAGATTCATATATCAAAAAGTAGTTTGCAACTGAATGAATTAGTTCCCTAGTTTCTAGAGGCAAGCTATTCCACTACCTAATTTGTAGTTCTCAGTTTAGAATTAGTTGGAAAAACTCCTAAAATTATGAGCTTGACCCCTAGAGGCTAGTATGAGTTGTTGTTTGCCTATATCTTATGTTTTTTCAGTCATTAGCATGGTTAGACTTTTGAGAAAGCTTGGAGCTTCATTGTATACATTTTCTCAACAATTTTGGCTAAGGAATAGACAAGGGTTTGCAGCACTCTATGGGATTCATGTGGCATGTTTCTTTGATATTGTTTTTCCTTTTGTAAATATAAGTTTATATGTGTTTTATGTATGCCATTATCTCTCTTGCTTCTTCTTAACTAAAACAAACAAGGATAAAGGTAGAATCCATTGAAATTGCAGTGCTCTACCTAAGGTTTTCTTAGTTATTGATGTTTTCAGCTGTTTGAAGAGGATCCTTGAGGTTTTCTTGCCCTCTTCAACTCCTCACCTGTCTAAATCTCTCCATTTCATTCAATTTGAAGTATCAAATCACTTGCCTACCTTGCCCCATTGAGACCTTTGCAAAACTGAGCCTCATTCCCAAGACCCAAAATTTGCCTTTCCATTTGAGCCAACAAAACATCTTTAAATTCAATTGAACTCTTTTGCACACATACCTAGCCTAAGATCAGTATTCATATCCATCATCTCAAGCCCTCATTGATCATATTTTACTGAGATTGATAAGGAGAGAGCCCTCTCCCGACCTGGTAGGGCTAGCTACCAGGTTAAGCGTGGTTTGATGTTACCCTAGATCCTACCTTTCTCAGCTTGAGGTAGATTTAGGCCCTAACAATCTCATCCTCCACCTACTTTAGATATTGGGTCATCTGCTGATCTTGGCCCGAAATATCCAGACAATCCCATTCAAACTCTTGAGAATTCGCCGACCACTGACGGTCAGCTTCAATTGGTTATCTATCCTCTGAATCCTCTATTTGTCCTTGTTGTGATATCACTGTAGCGTCCTTACAGTCAGTACGACCATCCGGGTGTTCCTTTGGAATTATCCCCTCATAATTCTTCAGTTATTCGCCATCATTTGGTCCCAGATATGGAACCTAAAAGCGATGCTCCAATCACCTTTCTAGAGGAGTCAGAAGTTTCTACTCCACACACTGTCAAGGAGGAAGAACATCCTTTTCCTCCTGAAGGTTTCCCCTATATAGGGAGTATTCATGCCAGTGTGCCGCCTAACTATGTGTCTTTGGCACAACTGGTTTCAGGTACACCTAGTGCCTCATCATTTTGCCATAACCTTGTTTGGGCATCAGGTTCCATGCCTACTTTAGGTACGTTCATTATGAACATTACCTCCCAACAGGTTGTTACATCAATCCCGGCGCAACCCACAATTATGAAACCCCTTGTATCGTCAGTCCCAGTCACTTGTCTGGTTCAACCGATGGTCTCGAGGAATGTCTTTGTCAGTTCCTCCATCCCTCTAGTCAGTGGCTAAGTTGTGCCACCGCCTGGGGGGGAAGACTTGAATGTTTCTATGGTGTCAGGCACCACCAATGTGAGTGGCTCACAATCTCACATTCTTGGTATGAACTAGCCTTATTTTAGCTTTATTCACAACCTTGCAGATCCTACTAGATCAATCAATGTCCAGTACCAACATGTTCAAAATCCTGTTGGTCCGTCTAGGTCGAGCAATGTCTAGTATCAGCAGCCTTATGAGGCTCAGGTCCAATACCAAACTCCTTACGTTCCATATAGTTCTCAAGGAATGGTTAATCAGCCTTACACCCTTCAGTCTGGGCAGTACATTCAGCCTGGCTCATCCACTTTCCAGGGTGGCTATGGCCAGATTCAGTTCGGAAATTTTCCGAGCATTGTTCAAGTACCCTTGCAACAGCAAGGAAAACCTCTACAATAACAAGGGAAACCTTTGTTATTGCAAGAGCAACCTTTGTTGCAGCAAGGGCTATCCACGCAACAACAAGGGCAAATGACCCCGCAGCAGGGTCAACTGCAATAACCGCAAGGGAAACCCTTACAACAGTTGTAGTAAACCATGCAGCAGCAGATGAAATATGCTCTGAAAACCTCCTAGCCCATGTCCTCACAAGGCCAACCTCTGCAACCATAGGGACAAAATTTGCAGCCGCAGGGCCAACCATTGCAAAAAAAAAATCAACCCGGGCAGCAACAACCCTTGTATACATATCAACAGGGTCAATCCTTGCAAGGGAAAGGCTAGGGTCAAGTCCTCTAGCAGTAGGCCCAAAATTCTAATGTCCTATTTCAACAGGTCCAGAATCCTTCTCGCCAAGGGCACCAGGTACAAAACCCTAATGCCCTAGGTCAACAGGTTCAAAATCCTTTTGGTCAAGGGAAGCAGGTACAAAATCCCTATGTCCAAGGGAAACAAGTGTATCAATGTTATGCCCATGGACACCAGGTCCAAAATCCTCTTGTTCATGGACAACAGGTTCACCACCCGTATGTTCAAGGACAATAGGTCCAATATCCATATGTCCAAGGTCAATAGGCTCAACAACCTTTTAACTTGTACGTTGCTTACCAGCAACCTATGATTGGATAGTTCCAAGGTATTTAAGGTCAAAATCCTCCCTATGGTCAAGGTAACCCGCAATGGGGGTAGCATTAGATGCCATATGGCCAAAATCCCCCCAATGTGGGGCCAAAATCCTTAATAGCAGGGATGGTTCCTCCACTCGAACCCTCTTACCGACCTCCAATGCCTTTTAATACTCAATTTCCATTATTGGCCACACTCGAGTTGCCAGATGTATCTCACCTTACGAATGATCCAATCCTTCATTCACCATACTAGCCTCTAGTGTTATCCAAGATACCAAGTGATTGTCCAAAGTTCGATGGGAAAGCAAATGAAGATCCTCAAACCCATGTGATGACATATCACCTCTGGTGCTCTTCGAACTCTTACGTTGATGATTTCATTCAGATCTATCTTTTCCAACGAACCCTCATAGGCGCTACAGCCAAGTGGTACATCGAGCTTCCTCAAAGTACTTACCATGAATTTAACTCTTTAGCCATGGCTTTCCTCATGCATTTTCAACTACCAGTTCGCTATGAAACTAGCACCTATTTGCTCACATCACTTAAGCAAGATACTGTGACACACATCTTTGATCACATCCATGAATGGAGACGTAGATGTCGCCTGATCAAATTTGAGATTGCTAATCAGTTGCTCACTAAATGGTTCACTAAATCATCTGTGGCCATAATTTCTCGTGATATAGATATGGGTGGGTGCGTTATTGAAGAGAAAGCCATTGCTTGTGCCCAATACTTAGATCTAGTTTACTCTTAGTCTGGCACTTTGTATGAGTTATTACATAATTCTCCAAGACCATCATCCAATCCCATGGCATCCAAGTCACAAGCTGTACCTCCTGTCGATGGAGTTATTGGTTTAGTACCCTAGACCCCTGCTAAATCTTCTTCCAAATAGAAGTCAGTCTCGAATATTGTTCCCAATAGTTCTTCCCAGAATCCTCTTGGACTTGGTTAAACCTTAGAGGTCCACGCTATCCAATCCACTGTAGTAGACAAATCCTCTAAAGGTAAGAAGAAAGGAAAAGGCAAGGGTAAAGTCGATGCCCCAAAACAGGGTCCTCCCAAATCGTCTGCTGGTGAATCTTCACAACGGAAACCTAAGTATCCCTACCTCATTTGCAAGGAAGATCACTACACTAAGGATTTTCCCTAATGATCTAAAGTTATTCATTTGCTCAAAGGGACCCTCGTTGTCCTCAAAGAGCCATTTTTGTCTCAGCAAACCAAAATGGTAGACCAACCTCAATCATTTGCTTCCTCAGGATCTCAAGTGTTCATGATGAGTATGCCTATTAATGTGGCTACTAGATCAAAAGATTACCAAACTGTTTCTCCGATAGTTGGGAAAGAGAAATAAGTCGCCCCTTCTTCTTCTGCCCTAAGTTCTGGTGCTCTTCATATCGAGCGCCCTAACCTTGATTCCACTATATGGCCACCGTCTCGAGGTGTGCTATAGAAATCCTTGTCTAATCCTGATGCCTAAGCCACTCAACACTATAATATTGTTGAGGATTGGCCCAGGCACCATCAGCTATGTTGGCTCTTGAGGTGCTCCAAAGCTACCCATCGTAGCAGAAATCTTTGTTGTTAGCTATCGGGGGTATCGATCCCACCGATTCAAATTTGATATGTTTCGATCTAGAGAACCATGTTCCACATCTCCCTCATCAGAGTTCCTTTCTCATTTAGGTAATCATCAATGAGAAGACCATCCACAAGACTTTCATCGATGAAGGTGCTTCCACCTACATAATGTCAATTGCATGTTGGAAGGCTATTGGTTCTCCTGCTTTGAACCAATCCCCGAACACTTTGGAAGCTTTCGATGGGCATGACTCGCGACCCTTCAGTGTATTACCTAACCTTTCCATTAATCTGGAAGGAAAGACAGTGCAAGTCGAGGGAGAGATTGTTGACACCAATCTCAATTACAATCTTCTACTCGGCCAGAGCAGGACCCATGCTATGCATGCTGTAGCCTCCTCCCTATTCCACGTGATTCGTTTTCCCCATCAAGGGAAGATTGTCACTGTCGACCAGTTGTCTTTCGTTGCCTCTTCCTCCTTGGATGGCAATGTTTCATATGTCAGGCACACTAGTTCTCCCTATGAGAGTCTGGGGGCGGGGCATGTCTTTTTAAAGATTATACCTTAATCGGGATTTTTCTGCTCCCACCTCCTCATGTTGCCCCTGTCAACATGGTCTCGGTCAGATCTAATCCTTGGTCATACCTTCATTAGATCTTGTTGATTCCTGGGGCGAGGTTATGCCGCTTAGTCCCGCTGAAATAAATTACGTGGAAATTGTTTCAGCTTCAAGTTCTGCCTCTTTTGATCCTTTTGTTTCGAAGATCTCTCTCGATGTGTATTCTCAATCCCCATGGCTTGGCACTTTGGAATCGCCTAATCCCTTAGCTGAGACCTTCCTTGCTGATGAAGGTATCATGGAAGTCATGTATTTAGAGGAACCACCTTAGACCGATATGCATCATCGTTCCTCATTCCTGCCTCGCCCGGCGGTCACGTCTACCACTTTCGAAGATCTCTCTTCTCGATTTCCTTCCCTCCCGCTTTTGCCACCGATCATGACTCATGAAGTATGGTCGGAAGGAAATTTGGGTAATATTACCCAAATGATGCCAATTGATATTTATATCAAGCTTGGTATCATTGAACATGTCCATATCAGGGTATCTTGTTCTCCAGATGAGATCAAGACTTATACTCATTTGTTTTAGTAATTCCGTGACGTGTTTGCATGGTCCTATGAAGAAATTCCTGGCATTGATCCTAGGATTGTAGTGCATGAAATACCAACTTATACTCACATGAAGCCCATTCACCAATGGCTCTGCCTAGTGCACCCTAGGAAGGCCGCCGCTATTAAGGGTGAAGTTGAAAAACTTCTCAAAGATGGGTTCATGTATCCCATCCCTCTTACAGATTAGGTGTCTAATATTGTCCCAGTGACAAAAAATTTCCTTTACGGATGTTTTTTCTAGTTACAACTAGATCACATCGCACCAGCCGATCAATAAAAGACAACTTTTATCTGTCCATGGGGTATGTACATGTACAACAAGCTCCCTTTCAGCCTCAAAAATGTTAGAGTGACGTTTTAGCAGGCAATGTCCTATGTGTTTCACAATATTCGCAACATTGTCCAACCTTACTTGGATGACCTTCCCGCTCATTCTCATAAGTGCCAAGAACACCCTTACCATCTTCGACAGACTTTTCTGCGCTGTAGACACTACAATATTTGGTTAAACCCGCATAAATGTGTTTTATGCATAGAATCTAGATTACTCCTTAGCTTTATTGTTTCCAAGGATGGCATTTGCCTTGATTCGCTTAAAGTTGAGGCCATTTTAAATTTACCCCCTCCATCTTCATTGCACAAACTCCAGAGCTTGCAAAGAAAGGAAAATTTTCTTCGTCGTTTTATACCCAATTATGTTGGGCTAGCTACAAGATTTACCTGGTTGGTAAAACAAGGAATTCCCTTTGTATGGGATGAGGTTGCCCAAAAATATTTTGATGATCTCAAGGTTGTCCTCATGAATGCTCCTTTATTGCAACACCTGGATTATTATTGAGATTACTTCCTTTACCTAGTTGTGGCCCCTAGCACCAATGTTGTGGTCTTGGTCTAAGACAATGACGAAGGCAATGAACATGTTATCTACTACATTAGTCATAATCTCCTTGACATTGAAACACGTTACGCTCATGTTGAGAAGTGGGCTTTGGCTGCCGTCCAGGCTGTTCAATGATTTTGACACTACATCCTCTTACACACGACTATGGTGATTTTCGAATGCAACCCCATGACCTACATCCTGACTCATCAGTTTTTGGGGGGGAAGTATTCTAAATGGATTGTCATCCTGCGAGAATTTTATTTGGTTTTTACTACTGCCAAATCTAAGAAGTCACTCATTTTTGCCGAATTGATTTGTTCCCTTCCTTCTAAGTCTCTCCCTGTTATGTAGATGAACAACTCCCGGACGAGACTCTCTTCCTCATTAGCACCCTTGATCCGTGGTATGGTGATATCATCGTGTATCTCCAGACATCCATGTTTCGGTCCGTGTTGACTAAGGATGATCGCCGTAGGATTCAACATCATTCCCAACCCTACCGTATTATTGGCGATACTTTATACTGCATCGGTGATGATTCAGTTCTTCACTGATGTCTTATGATCGAGGAGGTTGAAAGAGTTCTCAATGATTGCCACTCAAGGGCATTTGGTGGTCATATGTCTGGCTATGCTACCGCTCAAAAAATCCTTCACGCTGGTTATTTCCGGCCATCCATTTTCAACGACTAGATCCTTGCTGTTTGCAAGTGCCATGAATGCCAAATTTACCAATGCAATATGCATGCCCCACCTCCTCACCTACACCCCATCATTACCATTGGTCCTTTTTCCAAATGAGGGAGCATGGCTATATTATCATTTCTATGGATTATTTCACGAAATGGGCCGAAGCGATGCCTACATACTCGGCATACGATAAGACAATGACTCAATTCCTCTTCAACCATGTTATTTCTAGGTTTGGTGTACCTCAAGCCATTGTCACACACCATGGCTCCCATTTCAGAGATTACATGATGGCTTAGCTGACATTCGCATTGGGCTTGCGCCATGATGGCTTGACACCATATTATCCTCAGGCAAATGGCCATGTTGAAGCCGTGAACAAGGTTTTGGTTACAATGCTTCAGCATACTATTGGGATGCACAAGTCAAATTGGCATCTCATGCTCTTTTCAGCTCTGTGGGCTTACCAAACCTCAACCAAAGACGCAACTGGTTTCACACCATTCTAGCTAGTCTATGGTCAGGAAGCAACATTACCGATCAAATGCAAGATTCCTTCACTCAAGTTAGTTGTTGAACTTCTCCCCAAACATCACCTCAAGAGGAACGCCTCTTATATTTACAATGACTGGATGAGACTCGTCATCTCGCCGCATTGGTTATTGAAGCACAAAAGAAATGGGTCAAGTCCCATTTTGATCAGTCGGTCTCCCCTTGTGAGTTCTCTAAGGGTGATTTGGTCTTACTATACGACCAAGCTAATGATAATATGGGGGCAGGAAAGTTCGAACCCATGTGGCATGGGCCCTACATCATGAAATGTGTTTTGCAAAAAGCGGCCTATGAGCTTATTGATTATGAAGGAAATCCTCTGGATAAGCCCCGGAATGGGCTTTACCTCAAGAAGTACTATGCTTAGGTCAACTTGCATGGTTACTTGTGTACATTAGTGTGTCATTCATTTTTGTGTAGTGTGGTTTGGTGTGTTAGTTTTCAAACAACTTTCCTGTTAACTATGTTTTCCTTGCTTTGCAGATGTCTGCGACTCCTCACATTGGTTTCATCGATGGTGCTTTCCGTAGTACCCTGAACCTATCACCTGTGGAATGAGATATTTATGACCCTAATGGTTAGTTGATTGACCTTCAATGTATCTATTTAGGTCGTACAACTAAGAACATTGTTGAATACAGTGCAGTCATCGAACTGTTGTTAGAAGCCATTTCTCTTGACATTCAAGAGTTGGTTTTCAACCTGGATTCATTGCTTGTCATCCTTCAACTCAACAGGAAATATTCCTTCAGAAACCCTCAAATATTGAGAATGTATCTCTGTATTCGTCTACTGGAAAGACATTTTGATTACATTACATTACATATCATCATATTCCCAGGCACATGAATACATTTACAGATGCATTAGCTAATTATGTGTTGGATAGACATTTATGAAACATGTGAAAAGATAAAACAAACCATTTGTATCATAGTAAGAAATAAAATAAAACATATATTTATATGATGATAATGTTTGATACATAAAAACCCAAAAAAATAATATGTGTGTCCAAAACAACATCGGCAGCTCGCAGGCCTCATATATCCGTGGCACGCAGGCCTAAAAAAATGTAAGTGCTGGACCTAGGAACTAATCAGCATGGTGATTGTGGTAGCATGATATAGCTTGTGCAACACGAGTTAGTAATTGACAGACCCGATCCGATATTCCCACCATGTGTCTTTGGTACTTGCGAGGAATGTCTCCCACCCGAGCATACTCTGGGATACCATGAGTCAACCCCTCAAGGTTCCTTGCGATCTCCTCCTTGTTGACACTCCCCTCTTAATAAGGAGCGATAGCATCAATCGAGCAGGCGATGCACCTGGCTGTTGGGGACATCCCAGCAGGCTGCTCTTGTCCAACGCCTGCATTAACAAGAGAAATGTTATAAGCACATATATACCAAAAACAACTAAAAATCTCAAAATTCAAAAATTGATTTTTTACCTTCATCATCGAAATCCTTTCCATCTAGTAATGGCATGTCTGGATCTCCACAGAAGTTGGTGCCACTGTATGGCCAATCCTCCATGACGATCTTCTGTCATCATAGCCATGAAAATAATGTAGGTTTGTACGACATGTGTTGGCCCTTAGTGATCCTGGGCATCAAATGGCTCTAGCAGGTCATCCACGGGTCGCGTGGCATGGGAGGGTCTATCTCAGTCAACTGGTACTAGAACAGTGGCACCTGTTCCAAGAGAAAGGTCACTAGTATAGATCCAAAGAAAAATTGCTGCAGGTTCCTCGCCTTAGCATACAGGAACTTCGACTTGTTAGTCTCGTGCACTGCTTGGGATGTTGCCACTCTGTTGATGGTCAATAGTAGCACTCTTAGTGTCAGATTCTAAATAGTGGAAATCTCAATCTTCCCACTCTTGGATTTGAGGGCCTTGAGACAATGTTCAACGAGCAACATGGATATGCTTGCCCCAATCAGTCGTGGCCCATATAAGTTGACTGTTTCCCCTCTTCAGGACAGTCCTGTAATGAAGTATATATCTGAAGTTTCTAACTCCAGCTCTTGGTCACCAATGACAAATATTTCCCGATTTATGTCCCAAAGACTAATCAGGTACCGAAGAAACTTGGGTTGGGCCTGCATCCCTTGCGTGAGAAAGACTTTGAGGAGCCCACAATCCCTTAAAGCTCCCAGGCAATTTGGATCATTCAGTGCCTGGGTGTCAATATCTTCATGTTCCTGTTCTTTCCAGTCTACCATTTTCGACAATTATTTCCTGTAAAAGCCATAGATTTGAGTAAAAAATCATGCTTGGCCCATAAATTTCAAGTTTTAATGGTGGTTTTGTGAGGAAATAGGGTTTTTCCCTATTCGCGGTGACAGTGCTCATGTTTTAAAAATAGTTGCGCCGATGGTGCGATAGGCCTTGTTAATTACCCTCAGCCATCACAATTTCGTGCCCAAAAGTTGCGCCAACCGAGGGCGAAATTTTTTTGATAAAACCTCCCTCAAAAAATCTAAAAATGGTTAAAAACAGGAATAAAAGACATGAAAATGAAGTTCAGGGCCTAGGCTCTTACCTGTAACTGGCGACTCGACGAATGACCTCCCGGATCTCCCGCAATCTGCTCCAGAACAATTAGGGAAAAAGTGAGTAAAAAGTATTAACATCAAGGTAAAATGGTAAATGATAAAAGTATATTTACTTTTCTCCATTTTATTCAGTTTTTCATGAAAATATTAGGTTTTTGTAAATATTATAACCTATTTTTCCTCAAGAACTGGATAATGCACTTTACCTTTTTTGCGCAGTGATAGGTGATGGATGTTCGATGATGACGACGAGTCACATTTTAGCTCTTTTCTCGACTCGTTAAACTCATATGAAAATATTGCCGAGTATTTTTCCCTTTTGACTCATAAAAGAGAATAAAATGGGGGGTCTTCTTTCAAGCTCTTTTCTAACCCTTTAAAAGGGAAAATATAGTTGAGCCCTTGTTGTTCTGAACTCGTTAACGGATGCAAAATGCTATGTGCCCAGTATTCATTTACCCCTTTTTCGGGCGGGGATGCACTATTTACGAAAAAGGTACTCCTTCACTAAAATGGTCAAGCAGTTCTCTCAAGTATGATTTTCTACCTTTTCGGGCTTGAGAGACACAAACATATGAAAAGGGACCATGTGGAATTTTCATTTTCGTTTCTTTTTCAAACTCTCTAAACATGAAAAAGATACCGAGTTACACCTTTGTCGGACTCGTTAAAATATTAAACGACATCGGATTTGTCATCATGATGAACATGAGCTTCTCCTTCCTAGGGATCATTAAACTTACTAGGTCAGATTCATTCGAAGGATGAACTTATAGTGCAAGCATATGCTATCCCCTTCAAGCTTGCCATTAAAAGGAAAATTTGGAAATCTAATCAGTTGCGTCAGTAGCTCAATCTTGAACATGACACTTTCTGCTTTGTGTCGGGTTGGGATATCGTCCTTTATATTGTTGACCTTCCTGGGTTGGGCCATTCATTTTTGCCTTCCATTTGATCTTTGCCACATCATCATGATCACTGATCCTATGGATCCAAAAGCTGCCAAAATTCAGTCGTGTTGCCGATATGTTCAAGAGTTGTCCTTCTGCAGTTACACTTACCTTTGATTCTCTGTATCATCCAAAGTCATTTTTCATCCTTTTGTCTCGTGTCGATGATGTGGGATTCATTATGGACCTCCTTCGACATGGTCACTTTTTTTCGACTTCAACTCATTATCTGGGAAGTTGACTGAGAGACTCCCTTCTAGTACCTTAGAGATTGCACACCCTAATGGCAAGTTCTTCGCACTCAACAACAAGTTCACATCATTGGCTTTCGATCGAGTGATTTCACGGGTGTTCGACTTCAGTTCCTCTATTCACATTCTGTGACTTGCACTGACAGTACCTTGAGGACCATTGTCATTATTGGTGGTTTCTCTCGCACTTGTTAAAAATTTACATCATTGACTGGTAATCAATCGACTTTCTAGCATGTTCGATGTCAACACATCTATTCGCATGTTAGAATTTGTACTTTGATTGGGTTGTGTTGGAGTGCAAGACCATGGACTCAGATAAAAAAAGTTTAGGTTGTGAAGTGATGTGACATGGTTATGTTGATATGCATGTCTCTTTCAGATGGATGGTTGTGACCATACCATGAGTTATCATATGTGATCCTTCTCATTATTGGATGGCTACGACCATATGTTGGTTTCATTATGATCCTCTTTGATGGATGGTTGCACCCATACTTGGATCCATTTACATCATAATTCTTTGGATGGATACATCCATGCCATGATTCATGTATCATTTGACAGAGTTCTCAGTTATGTATATGTGTATGTACTTTCTTGTAGGTTTTCCGACGACAGACTATGGTTCCCCGCACTGATTCATAAAGCATTTCATCCCTCACTCTAGTTTGGCCTTCACTCTTTAGGGGGCATCTGTTACACAACATTTTCTCACTATCTCTATACTCCTCATTCCTTGATCCTTAAGGACATCTATAGTGAACCCTACATGCTTACTATTCATGAAGGAACTCCCATTGTGTCCCTCTTCATGAGCAGAACAATTCCCTTTTGCACAGTTTCCCCAAAAACTTTTGTTTTGCCCAGTTTACAAGACCAGTGCTAATGGCCCTTTCCCCCTCATGCCAATATGTAGGGATTAAAATTGTCCCTAGTGCTGACTAGAGTGACTGAGATTTGTTCTAGTCACACGAGTCCTCTTATGGAAAGTTTTTTAAATAAAGAGTCGAAGCTTCCAGCTCTAGAAGCTTCGTAACAGAAGTATGGTAAATGGTTTGGTGAGATGGGGTCGAGGATGTCAATTTGGGCTCCTTTCCCCTATAATCATTGAACTACCTCAAGAGATAAGACCTTCTCCCATGAGAAGAGGATCCATCTCCCATCCATTCATCCTATATAAACCTCCTTTTTTCCCAAGAAAAAGCTAGTGTTAATGTTGGTGTGTTAGTGCTAATTAAGTTTGGAGTAAACAACAACCTATTCATAGTTGTAGCTCTCCAGTTGTGTGAGGGAGAAGTGTGGATTTGGTTTAGTGCGAAGCCTAAAGGGAAGAGTTGTATAACTATTATTGTTGAGGCCATCATGGAATGCTAGTGGAAGTGTGTGGGAACTTGGTTTTGTCAGAGGAGAACGGCAACGTCAAGACAACGGTTGTAATCTCTTCTTGATTCAATATATATGAAACTATTGATTGATTTCCTACATAATTTTTCATCTTACATGTTCATGGCTTAATGTTTCTTGACTTGATAAGTAGGTTGAATTACAATTTGTCTATTATCAGGGTTGTTGTTTTTTGTTGTTGTTTACTTGTTTTAGGTGTTTGAAGAAGGAAGCGAGAGATAGCTGGAGCGAGCAAGAAAGGACATCATTAAACCGGATAAGCGCACTAATACATAGGCCCTCTTAATTGGTTCTAAACTAAGGAAATCTTCCATAGAATGTATCATTTGTGGCTAGACCCATTATCGGGCTAGAGGAATTTGTTTGTGTCTGCACTTATATTTTTACTTCACCACACTATCCTTCGTCAGTTCCCATGCAACCAACACAATAGTAACCAAGCGTAATGAAATGACTTGGTTTCATCCTGGGCCTTGTGGCAATTCACAAGGAATTCTTGGCACATGTACCTGGACGAGTTGAACTGCACGCCCTTCACGCACTACGCAGCCAGGGATATTACGGGCACTAGAAATTCATCCGTGTGACACTTCCTCATCACCTTTCCTACCAAGATTTGCGTGTAAATTTGAACTATGGGGTCGTTAATTGAGGTGATGGAATATCCTCGCACCTTCTTCAGGAGGTCGAATTATTTCTTCATTCTTTCTGCCAGATCCTTTTCTCCCGTCTTTCCGCCAAACTCCTTGGCCGGATTCAATCCCTCGTATGGTAGGTGCGTGATCCTATGAATGAGCATGTCAGTGATGGGGATAGGCCCTCCTAGCCATAAGCACCCATCGTGCACCAAAGTGAGTAGTTGGTGCACACAAATTGTGTTGATAGGGGTGCGGTGATAATGGGGCACCCACAACAGATTCAGTAATCCCAAATTCTCCACACCGTGGATCCATTCCACTATTTCTAAGGTGGTAACACCTGACTCCGCATAGTAGACGCGCTTCATATATTTATCTGTTGCTAAGTGTGGAAACCTAGCATGATCTACGAGGTCCCAATCTTCCATCTTCAGCAGTGGGATCCGTGCAAGCTGTAGACCTTCAAAGGGAACCTTCTCAGGCAGCAGGGGCGTAGAAATGGAAAATTTGTCTGAATCTAGATCTTTTGTGACCTTCACCTTCCCCTTGTCTGGAGGGATATAGTCGGGTAGCTTTATGATGGGCTCCACTCCCTCAACGTCTATATCCTCTATGCCTTAGCCTTCTTCCACCTCTAGGTCAACTACCTTCTCGAGCTCCTTGTCCTTCTTTTGTTTCTATGCTGCAGAATGCTTCCTGGGGGATTCATGCACTAGTACCAACTTTTTCTTCTTATCCTTCTTTGGTTTAGTCATCTAGGTTTCTCTTGTAGGGTAGGCTTTGGCCTAGGTGACCTTGGCGCCATAGGCACAGGAGCCAGAGATTCCATACTCACTACTTCTGGGGTAGCTCCCTCAGAGGCAACATCACCACCAGTACTCACGGTCTCTGCAGAGCTTGGTACAAGAATTTTTTTAAGAATGAACTTTTGAGTCAACTTAGAAAATGCAGGGCTTGTGACTAAATTCTCCCAATATGATCAGTTCATAGGTGAAAAAAAACACAACTCAACTGAAACTCTAAGGGTGAAAAGTGTTCTTTGCTGGTCCGACACGTGTAATTTATAGGGGTTTTTTAATTCAAATCTAACCGTTCCCCCCAAATTCTGATAATAAATGTTGTTTTGGTGGCAGATCTTCAAAGATTTTGGCCTTAAATGCCACCAACCCACTCCTCTTAACTGTCTTCTAGCTGTCAAGTCATGAACAGTGGCTCCAATGGTCACTTTTCTGCTGCGCTGTGCAGTACCTCCCTCCATAGCTCAGCTTCATGCATGCAACATCATAGGTTGTATCTTCATCATCTTTCACACAGCCCACCTGCTGCGTAGTCCTCTAATATTGGCAGTGTATTTTATAGCCCTGCGCTCCCTTGCAACTGCCTGGAGCACTAAGAATGTCTTGCCACCATATAGTCATTATGCAGGATCCCTTGTATACAGCTTCAATCGGCTTCCCTTCACTCTTCCAAGAAAAGGATCTCCATTCAGCTTCGCGAGCTGAACTGCAATTCCATCTATAATTTCATTGATAATGTATGGTCCTAGCCAATGCATATGAAATTTCCCCAGAAACTTAGTGAACTTACTATCATATAACAAGACTAGATCGTTTACCTTGAATGTGTGAAGCTTGATGTGTCAATCATGCCATGCTTTTTCACATTCCTTTTGTACTTGCTGATGGAATCCTGCCAAGAATTGGTCCTCTTCGAGCTCCATCAGCTACGTGAGATTTTCCTCCAAGGCTTTGCAATCTACCATACCTGTGAGAGCTGCTATGTGCAGACTAGGCAAAATATACTCCATAAGGCATTACAACTTCTATCCCATAGACCAACTTGAACGATGTTTGTGCTGTCAGCTTCTTGCAAGTAGTCCTATATGCCCATAGTACAACAGGTACGTGCACATCCTAGTCATTTCATTGTGCGTTGCAAATCCTCGTGACCATGTTCTCCAAAATCTTGTTGAAGGCTTAAACAGTTCCATTAGACTGTGGATGATGCGGTGTACTCTTTTGATGGTAGACCTGGAATTCCTCTATTAGCGTGATGATCATTTCATTCAGAAAGTGTGTACCTCTGTCGCTCATCAACACTTTCAGACAACCAAATATGGTTAAGACATACTCAAACAAAAACTTCACTATTGTAGCCCCTGTACAATCCTTAGTTGGTTGTGCTTCGGCCCATCTAATGAGATATTCTGTCATAGTGACGATATAGCACGCACCAGTTTTCTTCCCTAGTGGTTGAATTGGCTCAACAAAATCAATCGCCCATTTTTCAAATGATTACAATGATACTTGAGGTTGTAATGGAAATTCATCCCTTTGCAATGGTCTTCCCATTCTATGGAATGCATCGCATGCTTTACAATACACTTTGGAATCCTTATGTAACATTGGCCACCAGAGACCTGCACGCAAAATCTTCTACGAAGTTTCCTTTCTTGCATAATGTCCTCCCGCAGCCCCTCCATGAGCTTCAGTGAGAATGATATTTCTCTCAAAATTGGGCACATATTGTCGCAATATTTCATCGACACCCATCTTATACAGATGTCCTACAATCACTGAAAATTTTGTCATGTGCACTACTAGCTCCTTCTTTTGTTGACTTGTATACCCTTCTGGTGCCATCCCCGTAGTCAAAAAGTGAATAATACAGCAAAGTGATTATCTGTACGTGTACCGCGAAGAGCTTCCCATATAGCAATCCTTCCTCCAAATTACTAGGCTTCTCTCTTATTTTGACCCGCGACAGATGTTCAGGTCCTGCATTCAACCTCCCTGGCTTCAAAATGACCTCAAAGTCTTTTTATACTCCTGGAATAGTAGAAGCCATTGATAGATCTTCCCCCCCAAACACAGGTTTATTGACTAAGTATTTCAAGGCAAAATGATCTGTGTACATCTTGAAATTCCCTCCTAACAGATAATGCATTAAATTCTGTAGTGTGTATACCATGGCCAATCCTTCGCGCTCAGTCGTTGAGTAATTCCTCTCAACCTTCAATAATTTCCTACTTACGAAGGCTATAGGGTGGTCCATTTGTCCCTAACCATCTTGCATTAACACTGTGCCCAACATAATGCAAGAGGCATCAACTTGTACGCGAAATTCTTTCTTCCAATCTAGGAATACCAAGATCAGCGCAGTAACCATATTTTCTTTCAAAACATTTAAGTCGTGTTGACATTCTTTGCCCCAACAAATATCACGTCTTTATTTAGAAGCTTATCCATATGCGTAGTAATTTGAGCATATGCTTTGATAAATTTCCTATAATATCCTGTATGTCCCAACATTGCGTGCATTTTCTTTACATTCCTCGGGGCCTCTAGATTCACTATCACCACGATCTTTGCAGGTTCCACCATCATCCCTTGCTTGCACACCACGTGACCCAACAAAATTCCAAAGGGAACACAAAAGATGCATTTTTTTCAGGTTCGATGCAATCTGGTATTTGCGACACATATCCAACATCAAGCACAAACTTGCTACATGGTTCTTTGCTAATTCGAACGCTGTCCAGTCATCAAAGTATACCTCCAAGAACTTATGAATGAACTCCTTAAATGCTACAATAGTTACGCGAGAAAACATCGCAAGCGCATTCTCGAGTCCAAATGGCATCATGGTGTATTGAAAACAACCCCACCCTATCGCGAAGGTCATTTTGATCCTATCCTCAGGTGTGATCTTAATCTGATGGTACCTCGAAAACCCATCAGTGAACAAGTAGGCCTCCTGCCCTCCAACATTATCTAAGACTTCATCGGTAAATGACGTCGGGAAGGGATCATGGACACACGCATCGTTAAGCTTCCACAAATCTAGGCAAATCCTTATCTCACCGTTTTGCTTCTTCTCTTGAATCACCATTGGGCTCACCCAATCATATTCTTCAATTGACTCAAAGCGATACAGGCTCTGCTTAATAGGCTTCACGTCCAGCTTCAAAGTGATTTTCATAATGCCCAAATCTCCTATTATGCCCTTCAAATCTAAAAACTTGGTAGGGAACAGATCCTGATATTCGCGGAGTAACTCGACAACTTTATCCACAGTAGCGTTGTCCCAGTGATCTCCAATCTTTGCAAACTTTGGTTCTGCTTTAGTCTCAATGTTTACTTGCTTTGTTTTCAATGACGTGGTGATATCCGAGTTTTCTATTTGCGGGCCTTCGACTTCGCTATGCCATTCCACCTCTGGAATATTAATATTTCTTGGATCATCATCCTCCTCATCAGGGTCACATTATAACATTCTAGCGCATGGCGCAGCTGGGTGATCCAATCTAGCTGGACCCATTCCAGAGATTCTTGTGGGGTTCTTAAGATAACTACCTTAATGTCCTGCATAGATTCATCGATGCTCTCGAAACCATCTTCAAAAATGAAGGTCAATAAGAATCCTTCCCTCAATATATCCCGCTCTGCGGTACCATGGTAGGGCTCCATCTCCAAATACTAGTTCATAGGGATGGTGTCCAAAGTATGGCAGAATAGGTGTACCCACTCTGGCTGTGGCTCCATTTTATAAGCTTTAGTCCATTTCGCTAGGTGATCACGTGGATCATCCCTTCCATCATATTTCTTAGTCAATTGAGTGTTAGGTTGACCAAACCGCAACCTCATCATCCTTCTATAATTCCGCCATCCATCAAAGCTATCCTTGTGTGTACCCCACCACTGTGCAGGTGTAGCGCAGTGCCAAATCTAATTCTTGGAAGTGGTGATGCTCAAGGACTTCATGCTCAAATGCATCCAAAAACTTATCCATGTCAGTTAAACCATCATAATAAGGCAAGTTCCTTACATCTGATGAAACGCAACGTAGTGATTTAGTCATAATGTTGCAACACAATGTAGATACTTCATGCAAATGATTCTTCCAGTGATCCAACTCTTCATCTGAATTAGAGGTACATGAACTCTCCAGTTCCCATGAAATCCATCCATCTGCCATTGGATTGATCTAATCCTGGTCTCGCGCTATTATTTTGTAGATATGATCTAGCTCATCCTCACTTTCTTCATAATCGTGGACTGGTTCAGTGTAGTGCGCCCGTTCTGTAGGGTCCAACAGCACTACCACTCGAAGTGATTTCCTTTCAAATGACATAGTCCTCTTCTTTAGATTGATGTCCCCATTCATGTCAATGGGTCAATTAATTCCGAAGAGCGTAGGGTATGGATTGATGTCATCAATGATCTCTATCACTTCAAAGTCAGCCATCGCACTTGCACCTTCTATATCAACTATTACTCCATATAGTCATCCCATAGGAATGATCTTTTGGTTTTCCATTCTGAGCTGAATCGGAGACCATTACAGTGCAGGTCTCCCCATTCTTTCCCATGTTTATTTTGGCAAAACGTTCGCATCAGACCGTAGATCCAACATAACTTAGTCCATCACATAATCTCCTATTTGCGCGATGATCCTCATCTCATGCCCCATTCTAGTCGTATGTTTTCTAATTTTTATAACTATGCGGTGTTCATCAGGGGTGTTCTCTTTGTTGGAACATTTATTTATTAACTCCCGTAGGCCTTTCACAGCTTTTCTATCGCGCAATATTTTCATGCAGGACTCCAAGAACATAGTAAGGACAGGGGGATCGACCTCTGCAGGCACTCTAGTGTCTTGCATCTTGTCCTAACTTCCTGAGGTGGATGCATCAGTGAAGATTTTCTTTGCCTCCATAAATTTTTCCTTAGAGCGCTTCAGATCAAAACCAACTTCCTTTTTTGGGGCCTTGCAGACCCATCCATCCTCTTCAAGTTGTTTTCCTTTATCATCACCAATGGTTATTCCACTTCTCAACACTATGTTCACGCTCTGATCCTCTTCGCAGGGCTCAACTCTCATCATCTACAAGTTCTGCATAGGTTGTTGTGGCTAAACCTTTTTCTCCTACATCTTAGCTATCAACACCGGGCATTATTGTATAGTGTGATCAAACAGGCTGCAATATTAACATGAAGGGCATGTTTTATTCTGATACTCTTGCCCATAGTGCCCTGGTGTCCTGCAGTTGTAACAGATAACCTAACCCTGACCTCTACCAGATCCTCCTCCTCCTCAGCCTCATCGTCGTCCCTGATAACCTCCACGCGCTCCTCCAATGCCTTGCTCTGGAGGCCAAGTTTATGCTTGCATCCAGTATGTAGGTGTTCTTTCCATCATCATCGCATAGCTATGATAGTGGTGCTCATCATGGCCCACTGATTTGCAGAAGTTAGAGAACAATTGCCGAGGTGTCTGGACGAACTTTTGAAGCAAATGACAGTTATTCATCACATGTTGTCCAACAACTTGACAAATAGTGCACCATAGCACAACCCCTATGTTCGGCCCTGCTGGAGCTGCTAGTCTCAAGGGAATTGGTCCCCCTCCTGTAATATAATTCATGAATATGGGACAATGATCTTTATCGTGCCCCTGGCTCTTACACTTCAGACACCAGACTTCTGTGCGCACCTCTGGCTTAGCCTCCTTGTCTTTCTTCAAGCTTTGCAATTCCATGCAGAGGCTTTATAACTGGGAGTGAATCTGTTGTTCCCCCAAGGTTGGATCCTGAATGGGTGTTGCATGCAACCTCATCATGATTTCTAGGGCTTCTGCCTGAGTTCCTATCTTCTGTTGTGACAGAACAATCCTTAGGTGGAACAGAAGTGAAGCTATAAACCACTCGTAATTTTAACCATCTGTGAGCTGCATGTTAGCTTCTCAAATCACACATTTCAACCTTTGATCCAATTCCCAAGGCGTCTCATCAACCCTCATCATGATTTCCTTAAATCCAATTACTCACTGTGAGTCAAACATAGGCTTACCAAACTCTTTGTTTAAAGAAGCCTTAGTATCTGCTAGCGATGCCAGAGGATTATCAGAACAATACTTAATGTAACAAGTTAGAGCGTGATCCTGCAGAGCAGCAACCAACTGTGCCTTATTTATATTGTCATTAGTAATCTATTGCATTGTCCACACAACATTCACAACAAACCAAAACTGCTTTGTATCTTCACTCCTTATGCCCTTGAAAATTGGCAGCTTCATTGTGCTCAACATGTTGAATGGTGGTGGTGGTGGAGGAGGAGTGGATGGATGATGTGTTCGAGGAAAACCCTATGTTATCAGCTAGACAACACTTCACAGCGGAGTCCTTTCCACCTCTTTGTCATCACTTACAGGAGGTCCAATCAAGGGACTATACTCTGGCCCTGATCCTTCTCGATTTCTAAATAATTTTCCACTTCACGTAGCTCCGAACATCAAGGCAATGGCATAACCCGTTTTTCACATAAGAACATTTTAATCCAGGCATTCAAAGATCTTAAATACTTACCTCTCAGCTTCTTGAAATATCTCTGCTCCACTTCGTTGTAGTTGACTAAGGTATCGACTGCAAATTATGTAAAAAATCCTCCTATAATTTGATCGAGCCAGTGATCGACAGCCCACACAATATTGTCTTCAGAGGCTTCTAATCATCGTACCAGTTCTAGAGTCCACACTAATAGATCGTCAAGATTCCACTTCCCTTGACCATCTTGTTAGCCCCCTAATTTTCTCTCTTTTTGCCATTTCCCCCTTCCTAAATCATAACCATTTACCATTGCTTTACCTCTCTTATACACCCTCATCTTGCACCAGTCCAATCACGGTGACATAATTCATGTAAACTTTATTTTTCATATTTTTAACTTAACTTATCATTAATTAATCATTTATTACATGATTTCTTACTTTTAATCGCTCTTTGCAACTTATCGATATCTCCAATGTTTATTTAGTAGTTATAGTACTTATCGTGACCGCTGATCCTAGTGCAAGATCGGATCTTGCACAGTTGCCAGCACAGAAAATCCTTGCAGCAGATCCGAACCTCCTTGATCACCGCCTCATTTTGAGCAGCTTCAACCACGACAACAAGATCGATCCAAAGGCAGCCGAGATAAAAAATATGAAGAACTAAAGCTGGAGATTGGCTATGGCCAGTTTTGTTAACTGTCTAAGTTTAAAGGCCAAGAAGCTAAATTCTGTGGTTGGTTAGGTAATTGGTTTAATGATCTATTTTCGCCCTTGGCCAAAGATCTATATAATGTAGAATGTAAATAGGACTAAGGGAGTTTTTGGATAGAATAGAGACACAACTAGAGAGGCGGTAACAGGTTGCTGTAAGATTTTGGTTCAGAAACAACTAGAAGTTAAATGCATGACCTAGGAGGCACTGTTAAAACAACTACATAAAAATACAGCTGCTAGAAAGGAGACAGAAGACCCCGCCAGCACAAGCAAGAGCCCAAGTAAGAATGTAAAGGGGAGTCATTCTTGCACTAGTGCAAAAAGGAAACGATCTGAAAAATCAAAAGAAGGAAGGGCCCCATCTCCAAATAAGAAGACAATTAGTGCACCTGTTGAAGAAACTCCTTGTACGCCACCAGTACAGGCACAGACCCCCAAAGAAGACAACTTGTCAGTCCTTGCGGACGCAACAAAATTTCCAGATGTCGAAGATAACACTCTGTTGGCAGATTTCATTAAAATGCTCCAGAAAAAGCATAAAAAATTTGGTGCAGGTAAAGAACCACAGTCCCCACAGGATGTTGAATCCCCTCCTACACCATTACAAGAAGAAGAACTGCAAGAAGAAGAACTATTACCAGAAGAAGAAGAAGCAGAAGAAGAATAACCAGAAGAAGAAGAAGTAGGAGAAGAAGAACTAGAAGAGGAAGAAGAAGAAGAAGAAGAACCAGAGGAAGAAGAATTTCCTGATGTAACCATGAGGGATATTGAGATCCTTGAGGAAGACACAGCCCCTATCGAGACAGAAAAGGAAAAATATTTGGTAACCCCTACTGCTCGAGTAGTTGAACTAGAGCTTCAAGTGCAGAACTTAGAATAGCTCATAGCCAAAGCGCAGGAGGATAAAGAACAAAGTAAAGGAGAATTGACTGCGAAGATCCCGAAAAAGAAAAGAGAAGTTAGAGTTTGGAAGTAACGAGCTGCGCAATGTTTCAAGCGACTTAAAAAGGTGACAAAGAAACTAAAGAACATTAGAAAGAAGAAGTCTGAAACATTGCAGGCTGATGTCAATATGCCAATGCAGGATTGAGCTGGAATGCTCAAAGTTTTGAAGGTTTTTTGTAAAGGTAAAGAGTTGTGTGAGGAAACATAACAGTTTAGGGATGGGAGGATGTTAGCCCCCTAATTTGCTTTCTTTTTGCCATTTTCCCCTTCCTAAATAATAACCATTTACCGCTGTTTTACCTCTCTTATACACCCTCATCTTGCACCAGTCCAAGCACGATGACATATTTCATGTAAGCTTTATGTTTCATATTTTTAACTTAACTTAGCATTAATTAATCATTTATTACATGATTTCTTAGCAAGATCAATCCAAAGGCAGCCGAGATTAAAAACTATGAAGAACGAAAGTTGGAGATCGGCTATGGCCAGTTTTGTTAACTGTCTAAGTTTAAAGGCTGAGAAGCTAAATTCTGTGGTTGGTTATGTAATCGGTTGAATGATTTATTTTGGCCCTTGGCCAAAGATCTATATAATGTAGAATGTAAATAGGACTAAGGGAGTTTTTGGATAGAACAGAGACACAACTAGAGAGGTGGTAACAGGTTGCTGTAAGATTTTGGTTTAGAATCAACTAGAAGTTAAAGGCATGACCTGGGAGGCACTGTTAAAACAACTACATTAAAAGATAGCTGCTGGAAAGGAGACAGAGGACCCCGCTAGCACAAGCAAGGGCCCGAGTAAGAATGTAAAGGGGAGTCCTTCTTGCACTAATGCAAAAAGGAAACAATCTGAAAAATCAAAAGAAGGAAGGGCCCCATATTCAAATAAGAAGACAGCTAGTGCACCTATTTAAGAGACTCCTTCTACGCCACCAGTACATGCATAGACCCCCGAAGAAGACAACCTATTAGTCCTTGCGGACGCAGAAAAAATTGCAGAGGTCTAAGATAACACTTTGTTGGCAGATTTCATTAAAAAGCCCTGGAGAAAGAATAAAGAATCTGGTGCAGGAAAAGAACCATAGTCCCCATAGGACGTTGAATCCCCTCCTGCACTAGTACAAGAAGAAGAAATACAAGAAGAAGAACGACTACTAGAAGTAGAAGAAGCATAAGAAGAGGAAGTAGGAGAAGAAGAACCAGAAGAGGAAGAACCAGAAGAAGAAGAACCAGAGGAAGAAGAATTTACTGATGTAACCATGAGGGATATTGAGGTCCCTGAGGAAGACACAGCCCCTGTTGAGACAAAAAAAGAAAAAGATTTGGTAACTCCTGCTGCTCGGGTAGTTGAACTAGAGCTTCAAGTGCAGAACTTAGAACAACTCATAACCAAAGCACAGGAGGATAAATAACAGAATAAAGGAGAATTGATTGCAGAGATCTAGAAAAAGAAAAGAGAAGTTAGAGTTTGGAAGCACTGAGCTACGCAATGTTTCAAGTGACTTAAAAAGGTGACAAAGAAGCTGAAGAACATCAGAAAGAAGAAGTCTGAAACATTGCAGGCTGATGTCAGTATGCCAGAGTAGGATTGAGCTGGAATGCTCAAAGTTTTGAAGGTTTTTTACAAAGGTAAAGAGTTGTGTGAGGACACACAACAGTTTAGGGATGGGAGGATGTTATCCCCCTAATTTGATCTCTTTTGCCATTTCCCCTTCCTAAATCATAACCATTACCGTTGTTTTACCTCTCTTATACACCCTCATCTTGCACCAGTCCAAGCACGGTGCCATATTTCGTGTAAACTTTATTTTTGATATTTTTAACTTAACTTAGCATTAATTAATCATTTATTACATGATTTCTTACTTTTAATAACTCTTTGTAACTTATCGATATCTCCAATGTTTATTTGGTAGTTATAGTACTTACTGTGACCGTTGATCCTAGTGCAGGATCGGATCTTGCACTGTTGCCAGCACAACAAATCCTTGCAGCAGATCCGAACCTCCTTGATCACCGCCTCATTTTGAGAAGCTTCAACCATAATAGCAAGATCGATCCAAAGGTAGCCGAGATCGAATCGCCCTGTTTTGAATAGCTTCAACCACGAGAGCAAGATCGATCCAAAGGCAGTCGAGATCAAAACTGTGAAGAATGAAAGCTAGAGATTGGCTACGACCAGTTTTGTTAACTGTCTAAGTTTAAAGTCTGAGAAGCTAAATTCTGTGGTTGGTTATGTAATCGGTTGAATGATTTATTTTGGCCCTTGGCCAAAGATCTATATAATGTAGAATGTAAATAGAACTAAGGGAGTTTTTGGATAGAACAGAGACACAGCTAGAGAGGCGGTAATAGGTTGTTGTATTTTGTTATTGCCCAATTCTGGGCTAGACGATGTATTAATGTATGTACTTGCCTCAATGAATTAATAAAAGGGAGCTCCACTTCATGTTTCACAAATCAAATTTCTGTATTTGAGTTGATGAATTGATTAAAGTACTACGTATTGCTTTTATTTAAAGGGGAAATGCACTGGTTGGCTATGGCCTAGCCAACCCAACACGTTTGCCCCATTTCTTGTTTCCTGTAATTTGTGTTTATATTGTCAAGTGTGATTTAATTTCAAGCACATGTATTCCCGTTTGAGTGAAAGTGGATTTGTTATGTGAAGTAGATAAATTTCCTTTCCTGCACTTGATTTAAGATTGGTTTTCCCCGCCTAGTCCAAGCAAGAGAAATAAACCTGCACCAGTGCATGTTGGTGTGATATTTCCTTTTTTGCAGTTCTGTTTTGTTGGTTTTCCCCACCTAGTCCAAGTAGGAGAAATGAACCTGCACCAATGCACGTTGGTGTGATGCAACAAACCTTCTTAGTCTACTTCCCGCAATTTTCTTTCTTTCATTAAATGCTTTATGACAGGATAAATGTATATGGATTGTTTCTTTATTCCCGCACTCTGTCAAGATCAAAAACATTCATTTTTATGTGTGCAATTTGATGTAACAGTATAATAGCACTTGCAATAACTAAGAACTCCTTTTAAGAATTAAATGCTAAGTGCAAGAAGCTTTGATCCGGTGCAAGAACTAGTTTCTTGCCATGGGATCTGAGTGCTTTGAACCTAGAAAAGTTCAAGCCCTTGCAAGAAGTAAAAAGCCTTTAGTAAAGACACCATTTATACCTTCTACATAAATCTCTGTTCCTATAGTACAGGACAAAATAGTGCAAGAAGGAAATCTCTAAAGGAGCAGGTTTAAGGGCCCATCTGATGAGACTGCTAAGTGTCTCTGCTAAAGAAAAACACACACTCAGTAGTTAAACAATAAATTAGCTAGAGTGATTTCCCCTTTATTTTTAATTCCCTCTTGTAAATGCATTCTTCCTTGTTCCAGTCTTAGATTATTTTGATGGTTGAAGTTGCCTTTTTCTCTTTTTAGTTTGATTATGTAATCTTTCCTTTAAAGAAAGTAGGAATTTTTATTAGAAAGATTCATACCATCTTTGGCATTTCTTGTGCTTCGTCTCTAAGTTTACGGATTCCCCGGGTTGAAAAATTAAGTGTTGAGGAGTTTGCTTAAGT
Source organism: Pinus tabuliformis (assembly GCA_031772625.1). Taxonomy (NCBI): domain Eukaryota; kingdom Viridiplantae; phylum Streptophyta; class Pinopsida; order Pinales; family Pinaceae; genus Pinus; species Pinus tabuliformis. The sequence continues at coordinate 102,836,550 of CM062811.1, forward strand.
TTAATTCCTGCACCCAACATTTTGGTGCCATTGCTGGGGAGGCGATTTGATTTGGTAAGAATTTTCTGATTATACAATAGAGGTAATTTTTCCTTTATTTTTGCAGTATTGTTTGGAAAAGCTTCTTTGAAGGAATTTTATTGGTGTTGATTGATTTCTGACAACTTTTTTTTATTAGAAGTTGTTGTTATATTTCTTTCGTTTTTTGAAATGAATGCCTAGAAAAGGTAAGGGTTCGAAGCCCACTAAGGGCCGAAAGAATTCTGAAAACAATTCTCATATTGGGTCTTGTTCTGTGAGCAGGAAGCCCAATCCAATTCAAACCCATCACGAAGGAATAGTCCACCTGGATTCTAGTGACAACAGCTCAGGTGTGGTTCAACCTGTTGGGAGCAAAATGGAAGCAATGGAGGATCATGAAGATCATGTGGAAGGGACTGGTGAAAACCAGGTTAGTGGAGAATAATCCACTTTTGTGTTTCCAATTGTGGATCCTGATACTGTGGCGCAAATGAAGAATATTCCACCATTAGCTCTCCCTCATTTCCATGGTAAAGTTCATGGAGATCTTGACTCTTTTTTATTCGAGTTTGATATTCTGTGTAGAAGTTATGATTATTCAACTGATACTCAGAAGTTAAGATTATTTCTTGTTACTCTCAAGGACTCAGCTCTACGCTAGTTTATGGGGTTAGGAGGAAACACTATAAACTCTTGGGATCAGATGAAGAGAGTGTTTTTTTCTAAATATCAAGAATATTGCAAAACTCAGGACATGCAGGATGATATTTTTACATTCATACAAGATGATGATGAAACTCTTGAAGATCACCTAGAAAGATTTCTGCATATTTTACAAAGGTCGAAACTTCAGCTTGATTCCAGTACTATTAGAAGCTTATTCTTAAGAGGACTTACTGATAATGCTAGAAATAATTTAAATATGTTAGGACAAGGTGATATTTCTCAACAAACTTTTGAACAAATTTGTGAATTATGCAGGAAAATTTCAAGAAATCAGTATAGATCCGGTAGAGGAACTTGAAACAGAAATAGAAAAACTGAATCTACTGATGCTATGATTATTGGACTAGAAAATAAAATGGAAAACATGAAAATTGATATAATGAATATTGTTACCAAACAGTTGGACTCTTTAATATTTCAGCAAAAACTCATGAAGGAACAAGAGACATTATGTATTTTCTGTCCTAAATGTAGAGACAAGCATCATCCTAAAGACTGTCCTCTTAATTTGAAAGAAACTAATAAGTGTTCTATTTGTGTAGAAGACCATTTCATAGAAAAATGTCCCTCTATACCAGGACTTAAAGCTATATTTACAGGGAGGCAACCTGAAGCTGAATACTTGTATGCTATGGGAGCAAGAAGGAATTGGCCTCAGGTAGGTGCAGGGATGGCTCGTGAATTTTCTCCACACTATTTTGGTTATAATTCACATGCATATTCTTATCCTAACACTAATCAACAGTGGTAGTATGGGAATCAATATCAGCATGGGAAACCTTCTCAACCATTGCAACAAGGTTGGAGAGGGCCAACTCATTCTCCATATTCCTACCAGCCACCCATTGTTGGGTGTGGAGCCTGATTATCTTCTATATTCAAAGGTATCGCCACATAGGACCCCAGTTCGAAATGGGGGCGGCAACGCCGCCCATAAAATGTTCGCTGCAGGGGGGGTCCAGGGGGGGGCGACTGCGACCTTTGGGAGCCCCCCCCTAGCGGGGGGTTTCGGGGGCAGCGCCCCCGAAGCTAAAAACAACTGTAAAATTGCCTTGTAAAAGTATAGTAATTTCTAGTCAATCTGGGCCGTTCATTAGGCGGATGATCTGACGGTAGAACTTATGTTTAGTTTAGGGTTTTTTGCCCTAGAAGGCAACCCCTCTCTTTGTATGAGGGTATTGTATTTGAGGCTGTGTGATAGATGTGTATTCGGTGAGCGAGAAACAGAGAGGTGAGACTGTGAGAGAAAACATAGGATATTACAGTGGATTTGTTGTAGGTTGTGTCTCTTCATTTTGCTGGATAATAGAAAGGAAGGACTGGCTGTTCGGGGTGGACGTAGCCCAAACTGGGTGAACCACGTATATCTGTGTCTCTCTTGTTTTGTGCGTTTTCTGTGTTTATATTTCTGCAATATTTTTATGTGTTCCATTGCTCCGTAATATATAATTTTCTAACAACTGGTATCAGAGCCGAAGGTCTATTTGGCTGATAAACTCGCAGGAAAGAAGGGTTCCTGGTTCGAGTGGGAGCAATGGCGGAAGATGGTAAGTTTAGGGTCGAGAAATTTAACGGCCAAAACTTCTCGCTGTGGAAGATGCAGATGGAAGATTATCTGTATCAAAAAGATCTATACCTACCATTGGGCGGAAAAACAAAGATGCCGACGGGTATGAAAGACGAAGAATGGAACCTTCTCGATAGAAAGGCACTCGGAACAATACGGTTGTGCCTTGCTGCGTTAGTCGCCTTCAATATTTCAAAGGAAACCACGACAGAGGGTTTGATGCAGACATTGTCGAAACTATATGAAAAACCCTCGGCCTCAAACAAGGTATTTCTTATGAAACGGTTATTTAATATAAATATGTCGGAAGGTGGATCTATTGCAAACCATTTAAATGATTTTAATACAGTTACAAGTCAGTTAAGTTCTGTAGGGGTAAACTTTGATGATGAAGTTAGAGCTCTGTTATTCTTGTGCTCATTACCAGAAAGTTGGAATGGTTTGGTAATGGCCATTAGTAACTCCGTTTCTGGATCTAGTACTTTAAAGTTTGATGATGTTGTCGGTGCTATCCTTAGCGAGGAAATGCGACGGAAAAGCTCCGGTGAGACATTGGGAAATGCTTTGAGTGCAGAGTCTAGAGGAAGAAAAATGGAAAGAGGAAAGAGCTCAGGATATCGCAGTAAATCAAGGAAAGGCAGATCCAAGTCCAGATCGGGGATAGTGTGCTGGAAATGTGGAAAGAAAGGACACCTAAAGAAAGACTGTAGATCTTGGAAGGGAAAAGAAGGAGATGCACAACAAGAAAACAATCATGAAGCAAATGTGACAGGTGAGGTGTTACAAGATGCTTTGATTCTTTCTTTTGAAAATATTACTGATTCCTGGGTGGTAGATTCAGGGGCTTCATTCCATGCCACACCTGATAAGAAATACTTTCATGACTATGTTCAAGGAGATTTTGGACAAGTTCGTCTGGGTGATGATAAACCCTGTAAAATCGTTGGAATGGGTAAGGTTCTTGTAAAACAACAGAATGGAAACCAATGGCTATTAAAGGAGGTAAGGCATGTTCTAGATCTAAAGAAAAATCTGATTTCAACAGGGCAGTTAGGCGGTGAAGGTTGTGTGACAACTTTCACAGATAAAGCTTGGAAGGTCACCAAAGGAGCCCTGGTAATAGCAAAAGGCGAAAAGGTTGGTACATTGTATTTATGCAATGGCATTTCTAACTCTGTTAATGCTTTAACTTCCAAAGGAGCAGATGCAGCATTATGGCATCATAGGCTCGGACACATGAGTGAAAAGGGGATGAAGATTCTTCACTCAAGGAATTTGTTGCCGGGTTTGAAGAATGTTGATTTGGACTTCTGTGAGAATTTGCTATGAAACCAGCTCAAGAAAAGATAGAAAAGATAGATCAACGCCTTAGAATTCAGCCTCTTCGAGGGGGCAACCTCCTTTACATTACATAAATGAACAATTCTTGGATGATACAAATGACAAAACCTCCTTTCTATATATAGGAGTCTAAGGAGTCACAATATAATCCAGCCGACCTAACAATAATAATATAAAGCCACAAAAATAACAATAGAGGGATTTTATGGGGCACAGAAATAACAATATGGGGGTAATAGGGGCACAACAATATAAATAGGGGGTATAACTACAATAGTAATGGGGTAATCACTAGTATTATAGGGACCCAACATGCCCCTCTCCTTCAAAAAAAGTGTTGTCCTCAACGCTTCAGCAGTTCTGGATACTTCTGCATAAAATTCTCATCCTCCCATGTGGAATCTTCAGCGGATAAGTTCTTCCACTTGATAAGATACTCTGAAATTGATCGATTTCGTAGCTGTCGAGTTCTTGTTTCTGTGATTGCTTCTGGTTCCAATATAATTTTTCCTTCCTCGTCAAGTTCTGGCAATATTGTTTGAATTGGGAGCTTGTCACCTATAACCTTCTTTAAACATGAAACATGGAAAACTGGGTGCAATCGAGAAGCTGCAGGAAGCTCCAATTTGTATGCCATAGTCCCAATCTTTTCCAACACCTTGTACGGACCATAATACTTTGGTGATAATTTATTATCCTTCTTAGCTTGCTTTAGGGACATTTTCTTATATGGTTGTAGCTGTAGGAATACCCAATCACCTACATCAAAACTTATTTCACTGCGATGTTGATCTGCCTGTTTTTTCATTCTATTTTGTGCTAACATGAGGTTATCCTTTAAGAGTTGGAGGACTTGTTGTTGATGTTCGATGTGATGTTCCACTGCCTGAACCTTAGAATTTTCTCTTAAATATGATGTGATGGATGGTGGTTGATACCCATAAAGTGCCATAAATGGGGTCATTTTTGTTGCTGTATGGAAGGAAGTGTTATACCACCATTCAGCTAGAGGCAACCATTTGACCCATTGTGTCTGTTTATCAGATACAAAGCAACGAAGATATCCTTCCAAACATTTGTTTACTATCTCAGTTTGCCCATCAGATTGAGGATGATAAGATGAGCTATGAGCTAACTGAGTCCCAAGACAAGAAAATAATTTTGTCCAAAAATTTCCAGTGAAAATGGGATCTCTGTCACTTACAATAATCTTTGGGTTTCCATGTAGCTTTTGAACTGTTTCCATAAATGCAGTAGAAATTGTACTGGCTTTAAATGGATGTGATAATGCACAAAAGTGTGCATACTTGGTAAGTCTGTCAACTACCACCATGATGACACTCTTTCCCTCAGACTTGGGTAAACCTGTGATAAAATCCATTGAAACCTCCTCCCAATGTTGGCTTGGAATGGATAAAGGTTGTAATAGACCTGGTGTCTTAATTGTTTCAACTTTATTTTGCTGGCAAACCAAACATTCCGCCACAAACTTTTGAATATCTGATTTAAGGCCATCCCAAAAAAATTCCTTCTTAACCCTGTGGTAAGTTTTTAAAAATCCTGAGTGCCCTCCTAAGGGAGAAGTGTGCAATTCCATAAGAATCTTTTGTTTTAGCTGGGAATTCTTACAGAGGTATAAGCGATCTTTGTACCATAACGAATCATTTTGCCAGCTAAATGTATCAGAAGTACTGGAATCTTGTTGTAGCTTTTGAATAAGTGCCCACACTTCTTCGTCGTTCTTCCATTCCTCCCTTGCTTCGTTTATCCAATCTGGTTGGATAATAGAAATGGCACACAACAATGCTTCCACATCCTCATCCTTTCTTGAGAGTGCATCTGCCACCACATTTTGCTTCCCTTTTTTGTAGATGATTTCAAAGTCATAACCCAACATCTTTGTGACCCACTTTTGTTGCTCTTCAGAGGATAATCTTTGTTCTAAAAAGTATTTAAGGCTATCATGATCCGTTTTTACCTTGAAGTGTCTTCCCATTAGGTAGGGTCGCCATTTCTTAAGTGCATGGAGTATTGCCAACATTTCCTTCTCATAAATAGCTTTGCTTAAAAACTTTCCCTTGATTGGACGACTTTCAAAAGCAATGGGTCTTTCATCTTGCATTAGAACAGCACCAATTCCATTTCCTGAAGCATCACATTCCACAATAAAGGTTTTTGTGAAGTCCGGCGTAGCTAAGACCAGTGCTTGGCACATTGCCTCTTTAAGATTTTCAAAGGCCTTTGTTGCTTCCGAAGTCCATGAAAATGAATCTTTCTTCAATAATGTTGTTAGAGGTGCTGCTATTCTCCCATAATTCTTAACAAACTTGCGATAATACCCTGTCAACCCAAGAAATCCTCGCAGATGCTTTATGGATGTGGGGATTTTCCATTCCTTAATGGCTTTAATTTTGCTAGGGTCTACCTTAACTCCTTCATGAGATACAATATGACCCAAATATTCCACCTCCTGGACTCCAAAGAAACATTTGGATCTTTTTGCATATAATTGTTTCTCCTCCAATAGTTGTAACACCCTGTCAACATGTTCAACATGATCCTTCCAAGACTTGCTGTAGATTAGTATATCATCAAAAAATACTAACACAAATTTTCTAAGGAATGGTTTGAAAATTGAATTCATCAAACCTTGAAATGTTGAAGGTGCATTGGTAAGGCCAAAAGGCATGACCAAAAATTCATAATGACCCTCATGAGTTCTAAATGCCGTTTTTGGAATGTCTTCAATCTTCATTCTAATTTGATGATATCCCGAACGAAGATCCAACTTGGTGAAGTAAATTGATCCATGCAATTCATCCAGTAATTCATCAATAACAGGAATGGTGAACTTATCTTTAATAGTGAGCTTGTTGAGCTCCCTATAATCTGGACACATGCGCCATGATCCATCCTTCTTGTGCACCAATACTACTGGAGCTGAGAAAGAACTTTGACTCGGTTGAATTATACCAGCCTCTAGCATTTCTGCAACCATACGTTCAATTTCACTTTTTTGGACATATGGATATCTGTACGGCCTGATGTTTGGAGGAACACTTCCTGGAATCAGATGAATAGCATGATCATGATCACGCATAGGTGGGAGACCTTTGGGAGTCTCAAATACCTTGGAATGATTGTCCAGGACTTTTTGGAGATCTGGAGAAATAGATGATTCCAATGTGGAAACATCTAGCGAACATAATTGTGCAATTACACCTCTTTGCTCCTTTTTTAGAAGCTTTGTCATGCCATTAGAGCTGATTATCTTTCCTGGTTTCCCTGCAATACCCCTTAATTCAACTTCCTTTCCTTCCACAGAAAATTTCATGAAAAGTTCTTGAAAATTAAAAGCTATTGTACCCAAGGATTGTAGCCATTGGACTCCTAGTACAACATCAGCACCTCCCATTGGAATGGAAAGCATTGGGCTAGTCAATACATATTCTCCCATGGATAGCTTGATATTATGGCACTTTCCAGATAAATTTATTGTTCCTCCATTTGCAATCATCACTTGACACTCTGGTGCTGGATATAGGAAGCAATTCAATTCTTTTGCTACCCTACAATGAATAAAATTGTGGGTGCTTCCTGAATCAATCAACACTATTACCTTTTTCTTCTTGATTTGTCCTTCTATCTTGATGGTTTGAGGAGTGGTAATTCCCGCCAATGCATTACAAGATATGGTCGGATTTATTTGTTCTTCATCTAGGCTTTGTTCCTGGAATATATCCTCTTCTTTTGACCTTTCTTTCTCCTTTTCTTCTTCCTCTTCACAATCTATGTAGAATAATTTCTTCTCAGCACACTTATGACCTTTTGTGTATTTGCTATCACAATTGTAACAAAGCCCTTTTGCTCTTTTTTCTTCCAATTGTTGTGGTGTCAACCTTGTAGGTTGTGGAAGACTATGGGCAACAACACTTCCGTCTTTATAGTTGTGAATGGTATGCTTCCTACTTGCCATAATTTTGCTTTCCATTTTTCTTGCTAACCTGAATGCCTTCTCTAATGAATCAGGTTCCCAAAGGCGCACATCATGTTGGATATTATCCTTTAAAGACCCTATGAACACATCAATCCTATGCTCCTCTGGAATATCTTTTACTCTTATGTTCAATTTTTGGAACTCCTCAATGTGCTCCATTATTGAACCCTTTTGTTTGAGACTTATCAATTGGCTAAAAAAAGTGTTTCTTTTTGTATCCTCATAATGTGCTATCAATTCTTCCGTAAAAATTGCCCAAGTGATAAATTGTTTACGAGAACAAAGCCATTGATACCATACAAACTGATTTGGTTCCAAATATAAAGTTGCCATACACACCTTTTGTGTGTTTTGCACATTATTGAGATCGAAGAATTGCTCCATCTGTAATATCCATGTGGCGGGATCCTTGCCATCAAACTTCCTCATATCGATTTTTGGAACATGGTGAGTCTTCGATCCAACATTAGAGTCTATGGAATCATGATTAACATTTCTTTTGTTCTCATCATGAGTTTCCTTTACTACCTTTTCACCATTAGTAAGTATTTCTTGTAGAAAATTTGTCAAATCTGTCTTCAAATCTGCCATGTCTGTCTTCAAATCTGTCTTCAAATCTGCCATGTTTGTCTTCAAATCATCCATCTTAGCTTCCATGCCCTTTATCTTAGATTCCACGCCATTTATCTTAGATTCCACGCCATTTATCTTAGCTTCTGTTAGCTTTTGTGAGCGTGACATATGTTGCACTTGTTCTTGTAATTTTGATATATCATGTAGCATTTCTTCCTCTTCTTCATGAGTCATGCTAGAGATTTCAGGTTCCTTACTAGGTGTTTGCATTTTCTTTCCTCGGGGCATCAGTTACCGATAATAATGCTTTACTATGCCCTTTGAATTCCGTTAAACCAAGCTTACACAAAAATTAAAAAAAAAACTACACACCTTTTTTCACTTTATAGAAGCCTGATATTGAATCTGATGTATCTCTGTAATTTCAGATCATCCAATTCTGAGGTTGCAACCTGTAGTAGCCTTCTGCGTCCTCTTTCCAATGCCACAAGTCTGAGCCCAATTGGATTCTCCAAGGAAGAGTTATGTGAAATCTCCCACAGTGACTTGCTTTTAGACTGGTTCAGTAGAGCGAACTTGTACGACGTGCCACGAGTCACTGTTTCAACCTTTGAATCTAAAACCCACAGAAAAGAAACTACAGTCCGTCCTCTTTCTGTACCTTTTTACGAAATTTCAATCCGATCCTCAGAGAGAGAGTTATGACGATTTTCCCCAGGTCACCTGTTTTGAATGTAATTCAGGAGTCTGCAAAAAGTCCAACTTCCTCAGATCATATCTCCGACAATATCGCGCGAAAAGCTCTGAAATTCGGACCCAAGGTTCAGCGCCAATTCTTCTCAAATGGGTTGTTTTTGCGACTTCTGAAACATCACAGAAAAAAATTTATAGCGAAAATTCCACGATGACCTGTTTGGAGCAACGAAACCCTAGAATCCAAAGCTCTGATACCAAATGTTATGAAACCAACTCAAGAAAAGATAGAAAAGATAGATCAACGCCTTAGAATTCAGCCTCTTCGAGGGCGAAACCTCCTTTACATTACATAAATGAACAATTATTGGATGATACAAATGACAAAACCTCCTTTCTATATATAGGAGTCTAAGGAGTCACAATATAATCCAACCGACCTAACAATAATAATATAAAGCCACAAAAATAACAATAGAGGGATTCTATGGGGCACAGAAATAACAATATGGGGGTAATAGGGGCACAACAATATAAATAGGGGGTATAACTACAATAGTAATGGGGTAATCACTAGTATTATAGGGACCCAACAGAATTGCATTTATGGAAAACAGAAGAGAGTCAGATTTCTCAGAGTTGGGAAAGAAAAGAAGAATGAAAAATTAGAGCTTGTGCATACAGATGTATGGGGACCTGCTCAGGTATCATCTCTTGGTGGTTATCGTTATTATGTTACTTTTATTGATGATGCAACTAGAAAAACTTGGATTTATTGTATTAAGAATAAATTTGATGTATTTGATACTTTCAAGAAATGGAAAGCTTTGGTTGAGATTGAGACAGGAAAGAAATTGAAGTGTCTTAGATCAGACAATGGAGGTGAATATTGCAGCAAAGAGTTTGATAGGTACTGTTCAGAGCATGGAATTCGCAGAGAGAATACAGTTCCAAGAACACCACAAGAAAATGGTGTGTCAGAAAGGATGAACAGAACAATCATGGAGTGTGCAAGGTGCATGAGATTGCATGCAGGATTGCCTTTACAGTTTTGGGCAGATGCTGTAGATACTGCTGTTTATCTAATAAACAGAGGGCCTTCAAGTTCCTTGGATGGTGGTGTTCCAGAGGAAGCATGGACAGGTAAAAAGGTAAACTACTCTATTTTAAAGCCTTTTGGTTGTGAGGCCTTTGTCCATATTGATAAAGAAAATAGAACAAAGCTTGAGGCAAAGTCAAAGAAATGTACCTTTATTGGATATGGTGTTAATGATTTTGGTTATCGCTTATATGATTACGAAAATCACAAGATCATTAGGAGCAGAGATGTAATATTCAATGAAAAGGTCTTGTATAAGAATCAGTTGCAGGAAAAGAAACAGGAAAGGGAAAACAAGGAATACGCAGTTTTTGATGAAATCACTGAAAAAGTAAAGGCGCCTGAAAATAATAATAATCAACAACCACAACAACAACAACCACCACAACAACAACAGGCACCCGAAACACCTGAAAGTGGTGTTAGAAGATCTACCAGGATAAGTAGACCCCCTGAACGATACTCTCCTTCATTATATTATTTATTGCTGACTGATTTTGGTGAACCCGAATGTTATGAAGAAGCAATGCGGGTTGAAAGCAGGAAGAAGTGGGAGGTAGCCATGGAAGAAGAGATGGACTCCTTAATGCATAACCAGACTTGGGATTTAGTCAGGTTGCTTGTAGGAAAAACTACATTGAAAAATAAATGGGTTTACAGGCTGAAGGAAGAAGATGGAGGAAAACAGAGGTATAAAGCTAGACTTGTGGTGAAGAGGTTTGCACAGAAGAAAGGTATTGATTTTGATGAAATATTTTCTCCTGTTGTTAAAATGACTTCAATCAGAACTATTTTAAGTCTCGTAGCAGCTGAATATTTGCATCTTGAGCAGTTAGATGTAAAGACAGCCTTTCTCCATGGGGATTTGGAGGAAGAGATATATATGTAGCAGCCACAAGGATATGAGGTGAAAGGGAAGGAGAAACTAGTGTGCAGGTTGAAGAAGAGCTTGTATGGCTTAAAACAGGCTCCAAGGCAGTGGTATCTAAAATTTGACAAGTTTATGTCTGAACAAGGTTATACTAGATGTCACTCTGATCATTGTGTTTATTTGAAAAATCAAAATGATGGCAGCTATATTATATTGTTATTGTATGTAGATGACATGCTTGTTGCAGGATCTAACATGTAGGAAATAAATGTGCTCAAAAGAAAATTGGCAAATTCATTTGCAATGAAGGATTTGGGAGCTGCGAAACAAATCCTTGGTATGAGAATAACTAGAGACAGGAAAAATCGTAAATTAACATTGTCTCAGAATGAGTACATACAAAAGGTGTTGAAAAGATTTAACATGCACAATGCAAAACCAGTTAGTACACCTTTTGCTAGCCATTTCAAACTTAGCAAGGAAATGTGCCCAAAGACCCAAGAAGACATGGATTATATGTCTAAAGTTCCATATGCATCAGCAGTTGGAAGCTTAATGTATGCAATGGTCTGCAAAAGGCTTGATATTGCACATGCAGTGGGAGTTGTAAGTAGGTACATGAACAATCCAGGAAAGGAACATTGGATGGCAGTAAAATGGATTCTCAGATATTTGAAAGGTACCACAAGTCAAGCATTATGCTTTGGTGGTTCAAACATCTCCCTACAAGGATATGTTGATGCAGATATGGCAGGTGACAGAGATAATAGGAGGAGCACTACAGGATATGTATTTACTGTTGGAGGAACAGCTGTCAGTTGGGTTTCAAAAATCCAAAGTGTTGTTGCACTTTCAACAACAGAAGCAGAGTATGTTGCTGCTACAGAGGCTAGTAAAGAAATGATTTGGTTACAAAGGTTTATGGGTGAATTGGGTAAGGAGCATGATATGGGCACGTTATACAGTGATAGCCAAAGTGCCATTCATCTTGTAAAGAACTCAACGTTTCATTCCAGGACTAAACACATACAGCTCAAGTACCATTTCATACGATCAGTGTTGGAAGATGGAGAGTTGAAGCTGGAAAAGATACACACTAGCCAGAATCTTGCAGATATGCTAACAAAAGTTGTAACTAGGGAGAAACTGAGAATATGCTCAGTTTCAATTGGTCTTCAAGGATGATGATTGAGATGAGAAACAACTAGGTCCAAAGAGGAGTCATTGTCCAGCAAATGGAGCAGCGGTGGAGTTGCTACGATCAGTCTCCAAGTGGGAGATTGTTGGGTGTGGAGCCTGATTATCTTCTATATTCAAAGGTATCGCCACATAGGACCCCAGTTCGAAATGGGGGCGGCAACGCCGCCCGTAAAATGTTCGCTGCAAGGGGGGTCTAGGGGGGGGAGGCTGCGACCTTTGGGAGCCCCCCCCTAGCGGGGGGTTTCGAGGGCAGCGCCCCCGAAGCTAAAAACAGCTATAAAATTGCCTTGTAAAAGTATAGTAATTTCTAGTCAATCTGGGCCGTTCATTAGGCGGATGATCTGACGGTAGAACTTATGTTTAGTTTAGGGTTTTTTGCCCTAGAAGGAAACCCCTCTCTTTGTATGAGGGTATTGTATTTGAGGCTGTGTGATAGATGTGTATTCGGTGAGCGAGAAACAGAGAGGTGAGACTGTGAGAGAAAACAGAGGATATTACAGCAGATTTGTTGTAGGTTGTGTCTCTTCATTTTGCTGGATAATAGAAAGGAAGGACTGGCTGTTCGGGGTGGACGTAGCCCAAACTGGGTGAACCACGTATATCTGTGTCTCTCTTGTTTTGTGCGTTTTCTGTGTTTATATTTCTGCAATATTTTTATGTGTTCCATTGCTCCGTAATATATAATTTTCTAACACCCATGCAGTCATATCCATCTATGCATACACCTTTTTCAATGCCTCAACTTTCGAGTCAGTCTACTCCACTGTTGCCTTTACCTCCACCTTTTCGACCTCTTCAGTTGCTTGCTCAACCTATGCCCAATCCTAACAATAATAAAGAAGTGAAAATGATCGATGTAACAAACCCACCTTTATCATTCTAGTACCAATCTATTCTAGTTGGGGTTCATGATATTTAATTAAGATCGGGAAGGACTGTAACATCATAAAATCAGAAGCAACCTAGAGTGATTGTTGAAGAGAAAGGAGAAGAGGAAACTCTTAACCATTCTCTGAAAGCTGTCACTAATCAGCCCTTACCCTCTGAATCCTTTCCATCATCTTCCAACCAGCCTCCCTTCCTAGAGAGGCTAGTAATGGAAAGAAGCGAGCCTATTTCTGAGACTAGCTTGGCATCAGAGCTTCGAAATATTTTCATTAAGATACCTCTACTTCAAGCCATCAAAGAGATCCCTATTTGTACCAAGATTATTAAGGAACTCTGTCTCAAGAAACCTGAGAGGAAGAGATTGGAATCCCAAACCATTCAATTTGTTGGTAGGGCAACATAGTTGATGATGGGATGTGTGTCTATGGAAAAATATACTTAATCTGGGAAACCTTATTGCCTCAGTTCATATTGGTAATGTCCTTGTCTCTAATTTTCTTATAGACCTATGGGTAGCCATTAATGTCATGACTAAGCAAACCATGGATCAACTTCGGTTATCTCATCTTTTCCCTACTCCCACTGTGCTTGAATTAGAAGATAGATCTAAAATTAAGCCAGAAGGAGTATTGGGTGATGTGATCATCTCATTAGATTCTTTGGAATATCCTGTTGATTTCATTGTGCTTCAACCAAAGAACCCAGTAGGAGGACATCCCTTGATCTTGGGTCAACCATGGCTTGCTAAAGCCGATGCATATATTGGATGTCATTCTGGTGATATGTATATTTCGCATGGCGATTCTAGGAAGAAAGTTACCTTATACCCCCCTACTAGATCCATTTAGGACCTTCTAGATAATTTATGGTTGGATCAAAGCAGTGACGAGGAGACTCAGCCCATTTCCCTTATCCATCAGTATACTGGGTCTTCACAAGAAGATGAGATTCAAGATTTCCTGAATAATCTAGACACTATGCCTAATTTTGAGCTATTGAGCCAGATTTTCAGCCTAGATTTTCAAGATAATCATGATTCTCATTCTTCTGTACTGCTGCATTTGACCACCCCCTTGAGTACTCCTGAGCCTGATACTACTCTTTTTGAGATTAGCCTTGGTAAATCCTTGCATATTAGTTCAGATTTGGACTCATCTCAGCAGGAGTAGCTTGTGAATTTGTTGCAAAACCATCTTAGTGCCTTTGCATGGGGCTATGAAGATATGAAGGGTATTCCTCCTAAAACTTGTACACATCATATCTATATTCAGGAAGGAACGCCACCTATCCGACAACCCAAAAGGTGAATGAATCTGGCTCTGAGAGATACTGTGAAGGAAGAAGTACAAAAACTCTTGGATGCCGATTTTATCTATCCTATTTCCGATAGTTAGTGGGTCTCTCCATTAGTGCTAGTACCTAAGAAAGATGGAAGATGGCGTATTTGTATTGATTATCAAGAATTAAACAAAGCCACTCTCAAATATTATTTCCATCTCCCTTTCATTGACCAGGTGCTTGATACCCTTGTAGGAAAGAAATATTTTTCCTTTTTGGATGGCTTCAGTGGTTATAACCAGATACAGATTGCACCCGAAGATCAAGATAAAACTACTTTTACATGTCCATGGGTTACATTTGCTTATAGAGTGCTTCCCTTTGGTTTATGTAATGCCCCAGCTACCTTTCAAAGGGTAGTCCTGGCCATTTTTGCTGATCTAGAATTTGTAGAAATTTATATGGATGAATTTTTTGTGTTTGGTGATTCTTTTCAGGAAGCTCTCAAAAATCTGGAGAAAGTACTTCTTCATTGTCAAGAAGCCCATCTCATCTTAAGTGACAAGAAATGTAGATTAATGTGTAAAGCAGAGTGGTACATGGCCATTTGATTTTTGGGTAAAGGTATCCAGGTTGATCCAACAAAGATTGAAATCATTCTACATCTTCCTACACCCAAAACTCAAAGGGAAGTCAGAGGTTTTTTAGGACATGCTGGTTACTATAGGAGATTCATTGAAATTTTTTCTAAGATAGCTGCCCCTCTTTTCCGACTTCTAGCTAAGGATAGTGAATTTTCTTGGACCACATCTTGCCAATAGTCTTTTGAAACATCGAAGGAAAAGTTAGTACATGCACTAGTTTTGAGAGGTCCTAACTGGTCCCTGCCTTTTCACATTTCCTCTGATGCTTCAGATTTGGCTATTGGTGCATCTTTAGGACAAGAGGAAAATAAGCAATCCTATGTTATTTATTATATTAGTAAGAATTTGTCTTCCGTTGAATTAAATTATATAGTTACAGAGAAAGATTTTTTAGCTGTAATTTTTGCAATTAATAAGCTCAGGCACTATATTATAAGATATGAAGTATTTGTACATACTGATCATTCCACGATTAAATATTTGATGAACAAGCCATTAACTAGTGGTAGAGTGACTAGGTGGTTACTATTGTTGCAGGAATTTAATATTACTATTGTTGATAGACCAGGAAAATCTAATGTTGTAGCGGATTTTCTTTCTAGATTAGATAATCCTAGTGAAGCAATTCCTGTTAATGATGATTTTCCGGATGAACATCTTTTTGTTATGTCAACAGATTCTCTGTGGTTTTCTGACATTGCTAATTACTTGGTTACTGGTAAAACACCACCCCACTTGTCCGCTCTTGAAAAGTGGAATATTATTCAGAAAAGTGTTGCATACTCCTGGATTCAAGGAGATCTCTTTTACACTGGTCCACATTTGATTATCCGTAGGTGTTAAGAGAGGAGGAAGTGTTTGACGTATTGAAATCTACTCATGATGAACCTTGTGGAGGCCATTTCGCTGATAAGTGGATTGCATATAAAGTACTGCGTGATGGTTACTTTTGGCCTTCCTTGTTTAAGGATGCCAAACAGTATGTCAGGCAATGTGATAGCTGTCAGTGAATGGGCCAGCCTAATCAAACCAATGAAATACCTTTATGCCCCCAAGTTATGATCGAGCCATTTGAAAGATGGGCTATTGATTTTATAGGGCCAATAAATCCAACGTCATTAAGTAAAAAAACATACTTTGGTTTGTACAGATTTTGTTACAAAATGGGTAGAAGCTAAAGCTGTTTCTTTTGCTACAGAAAAAGTTGTTGTTGATTCCCCTTTTACTGAAATCTTTATTAGATTTGATGTGCCTAGAGAAATTGTTTCTGATGATGGTTTGTAGTTTGTTTCTAATCAGGTACAGGGTGTGATGGAGTAATATAAGATCCAGCACAGGAAATCCACACTGTATCACCTGCAAGAAAATGGCCAGGTGGAATCCACAAACAAAGTGATCAAGTCCATTCTTACAAAGACAGTAAATATGCATCAGAAAGACTGGGCTGAAATATTACTAGAGGCTTTGTGGGCATACAGAACCACTTGGAGAAATAGCACAGGACATACACCATATGAGCTGGTATATGGCAAACAGGTTCTGTTACCAATTGAATTCTAGATCAAAACTTTCAGAACTGTAGTTCAGTTAGGACTAGATCTCTCTGAGGCACAACAACAATGTCTTCTGTAGGGATGTTGTTCAGCGGAACATACTAATTTAGCGACAATGCAAAAGGTGGCATGACAAGTCTATTCAGAAAAAGCAATTCCAGCGAGGTGATTGGGTGCTCCTTTATGATTCTAGATTTAAAATCTTTAAAGGGAAATTCCATACACGTTGGATGGGACCTTATGAAGTGATCCAAGTATTCGAGAATGGAGCAATAGAAGTTAAAACTATTGATGGACAAAATTTAGTATTCTTGGTAAATGGACACAGACTAAAGAAGTATTTCAGCCACTTACCAGGAAAGATTTTACACAACAAGTCAAATAGAAATTTGAGATGGTAGTGGTGAATGGTAATACCAACCTTTTAAAAACATGAATTATTCTTCTTCTTCTTAAAAAAAAAAAATAATAGTACAAAAAAGCAAAGAAAAAAAAACATTTTCTTGTAATTATGAAAATCAGTTTGCTGACATGATTGCAGAAGGATCAACCTGAAAACCAGCTTGCTGGCAGGAAGATAAAAAATTTCTAATAAAAAGAAAATGTTGCTTGATCTTTAGATATGCTAGCAACCACCAAGTAAAAGTAGGTTCAGTAGAAACAACCTTTATACAATTGGGGTAATTAGCATGGATATTTTTATTCAAGTAACGCTTAATTTTCGTTGCAGTTATATTTCTTGCACTAGTGCAGACAGACCTTGCAGAAAATTTTCTGCCTTTCTTCATATTCCACTTTCGTAATATTCCCTCAGTTTTCTTCTTCAATCCTAGAATGATTAACCTTTCCACACTCTTTTGAATTTACCCTGTCCGTTTCGAAAAAAACCCCACTTTACTCTTGAATTTCTTCCCTATCCCATGTCTATTTATTCCCTCTTGTGGTACTATTCTTGGAATCCCTGCAACATAATTCCTTCCCATTCTGAAATTTCCTTTTTCCCACTTCTTTGTTCCCTCATGAATTCATTGCAGGATCTTGCGCACAAAGAGCAAAAGATATGCTCTGAAGCATCAAGAAAGGGCGAAGCAAATTTCTAGTATAAGTTGAGGAAGCTGTGTTGGAAGTCCAGCCTATATTTTATTTAAATTCTGTGTTCTTTTTTAGATATTATGCTTGCACTAGTGCAAGCATGTCGTCCTATATAATAATGCAAGTAGAATGGTACCAGCAAACTAGCATAGTTTAAGCGGTGCAAGCATGCACCCTGTCAGAAACATAGTACAATTTGTTATTTTCATAGTATAAGTCATAAGAAAGTGGTCATCATGAAAATTTATAGGAAGTCCTTTCACTTAGTCGATGAGTACTTGTGCTATCATATTAACTAGGAGAAAATTATTTAAAGTACAAGGTGTTTTTAAGTTAATAATCATGATCATTTTTTTAATGAATGCTAAGTTATTTTTTGAATTATGAAGGAATGCGGAAGTGTTTAACCGTTGCTTGGACATAATTGCCACTTTCCGCCATAATCCTAGATGTCCTTCACTTGTACTGATTATCTCACCTAGCCCTTAAAACGTTGCCGCAAGTACCAATCCGGCATGATCTCAAAGATGCCGTGCATCCACGACTATTTCAGTGGAATGAATGGGTGATAAGATGGAAGGGATGGTGGACACCTAGATCCCTATCTATAAGGACCAATTTTCATGGCGTTGCATGTAAATTATCGATTGTTCATAGCCGTTAAGCAGCGATGCCGCCTGTTCGAAGTGAACCCTCGTTTCTCAGTAGGGTAGAACAGACTGCTGAGTATCACAATAGTCTTGCACTATTGCGAGACTCAGCCTTTCTTCAGTTCTTGCAAAAGTTTGATGGGCACGATAGAGAAGTGGCCTTACAATTTGCCAGAAGTTTGAAAAATGGCCGAGTAAAAATTAGGCCTCTAAAATTTGAAGTTACAGAAGAGTTTGTAGCAGTAGCGACAAGCTTGGAAAACACTGGTGAGCAATGGTTTAAAAATCAGAAACTAGAAAGTAAGCGATGGCAGCGTTTGTTGTTGACAATAATATGAAGGTAGATTGGAAGGAAGGAGTTCTGCGCAGTGCCCTGCTGGGACAGTGGCAGGACCTCCTTTTCATCCTACATAAATTTGTAACCTATGAGGGAAGGTACTCCCGCACTTTTTTATATCATTTTAAGATGTTGTAGCATTTCGAAGCTGCCCGGCACATCCGGTGGAGGATGAATTTCCCCTATTTTTTGCTTAAGAGCTTGGAAAAAATGCCCAAAGTTGTGCAGGATGGACAGAAATACCAGGCCAACAATAAGTTATATCACCACGGCTTGATAAATATTTTGGTTCAAAAACAACTAGTAGTTAAAGGCATGACCTGGGAGGCACTGTTAAAACAACTACATAAAAAGACAGCTTCTGGAAAGGAGACAGAGGACCCCACTAGCACAAGAAAGGGCCCAAGTAAGAATTTAAAGGGGAGTCCTTCTTGCACCAGTGCAAAAAGGAAACGAATTGAAAAATCGAAAGAAAGAAGCGCCCCATCTCCAAATAAGAAGACAGATAGTGCACCTGTTGAAGAGACTCCTTCTACGCCACCATTATAGGCACATACTCCCAAAGAAGACAACCTGTCAGTCCTTGCGGAAACAACAAAATTTGCAGAGGTCGAAGATAACACTCTGTTGGAATATTTCATTAAACCGCCTCGAGAAAGAATAAAGAATCTGCTGCAGGCAAAGAACCACAATCCCCATAGGACGTTGAATCCCCTCCTGCACCAGTACAAGAAGAAGAACTGCAAGAAGAAGAACCAGTATCAGAAGAAGAAGAAGTAGAAGAAGAAGAACCAGAAGAAGAAGAAGCGGGAGAAGAAGAACCAGAAGAGGAAGAACCAGAAGAAGAAGAACCAGAGGAAGAAGAATTTCCTGATGTAACCATGAGGGATATTGAGGTCCCTGAGGAAGACACAGCCCCTGTCGAGACAGAAAAAGAAAAAGATTTGGTAACTCCTGCTGCTCGGGTAGTTGAACTAGAGCTTCAAGTGCAGAACTTAGAATAGCTCATAGCCAAAGCGCAAGAGGATAAAGAACAGACTAAAGGAGAATTGACTGCGGGGATCCAGAAAAAGAAAAGAGAAGATAGAGTTTGGAAGTACCGAGCTGCGCAATTTTTCAAGCGACTTAAAAAGTTGACAAAGAAACTAAAGAACGTCAGAAAGAAGAAGTCTGAAAAATTGCAGGTTGATGTCAGTATGCTAGAGTAGGATTGAGCTGGAATGCTCAAGGTTTTGAAGGCTTTTTGAAAAGGTAAAGAGTTGTGTGAGGACACACAACAATTTAGGGATGGGAGGATGTCAGCCCCCCAATTTTCTCTCTTTTTTCCATTTCCCCCTTCCTAAATCATAACCATTTACCACTGTTTTACCTCTCTTATATACCCTCATCTTGCACTAGTCCAAGCACGGTGACATATTTCGTGTAAACTTTATTTTTCATATTTTTAACTTAACTTAGCATTAATTAATCATTTATTACACGATTTCTTACTTTTAATAACTCTTTGTAACTTATCAATATCTCCAATGTTTATTTTGTAGTTATAGTACTTACCGTGACCGCTGATCCTAGTGTAGGATCGGATCTTGCACCGTTGCTAGCATAGCAAATCCTTGTAGTAGATCCGAACCTCCTTGATCACTGCCTCGTTTTGAGAAGCTTCAACCACAACAGCAAGATCGATCCAAAGGCAGCCGAGATCGAATCACCCCATTTTGAGCAACTTCAACCACGACAAAAAGATCGATCCAAAGGCAGTCGAGATCAAAATTGTGAAGAATGAAAGCTAGAGAATAGCTACAGCTAGTTTTGTTAACTGTCTAAGTTTAAAGGCTGAGTAGCTAAATCCTGTGGTTGGTTATGTAATCAGTTGAATGATCTATTTTGGCCCTTGGCCAAAGATCTATATAATGTAGAATGTAAATAGGACTAAGGGAGTTTTTGGATAGAACAGAGACACAGCTAGAAAGGCGGTAATAAGTTTCTATATTTTGTTATTGCCCGAATCTAGGTTGGATGATGTATTAATGTATGTACTTGCCTCAGTGAATTAATAAAAGGGAGCTCTGCCTCATGTTTCACAAATCGCATATCTGTATTTGAGCTGATGAATTGATTAAAGTACTTAGCAACGTTTTTATTTAAAGGGGAAACACATTAGTTGGCTAGGACCCAGCCAACCCAGCACATTTGCCCCATTTCCTATTTCCTGTACTTTGTGTTTATATTGTCAAGTGTGATTTAATTTCAAGCACATGCATTCCTGTATGAGTGAAAGCGGATCCGTTGTGTGAAGTAGATAAATTTCCTTTCCTGCACTTGATTTCAGATTGGTTTTCCCCACTTGGTCCAAGTAGGAGAAATAAACCTACACCAGTGCACGTTAGTGTGATATTTCCTTTTCTGCAATTCTGTTTGGTTGGTTTTCCCCGCCTGGTCCAAGCAGGAAAAATGAACCTGCACTAGTGCACATTGGTGTGATGCAGAAAGCCTTCTTAGTCCACTTCCCACAATTTTCTTTCTTTCATTAAATGCTTTGTGACAGGATAAATGTATGTGGATTGTTTCTTTATTCCTGCAGTCTATAAAGATCAGAAACATTAATTTTTATGTGTGCAATTTGATTTAACAGTATAATAGCACTTGCAATAACTAAGCACTCATTTTAAAAATTAAATGCTAAGTGCAAGAAGCTCTGATCCGTGCAAGAACTAGTTTCTTGCCACAGGATCTGAGTGCTTTGAACTTGCAAAAGTTCAAGCCCTTGCAGGAAGTAAAAAGCCTTTAGTAAAGACACCATTTATACCTTCCACATAAATCTCTGTTCCTGCACTAGTGCAAGTAGAATGCGATAGTACAGGACAAAATAGTGCAATAAGGAAATCTCTAAAGGAGCAGGTTTAAGGGCTCATCTGATGAGATTGCTAAGTGTCTCTGCTAAAGAAAAACACACACTTAGTAGTTAAACAATAAATTAGCTAGAGAGATTGCCACTTTATTTTTAATTCCCTCTTGCAAATGCATTCTTCCTTATTCCAGTCTTAGATTATTTTGATGGTTCAAGTTGCCTTTTTCTCTTTTTAGTTTGATTCTGCAATCTTTCCTTTAAAGAAAGTAGGGATTTATATTAGAAAGATTCATACCATCTCTGGCATTACTTGTGCTTTGTCTCTAAGTTTACGGATTCCCCGAGTTGACAAATTAAGTGTTGAGGAGTTTGCTTAAGTGTAATTCCTGCACCCAACACATCTGCCAACTTAGATAACCACTCTTATAATTCGACTAGGAAGGTGCAGAAGAAAATTTCATGTATCTCCGTATACAAATACCTATCCAACCACTGCTCCTTTTTTAGGTGTAGATTCCAATTTTCATGCGCCGTGAATTCGTGAATTTTCCTATCCAACCACTTTTCAATCTCTTTCTTCATCGGGTTCCAATGATGTGACATCACACATCTCCTTCAAGCAGATCCTGGTCCCGGCAATGAAACCATTTGTTGGCTTAGGGGGTCCTGACCCGGGTTCAGAGTTAGTTGTGCCAGCCAACTAATCCCTACACTACTGGCCCTTTCGGCAACAACCCACATAGCACAAGCTGCAATCTCACCCGAAGCAGTATGGGGGGATGAAAGAACCAAGTTTCTACATCCAAAGACAAGTGTGAGGTTTTTTAGCACCTCTGATCTGCCTTCGCACAGATTGATAAGCCTTAGGGCTCGGTACTACAACTCTATTTAAATAGTCTTTAGACCTTCACGAAGGACTACGATCGGCCTTTGCAGATCGTTATCAGTTGATTTATCCACTTATGTGCATCAGAGAACAATTCTAGATTAGCATTCGCGCAGATCTACTTAGGCTAATAGAAAACATAAAAAAAATTATCACAGTTTTTGCAAAAGTACTTAACATGCATTGCGTACATCTATCAAGACTTATTCAAGTGAATCGTGCATTATTAGATCGATATTTCATAAACATATTATTCTCCAAAGCATATATTGTAAACAGAAGTAAGCAGAAATAAACAAATATACATAGTGTTTCTTCGGTAATCTTCTTTATTGATATTCAGTATGGTATTACATACTAAAAACTACCCTGCGCACTCAGCTGTAGGGGTCCACGCACTCAGCTGCAGACTCTACTTAGGCCTCTCCGCACTCAGCTGCAGAGCCTTTCTATATTATCTGACCCACTTCTCTGCGTTATCACTTCTAAGACTTCATTCATTATCCATCCATATATTATGCCTTAGACTCTCTAAGACACACCTATTTATAGCCTTTTTACATATAATCCCATGGTCTGTGGACCATGGGTGGATCTCAAAACTGACTCAACTTTTCGTAAACAAGGGGCTAAAACCCCTTTGACTCCTAATCCTCTACGCGCGCCACATCCACAAATCGGAGAGAATTTATAGTAGTTACAAAATATACATCAAAACTTGGGTTATTTTAACCCCAAAACTGACCTAGTGGACCCCATCCCAACACTATTCATGAGTTGTTGGCACTTGGGCACATCAGGCCTAGCTCCAACCCTTTTGCTTCATCAGTTGTTCTGGGGATGAAGAAGGATGGGTCCCTACACATGTGCAGTGACTACTGGGCCCTTTATAAGAAGACCATCAAGAACCATCACCCCACCCACACATAGATGAGCTGATGGACGAGCTAAGGGGGGGAAATTTCTTCACCAAGATTGATTTAAGTTCAGGATACCACTAGATCAGGATGATGGACTAGGATTTCCCCAAGACCACTTTTAGGTGCCACTATGGGCACTTCATGTTCCTGGTTATGCCTTTTGGTCAAACCAATGTAGCAGCCACTTTCCAGTCCTGCATGAACCATGTGTTTCATGGACAACTGCAGAATTTTGTGTTGGTTTTCTTTGATGATATCTTGATTTATAGCTGGACATGGGAGGAGCACTTGCAGCATGTAGAGACAATGTTG
The DNA here is from genome assembly GCA_031772625.1 of Pinus tabuliformis. Lineage (NCBI taxonomy): Eukaryota > Viridiplantae > Streptophyta > Pinopsida > Pinales > Pinaceae > Pinus > Pinus tabuliformis. Next base: position 102,860,046 of record CM062811.1, read on the forward strand.
CGTATTTTGGAGGAGCAACAATTCTACGCAAAACTGTCTAAGTGTGAGTTTGGTTTGACAGAGATGCTCTACTTAGGGCACATCATTGGGGAGGACTATGTGAGGGTCCATGAGGAGAAGATCAGGTCCATCCGGGATTGGCCAGAGCCCCAGAATGTGACAGAGTTGAGGGGATTTGTGGTCATATGCACTAACTACAGGAAGTTTGTAAAGGGATTCTCTTAGCTGGCAGTTCCCCTCACCAATTTGACGAAGAAGGAGGCCTTTGTGTGGACAGCTACAACGCAGGAGGCTTTTGAGCGCCTCAAACAGGTCATGAGCAGTTTTCCTCTATTGGCACTTCCAAATTTCACCCAACCCTTTGTGATGGAGTGTGATGTATCCAGAGAGGGTGTGGGCATAGTTTTGATGCAGGGAGGGCACCCCATAGCCTTCGAGAGTTGGAAACTATTGCCCCATGAGAGGTTGTACTCCATCTATGATCAAGGTGAAGATAAGCCACAACAACCTCAAATTTCTCTTAGAGAAGAAGCAATTGTAGGAGAAGCATCAGAAGTGGGTGAGCAAGCTCTAGGCATATGACTTTAACATTGAGTATGTCAAAGGGAAGCACAACGTGGTGGCTGATGCATTATCTAGGAGACTGACTACCCTTTCACTGATGAGAATTGCCCCGGATTGGAGGGAACAATTATCGGTAGAGTACTCCAAGGACCGATTTGCATGTGAGGTCCTTGATGGGGTGGTGACAAATGACCGGTACAGGGTGATGAACAAGGTGATTTACTTCAGAGACCGGATTTACTTGGTGCCCAACTCCCAATTGAGGGAGAATGTCTTATAGGTTTCCCATGACTCACCACTAGCAGGGCACTATAAGGACCATTAGAGAGCATTTTTCATGGAGGGGCCTTAAGGATGACATTCTAAGGCATGTCAGGGAATGCGACACATGCCAAAGGAACAAGGGTGAGCAGTCACACCCTGCAGGGTTGCTACAACCTCTTCCTATCCATGAGGGGAAATGGGAGAGTGTGTCGATGGACTTCATTACTGGGTTGCCCAAAGTAAAGAGCAAGAGCTACATTTACATGGTGGTGTATTGATTGATGAAGTTTTCACTTTTTTTTCCACCTTAGCCTGGTACTCGGCCTCACATGTGGCCGAATTATTTTTTAGGGAGGTGTTTCGGCTACATGGTCTTCCAAAGACCATTGTCAGCGACTAGGACAACAGGTTCATGGGGGTGATTTTGGTAGGAGCTATTCCAACTCGTGGGCACTGAGCTCACTCTAAGCACTAGTTATCACCCCCAGACAGATAGGAAGACAAAGATAGTTAACAAATGGCTGGAGGTTTACTTGTGTAACTATGTGATGGGCCATCAACAAGCATGGATACAGTGGCTACATTTGGGTGGGTACTACTAGAACACCACGTACCACATGTCCATAGGTATGTCTCCATTCTTAGCTCTATATGGTTACAATGCATTATATTTTCCTGATGTGATGTTTGGAGATAGAAAGGCCCCTGGGTCCAAGGATTGGATACAAGAGAGCCAAGACATTTTGCGGGATCTCAAAGACAACACGTGGATGAAACATAACCAATAGAAACTTTATGCAGATAGAGGAAGAGTTGAGAGACAATTTGAGGTAGGGGATTTGGTCTTCTTAAGGCTTCAGCCATATAGGTAGTCATCTGTCAAGTAGAAGGGGGCCAAGAAGCTCAAACCTCAATTTTATGGGCAGTACCAAGTCATTAACAGAGTTGGGGAGGTAGCATATGAGCTGGAGCTACCCTCAGGAAGTCAAGTGTACAAAATTTTTCATGTGTCATGTCTGAAAAAGGCATTGTAGGAGTAGGTGAAAACAACTATAGAGCTACCCCCTATGGATGATGAGGGGCACTTAGTTATGGAGCTATAGGCTATTCTGGATGCCTGAGAGAGGCAATTTTGGAACAAGGTCATCAAGGAATTTTTTATCAGATGGAGGAGCCTACTAGGTGAGGATGCCACTTGGGAAGGGGAGAAGATACTTCAACTTCCTTCATTACATTTTCTTAAGGAAAAGCAATGTTTTGGCGGGAACAACTGTGATATTCCCACTTAACATTATTGCTAAGTGAAATATCAATTCTGGCCAATTTTGTCTTAATTCATGTTTGCACTTAGGAAGTGTGAGATTAGAGGCCCCATATTGAGTTTTGATTAAAATATTCCCCAAAAATTAGAGATGGAAAGGAAACATCGAGCCTCTAGTGGATCATGGGGGCAACCCATGGAGAATTGTGGCACACATGAGAATTACGCATGCATTGAAGGAAATTTGGTGGGAGGAAATCAAGCTGACCCCACATGGGAATGTTGGAGGCACTTTGACAAAAAGGAAGGAAAGACACTCATTGTTGCATTCATTCATCTTGAGAAAAAATTGTCTTTGACATAGTACGCTTGAGTTGAAGCCAAGTCTGCAAGTACTTTTTAGCACACAACTGTTTCCAAACGGAAAGCTCAATCCTTACTTCGGTGGACTTCAAGTGCCAACCAAAGGAGGTAGTTCCATCTATTCCAGTATTCGGGAGTGCGAGTTTTTGGGAGAGTTTCAACAACACCAACTAGGGACTGCGTAGTTCTTGGAGGAGGTACGCTTGGGAGTTGAGAAGTCAAGGGAGTTTGAGGCTCAGATTTGAGGAGGAACCTGGGGGGAGTATTTGTTAGAGATTGCAACCATTTTTAGGGCTTTCTGTAGTAGGATTGATAGGTGGGTCGAATTTTCTAGCAATAGAGCCAAAGAGGGAAAAGAGGGACAAAATTCCAAGGTCCACCATCGGCCAATTCCTTCGTGGGTTATTTTGGGTATTTTGTGGAGAGCCTAGGGTTAATTTCCCATAATTTTTTGAGCACCAAAGGAGGCCCTAGAAACAGTTCTTCACATCCAACATCATATTTTCTAGGTAGTTCAGCGTAGAGCCAAGGGATAGTAGCAACATATTTGAGAGGGACTTCTCACTATTCAGTTGGGCTTAGCTAGCTTGCCTGGAGCAAGCATAGGTGAACCCTTTCCAACACCACATTGTACCCTCTTTATATTATAATAAAATGGCTCAGCAGCACAATTTTTGGTGCAAATTGATGGACTGATTTATGTGTTTGATTTTCATGGTTTTTATGTCTATGTATGCTTTTTTATTTACAGTGAAAATTCCCTAGGAATTACATTCAAACACTATGCCTTGACATCTTAGGGACAAGTGGTGGCTTTAATATGTAGTTACAGATAGTTGACACACATGTGGGCATATGTGTCTGAAGAATCAATAATATATTTCTCACATTCATTCAGTCTTGTGTGTAGTATACATCTACTAGTAGAAGGTAGAGGGATGTTCCTATTATTCTTGTAAAGGTGTGAAAATTTCTGAATCTACACATCAGAAATCCTACTGTAATCACAGTTTTATCATCTCCTACTTGTTTTTACATTCAACAAGTTATTTAATTATTTAAATACTGATGAAAAACACTACTGTAGACTACATTGACATACTGATCATAAACAAAAACATATATGAGACAAACACACAAGGGACACCATTATTTTTGGACAAACGCCCCGAGAAAAACCCAATGCGGGAAACCGGTGTAGCAGCTCTGAGGGTTTTATATTATTAAGCCGTAATTCTAAATACAACTCTAGATGCCCTCTCAGCTATCTAGTTATAGAGATAAAATATACTGGCATAAACCTAAGTGATATTACCTCACCTCACCCGAAAAATTCTCTCTGATCCAGAAACTGGACTGACTATCCCTGGCTATAACTACGCCGCCCCTTCATAGTAGCTGCATGGAGCACTCTGATACACTACCTCAGCTCTACGCTACCTCCTCTACCTCCTAGAGCTCTGACGTCAGCCTTCTCAGTTGATCATGCTGCTCTCGGATTGAATTTGGACTTCTTCAGGAGGGAAGCTCTTCCCCTGTGTTGACACTGCATCAATCAATGCGTGGTCCCTCCTGGCCCAACTTCAACCTCCCTTGGTCTGCGTTGTCTCCTCTAGTTTATCTTTTCCTCTCTCTGTTGTGTATTCGGGGTCTTGGAGAAGATCCTCCAACCCCAACTATCCCTACCCCTTTACTGCAATGCAGATCACCTATTCAATTTTCTCAGCAAACCATGCCCCAGAAAAATCGAATTGATTGATCAATATGGTGTATCTCCAACTGGCCCTCAGGCCTCCTCTTATACTTTTCCTATTGATGAATCAATGGTTGAGATTAAGTCCCTAATCAACGACTAAGATCAAAATAGAATTGATCCTCGTCACTTAGAAGTTTATCACCCATATTCTTATTAATACCCATTAATATTTTTATTTTCCTAAGTTTAGACTTAGGAACCCATTAAAAATAATAATTATTTTAATAACTCCTCATTTAGGTGGAATATTTCCAAACAACTTCTAGGTCTTGGAGATCTCATGTCTTCTAGCCCCTCCACAAAATTTTAGAGCTAGAGCACATCCCATGCTACCCAAAATAAACACTCCCTCTTAGCGAGGAATGTGCTCTAGCAATACTTCTCAATAGAAGTATTACACTGATCCACTACATCGGTCCTCTATGTTGTTGATTCTTGGCCTACTACCCTTCATCCACTACACTACTACATCTTGTACTACTGCCCATGACTTTGCCACTGTCACTGCTACATATGTACTACAGCTCCCTCTCAAAATGATGGATCATGTTGCCCATAGCACTGCCACTGCTAACTGCTACACTGCAACTCAGTTACTGAGAAGTAAGTAATTTAAACTTCACTCAAAAACTAACATGTTGGTCAGTATGGATGCCTCGTGATGCTGAAGCTACCTCTGCTACTAATCTATGCTGACCCTCTGCTACTATTGCGATGTTGCAATCTGCTCTGTGCCTCTCGCACTGCTACAAAATCCACTGCACTGATTCAGACTTTGGCACTCTATCTTTGCCATTTTTTCTCCATCACACATTGCACCAACTGACACTTGTCATTGTGCTACTGTCGCTAAGGGCTCTTGTAGTCATATTTGATCCAAGAGTTTGGGCACCTCAAGGATCTTGCCCTTGTGTAGTCCTCCTGAATACAGCTCTATGTCGCCCCACCTCTTCTCCAGAGGTGCATGAGCACTCATGGCATAATCCTCATCATCATCCTCCTTGTTAGCTTTCACTGGAGAAACCTTCAAGTCAGAAGCCTCTTCCTTGCCCTTCTTCCAAGGGCACCGAGTGGCAAAATGTCCTAGGTCACCACATCTGAAGCATATGACCTTGGATATATCCTTTTTATTCCTTTTCTCATGCCCATGTTGTCTTGATGATATGAGAGTTGTATCCTCCTCCACCTCCTTCTTGACCCAGGCTCCTTTGCCGCTACTTCCTGCTTTGGTCAACCTCCTGATCTCTTCCTATAGAAGAGGTGCCCAAATTCCCCCCTAATTGGGGAGAGAAGATTTGCCCAGGATACTCTGGACAAATGTCTCCCAATCTTTGGTGACTACATTCAGGGCAATCCTGACCATGAACTCAAGATCTAGTGTAGACTCCACGGAAATCAGCTGGTCTTGAATCCCTTGCAACCTGAGAAGGAAGGGATCGATCTCTTCTCCCTTTTGCATCTGGTACCATCTCAACTGATTCTCCAATGGCATCTTCCGTTCAATGGAAGTTCCCTGGTACAATGTGGTTAGTGTTTCCCACATCTCCCACATGGGACCACATGATCTTTGACCCCAATTAGAATCATGGATTTATCCTTCACTTGAGCCTCCTCATACTTCTATAGTGGATCAACGTCAACCAAAACAATAACTACCTTCAAGGCATAATCCTTGATGTGATTCTTGTCTAGGACTGCTAGGATCCTAGAATTCTAGATGACAAAATTGGATTCTCCATCCAGTTTTTTCTAATCCCTCAGTCCATTGACTTCCATCTCTACTCAATAACTATAGGACTAGTTCTCTTCTCCCTATCCTGTTGTTCATCCAGCAAGACTTGGATTTGGATTTCTTCAGTGCTAGAAATCCTCTAAGGAACAAGCTCCTCAAGATTCCCTCTAAGTCTTGATTTCCTTCATGGAAATCCTCTGGCCAAATGTTGAATCACTCCTCTCCAATCCTTTTTTGCTTCTGCAACCCAGATCTAGATTTCTTTGGCTAGAAATCTATCAAGGCAGTGACTCCCTCTACTTTAGCTTTGTATCCACAAACACTATTCTTCACCACCACCAACAACGTCCCACCAACTCCTTAGATTGAATCTGCACTGCTCCTCTAGCCCCGAAAATTGACTGATTTGAGCCTCTCATGCTTTGTGATATCCCAGAGAGCTAAAACAGTCTCTACGTGAGCTACTCTCGGGTACTGTGTCACCCTCTATAGGCTCAAAATGTTGACGCAGGCACTATCTGAGCCTCTACCTCACTTCTCTGGCTCTGCGTCACTCCTTTAGATACTCCTTCACCACTGAAACAACATTGTTACTTGAGATGGTCGCTTCTCTGCAACAAATTCATTGGATCTCTTGGTTGATGTCTTAAGTTTCCGATGATCTACACTGCTCTGATACCATGTGAAATTTTTTGAATCTACACATCAGAAATCCTACTGCAATCACAGGTTTATCATCTCCTACTTGTTTTTACATTCAACAATTTATTTAGTTATTTAAGTACCGATAAAAAACACTACTGCAGACTACACTGACATACAGATTATAAACTGAAACAAATATGAGACAAACGCAAAAGGGACACCGTTATTTTTGGACAAACGTCCCTGGAAAAACCCAATGCGGGAAAATCAGTGCATCAAATCCGAGGGTTTTTTATTATTAAAAAGCACTTCTGAATACAACTCTGGATTCCCTCTCATCTATCTAGTTACAGAGATAAAATATACTGGTAGAAGCATAAGTGAGATTACCTCACTTCACCGGGAAAAATCGCCCTGATCTGGCAACTGGAATGAATATCCCCCTTCACATTAGTTGCGTGGGCCTATGTGGAGTACTCCGAGACAATGCGTCAGCTCTGTGCTGCCTCCTCTGCCTCCTGGAGCTTTGACGTCAGCATTCTCGGCTGATCCTGCTGCTCCCTAGCTGAATTTAGACTTTTGCAGAAGGGCATCTCTTCCCCTGCGCTGGCACTACATCAAGCGATGTGTGGGCCCTCCTGGCCCAGCATCATCCTCCCTTGGTCTGTGTTGCCTCCTATGGGTTATCTTTGCCCCTCTATATGGTGTATTCAAGGTCCCAGAGAAGATCCTCCAACTCCAACTATCCCTTCCCCTCTGCTGCAACTCAGATCACCTATTTGATTTTCTCAGCAAACCATGCCCCAGAAAAATTGCACTGATTGATCAATATGGTGTATCTCCAACTGACCCTCAAGCCTCCTCTTATACTTTTCCTGTTGATGAATCAATGGTCGAGATTAAGTCCCTAATCAACGGATAAGATTAAAATGGAGTTTATCCTTGTCACTTAGAAGTTTCTCAGCCATATTCTTATTAATACCCATTAATATTTTTATTTTCCTAAGTTTAGACTTAGGAACCCATTAAAAATATTAATTATTTTAATAACTCCTCATCCATGTTTCTCCAAACGATTTCTTGGTCTTGGAGATCTCATGCGTTCTAGCCCCTCCACAAAATTTTGGATCTAGAGTGCATCCGATGCTACCTAAAATCAACAAAAGGTTCATATTTTATTACATATATTCACTTTATTGTAATCTTGTACTAACATGTCATTAACTTCTCCTAACACTACACTTGCTTTAGTCCATAAATTTATAACTTAATACTAATGACCCCTAGAACCTAAGTCTTATAAAATAAACTTTACATTGTTTAAAACATGCAGTAATGATAACATTTTTCTTGTAGCAAACTTTTAACAAACAATTTGTATTCTAATTCTGTCACAAACCCAAAATTTCTACAACCAAACACATTCATAATTTTTTACAAACACTTAGAGGACAAACGGGAACCCATGCTACATAAATTAATTATACTCAAAAAATTTCGCCCCAAAAAAGTATTTTTCATTCAACAGATGGAAATTGTCTTTTACAAGAAGAGGGAACTTGGGAATTAATTTTCCGAGGTTTCTCCATCAGATATATTCATTTTGGAAGTGCATATGGTGCACATGCACTAGTAGCTTGTTCCTTGGAAATTACCCATGAATTCGGCCCTTTGGAAAATGATTCAGCTCCACCAATTGATAACTTAGCCCACCTTGCAATTCTGGAAATAAAGCTCAGCCTCTATGCCCAAAAAGTCTGCAAATGTGCTTTGTCCTCTTAGGAATTCTGCCCATAATACTTTGGCCCAACTATGGGTGAAAACCCGCTACAAAAATCTAGCCCTTTCAAATTGAACTTGACCCTCCTTTAGAAATGCTCTAATTCAACCTCAAAATTGATGGTGGCCAATTCCCCTTACACCAACTATTCGGCCCACGTAATTCATTGAGGTTATAGAACTCGACCTTGGAGGGAAAAGATAAAATACGGCCCCTAGAATCACTGGCTCAGTCCCACAAAATTGCTACTTGTCGCTCTTGGTAAGATTAACAATTCAGCCCCTTGGAATGAGAGCTCATCCCACTTGTAAGTGCACTCAGCCCTCTTATTAATTTGGCCTCCTTAACAAGAGAACACAACCTCTTAGAAAATTTCAGCCTCTTTGGTGGGTGGACTTTTTCCTGTAGATAATTTTGACCCTAGGCTCCTACTAGAAGGTTTGCAAAGTTTCTGGAAATGGAAAGACCAACTAGGGTGGCAAATACTTCCACTGAAATTAGAGACCAACTAGGGTAGCAATTTAATCTACCAAAATTGGGTTGAGGATCTCCCTTGAAACCCTCTAGTTGAACTTGCTTGAGCTTTTCTTCAGCTACAATTGAAATGGTCAATTAGATTAAACTTCAAAATGAGCTCCTCTCTCCCTTTTGTAATTTCTCTTTGGGAGTTCTTTCTAATTTAAAATTGAGTTGCTCTATTTACCACCTTTCTACCGAAACACAAAATACCAAAATTACCCTTTTGTGACCCTTTGATCAAAACTAAAAAAAATTTGGATAGAATACTTCATTGATTAAAATGACGAGGACATTATAGTTGTCCCTGCCAAAAATCGCTTGTCCTCAAGAAATTGAAGTCCTAAATGTTGTAAAATCTTCTCCGCCTCCCAAGTAGCATCCTCTAGGGGTAAATCTTTCCACTGCACAAGGTATTCCTTGATAACTTTTCTCCTCAATCTTCTCTTGCAAACCTTCAATACCTCCTCAGGATTTAGCTCTAGGTGCCCTTCTTCATTCAAGGGAGGCAACTTAGAGGAAGTAATAACCTATTGTCCCACTACCTTCTTCAGGAAAGACACATGGAAAACATTGTGGATCTTGCTTCCTTCCGGAAGCTCTAGCTCATATGCCACTTTTCCTACCCTCCTGATGATCCTGTACAACCCATAAAAATGGGTCTTAAGTTTCTTTGTGCCCTTATAGTTGAGGGAAGATTATCTATATGGTTATAGGCACAAATAAGCCAAGTCTCCCACCTCACAACTCTTCTCTATTCGATGCTTATCTGCATAATACATCTACTTGTTTTGAGTTGTGCATAGGTTGTTCTTGAGTGATTTGAGGATATCATAGAACTCTTGGACCCAATATTTGGCCATTAGGGCCTGACTATCACCAAACATTGTATCATCAAAAGACAATGCAGCATAGCCATACAATGCTTTGAAAGGCGACATCCTAATTGACATGTGTTGTGAAGTGTTGTAACGGTATTCACCCATGTGCAACCACTTCACCCACACTCTTTGTTTCCCTGCTACATAATTTCTCAAGTACCCCTCGAGCCACTTGTTTACTATTTCTGTCTGCCTATTTGTCTATAGGTGATAGCTTGTACTGGCGGTGAGCTATGTTCCTACCAAACAAAATAGCTCCTACCAGAATCCTCCCATGAATGTACTATCCTAATTGCTAACTATGGTCTTGGGAAGACTGCCACCAAAAAATCTCCCTAAAGAACAACTCTGTGACCTGAGATGTTGAACTCCTGGAAGGAATCACAAAGAAGTGGGGATACTTAGTCAGCCAGTCCACCACTACATACACACAGTCCTTGCCCTATACTAAAGGCAACCCCATGATGAAGTCCATAGAAATACTCTCGCACTTCTGCTTAGGAATAGGGAGTGGATGCAATAGTCCTTTAGGGTCTATATGTTCATCCTTGAGGCCCTTCCAAGAGAACCTCTACCTAACTTCTCTGTAAGTTTTGAGATAACCCAAATGGCCTGCTAGTGGGTAGTCGTGTGTTGACTGTATCACCTTATTATTTAACTATGACTCTAGCACCAAGTAAATATTGTCCTTATAATAAATAATGCCCTGCACTACTTTGTATTTGTTGTCTTCTATTTGCCCATCTAAGATCTCACAAGACATCCTGTTCATAGACTCTACTAGTAGTTGGGACTTACAGTTCATGGTAGTGTCCATGAAAGAGTATGTCGCAGACCTCGTAGAAAGTGCTTCAACATCCACATTGATTTTCCCTTTGACATACTCAATATCAAAGTTATATGCATGTACCTTGCCCACCCATTTATGTTGTTGGTCATTTAGCTTAATATGATCTAGGAAGAATCAGAGGCTATTGTGGTCAGTTTTGAATTTGAATCAATTGGCTACTAGATATGGCTTAAACTTAGTCAGTGCGCGCATGATGGATAACATCTCTTTGTCATAGATAGAGTAGTGGTACTCATAATCCCGAAGCTTCCTGCTCTCAAAGGCTATAGAGTGGCTATTCTGCATTAGTATTGCTTTAACCTTGTCACCTAAAGCATCACACTCCAACACAAATAGTTGAGAAAAATTAGGTAAAGCCAAAATAGGACAAGTACTCTTTACCTCTTTCAACCGTGCAAAGGCCCTCTTTATTGTGTCTGACCATATGAAGGAGTCCTTTTTGGTCAAATGAAGAGAAAAAAGTCAATACTTCCCGTTAAATACTCTAGAAAACTTGGAATATAAGTATCTCCATTGAGATACAAGAATATATATTAGAAACTATGAGTAAGAATGATGATACAATTGAGAGTGAGGGGCTTGCTTATATACCAAGCAGGTGTCCCTTTATGAATGGTCATGTCTCCTTAGACATGCCTCTTTGTTTAACTAATTATTGCTTATTTACATATTATTATGTTTATTATTTATTATATATATTTATTACTTTTACATAATTATATTCATAGCATTGCCTTCCTCTTCAAAAAGCTTTGTCCTCAAAGCTTTTTGATGAAAGGACTTGACCTTTTTTTCCTGCTGTGAACGTCTTCTCGTCTCGGGATAGTCATCTTTGTCAATACAAACTGATATGCTCGTTGGAGTGATATATAAAATTGTTGCACAGAGGAAGGATCTGACCATCCTAGATTAATCTTTTGTGAAATGTTTTGATTACTGGAAACTTGTGATGAACTGTTATCAATGGACTAAGTTGTGCCCACTTCAGTATTCTTCGGAACATAAGTTTGTTTTTTATGTTCTGAGTGATACGGGTTCGTAGATTGATTGAGATGTATGTTCTTGTGATTCAGATGATGATAAGGAGTTCTTCTAGTTGGACTTTCCCTTATCATGTTAGTGTCAGTTCCCTAATTTCCTTTAGTTGTTGTTGTTGTTGAGTTTGCATCATCATTTGGAATGTTCATCATTTGAACTGCAACTTCTAAATATGTTTTAACTTCTTTTGGTTTCTAATCCTTTTGAGTCGTGATATTAAATGGATCGGTATTTATTCCTTTACCTTCAATTTGGACTAGCGACTTTGACACTTCTTTCATGATAAGTTCTTCTAACTTGTTTTCCAATGATTTCCTATCATCCTTAAGTTTCTTAGTTTGAGTGAGTAAACTTCGATTATGGTTTCTGAGACATAAAAGTTCCTCATTTTCCGAGTCAAATTTATTTTGGTATTCAAGCTTCTCAACTTTTAAAAACTTAATTTGTTCTAATAACCTTTGGTTAAGGTTTTTTAAGCATAAACATTCCTCTTCTTTTCCTGATAGACTTTTGTTGAGTTTCTTTTCAGAAATTTCCTTTTCTTGTTGTAACTGGTGTTTCTTAGCTTTACATTTTGTTACTTGTGTAACTAGCTTCTAATTATGCTCCTTCAGACATGAATTTTGCTTATTTTTGTTCGATATCACTTCTTCAAGCTCTTTTTGCTTCTTTGATACTATTTCTGGATTCTCTTGAAACATTAGTTTCGAAATATCCTTAAGATATTTTGCTGAAGGCATTATCAATTTAGATTTCATTGTCATGTCTTAGAATGTGACCATCTTCTTCTCGTAAGGGAACATCAAGAAATTGTTTTTTGTGTTTAGAATGAACGTACCTAATTCCTTGAACCAAGGTTGACCGAGAATTATGTCATCCTTTTTGTCAAGCATAGTTATGACACGAAATTGAGATATGTACACATAATGATCAATTGTCACTTGTAAATCATTAATATCATATTCTTTTCCTCCAAAAATACCTTCTTGTTCACCTATATTTGGGTCTAGAATTAATAGATGATTTTCCAAATTAACGTTGATGTAATTATTATCGATGTTTGTATTAATAGTGATAATAATTTCTTTCCCTTGGATAGACCCCTTTAATGTAAATAATCTAAAATCTACAATTGGAATACCTTTATAGGAAAATATTCCTTCCTTTGTTTCTAAATTAGACTCCGTCTTTTGTTCTTCAGATGAGCTTAGGGTTTTTCAAAGTAACCCCTTTAACTTTTATTTTCCTCAATTATATTTTTTCCCACTTTAAAAAATGTTAATATAGTTCCACTATTTAAATAAATCACACCTTATATTTATTATAATGCTTTTAAAAAAGTACTCTTCCTTTGTTATAACTTGTTATCCTTATGTCTCTTTATAGTTCTAGATTTAACCCTTTATAAACTTTAATATATGGATCTTTCAAGTAACCTTTTATAATAATACTCGCTTTGTACTTATATATATTTTCAAAAATTTCATGATTTGAACTTTTATTTAAAATACCCCTTTATAATATAATACTTCTCTTTATATATCTTTTATTTATAATCTTTGTTCTTTTTTTCTTTTTGAAAAGTTACAACCCTAGTGAAAGTGGTTATCCACCTCTTTGGGGTATAATATAAAATATATGTCCATTTACGTGCTTTTGACTCAGTTAATTTTCTCAACGTAAAAACTTACCATTCACATAAAGAGATTTTGTATTCCTTTTGTTTTTCTTTTACCTTGAAAATACCATGGGAAATTACCGTGGGTTGGTAAAATAACGAGCTTGTAAACCTCTTAATGAAGAATCAAGATAATATTATCTACTATTCCTTCTCTTACGTATAGTTTTAAAGATATTTGGAAAGATTACCTTTTAACTTTATCATGCACTTTTTATCAGTAATGTAGAACCTTTTTATATTTATGAATGTTCTCCTTCAAAATTTACAATGGACTAGATATATCTTTTTTTTAATAGTATATTTTTATATGATTTTTTTCTTTATATATATATAATATTTATATGTACTTTTTTTTTCTTTGAATATATATATATATATATATATATATATATATATATATATATATATATATATATATATATATATATATATATATATATATATATATATATATATATATATATATAGATATATATATATATATATATATATATATATATATATGGCCAAAGGCCTCTGACGAATCAGTGATAGAGAAACTCCCAAAAGTGTAGCGAAATGCTTCAATCTCAACGGAAACAATGTTGACGAAACTTGGATGGCCAAGGGCCTGGATAGGAGAGCATGGCTCTGTGCAGTGGTGGAGTAGCCAGAGGATCGAACTGCTCTGATACCAATTAAGAGAAAAAAGTTCACACTTTCCGTTAAATACTCCAAAAAACTTGGAATATAAAGATATCCATTGAGATACAAGAATACATATAAGGAATTATGAATAAGAATGATGATACAATTGACAGTGAGGAGATTTCTTATATACCAAGAAGGTGTCCCTTTATGAACAGTCATGTCTCCTTAGACATTCCTCTTTGTTTAACTAATTATTACTTATTTACATATTATTATGTTTATTATTTTATATTTATTACTTCTACATAATTATATTCATAACATCAAATCTATAAGTGATATTCATAATATCAAATCTGTAAGTGGTGCCACCAATTGGGAGAATCCTCTAATGAACCGGCTGTAGTACCTGAAAATACCCAAGAAACCTCTTAGCATCATTACATTCTTCGGAGTAGGCCAATCAATGATCATCTCTATCAAACCCCAAATAGAGCATCTCCATCAAGCCAAGTTCGCACATGGACAATTTAGCATAACACTGTTGCTAATCCAGTATTCGTTGAAAAATGTGTAACTAGGTTCAGTCTTCATAAGTATGAAATGTACTCTTGTAAATAATAAAATGAAAAAGAAATTATTATTGGAGCATGGGTTTCATGCTCAAGTTTTTTTATTTTATAGGTTAAGCACCAAGTGAGTGATTCTAGGGTTTGTCCTAGGTTAAAGCGTCATTGTCATATATTGAAGATCCTATGGGCACATTGTATCTTATAAAGAAAAAAATATTTTGTCTTTAAAGTGTCGAAATAATTCAAGAATCAAGTCGGCCTAAGGAGTTATTTCGGCCTACATGGAGAGCCACGTCTACCCTTGGAAGAGCCTATATATATAGAGCAACGCATCCTCAATTAGACACACTCACTCATCTCATTCTATGTGAAGAAGAGGAAGAATAAAGGTTGAAGAAGAAGATACAAATAAGAAGTTGAAGAAGTCGAAGTACTTGGGCTATTTCTCTCTCTTGTGAAAGTCAAAGTTAGGGTTTCTGCGTTGGGACTATCTTTGGTTCGATCTTGAAGGAAAGAGAGAAGGAAAGGAAAGCAAAGATCACTTAGGGAATGTCTCAAGGAAAGGCAAGTAAAGGGAAGAGAAGGCTATTCGAGGGAGATCGAAGTCTCTAAGAGGAGCAACAACAGTTGCCAAGAGACAAAATTTGAAATCTACAGTGGGAGGTCGAAGTCATTGCAGTAGGAGGCCGAGTTGATCTTGATTTTGGTGGGTATTTGTTTGAGTCACTAGGTCATGGTATTCGTCAATTGAAGAACCTATGAGAAGAGAAGAGTTATAAGGGTTTTCCTCTCAAGAGGAATGGTTTTTGCCCTATCTTGCAACCTATATAATGTGTCACTATTCTTATTGTTTTGGTAGTTGTTTGATGTATCTCACACTATAATAATAAGGAACAAATCTAATAAGGAAAAAGGTAACACAAATAGTATCAAGTTAAAGAGAATTAACATATTTACTGCCCTATTGAATTCTCAACATGGTTTCAGAGCTAAGGTTCTCTAAGGGCACCATGAAGATCTCCTCTACCGTGAAGAAATTCATCAAGAAAATTGCAAGCCATCTCAAGAAAGGTATTAAGGAAGCATGTAATTTCTTATTTTCTACAAAGAAGGTATCAATCAAAGCAAAGGATGAAGGTCTCTTCTCGACTCTCTCTAGCACATTTCAAGATGAAGACATTTGAGTAATTGACAATGGTGCATCATGGCACATGACTAGCCATTCCAATCAATTGAGGACCTTATCAAAAGGAAAATCTACTTATTCAGTGGAACTTGGGGACAACAAGAGCTATCCTGTGAAAGGTATTGGATCAAACTCCATAAATCTGGAAGACAGAAGCAACATTCACCTTAACAACATTCTATTTGTTCGAGGTTTGCACAAGAGTTTACTTTCTATTTCAAGTCTAGAAGATAAGGGTGATATAATAGCCATCATTGATGGAAAGGTTGTTGTTTAGGGAAAAGACTCAAGTATAGATCAACCCAAATTTATTGGCATTCAAGAAGGAAGACTTTACATACTACTATCTCATATGGCCCAAGCCCTAGTTCACATAGAAATTAGCCCATGTGAACTTTGACATCAAATATTTGGTCATCTACATTTTAAAATCCTTCCAACACTAAGTTCCATAGTAGATGGAATTCCTAATCTGAAGGAGGATCATGAAGGTGTTTGTAAGGGATGTGCATTGGGTAAGAATACCAAGAGACCATTTCGAAGTAGTGTTTCGTCAAAACAAATCTTGGATCTCATTCACTCTGATGTATGTGGTCCTATGACTCCTAAATCACTTGGAGGTCATCTATATTATGTCATATTTATAGATGATATTCAAGAAAGTACTGGGTTTACTTAATGAAAGCCAAGGATGAAGTATTTACAAAATTTCAAGAATTCAAAGCTGAAGTGGAGAACCTTACAAAAAGAAGAATCAAGATTCTAAGATTTGCAAATGGAGGAGAATATACATCCAAAAAGATTATAGAATTCTATAAGAAGTCTGGGATTAAGAGGGAGATGATAGTCCCATATAATCCCGAACGAAATGGATTTGCAGGAAGAAAGAATAGATCCATTGAATAAAGTGTAAAAGAAATGTTACAAAATCATGATCTACCTAAGTTTTTGTGAGGAGAAGCCACGCAGACAACTGCCTTCAAAATTGAAGTCCCCACAGGTCTCTAAACAACAAAACTTTGGAAGTTGCAGAAAGAAAGAATATATCCATTGAAGAAAGTGTAAAAGAAATGTCACACGATCATGAACTACCTAAGTTTCTGTGGGGAGAAGCCATGAAGACAATTGTCTACATTCATAATCGAAGTCCCCGCAGATCTCTAAACAATAGAACTATGGAATAAGTGTTCACTGGAAAGAAGCCATTTGTATATCATCTTCAGATCTTTGGGTGTCTTGTATATATTCATATACCAAAGGAAAAAAGAAAGAAGTTGGATCCTTCCGGCATGAAGGGAACATTTGTTGGGTATAGTAACTCATCAAAAGCTTATAGGATCTACATGAAAGATGGAAATCACATAGAAGTCAGTCGTTATGTCATATTTGATGAGAGCATAATGTTCAAGAAATCAAAGGAACTTTCCATAGACTTTGATGATGAAGAAATTCTGATATTTGAGGAAGAAGTTGACCAAAGGAAAGAAGAATCACACCATGAAGAAGAAGGTCCCTGTGAACCTGTTCAACCCATGGTCATCCCTAAAAAAAGGAAAAGACCTAATTGGTTTAAATCTACACTACTTGATTCAGAAGGTCATGGAGCAGTGACAGGCTCATTTAGAGAAACAAAGAAACCCAAGAGATATTTTGGATATGCTGCATACATGACAAAACTAATATAATCATAACCATCCTCCTTTGAAGAGGCTGTAAATAATCGAGAATGGAAGGATTCTATGAACGAAGAATATCAATTTATAATGAAGAATGGAGTTTGGGAGATCATACCTAGGCCCAAAGACAAATCTATGGTTACTTCCAAGTGGATCTATAGACTATAAGATCAAACAAGAAGCTGATGGAAGTATAGATAAGTATAAAGCAAGATTTGTGGCTAGAGGCTTCTCTCCACTTCAAGGCATCGACTATGAAGAGACATTTGCTTCAACAACAAGATATACAACGATTTGATCATTAGTCTCTCTGGCAGCATCGATGGGATGTAACATCCACCAAATGGATGTCAAGACTACGTTTCTGAATGGCACAATAGATGAAGAAGTCTACATAGAGAAACCCTTGGGATTTGAAGTTAAAGATAGAAAGGCATATGTTTGCAAACTGAGGAAAGCATTAAATGGCCTTAAGAAAGCACCAATGAAATGGTATGCTAGAATGGATGCATACCTTCAAATAATAGGATTCAAAAAAAGCTCTGCTGATTCAAACCTTTACATTAAGGTTGTAGATGGTGAACCTGTAATCATTTTTTTGTATGTATATGATCTTCTCTTGACAGGTGTATAAGGTCGAATTGAAGAATGTAAGAAGAAACTAGTAGCAGAATTTGACATGAAGGATCTTGGGTTGATGCACTACTATTTGGGACTAGAAGTCTAGCAAGGACCTAATGAATTTTATTTGGGTCAAGGAAAGTACGTGATCAAGATACTGAAAATGTTTGACATGATGGACTGAGAACATATGACTACTCCAATGATCACAAACTTGAAGAGACTAAGGAGTTCTAAATCTATCCCTATGGATTCTTCCAAGTATAGGAAACTCATTGGCTCATTGATGTACTTGGTGAATACTTGACCAGACATATGCTTTGCAGTAAATGTTCTCAATCAATTCCAATTGGAGTCAAAGCATGATCATTGGGTAGAAGAAAAACATATTATGAGATATCTACAAGGAACCATCCACTACTGTCTAAAATATAATAGAAGGAATGATGTCCAATTAATTAGATATATATATTCTGATTGGGGAGGCAGTGAGCAAGATGGAAGGAGCACTACATGAGGATGTTTTAGTTTGGGATCCTTTGTGGTCTCATGGATGCACAGAACACAAGACTCAGTTGCTTTGAGTAGTGATGAAGCTAAATATGTTGCATCCTTTGAAGTAAGCAGAGAAGTAGTATGGTTGAGAAAGTTGCTATCTGATATGTTTGAAGGACCGATGAATCCTACATTGATACTTTGTGATAACACGAGTTGTATACATTTTTCTGAAGATCTAGTGTTTCCTGGAAAGACAAAGCATATAAACAACAAATATCATTATATCTGAGAGCTAGTACAAAATGGTGTGCTGCAGCTACAATACATCTCCATTGATGAGAATGTAGTTGACATATTGACAAAATCAATTCCAAACAAGAAGCTTGTATATTTAAGGGATAATCTTGGTTTGGTCAATGTATCCTCCCTAATTGATAGGGAGACATAGAAACTACATTATTTTCTTCATTTGTGAAGAAAGAATGGAGGATTGGGTAACCATATGGCCTCCTATACTCTTTGAGAATGTGGTAGGGCATTCAAGATAAGAGTAGTTGTGGACCAATATTCTTTGAGGATTAGCTATCCAAGATAAGAATAATCCAAAGGAAGAGCATAATTTCTGAAAACCCGAGTCAAGTATGTACCTTGAGAGACAATGATTATGGTGTCTATGAATCATTGGTCTCACCAACATTATGCTCTGATCATGTGGATAGAGTTGTTAGTAAAGGCCTTACTATGTAACAATGCTAATTGATATGATGATAGACAGATGGGTTACCAATTCGACTCTTTTTATGAGATCTCTTCAGATTGAGAATGACTATGTACCTCCTCTGAATACCTCCCTAGTTAAGAGGGAGTGTTGAAAAATGTGTAACTAGGTTCGGTCTTTATAAGTATGAAATGCACCCTTGTAAATAATAAAATGAAAAATAAATTATTATTGGAGCATGGGTTTCATGCTCAAGTTCTTTTATTTTGTAATTCAAGCACCCATTGAGTGCTTCTAGGGTTTGTCCTATGTTAAAGAGTCATTGTCATATATTGAAAACCTTATGGACACATTGTATCTTGTAATACCTCCAAAATGAAGTCAGCCTAAGGAGTTGTCAAGTCAACCTACATGAAGAGCCACGTCTAACCTTGGAAGAGCCAATATATAGAGAGGAACTCGTCCTCCATTAGACACACTCACTCATCTCATTCTATGCGAAGAAGAGGAAGATGATAGAAAATCATAAAGGCAATAAATATTTTCTTGATCTTGATAATTACTTGTGATGTTTCTTATTATTACGATTCTTTATATATTCCATATTTAGTTCATCAAGCAATTACCAAAAGCAACAACACATAAAACAATAGGCATAAGATGTAGGCACATGCTAGGGAAAAACCCCCCTCGAGGGGAAAACCCAATCAAGATAATTCTTCCTTTCAATAGTATTTTTTGAGACTCTTCACCCTAGACCAAGACCAAATATTCCCTCCACACCAAGTCAGCCTCCCAGAATGTAGACCTCTTTCTAGTAACTTCGACTATGCAACAACTTATGGCAACTGGAAACTTCTGACAACAATGAAACTTGGAAGAATTTGATCTCCCAACCTCAGGCACGAAACAAAGAGAGAGAGACACACCAAAATTTCGATTTTCCTTGTCTCCTTAGAATTCCCCAAACTTGCATTCACTTTGGCTTCTCAGCAACAAACTTTGCACCTCTTTTCAGCTACAAGAGAACCTTGCACTTCTGCCCAACAACAAGAGATTTTCACACTTCTTCCCAGCGACAAGAGAATTTGAACTTGATGAGAGAATGATGCTTCAAATGAATTCGATGACCTTCCTTTTATAGGCTTCATGTGGGGTCAAATAGGGTCCTTAAGCCGATTTGATCTTCTCTTAGGCCGACATGGTGTGGAGGCTACATAATTCATATTTGACTCAATACTTAACCTTTTTACATGATTCAAAAGTCCAAAGAGGGTCTCTTTAAATGTACAATAACTATATAGACTCAGAATAAATCCTAGAAGTCCTCAATGGGGACTTTGACCTAAACCAAGGTGACCCAAGCATGAAACCCATGCTTTAAAAAGTCGCAATAATAATAATAATAATAATTTTCTTTATTCTTTTGACAAGTACATTACATGATGACTCAAGTACATTAATAAAGACCGAACATAGTTACATTTTCCAACACTCCCTCTTAACTAGGGAGGTATTCATAATGTATAGATACATTGGAAGATCTCAAACTATATGAACCATGAAGAAATTTAGGCACCGCAATGCCCTGGACTAGATTCCTGACCAGGGAAATCTATCCAAGCAGTCACTCAATAGTTTAGGCACTGTAATGCCATTGACTAGATTCCTGACCAAGGAAAGCTATCTACGTGGCACTAAGATGGACTCAAGCTTTTAGCCCCTTTAAGTACCCTTAGGCTTACTTTCTAACCATCAACCCAAAATCTAGATGTGTATCGAAAACAAAGCTCAATGACCAATACCATTTTTCCAACTTTGGGACTCAGACATCAACACAAAGTGTCAACCAAATGTCTTCCCAGGTAATGCTTCACTCACAAATCCTCAACACCCCTTGATCCAACAGATCAAGAATGACCAAACTCTCCCAATCGAACTAATTGGTAACCATCATGCTATCAAATCCTTTGAGAAATTCACCTGTACAAATACAACCCCAATAAATAATATACTTTCACATGTACATAATCAAATACAAACCTTTGGGGTCTTTCAAACAACTTGATGTTGCTTCTCAACTTTCCATAGTAGGACTATCAACTAAATATACAACAGAAGATTCCTCAATCATATGTTTTCCTTCCTACTTCCCATGCAGCAACATATTCTTCAAAATTCATTCATCAATTAACACCAAGCTATGCCCTCCCTCTCAACCAGGAAGCATCTCTTCATCCAGACTCCCTCTTAATCTAGGGAGATCTCTTCTATTCAGGTTTCCTCTGGGAGATAAACTTCTTCATTTTCGCCGTCAAAGAATCATCCGTAGCTTCCAACTATTTCATCAGAGTTATCATCATGCTCATCATGCTTATCACATTAACGAACATCTTCACCAAGTTGAAGATTGTGTACCTGCACAACTTAAATAGAAAGTACAACAAAATTTATATAAGCATGATGTTAGCCATATCAGGATCACAGAAGCATTTCATATTTTATACATATCATATACCCATACTCAATTACAAACAAAATATATATATTCTTCAACGTCTTGCTAGGGACTTTGTTATACACGCTAGGCTACTTCATAGAAACATTCATTCTATCTAGGGTTTCAATATGTCTTCCAAAGGTATGACATACCATACTATAACATATATTAAACCCTAGAAACATTTTGCACAAATATATATCTAAAAGGCATCTAACAACCTTTCAAAATACATATGTCAGACTTCTCAATAGGGTTTCATACAAATCCTATATTTCACACAAAATAATCAATCAAAGTCAATCACATCTTAGTCATTAACCTAACCATATTCCACTAGGGTTAGTTCCAACCCCCAGATTTTCAATCAGACACTAACATGACCAACTATCACTAGGTTTAGTTGCAAACCATATATTTTTGAGCAATTATCAATCTCACCCAAAGACTCAAATTTTAACAAATCTCAAAATATCGTATAGTCAACATTCATGAGAGATTTTACTTCAACTAAGATTTAAATCCAAAAACCTTATTTTCACAACTTCAACAATCTTACAAAAATCTCAAATCATCATATTTTAAAGATTTTACTTTAACTAAGGTTTAACTCCAAAACCCTAGAATTCCACAATCTCAACAATCATTAAATACATGGATCTCACACATTAGACATTGTCACTACTAGGATTTAACTACAAAACCCTAGATTTTCATTTTCGACAATCATTTAATAGATTTCAGATTGTTATATCACACATACTAGATAATTTAACTTCACTAGGGGTTAGCTATAGAACCTTAGATTTCCAAATATCATCATCCTAGAATATCAGACAAGGATTTCCATTATATCCTAAGACTCATGACCATCAATGACTAGGTCAACACACATATCTAGGAATTTATAATCATTCATAAGTATATCATATGTCAAACAATATTAATACACTTGACCTAGACCAAACTAGGATCTCAACCAAAAGGACATATCTATATATGCCTACATTTCATCATTATTTAAATATATTTCATATCATGTGCTAGTCAAACCCAACTTCATAATGATCAATAAGTGTTAGACACACAAGAATCTTAATTACACTAGGGCTTGATCAGAAAAAAAACACACATATCGAGGAAATCATTTCTATGACAATATACTGGTCTTGCTCACTCATTCCACCAAACCCCAATGAGCTAGCGTTCTAATGTATAAACATAGAAAATCCTATATTATGAAATCTTCAAAGGTTCCGGGATTTTAGACCTTATCACTCAACCCTAACAAGTTAAGATTTCCCAATGACACCAAAATCCCAAACAAGACATCACCAATAAAACTTCAACTAGCATTTCACAATATCCCTAAGCAGTTTAGGGTTTCGCATTAGCATACCCTTTGGTTTGGGTTTTCCATAACCTGTCTATGGTTCTACATAGTCAATCAAGAATATGAGTGGGGTGGGTAGATTTATCAAGAGATGAATCACCCAAACAAGAATCATTAAGATTCAATACAAGTATTCATGGCAAAGTTAGTAATAGATCATCAAATGAATAATCCTTTCAGTGATTGTATTTAAAGCATACCTTTCTTTTCTTGACTAACCTTGTCTTGAGAGATCCTCCTTCTTGCAGATGTTTTCCCTAATCAATACAATAGAGGGAGAGAGGTGATTAGTATTTTAATATAATTAGAACTAAATGATTACATGAACCCATAATTGAAAAGAGATGAGATACTTATATTTGGGAGTTTTTGGAGGCTCCCTCCAAAGATTGAGGGATACCTACAAACTTAAAACAATACAAAAATTTCTTTTCCAAAATATATTAAAAACATATAAAGTCTAAAACATATAAAATATCTAAAGCTACAAGAAAAGGACTTAATAGTGTAATTCCCTAATGTTGGATTCTTCGGGCTTGGCTTTCTTTGAGTCTCCTTCTATAGCAAGGTTTTCTTGATCTCTTCCTCTCTTCTTGCTCTTTGGATTCTCGCGACAATCACTTTTGTAGTGACCCTTCTTATGACATTGATAACACTATATCTTAGACATGTCAACTTTCTTCCTCACTCCCTTCAATCTCTTTCCTTTATCATGAGCAACACAAACATTTGATACTCCTTCAGGATTGGCAACCATTGAGATCCTTAATTCTTCTTGACTACAGGTGATCCATAATTCTTCAAAGGTGGGAGCTTCCTTCAAACTATTGAGACTTGCACCAAATGTGCCCCAAGAGGGTGGCAATCCTAATAGAGAAGTGGTCACCAGTGCTTTGTCCTGAACAATATCATCAATGGCTAAGAGATAATCCCTGAGTCTAGCTATTTTCACAAATAAGATTTCCATAGTATCTTCTTTAGTCATCTTCATAGTCCTCGGTTCATTCTTCAAACTTGATACTTGACCAATGTTCTTAATAGTGAACAACTTCAATAAGGCTTCATACATCTCCTAAGTATGATTGATGTTAGATATGAATAGGAAAATATTGTCTTTTATCCCTTCTACCATCAGAGTCATAGCCTCCAATTCTAAATCCATGAATTTTGCTTTGTCAACATGACTAGCTTCTTCTGTAAGCTTCTTTACATTTCCTTTTACCAAGTCTAGCAGCTTGTTCTTCTCAAGGATTAGGTCAATCCTCTTCTTCCAAGATCTAAAGTTAGAGGTTGCTTCAAGTTTTTTCTCACCCTTGATTTAGTTAGACATATTCCTTGAATATAATAGTCTCCTTCCGTGAGATAGTACCTATGAATGGATCAAGTGCTTGAGACTGCCTTTTTCTTTCTTATTCACTAAAACTCTGATACCATGTTAGAAAATCAGAAAGGCACTAAATATTTTCTTGATCTTGATAATTACTTGTGATGTTTCTTATTATTACGATTCTTTATATCTTCTTTCTTTAGTTCATCAAGAAATTATCAAAAGAAGCAACACAGAAAAAAATAGACACAAGACTTAGGCACATGCCAGGGAAAAACCGAGGGGAAAAACTAGTCAAGATAATTCTTCCTTTCAATAGTATTATTTGAGACTCTTCACCCTAGACCAAGACCAAACCTTCCCTCCACACCAAGTTAGCCTCCCGGAATTTCGACCTCTTCCCAACAACTTCGACTATGCAGCAACTTACGACAACTAGCAACTTCCCACAACAGTGAAACTTGGAAGACTTCAATCTCCCAATCTTGGGCATGAAATAGAGAGAGAGAGAGACACCAAAAGTTTGATTTTCCTTGTCTCCTTAGACTTCTCCAAAATTTCATTCACTTTCGCTTCCCGACAATAGACTTCGTACCTTTTCCCAACTACAAGAGAACTTCGCACTTCTGCCCAACAACAAGATATTTTTGCATGTCTTCCCAGCTACAAGATAATTCTAATTTGATGAGAGAATGATGCTCCAAATGAATTTGATGACCCTCCTTTTATAAGATTCATGTGGGGTTTAATAGGGTCCTTAGGCTGACTTTATCTTCTCTTAGGCCAACATGGTGTGGAGGTTACATAATTCATATTTGACTCAATACTTAACCTTTTTACATGATTCAAAAGCTCAAGAAGGGTCTCTTTAAATGTACAATAACTCTATAGACTTAGAATAAATCCTAGAAGTCCTCAATGGAGAATTTTACCTAAAACAAAGTGACCCAAGCATGAAACTCATGCTTTAATAAGTCACAATAATAATAATAAAAATTATTTTCTTTATTTTTTTGACAAGTACATTACATGATGACTCAAGTACATTAATGAAGACCAAACATAGGTACATTTTCCAGTAGAAGAAAGGTAGGAATTCGAAGAAGAAGGTATGAAGAGGAAGTTGAAGGAGAAGATATGAAGAGGAAGTCGAAGTACTTGGGCTAGTTCTCTCTCTCTTGTGAAAGTCAAAGTTAGGGTTTCTACACTGGGACTATCTTTGGTTGGATCTTGAAGGAAATAGAGAATGAAAGGAAAGCGAAGGTCACTTAGGGCATCCCATTGGCCCTAAGTCTCTAGGAAAGGCAAGCGAAGGGAATAGAAGGCTATTTAAGGGAGATCGAAGTCTCTAAGAGGAGCAACAACAGTTTTCGAGAGACAGAATTTCGGATCTACAGTGGGAGGTCGAAGTCATTGCAGTAGAAGGCTGAGTTGATCTTGATCTTGGACGGTATTTGTTTGAGTCACTAGGTCATGGTATTTGTCAAGTGGCCTCCCTAGCGGAATGTCCCCAAACAACTTCTAATAATTCTGTAGTAGAGTTAAATGCCTGCTGGGTATTACCAATCTTTTGCCCTCTTCTCTGACACTTTGCACTCAACTGCCCACTTGATGTCCCCATGTCAGAAAATGGCCTCCATTCTGTTGGATGTGATTGTTTTGGGTGGGTAAGTGTGCACCGTAGGATCAGGTCCTCATCCAATTAGCAACCTTTTTTCCCTATTTCTAGGCCCTTGTTGTCTATATGTCACATTTTGGAATCTTTCTAGGATCATAAATTTAGGTACCACAACTGGCCAAGACCATGCTCTGATATCATTGTACTAAATCAACACTAAAAAGAAGACAAATTTTCTTCAAAACTCAAATTTTCCTATAGCAGACTTTTAACAAACAATTTGTATGTTAATTCTGTCACAAACCCAAAATTGTTATAGCCAAACACATTTAGAAATTTTTATAAACACTTAGAAAACAAACTGGAACCCATGCTACAACAAATAATTATATTCATAAAATTTCACCCTAACAAAGTATTTTTCATTCAACCAATGGAAATTGTCTTTTACAAAAAGAGGGAACCTGGGAATTAATTTTTTGAGGTTGATCCATCAGATTTGGTCATTGTGGAAGTGAACATGGCCTACATGCACTAGAAATTCATCCCCTGGAAATTACTCATCAACTCAGCCCTTTGGAAAATGACTCAACTCCACCAATTAATAACTCAACCCACCTTGCAATTCTGGAAATGAAGCTCAGCCTCTACATCTAAAAAGTCTGCAAATGTTCTTGGTCCTCTTAGGAATTATTCCCATAACAATTTGGCCCACCTATGGGTGAAAACCCAGTGCAAAAATTCAACCCATGTCTTGATAAATTGAAGCCTTTCAAACCGAGCTCGATCCTCCTTGAGAAATTCTCTAATACAGCCTCAAAATTGATGGTGGCCAATTCCCCTTACTCCAACAATTTGGCCCAGTTATACAAAAATTGGCTTTGGAGGGAAAAGAGAAAATGCAACCCCTAGAATCATTGGCTCGATCCCACAAAAATTGCTACTCGAACCTCCTGGCAAGATTAACAATTTGGCCCATTGGAAAGAGAATTCAGCACACCTATAGTTGCAATCGACCCTCTTGGTAATTTGGCCTCCTCAACAAGAGAACACAACCTCTCAGAAAATTTTGGCCTCTTTAGTGGGTGGAATTCTTCCTGAAAATAATTTTGACCCTAAGCTCCTGCAAGAAGATTTTCAAAATTTCTGGAAATCGAAAAACCAACTAGGGTGGCAAATACTTCCACTAAAATTTGAGACCAACTAGGGTAGCAATTAAATCTACTGAAAATGGGTTGAGGATGTCATGTCCCTTCCCAAAAGCATTTGTAGCAAGCTTATCTCTACACAATTTTTAAAGCACCCAAGTAGTTTCGACTTAGGGACTTAGGAAAAATTTCGGCCATATTAGTTTGTTAGTGGAAGGTGGGGGCCACCCACATGGGAATTCAAACTAGGCATTTCAAGTTGCTTGGAGGGAATTTGTATAGCTATTGGAGGGGCCCACATGAGGCAAAGGAAGGCCCATGAAGTCATAAGGAGAAGGAGCCTCTCACTTGGACATTCATTCACTCTTGTATATTGAATTTTACTTGACTGTTTTCTAGAGCTTCTTAGCCGAGTTAACTGGCTGTTCAGCCACGAATCTCTCAAGCGAGAAATTCAACCTTACCTTCAGGGGAATTTGAGTGCCACCCTAGGAAGGAAGTTCCACAACATTTTGAGGAGTTCTAAGGAGTATCTACAACACATTCATTCAACTATCTTCAAGGAGTGCGTATTTCTTGGCCAGCAGTTGCGAACATGCAATGGAGGAAAGAGCTACCTTGGGCCAGCCATTAGCTAGAGAAGATAGGGAATCTAAAGGACATCATTGGGCCACAATTTAGAAGTAGTTTTGGGGCAAGAGAGGGCAACAAAGAGGCAGTTTGAATTCTAGGCTTGGAGGACAACGCAGAGAGCCAGTCCAGTCAATTTATGGGTCTTAAGGGGAAGAGATATAGCCCAAAATCACAGATGGGAAGGAAGGAGATTCATAGGAGGGATATATTAGTGATTTAGGGCATTTTTCAGGAAGTTTTACAACTTCATTCCAGTAGGACGATATTTTCAGTTGCAACTGAGGTTGGGCTCCTTGGGGGTCGAATTTCAGAAGTCTAAACCAGACCAAACCCTTCTTGGGTTTTTCTGGGTTTAGGCTAAGAAGCAAGGAGATGAAATCTTATAATTTTATGAGCATAGGAAAAAATGATTCTAGCCCTTCAATTTCAATAGGCAGGGCAGTTTGTGGGCAACACAGTTAATTTTTGGTACAATAGTTGGGGCAGCCTTCAGTTCAGCATTTTCTCAGCTGGGTTTTGTCACGTTTGTCCATTGAGACAATCCCAAGTTCCATTCTATTTTGTCATTGTATTTTCCCTTGAAGAATTAATAAAATGGCTCAGTCATTCTCTTTTTCTGGTTTTTTTATGGGTGCTTGATGTAAATTTCATTTTTCTAATTGATGGAATGTTTGCATGCTTTGTTTATCACTTAATTTCCTATTTAGGAACATTACAAAGGATCTCTCTTGAAACCCTCTAGTTAACTTGCTTGAGCTTTGCTTCTGCTGTAATTGAAATGGTTAATTACCGTAAACTTAAAAATGAGCTCCTTTCTCCCTTTTATAATTTCCTTTTGCGAGTTCTTTCTAATTTAAAATTGAGTTGACCTGTTTGCCACCTTTTTACTAAAACACCATATTACCCTTTTGCCACCTTTTTATCAAAACTGATCAAAAATGTAAAAAATGGACAGAATACTCTATTGATTAAAATGATGGGGACATTACAAGGCAGGTGAGAGGCGAGAGGTTATACCCTTTATTTCCCTTAACCTTTTTGCTCCTGGACTAGTGCTAGCATAATGTTTAACATGGTTGGACAATGGAAATAGAAAATGAAAATTTAAGGGTGCTTGGGAGTTGCCGAGGAAACCCACTCTTAAGGAACACATTGCTAAGTAAAATTTTGAAAAACTTGATACCCACTATTGGTAAAATACTTGGTTCTTCTCCACAATCATATAAATTCTTGTTATAGATACCTTCTAATTTTCTCGCAATTTTTAAAGACTCCATGATAGAAAAATTTGTCGCTTTTTGCTATTAAAACATAATGTTTCAAAGGAGGTTGCTCAAGTGACCACACTTTTTATGTGTATTTCAATGGGGAGGGTCGCCTGAGGGATTTGACTCTAAGTGTTAATTTGGCAGCTTAGGGACAGATTCCCTCCATTGGACAATCTTCCTCATCTAGAGAAGCCTTAAATTGCCCTTGGAAGAATTTAACTTGGTTAACGAAAATGTATTTTTAAAGTGAAAACCCACAATGATACAAATGTCTAGGTTGGCCTAGAAGAAAAATTATCCCTACTCCAATGCCTATAAATACAATTCAAGGCACATCATCTTGGAGCATCACATCAAGAATCTCTCTCTTCTTTCTATTGGTTCGTACATCTGAAATATTGCAGGGTCTCTTCACATGTGCAAAAGAGGAAGTCTTTCTTTTATGTTGATTGAATTGTAATTTTGTTTGGGAGACTTTGACCAACATTGTTTTGGCACTTTTTGACTTGGGTTGACTAGATTTGACCTGTTTAAGGACGCCAAATTTATTGGCACAAAGACTGAGTAAATTTGGGCAGTTTTACTTGCATTGACTACAGGACTTTACCCTGCAATGACTGCTGATTAGATGGAGCTTTGATTGAAGTTTTTCTCTTTTGATCGAGAGTTTTGGGACTGTTTTTAGCTGACTTTGACCAGAATTGGAGGCCAAGTACTTTGACTATTGACCGATCTCTTGGAGGGTAGTTTGGTCGTTAACTGGTGGACTGGTTAGGGCACATTTGACTGTTGTTGACTTTGACAAAATTGCAAATTTTGACTTTGACGAGATTTGAATTGGGACAGATTTGACTATTGGCTCATCATTTGATATTGGTTGGTTGACTTTGTTGGATAGTCAAAGGATTAATTTTGACTCATTTCACTCTCTTTTCTGAACATTTTATGACAATCTAATAAGAAGGATTTGAAAGGGTTTCCCTCTTGTGGGGTTTTTCCCTATTCTTTGATCACATTCTTGTAAGTTGTGTCTCTTGTCATTGATTCTGATTGTCTCTTATTGTACATTTCATTTACTCTTCTATCTACAATTGTTATATATTACTGGAAGATTGAATTGATTTCTAATTGAAGTTAAGAATTGGGCTAAAGTGATTGTAACAACATAGAACAATGAAAAT
Source organism: Pinus tabuliformis (assembly GCA_031772625.1). NCBI lineage: Eukaryota > Viridiplantae > Streptophyta > Pinopsida > Pinales > Pinaceae > Pinus > Pinus tabuliformis. The sequence continues at coordinate 102,890,346 of CM062811.1, forward strand.
TAACACTAAGTGGCATGAAAATGGATATGGATCTGCTGGACAAGAATTTCATCTCTTTATTTAAGTGGGAGCACATATGGAACCAATTTTATGCCCTGAAATAAATTTCCTTTGTTGGTTATTGTCACATCACACCCTCTTGTCAAGAAGCGAAGTCATAGAATGGGTCAACTTTTACATTTGTATTGTATACCCATTTTAATGAGAAGGCTTAGATCATATCTTCATGATTTGCAGTATGTACTACTTAAAATTATCTCAAGTGGCCAAACTCGTCATTATTTTACTATTTTAGCATCATTTTTGGAAAATGAAGGTACTAATGTGTTATAGCCTGGTATTTTGGAAATCTATAAGGCTAGGTGGTATGTTGTTATAGGTTCAATATGTATATTTCATTTAGAAGTTTCACCTGAGCTTGTAGAAGATTAATTTGAGAATGAAATAGACAATATTAGAAAAGAGTCTATAGTAAGTGTAGTTATAGGTTTTCCATGTTCTTGAAATGTGGTTGTCAGATATCCTTGTTCCTGATATCTTTGTGTTTAACAAAGATTTTCTTGATATTTTGATTCAACTACATGCATTAAGGGGTTTTCACATGATTTTTGTTTCTTAGTGCCAATTTTGTTTTACTACTTTTTCTAATCTTTGGTGTTGCAATCTCCTTCAAATATTTGAATTTCAACCATGTTGAAGTCTTGAGTATGTATTTCATTTTAACTTTAATGAGTATGGCACTGTAACAGTTGATATTTCTCTCTTACTCTTTACAGAAGCTCTACATACTCATTCTCATATTCTTAGGGTCACTTCCATATCCATGTTTGATAGTGTGTGGAAAGATCACAGTTTAGTTGGTAGTTGAAATCATGGAATTGCAATGCACTTAACAAGATTCTATTTCGTTGAACTGATTAGTGCTTCACCATGTGAGAATTGATCTGGAAGCTGAAGAAAAGGTAGCAAGTTTGATTTTCTAAAAAGTAAGAATGTTTGTTAGTTTCTGTTGAAAATAGCAACAATAAATGATAAAAATAGAATCTAGAATATTCCAATTTTAATTTGTCCTTGAATTAAAATTGTGAATTAAAATCGAATTTAGTCTCACCAGCTACATGGAAATAATTAATTAATTCATTATGGATTAATTAGTTGGAGAAATTCAAGTTAGAAGTCTTTCTAAAGTCATGCAACAATTATCCCTTAATTAAGGAGATAAGATTGAGATATATTGAGTTGTAATTAGTTAGCTCAGTTTACTGAGTTAAGTCTAGTTAAATTAGTTCCAAACTGTTTGAGGAACTAATTGTGAGTTATCAGTGAGTTGATGCATGCATGCACTCAACCAGTGCACTCCAGATAACTGAAGATTCCCTCATCAGTAACTCATGCATGTCTATTATGAGAAAGACCCAGTTGAGCTAAATGTCAAGGACAATGTACTATCAGTTGCACGTGTTTTCCTATAAAGGAAACTCATGCATGCAGTCAAGGTAAGGTTCCTTGTGGATTGCGCAGTTCTAACAGTGTGTTAGAGTAGTGTGTGAGAGCATTGTTCCACTGGGTGAAGGAGAATCATCCCAGAGGAACTGCGCAAGGAAATAGGAGCTTGGAGGGCAGAGGAGAAGGCTTGTGAGAAGCTTTGGTTTCCTGTGAGCATCTAGGAGGATTGTATCGAGAGCTAGCTAGCTGTGAGAGCTAATGCTTTGTATAATTCTTATGTATTTCCACCTTGTATGATAATACAGATAGTGGGGTTTTTAGCTGAGGCTTTCCCCTGAGTATTTTCTTTGTTTCATGTGCATTGATTCTTATTCTTCTGGTTATATGTGTTCAACTCTAATTCAACTCTGATTCAGCTCGATATTTAAGCTTCTGCAAATTTATAGTAGAAGTAGATTATAGTATTTTGCTTTGGTTATATTACATTATCAGGTTTATCTACAGTTAGATTTTCTACAAAGATCTTAGAGGTAGATTTGTAGAGAATTTTCAGAATTTCTATATGGTATCAAAGCTAAGTTTATCGAAGCCTAGTTTATCGGAGTTGTGAACAATATACGGAGAAGAGAATTCGAAGTTTGAAGTTCGGGGTTGCAAGTGAAAATCATACTTCAAGGTTGGCCAATGGCATTCTATGGCTTGAGACTCAAGTATGCCTTAGAAGGCAGCTCAAATTACATAGCATGGAAAGATTACATGGAGGTTGTATTAGAAGACAATGGCTTGAAGGATTTCAATGATCAAGATATCCCAAAGCCAGCTTCAACTAATGCACAATAGTTGGCTGAGTGGAAGAAGTGTGTGGTGAAGGTGAGACAGATCATCCTTGAGGGAGTTCGTGACCATATTGTCTCGAGTCTCCATGGGAAGGATACTCCATATTCAATGTTGAAGACATTGAAGGACCTCTACCAGAATAGTAGCAACCAAAGGAAATTGGCGCTCAAGGATAAGCTTCGAAGAATAAATATGGAGAACGACGATAATATTTCCACATATCTAAACAAGCTTACCACTTGCAGAGCTGAGCTTAGTAGTGTGGGAATAAATACTGTCGATGATGATATGGTGAGCCTCACTCTCCTTGGCCTTCCAAAGAGCTAGAATAGCTATCGGGACTCTGTGAATGGAAGGGAGAAACTGTTAGATTCGGAATGATTGTGGTCGGATCTGATGCAGGAGGAGATCAGGAGGAGCACTCGAGATGGTTCTTCATCCAAGGATGATGATGAAGAAAATATGGCCTTAGCAAGTAAGGCAAGGAAAGGTAAGGGGAAGGATTCCCATTCCAAATCGAATTCTTCTTATGGAGGGAAGAAGGGTGATAAGTCTAAAGTGAGATTCTTTAATTGTCACGAGATGGGACATTATGCGACTAATTTCCCATAAAAGAAGTCCAGAAAAGGGATCCTCGGAAGGATCAGAAGGTGAGGCATTAGCCTCTTAATTCGAAATGGACTTTACTTTCATTGCATGCATGGTGTCATTGATGATGGGTTGTGTCTGGTATCTTGACAATGGAGCCTCATTCCACATGATTGACGATAAAAGTTTATTTAGTGCCTTGGAGGAGAAATACCTCAAGATGCGCACATAGATGGGTGATGATGAAAGGTATAGTGTTTCAGGAGTGGGCACGGTTGCTTTTGAGAGGGAGCATGGAGCTCCTATCACCTTGATAGATGTGAAGTATGTGCCTGGACTGAAGAAGAACTTGGTATCGGTCGAGATGTTGGAGGACAAAGGATACGATGTTGTTTTTAGTAAGGGAAAGGTTTTCCTTAGACACATCACCATGAGACAGGTGAAACAAATTGGTTCATGAGTTAAGAACTTATATTCTCTTGAGGTTCAAGATGCATGCAAAGCCTTGAGGAGCAAGACAAATGTTAGAGACTTGGTGGTTCAGAGGGAGAGTAAATTACCTCTCAACATGCAGCCCCAGAAGAAGTCTCAAATAATTGTGGAGGAGCCACAATTGGAGAAGTGGGTAGAGGGATCACATGCAGCCATACCTCCAGGTGTGAGGTGGGGCGATATGAAGTGATAGTCCCATGAAGGCTGAAATTGGGCAGGGTCCATTGATAGGTTTTATCTCATGGATCGTACCTTGCTATGGGAGCCCAAAGTACATAGTAGCGGGAGGAATGAGTGGGATTGATGCAGTCAGAGATCAAAGTGACAGAGGCTAATGCAGTCAGATATTGAAGAGCACAAAGAAGGATTGACAATAGTGTAGAAAGGCACAGTCATCAGAAGCGCAAAGTTTTCAGTTGACAGAGGCAATAGTAGTCAGAGACTTTGATGACAGATGCATCATGTTGATTTAGGTTGGATGTTTTTTTTGTTTCTAGAGTTGCTGGAGCAAACACTAGAGAGAAGTGTTGCATGCATAACATTCCAAAGGTTCACGACTAGGATCGATTTGAATTCCTTTCTTGTTGAGAGGGAGTGTTGAAAATAGCAACAAGAAATGATAAAAATAGAATCTATAATATTCCAATTTTAATTTGTCCTTGAACTAAAATCGAATTTAGTCTCATGAGCTACTTGGAAATAATTAACTAATTCATTGTGGATTAATTAGTTGGAGAAATTCAAGTTAGAAGTCTATCTGAAATCATGCAATAGTTATCCCTTAAATTAAGGAGATTATCCCTTGATTAAGGAGATAAGATTGAGTTATATTTGAGTTGCAATTAGTTAGCTCAGTTTACTGAGTTAAGTCCAGTTAAATTAGTTCCAAACTGTTTGAGGAACTAATTGTGAGTTATCAATCAATTGATGCATGCATGCACTCAACCAGTGTACTCCAGATAACTGAATATTCCCTCATCAGTAGCTCATGCATGTCTATTCTGAGAAAGACCCAATTGAGCTAAATGTCAAGGACAGTGTACTATCAGTTTCATGTGTTTTCCTATAAAGGAAACTCGTGCATGTAGTCAAGGTAAGGTTCCTTGAGGATTGCGCAGTTCTGACAGTGTGTTAGAGTAGTGTGTGAGAGCATTGTTCCACTGGGTGAAGGAGAATCATCCCAGAGGAACTACGCAAGGAAATAGGAGCTTGGAGGGTAGAGGAGAAGGCTTGTGAGAAGCTTTGGTTGCTTGTGAGCATCCAGGAGGATTGTACTGAGAGCTGGCTAGCTGTGAGAGCTAAGGCTTTGTATAATTATTATGTATTTCCACCTTGTATGATAATACAGATAGTGGGGTTTTTAGCTGAGGCTTTCCCCTAAGTATTTTCTTTGTTTCATGTGCATTTATTCTTCTTCTTCTGGTTATATATGTTCATCTCTGATTCAGCTCGATCTTTAAGCTTCCACAAATTGATAGTAGAAGTAAATTATAGTATTTTGCTTTGGTTATATTGCATTATTAGGTTAATCTATAGTCAAATTTTCTACAGAGGTCTTAGAGGTAGATTTGTAGAGAATTTGCGGAATTTCTAGAGTTTCCACTAAAAGGAGAGAGGGAAAATCGTGCAGCAGCACCAAGCCATCAATAAAAACAATTGACCCCCCAAGGAAGCTGCAATATTATAATTATTCAAGATGTAGATAAACTTTGTAAACCTTCCTTTGTTTCTCTTGTTAAGGATTTTTCTAAAAGGTATTTTTTAGCACATTAATCTGTGTGAGATTTACACACAAGGATGGACAGGAATACACATAATAAAGAGAAAAAATGTATTTGTATATATATCAGATTGTGCAATGTTTCATTGTATTGTACGAGAGGAGTACGCTATGAAACTCCAAATTACCTAACTAATAACCACTACATTAATTACTATATTAAGTGTCTCATTATTATGTCATGTTATACAACTCCCAAATACCTAACTAATAACCACTACATTAATTACTATATTAAGTGTCTCATTATTACTTCACTTTATTAGTGGGCTTTATTATTTGTCTACATCTAAGTTCTAAACATGACCATTGTCTTCAACAATCTAACATATCTTGTACTTCTGATATTTAATAAACATTGTTTTGTTCTTTTTGTTGAAGAATAAATGGAATTGGTGTTTGTTAGGATTCTTCACTACTTGATAACAATTTGTGAAGCACTTTTACAATTATCTTAGCTTGATCTTCTTCTTATTATTAGTGTGTGTGTTTCATCAAACTACCACCAAAAACATAAAGACAAGAACACAGATGTTGGCTCTCTACCAGGGCCAAAGCCTCTCTCTCTTAGAGACGAAAACCCTTTGGTAAGTTTCTCTTATTGAAGATTATTATTGATTAATGTCAAACCCTAGACCATTGACTAGGATTTCCTCCAAGCATAAGTCAAGTCCTTCCTCTATTCTGCACTTTGTTCCCGGCACATAGACTTCCTCCTTCCAACACTTTTCTCCCCAACACTTCATCCTCCTTCTCTGTTGCTTGTCTATAGATAGGCCTTCCTTGAGTGAGCCTTCTAGAAGAGATGTTCTTCTTCTAGCCTTTACTCAAGTAGAATTCTTCTTTTGTTGACAAAATGAAATCTTGCTTGAGGTATGACTATAATATTTTTCTTCTGCCCCAGTTTTTCCCACGTGTGGTACGTACCCTATAGAATTATGGTCCTTTAACCTTCGCTAGAGGGATAGACTTCTTCGCTTGACTTGGGAGGCCTTGTAGGCATAATTTCTAGCCCAAAAAATAATGATTCTTGAACTATTTTGTCAGTGTTGTTATATTCATAGACTGTCCTCTTCTACCTCGCACATGTGACTGTATTCTACCCTAGAAACAGTCCCTTCACTTTCCTTCTTCTTCCTTACTTCTTTGCTTCACTTGGAGACCCTTAGAGTTGTCTTTTCCTCAATTTTCTCGGCTTCTATACTTCGTTGATTTCAAAGATTCTTAGTTGAAGTTGTGAGGGAGTGGACAACCTCTATATATAGAGGATTATCCCTCCTTTGGGCCAATTTGAGGCTGACATCATGAATATAGTCCAACTTGTCTATTTCTTCATAATTTTCATCGTTTACCTTCCTTTTGGAGGACGTTGTTACATGGAGAGGACTTGCACTTGTCTTGGAGGTATTCCTTGGACCTTATACAATATTATACAGTGTAATATGCACTCTAAGGGTCTTAAACATTTTCTTTTGACTCTTTGACTCACCTTTAACACTTAACATGTGCTAGACCTATTTCAAGAAAATTGTTGACATATATTATAAAAATAATATTTATTTTCTTGAATAAGTACAAAAATTAAAAGTACATTTATGAAGACCGAACCTAGTTACATTTCCTTCAACACTCCCTCTTAACTAGGGAGGTATTCATACAACATTACAAGGTGTTTGGCTATGTTTCAATCTTGAAGAATTCACATAAGAGAAACCAGATTTGCAATCCATATGTTATAGCAACATAATAGCCAACATTGTTTCCACAGTAAGGCCTTGACTAACAACTCTATCCCTCAATAGATCAGAGCACAATGTTTGCGAGACCAATGAATTATAGACACCTTAGTCATTGTCTCTCAAGGTACATACCCACCCGGGTTTTCATTGACTATGACCTTATAAGACTATTCTTAATCAACTCAGGGTATGTGGATCCCTCCTGTCCCTGCCAACCATCTCACCTAGGTCTTCCATCCATCCTCTTGATAATGTGCCAATATAAGGTCTGGAGCTCGAACACATACTAGGAAACTACCTCAGACGTACCTGGTATCCTATGCTCATGCATGGTTCCAACATGACTTGAGAAAAGAGTGACACATGTCTCCCTCGTGATTAGCTCCCTAGACGTAGGCTCGGCGATGAACGATATGCCACCCCTGCAGATGATCACCTCATCCACCAACCTTTGGTTGTCAATTAACGCACCAACCTAATTCCACTGCTGAAAAGTCTCCCCCCTAGTGCGCTGAGTGTCACCCAAATATCTCAGGTGAGCTTCTCGTCCTCCACTTCTCATGCCTAGAGTGCAGAAAGTAAACAAAAAAATCGATTGTTCCCGTGAGGGATGTAGAAGAGGGTCAGGCGAGTGAGTCCCCGCGAATACCATCAAGTATCACTCATCTGTGTCCCCGTCGATCCTGGGTGAATTATGCCCAAAGGTATGCCTAGTGTTTTCGTCCAAGGGTCTCCCTAGAGGCAACACTCTAAGACCTCGTTGTGTGGAACTATACACCCCTACATACCATCGATCATCCCAGTACTCCTGGACATGCCACTATACACGACGGCCTAATCTTGTACACCACTGGATACCCTCAGTTATGGCTATGCCATCTTGTATTGGTATATGACCCACCTATGTCACTGTACTTATCACTCCCCACATGTACTCAATGTGATGTGAGGCATACCACTCCAAGTGCAATCCAACATACTATGACACACCACCCTACATCTCCATGCTCCTATGCAATCCCCTACTCATCGTTCCATAGCCCTACACACCACTGGATGCTATGGCCTAACATTGGGTCTGTATGCATCAAACTGCATCCCTCTACATAAACTAGACCCTATGACATAACTCTATTTAGTCCTGTGTACCATTTCCCACTGTCGTACCACCCTGTAACATAGAGTATCCTGCATGGGCGAAAATATCCACCTCTCTACTAGTAAACCCTACATGATGTGGGCTACATCTCCCCATTTGCTCTGAAAGACCTAATTGGCCCAAATCCCCACATGCTAACAAAAATGACACTATTGCGACTATTCTCAATAGTCCATGTGTCCCATATGTTAGTAAGAGAGAACTCTCTCCATACCATGCCCTATCTGATAGCCTGTCGATGCCACCTCCTCCTACCAGCTCCTGCCAAATAAAGCTAGTCACGTTGTGACTCCACGCACCGTCAATATGCTAAGACAACTCATGAAATCTATATGCTTGCCTGTCAAACCATCTTGTCACTAGTGCTGACTAGGGCTCTGATGGAGTTCTCAAAATGTGGGTGCACTCAAATGTCAATTCCATCACGTAGCTACTACCATCACCTACCAGCTCTATGATGTGATGGAAAATTCCACCTGGATCCCAAAAATAGTCCGACCCTCAAGTCCCTCTAGTAATCCGTGGCCTCTGCTAACATGTGGCCATGGATGTATCCAACCACCTAACCTGCTCCATCGAGTACCAGCTCAGTACCTCTCGCCATCCAATCCCAAAGGAGAGATTGAATGTGTAATCCTATGTGGAAGGAACAATCCCTCCAAACTAATGTGGTATCATTGTTCACCCCCTCGGGTATGTCTAGACAACTCGGCCTCCCTAAATCCAATGCATAAGGGTGGGTTGATAACTCTATAGACCCCCCCAGTGGGCCTCTGAAGTGAACTGTGTTGAAAACCCAATGCACGACCACTATGCTACCCCTCATCGATGTCTAGCCCAAGGGATGGATGCACATCCTCCTCCATCACGGGCTTGACATGAGCCTTCGATTGCTCCTCCATAGACAAAAAAATATGCACGATAAGCTCATTAGTCAGTTGTAGGCGACTATTCTCTGGAAGCTCTGTCATAGATCTAGAGGCCTCTGTACCTATTGTCTCCTCAACAATAGTGGAGTTGTCTTCCGACACCTCATCAACCTGTGGTGCATTGTTATCACCTGAGAACTTGGTCACAACCCCAAATACCTCATCAATGGGTGTATGCTCAATTGTCTCCTTGCCAACCATGGCCCCTTCAACTCCTCTTTCATATTTTTCCTTAATAATTCTCATCATCCCTGAAAAATCCCACTAAATCTCCATTGGTTTGTGCATACCCCTTAGTTTATAGACTTCCAAAAAAGAGAGGGACGCGTGATTTCCATAACCCAATGATTGGTATGCCCTCTAGTTCTCCCCCAATAACTCCACAACAATTGCAATTATGTTTGGATTCCCAACTAAGGAATGAATCAACTTCTTCCCAAAATCAATCATCATTTGTTGTATCCTCACCACCTCATTCCGGGTGATTGCCACGTTGTTTGATTCTAATATTTTCCACAGGTTGAGCCAAGATTATGGCTCTGATACCACTGTAATGTTCCTAAAAAGGAATATAAGTGATATACAAAGCATGCAAACAATCCATCAATTAGAAAACGAAATATACATTAAGCACCCATGGAAACACTATAAATAGAGATCTGTTGAGCCATTTTATTACTTCTTTAGGAGAAAATACAATAGTAAAATAGAATGGTGCACCTCGGATTGTCTCAATGGACAAGCATGAAAAAACCCAGGTGAGAAAATGCTAAAATGAAGGCTACTACAACTGATGCACTAAACTGAACTGTGTTGCCCCAGAAAACTATTATGTCTGCTCACTTCGAAGGGTTGGAATCACTAATTCCCATGCTTTGAAAATTATGAGGTTTCAACTCCTTGCTCCTTGGCCTAAACCCAGAAAAACCCACGAAGGAATTGGCCAAATGTTCACCTTAGAATTTTGGCCCACATTCCTTAGCCCCTCTAGTTGCTGGCTCAGTTGGGACCCCTGTTTTACCCCTGAGATCTTCCTAGAAATTTCTATAAAATTAGGAGTGTGATCCTTACCCAAAACCAAGAAAGGAATTTGGCTGGTTTGGACTTCTGAAATTTGACCCCCTTGGAGCCCAGCTTCAGCTACAACTGCAAAACTGGGCCTGCGGTAATATTCCTGTAAATCCTCCTAGAAATGGACCCAAAGTGTTGGGCAGACCTCTACTATTAATCCTTTGACTTCCCGGATGTGCTTCCAGCCTATGGCACCTACTCCTTAGCTCCACAAAATTGTTGGATTGGCCCTCTACATTGTCCCCAAGCCCAATAATTCGAACTGCTAGGACACTAGGTCTTTTGGCTTTGAAAATCACGAGAAAGTCTGGCCCTTTTCTGCTCTCCCAATCCTCTAACTCTCTCAGCAAATTCTTGATCACTGATAGCTCCAAATGCCCCCTGCTTATTATTCAGCTAGCCAGAAATACACACTCCCTGTTTTGGTTGAATGATAGTGCTGTAACGCACTCATGGAACTCTTGAAATACTTATGGAACTGCCTCTCTAGGGTAGGCATGGATGGTCCCCTGAAGTAGAGGTTGAATCTCCCACTTGAGAGATTCGTGGCTAAACAACTGGTTGACTCAACTAAACAACAGAGCAAGCAATCAAGTAATTTTGATTGTAAGGTGTAAGAATGAATACAAATGAGATCTATCTCCTTTTATCTTTGCGGGCCTTCCTTACCTCATGTGGGCCCATACATCCAACCCTTCAAATTCCCTCCAAGCCATTTGAATGGCCTAGTTCGAATTCACACATGGGTGGCCCCCACCTTCCCCTAGCAACCAAATTAAGTCGAATTTCCTCCTAAGTCCCTAAGTCAAAAATGTTGGGTTCTTTCCCTTAGCCAAAATTGTGAAAAAATGTGTGGAAACACCCTGTTACAAATGTGTTTGAGAAGGAACATGACATCAAAACCTTGAAAGAAGACCTTAAGTAAAGAAGTAGACTTAGTCAAATAGATATCTGGAGGATCTTCCTTCTTTTGCTTCTTGTCTTCTTCTTTCATTTCTTGAGTCACATGAGCTTCTTCCCTTTTTCTTTTGTTGTTGTTATCCTTCTTTAGTTTAGGACAATTCCTCTTGTAGTTTCCATATTCTTGGAATCCATAACATTGGATTTCGGACATATATTTTTTGTTTGTTCTTCGTAGACCAAATTTGAAAATTTTTCCCTTTCTCTTGGCCATGGTAGCAAATGATTTCTCCTTTGATCCCACATCTTCCTTTGCTTTAAGTCTTGTTTCCTATATCTTTCATAGAGACTACATTTCACTTAGTGGGGTGGCTTCCTTATTGGCATATATGCTTGATGTGAAGTTGCCCCAATCCTTAGGTAGAGTGTTGAGTACTATGGTTGTCATTTCTTTGTCAGACATGACTTCCCCTAGCTCTTGAAGTTGATCCCTCGTGTTAGATATCTTCATGAAGTAGGAAGTTATTCCTTCCTTTGATACCTTCATCCTGTACAAGTCATTTTGTAGAGATATCACTTCTCCAGCTGTGGTTACTTAGAATAGCTCTAATAGTTTGTCATAGATTTATTTGGATGTCTCCAACTTGGAGACAAAAGGTATGAGAGAGTCTTTGATGGATTCTATTAGAATCCTTTGAGCTCTTATATCATCCTTATTATACTTGGCTAAGGCTTGAATTTGTTCCTTAGCAGGAATAGTAACATTCCCTTTGATGCTTTCTGGGAGTTCATTCTCCTTGAGAAGTAAATCGGTCCTCTTCTTCCATGCAAGAAAGTTATTGGTACCTACCAATTTATTGTTTTCCTTTCAAAAAGATATTGATGTATATTGAGAATGGGACATATACTTACTTGATAGATTTTTAGATGTAGTAGACTTGCTTTTTCCTTAAAGACTTGGTGGCTTGCATTCCTTAGATCTTGATGTTCTTCAAGTTTCTTTCTCCAAGTGAACTTGACTTGATTATGAGAGTTTCTTGATGACTTGTAGCTTGATTTAGGTCCTTCTTTAATTTTCTCTTCTTGTAGGTGCCTTTATATAAGGTTCTTCTTGCTTTGTAGCATTTCTTGATGAAAGATAGATGGTAGACCTTCTTGAAGTGACTGAGATTTCTTGGCTAGATGCTTCAACTTTTGTAGATGTCCTTCCTTGATGAGTGTTCTTGAGTTTCCCTTTCCTTGATGTGTCACCTTAGCTCTGATACCATGTTGAAGAATAAAGGGAACTGGTGTTTGTTAGGATTCTTCACTGCTTGATAACAATTTGTGAAGCACTTTTACAATTATCTTTGCTTGATCTTCTTCTTATTACTAGTGTGTGTGTTTCATCAAACTACTACCAAAAACATAAAGACAAGAACATAGATGTTGGTTCTCTGTTAGGGCCAAAACCACTCTCTCTTAGAGAGGAAAACCCTTTGGTAAGTTTCTCTTATTGAAGATTCTTATTGATTAATGTCAAACCCTAGACCCTTGACTAGGATGTCCTCCAAGAACAAGTCAAGTCCTTCCTCTATTATGCACTTTGTTCTCAGCACATAGACTTCCTCCTTCCGACACTTTTCTCCCCAACACTTTGTTCTCCTTCTCTGTTTCTTGTCTAGAGATAGACCTTTCTTGAGTGAGCCTTCTAGAAAAGATGTTATTCTTTTATTCTTTGCTCAAGTAGACTTCTTCTTTTGTTGATCAAACGAGATCTTTCTTGAGGTATGATTGTAATACTCTTCTTCTGCCCTAGTTTTTCCCATGTCTGGTATGTACCCTAGAGAATTAGGGTCCTTTCACATTCGCTAGAGGGATAGACTTATTCACTTGACTTGGGAGGCCTTGTAGGCCTAATTTCTAGCCCAAACAATAATGATTCTTGAACTGTTTTGTCACTGTTGTTATACCCGTCGACTATCCTCTTCTACCTCGCACATGTGACTATATTCTTTCCTAGAAACAGTCCCTTCACTTCGCTTCTTCTTCCTTCCTTCTTCTCTTCACTTGGAGACCCTTAGACTTGTGTTTTCTTCACTTTTCTTGGCTCCTATACTTCGTTGATTTCAAAGATTATTGGTTGAAATTGTGAGGGAATGGACAATCTCTATATATAGAGGACTGTCCCTCCTTTAGGCTGACATCATGACTGTAGCCCGACTTGTCTATTTTTTCATTGTTTAGCTTCCTTTTGGAGGACGTTGTTGCATGGAGAGGACTTGCACTTGTCTTGGAGGTATTCCTTTGACCTTATACAATATTATACATAGTGTAATATGTGCTCTAAGGGTCTTCAACATTTTATTTTGACTCCTTGACTCACCTATTTCAATGGGAAAAAAACTCATTGACATATATTATAAAAATAATATTTATTTTCTTGAATAAGTACAAATATCAAAAGTACATTTATGAAGACCAAACCTAGTTACATTTCCTTCATCACTTTTTGATTAAACAAACACCAAAATGCTTCAATATAGGAAATGAACATTGAATATTATGGTTTATCATATTGATATTTTAATTTTGGAGTTGTACACTCAAGACTACCATTATGTGTAAGCTCTTTAGTTCTAATGAAAGAAAAAAATTCAGTCTTCACTGTAGGTCAAAAATAATCATGGAAAGACATTTTTTGTTGGCTTCATGTTCTGTCATTCTTAACCACCTTGAATTTTGGATACTCTTTCTAATGGATACTTCTTGGGGGAAATTTACATTCTCAACTTACGATAGGATTTATAGCCTTTTATCTCATGTTTGTCTCTCAGATTAGTAGCTTGAAGTTTGAGTTATTGAGGCCCGTTTTCCTGGACTACTGTGCTTATAATGGATCTTTTCAATAATATGATAGAGAGAAAATGGATTGGGCTTGAAATACATGAGAAAATACTACTGTTGGGTGAATATAAAGCTCCCAATTGACACGGTACCCAAGTGGGTATGTTTTTGAGATCTCTTTGTGTGCCCTATGTAGAAGGCTTTTAATTTGTATCTATAATACTTTTTGATAAGATAGTTCATGGAAAATTTCTTTAGTACACTAAGCTATCTTGTGGACTTCTCTTTCTTACTAGTCATTTATAATGCTATATACATGAATTTTTTTCCAAAAAGATCCAAAAACTGGAGAGTTGGAGGGTTTATCATTCAACTTCAACCTTTGTGAAGGTTTAAGTACATCGAAACATGCAAGTTGTCCTAGCCTCTAATTTTTGGTGTTTATTGATTTTATGAATTCACAAAGTAAATAGGTGGGATGGATAGTTTCTATGTTGTCTTTGGGTAACCAGTATGGCTAACAATTTTCATCTACTAGTTCTTTGAGAATATGTTATTGATCTGCACGGCAGTTGAAGTGTCTAGGTGTGCAATAGTAGCACAATACTCACACAAGAGTACATTGATGTGTTTCCACATAGATGGGAGGAATATGCATGGTAGAGAATTAAAAGAGGGATTCTTCTATAAGGACTTGGTTCATAAGCTGTTGATTGTAATGGATTTCCTTCATATCTTCATATTCAGATGAGTGTACAACATTAATGGTTTTGTTTATCTCTGTTTATGCAATATCCCTTATTTCATATAATGGATATTGTATACTTGCAAGCGATGTGAAAATGGATTTATTTCACTCAAGTTATGAAATATTGTAACAACCCAATGAATAATTAAAGTTTTGAGATTTTCAGACAAATAACAAAGATATTAATGTTGAAAATGTAGCGATGAAATCTCTTTTGGCTTGTGAATTATCAAGTGAACACCTCGAATTAGTCTTTCTCTAACATGAATGCGAGTTCATGAGATAGAATTCAGTTACAATGAGTTGATTTGTGGTTTACTGGAATGATCATCAAGATCGCATGTGTAGTGTTGGAGCTTCAGTTAGTTGGAGTCTTCTTCAGTTTGACTACAGGATGAGGTGGCAGTGACAAGTTGAGTTAGGGCGAGTTAAGACTTCAGAGATGAATGAAGAGAGGACAAGTTGTGTCCTTAGTTAACTCGAATCGCAACTAGAAGAAATCAAGGAAGAACTCAAGCTATTTAACTGAAAACTAGTCCAAGTGTAACTAGGACTTGCTCGAGTTAACTTGCAAAGGAAACTCGTGACACTAGTGTGAACCGGCATTTGACTAGGCCCCCTTACATGCATTGAATTCTATCTATAAAGAGAAGGACATGAGCAAAAGATCATAGATCATTATTTATTATGGAATCTGCATCAGTTGAGGATCAATAGTGTGCATAGATTTAGGAGCCACAAGTGCGCAAGTATTTAGGAACCAAAGGTACGCAAGGATTGAGGAGCAAGAGTGCGCATAGATTTAGGAGTAGAAGTGAAGAAGGATTGTGGAGCAAGGGGATCAAGATTCACAGAGCAAGTTGAGACTATCTTGAGTAGAGAACAATTTTGTGTGGGAATGAGATCAAGAGCAAGGCTGGGAGCAGTGATCAAGGCAAGCCAAGATCAATTATAGAGTTGAGATTAGTGAGAAGAAGCCTAGATATTTCTCAGTGACTAATTGTTGGTTGTAGTAGTAGCATGAATTGTAATAGATCCATTTTCTCAAAGAACAATCAAGAAAAGACCACAACAAAGAAAGTAGGTTTTCCTTTTTGGGTTTCCTGGGTAAAACAAGCGTGCCAATTTTGTGTGCATGTGTTTTTTATCTTGATTATGTTCCATTACAAGTTGAATGTTAAGAAACTTTGTACCTTGGTGGAAAGTTAAACTTAGTTTTAGTTTTCAGTTGCATTGTTTTTATTAATTCATCTAAGTAGTGCGTAGAGTTTCAAGAAAATTAACATGGTATAAAAGCCACACTTTGCTGTTGTGGCCAGCAACAACCCCCTTTCTTATTTAGTGTTATTCCTAATACTAAATAAGTGGGGACCCTTAGTTAAAAAATTTAAAAATCAAATTAGTGTTTAAATTTCCTTTTTCGAATAAAATTACCATCATAAACTTAGGAAGCCCCCCCCCCCATTCTAAAATCCAAAAAATCTAAGTTTTATGATAAGGTAAGACACAAATCTTTCCTTAGGAATATCGCATCGGAAAAAGAAAACGAGATACCTCTTTATGAGCTGAATTTTAAACATTGCGAGATTGTGATGCGCGATAATGAAATATTGCATCGCATACAGCACAATTTACAACGAAACGCTTTAATTTTCCGATATGAGATGACGACGATCGCAAAATCGCATTTCGCAAAAAACAAGTTAACAAAGATTGTCATACATAACATTCTTGCGATCTGCAATATTGCGATATTGCGATATCGCGATACAGCGACAATGCGATAATGCAATATCATGAGAAACCAACTTTGCGATGTTACGATTTTGCGATATTATCATTTCACGATGCTGCGATCTGCAATATTGTGAAGCAAATCGCAAAATCGCTCCATCCCAGACCTTTCGGGTGCATTATTCAAGAAAAGTATTTTCCTTAAGCTGACACCTGGTTATGCACTTTAATGCTAATAAATGAGTTAGTTGCTAGTTATTAATGGAATATGGGTGCATGCTTATCGAAAAATCATCTCATGTAAGGTAGTATATTTTATGCGTCTGTGGCATTTAAAACTTTCCCATCACCCTTCCTTGTCATCATTTTCCCTTCACTTGTGAATTGCAGGAATGGAGAACAGAGGTCGATACAAAGCAATACGTAGGTTAAAATGGGAAAGAAAAGCAAAGCCCCGAGCTCAGAAGAAAAAGAAATGGCGCCCCTGTATACAGACACGGCATGTAACAGAGATGCGGGAATTGCTACGTGGGAAGGCATGTATAATCTGCTTGAACAGGAGAATCCCAGAGTAATGGAAGTAGTTGCTACCGCGGGATCAAATGGTTCTTCTGAAGCATCCCTCACAGAGTTAGCCTGCTAATTCTTACACCGAATAGCAGCAAGACCCAAAATTCTCCCATACACAGACATGGTGAAGTGGATACTGGACAACATAGATATCAGAAACAGACAGTTTAAAACTCAGGGTCAGGGACTTATCGGCTCATTTGCTACATAGGATTTAAGGCTCATGTATCATTTACCGGAGCCACAGGCAACTTATAACAAGCAATTTATGGAAAAATTTGCAAAATAAAATCAGGACCTGGCAGAAACCACCAAAGACTGGTCTAGGAGGGATGAACTGCTAAAGAAAGATAAACATGGTATGTACAGCACCGGTTCTCTCACCTCCCCATATTGCTTTGCTGCTACCATGCTCTGTAGATTGTTTGGAATGCTAGATATCAACAAATTTTCATCTGAATGGCTACCGTTATTGGATGCCGCCACAAATGCCACTATTGTAGATTGGGCCAAAATCTTATCTGAAAATTTAGTCACGGCCATTGTAAGTTACCAATCTAAAAGAACTGTCTCTCAGAGAATCTATCCTCCTTTTTACCTATCGGCGTATGTAATGGATGCGATATGTTATGTTTCTAAGTTTCCTGTTATGGGTTGGAAGTGGACAACTCAAGACCCCTTACCTATTCATGTCTATCATAAAGAATTGTGGGACTCTAAGTTCACTCCATACTTCTACCAGATTTGCCATGGAATTATGTTTCCCTTGTACAGAATGTTGTATGATAAAGATGCTCCAAGATGCTCTCCTGAAGCAGAGGTAGACATCCTCCCTGTCGCAAGATGGTTTGGGGAGGAATTTTTTACTTATGTCGGGGTATTTGGAAGTTCTGCTTCTCCTCATGTCCTACCTATGTATATCCCTGATAAACTGTTAGCTCGAGAGATTGCCTATCAAACCTGTGGGGAAGGCGATCTAACTAAAGATTTGAAGGACAAAAAGAAGGCTATATGGCCATAATTTCTTGTAGACTATGGGGCCTTTTCGCTATTTGATGTAGGCCACACATTCGTAGAAGTAAATAATATAACGTGTTTACAGTTATTCAAGTTTTCAGGAAGACCATTTGACCCTAATGATGTTGCCAAGAATTTCACTACTGCAGTCAAGATAAAGGTGTTCTATGGAGAAAAGGATTTATTCGATGATATATTCCAATAGAAAATCACACTTGAAGAAATTCTGCATGCAGCCCAATTGCAATTCTCTCCAGAAGAATTTCAAAATTTCAAAATATATAGGGAAAGAAGGTTAGCCAGTATTCCTTTAGAGAAACTATGCCTAAAACCCGCAAGGGAACCAACTCCAAGTGTTAGTCTTAGTGGGAGTTCAAGCACAAATGGATCTAAATCCAAGTCTGGAAAAGAAACATCTGAACATTCTAAAATATCCGAAAATGAACAGGATAAGAGTGAAGGGTCAGTAAAGGATACTGCCCAGTCAACGAAACTTCTACAGCAACAGGTTTTTGCCTCCTCGCAAAGAGATCCTCCCCTTCTCATCATTCAAACACTTCCAGTCACAACTGAACTAGATAAATAATAGGAAACCTTCAATGACTTGATCAATCTTAAAGGACAAACCACAAAAAACACCTGTGAGCGATGCATAGGTAACAAAAGAAGTAGTCACAAGAACAGTCAGCAATGTCTAAGATATGGAGCA
Organism: Pinus tabuliformis; assembly: GCA_031772625.1. NCBI lineage: Eukaryota > Viridiplantae > Streptophyta > Pinopsida > Pinales > Pinaceae > Pinus > Pinus tabuliformis. Next base: position 102,908,891 of record CM062811.1, read on the forward strand.
TATACCTATTGCCCCATCCTCTGAGCTTATGCTCAAAATAGAAGAAATTCCTCCTCTTGATATATTTTATAGCCCATAGCACAAAGTAGTAGTAAGAAGACAGAGGAAGAAAAGGAAATTGGAAAACGTGCTCCCTCAAGACGCAGAACAATTAGATTTCCTGTGGCAAGATCCCACTAGCAATCCTACTGAGAATCTCACCAAACTATCTCAGATCGCAGGAGCATATGCCTCTCCAACTATTGATAAAGCATCTGAGGTACAAAACTTGCTAAAAGAAAAGGAAGACCAGATACAAGCTTTGCAACAATAGCTGAAACAAGCTAATGCCAACAATGAAGCACAAAAACAGCTTGAAAGGTTACAGCAGGACTTCCAGCAGATGCAGATAGCATATCAAAAAAGTTTGGATGAGAAAGGGAAGCAGTTACAGGATTACAGGAGATGCACAAGGACAATCCTAAACTTACAAAATTCATCACAGAGTCCATTTCCTTGAATGAACAATTACTACAACGGCAGGAAGCGTTGGACCAAAAGATATCACAGTGGAGCTATTGTTGTGAAATAAGTGATAAAACCAGTAATCAAGTGGTATATTTACGAAGTGACTATGATCTAATTGATAAACGGGTGACTGAATATTTGGCTTGGAAATAAACAGATGAGGGAAAAAGAGCAGGTGCACCAAGGATCAATGAAAATCACAAAGAAATGCTCTTTAATAAATGGGACGAGCAAATCAGGGAGGCAGAGCAAGCAGCAGAAGGAGCAGCCACGACAACAAACAGTATTATTGCTTGTGTAAATGAAAATTTGCACAGGGAAAATTTGATCGCAGAGACCACTCCAGGATATTTACCTAACGCACAGCAACTACAGGCAGATTGGAAGCAGAAGGCAAAAGAAAAGGCAGAAGCAATTCAAGGGTTAACCAGGTTAAACTGGGATTATTACTGGGCTTACTTGGTAAAGCCACATAGCCAATGGATGACTCTTAAGTGCATCATCAATTCGGCCAAAAATATGGCACCAGCGCTTGTTGATTCTGTTTTCTCAGCTCAGCTAAAATCGAAAGTCGGCCAGCCGACTCTTCTCAAACAGATGCTACATGCGTGCGATTTCAAGGACCAAATACATAAGTAGTGTTAGAAATTATATATTATGGAGCAATGGAACACATAAAATATTGCAGAAATATAAACACAGAAAACGCACAAAACAAGAGAGACACAGATATATGTGGTTCACCCAGTTTGGGCTACGTCCACCCCGAACAACCAGTCCTTCCTTTCTATTATCCAGCAAAATGAAGAGACACAACCTACAACAAATCCGTTGTAATAGCCTCTATTTTCTCTCACAGTCTCACCTCTCTGTTTCTCGCTCACAGAATACACATCTATATCTCAGCCTCCAATACAATACCCTCATACAAAGAGAGGGGTTGCCTTCTAGGGCAAAAAAACCCTAAACTAAACATAAGTTCTACCGTCAGATCATCTGCCTAATGAACGGCCCAGATTGACTAGAAATTACTATACTTTTACAAGGCAATTTTACATTTGTTTTTAGCTTTGGGGGCGCTGCCCCCGAGCCCCCGCCAGGGGACCGCTGGCCCCGGACCCCCTAGCCGCGGGGGGGACAAATCCCCCCCGCACCCCCCCGCGTGGAGGGGTGTACAAACTTCCTGGGGTATACATCCGGCTGAAACAAAGACCTCTGAACAATCATGCTCCACACACAACAATCTCCCACTTGGAGGATGATTGTAGAAACTCCACCGCTGCTTCATTTGCTGGACAATGACTCCTCTTTGGACCTGACTGTTCCTCATCTTCATCGTCATCCTTGAAGACCAATTGAAACTGAGCATATTCCCAGTTTCTCCCTGGTTACAACTTTTGTTAGCATATCTGTAGGATTTTGGCTAGTGTGTATCTTTTCCAGCTTCAACTCTCCATCTTCCAACACTGATCGTATGAAATGGTACTTGATCTGTATGTGTTTAGTCTTGAAATGAAATGCTGAGTTCTTTGCAAGATGAATGGCACTTTGGCTATCACTGTATAACGTTCCCTTATCATGCTCCTTACCCAATTCACCCATAAACCTTTGTAACCAAATCATTTCTTTACTAGCCTTTGTAGCAGCAACATACTCTGCTTCTGTTGTTGAAAGTGAAACAACACTTTGGATTTTTGAAACCCAACTGACAGCTGTTCCTCCAACAGTAAATACATATCCTGTAGTGCTCCTCCTGTTATCTCTGTCACCTGCCATATCTGCATCAACATATCCCTATAGAGAAATGTTTGAACCACCAAAGCATAATGCTTGATTTGTAGTACCTTTCAAATATCTGAGAATCCATTTCACTACCATCCAATGTTCCTTTCCTGGATTGTTCATGTACCTGCTTACAACTCCCACTGCATGTGCAATATCAGGCCTTGTGCAGACCATTGCATATATTAAGCTTCCAACTGCTGATGCATATGGAACTTTAGACATATAATCCATGTCTTCTTGGGTCTTTGGGCACATTTCCTTGCTAAGTTTGAAATGGCTAGCAAAAGGTGTACTAACTGGTTTTTCATTTTTCATATTAAATCTTTTCAACACCTTTTGTATGTACTCATTCTGAGACACTGTTAATTTGTGAATTTTCCTGTCTCTAGTTATTCTCATACCAAGGATTTCTTTTGCAGCTCCCAAATCCTTCATTGCAAATGAATTTGCCAATTTTCTTTTGAGTACATTTATTTCCTGCATGTTAGATCCTGAAACAAACATGTCATCCACATACAATAACAATATAATATAGCTGCCATCATTTTGCTTTTTCAGATAAACACAATGATCAGAGTGACATCTAGTATAACCTTGTTCAGACATAAACTTGTCAAATTTTAGATACCACTGCCTTGGAGCCTGTTTTAAGCCATACAAGATCTTCTTCAACCTGCACACTAGTTTCTCCTTCCCTTTCACCTCATATCCTTGTGGCTGCTGCATATATATCTCTTCCTTCAAATCCCCATGGAGAAAGGATGTCTTTACATCTAACTGCTCAAGATGCAAATCTTCAGCTGCTACAAGACTTAAAATATTTCTGATTGAAGTCATTTTAACAATAGGAGAAAATATTTCATCAAAATCAATACCTATCTTCTGTGCAAACCCCTTCACCACAAGTCTAGCTTTGTTCCTCTGTTTTCCTCCATCTTCTTCCTTCAGCCTGTAAACCCATTTATTCTTCAATGTAGTTTTTCCTGCAGGAAACCTGACTAAATCCCAAGTCTGGTTATGCATTAAGGAGTCCATCTCTTCTTCCATGGCTACCTCCCACTTCTTCCTGCTTTCAACCTGCATTGCTTCTTCATAACATTCGGGTTCGCCAGAATTAGTCAACAATAAATAATATAATGAAGGAGAGTATCGTTCAGGGGGTCTACTTATCCTGGTAGATCTTCTAACACCACTTTCAGGTGTTTGGGGTGCCTGTTGTTGTTGTGGTGGTTGCTGTTGTTGATTATTATTATTTTCAGGCATCTTTACCTTTTCAGTGATGTCATCAAGAACTGCGTATTCCTTGTTTTCGTTTTCTTTCTTCTTTTCCTGCAACTGATTCTTATACAAGCCCTTTTCATTGAATATTACATCTCTGCTCCTAATGATTTTGTGATTTTCATAATCATATAAGCGATAACCAAAATCATTAACACCATATCCAATAAAGGTACATTTCTTTGACTTTGCCTCAAGCTTTGTTCTATTTTCTTTATCAATATGGACAAAGGCCTCACAACCAAAAGGCTTTAAAAAAGAGTAGTTTACCTTTCTACCTGTCCATGCTTCCTCCGGAACACCACCATCCAAGGAACTTGAAGGGCCTCTATTTATTAGATAAACAACACTATCTACAGCATCTGCCCAAAACTGTAAAGGCAATCCTGCATGCAATCTCATGCACCTTGCATGCTCCATGATTGTTCTGTTCATCCTTTCTGACACACCATTTTCTTGTGGTGTTCTTGGAACTGTCTTCTCTCTGCGAATTCCATGTTCTGAACAGTACCTATCAAACTCTTTGCTGCAATATTCACCTCCATTGTCTGATCTAAGACACTTCAATTTCTTTCGTGTCTCAATCTCAACCAAAGCTTTCCATTTCTTGAAAGTATCAAATACATCAAATTTATTCTTAATACAATAAATCCAAGTTTTTCTAGTTGCATCATCAATAAAGGTAACATAATAACGAGAGCCACCAAGAGATGATACCTGAGCAGGTCCCCATACGTTTGTATGCACAAGCTCTAATTTTTCGTTCTTCTTTTCTTTCCCAACTCTGAGAAATCTGACTCTCTTCTGTTTTCCATAAATGCAGTTCTCACAGAAGTCCAAATCAACAATCTTCAAACCCGGCAACAAATTCCTTGAGTGAAGAATCTTCATCCCCTTTTCACTCATGTGTCCGAGCCTATGATGCCATAATGCTGCATCTACTCCTTTGGAAGTTAAAGCATTAACAGAGTTAGAAATACCATTGCATAAATACAATGTACCAACCTTTTCGCCTTTTGCTATTACCAAGGCTCCTTTGGTGACCTTCCAAGCTTTATCTGTGAAAGTTGTCACACAACCTTCACTGCCTAACTACCCTGTTGAAATCAGATTTTTCTTTAGATCTGGAACATGCCTTACCTCCTTTAATAGCCATTGGTTTCCATTCTGCTGTTTTACAAGAACCTTACCCATTCCAACGATTTTACAGGGTTTATCATCACCCAGACGAACTTGTCCAAAATCTCCTTGAACATAGTCATGAAAGTATTTCTTATCAGGTGTGGCATGGAATGAAGCCCCTGAATCTACCACCCAGGAATCAGTAATATTTTCGAAAGAAAGAATCAAAGCATCTTGTAACACCTCACCTGTCACATTTTCTTCATGAATGTTTTATTGCTGTGCATCTCCTTCTTTTCCCTTCCGAGATCTACAGTCTTTCTTTAGGTGTCTTTTCTTTCCACATTTCCAGCACACTATCCCCGATCTGGACTTGGATCTGCCTTTCCTTGATTTACTGCGATATCCTGAGCTCTTTCCTCTTTCCATTTTTCTTCCTCTAGACTCTGCACTCAAAGCATTTCCCGATGTCTCACCAGAGCTTTTCCGTCGCATTTCCTCACTAAGGATAGCACCGACAACATCATCAAACTTTAAAGTACTAGATCCAGAAACGGAGTTACTCATGGCCATTACCAAACCATTCCAACTTTCTGGTAATGAGCACAAGAATAACAGAGCTCTAACTTCATCATCAAAGTTTACCCCTACAGAACTTAACTGACTTGTAACTATATTAAAATCATTTAAATGGTTTGCAACAGATCCACCTTCCGACATATTCATATTAAATAACCGTTTCATAAGAAATACCTTGTTTGAGGCCGAGGTTTTTTCATATAGTTTCGACAACGTCTGCATCAAACCCTCTGTCGTGGTTTCCTTCGAAATGTTGAAGGCGACTGACGTAGAAAGGCACAACCGTATTGTTCTGAGTGCCTTTCTATCGAGAAGGTTCCATTCTTCGTCTTTCATACCCGTCGGAATCTTTGTTTTTCCGCCCAATGGTAGGTATAGATCTTCTTGATACAGATAATCTTCCATCTGCATCTTCCACAGCGAGAAGTTTTGGCCGTTAAATTTTTCGACCCTAAACTTACCATCTTCCACCCTTGCTCCCACTCGAACCAGGAACCCTTCTTTCCTGCGAGTTTATCAGCCAAATAGACCTTCGGCTCTGATACCAATTGTTAGAAATTATATATTACGGAGCAATGGAACACATAAAATATTGCAGAAATATAAACACAGAAAACGCACAAAACAAGAGAGACACAGATATACGTGGTTCACCCAGTTTGGGCTACGTCCACCCCGAACAGCCAGTCCTTCCTTTCTATTATCCAGCAAAATGAAGAGACACAACCTACACCAAATCTGCTGTAATATCCTCTGTTTTCTCTCACAGTCTCACCTCTCTGTTTCTCGCTCACAGAATACACATCTATATCTCATCCTCCAATACAATACCCTCATACAAAGAGAGGGGTTGCCTTCTAGGGCAAAAAAACCCTAAACTAAACATAAGTTCTACCGTCAGATCATCTGCCTAATGAACGGCCCAGATTGACTAGAAATTACTATACTTTTACAAGGCAATTTTACATTTGTTTTTAGCTTCGGGGGCGCTGCCCCCGAGTCCCCGCCGGGGGACCGCTGGCCCCCGGACCCCCCAGCCGGGGGGGATGGGCCCCCCCAGACCCCTGCGGGGGGGGACAAGACCCCCCCGCATGGAGGGGTGTACAAACTTCCTGGGGTATACATCCGGCTGAAACAAAGAACTTTGAACAATCATGCTCCACACACAACAAGTAGTTTAATTTTAGATTCAATTTTAGTTTTAATTTTGTTTTATTTTCCTGAAAAGAGGACGGTCATTTAAACCGCATCCTATATTTTTGTAATAATTTATTTTTAGATTTAGTTAGTAGTATTTAAACCCTTCTCATGCATTTAGAGAAGGGTCCTGAAATTTATCAAAAACTTATCCCCAAAACATGCACTTCTGTACCCTCTGAGGAGGTTTTGATGAATGAATGGAACGGGATTTATTAATGTTTGCATTTGATTTCTACTACTGATGTTGCACTTTTGTACTCTTAGTGGATATTTGATCAAGAGAGATAAATCGTTATCACTTGAAGCTCATGAGTAGGACTAGTTATAAATGGTATTTCTATCTCTTAACTATTTCTGCCTTGTGTTAGAGTGATTTTCAAGTTCAGTTATTTATATATTAATGTATGAATGCCTGAGTTATCATTTAGCACTTTTGTATGGTGATAGCTATTTATTTATGCTTAGTGTATGAATAGCTTATTATGCGATAAGTTTTTCACAACTATTTCGTTTAACTTTTTATACGAAGTGGTTCATCTTTATTGAATTCTTTTCTCATAGCAGTTGAATGATATTCATTACCAGTTGTTGTTTGAAATCGTTTTAGATTGCATAAAGGAAAGATCACACCCCGGGTTAGTGTAGATTTACATATTTCTGTTGATTAGAATATAATTTCCTTATTATTAGAATTATAGTAGAATTATTTCATTTAGAAACTGTTAGAAACAGAAATATCCATCTTTCTCACACACACGCATAAATTAGGAAACTGGTCCCATATCCCTAGTCGGACCCGCTATACTAAAGGGAAAAGGAGCTGCCAACCAAGGTCCGGACCGGGCGGGTATCCCCTTTGTTGTAGACCCGATTTTCGGGGCTTCAACATATTTGGCGCTAGAAGGAGGGCTCCGAACTGTGAATGGCAAGCAAATCCAAATCTAAATACCATTTTGAGAGTAAATTGCCCTCACCATCTCCTCCGACTTCTCCATTGCATTCAGAAACCTTAAATCCAGAGTTAGGAGTCGCTGGAGCAACAGCCGCTGCTACAAACCCTGATATTTCAAAACAATCTACTATTGAACCTCCTGAAGTTGTATCTTTGATTCAAAAACTTCAGCGATTTTCTATATCTCCTCAAAAGTCTGATAAATCTCAAGACAGCATGACTTCCCAATATAACCCCGCTCATCCTCTTACCAGGTTAAAGAGCGAAAAGTTTGGTGTTCAGCCAACCGAATTACCTCTACCTACTAGGAAGAGAGCAAGAAAGTCTCCTAAAGGATCCGATAGTGAGACTCTTTCATCATCTTCATCCATCTCAACCTCTTCACCGCGAAGTCAACCATCCACTCCTCCACTTCAGATCATCGTCCATCAGCCTATTGCAACTTCCTCAACTCCTTCTCAACCATCCGGAGTTATAATATCCTCATCTTCTCAACCACAGGGATCATCTTTTGCACTTTCCTCTGTTAGTAGTTCAGCAATGGCCCAAACTCCATGGAATAACCGAGGGGAAGTCTTAATGCCTGCATCCTTGAGTCAGTTACCGGCCCATCCTGAAAAATGGCTGCCTAAGTTTAACCCTGAGGCAGGCATGCTAGCGGAAGAGCATATAAATAAGTTTATGTTATCTATAAATCTCAATGGAGTTGTGAATGAGGATGATGTTGTTCGACTTTTCCCTTATACTTTGCAAGGGACAGCCAGATCATGGTATTTCTCATTACCTTCTGGATCTATAACTAGTTGGGACATCTTCCAAGAAAAATTTCTGACCAAGTTTGGTGATGACAGGCCTACAACGACACTGATCAATGACTTGTCTAACCTTAGGGCCAAGTCAAGAGAACCTATCAAAGATTTCAATTTACGTTTCAATAAAATTTTAAGCAAAATTCCTACTGCTTCTCAGCCTAGTGAAGAAGTGCGAAGTGAATGGTACATTACTGCTTTACCATCAAACTTAGTAATCTTTGTTGATAGGGCTAACAAAACAACCTTAGTTGAAAATATCAAAGAAGTGATTGCAGTAGAGAAACGTATTACGACCTTAGAAAAGAAAAATGTGATAGAAGAAGGAAAGTCTAAGAAGGTGTCTTTCAAAGAAGATCCCAAGAAAAAACAACCCAAAGATCCATTTGATTTAGAAGGATTACAAAAAGTTTTGAAGACCATGTCTAACGAAATGGTCGACATCAAGAAACAAGTGGCAGAAACTTCTTCTAAAAAGCCATACAGGCCTTTTAAAAGAAATCCTTCAACTGATTCCAAACCCCCTAACGCTATATCAAATGCTGAGTCAGAAGAAGAAGAAGAGGAAAACACTACCGAAGAACATACCGATGAAGAAGAAGTTGTAGAGTTACAAGGTATGTGGGATTTCATCCTCCCAAATGAAGAAGATCAAGAGGCATTCCTGGTTAGTACTCATAGCAGAAATCAGCTTGATCCTCCTCAACCTACACCTAAGCCAAAGAGCGCAAGCTCAATGTCTAAGGATAAAGTCGTAGCCAAGAAAACATCACCTAAAGCGACTCAAACCAGCCCAGTCCAAACAGACACATCTACTCCATCTAAAACGCTAATCGTTTTGGATGAAATGGAGTATAACATCGTAGAAGATATGAAAAAGACTAGGGCCAATATTACTCTTTTTGAATTGAGCAAGTTAAAACACCAGCAGAAAGTACTTTTGAAAGAATTACATGTTGTACCAGTTGCGCCTTTACCAGCTGTTGTAATCTCTCAAGCTTCTCATGATATGGGAATACCTCCAACTAGTACGATGAATAAAGTTGATCCAAATGATATCGCATTAATTGGAGGAAGATCGAGATCGCATACTCCCCCATTTCTCCTTACTTATGAAATTTTCAATAAAAATGTGCATAATTGCTTAGTTGATTCTGGAGCTTCATCGAATATTTTACCAAGATCAATTTGCGCAAAATTGAATGTTCAACCACAGAAATCCACTATACGCATAGTCCAATTAGATCGATCGCAAGTCGAAGTGATTGGCGAGTTAAATCAGGTTACCATAAGGCTGTCATCCAACCCAAAGGTATGTCAAGTTATTGACATTTTAGTTGTTGATATTCCTGAATTTTATGGCTTAATTCTTAGCAGAGACTGGTCAGAAAAACTTCATGGATACTTTGCAACTGACTGGTCCCACATGTGGCTCCCTTATAATGGTAAACCAAACCAGATAAAAGTTGAACGCAAAAAACATTAGAAATACATAGTAACAGAACTCGAGGGAGAAAATGAACCAATAACATACAATTCTAACATCATAGGCAACTATTTAGTAGATTCTTTCTTAGGAAATTTTAATGCTCACACTTCACTTTACTTAGAACATTCTTTTTTATCTCAAGTAGAAATTTTTTCTCAAACAGATAGTTCTAAATGCATTAATTTTATAGATAGTCCTGTAAATAAATCTTTGTTTTGGAAATTATTTTTTGATGGTTCTAAGTCTAACGAAGGAGCAGGAGTAGGATGCGTGTTAGTAAGCCTAGAGGGAGATAAAACCATGCTAAATTGTAAACTCGAATTCAAGTGCACCAACAATATCGCAAAATACGAAGCTCTAGTCCAAGGGTTGTACAAGGTAATCGGATTAGACGTCAAATACCTGCAAGTTTTCGGAGATTCTGAAATTGTAATCAGACAGGTACGTAATACTATACACTGTTTATCAGGTCATTTAAAGCATTATCAATCTTTAGTTCAAGATCTGACTGAACATTTTATAGCATTTAATATTTCCTCAATTCCCAGACTCCAGAATGCTAACGCAAACCTCCTAGCCAATGTAGCTTCCAAGCTCATTCCTTCAGAAGATTTTAGCCCTGACCGATTTTCAATTGAGTTAATTTTTAGACCATCTATTCCTGATAACATTACCAATTGGAGGATTTTCAACGACGATCCTGATATCATGAGTTTTCTCACATCTGAAGGATCCTACACCAATCAAATAATCGACGAAGACCAACATGACCAACAATTGCAACAGGATAGTACTAACAATGCTATACCTAAATCAGTGGTCAAGTTAGAAGACCTTTATGATTTGAAAGATCGATTCAAAAGATCTACCAATTCAAAACTCCAAAGTTCAACTTTGAATTATGAATTAGTAAATCTAGGAATTGATGCCAAACCACAGAATATCAACCTAGGCCTTGGCCTAGCCCCTGAAGAGAAATTAGCATATATTCGTCTCTTGAAACAAAACAAAAGCGTATTTGCTTGGAATTACGATGAACTCAAAACTTACGACACCTCCATCATCCAACATACTATCCCAATGATTGATAATGAAAAACCTGTCCAACAAAAGTTGAGAAAGATCCATCCAAATTTAGAAAATCAGATCAAAACTAAACTCAACAAGTTATTGAAAGCCAAAATAATCTTTCCCATTAGACATTCTAAATGGGTCTCCAATATGGTACCCGTTAGAAAGAAAAACAGAGATATCAAAATCTGCATTGACTTTCGAAACCTTAACAAGGCCTGCCAAAAGGATACTTTTCCTTTACCTCCCATGGAACAAATACTGCAGGCAGTTGCGGGCTCAGAATTAATGTCATTCTTGGATGGATTCTCAAGATACAACCAAGTGCTGGTACATCCCGACGATCAATTAAAAATGACATTCAAAACTAAGTGGGGCACATACGCATATCAAAAGATGCCATTTGGTTTGATAAACGTGGGTGCCACATTTCAGAGAGCCATGGACATTGCATTCAAAGGGTTAGTTAATAAGTCAGTGGTAATCTATTTGGATGATATTACTATTTATTCCAAGAAACAAAACAACCATCTCAGGGATTTAAAACAAATCTTCCAACGTTGTTTAAGGTATGGAATTTCACTTAACCCGAAAAAATCTTTTTTCACATTAAGTGAAGGAAAAATTCTAGGATTCATAGTGTCAAAATCTGGAATTCACATTGATCCTGATAGAATCAAGGAAATTTCCGCAGTACCCCTACCTTACAAAAGAAAGCCATGCAATCGTTCCTTGGTCAGATTAACTTTGTAAAGAGATTTGTGCCAGATTTTTTGAGAATCGTGTCTCCTTTACAAGCCATGATTAAAAAGAACACAAATTTTAAATGGGGCCAAGATGAACATGAGGCATTCAATCTGATCAAACAAGCAATTATCAATGCTCCATCGTTAGCGACTCCAAATTTTTCCAATCCTTTTATTTTGTATACATTTGCCTCAGATAGATCATATGCTGCGATACTCACTCAAGCAAATCAAGAAAAGGCGAAAGCCCCAATTGCTTTTTTCAGTTCCAATTTACAAGGTGCTGAATTAAATTATTAAGATGTGGAAAAACAAGCTTATGTTGTTTTTAAAGCAATTAAATATTTCAGACCTTTTTTTACTCAAAACACATACCAAGATCATAGTACCATTTCCAGTGGTAAGAAATCTTCTAGTATAGAAGGATGTGGGTGAGAAAAGGGAAAATTGGGTTACTGCCTTACAAGAATACGACGTAGATATCAGACCAGCAAATATTGTAAAAGGTCAAGGCTTTTGCAAAATGCTAGCAGGAGCATCACTAATGCCCGAAAATCCATCTGAAGAGGTACAAGTATACGAGGTAAGCCTAAACGATGCTGAGTCATTATATGCTGATATTATTTATTATCTGAAGAATGGATATGCCCCTTCAAACCTCGATCATACCAAGAAAAGACCCCTAAGGTTAAAAGCTAAACAATATCAACTTGTGAATGACGTTCTTTTTAGAATAAATTATGATTTTGTTCTTCTTAGATGTCTTGAGAAAGCTGAAGCTGAAAAAGTCTTGCAGGAACTCCACGATGGGCCAGCAGGTGGACATTACGATGGAGACACCACTGCTCATAAGATCTTACGCGCAGGATATTACTGGCCCACATTATTCAAAGATGCACACAACTACATAAGGAAATGCCAAATCTATCAAACCGCTACTGGGAGACAAAAGAAACCATCCTTGCCACTGCAACTAGTTACCATCGAACAGCCATTCGATCAGTGGGGATTGGACATAATAGGTGAGATCGTTCCTCACTCTTCTAAACAACATAGATACATCCTGATAGCGACAGATTACTTTACAAAATGGGTAGAAGCAGTTCCACTCAAGACGGCTAATGTTGAAAATATCATTGAATTCATAGATCAGTTCATAATCACCAGGTTTGAATTGCCTTCTGCTTTAATGTTTGATAATGCATCATACTTTTCTGGTAATTCAATGACTGAATTTGCACTCAAAAGGGGTTTCAAGCTTAAATACTCGGCCAATTATTATCCACAAGGGAATGGGTTAGCTGAATCTACAAATAAGAACTTAATTAGAATCATTAAGCGAACCATTGACCAAAATCATAAAAATTGGCATAAGTCTTTAATATACGCTTTATGGGCAGATCGAATAATGCAGAAAGCCTCTATCAGCACTTCTCCCTTTAATTTAGTTTATGGGAAAGAAGTGGTTCTTCCAACACATTTGGCAATTCCCTCTTTAGCCTTGGTTCAATATATTGATGAAGTACCAACTTCCTCTTTACAACTTAGGCAGCTGGAATTAATTAAATTAGAAGAACAACGAGAACGGGCTAAGATTACTCACGCTCATCATCAAGCATTGGTAAAGGCCTCTTTTGATTCCAATATGATATCCAGAAAAGATTTTCAGATGGGAGATCTAGTTTTAAAATGGGACAAAGCTCATGAGGAAAAAGGAAAACATACAAAATTTCAAAGAATGTGGCTTGGTCCTTTTCAAATCATAGAAGTCATAGGTCCATCTACCTTCATGTTACAAGATTTAACAGGAAAAAGAGATTCTCTACCTGTTAATGGTCAGATTCTTAAGAAATATTTTCCATAGAAGAACATTCTTCTATTTTTGTAGAGTAGTTGTTTTTCTTTTCATAATAAAACCAGTTGTGAATGGTTACAATAGGCATTTACGAAAAAGACACCAATTCTCTTTCAAATTTTGATCTTTCGCTTGTATAAATAGCAAATCTTTTGGAAAATTGATCTTTATTGAAAGATATAGTTAAAAACTCTAGCCTAGATATGATACTAGTTTCAACTTCATAAAATTTGATGAAAACAACCTTTAGCGAGAAATTGTTTTATATTAGTGCAATGAAAGGTATCAATAACAAAATAAAGATTCTCTGTAGAACAGCTATTTCCAAAAACTCTATTATTGTCGTCCAGAGCTATCTTAAGGAAACAATGACTTCCTCCCTACTAAGGAAATCACAACTTTCAGAGGAACAATCCAAGGATACACTTTATCTTAAAGAGTGAGAGGTCTCATCACGAGTCGGCTTATCATAATCACAGATATTATAACTTGCTGACTTTGCCAATACTGCATACCACAACAGGGCAATGACTCGAGATTGTTAAAATCAAAAGGCAAGGGGTCTCATCATGAGCCAGCTTGTTCAGCAAAGTTATAAATCAGTGAATGACTGTGTCATGAATTGGCTACCAAACCAAGACATTACTCTTTAAGAATAAAAAAAGAAAATGAAAGCAGAAAGTGTAGATGTGGATTATTCTTTGGGAATTGTTGGTTTCTTTAAGTAGGATACAGGATCATTGCTGGGTAACAGGTAACCCTATCGAGGCTATAAACGCTTGCTAGCAGCAGAGGCTCTACCTATGACAAATGAGCATATTTAAAACTGGTTTACAGAGAAGACTTTGTTTTATCTTTACAAGCCAAGTAATAACTGATGTAAATACAAGGACTAGCTTGAGGCAACAAATAATCAAAGTTGAAAATAGTTGAAACAAAATGTCATTGACAGGTTAAAGCATAATGTACTTTATCTTTCTATAATAAAGTTTAACTTTCTGGAAAATTTTCTGTTTTGGAAGTTTTGAAAATTCAAAAAGCAGCAGAGATAACTAGTTCTTCCAAGTGAATCACCAATTGTTGTGGCCAGCAACAACCCCACTTCTTATTTAGTGTTACTCCTAATACTAAATAAGTGGGGACCCTTAGTTAAAAATTTTAAAAATAAAATTAGTGTTTAAATTTCCTTTTTCGAATAAAATTACCATCATAAACTTAGGAAGCCCCCCCCTTCTAAAATCCAAAAAATCTAAGTTTTATGATAAGGTAAGACACAAATCTTTCCTTAGGAATATCGCATCGGAAAAAGATAATGGGATACCTCCTTATGAGCTGAATTTTAAACATTGCGAGATTGCGATGCGTGATAATGAAATATCGCATCGCATATAGCACAATTTACAACAAAACGCTTTAATTTTCCGATATGCGATGACGATGATCGCAAAATCGCATTTCGCAGAAAACAGGTTAACAAAGATTTTCATACATAAAATTCCTGCGTTCTGCGATAATCCGATATTGCAATATCGCGATACAGCGACAATGCGATAATATGATATCATGAGCGACCAACTTTACGATGTTACAAATTTGCGATATTATCATTTCGCAATGCTGCGATCTGCGATATTGCGAAGCAAATCGCAAAATCGCTCCATCGCAGATCTTTCGGGCGCGTTATTCAGCTCTTAAGCTGACACCTGGTTATGCGCTTTAATGCTAATAAATGAGTTAGTTGCTAGTTATTAATGGAATATGGGTGTGTGCTTATCGAAAAATCATCTCACGTAAGGTGGTATATTTTATGCGTCTGCGGCATTTAAAACTTTCCCATCACCCTTCCTTGTCATTCATTTTCACTTCACTTGTGAATTGCAGGAATGGAGAATAGAGGCCGATACAAAGTAATACGTAGGTTAAAATGGGATAGAAAAGCAGAGCCCCGAGCTCAGAAGAAAAAGAAATGGCGCCCCTGTATATAGACACGGCATGTAACAGATATGTGGTAATTGCTACGTTGGAAGGCATGTATAATCTGCCTGAAGAGGAGAATCCCAGAGTAATGGAAGTAGTTGCTACCGTGGGCTCAAATGGTTCTTCTGAAGCATCCCTCACAGAGTTAGCCTGCTCATTCTTACACTGGATAGCAGCAAGACCCAAAATTATCCCATACACAGACATGGTGAAGTGGATACTGGACATCGCAGATATCAGAAACAGACAGTTTAAAACTCAGGGTCAGGGACTTATCGGCTCATTTGCTACACAGGATTTAAGGCTCATGTATCATTTACCGGAGCCACAGGAAACTTATAACAAGCAATTTATGGAAAAATTTGCAAAAGAAAGTCAGGACCTGGTAGAAACCACCAAAGACTGGTCTAGGAGGGATGAACCGCTGAAAAAAGATAAACATGGTATGTACAGTACTGGTTCTCTCACCTGTCCATATTGCTTTGCTGCTGCCATGCTCTGTAGATTGTTTGGAATGCCAGATATCAACAAATTTTCATCTGAATGGCTACCGTTATTGGATTCCGCCACAAATGCCACTATTGTAGATTGGGCCAAAATCTTAATCAGAAAATTTAGTCACGGCCATTGTAAGTTACCAATCTAAAATAACTGTCTCTCAGAGAATCTATCTTCTTTTTACCTATTGGTGTATGTAATGGATGCGATATGTTATGTTTCTAAGTTTCCTGTTATGGGTTGGAAGTGGACAACTCAAGACCCCTTACCTATTCATGTCTATCATAAAGAATTGTGGGACTCTAAGTTCACTCCATACTTCTACTAGATTTGTCATGGAATTATGTTGCCCTTGTACAGAATGTTGTATGATAAAGACACTCCGAGATGCTCTCCTGAAGTAGAGGTAGACATCCTCCCTGTCGCAAGATAGTTCGGGGAGGAATTGTTTACTTATGTCAGGGTATTTGGAAGTTCTGCTTCTCCTCATGTCCTACCTTTGTATATCCCTGATAAACTGTTAGC
This sequence comes from Pinus tabuliformis, assembly GCA_031772625.1. Taxonomy (NCBI): domain Eukaryota; kingdom Viridiplantae; phylum Streptophyta; class Pinopsida; order Pinales; family Pinaceae; genus Pinus; species Pinus tabuliformis. The sequence continues at coordinate 102,925,284 of CM062811.1, forward strand.
TCGAGAGATTGCCTATCAAACCTGTGGGGAAGGCGGTCTAACTAAAGATTTAAAGGACAAAAAGAAGGCTATATGGCCATAGTTTCCTGTAGCCTGTGGGGCATTTTCGCTATTTGATGTAGGCCACACATTCGTAGAAGTAAATAATATAACGTGTTTACAGTTATTCAAATTTTTAGGAAGACCATTTGACCCTAATGATGTTGCCAAGAATTTCACTACTGCAGTCAAGATAAAGGTGTTTTCTGGAGAAAAGGATTTATTCGATGATATATTCCAACAGAAAAGCACACTTGAAGAAATTCTGCATGCAGCCCAATTGCAATTCTCTCCAGAAGAATTTCAAAAGTTCAAAATATACAGGGAAAGAAGGTTAGCTGGTATTCCTTTAGAGAAACTACGCCTAAAACCCGCAAGGGAACCAAATCCAAGTGTTAGTCTTAGTGGGAGTTCAAGCACAAATGGATCTAAATCCAAGTCTGGAAAAGGAACATCTGAACATTCTAAAAGATCCGGAAATGAACAGGATAAGAGCGAAGGGTCAGTAAAGGATACTGCCCAGTCAACGGAACTTCTACAGCAACAGGTTTTTGCATCCCCGCAAAGAGATCCTCCCCCTCTCGTCTTTCAAACACCGCCAGTCACAACTGAACTAGATAAATAACGGGAAACCTTCAATGACTTTATCAATCTTGAAGGAAAAACCATAAAAACACCTGTGAGCGATGCACAAGTAACAAAAGAAGTAGTCACAAGAACAATCAGCAATGTCTCAGATATGGAGCATATTCCTATTGCCCCATCCTCTGAGCTTATGCTCAAAATAGAAGAAATTCCTCCTCTTGATATATTTTATAGCCCACAGTACAACGCAGTAGTAAGAAGATAGAGGAAGAAAAGGAAATTGGAAAACGTGCTCCCTCAAGACGTAGAACAATTAGATGTCCTGTGGCAAGATCCCACTAGCAATCCTACTGAGAATCTCACCAAACTATCTCAAATCGCAGGAGCATATGCCTCTGCAACTATTGATAAAGCATCTGAGGTACAACAATTGCTAAAAGAAAAGGGAGACCAAATACAAGCTTTGCAACAACAGCTGCAACAAGCTAATGCCAACAATGAAGCAAAAAAACAGCTTGAAAGGTTACAATAGGACTTCCAGCAGATGCAGATAGGATATCAGAAAAGTTTGGATGAGAAAGGGAAGCAGTTACAGGATTTACAGGAGATGCACAAGGACAATCCTAAACTTACAAAATTCATCACAGAGTCCATTTCCTTGAATGAACAATTACTATAGTAGCAGGAAGTGTTGGGCCAAAAGATATTGTAGTGGAGCTATTATTGTGAAATAAGTGATAAAACCACTAATCAAGTGGTAGATTTACGAAGTGACTATGATCTAATTGATAAATGGGTGACTGAATATTTGGCTTGGCAAGAAACAGACAAGGGAAAAAGAGCAGGTGCACCAAGGATCAATGAAAATCACAAAGAAATGCTCTTTAACAAATGGGACGAGCAAATCAGGGAGGCAGAGCAAGCAGCAGAAGGAGCAGCCACGGCAGCAAACAATATTATTGATTGTGTAAATGAAAATTTTCACAGGGAAAATTTGATCGCAGAGACCACTCTAGGATATTTACCTAATGCACAGCAACTACGGGCAGATTGGAAGCAGAAGGCAAAAGAAAAGGCCGAAGCAATTCAAGGGTTAACCAGGTTAAACTGGGATTATTACTGGGCTTACTGGGTAAAGCCACATAGCCAATTGATGACTCTTAAGTGCATCATCAATTTGGCCGAAAATATGGCGCCAGCTCTTGTCGATTCTGTTTTCTCAGCTCAGCTAAAATCGGAAGTCGGCCAGCCGACTGTTCTCAAACAGATGCTACATGCGTGCGATTTCAAGGACCAAATACAGAAGTAGTTTAATTTTAGATTCAATTTTAGTTTTAATTTTGTTTTATTTTCTTGAAAAGAGGATAGTCATTTAAACCGCATCCTATATTTTTGTAATAATTTATTTTTAGATTTAGTTAGTAGTATTTAAACCCTTCTCATGCATTTAGAGAAGGGTCCTGAAATTTATCAAAAACTTATCCCCAGAACATGCAATTATGTACCCTCTGAGAAGGTTTTGATGAATGAATGGAATAGGATTTATTGATGTTTGCATTTGATATCTGCTACTGATGTTGCACTTTTGTACTCTTAGTGGATATTTGATCAAGAAGAGACAAATCGTTATCACTTGAAGCTCATGAGTAGGACTAGTTATAAATGGTATTTCTATCTCTTAACTATTTCTGCCTTGTGTTAGAGTGATTTTCAAGTTTAGTTATTTATATATTAATGTCTGAATGCCTGAGTTATCATTTGGCACTTTTGTACGGTGATAGCTATTTATTTATGCTTAGTGTATGAATAGCTTATTATGCGATAAGTTTTTCACAACTGTTCCGTTTAACTTTTTATACGAAGTGGTTCATCTTTATTGAGTTCTTTTCTCATAGCAGCTGAATGATCTTCATTACCAGTTGTTGTTTGAAATTGTTTTAGATCGCATAAAGGAAAGATCACAACCTGGGTTAGTGTAGATTTTGTTCACACCTAATCTTCAATGGTTGGGTAACCTGGAACGCGAATAGTCATCAAGAAGATGAACTGATCCGTCCATTTTATGTATATAAACAATAGCTGTCTAATGAAATAATCAATCAATTTCTTCTGCCCATTCTGGAGTTACCCTGGCCTGACATGGTATCAGAGCACAGGTCCCAGGTTCTAAAAATAGTTGTAACTCCTGCCTCTGTCCTGAGCGCTCCTCTGTCCTGAGCGCTGCTCAGTCCTGAGCGCTGCTCTCTCCTGAGCGCTGCTCTGCCCTTTCCATGCCAGTTTTCATTGTCTGTTGCTTGTCTTGCTCATTACTTTGATGCGCCCTTTCCATGCCAACCTGAATGCGGTATATGGTATTTTCTGCCTTAACAGACTCAAAGCCTGCTATGCAGTAATAGGGCCGACGGTTTCTTCTGAAGCCTTATGGAAAGAAGCACGTCTGCTTTGTGAATTATCTGCAGATCTCCTGGAAGACATTCGCCCACTCTGCGAATTGTCTATCAATAAATTGTCTCGTCCGGGCAACATTTTAACATTGTTCCATATTTAAATCATATTGAATGGAAGGGTCTCTGCGTTTAAGACATAATTTCACACAGTCGAGTTATTTAGATACGCCCGAGAGTCCACAGTCTTTATCTCTGTTGTATAGTCACTACAGTCTAGTGAGATAATCTTATCATTTATCGCCACCATGGTTGTTGTACAGCTCATCTCTCCATTTGGTTTTGGACGACCAAGCTTGCTCAAATCCTGATAAAACCTGAATACCATTTGGTGGCGCCACTCCGATCTATCTATGCTCAACGTTTTTTTGAGACACCAACAGTCTTGGCACTAGGATCGATCCATAGACGTGACGCCTTTTTTCTGTGTATTCGTTACTATATTGCAGTAATCTACCCCGAGATTTGAGAGCTGTCTTTGTGTGCTGTCCACGCATAACTTCTTCGTCGACATTCTCCTGCGCTCCCTCCATCTGCTGATTTAAAACCCTGACTCCATCCAAATCGTCCGAGCTTGTGTCTCTTCAAAGAAAACCCTCTTTCCTTGCGACCAGTGGTCCTTGTGTGCTGTCCACGCACCCGAAGGCCCCAGTAGTGACGAAGACCGCGGTGGTTCTTGATCTTCTTCAAGCGTTCCAAGTCATCCCTGAGTTTCATGTCAAGAGCATTGGATACCACCTGAGTGGTTCGGCCTGACATCGGCCTTCTTGCATACAAGGTTGGCCAAACGCCGACCAATTCCTTTGATAGAAGTCAGGGAAAACATGATCTTCTGTCGCCCATCAACATTGGTGTTGAGGACACGAAGAATGTGTTGAAACTCCTCATTTGCAATCAAAGACATTTTCGCAGAACGCGAGAAGCCTCAACAGTCGCCAGTAACGCTGGGTATTACGAAGACTGCAAGGGCTTTAGTATTATGCAGTTGATTTTTTAACTTCAGTATGGCGGTTTCTGTATAGCGTTGAGCAGTTTGTTGAATTCATGATATACGCAGTTTATATGATTCAAAGCATTCAAAATATTGCGGTGTTTCCAGAATGTTTTGTAGTATTGCATGATATATTGAAGTGATCCCTTGCGCATTTTTTCAAACATAGTAGTATTGCAGTGATATGTACAATGAAATGCTGATGCTTTTAGCAAATATTAGAGGGATTTGAAGGCTGTAATGTAAAGTTTTTTTTTTTAGCAGAAGTAATTTTTTACAGAATGCATTCAATCATCTCTATGGTAGGAATAGTTCTCACTGACAAGGAGAACTATTCTGAATGGTCTAGGATGGTAAAACACACCCTCATCTACAATGAGTTGTGGAAAGGAGTGTGTGTCGGAGAAGAAGACAAAGACCCTGTGCAGCCTACATCAGATAAAGAACTTGTCATTTGGGAAAACAAGAACAGCAAAGCCTATGCATTGATCACAACATCTGTAAATGAAGAAGTAAGTCGTCATATTTCATCCTATTCCACTGCCTTTGAAGCTTTACAAAAGATGAAAGAACTCTATGATTCACATTCTGCACTTGAAGTTGTTCAGCTCATGATTAAACTCTTCACTCTTGAACTAAAAAATAATGATCCCCTTGCTCTTGCATCTGAAATAAAGTCTATAATGCATGATATTAAATCCACTAAGGTTGAGCTGGATATCTCTCTTATTGCCTTTCTCAAAGCACTCTATCCTACCTACTCCAATTATCTTGAGTCTTTACAAGCAAATGGAAATCTTAAAGACATAACCTTTGAGTCTCTTGTGAAAAATTTTGCTGAAAGAGAGAAAGCCTTTGGAAAGAAAACAGTCCCTGAATCTTCTGAAGAGACTGTTTGCCTTGCTCATAAAGAAAAGCATCCTGCTCAAGATTCTACAAGAGGAAGAGGTGGACGAAGAGGAAGAGGAAGATACTTCAGAGGCAGGGGGGGCAGACATTCTCAAGGAGAAAAGGCAGATCTACATTGCATTCGCTGGAAACGAAATGGATCACATGATGCTTCTACATGCAAGCTACCATGGGACAAAATTGAGCAGAGAAGAAACCAGCAGAAAGGTAAAATTGATGACACAGACAAAGGTAAAGCACCTGAATCCGCTCACTATATTGAGGCACAATGTAACATTGGAGTAAATGAAGATTTGTTTAATGCTTCACTTGCTTCTTCGAAAAATGATTGGTTGCTTGATTCAGGAGAAACCTGTCATATGACTCATAGGAAAGATTTTTTTGAAGATTTCACTGACAATGTTGATGGAGCAGTATACTTTGCAGATCAGTCAAAAATCAAGCCATCAGGGCTTGGCACAATCAGGCTTAAACTGCTTGGTCTTCCAGACTTTCTTCTGGATCATGTTCTATATCTCCCACAGCTCAAGAGAAACTTGTTGTCCCTGGTCCACATCCGCCAGCAAGGTCACTCCATTCATATGTTTGATGGCAAACTTGAGGTAAGAAAGGCATCTGACCACTCACTTGTCATGAGGGGTATAGAAGAAGAAAGACTTCTTAAACTGCAAGGAACTTCTGCTCATGCACAACATTTCTCATATATTTCTCATCATGAAGAAGGTACACTTCCATCAAGTTTATTATGGCATGCTATATTTGGACATTTAAACTATGACAGTCTCCGCTTATTAAAGAAAAATGGTGTTGCTGGTTTGCCTACAATTCCTAGAAAACATAAGCAATGTGATGCTTGCATTCTAGGAAAGCATAGCAAACAGTCTTTTCATGATTCACATTCAAGAGCACATAGGAAGCTTGAACTCATTCATTCAGATTTATGTGGTCCAATTCCTGTTCCTTCTGCAAATGGAAATAAATATATCATGACATTTATTGATGATTACACCAGAATGTGTTGGGTTTATTTATTGAAGAACAAATCTGATGCTTTCCAAACATTCAAGAATTTTCATAAGTGGATTGAAAATGATGCACAATCTCATATTGGGTCTATTCGCACTGATAATGGAAAAGAATATACATCAAATGAATTTGAAAACTATCTTCACCAACATGGGATCAAACATCAAACAACTGTACCTTATAATCCCCAACAGAATGGTGTAGCAGAAAGAATGAATAGAACAATCTTGAATATGGTACGATCCATGCTTTTCTTCAAAAATGTAAAGATAATGTTTTGGGCTGATGTTGTTCTATGTGCTGCATATATAAAGAATAGATGTCCATCTAGTGCTATAAGAAACAAGACTCCTTATGAATTGTGGTATGGACATGTTCCTTCGGTAAAACATCTCAGGATTTTTGGTTCCACCTATTATGCTTTAATACCAAAGGTACATAGAAACAAACTTGGTGCTAGAAGTCGTAAGTGTATCTTCCTGGGGTATTCAAACACCTCTAAAGCATACCGTCTCTATGATGAAGTAAATAAAAAGTTTGTTGTATCTAGAGATGTCATTTTTCTTGAATCATCCAAATCTGACAGTGTTGTTGAGCGGCAACTTGATCGCTTGGATAGATTCACAAAAACGAAATCATTTCAAGAGTTTGAGAATCATATTCCACATCTTGAAGGGGGGATTCCTATACTAGATCAACATATGGAATCTTCTTCTGAAGAACAATCTCCCTTGCATGAAACTCCAACACCGGATGATCCTTTAAGTGATGTAATTGATAGAATTGGGAGACTCAATCTTGATTCAGTCCCAACTCAATCAACAGAGCAGCCTGGACCATCTCAGAAAGGTCCCCCAAAGTGGCTGACAAAGACACTTGAAAGTGTTCATCCTGATGAAATTGGAAAAACAGGAACCAGAAATACAAACCGACAAGATGGAGGTGATGTAGATAACTCTAATTCACCTGTTGATATGGATGTTACTTATGATTGTGAATTGAACTTGTCTACAGATTTTGAACCAACTTCCTTCAAAGAAGCTTCTTCTCATGATGAATGGAAAGAAGCGATGCAGAAGGAGTATGATGCCATCATAAAGAATGGCACTTGGAAGCTGGTTGATCCTCCATTTGGAACCAAACCAATTGGCTGCAAGTGGGTCTACAAGAACAAGTACAAAGCTGATGGCTCACTTGACAAGCACAAAGCTAGGCTTGTGGCAAAAGGTTTTGCACAGAAGGAAGGGGTCGATTATGAGGAAACTTTTTCCCCCACAACAAAATGGGCCACCATTTGGACACTCTTTGCACTAGATGCTCAGAACGGTTGGAAAGTCCATCAAATGGATGTAAAAACTACATTCTTAAATGGAGATCTAAAAGAAAATGTTTTTATGTCCCAGCCTGAAGGATTTTCTGTGAAAGGACATGAACATAAAGTATGCAAACTTGTGAAGTCCTTGTATGGCCTCAAACAAGCACCACGAGCCTGGTATGAAAAACTAACTGAGCATCTTCTGAAACTCAACTTCAAACATTTTGATCTTGATGATGCAACTTTATTTTTCAAGAAAGTTGGCAAAACAGTTGTATATCTTGTGGTATATGTAGATGATCTTTTAATGACAGGGAAAAATGAAAGCTATATTGCATCCATAAAGAAAGAATTAGGAAAAAGTTTTGAAATGACTGATTTGGGCTATGTTCATTACTATCTTGGCATTGAAGTAACCCAACATCCAAAATCCATATTTCTTTCTCAAAAGAAATACATTGGAGATTTGTTAAACAGATTTGGCATGACAGAGTGCAATCCTCTTTCTACTCCAATGGAACAAAACTTGAAGCTCACATCTATTGAAGGAAAGGAATTTGAGGATGCAACAAAGTATAGACAGCTTGTAGGAAGTCTCATCTACCTCACTACTACCAGACCAGACATTTCATTTGCTGTTGGAATCCTCTCCAGGTTTATGCAAAAGCCTTGTGAGGGACACTGGTCTGCTGCAAAAAGAGTTCTAAGGTACTTGAAGGGAACTCAAGACCTTGGAATCAAGTATACACAGGTGGACGACTTCAGCTTGATTGGATACTCTGATTCAGACTTCGATGGAGACAAAGAAACTGGGGTATCTACTTCAGGATATGCTATGAGTCTTGGATCAGGAGCTGTCTCCTGGAGATCACGCAAACAATCAGTTCCAGCAGATTCCACAACAGAAGCAGAATACGTGGCAGCAGCTGAAGCAACGAAAGAAATTGTGTGGCTCAGGAAAATTCTTGAAGATTTGCAGGTAAAACAAGTACAATCAACTCCACTCATGATTGATAACACCTCTGCAATAAAGTTGGCCAAGAACCCAAAGTTCCATGATCGTACTAAGCACATCAATACTAAATATCATCTGATCCGACATCATGTTGAGGCCAAAACAATCCATCTCCATCATTGTTCCACAAATGAGCAAATTGCAGACATCTTCACCAAATCGCTTGGAAGAGAAAAGCTTGAAAGATTCAGAACGATGCTTGGACTCACCAACATCCCTTCAGATTAAGGGGGGGAATGTTCACACCTAATCTTCAACGGTTGGGTAACCTGGAACGCGAACAGTCATCAAGAATATGAACTGATCCGTCCATTTTATGTATATAAACAATAGCTGTCTAATGAAATAATCAATCAATTTCTTCTGCCCATTCTGGAGTTACCCTGGCCTGACAACATATTTCTGTTGATTAGAATATAATTTCCTTATTATTAGAATTAGAGTAGAAGTATTTCATTTAGAAACTGTTAGAAACAGAAATATCCATCTTTCTCACACACACACATAAATTGGGAAACTGGTCCCATATCCCCAGTTGGACCCGCTATACCAAACGGAAAAGGAGCTGCCAACCAAGGTCCGAACCGGGCTGGTATCCCCCTTGTTGTAGACCCGATTTTCGGGGCTTCAAAATTTTCATAAAAACCAAGTACCATGCTTGTTTAGTAAGTGAAGGGAGCAGATCAATCAGTAAGCTTGCATTAGAGTTTTGAAGAGTAGTTTTTGGATAAGAGGTATGTTTTTCCAAGGACTAAGGGTAGATCATTGTTTAGAGGGATCCTATAACTCTACTCATGGAGGGAGTGGATCTCAGTAGTGTTGGAAGATAACGAGGTGCTAGATTTTGTGAAGAACCCATAAACTCTGCCCGTAGATCCCCAACAATTGATCCAACATAAAAAGAATGAAACCAAGGCAAGGAGGATCATTCTTGAGCGAGTAAAAGACCACATTATCCCTCATCTCCATGGGAAGACACAAAAAAATAAGATGTGTAAGGTCGTATTGGATTTGTATCACGGATCCAGTGATGTCAGGAAGCTTGCCATGAAGGACAAGCTAAGAAATATTCAGATGAGCAAAGGAGAGACATCATTAAGTACCTTTCCAAGTTCATTCAGGTTCAGGATGAGCTTGCTAGAGTCGGTGAGATTGTAGTAGACAAAGACCTTGTGAGTATTTCACTACTAGGACTTCATAAGTCTGGGGAGAATTTACAAGATGTAGTTAGTGATAGAAATCATCACTACTAGGAAAGGTTGTGGCGAGATTATGTCCAAGAAAAAAATTCAGAGGGGGACGAGAGTTAGAGTTTCAATAAAGACCGAGGATGAGGAGAAATTTTCCTTGGCAAGCAAAGGTAGCAAACCCAAGGGTAAGAAGGGCCAAGGAAAAGTTGAGTCTTGTCAGAAGGGTGAGAAGAAGAAGAAAGATCTGAGCAAGATCAAATGCTTCCATTGCCACCAATTTGGGCATGATGTGACTAAGTGTCCTAACTGGAAGAAAGGGTATAATAAGGACCATATGGATGCATCAACTGAGGTAGATGCATTTTCTTCTCAGTTTGAGAAATACTTCCCATTGATAGCCGACATGGAAAGCTCAGTAGGTAGCAACATATGATTCATTGATTATGGAGTATCCTTCCACATGACCTGGAACGAGGAATATTTCAACTAGTTGAAATAGAAGGACATGCAGTTTTACAGTGAGCTAGGAGATGATGTCAAGTACTTGAATAAGGGAGTAGGTATTGTTAGTTTTGAGAGGGAGTCTTGTAGCTCTATCCATCTCAGGGATGTCCTCTATGTTCTAGGCCTTAAGAAGAACCTTGATTCTATTGCTACCAAAGAGGGCAAGGGCTATGATGTCATCTTAGCAGAGGTAAGGCTTACCTCAAGCACTTAGCTTCTGGAGCCATGAAGCATATTGGTGTGAGGATGAATAATCTTTACAGGCTGCAGGTTGAGACATGCACAAGCTTGAGTAGCAAGGAAGGAAGTGCACAAAGTAGACATGTGGGGGAGCTTAGGCATAGATGCATGGGACATTTGCATCATGGGGCACTGCAACTCCTTCAACAGGTAGCCATAGGACTATCACAGTGCACATTTTACCAACATGATGTGTGCAAGGGGTGCACACTTTGAAAGTATTCCAAGTCATCTTTTTAGGGCAGAGACAATATAGCCAAAGGGATTTTGGAACTGGTACATTCACACATATGTGGGCCATTCTCTTTTCCATCCCTCATGAGACAGATGTATTATGCCACCTTCATAGATGACTACTCCCAAAATACATGGGTCTTCTTTATGAAGAAGAAGGAGGAGGTCTTCTCCAAGTTCATGGAGTTGAAGGCCTTGGTAGAAGAACAAACTAAGAAGAAGATCAAAGAGTTTGGGAGTGATTATGATGGGGTATATGTATCCAATTATTTTAGGGATGTGTGTGCTAAGGAGGGCATTAGGAGGGAGCTTACAATACCCCACAACCCCCAACAGAATGGGTGGTTGAGAGGAAGAACCACAACTTAGTTGGAGCTGCAAAGGTCATGTTGCATGACCAGGGGCTACCCATGTTCTTCTGGGTAGAGACATGCAACACTACAATATTTCTGTAGAATAGGAGTCCACATAGGGTACTTTGACGAGTTACATCGAAGGAGGCCTAGGAGTGAGTTGAGACTCTGAACTCTATGTTTAAAGTCTAGACAAAGCAAGAAACCACAAAGGTACACTAGATACATGGCTTTGTTTACTGAGTTGTTGGAAACATATCCTTCTTGTTATGAGGAGACAACCTCTCAGCAAGTTTGGCAGGATGCCATGGTGGAGGAATATTCCTCCATAATGAAGAATGATTTTTGGGAGATTGTGCCATGAGTAGATGGAAAATCTGTGGTAGGATCATGCTGGGTGTACAAGGTGAAGCATGGAGCATATGGGAGTGTGGAGAACTACAATGCTAAGTTTGTGGCCAAGGGCTTCTCATAAGTTGAGAGCATTAACTATGTTGAGACATTTTCCCTAGTGGCTTGTTATTCATCCATTAGGATGATTCTGACACTTGCAACTCATATGGGGTGGAAGGTCTACCAGATGGAACTGAATACAACATTCGTCAATGGGGTGGTTGAGGAAGAGATTTAAATGGAGCAGCCAGAGGGATTTGAGATCTTTAGTAGAGACACTCATGTATGTTTTCTAGAGAGAACTCTTTATGGTCTCAAACAGGCACTGAGAGCATGGTATACTCACATTGATAACTACCTTTAGGGATTGGGCTTCACTAATAGTGAGACGAATGTCAATCTATACTACATCATGGTTGGAGGGTTTTCATTCATTCTAGTGCTCTATGTTGACAATATTATCTTGATTGGAGTAGACAATTTGATTCAAGATTGTAAGGAAGATATTGTAAGAGAGTTTGAGATGAAGGCCATAGGGCTTATGCCATATTTCCATGGGCTGGAGGTATGGCAAGGTGGTGGGGAAATCTTCTTGGGGTAGGGGAAGTACACTACAGAGATCCTAAGGAGGTTTCATATGTAGATTGCAGGCTCATGACCATGTCTCTAGTCACAAACTGGAGGAAGGTGGACGGTGTAAGAGGAGAGTGAGTAGATGCTACATTGTACATGAAGCTCATTGGGTCATTGATGTACTTAGTCAACACACGAACTGATATATGTTTTGATAGTGAAATAGTTGAGCCATTTCTTGATGGATCCTACCAGAGTTCACTGGGTTGCTGCGAAGCATGTTTTGAGATATCTAATGGGCATGATAGATTACGGATCATAGTACATACAAGTTGATGTAGTGAGGCTTGATGGATTCACAAAAAATGGGTAGGGAGCTCTACAGATTAGAAGAGTACTTCAGGTTGTGTCTTTAGCATCAGGTCATCATTTTTTTCTTGGTTCAGCAGGAAGTAGAGATCAAGTGCACTCAATTCAATAGAGGCCAAATGCATGGCTTCCAGTTTGGTATCATGTGAAGCTATCTGGATGAGGAAGTTTCTTGTGGGACTTTTTAGGTAGAGGATGGAGCCCAATATGATCCACTGTGACAATCAAAGTTGCATTAAGCTCTTTGAGAATCTAGTGTTTCATGATTGCTCCAAGCATATCGAGATCAAGTATCATTATCTCAGGGACTGTGTGTAGAAACAGATAGTGAAGCTACCATACATTCCAACAGATGAGTAGGTTGCAGGTATCTTGATGAAGGCCTTAGTTAAAGGTAAGTTCATGTTTTTCAGAGATAAGTTGGGAGTTGTACAAAATCCCTTCCTTTCTAAGAGGGAGTGATGAAGATGTAGCGATGGAAGGTCTTCTATCTTGTACCTAGCTAGTGAAGACTTTGAATTAGTATTTCTCTAACATGAATGCGAGTTCATGAGATAGACTTCAATTATGATGAGTTGATTTCTAGTTTACTAGAATGGTCATCAAGATTGCATGTGTAGTGTTGGAGCTTTAGTTAGTTGGAGTCTTCTCTAGTTTGACTACAGGATGATGGCAGTGACAAGTTGAGTTAGTCCAAGTTAAGACTTTAGAGATAAGTGAAGAGAGGACTAGTTGATTCTTGAGTTAACTCAAATCACAACTAGAGGAAGTCAAGGAGGAACTCGAGCTAGTTAACTGAGAGCTAGTCCAAGTGTAATTAGGACTTGCTCCAATTAACTAGCAAATCAAACTCGTGACACTAGTGTGAACTTGTAATATTACTAATTAGAAATATTAAGTGATAAAAACAAATAAAGAATAAACATCTAACCATAAAACTAACACACCAGCATAATGATAAATCACACCAGAAATTGTACCAAGAGATGAGCCATTTTAGTAACTGAGAAAACAAGGTACATATAAATTAAGAAGAGGAGCCTAATCTTGCCACAACAAGCTAGTCAAGTTCGAGGTGAAAATGGAGCTTCCCAAGTACTGGAAACTTCTCTCCCCAAGTCTCTGCGCTGGCCCAGTGAATTCTACTACTGCTGGCTAGAAAGGAGTTGGTGTTTCGAGCCTCTAAATTGTTCAAAAAATTCCAAGAAATTAATTAGAGCCTCCTCACAAGGAACCCATAATAACCCAGAAAAATCTCACGAACCCAAGTGGTGGGAATGGCCCTAGGGTAAACTACACCCTTCTCCAACAATTTATATTGTTGTCTACTGAATGAAACAGTAATTTTTACTTGAAGTATTTCCATAAAATTTTGTGAAATTAACCCTAGACTTCCCTCACCAAACCCACAAAAACCCAGAAAGGGTTTAGGCTAAATCCATAAACCCCCGGTGACCCCTAACAAGTGAAAATTGCCCAATCTGGCTAGAAACGCCCCACAATTTGATATTTTGGAACTATGCCCAAATCTACCACTAGCTAAATTCTCCCTTGAGGTTTACCTCCAACCTCTGGCCCTTATATCTCCACAATTCTTCTCCCTTCTTACCTTGCGCAAGCTAAGCCAGAAACCCCTACGAACTTCCAAATGAAGAGAATTTCATCCCACAAATTTGTTGCTCTCTATCCCTACAAAATCACCACAAAATTCCCACCTCCAACTAGGAAAATCCTCCTGCAAATAACCTATACTCCAACTCGTTGTATTCTAGACCACAATGAATAACTTGAATTTCCTCTAAACCCAAGAAATATGTAGAGCTAGGAATACTGTTGTCAATGAAGCTCTATGAAAGACCAACAATGGACTCTCTAAATTCCCAACTAGGGAGGCACTTGAATTCCTCCAAATATGGCGTGGAATCCCACCTAGAATTCCTATGCTAAACAACACTCTACCCTTGCGCTAAACAACTCCAAGAAAATATGAAGTGTTAAGTGTAATAGTCCAAAGATGATCCACAAAATGAGTCCCTCCTCCTTTTATATTTTCTCTCCATCCTTCTAGACTCCTTTTAATATTATTTTATTGTTGGGGGCCATTTTCCACTTAGTTACTTTTTCAACCATTTTAATAAAATAAAATTTTTCTGCCAATCTACAATAAAATAATACTTGCCAACTTTCTCCAAAATACTAGTTTCCCCTTTTAAATAATATTATCGAAATTGGGAAAAATTCCCATGCTCACAAAATTGGGGATATTATAGTCCTCCCCGCCAAAAATTGCTTGTCCTCAAGTAACGCCAAACAAGCACTCTCTCTATCAACTAACCCAAATGGCTACTGCAAATGATACCGGGGTCCCAAATGTGCCACTGAGGCATCCCTATCCCAGCACTATCCTGTCATCAAGGAGTCCCTTGATACTAGGGTCCCAAGCCATCATAATCAACGTGAAGCATGCCTTTCTCCACTCACTATCCAACCTTGTACAGGCACTCGAAACCCTTTGCACACTGTCAGTAAGTAGAGCATCATGATAATATAAAGTCCTGATCAACTTGTGTAGCTGCTCTACTGGGTCATCCATCTCATGAACTCCAAGGGTTGACTCCTAAAAATACAATCCAACCCTAATGGATATGACTCTTCGCCTATACGAGCTTCTCCTATTATCCCCCTACATCATCCCTCCATGTTGGTGAAATCCCCCATGCTAACAACAAATCACTAAAATTCAATGGAAGATTGGGATGATCACCCCTATCGAAACCAACTCATCCCCAGGGGTAGCTAAACTGTCAAGTACTGTGACTCCAAGGTCCCATGCCCATTGTAGGAAGAAATTGTCTTGCTGACCCTGTGACACTCTGGTCATGATTGACTACCCAACATGCTCGTACCGGAGCCTACTATCCTGTAACTCTTGTCCATAATATATGTGATGATAAAGGTTATGCCTAACCTACCCAAGCGACTCAACAATGCCAGATCCTATCACTCCATGGTTGGCCCTAGTCTTGACCAACAACATGCCTCACCATATGATGAATATCTCGATGATTCCCCATGTGTCAGCTTGAGAATGAACCAAATCACCTGCTATCCTGATCGTACTCATTAAAAAATGGTGTCCCTCCCATCAACTGGATTCCTAGATCCCATAGCCATACTAGACGTCCACAACTCCCAATCCTCATTGCCTGCTGCAGTGACATGCAACTAGATACTGGGACCTTTGTGCCTTGTCTCTAACCCCTATATGTATCCAACAGATAGGAAACAAGCATCATGAATCTGTCTCGCATATGACAAACTGCTTTGCTCTTGCCAGACCACATAGAGAAATCTTGTTATCATAGATCCTGATGATGAACCTGGATACTGCCTAGAGCCTACGCATCATCCTACCAATTAGGACTACCATCCCTTATACCTCATGCTCACATAACACCTCAAGTTGTCCTATCGATAATGCTCCCTGCATCTCACTCACGGTCACCTCCCTAAGCATGCACCCATCGGCTCGTGCCATGACCAAATGGCACCACTGAGAAGTCTCTCCCTGGATACTCCATGTCCCAACTAACTGCCTCAAGCGAGCCTCTCACATCCTATTATTTGTGATGAAGGTATCAAGGGACAACATCCGACTCCTTTGTGCCTGCAAATAATGTATAAGTGAGAGAGATGTGTGCATCCCCATTGATATCATCAAATGATGCTCTTCTGCATCCTCATTAATCATGAGGGAACTATACCTAATGGCATGCATGTCATCTCTATCAGGTGGTCTCCCTGATGGTAAAACCCCAAAATCCCAATGGGAAGCATCACACATCACTACATACGACCAAGCATCCCTACACTTCCCTACATAAGAACATGTATCTCTGTGCCTCTTGGCACACGACTACACCCATTTGCACACCTATGTGCATTGTTGGACACCACTACCAATTTCCATATCATCCTAAATCACCTGGTATGCCTCTTGTGATGAAGTAGCTATCACTCGATGTGAAACCTTGAGTTGGTGTGATTCTCTCCTCCTACTCCATAGTGCAAGGCCGCACAACACGACATTACTCCATGCATCTTTGTGCTCCTTTGTAGAATGCTGAACTCTATGGCATGAATCTGTGCACCATTGAACACCTACACCAATGGCTGCATGACCATTCATCCTTGACCATCAGTGAATCCACTATGATGTGGGTTACAACTCCTCATCTTCCCTTGTAGACCTAAGCGACCGAGCTCCTCACATGCTAACATAAATGATACTACTGTGCCTAGCCTCAATAGCTCCTGCATCTAATATGCCAATAAGAGAGCATTGTCTCCATAGAATTCCCTATCTGATAGCTTGTTGATGCCACCTCCTCCCACCAGCCCTTGCCAGAGTATGTTGAACATCCTATAGTCCCATGTATGCCCAACATCGCTAGACAACCCACAGAGTCTGCCTATCCTCCTATCAATCCAATCCGACACTAGTGCTAATGGAGAGTTGAAAGTGTGTGGGCGTTCGGTCATCGAATCCATAATATTGCTAATACCATCACTAACCAAGCCCATGTTGTAATGGGGAATCCCACCTGGATCCCAACAAAAATCTGGCCCTCATACTCCTCTAATAGTCCACGGTCTCTGCTGAACTGTGGCCATGGATGTACCCAACTGCCTAACCTGCTCCATCGGGTACCATCTGAGTACCTCTCAGAATCCAATTCCAAAGGAGGGATCGAATGTACAATCTCCTGCGTATGGGACTATAAAAATTTTGAAGACCCAAATTTTTACTGCAGCAACTGATTAAGTTTCTTTTATTTGTCAAATAATTGAAAAAATTATTTACTGTGTTCTACGATAAATATCCAAACCAATACATTGCAGCTTCATGTGATATACATATTTGGGCACTGCAACCCCAATCACATATGTCAATAAACCAAGGGCTTTAAAACCCCTAAAAGTGTTGTTTCATACCCTAAAGGATCAAGGTCAACTGATTACATCATTTCCCAGAAGTTCTCCCTGAAAAACTGCTCAGAAATAGTCAAAATTGAACCATATAGATTGCTCCATGCTGAGGGTGCGATGCATCTCACCTGCTACACACAAAGGGTGCGATGCATACTAAAAAGCCCTTCTGTAGGGTGCGATGAGCGAGAGTAGACAAATGGCAGAGGCAATTTGCTAGGTGGAAACTCAAAGAATCTTCTAGAAACTGCTCATATGACACTTGCCTCTCTGAATTTGCCCAAGGATGAGTAAGAGATCATGAAGTCTCCAAGTGGAACCAAGAACTATCAGTGAAATGACACTAATCAAAATCCCAGAAGCTAACTCACTCTCCTGCAAACATCTATATATGAATCCCTCATCCTAGAGATCCAAAGGCTAGAATTTTGTAATTTGTAAGGAAGTGTTGTTGGTTTCTCTTTGAGACATTGTATTGTTGGGTGATCTTGCTTTTATGAGGTGAAGAGGGCTTTCATGCTGGGAGGATGATGCTGGATCAGACAGCTTGGTTGTAATCATCTCTTCTACTACTTCTATCAATAAAGGTATTTGAGTTTTCCTCCATATACTTGTATATCTCTGAATCTTGTATTTATATATGCATTTGGTATGGTTAATGTACATCTAATCCTATATTGTTTATGGTTATAGATCTCTATGCTTTGATGGTATTTTTTTGCTTTGACTCTACAGGTGTTCTTTGAAGCGGGACAAGTGAGAAAGGAGTGGTGAAAGCTCTATCAAGGGAGAGAGGAAACAAGCAAGGAGACTAGCGAAAGACTGAGGTTGGTACTCTCTGCTTCTCTCTCATCTATCTCTCATAAAGGAAAACACAAGTAACTTTGGTTTGTTTGTTTCTAAGATAGCTACCCATCTTAGTGGGACTAGTAGCTCTAAATGGACACTAGTTTTCCCTATAAAAAAAATGGCGACTCCACTGGGGAGCGAATAGTTTGTTTGTTTTGTTACTATTGTTTACTTTATAAACTACAGACAGAGCCTAAAGTTAAGCCAACTAGCCTTCGAACTGCTTTTGCTATGCAACTGCAAAGTAGATCAACACTACTTTAGTCAATCTCTGGGTGATTTATGAACTGAACATCTGACTTGCAAACATCCTAAGTGCCCTAGTGGTAGCTCAAATAACCTCATTAGATCAGCCCCTATACTTTTTGTTTACTGCCTAACAAAAGCTCAGCCTAAACCCTTGAACTTAGTTGCAAACTGTGAGTGAAAACCAAGCTCAGTCTCATCCCTAGACCATTGCACTGTCTCTCATTGGAAAACTGGATGCATCGCACCTCCCATGTGTTGCAGGTGAGATGCATCCCTGTTTCCTTGTGTTATAGGTGCGATGATTGAGTGAGACTGTTTCTGCCTCTAGATTTTGGTTTTTTCTTCATTGTATTCAACTTTATTCAGTAGTTTTGTTGTCTATGATTAGTATATCACCGTTGAAACCTTCTTCCTTTACATTATTCAGCCTCCATTGATAAAGAATTGTGAATGTTTTTTATGTATTTTTCATCATTTACAGTTCTCCTTTGCAAATAGTAGCTTAATCGAACTGTCGTCTTTTGATTTGAAAGTGTTGCAACTGTCGTTTTCAGTCAAGAAAAAGAGTGTCATAAAGTCTTCCTCTTTTAGATAGTTGATTACACTTTTGCTATTGTATTTGATTTGAATCATCAATTTTTTGAAGTGCCGAAAGCAGTTTTCAAGTCGAAATTGAAAGCATCGTCTTAGTCTTCCTTTCATTTTTAACAGAAATCGCTAAAGTCTCACTTTCAGGAAAGATAGTTTAGATTTGTACTTAGTTTTCTTTTTTGTCATTCTCACATTAAGGAAACTGAAAAACAAATACATGCATGTGCATTTGCATTTAGACTGTATGCGGAAATTGATTTAGGAAAAGTGCATCTAGTGTGTGCTCTCTGCTCTATGTTGAAAGAATTTTATTTCTCTTTCCTTAGTAGCTAGGATTTTCATTGCTAAAAGAAAGTAAACAACTGTTTATCATCTTAGATTGCATATTTAGGAATTGTATATCTACATCATGCAGTGAACCTTAAAGGAAAACTTCTTAAGAAAGATCAACTGTAAAATAAACCTCAATGAACATAAAAACGCTTTGGAACCTAACGCACAACATCTAGAAGTCTAGGCTAGAGACGTATTCCGGTGTCGTAAAGCCTGGTAACTATCGTTTTCATCATAGGTTGGGTGATTCCTCCTCTTTGATACGACAAGTGCTAGTACGGATTTGTGCTCCCATGTATCGTCGAGTATACATTGGGAGACCACAATAGGCTATATCCTTTATCCTTAGGAAGCCATGTCTCCCGCCCTATTGATCGCAATGCACTGAACACAACATTCGGGAAGATTGACTACCGTACGTAAAAAGTATTCTGCAGTTTTGCGATTGGTTTGGTAATCCCTCTTTCTATATTTCCAAAGTAGTCACTTTAGTTCCTTTTCAGACTCCTTAAAAGAAAAGGTCCATCTGAGCACTTGTCACTTCAGGCTCATTAAAAATCGAAGGCGACTAGAGTCATCTTTAGCTTTTTCTCGACTCTTAAAAATTGAAAAAGCAAGTTGTGTCAAAGCGTCATAAAATTTATTTTAATTAGAATAACATCACTATTCCCATGTTGGTCTTAGGTTGAGAAAACAGAGTCCACCAATCAAGGATTTCCCCTTGGGGGGGAATCCTAGTCCTTTCTCTTCTTGGGGAGATGTTAGTGCTCCACACATGGCTACATTGTCCCTTCTGGGACTCACAATTGGCCTGCCAGTATGGCTTTTCTCGACCTCTATCGTTCAAAACATCGTAATTCCTCAGCAATCAAATCAGTAACTAGATGATACTGAAGTCGCTCCCCCACCTTCTACTTCATTTGTTTCTCCCTCTCCTTCTTCCTCTTCACTTGGTGAAGCTAGTAACGCTAAAAAGCAAGTAACTGAGAAGAAGAAGAAAGGGAAGGAGAAGAAGAAGAAGAAGCCAATGGCGAAAGGGGGCAACCCTGCATCGTCTGGCGAAAATCCACACACTTCACCATCCAAACCTAAATCTCCATGTGTCATTTGCAAAGGATACCACTATCATCGAGATTGTCCCTATCTCGCGGATCTTAACAGACTGGTCTTCTTGCTTGCACAATCCGGTGTCTTCAACCTCTGACAATCATGTTGAGAGCACACCATCAACTAGTGAAAACGAAGTCAATGGAAAGAAAGGAAGATCCAAATTTCCTTGTAGGCTGTGTGAAGGCGATCATGCCCTACATCGTTGTCCTTTCCGGGACGAAGCTAAAATAGTCTTGGATAACCGTCCTGCAACGACTTCCTCCTGGATACGAAAAACTCTTGCCAAGTCCATCGCTAGTTGAAAATTGACTGACACACCTCTGTTGTTGGTCAAAGCATATATCATTGAAGACAAACCCTTTGAGTCGACACTAGACCAAAGTCAATAGGTTGAGACGGCAATCGACCCAGTCTTGTCTTCAAAAGGTCCACCTTCAGATGATACAGTCACCAAAGAGAATGAGAACGACACCGTTCAAATTCTTTTTGTTAACACAGTATCCGATGAACATGGGGTCAATCTACCTGTTCCTTTACTGCAGGAAGGAAGTTCACCAGAGATTCATCCGGTCATTTATTCGGTCCCTCCTCCAAGCAATCTAGTTGTTTCCTTCGATTGGAATCAACTAGGGAGACCTCGCCTACCATCTAATGTACCATTCCGAATCATAGTGCAAGCTTACAGAATGATCATGGCTGGTACTATCATAGATGAAGGGGCTTCTGTGAGTATCCTTTCCTCAACTGCTTGGAAAGTGCTTGGTTTGTCATCACTTCTACCTGAGATTCGAAATCTGTCAAGCTTCAATAAAGGAACCAGTCGACCATTAGGGATCCTTCCAAATTTTCCTATAACTTTGAGAAGGAAAACCATTCATTTAAATGTGATGGTAGTCTAAGGGCCACTAGATTACAATATACTCCTTGGGCATGACTACATTTACAACATGGGAGCTATTATTTCCTCACTCTTTCAGGTGATGTGTTTCCCGTATTAAGGCAGAATGGTCCAGCTCGTAGACCAGCTTTCATTCCCTGGTTCAAACACGATTACTAGTCAAATACCATCCCTAAATGGTCTTTTTGCACAAGGAATGTCTCATCAACCTCCAATTCGTCCACCTGATGAGCGTGAGTGATTCGGTGAATGTGACTAAACCCAGGGGGCATGCGCCCTGGCCTGCTTCGGCAAGAAAAACCCCAGATAGAAGATGTGTTTCCTCATAGGATATATGACCAATTCGACACACCCGTCCATTTAGGAAAATGGGATCAGTCTGGAAATATCATTTCCTCGTCAAAGGTTATGTGACTAGAACTGACACCATTCAACTTTTTCCATTTCGATGGACAAAGCCAAGGAAGTGTTTTGTTTGCTATGTGGATGGAACAATCTTGCTAATGCAAGAACTTCTGTATGGTAACCTGGAAACTTTACTCTTCTTTATACCTGGGGGCAAGCAAACCCTTTTTGTACACAAGTGAAAAGCGACTAGCGTAACTCTAACCCCGTAGTTTTACTAACATCAAATGCTTAAGTTAGGTAATTCGTCTGATCCACCATTCACCTTTGCCCGGACCAATGGAAATGGAAAATCAAAGGAGATTGTTTCCCACCGAGAGACTATCCTACCTAACCTTAGTAGTTCTTTAACCCTTACGATAGTAGTTGGTCATTCCTAGCTTGCATACAAAAGGGTCCGGAGCAAAGTTGCACATGGGGCAAGCTCCCTAAAAAATGAACCTACCAATGAAAGACATCCTTATTATACAACTGGCACGAGCAGGTTTACGTGAAGTTCAATCTCGTTAAAAAATAAACCTAGCAACGAGCATATGTTCCCCCAGAGTTCAAGCTCATTAAAAAATGAACCCACCTTCAGTAAATAACCGTTGTGATTGCATGGCTATCAGCTTTTGAACCTTGGTCGTGTTCTTACCATCACCTCCACTCTTTTTAGCCGATCATACGCCTCCACTTGATTGTTTACCCTTTTGAGGAACAGTTGTGACGAGTGATTCTATTAACCACCTTCTTTATATTGTCGTGATTGAAAAGTTCCAAACCTTACTTGGAACCAGTTGCTATCCAGAAACATCACTCGTTCCTCAAAAAAAAAAAAACGAGTCTCCTTTAAGTTCTCTTTAGACTCGTAAAATATGAAAAGCTTGTCGCGAAATTGGCCTCTCCAGCTCGTTAAAGTGATTGGAAGTTCCATCCCTCCTCTATATTTTAATCTTTTTGGACCTGAGGGATCACTACACAAAAAGATCGAGCGCTTGTCTTTTTCGGCTCGCTAAAGTGATCGGAAAAGTCATCCCTTTCGTATTATTTTATACTTTTTCGAACTTAAGGGATTATACTACGAAAAAGGACTACTGGAGTTTCCTTTCTGTCTCTTTTCAGACTCTCTAAAATTGAAAAGGACAGAGTTATCTTTGTCATTAAAACAAACTTGGCCATGCAGATAAGAGCGATTTTCACTGTCGCTAGGCTCACTAAAACATAGCGACAGGTTTGCCCGAAGGGCAAATTATAGAACAAGCATATGTTATCCTCCTCAAGCTTGACAAAAATAAAGAGGTACTGGTCAGCAATGACTGGGGAAAAAGGGAAGAAAACTTGAATCACTTCATTGGTAGCAAGTCGCTCTTGAACATGACACTTTCCCTCCATCACCATGGTTGAGTTGAATTTGGTTATTCCGTTCACCAGTCATATCAGCATTGGTCTTCTGTACCATCCATTTTGGGGTTAATGCTACCAATCGATTCCAGTGTCACTGATATGTTCAAGAGAAGTCGCTCAGAGAATTCACCAACCCAGCTAACGTCTCATCTTCTGCAATATCTTAACACTCCATTCTTTCATGACCGCCACCCTGAACCTTGTATCATCAGATCATTTTCACCTCCACAAAATCATTTTCTTCGTTCTGTGTCATAGATGTGGGATTCATTAAGGCCCTCCTACGATGAGTCACTTCTTGTCGACATCAGCTCATTATCCAAGAAGTTGACTTAGGAACAACCCTTTTAGTACTTTGAAGTTTGCTTGCCTCAATGGCAAGTTTCTCACTTCCAGCGACAGGTTTACATCAATGGCCTTCGACCGAAAGATTTTGCGTGGTGTTCGACATCGAATCCTATATTCACACCACATGAATTGTACTGTAGTACCTTGAGGGTCATCATCATTATCGGTGATTCCTCTCGCGCTTGTTAACAACTTACATCATTGGCTGGTAATCGGGTGATGTCTTTCCATGTTCGACATCAAAACATCTTTTCACATGGATCAACTTGTACTTCAGGCGAAGATTGAACAATTTTGAAGACCCTGGATCTAGTTTCATCCATCCGAGCTGCGATATATTTAGGAAAATAAAGACATCAAATGTACATCATAGTTGCACAGATAATCATCCAAGCTAAGGGATAATGACTCTACCAGAATCATTAGTCTTCTGCACAGACGATTGTCTATCCTATGTACATGAAAATGAATTTATAAAGCTGAGAATGGGAATGCCCACCTCAGCTAGATCATGAAAATATTATGAAGATAATGTATTGTATTGTATCTTATTACAGGTCACCTTCCAGTTCGAAAAACCTCAGATCCTCATGATAAAGCATTTCACCCGACATCAGAAGATTTACGACCTCATGCTTTAGGGGGCAACTGTTATAGACATATTTGGGCACTGCAACCCCAATCACATATGTCAATAAACCAAGGGCTTTAAAACCCCTAAAAGTGTTGTTTCATACCCTAAAGGATCAAGGTCAACTGATTACATCATTTCCCAGAAGTTCTCCCTGAAAAACTGCTCAGAATTGGTCAAAATTGAACCATATAGACTGCTCCATGCCGAGGGTGCAATGCATCTCACCTACTACACACAAAGGGTGTGATGCATACTGAAAATCCCTTTTGTAGGGTGTGATGAGTGACAGTAGACAAATGGCAAAGGCAGTTTGCTAGGTGGAAACTCAAAGAATATTCTAGAAACTGCTCATATGACACTTGCCTCTCTGAATTCACCTAGGGATGAGTAAGAGATCATGAAATCTCCAAGTGGAACCAAGAACTATCAGTGAAATGACACTAATCAAAATCCTAGAAGCTGACTCACTCTCCTGCAAACATCTATATATGGATCCCTCATCTTAGAGATCCAAAGGCTGGAATTTTGTAATTTGTAAGGAAGTGTTGTTGGTTTCTCTTTGAGACATTGTATTGTTAGGTGATCTTGCTTTTTATGAGGTGAAGAGGGCTTTCATGCTAGGAGGATGATGTTGGATCAGACAGCTTGGTTGTAATCCTCTCTTCTACTACTTCTATCAATAAAGCTATTTGAGTTTTCCTCCATATACTTGTATATCTCTGAATCTTGTATTTATATATGCATTTGGTATGGTTAATGTACATTTGATCCTATATTGTTTATGGTTGTAGATATCTATCCTTTGATGGTATTTTGCTGCTTTGACTCTAGAGGTGTTCTTTGAAGTGGGACAAGTGAGAAAGGAGTGGTGAAAGCTCTATCAAGGGAGAGAGGAAACAAGCAAGGAGACTAGCGAAAGACTGAGGTTGGTACTCTCTGCTTCTCTCTCATCTATCTCTCATAAAGGAAAACACAAGTAACTTTGGTTTGTTTGTTTCTAAGATAGCTACCCATCTTAGTGGGACTAGCAGCCCTGAATGGACACTAGTTTTCCCGATAACACCTCCACTAATTAAATTATATGCAGAAACAAGAACTGAGCAAGAAAGAATTAAAACACCCAAGTGACACTGTTATTTTTGAACTAATGTCCCCGGAAACACCCAATGTGGGAAAACCAATGTGGCAGCTGATGGTTTTTATTATTAAGAAATAATTTTTTAATACAATCTTTGAATGCCTTGTTGGCTATCCAATACAGAGAATCTGAATGATAGAGAGATGAGTGAGATATACTTGACACTATCACTGATGATCCAACACTTATCCAACCACTGATTGACTAACACCTAGCTGCCTCTGCGTAGTTTTTGTGCAATCACTGTGCTGCTCTACGTCACAGCTTCTGGAAACTGTGTCAGACCTTTAGTTGATCGACTTGCCTCAGGAACTTAGATTTTCTGCCCTCTTCATCTCACACCCCGACTTCTGTCTTTCAAACTCGATTCTCTAACAAACTTTCAGATCTCCTCTCAGGCTCTCCGCAGCCTTTGCATGGCCCTATGCTGCCCAACGTGGCTCTGTGTAGCCTCTTCTGGATCTCTCTCTTCCTTCTTTGCGATGTATCCCCAAATCAAGAAACTCTCCAACCAGAAACAATCTTTACCCCTCCCTGCAAGAAATCACTTTGATATTTTCTCTGGAAATTGTTGCGCTGCTCTCATCAGAAATCGATCTCTTGATCTCTCATTCGATGTGTTTTCCAAATGCCCATCAAGCCTCCTCTTATAATATTCTTGTTGAGAACCAATGGCCCAGATTAGATTCTAATCAATGGCTTAGATCATTTTGGCTTGATCCTCATCTTCTTCTAGAAGTTTCATGTCAAGTTTGATTAATACCTTTTAATTATTTTAATTTCCTAAGTTTAGACTTAGGCACTCATTAAAAATAATTAATTATTTTAATAAAATTGTCTCTAGGTGGAATTTCCCAAAACGATTTCTGGGTATTCTGGAATACATGTTCCAAGCCTCCCTACGAATTGTGAGGCTTAGACCACATTCGATGCTACCAGAAATAAACACTTCCTCTTTGCGAAGAATGTGTTCTAGTAATGCAACTTGTTGATGCATCACCCTTCTCTATAACATATCCCTCTGCGTTGTTGATGTCTGCATCACTTCCCACCAACTACTGCACAAATTTTAAATATGTACTACTATTGACCCTGCCACTTCCAACAATGCATCTATCTTACAACCCTTGCAAATGTTGCATATATGTTGCTGTTGGCCATGCCACTGCCAACGCTGCATTTGCACTACAACCTTTTCCAACTACTGATACCATTTCTTCAACAATGGAAAAGCATCCAAAATATTGAACCAAAGTTGTTGAGCATGATTCATATGTTGCTGGAGTTCTTACTGTTGTTATCTTGTATGTTGTCACTAAAGCTACTGCACTACTACTGAGTCTTCTCTATGCCAACTGCACTTCTTCCAATACTAGCTTTGCACTGTTAAGAATCTGGCGCTCCTAGCCACTACAATTGTCCCACCGACACTCCCCTACATCAACTGATCTCGGTCCATCATGCTACTTCTAATATGGACTCCTGTAGCAAGGTATTGATACAAGAGGTGGAATCCTCAAGGATCCTACCCAACTATAGTTCTTTCGAACTACAGTACTAGATCACCCCACCTCTCCCCTGGAGGTATACAGGTAATCATGGTGAACTCCTCTTCCTTGATCTTTGCAGCTGGAGCCTGTGGATCATGTTTCTCATCCTTGTCCTTCTTCTTGAGAAGACATTGTGTAGCGTAGTGACCAAATTCACCACACTAGAAACATTTGATCTTTGAAACATTTTTCTTCTTCTTCTACTACTCCCGCTGCCCCTTAAATGCAAGGGCTGCATTCTCTTCCTCCTCATTGGGCTTTGTCCCACTGTTGTTGTTGTTGTCAAGTTTGCACTTGACTAAGTCCACCTCATCTCTTCCTATTGAAGAGTAGCCCACATTCCTTACCAATCTAGAAATTTCTCTCTGCCTAGGATACTCTAGACAAACACTTGCCATTCTTCTGAATCTAAATTTAGGGCCAACCTTACCATCTCTGTAGGTTGAGGTGTTGATCCTACAGATGTCAACTGATCTCAAACTTCCTAAATCTTTGGCAGGAATAGATCAATGCATCCCCCTTTCTCCATCCTAGCTGATCTCAACTTCTCCTCCGAGTACATCTTCTGTTGCTCGGAAGATCCTTGATATAGCATAGCCAAGGCATCCCACATATCTTTGGTTGCCCCTTTTCCAGCAATGTGACATACAACGTGATCCCTCACTACATCGAGGATCAATCGCTTGGCCTTTGCCATCTTAGCTTTGTACTTTTTGAGTGGATATACATCACCAGATACAACTACCACACTATCGACGTACATCTTGAGATCATGCTCATCCAAAAGGTGTGAGATCCTAGCCTTCTAGATCACATAGTTACATGCTCCATCCAACCGATCTTGATCTCTTAGTTCGTTAGCTTCCATCTCTGCCAGAAAAATGTCAAACTACCTCCTATATCCTCTACGTTGCTATTTAGCTAGCCTATTCACTCCCTACTGGAGTTAGTATATCTTCTCCTCTCGACTGTTGCTCTATAAATGAGAAATCGAATTCCCTGGCTAGGAATTCTTTGATGAAGAAATTCCCTCAAGCAGTGTCTCCTTCCTTCTTCAGACCTTTTTCTGCCCCAGCAACTACTATAGAAAACTACGTCTCACCTAAAACTTCTCTGTGTTGAAGCTTCTACTGCACTACTCCCTTTGCCGCTGACAAATATTGATTTGGAAATCTTACCTCTCTGTTGACTCATGCAGAAAGAGATCTTCCATGAAAATCTTTCCCTCCTTGCTTGGACTACATAATCCCTCTGGGGATTCGATCTGCTGCCTACACAATACTTCGATCTCCCTCCTTCTCTTCAGCGTTGGCTCTTCCTGTTTGCTCCCTTGCTTCAACTTTCCTCTGATACCATGTGAAAATTTGGAAAACCGAAATTTCTACTGCAACAACTGATTAAGTTTCTTCTATTTGTCAAATAACTGAACAAATTATTTACTATGTTCTATGGTAAATATCGAAACCAATACATTGTAGCCTCCACTAATTAAACTATATGTAGAAACAAGAAATGAGTAAGAAAGAATTAACACACACAAGTGGCACCGTTATTTTTGGACCAATGTCCCCAGAAAAACCCAATGTGGGAAAACTAGTGTAGCAGCTGAGGGTTTGTATTATTAAGAAATAATTTCAAAATACAATCTTTGGTTTCCTTCATGGATATCCAATACAAAGAATCTGACTAATATAGATATGAGTGAGATATATCTCACACTATCACTGACAATCCAACACTTATCGAGCCACTGGTTGACTAGCCCCTAGTTGCCTTTGCACAGTTTCTACGCAATCACTACGCTACTCTACTTCACATCTCCTAGGGACTGGGTCACTCGTTTGGTTGATCGATTTTCCTCAGGAAATTTGAATTTCTTCTCTCCCGATCTCACACCCTGACTTCTAGCTCTGAAAGTTGATTCTTCAAAAAAAAATTCAAATCTCCTCTCAAGCTCTTCGCAGCCTGTACATGGCCCTACACTACCCAGTGTGGCTCTGCATTGCCTCTTCTGGATCTCTCTCTGCCTTCTCTACGATGTATCCCCATATTAGGAAACTCTCCAAATAGAAACTATCTCTGCTCCTCATTGCAATAAATCACTTCGATATTTTCTCCAACAACTGCTGCGCTGCTCTCTTCAGAAATCGATCTCTTGATCTCTCACTCGATGTGTTTTCCAAATGCCCATCAAGCCTCTTCTTATAATCTTCTCATTGAGAAACAACAACCCAGGTCAGATTCTAATAAATGGATTAGATCATTTTGGCTTGATCCTCATCTTCTTCTAGATGTTTCACCCCCAATTCGATTAATACCCTTTAATTATTTTAATTTCCTAAAACTATTTCTGGGTATTTTGGAATACATGTGTCCAAGCCTCCCTGCAAATTTTAAATCTTAGAGCACATCCGATGCTACTATAAATCAATAGGGACAAGCCCTCCATATTGATGTTGTGCCATACTCAACTCAAGTTGCTGGCCCTTGCTGACTCGGTCATCCCATATGATCTGTCTCGACAACTCCACCTCTCTCAACCCAATGCATAATGGTGAGATAATAATGATTTGGACCTTGTCAGTGTGCCTCTGATGCAAACTATGTTGAAATCCCAACATTTTCTCTTCGCACTACCCCTTGTCAATGTGTAGCGCCAAGGATGGTTGCACATTCTCCTCCATCATAGCCTCAACTTGAGCCTCCAACTGCTCCTCTACTGACAACCCATCATATAAAACATCCTCATCGGTCAACTGTAGGTGACTATTTTTTGACAACTCTGTCATAGATCTGGATGCCTCTGTGCCTATCAGGTCCCCATCAATGGTGGAGATGACTCCTGGCACCACATCAACTTGTGGTGCACTGCTATCACTTGAAAACTCAATCACAATACTGTGTACCTCATCAACTATTGACATCTCATCAACAAGTGTATGCTCAACTGTATCCTTGCCAACCATGGCCCCTTCACCAAACTCCCAAAGGGATAGGGACACCTAAATGTCATGTCCCAATGATTGGTATGCTCTCCAATTTACTGCTAATAACTCCACATTAGTTGCAATCATGTCTTGCCATCTTGATTCATTATCCATAACTTTGGGCATAGTGGATTTGTTGTATGATTGAGAATGGCCCTGATTCCCAATTGTGGCATGAACCAGCTACTCCCCCACATCAATCATCATTTGTTGCATCCTAATCACCTCATTCAAGGTTAATGCCATGCTTTTTTATTTTAACCTTTCTTTGGATCCCATGATTTCTTAGTTTTTTATTTTGGTCTTGTCATCAATTTGCTTAAGTCCCACAACTGGCCAAGATCATGGCTCTGATACCATTGTAACATTCCTAATGGGAAATATAAAGTGATAACAAAAAATAAATCATAAAAATGTAACCATAAAACTAACACACCAACAAAATGACAAATCACACCAAAAATTGTACCAAGAGCTGAGCCATTTTATTAACTGAGAAAATAAGGTACATATAAATGAAGAAGAGGAACATGGGCTTGCTACAACAAGCTAGTCAAGTCCTAGGTGAAAATGGAGCTACCAAGTGTTGGAAATTTATCTCCCCAAGTCTCTGCACTGCCCCAGTAAATTATGCTACTATTAGTTGGAAAGGAGTTGGTGTTTCGAGCCTCTAAATTGCTTAGAAAATTCCAAGAAATTAATTAGAGCCTCCTCACAAGGAACCCTGAATGACCCAGAGAAATCTCATGGACCCAAGTGGTGGAAATGGTCCTAGGGTAAAATTCACCCTTCTTGTTGGCTTGAAAGAGTCATCAGGGGGAAGACCCTAGGTTCGGGCACAGGAGGCCAACAGTGGTCTGTTGAAGTCTAGGACAACATTGACATTTTCACCTTACCCTAAAGGGCAAGGAGTCTCACCTGAGGCGCGTTGCGACCAAAAGGGAGAAGGGTTCAACATGGGGGCGAGGGAGTATCAATCGGGTGCATTTGATCACATACATATATATCCATTATACGTAAAACAGAGATAGCATCATCCTTGAGAAAATCTATGAATTAACGTCTACATGCAATTGATAGGCCATTCAAAATTTTAATAGACACATTAAGCACAAGGCCAAAATACATTAGAATTTGTAACCAGCATCGGCTATATCTTATATTAAACTTAACATGAAATATTACAACATGATCTGGCATTTGCTATAAACATTACATAAAGTACTTGGCTCAGTCCCATAGGTTCAGATTGGTTCCACGACTAAGTCCCTCGGATCCCAACACTCTGTCATTCAGCCTCTACAACTGTGTATCCCTTCACTTGCTCTCAGCTTCAACTGAATCCTTCTTCCACTAGCTAGTCCAACAACAACCGTTTTCTTCTCTAGTCTTCCCCTTTTATATCCTTCTCTACTGCCTGGACTGCCAGTCTTGCTTGGCTGTTCTCCCCCTTGGCTGCTTCTACACCTTCCACCTCCTCAGCAACCTTTGTTTTCCGTTGCCACCTTGCCACCACTCTTCTGCAACTGTTCATTCCGCCACCTAATCATTGCTGCCATATGTTTCTTTCCCGCCCTTCAGTCAGTGAAAACTGGTCAAAACCTTTTAAAATTAAACGAAGGTCCCAATAGGCCTCGACCACAATTTCTTGACTCATCCCCAAGTCATTTCATTTCGACCTTTGTCGATTCTAATATTACTTCCATGTGCTCTACAAGTGGTGGTTGTGTTACTACCAGTGTTGTCTTTGCTATTTGATGTACCGGCACTTCTGTTGCTTCAATCATTACTTGCAGAGTGGGTGCCTCTTCTACCTCAATCTGAGCTTGCGGCGTGGAATTTGTTCCTGTGGCCTCTTATTTCCCTTGTGGTTCCCCTATTCCAAATGAAGGCTCCAACTCTAGGACCGAGGTTGTTGTCCACTACCTAAACTCAGTGTATCTTTGAAGGGCCAGGTTCGAGTTGGCGAGAATTGCATCACCGCCTTGGGTGAACACCTTGGATGATTGCGATGTTAGGGTTGTTAGTTGTTGGGTCTACAAGTCGTTCCATTGCTGGCCACTGGAGTCGCATACCTCCTTCAAGAGTAGAACTTGCATTCGAATCGAGGGCCACAGATCTCTGATTATCCGTTTCATCTTCGCTGACTCCTCCTCAATGCTGTCAACCTGGGCCTAGAGGATGTCGATTTGATCATTGATATACTATAGTGGGGTATGGTCTGTACAATCCCTTGTGCTAGCGAACAGTGACTTAATTTTTTCTTTGAGCCGGTAAAATAGGTGGCTCTTTAGTGCTAGACTACTTGAACAGTCATGGACCTTGTCCATTATGGGGTATCTATCGGCGAGGGCCTCAGCCAAGGCTTGCTTCTTCACTTCCAGTTCCCTGACCTTTCCCTCGACCGTCTGCGTGTAAATTTCCACTGGATCTAGTAGTGTGGACCTTACTGGTCTAGCTTTCATCTCATCTCAGCATCAGTGGCTTCCAAGCATGTGCACGCCATCTGTATGTGATCACAGCAGCTGACTAGCGTGTAGGCAACCATGTCCGTCGGTGCTTCAGTGTTGGCCTCGGTGACAGTCGGCCATATTGATCTAAACCATTGTGTAATCTGATCAACTTGGGCTTGCAATTTCATGTTTGCTTGTCGTAGGCGATCTCACTCCTCTGTCACCATGTGTAATTTATTCATTTGTTGTTTGTGTTCTTTATTCAGGTCCTCATGGAGGCTCTCGACCTTGTGTGCTGCTTGCTAAATAAATGAAAATAATTGGGCTAATGACCAGTGATGGAGCGTATCGGCCTGCATTGTGCTCGGTTCGGGGAACTGATGCTATAGGGGTAGGCCAATGGTGATGGATTTGTTGGAATGGGAGGTAGGTGAGTGGACTTGTTGTGATGGCGGAGTGAACTGTGGGGTGGTTGGAATAATGCTAGGGTTTGGCAGCACTATGAGCTTTACAGGGAGAGTTGGCAAGTATGGTTCATTCCTTCCCCCCTGTCGAATGGTATCTAGGCATCTCCCTTCTGGTGGGTCTAACCCAAGCATTGGTGATGTACTCTCTATTGGTGGCGTTCCCACAGTAGGGGTGGTGCCCTTTTTCCGGCCGGTTGACTGAACTTCTGCTTCTGCAATAGTCCTTTGCTGGACGAATGGGAGGATCTCAGACAGGGTCACGGAGGTGCAAGTGCTTTGTGGGGATGACTCCCGTGACTGATATAATGTGTTGGATGTAGTAGCATGGATCTCTTCAACTATAGTGGTTGCGAGGATTGACTACTCGACCTCAATTGTGAGGTCAACGATTGGGCCTGACAGGTTAATTTTTGGCTTTTTAGTAGCCAACTTTTTGGCAGTCGAGGTTCGGATAACTCGCTTTTTCTAAGGTATGGGGACTATGGTCTGGGAGGGAGCCTGAGTTGCTCCCAAGGGAAATGCCATAGCGAGTGGTGGTGTTACAATGGGGGAAAGCATGGTGGAACCTTGAAATTGCTCAGGATAGTTGCTCTCACCTGGGTCGAAGCTGGTGACTGTCCGTCTTAGTTTGAACATATTTTCCTCCACCCGGGGTAGCATCAGCTGGAGTGATTCATCGATGGCCCGTTTTTGACTACTCTCTACCCCCTCTCCCTCTCGCCCCTATGGCATCAAGGCTCCGAAAAGGTACTTGGGTTTCCCTTCTCTTATCTCATAGGCCACTCCCGTCCAAGACTCCACCTCTCTGCGCAATGCTTCCTCCATCAGGCTAAACCTCTACGGCCTCAACTTAAATGTGCTCGAGTTGACACACCGCGGTCTCAGGTAAGTGCGCGTGTGGGAGGTGCCAAATCAGAGCTCGTTTGAGAATTCATCCAATAGAGCCTCGGGTATCCTCTCGGTGGACCAAATGGTGTCCAACATCTGCTTGTACTAGCCCTTGAAAGCTCTGTCGTTGATTTCCTTTGTGTTGGGATCCCCTGATGCCTTCTACAGTTCATCCCGGATCACAATTGGCTGGTATTCGGAAATGGTTTCTATTTTCCTCTCTTGTGGTGGCCTCCATTTCCACATTTCCAGTGCCATTAACAAGTACCCGAACACAAACCAAGTGCTCCTCCTATACACATCTTCACAAGCCTCGAACAGTTCATTGAGCACGAAGGCTAACCAGTTGAGTACCTCTCCTTGGCAACAATGTTCTACAACTGAAATGACATCCAAGGTGCACTTGTTCCTTGTGAAGTGCCACATTGTTTTACCTACAATGAGGTAGCAAGAGAACTTGATAGTATCCTTGTTAATCTTGTCTAGTTTTTCTCTCCTCCCACCTCACTCCGTCTCGTATCTGGCATAAATGTTGTCCTCGGTCTGCTTCTTTCCCTGCTTGGCCTCGGCCTAGAACATTGTGCTAACTACATTTCCAACTTCGTCCAGCCCAGTGAGTTGACTGATATCCTCCACATGGACGGGATACTCCTTATCCGACCATAGCGACCCTCCATGCATCCTACTTGTCAGCAATTTTGTGCACTGCATGGTGGAAAATTGGGTGTCGAATACAGGAAGATTTCTTAAGTGGAATAGCGTGGACCTCCATATCCCCTTGAACTCTTCTCTAATCCTGGAGGTCCTGGTGCCATCCTCCTTTCGAAATTCTTTCGCATACACTTCCCTTTTCATGGTCGAAAACTGGAAACCGTCTGTGAAGTCATTGTTAACCAGATTCGACCTATCATACTTTCCATACAGATCATTCACTACTTCAATTCATGCATCCAAAGAATTTTGTGGGGCTGATGTTATTACTTTCTCCATCGCTTCTCTTCTGTGGTAAACTATCTGCACTAGAGGTTTCTTGCTTCTCGTCCTCTACCCCTGTTCTTCAGAGCGAACCTGGAATTCTTCTATGATCTACAATTGAAATTCTAGAGTCCCCCGCATCCTCCTATGATTTAAGTAGCCGACTCTGACACAAAATACCCTGACTGATGAGGCTTTAACAAATAATTTCTCCAGTGACCTTTCCATGTATTCTAGCTATATCCTGCCGCATTTGGATGACTTGGACGTGACAACTATGACGTGGTCTGGAAAGTATAGAGTGGGATGCATGGCATCTTTATTTTGCCATGATGGGCTTGTTTATTAAATAATTATATGCTTAACGGGAAATATTTTGCGACCCTATCTTGACAGTTTCCTTATTAATTACTTAATCGGGAAATAATTACTAGTACGATGGATGGGATGGGTACTTGTGCGGTCATCAATTATGGAAAAGGTTTAGACCTACATGTATTATGCTGATTAGGATGACATGTGTGGCCACTATCTCCACTGACTAGGCCTACCGGTGTGACCACTAATGCTACCCCCCCGACCACAAATAGGTTGCAGCATACTAAGTTTTGCCGCAACCTTATTATCTCGATATTTTTTTTTTAACTTGCTGAAGGGCTTCAGGCGCGCGCCATTCACCCATCCTTATAGTAGGACACCATCCAGTTGCGCGAGCCTTACTGCATCTGATTCTCTTATTTCTACGACTATGAACGGGCCTAACCAGTGCATCTGCAGCTTCCCTGGGTACTTTTGGAACTTGCTATCATAAAGGATCACATGGTCTCTGACTTCAAACGACTTCTTCCTAATGTGCTTATCATGCCAAGCCTTTTTTCTTCGTTTCTCAATCCACTGATGGAACTCTTCTAGGAACTAGGTTTCGTTGAGTTCCATTAGCTGGCTTATCCTATCCCGCAAGGCAATGTTATCCATCATTCCCGTAGCTTCTGAGATGAGCATGCTGGGTAGTATAAATTATGCTGGTACCACCACTTCTCTTCCATACACAAGATGAAATAAATCTTTCTTGTGCAACCTTTTTACTGTTGTCCTATATTCCCAAAGAGTCGCTAGAATTCTTTCTTACCAGTCATCTTGGTTGGAAGATACGACTTTTGTTAGCCCTTTCTCTATTATTTTGTTAAATGGTTCTATGGCATCGTTGGCTTATGGGTGATACAGACTACTCTTATTATGCTGAACCATAAAAGTCGTTAGCAGAGTCTCAATGGTTTCATTCAGAAAGTGGGTTCCCTGGTTACTTATGAGGCTCCTTGGGCATCCGAACCTTGAAATAATATTTTCAAAAATGAACCTTGTTGTTGTTTCTAAGTGCAGTCTTTCACTGGTGTGGCCTCTGCCCATCTTGTAAGGTATCATGTCATTATTATTATGTATTGGGCTTGCGAGTGGCTTGCTAGTGGAGCAATTGGTCTAGTGAAGTCTACTATCCACTTATCAAAGAGTTGCACTGTATGGACCAGATGTAGTGGTAACTCACCACGCCGCGAAGGCTTACCGACCCTTTGACAGACATCATACTCCTTGGAAACTGATTTAGAATCCTTATGGATAGTGGGCCACCATAATCCTGCGTGGAGTATATTTCTTATGGTGGACTTACCTCCTACATGACCTCCTGTGACCCCTGCGTGACACTCCCATAAGACATCCTTTCTTTCGTGCTACAAGACACAACACCTGAGTATTTGGTCCAAGCCCATTTTATAGAGGTGTCCTGTGATGAGCTGGTAATTTGCTACCCTGACCACCAAGTTTCATGTCTGCGCTGTTGTGTATCCCTCTAGGCAACGACCTGTTGTTAGAAATGCAGTGATCTCTTCTAGGTGGTCAGGAATCACCTCTATCCTAAATAAGTCAGCATCAAGCAACAGATCGTCTATTGCTCCTTTATTCTCCCCTGTATCCAGTTGCGGCAGGTGATTTGGTCCTACATTCAATCTGCCAGGCTTAACAACCACTTCAAACATGAATTACTAGAATAGTAAAAGCCACCTGCATATTCTTCCTTCTAGTACTGGCTTATTTACTAAGTATTTAGTGCAGAATGGTCTGTAAAGAACTTGAACGATGCACCCAGTAAGTAGTGCCTGAACTTTTGGAGAGAGTAGGCCATTGCCAATGCTTCCCATTTGGTTTTTGTGTAGTTCCTTTCCGCCGTAGAGAGCTTTCTGCTAGTGTAGTGTATTGGATGGTCCATCCTTTTCTCCCCTGGTTGCGTTAAGAGTGCTCCTAGAGATATTCCAGGCGTGTCAATATGTATGTGGAACATTTTGTTCCAGTCTCAGTACACCAATATGGGAGCGCTTACTAATCTTTCCTTCAATTTATTCAGAGTTTCTTGACAGTCCGCAATCCAGATGAATTCTTCTGTCCTCTTTAGCAATTTTTCCATCGAGGCTATTATGGATGCATAGTTCCTGATGAACCATCTGTAGTCCCCTGTGGGACCAATAGTTGCCCTTTGTTGTTTCACATAGCGTTGTGGTTCCATGTGGACAATTGCTGCAACCTTGGCGGGGTCTACACAGACTCCATCCTTTTAGACGATATGGCCCAGTAGAGTTGAGAAGGGAACTACGAAAATACATTTTTTTTATTTAAGGAAATCTACAACTGTCTACACCTCTCGAACATCACTCTTAATAAGCTGGTATGCTTTTTCAATAGGCTGTATACTGTCCAATCGTCCATGTAAACTTCTAGGAACTTATGAATATAATCTCGGAATGTAGCTATGACAATCCTCGAGAAGACTGCTGGTGCATTCTTTAGTCCGAATGGCATCACATTGTATGAATATGACCCCTACTCAGTCGTGAAAGTTGTTTTCCTTTTGTCCTCTTCAGCTATTTGGACCTAGTGGTAACCTGAGAACCCATCTGTGAATGAGTATGCTTCATTCCCCGCAACATTGTCTAGGACTTCATCGTTGAATGGTGTGGGGAACAGGTCATGCACACATGCATTATTCAGGCTTCTGTAATCAATGCATACTCTAATTTTGGTTGTGTCCTTCTTGTTCTAAATAACCATGGGGCTTATCTAGTCATCTTCATCTACCGGAAATATGATTCTTGCATCCAACATTTTGTCAATTTCCCTTATAACTTTCTCTTTTACCCTTGGGTTCAGTCATTATGGTTTGTGCTTTATTGGTCGGGCGTCTAGTTTCAGAACAATTTTCATTTCTCCCAGGTTACCTTTTATTCACTTGATTTCTGCCACTGAAGCTAGGAACAGGTCTTGGTATTCCTGCAATAAATCAAAGATTTCTTTGGTGGTTTGTTTGTCCGAATAATCTTCCACCGATGCTATTTTGGGCTTATCTTCTGTTCCCACATTCTGTCTTCTTAGCTTCACTGGTAGGATATGGGCACCTTCTATCGAAGGGCTCTCTCGAATACCTCTTTCCCCTTCCGTTTCTCCAAAGGCTAGGTGTCTAAGCCACTCCAATCCGTCCTCTTCTGGTTCTGCATCTATTTTGTCGCAGGTCGCAAATCCTAACGATTCCATATCGTACAAGAATTGTAGAAAATTTCCATCATGCCCTACTTCAATTGACATCCTTGGGGTGAACAAAACCCCTTTTATTTCCTGGAGTACCCCTGTCATTTGTGCCTCATTACCCATGAATGAAAAATTGTTGATGAATTGTTCGTCCAAGGTACCCCAACTAGTTGTATGTCGCTGTAGCTCCTCCTCAATATACCAAGCCCAGGGGACAGTGCCGAGGGTCTGTGTAAATGCATGTACCCATAAATTCTTTGGCAGTCCTTGGCTCTCCCAGCTAGTTGTGCAGTCCTTGATGTGCTTCTTGGGACTCAAATCTCCCTTGTATTTCCCTTCATCCTGTGGTCGATCTGCCTCTTGGCCAAACCTCTCCTTCATTGCTTGCTTAGTGCTCCTCCATTCTTTTAATACTTTGCAGTGCACCTTACACCATCTTGCTGACATTTCCATAAGCCCGATGTCGAGAAAGGGAATCCTTTGATCTTCTGCTATTCCCTGGTCCACCCTATCTAAAAAAAGGTCCACTAGCTCAAGAACATAGTACTTTGGGTAGTCGTCCACTCCCATGTCTCCCCAGTTTATTCGGCTTATCATTGCACATCGTCGAGTGGTCAGCTCGTATCCACCCTACTTCCATGCATCCCATGTAGCTTCTAAACCAGTCTCCGAGCTTTGAATGCTTCTCCAGCTAACTGATCCTCTAGCCTTAGGATTTATGTAGTCCTCCCTTTTCCCTGTTGTGAGTGTATATAGCTGGTTTAACACCCTTGGTTCATCCCTGTCATCTGCTGGATCTGTAAACCTAGGTCCTTGGTAGGGGTCTAATGGCCAGATCACCCTTAGCCCATCTACTTCAAAAATCATTAGATCCTTCTTCAAATCTATGACAGCATAGTTTTTATAAGCCCAGTCAATCCCTAAGAGTTCCAGATAGAGGTATTTATTCCCCATAATGTCAATTACTTCGAACTCAGTGTGCGTTTTCACCCCTACCACATTAACCTCTACATTTTCCAATCTCCCAATGGGCAGTATGCAGTATTGATTTGCCATTCTTAATTGAATTGGCGAGTACTTTAGCTGTGGCTTCCCCATTGCCTCCCAAGTCTTCCTGGGTAGGATGTTTACATCCGATCCTAAGTCTAGCATGTTGTCCCTTATTTGGAACCCTTCCACTTGCGCACTGTTTCAGAACTCCTTTCCTCTCCTTTTCTTATTCCGCTTCACTCTCCTAGAAGCTTTCTCCGGCAAGGTTACACATGGTTTTCCCACTCCCTCTCCCTACATGGATACTGCGGCCTTTAATCTTTTCCACAATTCCTTTAGCATGTCCTCATCCTCAACAATTTTCAAGAGCAATTTAAACCACTCCCCAATCGGCTAGGTGTGATCAGGAACATGGACTTGCGGTCTTTGATTGTCTCTATATTCGGTCATTCTCTCGAACAATTTGGTTGCTTCTTGATAGTACTGTCTTTGGCACTCGAGCTGATATGCCTTTTGTGGTGATGTCACTTTGATGATCAAGGGAGGGTCCTCTGCATAGTGGTCCTCCCCTATTTTCTCCCCTCCTCGGGTGACTATATTGATATTGGTCGTGGGGAGGCCATCATCGGTCTGAGGCTCAACATTCACCAAGTTGGCTCCCCACTGCTTGGTTCTCTCTTCCCACTTCACAATGAGCTCTGGGAAGTCCTCTGTCGCATGGGTGTTAACTCTGCACTATGAACACCAGGGTCTTCTCGGGAATGAGCATTCTCTAGCAACATGTCCTTCCTGGTCATAGTTGTAACACCTTAAGGGCCCTCTTCCTCCCATTCTTCCTTCACATCCATTTCCTCCTCACCCTCCTCAACTTGCTTCATTGACCCTGAATGTGGATCTATCTAGTCTTTCTGCTAGAGCATCCAACGCTTGGCACTGATCGGTGTGATGAGTTGTCGATGTGAAGAACTCACAATAGTTGTTATTGGGGACATTGAGTATTTTCGCATGATTGGGCACATCCATAGCAGGTGTCCATATGCCCTATAGATCTCGCAGAAGTCCTGGTTATTCCTTCCTAGGAAGGGTCCTTGCGCTCCGACTGCTGCAACCCCTGTGGTGGGAGGGGTCCCTGACGACCCTACCAGCCCCCCTAGGTGATTAACTCCCCACAACCGTTTGCATTACGTCCTAACATGCCCCTCCACTAAGCAGCGGGCGCACTAAACATTGGGCATGGCTAGTTGTATGGGCTAGAGATCCCTCAGCTTCTTGGTCAAGTTCCTGATTTGGCTGTGAAAACCTATGATCATCGGATCTTGCAGACTTGTGCCTATCCAGTATCCATGGGGGTATCCTGCCATAGCTTCTATCCAGGATGCTTGCTCCAATGCATCCTGCAGGGTTCCTATCTTCTGTGTGTCAGTGGTGTTCTAGTTAAAGGCAAGAGTGCCTTGATAAACCAGTCCTGCTGGTGATTTGGGTCCAGGGTGTAACTCAACTTGGTAATGGCATCCTTAAACCTTTGCATGAGCTCCCAATCCATCTCACCCTTCCTTTGCTTAATTTCCCATAGCTCTGATAACCCCTACTAGTCTGTCTGCGATACCTTTAATTCCTGCACGAAACCCCCCTTAATATCATCTATTGTGGGATTATGGTTCTTCTCTGCCCACTTTATGAACCAGTGTAGAGCCCTTTCTCTTAGCGTGGTCTGGAATTCTACCACCTGAATGTTATCTGGAGTCTGACAAGCCCTCCAAATGGCTTCGCAGAGGTACCAGTGCTGCTCCACATCCTCGTTTCCCCTTCCTGCAAATTCTGGATATCTAGTAAACGACCTTGCCATACTGCTCTGAGTATGGGCTAACAACACAAAATCTTTTCTTCTCAGCTGTTGGGATCCTTGTAGTCCTAAGTTACTACTATAGTTGTTTCTTGCATTACTTCCAATATTGAAACTGGCCCTGTATCTCTCCCACGCACTATATACTCGCGTTGCCTTGGTTAAGCTAATAACAAGTTCCTCTAGTTTATGATAAGGTACCAGGGGAAGGTTGGGGAAAATGCCACTTATGTTTTGGGGTTGGTGCTGTTGAATTTTGATGGATGCTTCTTCCTCATCCAATAACCTCCTCATCACATTGCCCACATTGTCTTCATCTCTTTCCTCATGCCGATATGGTTTCTAATCTTGTGGTTCTCCTTCTACAACCTGCAGGGAAGGTCATTCGTCAGTTCCCTATTGTGATTCTACTTATGCAACCTATAGGGAAGGTCCTCCTTGAGTTCATTGTTGCGATCCTCCTACTGCAACCTACAGGGAACATCCTTCTTCATTTCCCTGGCTCCGACATCCCTCTTTCTTGCACTCGGGTTGCCTGGCGCTGTCTTCTCCTTCCTCTTCAACTCGGGGTTTTCCCATCACCGCTCCTACTTGGTGGGGCCCCCTCCTCCTCTTCCCTAGAGCCTAAGACGCTCTTGTCTGCCACTTTTCCGCTAGAAACGCCCTCCTCTATCTTCTCAATCTTTCCACATCCATCCCCTCAATAGCATCCCTATCCCTCAGTAAGCAGCATCTCCCCCTCTAATTATTTCCCCTGGTACTTGGGTTTTACACTTCCATCCCGGTAGTGGGTAAAGGCAGCAGTCCTTCCTCTACCATAAACATCTTAATCCACGTCAGGGCTTATCTTATCAACTCCTGTCTCAGTCCAGAGCCAAACACAACTTTCGCCTTTGAGAAAGACTGGTAGCTCTTCGCAACAAACTCGACTATGTACCCTTCCACTGTAGTCTTCACCCAGAAATCGACTGCTATAGTCTGATGGTTATCTAGCTATTGTAGCAGTGCGATATTAGATGGAGTCCAACTGTAGTGAATTTTTGCCAATCCACTTGACTGACTCTTTCTCTTCAGCTCCCTCAACCAATTGTATAGGTCCTCGGGGAACTTGCACCAAAAAATTTCATACTGGTCATTGATGCCATCGACGTATAAAATCCCTTCACTTACCTTGTCGATTGGTTGATTCCTGTGGGCATCTTTCTCTACCACAAATTGATCTACTTTATGATTCCACCAATCTCTGATTTCTCTTTTAAATATCCTTGACACCATAGTCTGAACCAGTTCTCACAACTTCGGGTCCTGGCAATGGAACCATTTATTGGCTTGAAAGATTCATCAGGGGAAATACCTTGGGTTTGGGCACAGGAGGCCAACAGTGGCCCACTATATTCTAGGATAGCGCCGACATTTTCACCTTACCCCAAAGAGCAAGGAGTCTCACCCAAGGCGCATCGTGACCAAAAGGGACAAGGGTTCAACATGGGGTCGAGGGAGTATCAACTGGGTGCATTTGATCACATACATATATATCCATTATACGTAAAATAGAGATAGAAACATCCTTAAGACAATCTATGAATTAATGTCTACATTCAATTGATAGGCCATTCAAAATTTTAATAGACACACTAAGCACGAGGCCCAAATACATCAGAAGTTGTAACCAACATCGGCTATATCTTCTATTAAACTTAACATGAAATATTACAACATGATCCGGCATTTGCCATAAACATTAAATAAGGTACCCGGCTCAGTCCTGCGGGTTTGGATTGGTTCCATGACTAAGTCCCTCAGATCCCAGCACTCTAACATTCAGCCTCTGCCACTATGTATCCCTTCGCTTGCTCAAGGCTTCAACTGATTCCTTCTTCCACTAGCTAGTCCAACAAAAACCTTTTTCCTCTTTGGTCTTCCCCTTTTATATCCTTCTTTGTTGTCTAGAATGCCAGTTCTTGCTCGGATGTTCTCCCTCTTGGTTGCTTGTGTGCCTTCCCGCCTCCTCGGATGCCTTTGCTTTCCACTGCCACCTTGCCACCACTCCTTCACAACTGTTCATTTTGCCACCCAACCGTTGCTGCCATCTATTTCTTTCCCACCCTTCAGTCAATCAAAACTGGTCAAAACCTTTCAAAATTAAATAAAGACCCCAACACTTCTCCAACTATTTCTATTTTTGTCTGTTGACTGAAACACTAATTTTTGCTTGAAATATTGCTCAATTTTTTTTGTGAAATTAGTCCTGGACTCCCCTCACCAAACCCACAAAAACTAAGAAAGGGTTTGGGTTGAATCCACTGAACCCTGGTGATCCCCAACAATCGCAAATCACCCAATATGGCTAGAAATCAACCCACAGTTTGATATTACATAACTATGCCCAAATCTACCACTGGCTAAATGCTCCCTTGAGGTTTACCTCCAATCGCCAGCCCTTATCTCTCCATAATTCTTCTCTCTTCTTCCCTTGCGCAAGCTAAGCTAGAAACTCCTACACACTTCCAATTGAAGAGAATTTTGTCTCATAGATTTATTGCTCTCTATCCCTGCAAAATCAACGAAAAATTCCTGACTCCAATTAGGAAAATCCTCCTGCAAATAATGTTGGAAATAATACTGAGAGGGGGGGTGAATCAGTATTATCAAGTTCTTTTAATAAATCTTCCTTATTTATACTTTGAATTATTTTTTCATGTCAATACCATAAAATAATGAGCATGAACAAGAAAAACAGATAGTCACACCAAAGAACACCAGATATAAGGTGGAAACCCAATGTGGGTGAAAACCACCTGCTGCAATATGTCTCTATCTTCTTTCAAATTAGAAACTCCTTTTACAATGGTTTTGTACTGGTGCAGTCCTTTACCAGTACGCAGGCTGCAACCTGCAGAGAGCTACAACTCTCTCTCGTTTTCCAGTCTCTCCTGGAAGGGAGCTACAACCCCCTACTTCTTTTCTTTCAAGGACCACTTTTCATAAATTTTCAAACTGGATCCATAAACATCAAGAGATCATCAAGTACAAGTAAATCACCCAGTCAATTGCAGTAACCAGATCAATAGTAACAGTAAACTAAACCCAGAACACCTTATCAACAGAGAAAAGTCAGTCAAATAAATGCCTTAATACAGATCC
This sequence comes from Pinus tabuliformis, assembly GCA_031772625.1. Classification (NCBI taxonomy): domain Eukaryota; kingdom Viridiplantae; phylum Streptophyta; class Pinopsida; order Pinales; family Pinaceae; genus Pinus; species Pinus tabuliformis. Next base: position 102,969,264 of record CM062811.1, read on the forward strand.
GCAGTTTTCCTTTATCTGGCATGCGTTGCTACGCACTTCACCTTCTGCACCTCTGCGTATCCCCGCAGAGAGCCTTGAACTGCACTGCGTATCCACGCACTGTTCCTTTAAATGCGCCGCGTACCTTCACTGTACCCCCGCACCCACTGCTTCTATCGCGCCGCGTACTACTACTGTGGCCACGCACCCTCAGATGCTATCGCGCCGCGTATCTACGCACCTGCGGCTTCTGTAGCGCCGCGTACTTTCACTGTGCCTCCGCACCTGAACCTCTATCGCGCTGCGTACCCACGCACTACGCCTTCTTCTGCTATGCGTACCCATGCACTGCGCCTTCTTCTGCTGTGCGTACCCTCGCACTTGCACCGTTAATTACCTGCGTACCTCTGATTAGGGCCAAATTGGCAGTCCACCAGTGTGCCACAGATAGTCAGATGCCCAGATCTGATCATGCACTCAAGAGATCACACTTCATAGATTCACTTTCAACTTCACTTTTATATAGATCAAGCTTTTAAACCGATAACCCAATATTTCAGATCTTAAGATATTCAATTTGCAAAAGATGCATTAGCGAAGTGATCTCCTTCCCTATTTATAGTCAAGCCCTTATTCACACCATGGGACAAAACCATCAATAACCAATACAAGGGATCCAAACCGGGGCTAAATTAGATCCTATACCACGGGCCAAAAGCATAGAATCAAGAACGGCGGGCTAAATACCACGGGCCAAACATAAGAAACCCCACGTGAGCGCGCTTCTCTGCCTTGAAGTGAGTGAACTGGGGTCCGCACCTCATGAACGGATAACCTGCGGGTATGTACGCACTTTATCTATGATATTCCTGTGCGTCTGCAGCTTTTGTACAGTGTACCTGCGTACCTCTTATTTTCCAACATATTTTGAGTGCCTGAACAGAGCATTGCCACTTAAGAGAGTTGCCATCAAGTACAACACCTGTAACATAGAGCCATACCAGAATCATAATGCCAATAATCTCCCCCTTTGGACTTGATGGCAACTTCAAGGTCTTCAACGTCATTCTCCCCCTTTGACATCAAGGGCAAAGGGTTGTGCTCCCCCTAAGAACACGCTCCCCCTTACTATAAACTAGATCTACAAAGAAGAACCATAATCCACAAAACACCATAAATGACCATGAAAGAGATAGAGACATATTGCAGCAATATTCAGACCTCCATAATGCCAACAATGCATTATATGCTCCCCCTGAACCTGTGCAATTCGATCTTCGATCAATCCGCAACCTAGCACATGTACGCATATGAGCCTTACGTACAACCAACCATCAGAAGAGATTCAACAACAAGATGATGCATCAACAACCCCCAGCTTTTGCCTGAGGTATTCAAAGGTCTCCCTGGGCAATGGTTTGGTGAGTATATCAACAACTTGTTCCTTAGAAGGAACATACTCCAACTTGAACTTTTGTTCAAGTACTTGTTCCTGGAGAAAATGATACTTGATCGGTATGTGCTTGGTCTTTGAATGCATGACTGGGTTCTTTGAAATGCTGATTGCACTTGTGTTATCACATAAGATGGAGATAGGTGGTGTACAAGTGATTTGAAAATCCTGCAAGGTCTGCATCATCCAAAGGAGTTGAGTGCAGCAAGATGCAGCAGCAACATATTCTGCTTCAACTGTAGACAAGGCAATCGAACTCTGTTTCTTGCTGAACCAAGATACTAATCTGGAACCCATAAAGAAAGCACCACCACTTGTGCTCTTCCTGTCATCCACGCTTCCTGCCCAATCTGCATCTGTATAAGCATGAAGTGTGAGATCTGTATCTCTAGGATACCATAAGCCATAATTTTGAGTCCCTTGAAGATATTTAAAGATTCTCTTCCCTGCCTGAAGATGAGTTTCCTTTGGATTTTCTTGAAATCTTCCAACTATTCCCACTACATGCATGATGTCTGGTCGGGTACCTGTCAAATAAAGTAGACTTCCAATCATAGATCTGTAGGTTGGTTGATGCACTGCTGCTGATTCATCATTTGCACTGAGGCTACATCCTGTGACCATGGGTGTACATACTGGTTTTGCATCTTCCATGCCATATTTCTTCAAAATCTGCTTGAGATACTTGGTTTGAGACAAAAAGATCCCTCCTTCTTTTTGTTGGATTTGCAAACCAAGAAAATATGTCAGTTCTCCTAGCAAGGACATTTCGAATTCTTTCTGCATTACCAAGGCAAAGCTTTGACTCATAGCTTCTTCATTGCTGCCAAAAATAATGTCATCTACATACACAACAAGTATTAGCAATTTGTCATTTTCAACTTTTATATAAAGATTGCTATCTGCTGATCCTTTTGAAAAACCTTGTTGATGAAGATATTTGTCCAAACGATAGTACCAAGCCCTTGGAGCTTCTTTGAGACCATAGAGAGCCTTTTTCAATCTGCATACAAGATTTGGATCATTTCCAAGAATGAAACCATCTGGCTGCTCAATGTATACTTCTTCTTCCAAGTCTCCATTCAGAAAGGCTGATTTCATGTCCATTTGAAATACTTTGAAGTTTTGAAAGCTTGAGAGAGCAAGGAACATTCAGATGGCCTCAAGTCTTGCAACGGGAGCAAAAGTTTCTTCAAAATCTATTCCTTCTTGCTGCGCATACCCTTTACAAACAAGTCTGGCCTTGTTTCTAATTACTTCTCCATTTTCATTCAATTTATTTTTGAAGACCCATTTTGTCCCTATAACATTCTTATCCTTTGGTCTAGGAACTAACTCCCAAGTGTTGTTCTTTTCGATCTGCTCAAGTTCTTCATCCATTGCTTTGACCCAACATTCATCTTTGCATGCCTCTTTCACATTTTGTGGTTCAGTGGAAGAGAGTAATGCCAAATAGCTTGAAGCTTCTGCAATTGTTCTTCTTGTTTGTACACCTGCTTCTTTCTGCCCCAAAATCTGAGATTCTGGATGATTCTTCTGAACATATCTGGATGGAGTCTTCTCTTCTATCCTTATCTACTCCTCTGGTTCTTCTTGAGGTTCTTCTTCTTCATCATTCTGTCTTTGAGGGTAGTCTTCATCTTCTTTGATATCTTCATGATTTACTTGGCTAGGAATGTATCCCTTCTCATCAACCACTACATCAATGCTGTCAACAATTCTTCCAAGTCTTTTATTGTAGCACTTGTATGCTTTGCTGTGTGGAGTATAACCAAGAAGAATGCCTTCATCTTCTCTAGGTTCAAGTTTGTCAAGTTGCTCATCAGTATTCTTAATATAGCATTTGCTCCCAAAGATTTTGAAGTGCTTTACCGAAGGAGTCTCACCATACCAGAGCTCATGAGTGGTTTGAGTGCTATTCACCCAGACATTTGTTTTGTTGAGAATAACAACCGCAGCATATGCAGCTTCACCCCAGAAAGTTGCGGGAGTTCTAGACTCATCAAGCATAGCATGAGCCATTTGTTGGACTGTTCTGTTCATTCTTTCCACCACTCCATTTTGCTGAGGAGTTCAAGCTGTAGAGAATTCTCTTCTTATCCCATGTTCTTCACAGAAATCGAAAAATTCATTTGAGGTAAACTCCCCACCTCTGTCGGATCTGAGGTAGTTAATTTTGTATCCTGATCCATTTTCAACCAAGGCTTTAAAGGATTTGAATTTTTCGAATGCTTCATCTTTGTGCTTCATAAGTCCTAACCAGACAAACCTGGAGAAGTCGTCAATGAATAATATCAAGTATTCTTCTCCTCGAGGTGTCCTTTTCCTGAATGGACCACATACATCTGTATGTACTAGCTCAAGAGGCATGCTAGCTGATCCTTCCTTCTCCGGAAAGTTAGTTCTGGTTTGCTTTCCAAACTGACATGATTTGCATATGGTGTTGTCTGGAATTTTGATATCTGGAAGACCGTGAACTGCCTGATATTTGCATGCTTTCCTTATTTGTGAAAAGCTTAGATGCCCCAACCTTCGGTGCCATAACCAGTGTTCATCATCCTTTCTTAGATAGCATTGTTGTTGTCCTTCTTCAAATATGTATAGATTATTTGGAGTTCTTTCACCTTTGATCATTGTTTTACCTGTATCAAGATCACGAACAAGACATCCATTTGATCTAAATATCACCTCGGTTCCTTGATCACACATCTGGCTGACACTCAAAAGATTATGCTTCAATCCATCAACATACAAAACATTTCCAGCTTTGACTTTTTCTTTTAACTGAGCAGTGCCTTTTCCTTTTATAGCTGCAGGAGTATCATTTCCAAAAGAAACTTTCTTTCCCTTTTCTAAAGCAGAATATGATTCAAGTTTTTCTTCATCACCTGTCATATGTTTCGAACATCCACTGTCAATGTACCATAGATTTTCCTGTCCCTCTGCATAAAATGCTATCCCACATCTTTCTGTTTGTGGTTCCTTTATTCTCCATGTTTTGGTGCTTGAGGCTTGTTCTTTGTCTGTTGAAACGTGCTCCTGCATTCAGAATCTTCATGACCAAAGTTATTGCAAATAGAACATTCAACTTCATTTTCAAGAGCTGAAAAGTTGTTATAGGTCCTTTTTGTAATCCCGGTCATACTTCTTTGTTTTTGAGCTTCTCTAGTCATGATTGTTTTATATGCAACACATTGAGTTGCTTTGTGACCAAAGTTATGGCAAGAGAAACATTGTCCATTGAAGAAACTTCTGCGGTTATAAAATCTACCGGCCAAATGATTGTAATTTATATTGTCATCCATTCTTGAACCAAATTGAGAAGATTTTACCTATGGCTGGTTGTGCCTTTTGTTCACCCTTAAGACGGATTGCCCCTGATAGTCTTTGTTTGCAATTCGTCCCTGCTTTACCTGGTGATCTCCATTGTGCTTTTGCTCATTCCTTCTTGCTGCATCAAGATAACTTCTTGAGGTGGATGCTTGAGAAGTTTATCCATTATAGCCCAGACCTGTCTTGTTTAGAGGAGAACGTTGTACATTGATGATCTCATCCAAAGTTTCAGATCCTTTGACAAACTTAAGATTAATAGCCTTTGTTTTCTCAATCTCTTTTCTAAGACCAACAATTTCACCTTCTAACTTTTCAAGATATTTTTCTTTTTCATCAATTTGAAGTTGTAGGGTATCAATGATCCTATTCTTTTCTTCTATACATGTCTTGAGTCTAGAAATTTCTTCATAAAAGCTATCCACATCTATAGCATCCATGTAATCATCATCTTCAAATTCCATTAAAAGTTTGTAGTCATTACCTCGTTCATCTTCATCACTATTTGATAGACCATCACTATCTTCATGAGTGTAGTAGCTTTTCTTATTTGCATTCTGTTTCTTGTTCCATCTAGCAGGTTCCTTTCCTTTGTCAATCTTATCCTTATGAGGACATTTCGCAGCATAATGACCTACTCTTCCACAAGCAAAGCATTTAAAAGGTAACTTACCTCTGAACCTTCCAGTACCTCGTTGAAGATTTCTGACAAAATTTGATTCTTCTTCTTCTTCTTCTGGCACGTGACTTGCTTCATAGTAGTCTCCTTTGCTTGAAGCCTTGAAAGCAGCTTCTCTTCTGTCTGATGGACCTCCCTTTCTCATTTCATAAGCAGTTAGGATTCCGTGTAGCTGAGACATAGTAAGAGTTCGTAGATTTTCCTTTTCTTCTATTGTAGACACTTTAGATTCAAACTTGGGGGATAATGATCTTAGAACTTTTTCAACCACAATAGCCTCTTTTATTTCTTCACCCAAGTTTTTCATGCAATTAACAATCTCGTCTACCCGAAGGAAATAGTTAGCCACACTTTCATCATTATACATTCTGAGATTCTCATACTGAATCCTGAGGGTTTGAAGTTTAGCACGCTTTACCTGTTCATCTCCTTCGTAGCTCAAGACAATCTTGTCCCATATTTATTTTGCGGATTTATATTGCATAACCTTCACAAATTCTGTTTGAGATAAGCATCGTAGCAGAGTATTGACTGCTTTAGCATTTGTTTCATATTTCTTCTTTTCGGCCGAATCTGTAGGAGTAGCTGAAGGAAAAGTGTAGCCTGTATCTATGATATCCCAAACTTCTGTACCAAGAGATTGAAGATAGGCAGTAACTCTTACCTTCCAATAATTGAAGTTTGTCCCATCAAAAATTGGTGGCCTGATTGATGCTTCCCTCTCATAGTTGCTCATGATGAGTGATCTTCCTTCAAGCGATCAAGCTTCTCTAAAGGACCTGCTCTGATACCAATTGTTGGAAATAATACTGAGAGGGGGGGGGGTGAATCAGTATTATCAAGTTCTTTTAATAAATCTTCCTTATTTATACTTTGAATTATTTTTGCATGTCAGTACCATAAAATAATGAGCATGAACAAGAAAAACAGATAGTCACACCAAAGAACACTAGATATAAGGTGGAAACCCAATGTGGGTGAAAACCACTTGCTGCAATATGTCTCTATCTTATTTCAAATTAGAAACTCCTTTTACAATGGTTTTGTACTGGTGCAGTCCTTTACCAGTACGCAGGCTGCAACCTGCAGAGAGCTACAACTCTCTCTCGTTTTCCAGTCTCTCCTGGAAGGGAGCTACAACCCCCTACTTCTTTTCTTTCAAGGACCACTTTTCATAAATTTTCAAACTGGATCCATAAACATCAAGAGATCATCAAGTACAAGTAAATCACCCAGTCAACTGCAGTAACCAGATCAATAGTAACAGTAAACTAAACCCGGAACACCTTATCAACAGAGAAAAGTCAGTCAAATAAATGCCTTAATACAGATCCGCCGTTTTCCTTTATCTGGCATGCGTTGCTACGCACTTCACCTTCTGCACCTCTGCGTATCCCCGCAGAGAGCCTTGAACTGCACTGCGTATCCACGCACTGTTCCTTTAAATGCGCCGCGTACCTTCACTGTACCCCCGCACCCACTGCTTCTATCGCACCGCGTACTACTACTGTGGCCATGCACCCTCAGATGCTATCGCGCCTCAAGGAGGGAAGCTGAAAGATCAAGCGAGTCAGAGGAAATGACAGTGACTGAGGAGGAAGCCTAAAAGATGGTGTAAGCAAAAACGAATGGACAAAGGCATGGGAATGTATAAAACAGTAGAAACAGAGAAATGTTGGTGCGGTTATGGTGGTGAAGAACCCAAGGGTGAGATAGTAGAAGCAGCAGAGGCAGAAAAAGAAGCGGAGGCTATAAAGGCAGCAGAAGCAGCAGAGGTAGGAGAGTAGGAGTGAGATAACCTCAACTGAATAGAGTGCAGCAACATACCTATTTATACCAAGGTTGGGTTGGAGCCTCAGAACTGAACAGGACTGAAGTCATTGGGGTAGGTGCTCCTAAGTGCAGAACCACTGCAAAACAGAGTTGGTGCTCTGGAGGTTGGAGCCTCACTGAAGTCCAAGTTGGAGCTTGGCAACTATTCACAATCTGCTTTATACTTATATTGTATTTATTTCTTTGCACTGTCTTGAGTTTTAATAAAAGAATTAAATTCAGCCGTTGATTTATGTGTTCTGTGTATACATATACATATCTATATAGGTTGTTGGCAATCACTAGAACAATTAAAAAAATAAAAATTAAATAGTAAGAAATACTGATTCACCCCCCCCCCCCTCAATATTTCCAATAATTGGTATCAGAGCAGGCTTCTTCATACTAGCCTAACAGCTTGAAGAAGGATCCATAGCCATGATGAGAAACCACGAAGCGTCAAGAAGACCTCCTTTGTTCGATTGCACTAAATTTGGTTTCTGGAAGAAAAGAATGACTTACTACTTAATGTCCCTTGGACCTGAAGTCTGGCATTTTGTTCAAAATTAATACAAAACTACTTCCACTCTTCCAATAGACCAAGACAAGAGGAAAGCCTACATCGTAAATGCAAAGGCCATGAGCTCCATCACTAGTGGAATCACTGATTCTGAGTTTACAAAAATCATGCACTGTACCTCGGCCAAAGAAATGTGGGAGAAGCTAGTTGGCTTGTACGATGGAGACTCAAAAGTCAAAAAGGCAAAGCTTCAAACTCACAGAAGACAATTTGAAAGTTTGAGGATGGAAGATGAAGAAGATATTGTAGCATACCTCCTTCGAGTAGCTGAAGTGGTAAATTCCCTGAAAGGATTGGACGAAAAAGTTGAAGAAAGTACCATTGTTCAAAAGGTATTAAGGTCTCTTCCAGACAGGTTTGACTCCAAAATAAGCGTTATAGAAGAAGCAAAGGATCTAGATACTCTCAAAATGGATGAACTCCATGGAATTCTCACTGCCTATGAAATGAGGAAAGGTGTCCCAAGCTCCAAAGATGCAACATTCAAGGCCTCAAGGTCAAAGAAGGGGAAAGAAAGGAATGACTATAGTTATGAGTTAGATGTGGAATCCGAATTGGCTCAATTTGTACTAAAGCTGAAGAAAGGATCTAAGCTTAAAGGCAAGTATCCTCTTATCTGTTTTAAATGTGGTAAAATAGGTCATTATGCAGCAAAATGTCCTCATAAACATGACAGTGATGATGAAGGAAATTCTAAAAGAATGGCACATAAAAAGAAAGGGTTCAATAAGAAAAACTTCTTCTCCAAGCAAGATAAGTCTGATGAGGATGAGTTTATGGTCATCAAAAGGAAATCAGATGAGGAAAGCGATCATGATGAAAGCCAAGAAGCATTATTCATGGCACTCATAGATGATGATGACTCAGGGCTGGAAGGAAATGTAGATGAACTGTTAATAAGAGCCATTGAATAAAATGAGAAACTACAGAACAAAATCATTTCTCTCAAAGTGGAAAACGAGGAAATAAGAAGGAGAGAAGATCTCTTGGAAGCAAAGCTTAAAGAAAAGGAAGAGACTTGTGAAAAATGTGAGACCAAAATAGTGTCTCTGAGAAAGGAGTTGGAGCAAATTAAAAAGGGTTGTAAAAGCTCTCAAATACTTGAGACTATTCTGAAAAATCAAAAACTCCAACATGACAAGTCTGGAATAGGTTTCAAAGGAGAATCCTCAAGCACTAAGAATAATGTGAAAATCTATGCCGATGCACTTTCCTGCAATCCAAAAGATGAAAAGTGCACCCCAGATCCCAAGAATGAAGAGAGAATTACTCCAAAGAAGAATGTGGAGTCAAATCATGGACACTACAGCAAATACAAACCTGTACTCCACCAAGGGCCCATTGTAAATCCAAAGAACAAGGGAGGAGTAATTCCCAGGAAGGAAATCGACTCAAACCGTGGTTGCTTCAACAAGTACAAAACCATGTTTCTTGGACACTGCTTTCACTGTAAAAACTTCGGTCATCAAGCTAGACATTGTATGGCTCGCAGAAGTGAAAAGACAAAGCTAAAGGATAGAATAATCAACTCATATGCCACCAAAAGGCAGGGACAAATCAAAACCTTTAATTCATTTGATCCCTTGACCAAATTTGATCTAATTTTCTCTTTCTGCTACAATAATGGACACTATGAACAAGACTTCCCGCTCAAAGGAAGAAAGACGAGTAGCAAGAACTCCAGCATGGACAAATGCGGCCTGGCTCTATATGCTCAAAATAATGGAAACCAGTGGTTTATAGATAGTGGGTGCTCCAGGCACATGACAGGAGATAGAAGGAAGTTTGTCTCACTGAGAAAAAAGGAAGGGAATGTGTCCTTTGGAAGCGGATCTGGCAGAATTGCAGGAAAAGGAAAAATTACTCTGATCAATGGAAAAGGAAAAGCTCAAGATGCTCTGCTGGTTGATGGACTCAAACACAACCTCTTGAGTGTCAGCCAAATATGTGATCAAGGACATAAGGTTGTTTTCATCACCAAAGACTGTGAAATAAGGAACTCTGCCTCAGGGAAACTTGTGGAAAAAGGGGTGAGGACACCAGACAACATTTACATTCTGAACAAGATTCAAGAAAATAAATGCTACTCGAGTCAGACACATGAGAGTTGGCTATGGCACAAGCGACTTGGACATACAAGCTTCGAAAATCTAATCAATATCAGCAAGATCAAAGCTGTACGAGACATCCCAAGGCTATTCAAACCAAATCAAGTAGTATGTGGTCCACGTCAACATGGAAAGCAAACCAGAATCAGCCACAAGACAAAGGAACACTCTACATCGAAGCCCTTAGAGATCATCCATGCTGATGTATGTGGGCCAACTAGAAATCAAGCACTCCAAGGAGAAAGGTACTTTGTGTTATTTGTTGATGATTATACTAGAATGATGTGGATATATTTCATAAAGTATAAATCTGAAACTTTTGAGTGTTTCAAGAATCTAAAAGCCCTTGTAGAAAATGAAAAAGATTCAAAAATTAAGTGCCTCAGAACAGACAAAGGAGGAGAATTCACATCAAGCGAGTTTAGTGATTTTTGTAATATTCATGGAATTAAAATGGAATTCTCGACTGCCAGAACACCTCAGAAAAATGGGTTAGTTGAAAGAAGAAACTGAATAGTCTAAGAAATGGCAAGAACTATGTTATTAGTAGCAGACTTATAGCCTAGATTCTGGAGAGAAGTAGTAGGGACAACTGTCTACACACTGAATCGAACTCAATTAAAACCAAATTGTGATAAAACTCATGAGCTATGGAAAGGAAGACCTGCTTTGGTGAAGTACTTCAAGATATTTGGAAGCAAGTGCTTCATAAAAATAAATGATGGTTCACCAGGAAAGTTTGATTCTCGGGTTGATGAAGGGATATTTCTTGGATACTCTACACAAAGCAAGGCTTACAAGTGCTACAATTATCAACTAAAGAAAATAGTGGAAAGCATTGATGTAAAGGTTGATGAAGATCTTCCAGTAAAGGAAATTGAAGAACATGAAGATGACTCTCTCATTGAAGAAGAAGAACCTAAAGAAGAAGAAATAGATGAGGAAGAAGAAGAAGAAGAAGACCAAAGAGAACCACCTAATACCCCTTCTAAGACGAAGTATGTCCAAAGACACCATCCAAAAGAGTAGATCATTGGCGATAAAGATGAAGGTGTGCAGACCCGAAGAAGGATAACAATTACACCTGAGAGAAAAGTCATTGCCCTCCTATCTATGATAGAACCAGAAACATTTGTAGAAGCAAGTAAGGATCCTCATTGGGTAAAAGCCATGGAAGAAGAAATTACCCAAATTGAGAAGAACAAGATATGGGAGTTGGTACCTCGTCCAAAGGACAAAAACATAATAGGAACCAAATGGGTGTTCAAAAATAAAATGAATGAGGAAGGACAGGTTATCAGAAACAAGGCAAGACTTTTCTGCAAAGGCTATTCACAAATTGAAGGAATTGACTTTGAAGAGACATTTGCACCATTAGCCCGTATGGAAGCTATCAGGATGTTCTTGGCATTTTCTTGCTCGAAAGGATTCAAAATCTATCAAATGGACGTGAAATCGGCATTTCTAAATGGGGAACTCAAGGAGGAAGTCTACATGGAGCAGCCAGAAGGTTTTGATCTAACAGCAGGAAAGGACTTAGTTTGTAAGTTGAAAAAGGCTTTATATGGGTTGAAACAAGCTCCTAGAGCTTGGTATGCAAGATTGGATCACTATCTACAACAACAAGGCTTCAAAAAGGGAGTGGCTGGAAGCAATCTATACATAAATACAGATCAAGGTAAGTTACTAGTTGCTCTTGTTTATGTCAATGATCTGATTTTTGCTAGTAATAATGATGAAATGAGCCATGAATTTTCTCAAAACATGTCAAAAGAGTTTAAGATGTCAATGATAGGAGAGCTGTCCCACTTCCTTGGACTTCAAATATCTAAAACTAGAGCAGGATTGTGTATATCTCAAACCAAATATCTAAAAGACATGCTCAAAAAATATGGAATGGAGGATTGTGCACCCATGAGCACACCTATGACCACAAACTGCAAACTAAGCAAAGATGATGACTCCCCTCTAGTAGATGCAACTCATTACAGGTCAATGATTGGAGCCCTTCTATACTTAACAGCTACATGACCAGACATAATGCAAGTAGTAGGAATGGTGGGAAGATTTCAATATGCTCCCAAACAATCCCGTTTATTAGCTGTAAAATGAATTCTTAGATATCTGAAGGGAACTTCTGATTTCGGTCTTTGGTACCTAAAGGACTCAACACCGACTGTAACTGCATACACTGATGCTGATTGGGCTAGAAGTATAGATGATCGGAAAAGAACTAGTGGAAATGCATTCTTCCTAGGAGACTGTTTGGTATCTTGGCTCAGCGAAAAAGAGTCATCCATATCATTATCCACAGCCGAAGCTGAGTATATTGCTGCAGCAAACTGTTGTTCTCAAATACTATGGATGAAGGAAGCTCTAAAAGATTTCGACATATGTACAGATCAACCAATTTCCGTCTATTGTGACAACACAAGTGCTATCAATCTCAGAAAAAATCATGTGATGCACTCAAGAACCAAACACATATCAATCAAGTATCATTTCCTCCGTGAACAAGTAGCTGAACAAAACATCGTCCTGGAATATATCAGTACTAAGGAGCAGATAACTGATATTTTCACAAAACCTCTTCCTCGAGAAGCATTCGAACATCTGCGTCAAAACATGGGGGTTATTTCTTTATCATCACTCAAGTTCATTCATAAAGATGTAGCAGGACAGGGGGAGCAGTTTGACAGGGGGGGTCCATATGCATCCCTTTGCCATTGATGTCAAAGGGGGAGAAAGCAGAAGAATATTGCCATCAATAACAAAGGGGGAGATTGTTGGACACAGATTTTCATTGATGTCAATATGGCAATATTCAAGGAGCAGATAGAGACGAGAGGAGCAGACAGAGCCAAAGAAGAGGAGCACACAGAGCCATCGGAGTAGATGGAGACGAGAGGAGCAAATATACCACAGATAACGCTATCAGGAGCCATCGGGAGCTATATAGGCCATAAAAGCTTATCGGATGCTAGCGATTACACTATCGAAAGCTTATCGGTCCTGTAAAGCCCATATATACGTTTAATACATTATCGGAGCAGAAACCATATAAATATGCATTAATGTAAACAGAGGTGGAATACTATGAATCCCCGACAAATACACTATTAGAGTTGTGCAGATGGACGGAAGATACAGCACGATGGGCAGATCCAACGGTCGCAGGTGATAAAGATGCACGCAGGTTAACGAGCGGGAGGGCCATACTAAAAGGCGGTAAGCAGTTTCCCTGCACCACTCATGGGAAAAGGTGGCTTACGTATGAGATGGCGCAATCCTGTAATAAAGTGCCGCATGGCAGATGGGACGGCGGGGAAACAACTTTCCCCGTGGGCTATCGCGTGCGCAAGTTCGCGGGGCGGGAGCTGCGAACACTGTCAAATCTTGTGGTGGATGATCGAATGGCTAGGATAATCATGCACGTTTCGGGGTTGATGTGACAGAGAAAGCCGCGGGCCCGGGATTTTTGTTAAAGTTTAGGGTTATGAGGAAATGGTCATATGGCCGCTTTAACTCTGCGCTCGGGCTAAAAAAAAAAAACCCTTATATGTGATTTTAAACAAAGGACCCCAGGAAAGAAGAGAAATGAGGATGAACGAGGTGAAGGGTGACTTAAACAGGGTCTTGAGAGAAAAACAGAGATAAAGGGGTTTAAAAGAGAATGAAGGAGAATGAAGGGGAGATGAAACCAACTGCTGCGAACCTCTTGAAAGTACAACTAGCACTGCCAAACCTGCTTCTTACCCATCAAAAGCTTAATCTTATAGCAGAGCTAACAGTTAGAGTGATCAAGGAGGGAAGCTGAAAGATCAAGCGAGTCAGAGGAAAGGATAGTGACTGAGGAGGAAGCCTAAGAGATGGTGTAAGCGAAAACGAATGGACAAAGGCATGGGAATGTATAAAACAGTAGAAACAGAGAACTGTTGGTGCGGTTATGGTGGTGAAGAACTCGAGGGTGAGATAGTAGAAGCAACAGAGGCAAAAGAGGCAGAAAAAGCAGCGGAGGCTGTAGAGGTAGCAGAAGCAGCAGAGGCAGGAGAGCAGGAGTGATACAACCTCAGCTAAATGGAGTGCAGCAGAATACCTGTTTATACCAAGGTTGGGTTGGAGCCCAAGAGGTTGGAGCCTTAGAACTAAACAGGACTGAAGTCATTGGGGTAGGTGCTCCTAAGTGCAGAACCACTGCAAAACAGAGTTGGTGCTCTGGAGGTTGGAGCCTCACCGAAGTCCAAGTTGGAGCTTGGCAACTATTCACAATCATATTTATACTTATATTGTATTTATTTATTTTCACTGTCTTGAGTTTTAATAAAATCATTAAATTCAGCGGTTGATTTCTTTGTTCTGTGTATACATATACATATCTATATAGGTTGTTGGCAATCACTAGAACAATTAAAAAAAAAAATTGAATAGTAAGAAATACTGATTCACCCCCCCAGTATTTCCAACACTTTTTATTTGATTATTTTAATGATTTGTTGTACTGAAAGCCTAGGGAATGCATTGCATCTTATGCAAGATTGCAGGTGGTTTCCATTTGGGTTTAGTTTCCCTATATGGGATCCCTGTGAAAATTTCTAAATAGAAATCCAACTGCAGTGATTAATATTATTTCTTCTACTTATTAACTCGGAAATAAGTTATTCACAGTGTTCTTAAGGAAAAATCAAGATAAATTCTACTGGAGCCCTCACAATTAAAATATTGCGGAAGGTAAATGCAAAGACAAATATTAGCACAAATGCAGTCACAAAGACATAGTTATTTTCGACAATCGTCCCCAGAAAAACCCAATGTGGGAAAACCAGTGCAGAAGATGAGGGTTTCTTTATTATTCTTCAGCAAAAATCTCATGTACAAGTTACAACCAATATAATAGAATAGGATTCTATGTGAGAAAATTTATAGATGCTTCGAGACAAGTTTATGATCTAGGAGAAGTGCTCCTATTCCTTCTGCATCTCACTGTGTCCTAGCATCAACTTTCCCATGTTGTCCCAGTGTCAAAATTTCCCCACACGGTCCTAGCATCAAACAACCAATACGTAAAAACTTTTTCCTATCCTCCCTTTGCTCTGCATATCCTTTCCCTCGCACTCCAGACTCATGTTGATTACCCTCACTCTCTTTTCCACCTGCAACTTTCCCTCTGATCCAATTTTCTCTTGCCTAACTAAGAGTGTTGACAACAAAGAAAATGTTCGGCCTAGTGTTTACTAGATACATGAGCGACCCAATGAGCTGTCTATACAAGGTGGGTCCACTTCCTTGTCTCTTGATGCATCTATTTTATTCTATATGGTGATCATGGGAGTAGCCGTGGGTTGAAAATCCTGCATATTGAACCTCTTCATAATCTCTAAAGCATATCTTCCTTGCCCAAGGAATATCTCCCCATTCTTCTTCCAAACTTCCAACCCTATAAAATAATGCATCAACCCCATGTCCTTCATGTCAAATTTAACTTCGAGATTCTTCTTGCAATCCTGTATGGGCCTCAATGACTTTGTTAAAAACAAGTCATCCACATATAATACTAGAATAAGTGGCTCATTCTCTACCATCAAATAATAGAGATTGGAATCAACATCACTTTTGACAAATCCCAACTACTGCAAGTAATTATCAATCTGACCATACCATGCTCTGGGTGCCTGCTTGAGCCCATATAGGGATTTTTTTAATCTGCAAACATGAGTTCTCTTCTCATGAGTTTCGAAGCCTTCGGGTTGTTCTATATGCACCTCTTCAATCACCCCATTCAAGAATGTTGCCTTGACATCCATCTGGTGAATCTCCCATCCCATTTGAGCTTCTAGGGATATAACGGATGTAATAGAGGTGTGACGAGCAACTGGGGTGAAGGTCTCTTCATAGTCTATTCCTTCTTTTTGAGCATACCGCTTTTCTATGAACCTAGTCTTGTACTTCTCTATACTTTCATCTGTAACACACTTGATCTTGTAGATCCATCTTGATCCTACAAGTGATCTATCTTTTGGTCTAGGTACTTCTTCCTAGACATCATTCATCATGATAAAGTTGTACTCTTCTACCATGGCATCCAAACTTAGTGTTGAATGACTTCCTAAAATCTAGAGGGTTCTTCAAATTGAGCTACCAATGTCTGGTATCTGTTAGATTGCTACGTTTCCTTTTCTTGGATATAGGAGCTCCAACAAACTCCTCTTCATCCCTCAGTGTTTGTCGTACTTCTTTACTGGTTCTGTCACTAGTGGTGGGAGGCTATATCAACTCCTCCTCCTAATCCTGTTGTTCCATCTGCTGAGAACTGTCTGGATTTCCTCCTTTTGAGGAAATATTGGTACTGGTCACTGTATTCGATCCAGGTGTTTTTCCTCCTACCTATCCTCCTTACTACCCCTGCTGCTCCTAGACTAGTGGAACATCTACTGATTGACCTTATGCTGGCATCTCTCAAGATTTCCTGAAATCTCTATCCTCCATGAACTTTGCATCCTGTCTCACTACAATCTTCTTGCTGCTAGGAATGTAAATTTTGTATGCCTTTGAGGTCTTGCTATATCCTACGAGATACCCCTTTTCTGCAGTCTGATCCAGTTTACTACACTTCTCGTCTAGAATGTGACTATCCATGCTTTGAATATCCTGAGATGATTAACTTCCAGCTTCTTCCCTGTGAAGAATCCTTCAGGCGTTTTCTTCCCCAATGCTCTATGAGAAGTTCTATTATGGATATACATCATTGTGTTGCAGCTTCTTCCCATAAAAACTTAGGTAGATCCTAATCATACAACATATCTTTGGCTGCCCCAATAATAGTTCTACTTTTTCGCTCTGGTACTCCATTATGCTCTAGATTATATGGAGTTTTCCACTCCCTTTTGATGCCTTCCATTGCGTAGAAGTATGTGAAGTCTCTGTCCGTATATTCTTCGCCATTATATGAACACAATACCTTTATATTTTTCCCTGTCATATTTTCAACAAGAGCCTTATACTTTATGAATCGATCAAATACCTCATCCTTGGTCCTTAAGAAATAGATCAAGGTTTTTCTAGAGTGGTCATCAATAAAAGTGACAAAGTATTCGCCACAACTAAGATCCCTTGTGGACATTAGACCATAGATATCTGAGTGTATCAATCCCAATACACATTTTGCTCTATTGTTACTTCTGGAAACAGATGCTTTAGCATACTTCCCTAGCACACATCCTCGACATAAGTCATCATGCTCACTACTAAGGGATGGTACTCCTGTAACAATGTCTCTAAGCATCCTCAGTGCTCCATGGTGTAAGTGTCCCATTTGCCTGTGCCATAATTCATTTCGTTCCTTTTCACCATTATAGTTGTTGCTTATCAGTGCCATTGGAGACTCAAGCTGCAACCTATACAATTTGTTGCTTCAAGTCCCAATTTGTATCTTCTTCTTCCAGCTTGGATGCTTGATGTATACTTTCTTTCCTACGAAGTATACATCATATCCCTTGTCCTGTAATTGGGACACTGAAATCAAATTCATTCCTAATCCTGGCACATGCAGAACATTGGTGGCTCGGATGCTATTCCTTTCTTCCGTCTGAAATGCTATGGTGCCTCTCCCTGTTGGAGTACATTTCATTTTGTTTCCCATAGTAATCTGGAAGTCCATTTGTTCTTCTTGATAGATTGAGAAATGTTCTCATACTCCAGTCATATGAGCTAAAGCCCTGCTATCAATGTACCAAACATCTACTGACGCTGAATTTGATAGGCATGCAAATTCTTCTTCTAATCTGGTAGATAATTCTAAGAAACTTTGAGTATACATCTTTGTGCTATTTTCAACCAATTTTTTATGCAACCCTTCCTTAGGAAAAAATGTGTCCTACCTAAGAAACCCCTCTTCTCTGAATCTTCTGCTGCGTTGTTCCTTTTGTTGTTGACAAACTTCAATCAGGAAATCTTACCTCTTTGCCGACTCACTGAGAAAGAGTTTTACCAAGAAAATCTAGTCCTGCTAGCTTGAACTGCACAAGCCCATTAGGGATTCGAATTACTGCCCCTTCAGGAATTTCAAATTCTTTACTTCCTTCAACACTGGGTCATTCGACTCTTTTCTCCTTGCTTTTCCTCAGCTTCGGTACCATGTGAAAATTTCTAAATAGAAATCCAACTGCATTGATTAATATTATTTCTTATACTTATTAACTCAAAAATAAGTTATTCACAATGTTCTTACAACAAATATCGAAATAAATTCTACTGCAAGCCTCATAATTAAAATACTCTGGAAGCTAAATGCAAAGAAAAATGCTGGCACAAATACAATCACAATGACACAGCTATTTTGGACAATTGTCCCCAGAAAAACCCTATGTGGGAAAACTGGTGCAGCAGATGAGGGTTTCTTTATTATTCTTAAGCAAAAATCTCATGCACAAGTTACAACCAGCATGATAGAATAGGATTCTCTGTGAGAAAATTTACAGATGTTTCTGGACAAGTTTCTAATCCAGGAGAAGTGATCCTCTTCCCTCTGCTTCTCACTATGTCCCAACGTCAATTTTCCCACGTTGTCCTAGCGTCAAAATTGCCCCATGCAGTCCCAACGTCAAATTTCCCCTACATTGTCTCTCCTTGTGTCACAACTTCTGCACTGTCCTCCCTATGCTCTATGTCTTCTTTCCCATGCACTTCTGACTTATGCTTATTACCCTCACTCTCTTTTCCACCTGTAACTCTCCCTCTGATTCAATTTTTTCTTACCGAACTTTGACCAGTGATAAAAATAGATCTTACTTGGGCAATTGAGTAACTGCCTCTAGTGTTTTCTCCAAGTGCCCATCAAGCCTCCTCTTATAATCCTCTCGTTAATCAATCAAAGGCCCACATTAGATCCTAACCAATGGCTAGGACCATATTGACTTGATCTTCACCTTATTCTAGAATTTTCACCCATAGTTTAGATTAACACCCATTAATTATTTTAATTTCCTAAGTTTAGACTTAGGGTCCCATTAAAAATACTTAATTATATCAATAAAACTGTCTTCGGGTGGAATTTCCCAAAACGATTTCTGGTTATTGAAGAATGCATGTGTCTAAGCCTTCCTGGAAAATTTGAGACTTGGAGCACATCTGATGGTACCAGAAATTAACAATACCAACCCACAAAGGTCTACATTGGCACATGCAACGTGTGCATAGAGAGCCATGTGCCTCCATAGTAGAAAACAACACTCCACATATCTTCATGGATGCTTAGAGATTACCAACAATCCACTGTTGGTATGATGTTGATATGCTTGGTACATTATGTCCAGCATGCCCCCACAGGAGCTCCACACTCTTAACAGGTGTCCCAAGACTTGTACAATGTCATGGAAACATTCATTCTACCACTTGGACCATTGCAGAGGATCTCTGATTCATATGGAGACCCATGGGGTCATCTATGTGCGTCATACCGAATGGGAGCAACACAGGTCTACTACTCGGAGAAAAAGGGGCCACCACATTGTCCATCACATTCAGAGGAATTTATTCCTCAATATGGCACTTTAGGATATTATTGAGCCCTTAGAGGGCCCTACGACATGCACACATTATTCTTTGGCCCCTTCTGAGGCTTATTTTTGTATTTGTGAGCTAGTTTGGTGGGCTTGTCACCAATAAGGGTTTTATTTGCACATTATTTTATCATTAGGGGCTAATGTAGGCCAATCAGATAATTCAAATTCCTTAGGAGGCTATATATTGATGTTAGATACATTCATTTGTATCATCACTTGACTTGGGATATCTCTAATCATAGAGAATTTTCGCACTATTTCCTTCTTGGATATTTTTGGATATGGATGAATTTTGATGTATGGATTTTGGCTATTTCTCTTGCCTTGGAGCTTTATTGAACAAATGAAATGCTGGTTGGATATACTATATAACTTTGTAAGTAAATTTTGATGTTATTATTCTTGTTGTTGCATACTGCTAAAATTAGGGCTAGTTGTTGCATTATCTAAATGTGGAATTGAGCATGTTTTAGCTAATTTAATGTATGGTCCAATGTTATATGAATGAAATTTCCTAGATATTTATTTATCTTGAGAATCTTGCATCATTTTCTTTGAAGTATAAATGCTTGAAGGTCACTTTTCTTTTCTTTATCTCAACACTAGACGAAGTTGACTTTCTGGGCCTCCTTGATCAAGAAAGCAAGTTCTTACTCACCATTATCCTTGAATCCATATCCCCAAGTGAACTAGGCACTAATCCCTCAAAAAGGGTGAACATTTCAAGCCTCTTTTAACCATTTTCCCCTTTTTCCCCAAGTCTAGCACCATTAAGTCACCTAGGGCATCAATTTCCTGGGAATTGACCCAAGGAAAAAATTCTATCCCCTATAGGCAACTACGTTGGTCAGTCCCCTCCCTATCCTCCAAATTTGAGGCAATTATAATGGTGGAATCTCTAGGAATCTCAAGCCATAGTCCTAGGATCAAATTGTGCCTAGGCATCCCTAAGGCTAGACCTCAATAGGATAAATTAAACCTTTTGAAGAAAGTATTCTTGCTTGGTCCTTTCCCCTCATCTTGTCCAAGATAGGAACATCATTGGTTGCTACATTCCATCCCTGAACCTGGGTTGGGTCCACTTGGCCCTATGTGGTCCCACTTCTCAATAAAGACTATTTGTCAAGGACCATTTGGGAATCCAAGTTTCCCAAGGATTATAGGGATTGAGAAAATTGTTCATAAGCCTATCCTTTCTCCCTCAACCCTCCAATCCTCACCTCTTATCCTTGGTGGACCAAGTCCCTTACTTGAAGAGAAATCAAGCTCCATTCTTCAGTCCATCTTTGGGAAAGTGTTTTCACGATCACTTCTCACCTATCCATTGACATATACTTTACAAGTGAATCCCTACACTACCGAGACTCCTCCCATCGATGGAAGTCCGTAAAGAGTAGGGAGACTTAGCTATGATGATAGTGGGCTAAGCCTCCACAGTTTCCCTTAACCTAGCAGTTTCCCTCTTAGGAACCTCTTTAACCCCCCTACTGGTTTGAGTGGTAACGTTTTTGCCGCCATTTTCAGGGACACAAGATATGTGTTTTGTTCCTCGTACGACATATCGACATATCATTATCGGAAACTCCTACATATGCCTCATGTATACCTCAAATAGGTTGTCATTCTTTCATAAATTTCCTGCTTTGGACATTTCTAGCATCCCGGGACATCCCAATCATGTCATAGGAAAGATGGTATGTGGGTTACCCATGTTTGATGGTGACCCAAGCTCCATAATTGACCATGTGGAAAGATTTAATGCACACAGTTCAAAGGAGAAAGTGGTCCACTAGGATGTCCTTATGTTGTTATTCTTTAGTTCTCTCTATGGTCATAACTCATGGTTGCAAAATCACGACCTAGAAGCATCTCATATATTGAAGAGTTTGTTGATGGATTTCTTAGACATTTTTAAGTGCACCCTACATTAAGCATCCAAGGGGAAGCCTTCATCAAGCTTCATCAAGACATTAAGAATCTAGGTAATGAGCAAGAAGATGAGTCCTCCTTGGGTCCACATAATGAAAATGATGATTTTCAGAACACATGTGCTGGGAAGGGTGAATTTATGGAAAGAGAAATTGAGACCAACCTTACCTTTCTCAAGGATATTACTCATGATGAAACCTCTTTTGAAAACCTTCATAGAGACGATACAATTAGCCCCTTGGAATATGACGTTGAAGATTGTTTCCACATTGAAAAGGAGAAATGGGAAATTGTTGGTCCTCAACTTGAATGTGGTCCTATTTATGACATCGACAAGGAGGGTGAGGACGAAATTTATCTTCCTTTCCCCTCAGGAACTACTTGTGATGACATGCCCATTGATACCCTTGTGAAGGAGAGCCTTCATTTTCCTTTTCATAAAGAGGAGTAGTTGGAAGTGATCAATTTTCCTTTTAGAAGAGATCTAATATTGGGTACTAAAGACATTGATAGGGCTCCCACTTCTCTTGAGTATGATTCTATGTTCAAATCAATTGAGCCTTTAGATTATGATTTTGGGAAAGCACAACCCATTGAATACAACACTTCTTTATCCCTTTTTCCTATTGGTCATCATCTTGAGTCCTCATCAAGTGTTACCCACACCCCTGGTCATATGATTTCAAGTAAATGTGAGACTTTTCCCCCTCTTGAGTATAGTGTCAAAGAAAGTCCCTTCATTGAATATACTTTATCCCCTTTGACCCATCCTCAGAATTATGATTGTGAAAATTTCCAAATCTAATAAACTAGAAATCCTACTATAGTAAACTGATTTACATTACCTACTTGTTTTCTTCATTTAACAAGTTATTTTTAGAAAATGTAAATGTAAATACACTGTAGCCTACACCACTATAAAGATCAAGAATTGCAAAATAAATGAGACATCATGCAAATGAAACACTTATTTTTGGACTAAACATCCCTAGAAAAACCCAATGCGGGAAAACCGGTGTAGTAGCTCTGAGGGTTTTCTATTATTAAACAGAAGTTCTGAATACAAATGCTAGTTTCCCTCCCTGCAAACTAGTGACAAAGAAATACAATAGCGAAGAACCTGAGTGAGTTTTACCTCACTTTACCTGATAGAATCTAATTGATCCAATAGAAAAACTATCCGACCTAGGCTACAAGTTCGCTGCCCCTTCGTAGTAACTACGTGGGACTACATGGATCTCTCTGAGACTCTGCGTTAGCCCTTCTGTCCACTGTGTTAGCTTTCCCAGATGTTCCGGCAGTTTCTGGAAACTCCTTGGCTTTCTACGTGGAAGGAAGTTATTCCTCTACGCTGGCCCTCTTGGCTCTGAGTCAAAGTTGCATGGGCCTAGATTGGCCCAGCATTAGCTCTCCTGGCTACTACTCTACCTCCACAAGTCTCTCTCCACTTCTTTGTCTATATTCCTGAATTATCACTGCCCCTCAGCTACAAGATCTTCCTAATCGATTTTCTTCCTGAGAACTTCTCACCTCAGAAAATCGATTTCCTCAATCTCTCTATGTATTCACTCCAACTAACCCCACAACCTCCATTTATACTTTTTGTAATATGTCTGACCTGAAAATATATGAGAATAGAAATATGCCCAGAAATAACAAGAGATAAATATATAAACTTCATATCTTTATTAATATCAAACCCTTGAGGTAGGGTAACTCCATACAATCACTCCTTAAGGAAAGAGAACACTCCACAAACCATATGCTTGCCAATACAATAATCCTTGCCACCTCTCAATGGGGACTCTCTATTCTTTATATAAGCTTCATACATACAATACCTTGGGTCATTACCATGGGTCTCTCCATACCATATATCTAATACAATGGGCTTATCGCATTATTCCTAACTATGAGTGGTCCCTTACATGATGTGGGTTAACCACTTTATTTATTAACTATGGCCCATCACCTTATTACCTTATTCCCTTGGGTATCTCCCTTTGTAACCCACACCCCATAATATCCCCCCTACGTATACTACAAAGGGTATGGGGTATACCTAGGGGGGATATTATGGGGTATGGTGCACAAAGGGAGGTACCTAAGGGAATAGGGTAATAAGGTGATGGGACATAGTTAATAAATAAAGTGGTTAACTTGCATCATGTAAGGGACCACTAGTAGTTAGGAATAATGTGATAAGCCCATTGTATTTGATATATGGTATGGAGAGACCCATGGTAATGACCCAAGGTATTGTATGTATGAAGCCTATATAGAGGCTAGAGACTCTCCATTGAGAAGTGGCAAGGATTATTGTATTGGCATTCATATGGCTTGTGGAGTGTTCTCCTTCCTTAAGGAGTAATTATATGGTGTTACCCTACCTCAAGGGTTTGATATTAATAAAGATCTGAAGTTTATATATTTCTCTCTTGTTATTTCTTGGCATATTCTATTTTCATATATTTGCAGGTCAGATCTACTACAAGTGGTACCAGAGCATTTCTATATTTGGATCTCTATTAATATCAAACCCTTGAGGTATGGTAACACCATACAATCACTCCTTAAGGAAGGAGAACACTCCACAAGCCATATGTTTGTCAATAAAATAATCCTTGCCACATCTCAATGGGGGAGTCTCTAGCCTCTATATAGGCTTCATACATATAATACCTTGGGTCATTACCATGGGTCTCTCCATACCATATATCTAATACAATGGAATTATCACATTCTTCCTAACTACTAGTGGTCCCTTACATGATGCAGGTTAACCACTTTATTTATTAACTATGGCCCATCACCTTATTGCCTTATTCTCTTGGGTACATCTCTTTGTACCCCATACCCCATAATATCCCCCCTAGGTATACTACACTTTTCCTGTTGATGAATCAAACACTGAGATTAAGTCTCTAATCAATGGATAAGATTAAATTAGATCTGATCCTCGTCTCATATAAGATTATCACCCATACTTCCATTAACACCCATTAATATTTTTATTTTCCTAAGTTTAGACTTAGGAACCCCATTAAAAATATTAATTATTTTAATAAAAT
Organism: Pinus tabuliformis; assembly: GCA_031772625.1. Taxonomy (NCBI): domain Eukaryota; kingdom Viridiplantae; phylum Streptophyta; class Pinopsida; order Pinales; family Pinaceae; genus Pinus; species Pinus tabuliformis. The sequence goes on from CM062811.1 coordinate 102,993,762, forward strand.
ATAATTCGGGTGGAATTTCACCAAATGATTTATGGGTCTTGGAGATCTCATGTGTCCTAGCCCCTCCACAAAATTTCGGAGCTAGATCACATATAATGCTACCGAAAAATCAACACTCCCTCTTAGCGAGGAATGTGCTCTAGCAATACTTCCCAACAGAAGTATCACACTGATCCACGACATCGGTCCTCTGCGCTACTGATGCTTCACCTGCTGCCCCTCATCCACTGCGTTGTTGCAACCTATACTGCTACCCATGACACTACCATTGTCACTGCTACATCTGTACTGCATCTCCCTCTTAATATGCTGCATTATGCTACCCATAACACTACCACTGCTAACTACTGCACTGCAACTTAGTTGATGAGAAGTAAGCAATTGAAAAGCCACCCAAAAGCTGACATGTTGGTAAGTCTAGATGCCCTGTGATGCTGAAGCTACCTTTGCGGCTAATTTTTGTTGACCCTCTGATGCTACTGTGCTATTTTTGTATCTGCTCTGTGCCTTCCACACTGCTGCAACACTCTACTGCATTGCTTCAAACTTTGGCACTCTAGTTCTGCCACTGTCAATAGATCATCCCTCACACAAATCGACTCTCGTCATTCTATTATTGTCATTAAGGGCTTCCGTAGCCATATGTGATCCAAGAGTTTTGGCACCTCAAGAATCCTGCCCCCTTATGTAGTCCTCCCAACTATAGCTTAATATCGCCCCACCTCTTCTCTAGAGGTGCATGAGCACTCATGGTGCAATCATCATCGTTGTCCTCTCCATCAACTTTCACTAGAGTAGCCTTTGGGTTAGTCTTCTCTTCTTTGCCCTTCTTTCGATGACACTATGTGGAAAAACGACCCATTTCTCCACATATGAAGCATATGACTTTGGATATGTCATTTTTCTTCCTCTTATGTTGCCCTTACTATCCCGCTAATGCGAGAGCTGCATTCTCCTCTTCCTCTTTCTTGAATTTGATCCCCTTACTGTTGCTTCCTGCCTTGGTCAATTGCATGATCTCTTCCTGTCGAAGAGCAGCCCACTTCTCCTCCCAAATGGGGAGAGAAGCCCTACCCAAGATGCTCTGGACAAAGGTTTCCTAGTCTTCAGCGACTGCATTTAGGGCAATCCTAACCATGAATTCAGGATCTAGTGTAGACCCTACAGAAGTTAGCTTATCTCGGATCCCTTGCAACCTAAGAAGGAAGGGATCGATTTCTTATCCCTTTTGCATATGACATTGTCTCAGCTAGCTCTCAAGCAACATCTTCCGTTGAATTAAAGTTCCCTCATACAAAGTTGTGAAGGCCTCCCACATTTCCCTTGTTGTGTCCTTTTTCAATATGTGGGATCACATGATCCTTGAAACCGTTCAAGATCATGCACTTCGATTTTTCCTTAGCCTCCTCGTACTTATTGAGAGGATCAACATCAACCAGAACAACAATTGTCTTTAAGGCATAATCCTAGATGTGGTTTTTGTCCAAGAATACAAGGAGCTTGGCCTTCTGTTATGCTCCTATACCAATAGGTGTCATATTTCATGATTGACTGGTAAAAATCCCAAATATGTTCATCCTTTCCATGCTGCAAAGGTTCCATATTTTGAAAAGATCAGAAAATTAAAAAATGTAAAGAGGGTATGCCCTAAAAGAAAAATCAAAGGGTAAAAAGAATGAAATGGTCAAGGGAAAAAGGAAAAGAAATGAACCGCAAACAAAGAAGACCAGGAAAGTGTGCTAGTCCAAAATGCCACTACTATTCTATTTTTGCAAAGAATTTCATTGTGTGCAATTAGTTTCACTCTTGCCATAGTTGATGGATGGCCAAACAGCTTAATCTTGACAGTTCATGTTTAAAATTCTTGTTTTAGAGATAGAGAATAAAATCTGTCCAAACAGTTCAATCTTGGCAGATAAGTAGATAGGTAGAGAAGCAAAGGTGCTCAATAGCTAAATCTAAGCCCTTGGAAGAAATAAGGGCAGAATTAGATAGGATTACAGTCAAAAGAAAAGAAGAGAGCAAGGGTTTTCTAGTCCAAGTGCACCGATGTAAAAGGAAGAAAAAATGTTAGGTACTATAGGCTGGGTAGGCAGTCTTGATGTTGTAGAAGCATGCTTATGATTAACTTTTGTTTCTCAAGAGGTTCATCTCATTTGGTATCATAAGTACAATGGCAATGGTTTGGCTATAAATCAATTAATTCATCTCTAACTTCTCCTCACACTTCTCCCAAAAACACTTACTAACCTCCCCCAAGGATATTGAGATCTACTCAATACTCTTAAATCACTCCATTTCATGAAAAAAACTGAGGAAAATAACATTCTTGCTTTATGCATTAAACCACATTTCTTGTGTAAAATCATCTTGTTCCCTTAAGCCTAAGTTTTAAAACTCTATAACTTAGCGCTCTTTTCAACACATTTCTCATATTGACTCTAACCCTATATTATATAAATCCTTGTCCTTAAATACCCCTCATGTAGTATGTATATAAAATAAAAATCCCATGTTCTAATATTCCCCGCCCCGGTTTAGATATAAACCATATTCCTGTTAAAATTGGGAATTTATGGGTTCACTTGGAACTTGGTAAATAACCCTAACCCGCCCATTATTTTGGAATCAATTAACCCCACATTAATTGATTAACAAAGTCAAACCTCACTAACCAATCAAATGAGGCTCGAAACCATTAAAAAGCATTTAATATGATTGGACCCCCGCACCATAACCCTCCGCCATCTCCATTGAGCGCCAACCGTTCAATCCGAGTCCGTTGATTGAATGGTCCACAATCATATCGCGGCACCCTTCCCCTCCGATGATTACGGACCAGGGAGCTGACGGTATTCTTGTCGTACCTTGCACGCATGGCATCTCCCCGCCATGCTCACGGCCCTCCCCACCAAAATCGCTTCGGCCTATAAGCGGTGTGGGCCCAAACCACTTACTGCCCTCGCTAACCTGCCCACTGACGTCACGACCACTTCATCGCCACGCCACCCTTCCATACCCTCCGCTACGTGACAAACTATCCCATCATGCTAACATCATCCGACCAAAAGTGCCAAAAAGCCCACGAAGCTGATTTTTTGTTAAAAAACCCATAAAAAAGGTCATTTTCTTTCATTTCATTCATTGTTTTCGCAAGACTATTGCATGAAAATTAACGTCCAGTAGCTGCTGAAGCTCCAGTCCGCCACCCCGACCAGCAAAGTCTAGTATTCTGCTCTACACATCATCAATCAACTTGCAATTTACTCTCGTACGCTTCCAAAACACAGGTATTTACCCTCTTCCACCTCCCAAACCTGTGTTTTTGGTTTTTCTCTGCAAAATTGTACCTATAGGAGCCAATTTTAAACTCAAGCAGTCCATAATTGCTATACCACCCATCCAAAACTGCTCTGTTTCCCTTTTTCCCATAGAAAATTCAACCTACAATTCAAAAACACAAAAAATTGAACAATGGAAGCCCCGGTGGCCCTCAATGTCGCGCCTCTCAACGCACCTCATACAGACCAGCATCATTTACCCTTGGCCGACAGAGATTTCCAAATAAGAGACCCAATTGGTTGCCAAAATCATCTGAAAACTTTCTGCCTGGTCAGAAATAGTCATTTAAACAAATCTGACATCTATGGAATATGGGAATCCAATCTCCCTAGGTACTACCTTCCCTCAGTCAATATATTCCCAGATATTATTTGCCACTGCTGTGCAAATTATGACCCTGTCAGTAAAGTAGTTATCTCTCCATCACAAACTGTCCTTTTCTACATAACTGCTGAGTCTATCAATGAAATGCTACAATTCCATCTAGTTCAGCCTCTTGCTCCTCTCTCCATGGGATATTTGCTGGAGCAAGGCTCTCAACTGTCCAGTGCAGAAATAGCCCAGATTGCCAAGTTATTCATGAAGCCAGAATGCCAGCCCCAAGGCCCACCTCCTTATTCATATGTCTCCTTCAATGAGGCTGGAAGAATTCTTCTTGACATGATATCAATAATCTTGGGTTTCAGGTCCAGTGAATTTGTGGATGAGATGGTCCTGGTTCTGTTGTCCACCTTTACTCCAAGGCAGCCCCTTGCTATTAAGTATGATTATGCCTTTTTCATTACTGACAAAATCCATGGTCAATTTATGAATTTGGAAAGAGAAGGAGTGTTTAAATACACAAGTTTCATATATCATCTGCTGTTGTATTATCACCCAAACATTTTTATATTTCCCATCAGAAAATTGGATGCCAAAGGAGAGAGGAGGTCTGTAATCTTTTGGACCTCTGTCTTCCACAGAATTGTTGAATCCCCTTATACCTACTGTGAATTCATTGACCTATTTATTTATCTAGCCTCCACTCTATTGATAGGAGCTCCTCCTCCTAGACTCTTTGGTGACATAAGGAAGATTCTATAGCTCTCCAAGAATTACAGGATAGGTGACTAGTATTTCTACCAGGATCACACTGAAATTGGGATATATGGCTGTGAGTTGTGCCCTTATAAGCTGCCAAAATATGTGCCCATGAGACTGTTTTCTCTGGAATATTTCAGGCAACTTATTAATGCAGATTTGACTCACTTTTGCAATGTGAAGAAGAAAGCTCAGCTAAGGATAAGAAACCAATTAGGCCCCTTTATCATTAACAAAAGAGAAGCATGGGAAGATGCTGATAAAATGTTAGGGGAAGTCCTTAAATTGAAGAAAAGCTTCTGGTGGGAACCATGTGACCCAAATGGATTTATAAGTGAAAGAAAAGTAAAAAACCGGCTGTTAGCTTACGCACATCATAGGATCCCTGAAGTAGAACAATATGCCAATCAAGATGAATGGACAGAGGGTACATTAGCAAAAGAACTTACTCGGCAACAAAAAATGGAACAAGCTATGAAAGATTTAGAAAATACCCTTGACCTGGATTCTTTTGGACAGGTATATTTCAAGTTGCCTCAGAAGGCCGGAGTGGGTGCATCTTCTGCTGGGACTTCACAGCAACCAATACAAGAGGCCAACGCACTTGTTTCAGGTTCTTCAAAAGGCAAGGAAGTGGTAGGCACAGAACAACAAGAAATGACAGATCAGCAGGAGGAAATTCCTCCAGTGCAGACCAAAGCACCAGAGATACCTGCATTACAAACTCCTCTAAATGAGGAAAAATGTAAGAAAAGGGACAGAGAAGAGACCACACCCATCAGTGGACCTACTGAACAGCTAGGTGCTAAAAGGCAAAGACTCAATCCTCTATCTGAAGAGGAAATCATTGAAGAGACAATAGAAAGCCTAAGAGGTGAGAGGGCAACCATCCCACAGACCTCCCCAGTGATAGATACATCAACCAGCTCACACAGGCAGGAGCTAGAAAGGCAGCATAGTGTGAAAGTTTCATCCACAAGGCCACCAAGCAAGCAGACCTTTGAAGTCAAAAGGACATTCACAGAGATAAAGGCTAGAAATGATCCATTGAGGCTGCAAATTTATGACCAATATCTTAAGATGGCCCCCACAAAATAGCAAAGATTGGTGTTTGCATATGACATAAAGGAGGGCAAAATCATCATGAGCTATTTCAAGCCCAAGGTGCAGCAACCACAGTCAGCAGCTGATTATATCAGGACAAATCTAGAGGTCTTGGCCAAAGACATTCATCCAATAGACCAGATTGAGCTGCACAAACAGATAGGAGAAATGGTGTATTCAATGCTAGCTGACAAGGCAATGTTGGCTCATAAGTTATAAAACTCATTGGAGAACACCTCTGCTCAGCTAGATTTGAAGAAAGCTTCCTCTTTGGCAAAGGACAACAGGATAAAATCTTTGGAGGATATTATCATTGAACTAGGACATGATCCCAAATATGCCAAAGGAATAAAAGCATTAATGAGGAATAAGGAAGAGGACATTGTTGCCCTCAGAAAATAGCTCAAAATGCCTCCTTCTATGCATCCACAGACAGCAGATGTTGTGCAGTAGAAATTCGAGGAGGACATGATGGACCTACTCATGAGGTTGAATGAAAGATTGAGTGAGACAGAGCAGGCATTAGAGAAAGCATTACAAGAAAAGCAGGGAGAGTCGGCCTCCCAGCCACCTGAAGTAACTCCAACGGCCATAGCTGCCCCTCCCATAGTTATAACAACAGTGCCTTCCACTGTCTCAGCATCAACAACAATAGCACCAAGCAGCAGTACTGCTATGACTGCTGAGAAATTAATCAAATCCATGGAGGAGTTGAAACTCCAAGTATCTGAATTGAAGCAAGTCAAAGAAAAACTGGCAAAGATTGAGCAAAGCTATGATAAATCTAAAATGACTGTGGCAGAGAAAACAAGGGAAGTCAAAGCATTGGAAAACAAGGTAAGAGCCTTGGAAAAGGATCTCTCTCTGCATAAGCCTCTGGCAGAAATCAGAGGAATTTTGTGGACCAACATCATTCAATCACTTAGTGGTGTATGGAGGTCTATTCAGACCATTTATGAATAGATTGATTTGATAAAAGTAGCCCAAGTGGAAGTTCAGAAAACAAGAGCTGTATTGGGGAAAATGCCTGAGCAAGCTAACAGGCTAATCAATTTTTTGAATAACAAGACCAATGAAGAACTGGCAGCACTAGATATCAGAGATAGAACAGGTACCATTTTGGACATCAAGAGAGTTCTAACCATCATAACTCTAATGCAAAACTTGGACAGAAGATGCCAGGACATGCAGATAGAAATTGACTCTTTCACAGAGAAATTTACTGTCTTGAATCAAAAGGGTTTGCCAAGTCTTGTGGGAGATAATGATCATTTGATGAAGCACAAGGACTATATACACAAATTAAATACATTTTCTGTCAATCAAGCTAGTGCATCTTCAAGTACTTCAATAGAAAAAACGCTGCCATCTGGCCAGTCCCTTTATGACAGCCTGGAAAATCTTTTCTACATAGAGCATGAAGTGAAGCATTTGTTCACTACCCCACCTAATTTCTTCAGGTGCACAGAGACTGATGAGACTTTAAGGAAGCTATAGAGACATCAAATACCAGGACCAGAGTGGTGGAAAAGCATGTTAGAAATCCTGTAAATTTATCATTGGTCAAATCAAAATTGTGCACCATCTGTTATAAATGCACAGAACAGAAATGAACCATGATCCTGCAAATCAAAGCGTATCACATCAGCATTAAAGGAAGTCCGGCCAAAGTAGAAAGATCAGCGCAAAGGGTCCGTAGAAAGCAGCTGGGAGACCAACTTACAGCACCTACCTCCAGTACTTCTCTTTAATTCGGATCAACTAGCGCAACATGAATTTATTGCACCATTTATTGCCTCCCTGTTTTCGAGATTGTCTGTCTCTATCTATATAAGAGAAACATTAATTGTCAGCAGATATTTTGCACAATATCTTGGCCTTTTTGTATAAATACCCCCCTAGACAAGGTATTTGGGGTTGGTTGGTGGTTGATATTCATAACTATGATTGTAATATTGAACAATTTTGGAATAAAAAGGCTGTTGGAACCATTTTGTCTTGCTCACTGGATGAAGAATTGATGTTAGGGACCATGTTGCAGAATTCTTGAATCGTTTTATGGATCAATAAGTCTCTTCTAACTTGTGCTTTACAGTTTCTGTGTTTAATATATCATATATGTTTCATGATCTAAATAATAGAGAAAAAGAATAACCTAGAATTTGCTTGTTTGCACTCTGTGTTCAATCTCTGTTATTATTAATGTTTTCTTCAAGAATTAGCATAAACAGTGAATTCTTAATTTCTTTTGTTTCCCTTGGTTCTTTCATCTTGAATATTAGCTAAGGAATTCTTAATTGCTCCTTGGCAATAATCATCCATTTTCCATCTGTCAACATGATGAAGGATTCTTAATTGCCCTTCACCCATTGACCCCATTCCATCAGATTTCAGCCTATAAATTGTTCCATATTTGAGTACCTTGCTTTGTGATAAATCCTCTAATAATAAAATTAACCCAGGAAGCCATCTTTCTTTGACTCCATCATGCCCAATGACTGAAATGCTTCAGCTTTGCCTCACTGTTCTATTGACTCCCCATCCTTCCAACCAAAACTCAAAACAAAACCCTGCACTTCATAACTAGCCTAATACACCTCAAAACAAAGCTAAATCATAAACAGAGAGCCCTCTCTGGATGTAGATTGGCTAGAATCTGTGTCTAAAAGATTGGTCTGTGGTTACCTCAGCCGTATTCCCTTTCTTACAACTTTTGGGAACAACCTGAGTGATAACATCATTGGCGACTCCACTAGGGAACTGAATAATTGTTTGTTATTGTTGTTTAATTTTTAAAGCTACAGATGGAGTCTGAAGTTGGCCAGGTAGCCTTTGGAACTGATTTTGCTATGCAATTGTAGGAGTAAATAAAAGCTACTTCAGTCTATCTCCAGTCTAGTTTTAGGCTTTGAACAGCTGTCTCAAATACTTGATCATTGCCCTGTTTCAATAGATCTTTAGGAAAATTCAAAACTCCCATATTTTAAAGCTTCCTAGAAAGATATTGTCTAAAGTTGTATCCTTCAGATATTTCAAGAAAAACAAAAAATATATTCAGAAGTTGGCTCCAAAGAAGAAGATCCGTTACACTAGATCAAATCTAGATCCAAATCCCCCACCCGTGTTTCAAAATCCTAATCTGATTCCTAAACACCTTAAAAGCCAGCAGAACCTTACCCAATCTGAGCTTACTCTTGCAAAAGCATCAGTCCTTTCTGCCATTACTATTTCTTCTCCTATTTCACCATCAGCACTTCAAACCATCTTTTCTACTCCCCCATCCTCAACACATATTTTAACTGTTATCCCTGTTCTCCCAGCTGTTACACTTATCCCTGCAAATATGGCAAACCAATATGCTCCCTTGCAATTACCTGCAAATCCAGGGGCTATGCCTCAAGATTATCAAAGAAAAATAACTTATTTGTATGGTACTAGCACTTACACAGCTCAACAACACACCAAGAAAATGATGGATTATTTTGAGAACTATGAGATTGATGATGATGATGTAAGAATGAAAGTCTTTGTCCAAAGCTTAACTGGAGATGTTAGAGCCTGGTTTAGAGCACTCCCTGCAAACACTATCAATGATTTGGAAGCTCTTTATCAGACCTTCTTAAACAGATGGGAAAAGAAAAAAGATCCCCTCCATATTTTATCAGAATATGAAAACTTAAAGAGAGGTCCACAAGAGACTGTTCAAGATTACTGCACCAGATTTAACAATGTATACAATTCTATTCCTCAGAATCTTAGGCCTCCACCAGACTTGGCCTTGATCAAATTCCCTGATGGATTTGACTCGGACATGGCATACCAGCTTAGGAAAAGAGCTCCTCGAAGCCTAGAAGACATGCAAAGTATAGTTGTCAGTGTTGAGGCCAAACTGATTTCCAAACGAGCTCAGGCTAGGGCTGAAAGAAGGATACCCATTAAAGAAGAACCTTCTACATTTGAGCAGAAATTAGATGCTATCATTAAAGAAATGGACAAACTTGGTGATAGGGTAGAAACAATTGAGAGGAAATCCCCTTGGGATGGTCAACCGAACAATGCAGGAAGAAACCCAAATTTCAAGAAAAATCAAAATCCCAATACTGGAAAGGCTGGTCCTGACCAAAACATTGGACCTCCATTCCAATAAAACTATGCTGAAGCTTCAACTTCTAGTGAACCAACAAAAGACACTCAAATTAACTTAATGGGGCTCAGTAGCGAACAACAAATTTTCTTAACCCAAGAAGACCAAGAGGCTCACACTCTTAATCAGTTCCAAATCCAATCAGGGGAATCATTTGATTTTAGAGAAGGATATGACACAGCCATCTACGAAGTCTACAAGCAATATAATTTGAGAAGCAGGAGAGTAAATGTCCCTGATGACAACAAACCGAAAGAAACTAAACAATCTAGCAGAGCTAAAATCAAGAACCCTCCTATGCAAAATCCTCCTAAAACAATTCCCAACCCAAATAGTCCAACAGTTGAAGATGTTTTAGATAATCAACAGCCTAATAAACAATCTTCAGATCCCATTCCTTCCAAAGAAATTGTAAAAGAACCTCCTAGAATTGACATAGAAACAACTTCATCCTATAACACTATTCTTGATAAAGGAAAGAATACTGAAAAAATAGCAGAAAAAGAGAGTCTCGTTGCCCGAAATGAAAAAATTCAAACAGAAAAACCTTTTAACCTTGACATTGAAATAGGCAAGTTTAAGATAGCAATTCTATTATCAAAGTTAGCTAAGCATGATGTCTATAGAGAACAAATCAGCAGATCACTTCAAATTTCTGAAAATAGAGATGCAGTAAATGTCCTTGATGACCAACCAGAATTGATTTTTGGTCCTGAAGTAAATGGCAAAACAGTAGATGGAGGCGTTCCTCCTTTCTATGTAAGTCTCAATATTCATGACAAAGTACTGCACAATGCAATGTTTGATTCTGGAGCTTCCCATAATTTAATGCCCAAATCTGTAATGGAAAAGTTGGACCTAGATATCACCAGGCCATACAAAGACTTGTTCTCTTTTAATTCAAGCCAGGTCAGATGTCTAGGATTGATCAAAGATTTATTTGTATCACTAGTTCAATACCCTCCCAAGACAATTTTAATGGATGTAGTGGTAGCTGACATTCCACCAAAATATGGCATGCTGCTGTCTAGATTTTGGGGTGCAAAGCTCCAGGGATCTTTATAGTTGGACATGTCATATGCCACCATTTCAGTGTTTGGCCAGCCAAATAGATTGTACCGAGAGACCTTGATGAAATATGTGGTCAGCAGTCAGGAGAAACCCCAAAATTTTCCCATCTACTCCATGCATTCTGACATGGACTCCTTTATCCTATACAATGCTGGAATTTACCCTCCAATTGATGACAAGGTTTTAGCACTTGAACAAGAGGAGATCATAAATGAAAAACCTATTGCTCAAACCCAAGAAATTTCACAAATAATCGATATAACAGACATACAAGGGAAACCACATGAAACTGAAGATCCAAATCTCCCTAGTAACCAAATTTCTAAGACCCCTGATACTAGCTGTAACCAAGAAATCCTTTGGTATTTAGAATTTGATGGATCTGTCAATACACTGGGGGCTGGAGCAGGAATTTGGATACATAATATGGAAAATGATCATGCTGAAAGACATGCATATAGGTTGAATTTTAGATGCACTAATAACATGGTTGAATATGAAGCCCTCTTGCTAGGACTCAAATTGATCAAAAGCTTAGGGGCAGTTAGGGTATCCATTTCAGGAGACTCTGATTTAGTTATTCAAAAAATGAAAGGAAACTTCCTCACAAATGATCTCAGATTAAGGTCTTATAGAGGGGCAGCAATTGAAATACTCAACATCTTTCTTGAATCTCAGCTTGCTAAAATTCCAAGGAAACACAATTTACATGCTCACAGTTTGGAAACATTTGCCAGCACTTGTAAACTGCCATTTGAGCCTAATCATCATTTTACAGCTGAAATTAAATATAGGCCAACCGTACCAGACAATGTAAAAAACTGGCAGGTGTTTGACAATGACACTCAGATTAATAATTTCCTGACCTTAAAAGAAGAATTCTCCAGCACTAATATAGATACAAGCACTATGAGAGAAGTTGATCTAATAGACAAAATTGAAACACACATTTCAGTTGAAACAACAACTCAAATACTACATCCAACAAAATTTACGAGCAAAGAGTTGCAAGAGCTCAAAGAAATAGACATTGATGAAACTGTTAGAGGAGAATCTGAAGTTATTGATTTAAAGGATAATTTTTTACCCACAGGATTAACTCCTCTGGAAGACATTTTTGATTCTAATGATATCCCAAGGAAACCCAAAATGCAGCCATTAAACGCAGAAATTGAAGACTGCAACATAGGGACCGAACAAAATCCCAAAATGATAAAATTGTCCAAAACTTTACCTCCTGATCAAAAGCTGAAATGTAGTGAATTGTTCAAAGAATTTGAGGATTTTTTTGCATGGAGCTATGAAGATCTCAATCCTATGACAATTCTGGGATTCAGCATACAATACCCCTTAAAGAAAATTAGAAACATTTCAAGCAAAAACTCAGAAGGGTCAACCCTGTGCTCCTCCCTCTAATTGAAAAAGAAGTCAAAAGAATGTATGAAGCTGGGATAATTGAACCCATTAGATTTTCAGAATGGGTCTCCAATTTAGTGCCCACTATGAAGAAAACAAGAGAAATCAGGCTGTGTGTTGATTTGAGGAATCTAAACAAAGTCTCTTTAAAAGATCACTACCCCTTACCCAAGATGGACCACATTTTACAAAGGGTAGTAGGTGCCTCTAGAATTTCACTGCTAGATGGGTTTTCAGGCTTCAACCAGATTTTAGTTCACCTTGATGATCAAGAAAAAACTGCTTTTACAACTCCATGGGGAACTTTCAAATATGTGAAAATGCCATTTGGACTCAAGAATGCAGGGGCAACCTTCCAACGTGCAATGGACATAGATTTTGCCAAGGAAATTCATGATTTTCTAGTTATATACTTAGATGATCTCACTGTGTTTTCCAAATCAGATCAGCAGCACCTAGATCATCTCAGACAAGTGTTTTTAACCTACAGAAAATATGGTATATCACTGAATCCAAATAAGTCGTTGTTCGGCCTAGAAGAAGGAAAACTGTTAGGTCACATAATCTCAAGAGATGGCATCAAAATTGATCCTGATTGAATACAAGCTATCTTACAAATCCCACATCCCAGAAATGTCAAAGAACTCCAAGCTTTCCTAGGGAAAATTAATTTTTTAAGAAGATTCATACCCAAATTGGCTGAACTAACTAGACTGTTGAATAATATGCTAAAAAAGAATTCCAAGGTCAAATGGATATTAGAAGCCAAACAAACATTTGAAGAAATCAAGGTAGCCTTAACCAAAACACCAGCCCTCACAAGCCCAAAATTTGACAGAGACTTCATGATATTTTCATTTGCATCTGAACACACTATTGCTGCTGTTTTGCTACAGAAAGATGACCAAGGATGTGAAAAGCCCATAGCCTTCTTTAGCAAAGCATTGAGGGATGATCCTCTAAAATATCCAATCATGGAAAAACAAGCTTATGCACTCGTGAAAGCCATCAGAGATTTTAGAGTCTATGTATTATACTCTCATATAATAGCTTATGTGCCAAGCACTGTTGTCAAAGACATCCTCACCCAAGAGGGGATTGAAGGCAAAAGAGGTAAGTGGATTGCTACTATATTAGAGTATGATATTGAGATAAAACCTACAAAGCTCATAAAAGGACAGGGATTGGCTAAAATCTTGACTGAAACCAATTGCCAAGCCCTAGATATTAATGAACTGGATAATGAACAAGAGATGGTGATTCCACAAATCAGCCAGGCCTTCCTAGAATCACCTTGGTATGCTGATATCTGTTATGTATTATTAAACCTGCAGGCTCCTCCAAGGTTATCTAGAACAAAGAAAAGGTTTATTAAAATGAAAGCTTTAAAGTTTTGTATTTTAGATGGTGCTCTCTTTTGGAAAAATCATGAAGGTGTTCTACTAAATTGTCTGATAAAAGATGAAATTGACAAGGTGCTCAAAGAATTTCATGCAGGGGACTATGGTGGACATTTGTACTGGAAATCAACTGCTGATAAAATCCTAAGGGCTGGATTTTACTGGCCCACTTTGTTTGCTGATGTCAAAAACTTTGTTACTACTTTCCATAAATGTCAAATCTTTGAAGGCAAGAGAAAACTTCTGCCTCTACCCCTTAGACCAATTTCCACTGAAAGACCATTTCAGCAATGGGGTTTAGATTTCATTAGGGAAATTCACCCTCCCTCTTCCGGCCAGCATAAATGGATTCTGACAACTACAGACTATTTCACCAAGTGGATAGAGGCCATCCCTTGTAGACAAACTAATGATTCAGTGATCATGCAATTCCTAGAAACCAACATCCTGTCAAGATTTGGCTGTCCTGAAAAGATTATAACAGACAATGTTGCTGCTTTTAAATCCAAGAGAATGATCAATTTCTGTCACAAATACCACATTACCTTAGGCCACTCCACAGCCTATTACCCTCAGGGTAATGGTCTAGCTAAGTTATCCAATAAAAGCCTCATGAATATCATTAAGAAAGTATTGGAAGAAAACAAGAAAAAATGGCATAAGAAGCTCATAAATGCACTATGGGTAGACAGGTTAACTACCAAGAGATCCATTGGAACTAGTCCCTATGAGCTTGTCTATGGGATGGAGGCTGTATTTCCTTCCCCCTTGGGAATACCTGTAATGAAATTGTTGCAAGAAGTCCAAGTACTGTCCAATAAGATCCAGAGAAGAATAAATCAGAATATACATTTGCAGCAGACTAGAGAAGATGTATATCACAGATCTCAAATGCTACAAGAAAAACTTAAGAAGATATTTGAGAAGAGGGCTAAGGCAGAGGATTTCTTCATAAGGGACAAAGTTCTAAAATGGGATTCCAGAAGAGAAGATAAAGGAAAGCATGGGAAGTTTGACTTCCTATGGAAGGGACCTTTTGTTATTCAGGCCTCACAAGGAAACAATACCTACTTTTTGAAAAGCCTAGAAGGTACAGAAACAGAAGATGGACCAGTTAATGGTCGGATGCTGAAACATTATTTTGATCCAGTTTGTTGACATATCAGGAGTCTAACTTGTACATGAGAATGTTTAATTTCTACAGTTTATTACAGCAATAAGAATGGGAAGTAATATGTAGGAAATTTTGAGGAACAGTCAAAGAACTTTACCACCTTTTTGCGTTACCTTTTTTTTGGTATGAACAAAGGTTGAAGAAGAAGACTTGGGGGCTAAAAATATGAGAACAAACATTCAAACAAAGTATCCAAAACAGAAGTGCAAATGTTTGGATCAGCTCATAAAGAGATGTGTATATTTTACAAGATCTTATGTACAGTTTGTTTACAGCAAAGGCAGATTTCAGAATGTAGCAAGAATTGAACATAAGGCCATCTCACCTACTGTTCTTGACTTTTCACCAGGAAAAGCCATCCCCAAGTGGAGCTAGTGTTATGTTCCTATACCAATAGGTGTCATATTTCATGATTGACTAGTAAAAATCCCAAATATGTTCATCCTTTCCATGCTACAAAGGTTCCATATTTTGAAAAGATCATAAAATTAAAAAATGTAAAGAGGGTATGCCCTAAAAGAAAAATCAAAGAGTAAAAATAATGAAATGGTCAAGGGAAAAAGGAAAAGAAATGAACCCCAAACAAAGAAGACTAGGAAAGTGTGCTAGTCCAAAATGCCACTACTATTCTATTTTTGCAAAGAATTTCATCATGTGCAGTTAGTTTCACTCTTGCCACAGTTGATGGATGGCCAAACAGCTTAATCTTGACAGTTCATGTTTAAATTTCTTGTTTTAGAGATAGAGAATAAAATCTGTCCAAACAGTTCAATCTTGGCAGATAAGTAGATAGGTAGAGAAGCAAAGGTGCTCAAAAACTAAATCTAAGCCCTTGGAAGAAATAAGGGCAGACTTAGATAGGATTGCAGTCAAAAGAAATGAAGAGAGCAAGGGTTTGCTAGTCCAAGTGCACCCATGTAAAAGGAAGAAAAAATGTTAGGTACTATAGTCTAGGTAGGCAGTCTTGATGTTGCAGAAGCATGCTTATGATTAACTTTTGTTTCTCAAGAGGTTCATCTCATTTGGTATCATAAGTACAATGGAAATGGTTTGGCTATAAATCAATTAATGCATCTCTAACTTCCCCTCACACTTCTCCCAAAAACACTTACTAACCTCCCCCAAGGATATTGAGATCTGCTCAATACTCTTAAATCACTCCATTTCATGAAAAAACCTGAGGAAAATAACATTCTTGCTTTATGCACTAAACCACATTTCTTGTGTAAAATCATCTTGTTCCCTTAAGCCTAAGTTTTAAAACTCTATAACTTAGTGCTCTTTTCAACACATTTCTCATATTGACTCTAACCCTATATTATATAAATCCCTGTCCTTAAATACCCCTCCCGTAGTATGTATATAAAATAAAAATCCCATGTTCTAATATTCCCCATCCCGGTTTAGATACAAACCATATTCCTGTTAAAATTGGGAATTTATGGGTTCACTTGGAACTTGGTAAATAACCCTAACGCGTGCATTATGTTGGAATCAATTAACCCCACGTTAATTGATTAACAAAGTCAAACCCTGCTAACCAATCAAATGAGGCTCGAAACCATTAAAAATAATTTAATATGATTGGACCCCCGCGCCATAACCCTCTGCCACCTCCATTAAGCGCCAGCCGTTCGATCTGAGCCCGTTGATCGGACGGCCCACAATCATATTGCGGCACCCTTCCCCTCCGATGATTACCGCCTGGGGAGCTGACGGTATTCCCGCCGTACCTTGGACGCGTGGCGTCTCCCCACCATGCTCGCGGCCCTCCCCACCAAAACCGCTTCGGCCTATAAGTGGTGCGGGCCCAAACCACTTACCGCCCCCGCTGACCCCCTCGCTGACATCACAACCATGTCATCGCCATGTCACCCTTCCGTACCCTCTGCTACGCGACAAACTATCCCGTCATGCTGACATCATCCAACCAAAAGCGCCAAAAAGCCCGCGAAGCCGATTTTTTGTTTAAAAACCCATAAAAAACAGCATTTTCTTTCATTTCATTCATTTTTTTCGCAAGACTGTTGCATGCAAATTAACGTCCAGGAGTTGCTGAAGCTCCAGTCCACCACCCCGACCAGCAAAGTCCAGTATTCTGCTCTACACATCGTTAGTCAACTTGCAATTTACTCTCGTGCGCTTCCAAAACATAGGTATTTACCCTCTTCCACCTCCCAAACCTATGTTTTTGGTTTTCCTATGCAAAATTGTACCTATAGGAGCCAATTTTAAACTCAAGTAGTCCATAATTGCTATACCACCCATCCAAAACTGCTCTGTTGCCCTTTTTCCCACAGAAAATTCAACCTACAGTTCAAAAACACAAAGAATTGAACAATGGAAGCCCCGGTGGCCCTCAATGTCACGCCTCTCAATGCACCTCATACAGACCAACATCATTTACCCTTGGCCGACAGAGATTTCCAAATAAGAGACCCAATTGGTTGCCAAAATCATCTGCAAACTTTTTGCCTGGTCAGAAACAGTCATTTGAACAAATTTGACATCTATGGAATATGGGAATCCAATCTCCCTAGGTACTACCTTCCCTTAGTCAATATATTCCAAGATATTATTTGCCATTACTGTGAAAATTATGACCCTATCAGTAAAGCAGTTATCTCTCCATCACAAACCGTCCTTTTCTATATAACTACTGAGTCTATCAATGAAATGCTACAATTCCATCCAGTTCAGCCTCTTGCTCCTATCTCCATGGGATATTTGCTGGAACAAGGCTCTCAACTGTCCAATGCAGAAATAGCCCAGATTGCCAAGTTATTCATGAAGCTAGAATGCCAACCCCATGGCCCACCTCCTTATTCATATGTCTCCTTCAATGAGGCTAGAAGAATTCTTCTTCACATGATATCAATAATCTTGGGTTTCAGGTCCATTGAATTTGTGGATGAGATGGTCCTAGTTCTGTTGTCCACCTTTACTCCAGGGCAGCCCCCTGCTATTAAGTATGATTATGCCTCTTTCATTGCTGATAAAATCCATGGTCAATTTATGAATTTGGAAAGAGAAGAAGTGTTTAAATACACAAGCTTCATATATCATCTGTTGTTGTATTATCACCTAGACATTTTTATATTTCCCATCAGAAAATTGGATGCCAAAGGAGAGAGGAAGTTTGTAATCTTTTGGACTTTTGTCTTCCATAGAATTGTTGAATCCCCTTATACCTACTGTGAATTCATTGACCTATTTATACATCCAGCCTCCACTCTATTGATAGGAGCTCCTCCTCCTAAACTCTCTAGTGACATAAGGAAGATTCTATAGCTCTCCAAGAATTACAGGATAGGTGACTGGTATTTCTACCAGGATCACACTGAAATCAGGATATATGGCTGTGAGTTGTGCCCTTATAAGCTGCCAAAATATGTACCCATGAGACTGTTTGATCTGGAATATTTCAGGCAACTTATTAATGTAGATTTGACTCACTTTTGCAATGTGAAGAAGAAAGCTCAGCTGAGGATAAGAAACCAATTAGGCCCCTTTATCATTAACAAAAGAGAAGCATGGGAAGATGTTGATAAAATGTTAGGGGAAGTCCTTAAATTGAAGAAAAGCTTCTGGTGGATACCATATAACCCAAATGGCTTTATAAGTGAAAGAAAAGTAAAAAATCGGCTGTCAGATTACACACATCATAGGATCCCTGAAGTAGAACAAATGCCAATCAGGATGAATGGACAGAGGGTACATTAGTAAAAGAACTTACTCGGCAACAAAAAATGGAACAAACTATGAAAGATTTAGAAAAGATCCTTGACCTGGATTCTTTTGGACAGGTATCTTTCAAGCTGCCTCAGCAGGCCAGAGTGGGTGCATCTTCTGCTGGGACTTCACAGCAACCAATACAAGAGGCCAGCGCACTTGTTTCAGGTTCTTCAAAAGGCAAGGAAGTGGCAGGCACAAAACAGCAAGAAATGACATATTAGCAGGAGGAAATTCCTCTAGTGCAAACCAAAGCACCAGAGATATCAACATTAAAAACTCCTCTAAATGAGGAAAAAGGCAAGAAAAGGGACAGAAAAGAGACCACACCCATCAGTGGACCTGCTGAGCAGCGAGGTGCTAAAAGGCAAAGACTCAATCCTTTATCTGAAGAGGAAATCATTGAAGAGACAATAGAAAGCCTAAGAGGTGAGAGGGAAACCAGCCCACTAACCTCCCCAGTGATAGATACATCAACCAGCTCACATAGGCAGGAGCTGGAAAGGCAGCATAGTGTGGAAGTTTCATCCACAAGGCCACCAAGCAAGCAGACCTTTGATGTCAAAAGGACATTCATAGAGATAAAGGCTAGAAATGATCCATTGAGGCTGCAAATTTATGACCAATATCTTAAGATGCCCCCCACAAAACAGCAAAGATTGAAGTCTGCATATGACATAAAGGAGGGCAAGATAATCATGAGCTATTTCAAGCCCAAGGTGCAGCAACCACAGTCAGCAGCTGATTATATCAGGACAAATTTGGAGGTCTTAGCCAAAGACATTCATCCAATAGACCAGATTGAGCTGCACAAATGGACAAGAGAAATGGTGTATTCAACACTAGCTGACAAGGCAATGTTGGCTCATAAGTTACAAAATTCATTGGAGAACACCTCTGCTGAGCTAGATTTAGAGAAAGCTTCCTCTCTGGCAAAGGACAATAGGATAAAATCTTTGGAGGATATTATCATTGAATCGGGACATGATCCCAAAGATGCCAAAGGCATAAAAGCATTAATGAGGAAGAAGGAATAGGACATTGCTGCCCTTAGAAAATAGCTCAAAATTCCTCCTTCTATGCATCCACAGACAGTAGTTGTTGTGCAGTAGAAATCTGAGGAGGACATGATGGACCTACTCATGAGGTTGAATTAAAGATTGAGTGAGACAAAGCAGGCATTGGAGAAAGCATTACAAGAAAAGCAGGGAGAGTCGGCCTCCCATCCACCTGAAGTAACTCCAACGGCCACAGCTGCCCCTCCCACAGTTATAATAGCAGTGCCTTCCACTGTCCCAGCATCAACAACAGGAGCAACATCAACATCAACAGCAACAGCACCAGGCAGCAGTACTGCTATGACCACTGAGAAATTAATCAAAGCCATGGAGGAGTTGAAACTCCAAGTATCTGAATTGAAGCAAGTCAAAGAAAAACTAGCAAAGATGGAGCAAAGCTATGATAAATCTAAAATGACTGTGGCAGAGAAATCAATGGAGGTCAAAGCATTGGAAAACAAGGTAAAAGCCTTGGAAAGGATCTCTCTCTACATAAGGCTCTGGCAGAAATCAGAGGAATTATGTGGACCAACATCATTCAATCACTTAGTGGTGTATGGAGGTCTATTCAGAACATTTATGAATAGATTGATTTGATAAAAGTAGCCCAAGTGGAAGTTCAGAAAATAAGAGCTGTATTGGGGCAAATGCCTAAGCAAGCTAACAGGCTAATCAATTTTTTGAATAACAAGACCAGTGAAGAACTGGCAACACTAGATATCAGAGACAGAATAGGTACCATTTTGGACATCAAGAGAGTTCTAACCATGAGAAATCTAATGCAAAACTTGGACAGAAGATGCCAGGACATGCAGGTAGAAATTGACTCTTTCACAGACAAATTTACAGTCCTGAATCAAAAGGGTGTGCCAAGTCCTGTGGGAGATAATGATCGTTTCATGAAGCACAAGGACTATATACACAAATTAAATACATTTTCTATCAATCAATCTAGTGCATCTTCAAGTAATTCAACAGAAAAAGCGCTTCTATCTGGCCTGTCCCTTTATGACAACCTGGAAAATCTGTTCTACATAGAGCATGAAGTGAAGCATTTGTTCACTACCCCACCTAATTTCTTCAGGTACACGGAGACTAATGAGACTTTAAGGAAGCTACAGAGACATCAAATACTAGGACCAGAGTGGTGGCAAAGCATGTTAGAAATCCTGTAAATTTATCATTGGTCAAATCAAAATTGTGCACCATTTGTTATAAATGCGCAGAATAGAAATGAACCACAATCCTGCAAATCAAAGCGTATCACATCAGCATTAAAGGAAGTCCGGCCAAAGCAGAAAGATCAGCACAAAGGGTCTGTAGAAAGCAGCTGGGAGACTGACTTACAGTACCTACCTCCAGTACTTCTCTTTAATTCGGATCAACCAGCGCAGCATGAATTTATTGCACCATTTATTGTCTCCCTGTTTTCGAGACTGTCTGTCTCTATCTATGTAAGAGAAACATTAATTGTCAGCAGATATTTATTTCTATCAAATATTTTTCACAATATCTTGGCCTTTTTGTATAAATACCCCCCCAGACAAGGTATTTGGGGTTGGTTGGTGGTGGATATTCGTAGCTGTGACTGTAATACTGAACAATTTTGGAATAAAAAGGCTGTTGGAACCATTTTGTCTTGCTCACTGGATGAAGAATTGATGCTAGGGACCATGTTGCAGAATTCTTGAATCGTTTTATGGATCAATAAGTCTCTTCTAACTTGTGCTTTACAGTTTTTGTGTTTAATATATCATATATGTTTCATGATCTAAATAATAGAGAAAACGAATAACCCAGAATTTGCTTGTTTGAACTCTGTGTTCAATCTATGTTATTATTAATGTTTTCTTCAAGAATTAGCATAAATAGTGAATTCTTAATTGCTCCTGTTTCCCCTGGTTATTTCATCTTGAATATTAGCTAAGGAATTCTTAATTGCTCCTTGACAATAATCATCCATTTTCCCTCTGTCAACATGATGAAGGATTCTTAATTGCCCTTCACCCATTGACCCCATTCCATCAGATTTCAGCCTATAAATTGTTCCATATTTGAGTACCTTTCTCTATGATAAATTCTCTAATAATAAACTTAACCCAGGAAGCCATATTTCTTTGACTCCATCATTTCCAATGGACTGAAATGCTTCAGCTTTGCCTCACTGTTCTATTGAGTCCCCATCCTTCCAACCAAAACTCAAAACAAAACCATGCACTTCATAACTAACCTAATACACCTCAAAACAAAGCTAAATCATAAAGCGAGAGCCCTCTCTGAATGCAGATTGACTAGAATCTGTGTCTAAAAGATTGGTTTGTGGTTACCTCGGCCGTATTCCCTTTCTTACAACTTTTGGGAACAACCTGAGTGATAACACCTTCAAGATGAAAAAGTTGGATGCTCCATCGAACTTGTCCTGATCCCTCAGTCCATTAACTATCATCTCTTCTCAAATGAGTGTTGAATAGTTTCTCTTCTCCCTCTTCCGTTGTTGCCCCAACAAAACTTGAATTTGGATTTCTTTGGTGCCAGAAATCCTCTAAGGAACATTGTCCCTCTGAAATTCGATTTCCTTCACGGAAATCCTTCTGCCAACAACTATCAAACCACCCATCTTTGATCTCTATTTGTTGTTTCTCAACACTCGATCTAGATTCCTGGCAAGAAATCTTCTGAGGAACTAATTCCCTCTACTTTACTTCAACCCCACTAGGTATTGTTCTGCACCAACAGAATCAACACCCCACCAGCAACTCCAGATGAAGTCCACACTGCACCTCTAGCCTTGACAACCGGAAAAATGAGACTCAAAAGTCTCTGTGTTGGCCCAACAATTACTACATTTCCCTTTGCAGCTACAACATCGCACAAACAGGCTAACATAGGCTCTGTTGAGCCTCCCTTTGTGACTATGTCACCCCTCTTTTTCTCTCTCAGCTAAAAATTGCACTGCTTCTTAGGACATTTGTATTCAACATAGATTCTCCTATGTCCTTTCACTGATGGCTTCAGTCCTCCTTGATCTGCAATCACTCTGATACCATGTGAAAATTTCCGAATCTAATAAACCAAAAATCCCACTACAGTAAACTGATTTACATTACCTACTTGTTTTCTTCATTTAACAAGTTATTTTCAGAAAATATTCAAAAAATATAATTGTAAATACACTACAGCCTACACCACTATAAAGATCAAGAACTGAAAAATAATTGAGACATCAAGTAAAGGACAGACTTATTTTTGGATTAAACGTCCTTGGAAAAACCCAATGCGGGAAAACTGGTGAAACAACTCTGAGGGTTTTCTATTATTAAGAAGAAGTTTTGAATACAAATGTTGGTTCCCCTCCCAACAAACGAGTGATAGAGAAATACAATAATGGAGAACCTGAGTGAGTTTTACCTCACTTTACCCGACAAAATATAACTGATCCAGTAGAAAAATTGGCCGGCCCCGGCTACAACTTCGTTGCCCCTTTGCAGTAACCGTGTGGGCCTGTGTGGAGATCTTTGAGGCTCTGTGTCAATCCTTCTTCCCACTACGTCATCTTTCCCGACTATTTTGGCAGTTTCCGACAACTCCCCGGATTTCTGCGTGGAAGGCAATTCTTCCTCTATGCTGGCCCTTCTGGCTCTATGTTAAGGCTGCATGGGCCCATATTGGCCCAGCGTCAACTCTCCCAGCTACTGCACTTCCTCCACAATTCTGTCTCTGCCTCTCTGTCTGTATTCCCGAACTATCACTTCCCCTCAGTTGTAAGATCTCCCCAATCGATTTTCCTCTTGAGAACTTCTCACCTTAGAAAATCGATTTCCTCAATCTCTCTGTGTATTCTCTCCAACTAACCCTAAGCTTCCATTTATACTTTTCATGTTGATGAATCAACGACCGATATTAAGTCTCTAATCAATGACTAAGATTAAATTAGACTTGATCCTTGTCTCTTAGAACCTTCTCACCCATATTTTCATTAATACACATTAATATTTTTATTTTTCTAAGTTTAGACTTAGGAACCCCATTAAAAATATTAATTATTTTAATAAAATACAATCCAAGTGGAATTTCACCAAATGATTTCTAGGCCTTGGAGATCTCATGTGTCCTATCCCCTCCACAAAATTTGGGAGCTAGAGCACATCTTATGCTACCCAAAAATCAACAATGATCACTACATTGAGAGACCTATTTTTTGCACTCCTTTCTCTCACCCATTGTTCCCCTCTCATCACAACCATGTGACATCCTCGAAGCATAATATTACAAGCAGTGATTGCGATGATGAGTTCTCAAGAGTGATCATTCATTCCTCCATGTTTTACCTAGAAGGGAAGCACTGGACTTGTAGAATGACCAGTTTTCTTTCTCCTAGGACCTCCCTCTACCTCGAATGGAGATCATATTTTCCCACCTGCCACCTGCTCCATCTGCCATGTGACTATGTCCACATTCGATCTGGGGGTTGCTACATGAGTAATCATACTGGAAGGCATATGTATATTCATGTGATGATATTTTGGTTGCATTGGCTTTATGACTACACTTAGTATAAACATTAGTATATGCATGTTAGGGAAGGATGCGTTCCATGCTGATTTCTGCATTAGAACTAACTGCATATGATGTTTCTCATGATAGATAAGATTGCATAAAAAAAAAATTATTGCATATTTTATTGGTTTATGGGCTAACACCAAGCATGGGTGATCATCAAACACCGTTAAAAGCATGTTGCCCCATGGATTTGATCTTTGACATGTGTAAATAACAGCTCTACGATGACTAAGATATTGTTGGAGTTCTCGTGACCTCTCGTTCGAGCAACCTCACCCACTTCTTTGAGAGATCATGCCCCAGTTGGACCCATATTTTACCCACCACTTTGTGGGTGATGTCCCTAGAAGAAATTTTATCCATGATGAGCCTCAGCTGGAAACCAGCAACCCCTTGATGCCTTCTACTAGCTCATTGTGCCATTTATCTGCCAACTGAGCCAGCCATGTGGTCCCTCACCCACCTGTATTGATCATATGTTTGAAGGTGGGCCTCCCGAATCTAAAGGTATGTCTTGTCACTTGGTAATTGAGTATTGGGTTTACTTATCATCGATACTTTTGGGTGTGGATTAATGGGGGGATTTGGCGGAAATATTGGTCTTAGTTTGTGCTCTTGTCCCCTTAATCTCTTTTGGTTTTTACCCTTGGACCTTACTCCTATGGGATCTCCTTTATTGACCATTTGGTTCTATGGTGGTACTACTTGGGAAACCCCGACTTTGGGTGCATGGTCCCACTCCTTTATTTGAACATATTACTCCCTTTCCACTCACTATACCCCCACTCATATTTTCTCCCACCTAGGTCCACATTCCCATTTTTGATCCACATAGAGCTAGCCTCCCTATCCTCTTGCCCCCACCTTGGGTCATGCCAAGAATGATGCCTCGGAGGTTGAAGCAATTAAAAGAAAAAGTGAAAAGCATAAATGGCCACATTTAACAGGATTTTATACAATAAAATGCAAAAGATGATCGGGACAAAAATAATTAACACTTGGGCAAAAATCCATTACATTAACTCTACCCCAATTATTGGCCACCACCCTGGTTCCATAGGCCCTAGATGAGCCTCCTTTATCATTCAGGAACCCATGATTTTCCCAACCCCTAGAGGGAAATGAACCGCCCTACCTAAAAGGGGGTAATCACTACTATATCTTACACATCATGCTCTTTTCCTTTGAGCCCCAAGTAGTTAATTAAAGAAAACTCATAAAAGGCAAAAGCTATATGAAGAAGGTTGGAAAAATCAAGGCCGAGAAACCTCATCTACCACAATTACTCCCTCTAATACATTACATGCCCAAGTGTGGGTTTCCCCTTATCTAGCTACCCCTATGCCCCACTATGTGGCCTAGGATTGCCCCTCTCAATCCTTATTCCATTCCACTTATTTGTCACTTGAAACCCCCATTAGAGTGATGTACCTTGGACATACTATCCCCTTTAAGGGCTAAAACCACCTAATATGGTACATGGCTAACCCCCTTTGGAGCTTGCAGACATTAGCATATGCTAAAGCCCACTATAGAAGGGCATGCCATTATG
This sequence comes from Pinus tabuliformis, assembly GCA_031772625.1. Lineage (NCBI taxonomy): Eukaryota > Viridiplantae > Streptophyta > Pinopsida > Pinales > Pinaceae > Pinus > Pinus tabuliformis. The sequence continues at coordinate 103,019,395 of CM062811.1, forward strand.
AAGTGCACACGTTGTTATCCATGATTTGCAAGCTTTTTGCTTGATTATTTTAATGACTAGTTGTACTGGAAGCCTATGGGACAGATTGGATCTTATGCAGGATTGCAGGTGGTTTCCATTTGGGTTTGGTTTCCCTATATGGGGTCCTAACCCCCAAAGGTCTACATTGGTACATGTAGGGTGTGCATAGAGAGCCATGGGCCTCCACAACAATAGAAAACACTCCACATATCTTCATGGATGCTCAGAGATTACCAGCTATCCACTTTTGGGATGATGATGATATTCTTGGTACATTATGCCCAGCAGGCCCCCATAGGAGCCTCACACTCTTAATAGGTGTCCTAGGACATTTACGATGTCATGGAAACATCCATGCCACCACTTGTACCCTTACAAAGGATCTCCTATTCATATAGAGACCCATGGGGTCATATATGTGCCCTCATACCTAATTGGAGCACCACAGGTCTGTTGCTTGGAGAAAAAGGGGCCGCCCCCTTGTCCATCACATTTTGAGGAATTTATTCCTCCATATGGCACTTCGGGATATTATTGAGCCTTTGGAGGTCTCTACGACACGTACACATTATTATTTGGCCCCTTGTGAGGCTTACTTTTTCATTTGTGAACTAGTTTGGTCAGATTGACACCAATAGGGGTTTTATTTGCACGCTATTTTATCATTAGGGGCTAATGTAGGCCCATAGTCTATTTCAAATTCCTTGGGAGGCTATATATTGATGTTAGATACCTTCATTTTTATCATCACTTGACTTGGGATCTCTCTAATCATAGAGAATTTTCACACTTTTTCCTTAGTGGATATTTTTGGAGATGGATGAATTTTGATGTATGGATTTGGGCTATTTCTCTTGTATTGGATCTTTATTGGTCAAATGAAATGTTGGCTGGATATAAGTAAATTTTTATGCTATTATTCTTGTTGCTACATACTACTAAAATTAGGGCTAGTTGTTGCATTATTGAAATGTGGAATTCAACATGTTTTAGCTAACTTAATGTATGGGCTAATGTTATATGAATGAAATATCCTAGAGATTTATTTATCTCGAGAAGCTTGCATCATTTCTTTGAAGTATAAATGCTTGAAGGTCACTTTTCTTTTCTTTCTCTAAACATCGGACGAAGTTGACTTTCTGGACCTCCTTGATCAAGAAATCAAGTTCTTACTCATCATTATCCTTGACTTCATATCCCCAAGTGAAATAGGCACTGATCCCTCAAAAAGAGTGATCATTTCAACCTTATTTTAACCATTTTCCCTCTTTTCCCCAAGTCTAGCCCCATTAGGTCACCTAGGGTGTCAATTTCCCAGGAGTTGACCCAAGAAAAAAATTCAATCTCCTATAGGCTACTGCGTTGGTGGGTCCCCTCCCTCTCCTCCTAATTTGAGGCAATTCGAATGGTGGAATATATGGGAATGTCAAGCCCTAGCTCTAGGATCAAATTGTGGCTAGGCATCCCCAAGGCTTGACCTCAATAGGATCAATTCAACCTTTTGAAGAAAGTATTCTTTGTTGGTCCTTTCCCCTCACCTTATCCAGGATAGGAACATCATTGGTTGCTACATTCCATCCCTGAACCTGGGCTGGGTCCACTTGGCCCTGTGTGGTCCCACTTCTCAATAAAAACTATTTGTCAAAGACCATTTGGGAATCCAAGTTTCCCAAGGATTATAGGGATTGAGAAACTTGTTATAATCCTATCCTTTCTCCCTCAACCCTCCAATCCTCAACACTTATCCCTGGTGGACCAAGTCCCTTGCTTAAAGAGGAGGCAAGCTCCATTCTTCACTCCATCCTTGGGAAAGGGTTTTCAGGGTCACTTCTCACATATCCGTTGACATATACTTTACAAGTGAGTCCCTAAACTACTGGGACTCCTCACTTTGGTGAAAGTACGTAAAGATCAGGGAGACTTAGTTGTGGTGACAGTGGGCTAAGCCTCCACAATTTCCCTTAACCTAGCAGTTGCCCTCTTAGGAACCCCTTTAGGCCCCTTGCTGCTTTGAGTGGTAACATAGCTGAGAGCAATGATCAATGCAAGCTGAGATTAGTTGTAGAGTGGAGATTTAGGTTAGTGAGAAGAAGCCTAGTGCTTTCTCAGTGAAAAATTGCTGGCTAAAGTAGCAACATGAATTGTAATAGATCCATTAGCTCAAAGAAAAATAAATAAAAGACCACAAAAAATAAATCACTCTTTCCTGTTTGGGTTTCCTAGGTGAAATAAGCATGTCAAGTGTGCATGTGTTTTTTATCTCGTTTATTTTCCACTGCATGTTGAATGTTAAGGAACTCTATATCTTGGTGATAGTTAAACTTGGTTTCAGTTTTTAGTTTCCTTGTTTTCAATAATTCATCTAATTAGTGCAAGTTCCAAGAAAATTAACATTAAATGTGGTGTACTATGAATTTTGTTCCATGATGTAATATGTAACTAGTTAAAAAATGTGCCATGTACAAAACTAAAGCAGAGACAAGGTTTTCTTTTTGGTGGAATTGTAATGCAAATAGATTTACTAGATATTTGGAACATCTTCAAGAGCATGATTTTGATGTAGATCAAAAAATTATGAGATCTGTTCTCCTTTGGTGTTGTTATTAGTTGAAGGTGTCTATCACCAACTCACCTATGCAAACCCTCTTGTTTTAGAGTTATTGCTCACCAACTTTAGGGGATTATTCCTATGTTTTCCTGTTGATCCAAGCTTTAGAGATCTTCAATTGAACCCTTCACATCAACAAGTAATAATTCATGTCTGCAAATGAAGACTGCAAATCAGAGAAGGTGCTTTGTCACTGAAACAAAACTTCTTGTTTTAGAGATGGTGCTTTCCAATTCCAGGTTTATTCCTAAGTTATCCTACTAAACCAAGCTTTGGAAATCTACTTCACATTAGCAATTAAATTACACAGATCTTCAAATAAAGATTGTAGATCAGTGAATAGATACTTCAAATATGTGAAAAAATCTATGAAATCAGTGCCTGAAACTTGTAAAAGTATTCTTTGAGTTCTATGTGTGATCAACACCAAGTCCTTGGTGATTGAGAAGGTGGAATAGAAGAAAACCAACAAGCAAATTCAAAATCGAATCTTGCTGATGCAAAGAATCCTAAAACTGAATTGTTAGCTAAGAGAGCCCTTAGACATGAATTTAATTCTTAGAGTCAAGATTTTCTTCAACAATCAGATAGGTATTCATCATAGCCACATATTTGTATGTACTAATACATATGTGCACAAGGATACAATTGAGATCAGTCAATCATCCAGTTTTACCCGTAATTCATATTAATATACCTATAACATTACATGAAAGCACATGATGGCAAGAATGGCTAAAGTACTTGTAGAGAGATGAACCATCTTCCCTCAAGAGGAATTGCTAGATGGGAGAGAGATCTAACTGGAGAAATAGGTGGAGAACTCTAGGACAGTGTTATGTGCTAACAGTGATGGGGCTGTTGGCTGGCTAGCTGTCAAATGAGAAGAACAAATTTATCCTAGGGGTTACCCATTTTTTGGTGGGTAGCAGGTCCTTGTCCTCCTTTTCTTCAAATAAGACATAAAACTATCTACCACAAATGTCATGGGAGAGCTTCCCTTTGTGTAATTTCCATTCCTAAATTAATTTATCTTAAGTTTATTTCCACAATTTTGGCATTTTTTGTGACCATGGGACCCATGAATTTTTGGAGAAAGACTTAGGAGAAAAGGGAGGCCAAAATGTTTTGCTAATGGAGTGTGCGGGCCACATGCATGGGGAAAACACACTTGCCAAGGAAGGAATTCAAATAGCCAAGGAAATGGGGTTGAAGAGCTTGTTGGAGGGGCCCATGTGGGAAAAAGGAACTCACAAATTATAAATAGGAGAAGCTTAGCCACATTTGGGGTCTTTTGCCAATCGAAATTTCTATTGTTGCTCGAGCTACTTAACCGGGTCACATTATTGTTTAGCACTAATTTTTCCAAGCGAAGAGATCACCCTTTCTTCAGGGGACTTCGAGTGCCACCCTAGGGAGGGCAGATCGTACCAATTTGGAGAGGACTTTGGAGGGATTTAGAACTAAACACACACTCACTCAGCTAGTGTGTATTCTAGGAGGATGCGGGAGGGGCTAATGCTTGCCTCCTTTCAACTGTCTTCCAGGTAGTGTTTTCCGAGGGAAATTTGGCATAGGAGCTTTAGGAAGAGATCGACCTAATTAAGGAGTTTTGGGGTAGGAGGATGCTGATTGAAAGCAACATGAATTGGTGCATCCAGGGCTAGAGCAGAATTTATTTTCTAGGCACACATAGGAGTTTGTGGGAAGGTTTTTGAAGTTGGTTTTTGCCAAGAGAAATAAGGAGAACTTTGGGGTAGTGAGTCTCAGCATTTTGGGTGTGATTGGAGAGATTTTTCAGGGAGTTTGCAGGTAGGCAGTATTTCCCAGCTGTTGGAGGAGGACGTGGTAATTGGGGCATAATTTTGGGGGTCAGAACTAGACCAAACCCTTTGTGGGTTTTGGTGGGTTATTTTTGAGGAGCTTGGGGCTAATTTTATAGAATTTTTTGAGCACCAGAAGTGGGGTTTCTCGTAGTATCTTTCCAGCAAACAGTGTAATTTTCTGGGGTAGAGCAGGGCATCATTGGAGCAAATCATTCTTTCATATGAGTTTTCTATTTTATCACCTAGGTCTTGTCAAGATTGTCATTGAGGCAAGCCCAGGTGTAGTCCTTCCACACCATTGTACTCTTTCTCCAATTATTTAATAAAGTGGCTCAGTTGGTTGATATTTCTGGAGTTTTCATGGGTGTTCACTAAATGTTCTGAAATTTTGTGTTGCATGTATTTTTTTACTTTGCATATCACTTTTTTTCCTAATTAGGAACATTACAGTGGTACCAGAGCTCTGATCTTGGCTCAACCATGGGGGAAATTTCCTATGAATGAGGAGGATAGGCATAACGTGACTTGCTGAAGATGGAGGTACTGGAGTAGGGAGAGGGAGTTGGAGATTACACCTGATACCGAGGCACATGGGAAGTTAGTAGTAGTATAAAATATGGGGGATCCAAATAGTAAGGAGGAAGAAATATTTGATAGCCTCTTGAAGGCCCTAAATGATCGAGCTAAGGGGAAAAAGGAGATGTTGGAGGAGATCAAGCAACAGAATAGGGACAAGAGCATTCATCATGAGTTCCTATTTGGAGAGATTTCAGGGGCCTCACAACAGTATGACCACCCTTCACTAGCCACTCACCCACCGACTTTTAGTGGGTCAACTCGGACCATGTTGACACCTAGTGAGCAAAGTGGGCCGGATGACTAGATACCCATGGGAGATTATTTCAGGGAGTGGCAATCCATGGGGGGAGATTTCAAGGCAGCCTTGTCCTTCAAATATTATTGCCAGCTCAAATAGAATGAGAAGGGAAGGTACAGTGGGGGACTGAGCACACAAAGTTTACAGTTGCAACGTACTATTGGGAGGATGTATTTCCCCACATATGATGGTGCTATCAAGTGTAGCTCGAGCTTGGGTGGAGAACTTGGATACCTATTTCAAGATTAATTGAATGACGGATGTGGAACCCACCAAAATGGCTACCTTACACTTGGAGGGGGAGGCACATGATTGGTGGTTTCGTGGCTTGTACACACTAGGGAATGTTAGCATGACCTCATATGAGTACTTCACATGGAGAGTGGTGGAGCATTTTGATAGGAAGGAACCGGAGGCTCACTTCATGGAGTTGACCCAACTTAGGCAGACTAGCCACCTAGAGTATTACATATCGGAGTTTTTGAGGTTTTCAGCCATGGTGCCAGATTTTTTCGATGCGAGGAGAGAGTACACATTTATAGAGGGGTTACTTGAGCCATTGTGTGGACTGGTGAAGTCTCGAAGACCCACTACCTTGCAGGAGGTTATGACTTGTGCTAGGGATTTGTAGGGTGCAATTCCTAAGACTAGAGCACCCATTCCATCACAAAATTTCTACCCACAGAAGGAGAATAACACTAGGCCCCCACCATAGTGAGAAAACGAGGGGCATGGGTAGTTAGATGAGGAGACCAGAAGAGACCTCTGGAGGAGGAAACTATGTTTTACTTGTCAGGATCCATGGGCACCAGGCCATTGGTGCGCAACAGGCAAGGCCCACTAAATCGAGGTCTTCTCAAATAGTGACCAAGAGGATGATGTGGAGTTGGAGATTAGTGGGGGAGATAGCGATGGCCAAGAAGAGAGGGGACCACCACCACCACCACCACCTCGGGGATCACCTTTCGCTTCTTTGTGTGGAATTCCCAATTTTTTTACCTTGAGGATCTTAGGCACAATACAAGGACAACATGTCTTAGTTTTGGTAGACATTGGGGCCACCCACAAGTTCATTGATGCTTGAATGGTTCAGAGGTGGGGTATCACTACAAAGGAGTTCGAGGGGTTCTCAATTCTAGTGTCGGGGGACAAGACTATGTAGTGCACCCAATATGTCCCCGCTTTGACAGTGACCATGGGGAACTACTTGGTGACAGATCATTTCTTTGTTGTGGATGTGCCAGACACTAACGCGGTGATGGGTGTCTAGTGGCTCTACTGCTTTGGCCGGGTCACCATTGATTGGGGGAAACTGGAGATGGGGTTCACTAGTCCGTATGGCAAGTTAGTGGTTCTTCGGGACATACATTCATATCCTCCATAGATAGTTTCAACACGCAGGATGGACGTTGACTTGAGGCATGGGGACATAGCATGGGGAGTGGAGCTAAGGATTTTGGAGGTTGGGGGACAACCCAAGCCACCACACCCATACATACAAGCCATCTTGGACACGTACTCAGTAGTGTTCGGGGACATACCACCAGCGAAACCACTTGACAGAGGATTTGAGCACATGATTGAGTTGAAGCCTGGGGTGTAGACAGTTATAATGACTCCTTATAGGCATCCCAAGGCCTTTAAGTACAAGATTATGCATGCCATTAAGGAGTTGTTAACATTGGGGCACATTAGGCCGAGCTCTAGTCCCTTCCCTTCATCAGTTGTTCTAGTGAAGAAGAAGGATGGGACTTTGTGCATGTGCATTGATTATAGGGTGCTCAACAAGAAGACTTTGAAGAACAACTACGCTATTCCACGCATTGATGAGTTGATGGATGAGCTTAGAGGAGCCAAGTACTTCTCGAAGATATATTTGTGCTCAGGGTACCACTAGATCAGGGTGAGGGGTCAAGACATCCCCAAGATGGCTTTCAGGTGCCACTATGGGAATTTTGAGTTTTTGGTCATGCCCTTTGGGCTGACCAATGCACCTGCCACTTTTCGGTCATGCATGAATCATGTGTTCCATGGGAAGTTGTGGAAATTTGTATTGATATTCTTCAATGATATTTTGATTTACAGTCGGATGTGGGAGAAGCATTTATAGCATCTAGAGATGGTGTTGTGCATCATAGAGGAGCAACAGTTTTATGCAAAGTTGTCCAAGTGTGTGTTTGGGCTGATAGAGATGCTCTACTTGGGGTACATCATTGGTGCTGATGGAGTGAGGGTGCATGAGGAGAAGATCTAGGCCATCGAGGATTGGCCAGAGCCCCGGGATGTGATTGAGTTGAGGTGATTTATAGGCATATGCACCTATTATAAGAAGTTTGTAAAGGGATTCTCATAGCTAGCATCTCCCCTCGCAGATTTGATGAAAAAGGGGGTTTTTTCATGGACAGACAGAGCATAGTTGGAATTTTATTTCCTCAAGGAGGTGATGAGTAGTTGCCCAATTTTGGCACTCCCAGTTTTCACTTAGCCATTCATCTTGGAGTGCGATGCATCAAGTGAGGGGGTTGGCACAATTTTATCTCAGGAGGGACACCCCATTACTTTTGAGGGTCGGAAGCTCCTTCTGCATGAGAGGTTGTTTTCTATTTACGTAAAGGATATGTTGGACATCATGCATGCGTTAGCCAAATTCCAGCAGTATCTAGTGGGCAATAGATTTCGGGTGAAGACTCCATTTTATGGGGCAGTAGGGCCTTAGTGACAGGCGGCAGAGGTGGGTCAGCAAGGTGCAAGCCTATGACTTCAATATTGAGTATGTCAAGGGCAAGCACAATGTGGTAGTAGATGCATTATCTAGGAGGCCCATGCCACTTCCACTCATGAGCATTTGCCATGATTGGAAGGCATAGTTGTTGGTGGAGTACTCCAAGGATCGGCGGGCATGTGAGATTCTGGAGGGTATTCACACTGATGAGCGTTACATGGTGATGGCTAATGTCATATACTACAAGGGGCACATATTTTTGGTGCTGAGTTCATAGTTGAGGGACAAGATTCTCCATGTAGCTCACGACTCTCCACTATTAGGGCACTAGGGGTTCTGGAAGACATATAAGATAGTTAGATAGCAATTCACATGGAAAGGCATCAAGGGGGACATATTGAGATATGTGAAGGAGTGTGAGGCTTGCAAGAGGAATAAGGGGGCATTGACCCATCCAGCTGGGTTGTTGCAACCACTTCCCATCCCCAAGGGGAAATTGGATAGTATCTCCATGTATTTTATCATGGGGATCCCTATGGCGTAGGGAAAATATTGTATTTATGTTGTGGTGGATTGGTTGACCAAATATGCTCACTTCTTTGCCATTCTGACACGGTATTCAAAATCATAGGTGGTCAAGTTGTTCTTCAGGGAGGTATTTCACTTGAATAGAATCACTATGACCATAGTCAGTGACAGAGATAGTCGGTTCATGGGGGCATTCTGGCAAGAAATTTTCATATTAGTGGGCACTGAACTTACCCCCAGCACTAGTTACCTCCCAGATATCGATGGTCAAATTGAGAGGGTCAACAAATGGTTGGAGGGCTATTTTTGGAACTATGTGACCGGGAAACAAAGAGCATGAATTTGGTGGTTACATTTGGGCGAGTACTACTACAACACCACCCCTCACATGTCCATTGGTATGTCACCTTTTCTTGCCTTGTAGGGTTACAATGCTTTGCCTTTCGCTGACATTGCTTTTGGAGACAGGCAGGCCCCAAAGGCCAAAGATTGGATCTAAGAGAGCCAAGATATCCTCAAGGCTCTCAAGGATAACTTATTGACAACCCAAAATCAACAGAAGATGTATGTGGATAGGCAAAGGATTGAGAGGCAGTTTGAGGAGGGGGACTTGGTCTTCTTGCGGCTACAACAATATCACCAGTCTACATTGAAGCAGAATGGGGTCGAGAAGCTACAACCACTTTTCTATGGGCCATACAAATTGACTAGGAGAGTTGGGGAGGTGACCTATGAGTTGGAGCTTCCACCAGGGAGCAATATTCACAACGTCTTTCATGTCTCATGCCTCAAGAAGGTGTTGGGGCAGCAGGTGACATCAACTACGAAGTTGCCTCTACTTGATGATGAGGGGTGTTGACCACTACATGTCAACAATCCATAGTCGTACACCCCCTTCTTTCGCAAAAGGGTTAGCACTTGATCGTGTGTCTGTGCCGTCTAGCTATTATCATCAGCTTAACTTCCAAGATGTTATGTAAACCCTTTCTACATGTGAATAATGTAAATAGTCTCAGCAAATCCATGTCATGTATGTAACAACCTAGGTAAACCTACTTTTCTAGTGTCGACCTCCATTCTGGGAGGTTTTTGTCTCATGATCCATTCTCAGATGGTAGGCAAAGATTTTCTCCAGTCTTACTCCAAAGATAGAATGAATTTATCGCAAGGATCTTAGGCGATTCCTAGTGTTCAATATTGAGTCTATGTAATATAATTTGGGAATAATCCTAACTATTTTGTTAGGTTATTTTATTACAAAATGCTTGGTCTATTGGATTATATTTGCGTCACAAAAATGGGTAGTCTTTGAGGATCTATTACAAATGGGTTTCCCCCTTATGATGTAAAAAATATGAAAATCACGACGTAAAGTGCCTTGAGGGTTGGAAAAATAATTTATCCCCTCATAGGTTAATTAATTAATTTTTTTGGCAAAAAATTAATTAAAATCCCAAGCTAGAAATTTAATTAATTCTAGGTCCTAGGTAAATTTAAATTATCCAAAGGAAAAATTCACCGGTCCTTAAAAATTAAATTTTAGAAGGTCTCGGGACAAAGGTAAATTAATTATTTTGTCAAATTTTAAACCTTTGATCCCTGAGGGTTAAGTCAAAGTCAATTTTTGGGGGAAATTAACATTAAAATGCATTTAATTGAAAATTTCGAATTTCCTCAAGAATTAAATATTTGGACGGATGACATTAAAAAAAAATTTAATCTTCATTAACGATCGAGATTGATTTGACGATGATCACTAGAACTAGCCATTAGAGGATTTATCTAAATAGGAAGTCATTTGTAGTCGATCTATCCAACCTTTGAGTCCTGTGCCTAGCCAGAAGCTCTTATGTAAAAAAGAATTCTAGATAATAAAGAAAGACTTTGGGGTTAAGTTTTACTGGCGTTACTCTTGATAGGAATACTATAAGATGTGTTGTTTTCATGCATATTTTTTTCTAAAGCCATTGATGATAGCTTCTAAACATTGATTTCAATATAGGTATCTTTCTCAGCCACTTGGGTTTAAATAATAATCTAAATTTTGAACGTAATAGCAAGTATCTCTATTTGTCTGAATTTTATTATTATTTTCTCACTCGATTTTTAATGGCTGGATTGAGTTTTGCAGGGAAATCTTGATTTTAGATCCTCGAGTGTTAGGGGAAGTTTTCAGTTGGACCACCCAACTCCCGATCTATGTTTCTTGAAGTACCTAACTAAATTAGTTTCAGGCTTATCATAAGATTTTTGTTGGTGATGCACGAAGGGTTTCGAGTTGGCACTCATTTAAAATTTAAAAAAACCTTTAATTTATGTGTGACATAATGGTAGATCTGGCTTATTAGATCCTATAGTTTGTAAATTTTGTATTTATTTTTCTAACGTAGGTTTTTCTAGATTTTAGTTTTTATCATTGTATATATCACTTAGGTGTTTTCTTGTTGTCATGCAACTAAAAATCTGAGAAAGAAATCTATGTAGAGTCCAGAGCTAGGCCTTGGAGGGTAAGATCTAGATCTCTGGGGTTTATCAACATAATTTTCCAGGGATACTATTCAAAAATTTTGCAGTCCAAGTGTTTGAAAATTTTAAATCTAGAAATTTTTATAAGGGTTTCAGGTATAAATCTGAAGCAAAGGAACACATCATTTTAAATAAATAAAACATCTGAAATTTTTAAGATTTTGGGTTACCATTTCTTTGTTGATTGGTTTTTTCGATTTGCTGCCTGGGCTTTTGGGTTCCCTACAAAATTTCAATTTTTTTTTAGAAAACCCTTATCCCTCCATTACTCCAACCTTAATTTGTTGCCTAAGGTTTTCCCATTGTCTGCTGTAATTTTTTATTCCGCTGCCCTCATCTCTTAAACCACAACCCCCATCAAAGTGCAGCCCTCGCCTCTCCTTAAACTACGTTCTCCTAGCTCATCCTTTCTCCTTTTCTCTTCCACAGCCCCTTCTCTTTGCTCAAGCTCACACTTCTCTCTATGCTACCATAAACCTTCCTCCCTTTTCGCAGCTACGTTTCCCTTCCTCACTATCCACACTTTGCCTCACTGTCATCACTCCATCCCCTCGAATCCCTTTTCCTTTACAAATCCGCTACCATAACCCCTATCCAAACCCCTCTTCGTGACCCTCTTTTCCTCCTGTGTGCCTGCAAAAACCCTTGCCTACAGCATTCTCCCTCCTCATCGCTCCTCATCCTGTTGCATCTCCCATCTGCATCCTTCCTTGTCCCTCCTACTACCTGTGTCTCTTTCCTCCCTTACCCATCGAAGTCTGCATCTCCATCTGCATGCTCCTCTGCCAAATGTGTTCGTCGAGTTGCTCTCTTGCCGCCGCTATCTCTCTTCGACTTGCATAACACACTCAAACAAATTCAAATTTTTTCTTTTGTTTCATTTGTTTTATTCTAGTGTATGTGTTAGGGTTTATTTAGTTTCTTTTTTAATTTTGTTTTCATTTGATTTTCTTTTACTTTGGTTAAATTATTCATTTTTTTTGTAAATTTGATTTCTATTGTTTATGCTTGTTTGGTTTAGGATTTGCATTAGATTTATTTTATCTTTTAGATTCATTTTGATTTAAAATTTGATTTTTGATTTTTATTTTTTGTCTTGTTTTTATTTCACATTTTATATTTTATATTTTTTACTTATGAGTTTTTTTATTCTGATTTTGATTTCCTTTCATTTTTTTTTTTTAATCTAAAAAAGAAAAACATTAAAAAATCTTTTTTTTTTTTTTTTTTGGTGACTTTGATTGCTAATGAAATAAATCAAAAGCAGAACCTTCATATTTAACAAATTTTAATTTTTTTTATGTGGCGTATGACCCATAAAAAATTTAAATTTGACTAAGGTCTTTTGATTTGATTTTTAGTCATATTAAAAATTTGATTTCTTCATTTACCACATTAAATTAATTGCCTAAGGAATAATTAAATTGTTCATTGGTATCTTTTCATGGTAGTGATTTATCTATTTTCAGGTGCGATTAATGTTTTAAAATCATTGACTATTGGAGAATGATAAATTATTCTAGATGTGGGATAATAATGAAAATAATTTTCAATCTGGAATCATTGCTTAGGATTTAAATTTCATATTTCTTCACAGGATTTAATTGCTAGAAACTCTTGCATGATAAAATTTTGGGCGTTGACATTTAATTATTCGTGATCGTTGTTTTGCTGCATTTACAAATTTCTTTGGGTAACTTGTTCTCATTTAGTTTATGGTTAATTGAATATTAAGGCACTGGTCTAAAATCATTTCTTTCTTTTGATTGTGTCTTATCTATATCAATTGTTTAGTCTATCCATCTCAGTTGACTAGGATTTTTTCTAAATTCTTCAAATTGTCCATCTTTAAGTCTCCTAGAGCCTGTGTTTCACAGGCTATTCTCATTCATTCAACTTAGGGACTACCCCCCTTGACTTGTATATGAGAGATTCTAAACAGAATGAGTAAGGATTAGAGTGACAACCCTTACTTTGAGTGTTGTCGTGTTACATAGACACTTTGTGTGACAACATTTTTTGACGTTGTTGCCTGGGATAGAGTTTTTCTATCCTTGATCCCCAGAACATTTTTCTAATCATCTAATCTTCTCCGCCATTCATTAGCTTGTCAAAGAGCTTAGCATTTTTTGGCGTTGTTGCCAGGGATATTTTATTCTTAGCATTTCAATGACATTTCCTCATTATTCTTCTCATTTTTCATATCTCATTCGAGCTAGCAAAGCCAACACTTATTGGCATTAACACCAAGGACAAATTTATTGGACTTTGGATTTACAACATCTCATCTCATTTTCCTGGCGTCATTTCATCTCTTCATTTATCACCATCCTAAATCTCGTCATCTCTCTCATGTAATCCTATCATCTTGACTTTCTGCACCTGAGCATTCTGGTTGGTTTCCTGTTTGGGTGGCGACTCCACTTATTCATTCATTTAATCCTAGAAAATGAGCCCTCCCTGAATACCATCTGCCTCTATCCACTAACTTTTCGGTTTCGCCTTTGGAAACTTTATGAGAGATTCATTCTGAAGTGGTGACTCCACTTCTTCCATTTATTACAAGAAGTTCTACTAGAATCTAGCTTCTTGTAGATGTTTTGATTTTCTTGAGCATGGATCTCTGTCTCTGATATCCATTTGGCCCATCATTTCCGTTAAACAATTCATCATAGATTTTGACTTGTTTGCTCCTTGTGATTTTACTAACATTCAGGCAGCTCCACATGGTTATCCTTATTTTTTTGGTGAAGCCATTGATGAATTTCCTCCTTTTCAAGGTAATAATGCTTTTACTACCGACACTCACCTTCGGAATGTTAGCCTCTGTATAAGAAAGTGTCTTCCATATTCTAACTATGAAGATGTGAAGATGAATATTTTTGTTCTCACCTTATCTAGAGATGCTTTAGATTGGTTTATTAAGTTCCCTGATAACACTTTTGATTCTCTACAATCAATCATTAAGGCCTTTGAAGATAGATATGGAGATAAATAAAAGGTCAAAGAAAAATTTGAAGTAAAGGAAACTATAGAAGTTGAAAATAATTTAAAGGAGTTAATTCAAATGGTTAAAGACATATAGTTGAATTAGACTCAAGTAATCGAGAATGCAGAAGTTAATCAGGCTCAACTTATTAAAGATATGGAACTTAATCAAGAAAGATTAACAGTTGATCATGCCAGGGAAATTAATTTTATGTAAAGCAAGTTATTAGCCCTTGATGAAAAGATGACGATCATGGAATTCAATCATTCAAATCAAGTGACTTCCATGAAAGAAAGCTATCAAGAAGAAATAAGTTTTATTCAGAACAGATTGTCAAATATGGATGAAGAAATCAATATCATGATATTCGATTATAATAATCAGTTAGCTACCATGCAAGAAAATCATAAGAAAGAGATAAACTATATGCAAAAATTCTTCATGGGCATGAAAGCAAAGAATGATAAAATTATAAAGGACATGGATGCTGGTTAGATATGTCTTTAGAATAGGTTACTGACCATGGAGGAAAACCATACCAAGGAAGTCAGTTCTATGAAGGTTGAACACTAACTAGATGGATGCCATAATAAATGAAAAGATAAAGGTACAAAAATGTCAGCATCGGTCAGAGGATGAAAGAAAAAAGAAAACGTCAACAGATCATAAGCCTCCCTATCTGCTGCAGCAAGCTCCATCTTATTATGAGGAGGCCATTTGTTCCATTGAAAAGTGGCTAATTGAAGGTGACCCAGATAAAATGGAAATTGATAAGAATCAGGTTGATGCTTACATGGTTGATCCACTAGTCATAACAGATTAGGTTCATAAAGAAGCACAGGTCACAGAAGCCTACTTTCCAAATTTTCCATATGAGTGTTTTTTGGATCAAGAAGGAAGTTATGCGCCGACCACATCATCAACAATATCACAGCCTGCCACAAAGAAAAAACACAAGAGAAAGAGAATGATAAAGCGGTTTCATCCATCTGATGGATATGGGCAGCTTGACTTTCAAATAGAAAAAAGTCCTACCGTATGCAGGATTAGACATGGCACATCCGAGAAACCGCCAACAGATTTGCCTGAAAGTAGGAAAATGCTCAGCATGCACTACATTAAACACATCTCATGCCATGGGGCATCCTTTGTATTATATTCCTAACCATGCACCCTTTTATTTCGGTATTGTATTTTTGTAGATAGACGTTCTTTCATGTTATTAGGATAATTAATAAATGAGGAGCTTATATATTTCCTATGCTTAAGGTTATATGATGATTTTTGGATGGACACTAATTATGTTATATTGTGCGTTGCGTGGATGCAGATTCTGGATTCTCACATTCCTTTGGTTCAGAAACGTGTCCCCAAGTAGAGCCCGATGTTGACCACTATGTGTCAATGACCCATAGCGGTACACCCCATTTTTTCTCAAAAGGGATAACACTTGATCAATGTGTTCGTGTCGTCCAGCTATCATCATCAAATTGACTTCCAAGATGATATGTAAACCCTTTATGCATGTGTATAATGTAAATAATCTCAGTAGATTTGTGTCATGTATGTAACATCCTAGGTAAACCTACTTTTCTAGTGACGATCTTCATTATGGGAGGTTTTTTGTCTCACCGATCCATTTTCGAATGGTCGGCAGAGTTTTCCTCCTGTCTTACCCCAAAGCTGGAATGGCTTTTGTCGCTAGGATCTTAGGTGAGTCCTAGTGTTATAGATTGAGTCTATGTAAAATTAATTTGGGTATAATCCTAACTATTTGGTTAGGTTATTTTATTACAAATAGCTTGGTCTATTAGATTATATTTGTGTGACAAAAATGGGTAGTCTGTGAGGGTCTATTACAAATGGGTTTTCTCCCTTATGATGTAAAAAATATGAAAATCATGATATAAAGTGTCTTGAGGGTTGGAAAATTAATTTATCCCCTCATAGGTTAATTAATTAGATTTTCTGGCCAAAAATTAATTAAAATCCTAAGCCGGAAATTTAATTAATTATAGGTCCTAGGTAAATTTAATTTCTCCAAACTCAAAATCCATCGGTCCTTAAAAATTAAATTTTAGAAGGTCCTGGGACTAAGGTAAATTAATTATTTTGCCAAATTTTAAACCTTTGATCTCTAGGGGTTAAGTCATAGTCAATATTTTGGGGAAATTAACTCAAAAAAAATATTTTTGAGTTAATTAAAATGCATTTAATTGAAAATTTCGAATTTCCTCAAGAATTAAATATTTTGACGGATGAGATTAAAATAAATTTTAATCTTCATCAATGGTCAAGATTTCTTTGATGAAGATCACTCGAACAAGCCATTGGAGGATTTATCTTTAAATAGGAAGTCATTTGTCATTCGATCTATCCGACCTTTGAGTTGTGTGCTTAGCAAGAAGCTCTTGTGTAATTTTTTATGGATAATAAAGAAAGACTTTGGGGTTAAGTTCTGTTGGTGTTACTCTTCATGGGAACACTGTAAGATTTGTTGTTTTCATTCATAATTTTTTCTAAAGCCATTGTTGATAGCTTCTAAAGAGTGATTTGAGTATTGGTATCTTGCTCAGTCACTGGGGTTTAAATAATAATCTAAATTTTGAAAGTAATAGAAGGTATCTCTATTTGCCTGAATTTTATTATTATTTTCTCACTCTACTTTTAATGGCTAGATTTAGTTTTGCAGAGAAATCTTGATTTTAGATCCTCTGGCGTTAGGGGAATTTTTCAGTTGGACTAGCCAACTCCCAATCTATGTTTCCTGAAGAGCCCAACTAAATTAGCTCTAGGCTTATCATAATATTTTTGTTGGTGATACACGAAGGGTTTTGAGTTAGCACCTCCTTTAAAATTTAAAAAATCCTTTAATTTCTGTGTGGCATAATGGTAGATCTATCTGATTAGAGCCTGCAGTTTGTAAATTTTGTGTTTATTTTTCTAACGTAGGTTTTTCTGGGTTTTAGTTTTTATCATTATATATATCGCTTGGGTGTTTTCTTATTGTTGTGCAGCTACAGATCTGAGAAAACAATTTGTGTAGAGTCCAGATCTAGGCCCTGGAGAGTAAGATCTGGATCTTGTTGGGTTGTTTTATATTATTTCCATGACTAGCCTATGTAGTTGATTGGGGGGTTGGGGGGGTGGAGCCCCCCCTTTGTTGCACCGATTGCACAGTGAGGGGGTCACAGGGGGTTTGAGGGGGGCAGGTAGCCCCCCTCTATGGAGTCCCAGGTAGCGCATTGGGGAAATTTTTTTGGGACCCTATATTAGGTGGGATGAACCTATCTATGGTTTTGTGCATGATTTTAGCACATGGTTTTGAACACAATGGTTTTTCGTTCCATGGTTTTGTGCACGATGATTTTCGATCCATGGTATTGGATGCTTCAGCATGTATATATATATATATATATATATATATATATATATATATATATATAACATTGAACGGAACATAATGAAAAATCAAGCTAGTAGTCCCAGTTTCAGGATCCAGGGGAAAATCTCTGTGTTTATGTGTTTTATATGTTATGCTCTCGCACTGTTTATTTTATGTTCTTAGAATTCCTATGTAGGTAATTTTTGTACGGGATTGATACCTACGTTTGGTATCAGAGTTGTTTTGGCTTCAAGGGGATGCCTTTGTTGCTGAGGGGTTTCGCTTGGGCCTGTGGTAGACCCTGTTCAGTGGGAGATATGCAGGATCGATTCTGGTGGTGAAAGAATATGGCGAGTAGTGGAAAGATAGAGATCGAGAAATTTAATGGTCAGAGTTTTGAGTTATGGAAACTCAAGATGGAGGATCTGTTGGTGGATAAAGATTAGTGGATCGCGATAGATCCAGGTACTAAAACAACGAGAGTGTCCGATGAAGAATGGAAGAATTTGGATCAGAAGGCAAAGAGCACAATACAATTGTATGTATCAGATTCAGTATTGCTGAATGTATCAAGGGAAGCTACGGCGAAGGCTTTGTGGGACAAGTTAGGGACTTTGTACCAATCTAAGTCTGTAGTGAATAAACTGTTCCTATGGAAAAAGCTGTATAACCTGAGGATGAAAGATGGAGACTCCTACCTGGCAAGATAGACCCTGGAGTCCCTAATCCCTCTTGAAATGGCCTCTGGCTATATCTCTTGTCACTCTGATCCTGTCCCGCGTTGCGGTAACTTTGACGTGTTTGCGGGTAGTGACAGAGCATTTGAATGCATTTAATACTGTGGTAAGTCAGTTATTGTCTGTTGATATTAAAATTTCAGATGAAGATAAGTGCATTAGTTGGTTGTGTTCTCTACTAGATTCGTGGGACAGTCTGGTTATTGCAATAGTTGGCAATGCAACTGCCTTGTAGTTTGATGAAATAGTCTCATCCTTGCTGATGGAGGAGATGAGATGGAAAAATATGGAGAGCCATAATGGTGATTCCTTGTTTGTACGAGGACGGTCCCAGAATAGAAACAAAAATAAGTCATCGAGTGGGAGATTTAAATGTAGAGGGAGATCTAAATCTCCAGGAAAACCTATAAAGGTGGTGCACTGGAAATGCGGAAAGTAAGGGCACTACAAAAGGGACTGTAAATCTAAAGCTCCTGACAAAGGAAAGGGATCTGATGATGCTCCTTCTACAGAGGCAAAAACCACCTCAAATGAAGGTGGGGATGTGTACTTGGCTTCTTCAAGTACACATGTAGATCATGAGGCATGGTTGATTGACTCAGGTGCATCCTTTCACTTCACTCCCAGTAGAGAGTGGTTCTATGAGTATGAGAAATATGATGGTGGTGATTTCTTCTTGGGTGATGACAGGAAGGCTATAATCGTTGGTCACGGAAAAGTAAAGTTGAATTTGCAAGGTGGAAGGGTTAGAACACTTCCAGCTATTTTGCATATTCCTACATTGGCTAGAAATCTAATTTCTGTAAGCAAGCTGGATGATGCAGGTGTAAAAACAGTGTTCAAGAAGGATACCTGCAAGATGGTTCGTGGAGCACTAGTATTGATGCGGGGAGTTTAGATTGGAACTCTGTATAAGCTACAAGGTAGCACTATTGTTGATGGGTGCAACAGTTCTATGGTTCCAAAAAGTGGAGCAGAAAATCTAGTGGTCTTTAGAGAGAAGACCATGTTGTAGCATCAAAGGCTTAGACATATTGGAGAGAAGGGCCTTCAAATACTTCATGGTAAAGGTATGGTAGAAGGTATGAGTAATAGCCCTCTGGATTTTGATTTCTGTGAAAATTTTGTATATGGGAAGTAGAATCGGGTGAGTCTCCCCTTTGGTGGTAAGAGGGTGAAACATATATTAGAGCTTGTGCATAGTGATGTGTTCGGACCTGTGAAGGTTCCATCACTGGGTAAGTCTGTGTACTATGTATCATTTATAGATGACTTCTCAAGGAATACATGGATATATTTCCTTAAGAATAAATCTGAAGTATTTGACATTTTTAAAGAATTTAAGGCTCTGGTGGAAAACCAGATAGAGAAGAAAATAAAGGTGTTGAGGACAAATAATGGTGGAGAGTTTTGCAGTAAGGAATTTGAAGAATTTTGTAAGAAGTGTGGTATAGCACGGAAAAAGACCACTCCATACACACCTGAGAAAAATGGAGCTGTAGAAAGAATGAACAAGACATTGATGGAAAGGGCAAGAAGCATGCTCAATGGTGCCAGGTTAGGACAAGAATACTGGGCAGAGGCGGTGGAGACAACACGTTACCTGGTCAACAGATCACCTTCATTAGCGTTGGAGGATAAGACTCCATAAGAGGTATGGACTCGTAAGAAACTCTCTCTTTCACATATGAGGGTATTTGGATGTGATACATATATACATGTTCCAAAGGAGAAAAGAACCAAGTTGGATAGTAAATCTGAAAAGTGCATCTTTATTGGGTATAAGGATGGTTTAAAGGGTTATAAGCTTTGGAACCCAGTAACAATGAAGGTTTTGTACAACCGAGATGTGGTGTTCAGAGAGGTGAAAGGTGTTATTAAACATGAAGTCTAACCAAAGGAGCCTAAGAAGATAAAGTTTGAGCTTAAGGAGGAAGAATCAAACTCTACAGCATAGGAGGAATCAGAAGATGAAGAGCCACAAAATCTGGGTGTGAGGATATCAGTTCGAGAAAGAAGGCAACCGGAAAGGTATAGTCCATCTGCTTTCTATTCAAATTTTTCTTTATCTATTACTCATGATGATCCCAGAACTGTGAAGGAAGCAGTAGATTCAAAGGATGGCAAACTCTGGAAAGAGGCCATGGTTGATGAAATGACATCTTTGCACAAAATTGAGGCTTGGGATCTGGTGGATTTGCCGGCTGGAAGGAAACCCATTGGCAGCAAATGGGTGTTCAAGAAGAATACAAAAAATGTAGAAGGAAAGGTGGAGAAATACAAAGCTGGTTTGGTAGCAAAAGGTTATTCCCAGGTGTTGGGTATTGATTTTGGTGATATTTTTTCTCCTATTGCCAAGGTAGCTTCTATTAGAATACTTTTATCTGTTGTTGCTACTTTTGATTTTGAGGTAGAACAAATGGATGTGAAGACAACATTTTTTCATGGGGATCTGGAAGTGGAGATATACATGAAGCAACCTAAAGGTTTTGT
The DNA here is from genome assembly GCA_031772625.1 of Pinus tabuliformis. Taxonomy (NCBI): domain Eukaryota; kingdom Viridiplantae; phylum Streptophyta; class Pinopsida; order Pinales; family Pinaceae; genus Pinus; species Pinus tabuliformis. The sequence goes on from CM062811.1 coordinate 103,040,107, forward strand.
GGTGAAGGGTGAGAAAGAACTAGCATGAAAGTTAAAGAAGTTTTTGTATGGGTTAAAACAGTCACCAAGGATGTGGTATCAGAAATTTGATACATCTATATGGGGACTTGGCTTCACTAGAAGCAAAGCAGATCATTGTGTGTATTTTAAATTAATTGGTGACTATGTTATTTATCTGGTCTTGTATGTAGATGATATGTTGTCAGTTGGAAATGACAAAGAAATTATCCAGGATTTGAAGACCCAATTGTCCTCCAAATTCGACATGAAAGATCTTGGTGCTGCAAACTATATTTTGGGCATGGAAATTAAAAGAGATCAAGCAAAGAGGAAGCTTTGGTTAAACTAGAGGAAGTATGTCAAGACAATATTACAGAGGTTTAATATACAAGATAGTAAACCGGTGAAGGTTCCTATTCCTGCAGGTTTAAAGTTATCTATTGAACAGTGTCCCAAGACACAAGAAGAGGAAGAGGACATGTCCCATGTTCCATATGCAAGTGTAGCTAGTAACTTGATGTATACGATGGTCAGTACTAGACCAGAGATTGCACATGCAGTGGGAGTATTGAACAGGTTTATGTCAAAACCAGGGAAGGAGCACTGGACAACAGTGAAGTGGGTTTTCAGGTATTTGGGTGGCACTAGTGATTATGGTTTGTGCTACAAAGGAAGACTAGGATTGGATAGAGTGTTGGATATTTGTGGCTTTGTTGATGTAGATTGGGCTGGAGATCTAGATCAGATAAGATCTACAAGTGGGTATGTGTTTAACCTATTTGGACGTGTAGTGAGTTGGATGAGTAAGAAACAATCTGTAGTGGCACTATCAACTACATCGGCAAAATAAATGGAAGCCACTCATGCAAGCAAGGAAGTAGTTTGGTTGCAGAGATTGTGTTCAAGTATGGGGTTAGTATAGGGAGCTATAAGGATAGACTGTGATAGCCAAAGTGCAATTTTCTTGGCAAAGAACCCTGCTTATCATTAAAAGACAACGCACATTGATGTTCAGTATCACTTTGTGAGGGATATGATAGAAGACCAAAAGGGGTTACTGGTAAAGGTGGACACTTTGAAGAATACTGCAAATGCATTAACAAAATTTGTGAGCTCCGAGAAGTTCTCTTGGTGTAGAGAAACAGTGGGAATTGCAGGGCTAGATAAATGACTAAGCTCTCCTGTGCCCCCCTGTGGAAAGAAAACAACAAGTGGGAGAATGTTGGGCTGTGTTAAATTCTTTCCACGACTAGCCTACGTAGTTAACCGAGGGGTTGGGTGGGTGCAGAGCCCCCCCTTCATTGCGCCAATTGCGTAGCGGGGGGGTCACAGGGGGTTTGAGGGGGCCGGGTAGCCCCCATCTACGGGCTCTGGGGCAACGCCCTGGGGAAATTTTTTGGGACCCTATATTAGGTGGGACGAACCTACCTATGGTTTTGTGCATGCTTTTAGCACATGGTTTTGGACATGATGGTTTTTTGGTCCATAGTTTTGAGCACAATGGTTTTTGGTCCATGGTATTGGATGCTTTAGAATGTATATGTATGTATTATAACATTGAAAGGAACATAATGAAAAATGAAGCTAGTAGTCCCAGTTTTGGGATCCAAGGGAAATCTCTGTGTATATGTGTTTTATATGTTATGCTCTCGCATTGTTTATTTTTTGTTCTTAGAATTCGTATGCAGGTAATTTCTGTACGAGGTTGAAACCTACAGATCTTTGGGGTTTATCAACATAATTTTCCAGGGATATTATTCAAAATTTTTGCAGTCCAAGGGTTTGAAAATTTTAAATCTGGAAATTTTTATAAGGGTTTCAGGGATAAATCTGAAGCAAAGGAACACATAATTTTAAATAAAAAAATTTCTGAAAATTTTAAGTTTCTGGGCTAACATTTCTTTGTTGATTGGTTTTTTTAATTTTCTGCCTGGGTTTTTGGGTTCGCTGCAAAATTTTGTTTTTCTTTTAGAAAACCCTTATCCCTCCATTACTCCAATCTTCATTTGATGCTTGAGGTTTTCCCATTGTCTGCTGTAATTTTCGAATCCGCTGCCCTCTCTCCTAAACCGCAACTCCCATCAAAGTGTAGCCCTTGCCTCTCCTTAAACCTATGTTCTCCTTATCCATTTGCATTGTTCCCTCTCCCGCCATGTTTTTTCCTTGCTCTTCCCTTCTCCTTTTCTCTTCTGCAACCCCTTCTCTTTGCCTAAGCTCACACTTCTCTCTGTGCTACCATAGCCCTTCCTCCCTTTCCGTAGCTATGTTTCCCTTCCTTGCTAGCCAGAATCTCCCTCATTGTCATCACTCCATCCCCTCGAAGCCCTTTTCCTCTGCAAATTTGCTACCATAACCCACGTCCAAACCTCTCTAGGCAGCCCTCTTTTCCTCCTGTCTACCTGCAAAAAACCTTGTCCGTAGCATTCTCCCTCCTCATTGCTTCTCGTCCTGCTGTGTCTCCCATCCACGGCCTTCCTCATCCCTCCTACTACCCGCGACTCTTTCCACCCTCACCCGTCGAAGCTTGCATCTCCATCTGCGTGCTCCTCTGCCAAATGTTGTTGTCGAGTTTCTCTTCTGCCACCACTATCCCTCTTCGACCTGCATAACACACTCAAACAAATTTGAATTTTTTCTTTTGTTTCTATTATTTTATTCTAGTGTATGCATTAGGGTTTAGTTAGTTTATTTTTTTATTTTGTTTTCATTTGATTTTCCTTTACTTTGATTAACTTATTCATTTTTTTTGTAAATTTGATTTTTATTATTTGTGTTTGTTTGGTTTAGGATTTGCATTAGATTTATTTTATTCTTTGGATTCATTTTGATTTAAAATTTGATTTTTGATTTTGATTTTTTGTCTTGTTTTTTTTCACATTTTATTTTTTATTTTTTACTTGTGAGTTTTTTTATTTTGATTTTAGTTTCCTTTCCTTTTATTTTATTTTGTTTTAAAAATCTAAAAAAAAAAATGTAAAAATGTAAAAATTTTAAATTTTAGTGACTTTGATTTTTATTGAAATAACTCAAAAGTAGAACTTTCATATTTAAAAAGTTTTAAATTTTTTATGTGGCCTACGGCCCATAAAATTTTTAAATTTGACTAAGGTCTTTTGATTTGATTTTTAGTCATATTAAAATTTGATTTCTTCATTTACCACATTAAATTAATTGTCTAAGGAATAATTAAATTGTTCCTTGATGTCTTTTCATGGTAGTGACTTTTGACTATTGGGGAATGATAAATTATTCTAGATCTAGGATATTAATGAAAATCATTTTAAATCTAGAATCTTTGCTTAGCATTTAAATTTGATAATTCTTCATAGGATTTAATTGCTAGAAACTCTTGCATGATAAAATTTTGGGCATTGACATTTAATTATTCATGATCGTTGTTTTGCTGCATTTATAAATTTCTCTGGGTAACTTGTTCTCATTTAGTTTACGGTTAATTGAATATTAAGCCATTGGTCTAAAACCATTTCTTTCTTGTGATTGTGTCTTATTTGTATCAATTGTTTAATCTATCCATCTCAGTTGACCAAGATTTGTTCTAAATTCATCAAGTTATCCATCTTTAAGTCTCTTAGAGCTTGTGTTTCACAGGCTATTCTCATTCATTCACCTTAGGGGCTACCCCCTTTGACTTGTCTAGGAGAGAGTCTAAATGGAGTGAGTAAGGATTATAGTGATAGCCCTTACTCTGAGCATTGTCACGGTCCCTAGACACTTTGTGCGACAACAAGGGGCATCTGGTTCTAGAACCAGAATCCATCTTGGAGACTAGGGACAAGAAGTTGAGGAGAAAAACTATTAGGGAGTACTTAGTATGCTAGAGGAGCTTGTCGGATGAGGATGCCACTTGGGAAGGTGAGCACATACTTGAGCATCTAGTGTTGAAGGTGCTTGGGGACAAGCAACATTTAGGAGGGGAGGACTATAATGTCCATTCTTAAATTAATTTATCTTCAGTTTATCTCCACAATTTTGGCATTTTTGGTGATCATGGGACCCACGAATTTTTGGAGAAATACTTAGGAGAAAAGGGAGATTGAATGTTTTCCCAGTGGACCGTGGGGACCACACACATGGGGAAAATACACTTTCCAAGGAAGGAATTCTAATACCCAAGGAAAGGGTGTCGAAGAGCTTTTTGGAGGGGCCCACATGGGAAAAAGGAACCTAAAAATTATAAAGAGGAGAAGCTCAGCCACATTTTGGGTCTTTTGCCAATGGAACTTTTGATTGTTGCTCGAGCTGCTTAGCCGAGTCACATTGTTGTTCAACACTGAGTTTTCTAAGCAGAGAGCTCACCCTTTCTTTGTGGGACTTCAAGTGCCACCCTGTGGAGGTCATATTGTACCAATTTAGAGAGGATTTTGGAGGGATTCAAAGCTAAACACACAGTCACTCACTCAACTACTGCGTATTCTAGGAGGACGAAGGAGGGGCTAACGCTTGGCTCATTTCAACTGTCTTTCGAGTAGTGTTTGCTAGGAGAAATTTGGCATAGGAGTTTCAAGGAGAGATTAGCCTAATTGAGGGGTTTTTGGGCGAGAGGTTGCTGATTGAAGGCAACACAAATTGGTACATCCAGGGCCAGCACAAAAGCTATTTTCTGGGCACACATAGGAGTTTGTGGGAAGAGTTTTGGAGCTGGGTTTTACTGGGAGAAATAAGGAGAACTTTGGGGTAGTGAGACTCAAAATTTTGGGTGTGATTGGAGGGAATTTTTAGGGAGTTTGTAGGAAGGTCATATTTCCTAGCTGTTGGAGGAGGACGTGGTAATTGGGGCCAAGTTTTAGGGGTCAGAATTAGACCAAACCCTTTCTGGGTTTTGGTGGGTTATTTGTGAGGAGCTTGGTGATAATTTTATAGAATTTTCTGAGCACTGGAAGTGGGGTTTCCAGCAGTGTCTTTCTAGCAGACAATGTAGTTTTCTGGGGCAACACAAGCCATCATTGGAGTAACTCGTTCTTTCATCTTGGCTTTCTATTTTATCACATGGGTTTTGTCAAGCTTTCCATTGAGGCAAGACCAGGTGCATTCCTTCCACACCATTGTATCTCGCTCCAATTATTTAATAAAATGGCTCAGCTGGTTGACATATCTGGAGTTTTCATGGGTGTTCACTGAATGTTCTGAAATTTTGTGTTGCATGTATTGTTTTAATTTGCATATCACTTTTTTTTTCCTAATTAGGAACATTACACTTTTATTAGGACTTGCCATTTCATTAGAAACTATATGGCCATAGATTTGGGTGAGGTCTAGATTCCAATGACTTGACCAATCAAGCCTCTTTCAGCTAAAGGAAGATCCAAGTGCCGAGAGGATGAGACAATAAAAGAAACGTCAATGATATTATCTAGTGCCTTGGAAAAGCATGTGGGTTGAGACCCCTTGGATTTCCCAAGGGTGGAGATGAGGGCATGAAATATCAAGGCCTTTTCATATAAAGGAGGGAAACCCCCTCTACAGTTCGAATTGATTTTGCATAGCTATAGGTCACACACTACAAATTGATACTTAGGAACCATTGAAAAATCGTAGTAAAAATTATGTTACTTACCATCCCCTCATGCATACAAACATGAATTTATTAATAAAACCTTTTGAAGTTGAATTTTCAATATATTTCTTAACCCAAGGTAGTTGGTCAATGCATATATGAGAAGGGAGAGGGAGGGAAGGAGAGATTGGTATAAGATATACAAGGAAACGAGGTAGGAGGGAAAATGAAATAATTTATCAACTTGGAAATTAATCAGTTTGTCCTTTATGGCTCTAGAGATGGCTTCAACATATCCAAAAGCTAAGAGTTGATTTGGGGGCCATCAAAATGGTCTAGGATAGATAGCATTGGCTTATCCACAATTTGATCATCCTCCCTGCCTAAGATGAGTGAAAATAGAGGAATTGGCTCCTTGACTTGTTACCCCTAATTTCAACAGGGGTACATATGTACACTTTCATATTTTGCAGCACCATTTTAAGCCCAAAGAATGTAATTCAAATGCCCTGTAACTCATGTGGAGGTCCCATGTTATGGTATATTAGGCCTAGTTTGGTTGGCCATTAGCGGTCCTTTTGGGTTAAGTCCCTAGCCCTTATATTGTATATATGATCAGGGGACCTTGGATGGATCTTAAGGGGACTGATGGTTTAGAGGCACCATTTGTGTAGTGGTGATCACTTGTGTCGGGGCTAGTCCAACCCACATTAGGTGCACTAATGTCATTACCACATGATTGTGTCATCAAGTCTGCGAGTATTTTTTTATCATGGTATATTTATCAAACAGTCTCAACATGGAAGCCTATGTTTTTTAGCAAGTTCATTCTTCTTGAGGAAGTTCACATTTCTTGTTGTGTTTGGTACTAAAAAAGAAAAGGTCAACTTAGTCTCAAAATGCTTAGCAAAAAATGCAGATGACATTCCATGTTGAAAATTTTCCAAAATATGAAGGCATCATTAAAAAAATGGCAGTCATGGTCCAATAGTTGGTGGGGTTTCTGGAAGGCATAATAAGGGAAAATTTTGATAGAATAAGACATGCAATACATCAAAAGTGGGATACATAATTACCCAGACAAAACCCAAGTGGCAATTGTTTTTTCCAACTTCCCTAGCATGTTGGATATCTTCATTGCCGCATGATGGTGTCCTCACTATATGAATCGGGGTCAAGAGACTTGGCTTGAAGGGGAAAACTTGACATGAAATATTATCTTAAAATTAGCTAAACAAAACCCATGTGATGGAATCTTCAAATTCTCTAGGGCATTGAAGATCTAGCCAATGGACCAAGTTGACCCTCTTATTAGCCATTAAATTCAAACAAGGCAAAACATTGTGTGAAAATTCCTTAATCTAACACATCAGAAACTCCTACTGCAATTTTTGGTTTACTATCTCCTACTTGTTCTTTAAATTAACAAGTTATTTAATTGCATAAACATTGAAGTAAACACAAATGCATCCTTCACAGGTATACAAATCGTGCATTGAAGTAAATAGAGACAATAACACAAGGGACACCGCTATTTTTGGACAATCTTCCTTGGAAAAACCCAATGTGGGAAAACCAGTGCATCAGATATGAGGGTAACAGGGTTTTATTATCAAGTAGATCCTTGAATACAATTAGGGTGCCAGAATTGGCTCACCCAATAGAGAATGTCCTTGGCATTATTACCTCTATCCGGAGACAGATATTCCAGAAAAGTAGCAATCAGATGATCAACCCCACAATGACACTGACTATTCCTTGTGCGGGACAATGAAATATGCTCCAAGCACTGCTCTGGAACTGCATCACTCTTTAGGAACTACGTCACCCTCTCCCGGCTGATATGCTCTCCGTCTGCCCCACAGAATCTTCCCAACACTACCACTGAAGCCCTCTACATCCTCTTCGTCAGACTCTATGGCTGTTGTGTCAACCTATACGGCCCTCTACGTTGCCTCCTTTGACCTCTGCGTCAACCCTTCTTGGGCATGTGTTGTCTCTCCCGACACTTCACTGTCTCTCTACTATGTATTCTTCAACCTTGGATGAAAATCCCTTGATGAACTACCCCTAGCTGCAACTGATCACTAACTCGATTTCCTCAGCAAAACTCGCCCTAGAGAATAGAATTCTCGATCTCTCTTGGTTTATCTCCAACTCACCCTCAAGCCTCCTCTTATAATTTTCATGTTGATGGTTCAACGACCGAGATTAAGTCCTTAATCAACGGCTAAGATTCGAGTTGTCTTGATCCTCATCACTTAGAACTTTCTCACCCATTTTATAATAATACACATTAATATTTTTATTTTCCTATGTTTAGACTTGACCCATTAAAAATATTAATTATTGAAATATCTTTTCATCCGGGTGGAATTTCTCCGAACAATTTCTAGGTCTTGGAGATCTCATGTGCCTTAGCCTCTCCACCAAATTTCATCACTAGAGCACATCCAATGCTACCAAAAATCAACACATTGGGGGGTCAAACTAGCCATTGGAAGGTCAAGCTAATCGTTGCATCTCAAGTGGACGACAAAGAAGCCATTGCAAGGTGAAATTCACCTCCAAAGTACTAAATCAAACTACCAAGGACCAAATCGAGTTTCTCCATGGACCAAAGTCACTCCAAGCAAGTCGAGTCAAGCAATGGAATGTTGAGCATCTTTTGACTATTATTTCCTACTAAGTAAGGACTTGGGCTAAATGATGAGACCCTTGAACATCCTCATGAACTTGGACATTGATTATGTGGTTGAGGATGTTTCCTTGGGAGCAAGTGTACCCTTGAGATGAAAGGATGCCTCCAGGTTGGCATTGTACCTTCTTGATGGACATTACTTCTCCCTTGATAATTGTTGTTGATGATGATGTTTTGGGATCCCTTTGGAGGGAATTTTCACCTTTTACCTTGATAACATCACCCATGTGCTATATTTTATGAACACGTAGGCCTTTTTGAGCATGATGTAGTGTTTGGGAGGGCTCTTTATGGTGATGAGGCACAGATTTTAGATGGAGAGACATGACTTATGGGAAGAAACAAGCACCTTGAATCATCCATTGCATCTTTTCATGGAGAGGCATGATTTTTGATAATGACGACACCCTTTGGAGTGAATTTTACTCACACTTGTGAGCTAATTGAGACTATTTTTCATGTTATTTCATTATAGAGGCTATCTTTCAAGGTTTTCTTAATGACCTTTGCACCTTGTATGATGGATTATGTGTTTTTAGGGGCTTTTAACTTTAATTGAGGATTAAATTTCTCGGTTGTCCTCATATATAAATGGAAGTGATTCGCCTCTTGGATTCATCATCACAACTTGATATCATTTATCTCTTGATTAGTATTCTTCTCTCTTGTGCACTACAGAGGCCTAGTCGAATGACTCTTTTTGGGTGTATGATATGAACGAATTTCTTTATCACATAAAATATCCAAAAGGTCTAGAATATAAAGAAAACCATGTGGACAATGTATAAATAGTATATAAGTAATTGATAGTAGAAAAATATGATGATGAGAGTACAATTGGGGTCTCGTATATATACCTAAGTGTTGGAAATGTAACTAGTTCCAGTCTTCATAATTGTTCTTGTACTCATTTCAATATGTATCTTATGTAACAAACAAAATAAGAAAAGAAAAGTTATTATATTAAAATCACAAATTTCATGCTCATTATTGATGTCCTTCTAGGTAAAAGCATGTTCTTCATGCTTCTAGGGTTTTCTAGGTCATAGGATTATTGTCATGAGTCAAGAGAGTCAACATCATGCTTATAAGACCATTTCGGGAAAAATATATCTTATAAAAGAATTTACTTTGAGTCTAGAAAGTCTTGGAAACCTCCAAAGTAAAATTTGACCCTAGAAGCTTCAAGTTGGCCTAAAGGAGGGAATTTGACCCTGGAAGCTTCAAGTTGGCCTAAAGGAGGGAATTTGACCCCTTGGAAAGGATTTATAAAGGAGAAAATTCAACCTCATTTGGCACTTACTCACTAACAAGTTCGATCTTCCAAGAAAAGGTTTGATCTAAGGCAAGAAGAAGGAAGGAATGAGGAGCGAAGATCTAAAAGGCAAGAGGGATCCAAGAAGTCAAGGAAAAACTTGTTTTTGGGCTCTTTCTCTTTCAGACGTGTGGAAAACTAGAGTTTCTGTAGCTACAAAGGAGGCCAAAACTGCAAGTCTGAATTATAGAAGAGTGAGTTGCAGTATCATGTTGTTGGAAGAGAGAATACTCTATCTTGACCTCGTTGACCTTGGGAGGATTTGTTTTTCTCAAAGGAAATTCTCTTAAAGAAGCTGGCTTAAGGTTTTTTGCAACAACTATAGGGCCAAAATTATAGGACGAAGTTGCAGGACAAAATTGTAGGGTAGAAGTTGTGGTCGAAGTTGCAGCTAGAATCGGTTCCCTTGGAAGGGCTAACTTGGTACTTGGAGAAGGACTTGGTCTAGGGTTTGGGTCTTTTTTGTCTCATTTGAATATTCTATAAGAAGAGAATAGTTTTCCAAGTTTTCCCCTTTGAGGGGTTTTTCCCTAGCTTGGATTCTAACTTCTGTGTCCACTATCTTTACTATTTTTCTCTTGATATTTGTTTGATGAAAAATATCTAATAAAGAAATGCAAGAAGAATAATAAAGTTCACAAGCAAGTATTAAGGTTAAGGAAAATTGGAATTAATAGCTACCACATTGCATTTTCCAACATGGTATCAAAGCTAAGGTGAACAAGAAGGCAACTAGAAGGATTATCTTGTGGAAACAAGAAGGATTCTCTAAGGGGAAGAGGAAGACCTATTGATCTAGAAGAAGGGCCTCATTAGAAGAAATATTGAAGAGGAAGAATACAGGAAGGGTGTTGTTCTCTCTTTAGAAAATAATCTAGTTGAAGGATTATTGGAAGACCTCCCTGAAGGAAGCATCAAAGGTTTTTGGAATCATCACTTTTGGAAACCATTACTGAAGTCTCTTTGAAGATCTTGAAAGACCCAAGATAGTTGGAGACATCATGAGAAAGGGAAGACCCTTGCTCATCAACTAAGTATCATATTTTTACTCTATGTATGAATCTACAAGTCATATGGGCTCTTTCTGCAAGGAAATCAATAAACTTGTTGGCTAATCAAATTTCCTAACATGGAAGAAAAGGATTGACCTGACACTTACAAAATATGAAGTAAAGGAATATGTTACTAGTAAAATTACTGAACCTAGAAAAGACAAGACTCAATAATTATAAAAGTACAAGAAAGGAGAAGTAAGGGCATAAATGATCATCATTAAATCCATTAAGGATCTATTCCATTTGTTGCAAATTTGAAGAATTCTAAGGCTATGTATGACAAGCTAGTGAATTTGTACTTTGTAAGTGTTATCACTCCAAGAAACTCTCCTGGTAACATATAATCTTCAATATTGTTCTCTGAACTATTGGAATAAATGATGGTTTAGATCAAGCCAGATAACCATTTCAACTATGTTTTTACTCAAGACATGCATGAACACCCTTAGTTTACAAGGCTTTAGACCACTATTGCTCAATAGTTTGTAGATTCAATGAATGAATGGAGAATACTAACCATACCGGTAGATGCATACATAAACATAAATGAATGGCCAGCTACAGGAAGTAAAAGAGAATATTGATTGTACCGATAGATGCATATATGACCACACATGAATGGCTAGCTACAGGTAGTAAAGAAGCTTGCAAATCTAATTCATCAATGCAGAGATAAGATGATAGTTATCTGACATTAGACACAAAAGAAACATGAACAACATGTTCAAGTGCAAGCTTAGAGTAGAAGAGAAAATGGACATTGAACATATAACAACAAAAGAAGCTTGTATTACTAATGAATGAAGATGAGAAGCTTGAGTAGCAAAGTTTCATTAGTCTCCAAAAGTTGAACCCTTGTTACATTTAACTCTTAGCTTATATAGGCCTTTTACAATGATTTTGAGCCTTCTAAGGCTTGAGAGGTCTTAATCTATCCCTCTATCTTGTTTAACTATTTGATCTCTGACTAGGCAAGCATGGCTCGGAGGTTTCTTCTCCTAACAGAAGAATAACTGCATTCAGATATTTTGGGTAGTTGTTGCATTGTTTGGGGACTCTCTCATTCAAGAGATGCCCCACAATCATTCTGTTTGTTCTGGCTGTGTCGTGTTGTGGCTCCACGATCGCTTTGGGTTGATTCGGCCTCTGCTCTATGGTGGAATGGCTCTTCGAGCCTATGAAATCCCTTTAAAATGCATACAGTGATTGCTTTCTATTATAAATAGAGAAATGATGCAATACTGTAAATTCCCGCCTTCTCTGTGTATTTTGGACTTCAAAAGTCCTCAAAAATGGCCTATTCATCCATTGGGTCCACCCTTGTCGCCATCACAAGTTGCAAAAAAGCCTGCTCCTATGTATTTTCCTTGTTTTATGAGATATGCGAAAAACACTGAAAAATGCATGAAAATGGGTTTTGGTGGACTTGAAAATATATGTATTTCTATTTCGAAACCCATCAGGTCTACCCTTGTTGCCATCGCAAGTCGCATTTGGCCCATTCCCTTCGTATTTCGTTAAACACAAAAATATACGAAATACATTGAAAAATGGCTTTTGCGGACTTCAAATTTTATATATTTTGTTCCGAAACCCATCGGGTTTGGGTTTTATCGCTATTGCAAATCGCAAAAAGGCCTATCCACAATATTCCCTTTGTATTTTTGAAATAATTGAAAAACATTAAAAATGGGCTTCGACGGACCTGAGATATTATGAAATATCATATATATGATCGTCGGGTTCGGCTATCAGGTCACCCATATGTATATGCAAAGGCCCTGCCCCATGGTATAGTGCTGATGCAATTTAGAAATGCGATAAAATGCAATTGCATGTCGCTCTTGCCCAGGGCATTTACTTAAATCACCGATACCTCGCCAGTGCAACTCACTGATCCGATCATCGGTGATCACTTATTGGCAGTGTCTTGCACCCAACTTTATTTTGTCCTCTCTACTCAGCCAATTGTGATTTACCGCTTAGATCTGGGCCGTTGATCCGCCAAATCTAACAGCTGCTGTGCATTTCTATCCTCAAGCCTGCGATAGTTGGTTTTTTTACTGTTTTAATGTGTTTTTTCCTCCCGATAATGTAATTCCACCCTTCCAAGGGCTTTTGGCATGCAATGGTTTTGACTTTGAATGATCCTTAAGAGGATTTTGAAGACTTTTGGGGCATACTTGGATCCTTTGGCATGATTTTAAGCAAACTTTGCAGACTTTGCGAGTGTTTTGGGTCCATTTTTGGGCCAAACGCCTCCAAGGCTAACAGTAAGTACATCAGGACAAAAGCTGTATTTGAGGAAAAATCTATATAGAATGAAGAAATCAAGGGATGAGGACATGTAATCCTTTCTAATGAAGATCTCTCAATTATGAGATCACTTGTAGGGGCTTGGAGAGACAATTTTTGATTTGGAAATGACCATCCATGTACTAAATGCATTGGCACCAGAATGGTGTAGCTTTGTAACAAGCATCCACTCTAAGAAAGAATCAACTCCTTTTGATGAGTTGTGGGTTCAATGCATCTTGGAAGAAACTAGGATCAAGGCAAAGGATGATATTAGATCAGGTGAACACTCTCAAGCCTTATAGCTACATTCAAGAAGCTGAAGAAGGGAAAAATTTGGAAATGACCATCCATGTACTAAATTCATTGGCACCAGAATGGAGCAACTTTGCAACAAGAATCTACTCTAAGAAAGAATCAACTCCTTTTGATGATTTTTGGGTTCAATGCATCTTGGAAGAAACTAGGATCAAGGCAAAGGATGACATTAGATCAGGTGAACACTCTCAAGCCTTTATAGCTAGAGTCAAGAAGTTGAAGAAGGGAAAATTTGGGAAGTCCTAGTAGAAAGATATGTCCAAAGTTCAATTATTTAAATGTAATGAGCATGGACACTTTAAAAGGGACATTCCAAACCAAAAAAACAACAAAAGAAAGAAAATAAGTGGGGTTCATGTAGCTGAGGAAATGGGAGAACTCGAGAAGAAGCCAAAGAAAGAAGATGTGAAAAATATTTATTATTAAAGAAAGAATATTGTTTATTAGGTTCTTTATAATGATTGGTCTTTCCTTTAGATAGTATGCATTATTGTTTACTCTAAAAGAGTCATGATTTTGTATGGCGTCATAGAGAAAATCATGTGATAGTAGCATATTTAGAGTCTACTTAAGTGAGTTTCTTTGTAGAAACCATCTAGTCTCTAAAGATAGACTATTTTGCATATTGTCATTCATCCATGCACTATCTAACATTTTGTTAGAGGTATTCATGTTGCAAAGGCAGATCATCACGATCTTGTAAGAATCATCATTTTGGAAGGTTCTTGAAAGAAGCATTATGACAAGATTAGTATACATTCAATATAGTATGGACATAATACTTTTAAAGGGATGAAGGAATGAAATGGGTCAGGTTGCAAGCTCATTATGTGTCATATAGCTAGATTATCAAGTAAGAGCATAGGAATGCATATTGAAAGAAACTCTTGGATAAGATTCATATATACGAAATCTTGTAACATGCTTAGTATGATTATGTGATAAAGGAAGAATTTGACTTACTCAAGGATGAATAAAGAATTAAGACTTTCTCTAGATTATGTAGAATAATGATTAACATCCAGTATAATATTTGGAAGGAAAATTCTAACTTGGTAATCAAGTTCAATCCTTGGGCACTCTGATGCGTGAGGGAAGATTCATATGGATATGGACCATAAGGATGTTAATTGGATGAGAAGGTCATCATGAAAACGTATGTTTAGTATTTATGTTATTGGTTATCTAGTTAACATATTGTTTTTGCTACCTGGAAGGATATTGTAGGTATATATTAAATCTATTGAGACAAGCTCAACATATGATATATGGCAATTACAAATTCAAGATTTTTTTCATCTTCGGATCAAGAGGTAGTGAGTGCGAGAAGATAACTTGAAGGTCAAGTTCATACAATAACAAGGAGATCACTTTCACGAGGAAGATATGATCAGCTTGAAGTATGGAAAGGCTCAATGTAATGCATTCATTGATGATGACAAGATGAAAGTGATGTAAACCCTATCACAAGATTGAATAAGAAATATGGCTCCATGATACCAAGGAAGGAAGCAAGCTCAATATGATGAGATGTGGAGGAAATAGGAGGCCATGCAACTATAAAGAATTGGTAGCCGATATTCTTATGAAAAACAAGCTATAAGGCTTGTGGTGTTGACTTCCCAAATTGAAAGGTAGCATGGAATATCCTCTAGATTTGAGAGAGAGTAAAAGTGTCTCCTTGAGTAGGAGCAAGGATTTATTCCCCAATCAAAAGGGAATAGGGATATCCTCTATGGATGAGAGGGAGTGATGTTGGACATCACATGTGCATTCTCTTATTCATGTGACATACACTTGACCAAGACTAACAACCGTAAGTCTAAGTGAAGTTCATGAAGAAAGAATGGTGGAGGATTGGATAAACATCTCTGGTTTCCTTGAGGATAAAGCATCCAAGAAAGGAAAGGTATGAACACTCTTTGAGGATATGATAGGTATCCAGTATAAGAGTGGTCGAAGAGGACTGATATTCTTTGAGGATTTAAGAATTGAAATCCAAGATAAGGATAGTCTTAAAAGGAAATTCCTTGTGAACATCTGGATGGGGTATGTGCCTTGTAGAGGTAGTGTGGTATCAAATGTAAATCCTCCAAACATAATTCTCTCGAATGAAGTTGAGATTGTCTTGTTAGGCCTCAAGGATAGTGTTGTCCATAATGTTGATACTTACAATTAGATTATCAATCCGACTCTTCTTATGAGAACTCTTCAGTTTGAGAATGATGTTGTACTAGTTGTACAATTATGAATACCTCCCTAGTTAAGAGGGAGTGTTGGAAATGTAACTAATTTCAGTCTTCATAATTGTTGTTGTACTCATTTCAATATGTATCTTATGTAACAAAAAAATAAGAAAAGAAAAGTTATTATTTTAGAAGCATGGGCTTCATGCTCATTATTGATGGTCTTCTAGGTAAAAGAATGTTCTTCATGCTTCTAGGGTTTGTTAGGTCATATAATTTATTGTCATGAGTCAAGAGATTCAACATCATGCTTATAAGACCCTTCTGGGAAAATTATACTTTGTAAAAGAAATTTATTTTGAGTCTAGAAAGTCTTGGAAACCTCCAAAGTACAATTTGGTCCTAGATGCTTCAAGTTGGCCTAAAGGAGAGAATTCAACCCCTTGGAAAGGCTATATAAAGGAGAAAATTCGACCTCATTTGGAACTTACTCAATAACAAGTTAGATCTTCCAAGAAAAGGTTCAATCAAAGGCAAGAAGAAGCCAGGAAGGAGGAGCGAAGGTCTAGAAGGCAAGAGGAATCCAAGAAGTCAAGAAAAAACTTATTTTTGGGCTCTTTCTCTTTCACATGTGCCGAAATACCTTGTTGACCTTGGGATGATATGTTTTGGTCAAAGGAAGGTCTCTTAAAGAATTTGGATTAGGGTTTTATGCAACAACAATAGGGATGAAATTGCAAGACTGTTAGGCCCCTACACTACTAGTGTAACCCCTTATTGTTATTAGTACAACCCCCTTATTATATTGATGTACCCAAGTAGTGCCCATATTGTTACTCTTGTGCCCCATAGAAGCCCACTATTGTTATTATTGTGCCCTTACATTATTATTGTTATGTCGGCTCTGATTATGTTATGCCCCCTTAGAATCCTATATATAGAAATGAGGTATTTTCATTTGTATCATCCAAGAATTGTTCATTTATGTAATGTAAAGGAGGTTGCCCCCTCGAAGAGGCTGAATTCTAAGGCGTTGATCTATCTTTTCTTGAGCTGGTTTCATAACATTTGGTATCAGAGCTTTGGATTCTAGGGTTTCGCTGCTCCAAACAGGTCATTGTGGCATTTTCGATATAACTTTTTTTCTGTGACGTTTCAGAAGTCTCAAAAAAAACCCATTTGAGAATAAATCGCGCTGAACCTTGGGTCCGAATTTCAGAGCTTTTCGCGTGATATTTGCGGAGATATGATCTGAGGAATTTGGTCTTTTTTGCAGACTCCTGAATTACATTCAAAACAGGTGACCTGGGGAAAATTGTCATAACTTTCTCTCTGAGCATCGGATTGAAATTTCATAAGAAGGTATAGAAAGAGGACGGACTGTAGTTTCTTGTATATCTTTTTCAGAACCAAAGGTCGAAACATTGACACGTGGCACTTCATACAAGTTCGCTCTTCTGGAAAGGTCTATAATCAGGTCATCTTGGGAGATTGTGCATAACTCTTTCTTGGAGAATCCAATTTGGATCAGACTGGTGGCATTGGAAAGAGGACACAGGGGGCTACTATAGGTAGAAACTTCAGAACTTAAATATCCTAAATTACAGAGTTACAGCCATTGCAAGATCGAGATTCTAAAATCAAGAAAAAGCAAGATGAAGAAGTTTGATGGCAAGGATCCGGTAAATTGGATACTTCAGATGGAGCAATATTTTGATCTACATGGTGTACCACTATTACAAAAGGTATGTATTGCATCTTCATATTTAGAACCGGATCAATTTTTATGGTATAAAGGGCTTTTTTCTCATAAAAAACTTGTTACGTGGTCAATTCTCACGGAGGAAATGATAGCACATTATGAGGATACAAAGAGCAACACCTTCTTTAGAGCAACACCACAACAATTGGAAACAGTAAAAGGGCTTTGTGAAATATTGGAAAGTAAAATTATGGAAACAAGGAAGTCTACCCCTCACAACTATAAAGATGGAAGTGTTGTTTCTCCAAGCCTTCCAGAACCTACAAGGGTTACACCACAACAATTGGAAGAAAAAAGAGAAAAAGGGCTTTGTTACAATTGTGATAGCAAATGCACTAAAGGTCATAAGTGTGCCGAGAAGAAATTATTTTACATAGAGTATGAAGAGGAGGAAGAAAATGATCAAGAAACATCAAATGAAGAGGATATATGCCAGGACTCAACCACAGAGAAAGAAGAAAAGAATCAGACCATATCTTGTAAACTATTAGCAAGAAAGACCACTCCTCAAACTCTCAAGATAGAAGGACATATCAAGAAGAAAAAGGTGAAAGAAATGAAAGATCACGTCAAGAAAGAAGAAATGAATCCAACCATACCTTGCAATTCATTGGTCGGAATTACCACTCCTCAAACTATCAAGCTAGAAGGACATATCAAGAAGAAAAATGTTCAAGAAGTGAAAGATCACATCGAGCATCAAGAAATGAATCCGACCATATCTTGTAAAGGATTGGAAGAAATTACCACTCCTAAAACTCTAAAGATAGAAGGACATATTAAGAAGAAAAAGGTTCAAGCAGTGAAAGATCACATCGAGCATCAACAACAAGTTCTCCAACTTTTAAAGGATAACGCCACTTTGGTGCAAAATCAAATGAAACAACAGATAGATCAACATCATAGTGAAAACATTTTTGATGTAGGTGATTGGGTATTTTTGCTGCTACATATAAATAAAACTATTTATGAGAAGGAAATGTGGGCAATACTACATGCACTTAACAAATGGCGACCTTACCGAATGGGAAGACTCTTCAAGGATGAGGATGTGGAAGCATTGTTTTGTGCTATTTCTATTATCCAACCAGATTGGATAAACGAAGCAAGGGATGAATGGAAGAAGGACAAAGAAGTATGGCCACTTATTCAAAAGTTGCAAAAGATTCCAATGCAAACAATATTGCCAGAAATTGAAGAGGAAGGAAAAATCATATTGGAACCTGGAGTAGTCACAGAAACAAGAACCCGAAAGCTACGAAATCGATCAATTTCAGAGTATCTCATCAAGTGGAAGAACTTACCTACTGAAGATTCCACATGGGAGGACAAGAATTTTATGCATAAGCATCAAGAACTACTCAAGCGTTGAGGACAACGCTTTTTGAAGGAGAGGGGCATGTTAGGCCCCTATACTACTAGTGTAACCCCTTATTGTTATTAGTACAACCCCCTTATTATATTGATGTACCCAAGTAGTGCCCATATTGTTACTCTTGTGCCCCATAGAAGCCCACTATTGTTATTATTGTGCCCTTACATTATTATTGTTATGTCGGCTCTGATTATGTTATGCCCCCTTAGACTCCTATATATAGAAAGAAGGTATTTTCATTTGTATCATCCAAGAATTGTTCATTTATGTAATGTAAAGGAGGTTGCCCCCTCGAAGAGGCTGAATTATAAGGCGTTGATCTATCTTTTCTATCTTTTCTTGAGCTGGTTTCATAACAAAGACGAAGTTGCTAGGAAAAAGATGCGGTCGAATTGTAGCTAGAAGTTAGTTCTCTTGGAAGGGTTTACTTGGTACTTGGAGTGTTATGAAACCAACTCAAAAAATAGAAGAAAAGATAGATCAACGCCTTCAAAATCAACCTCTTCGAGGGGACAACCTCCTTTACATTACACAAATGAACAATTCTTGGATGATACAAATGACAAAACCTCCTTTCTATATATAGGAGTCTAAGGAGTCACAATATAATCAAAGACGACATAACAATAATAATATAAGGGCACAACAATAACACTAGTGGGCTTCTATGGGGCACAATAATAACAATATGGGGACAATAGGGGCACAATAATAACAATAAGGGCTACAATGACAATAGTAATGGGGGAATCACTAGTATTATAGGGACCTAACATGCCCCTCTCCTTCAAAAAAGTGTTTTCCTCAATGCCAGAGTAGTTCTAGATGCTTTTGTATAAAATTCTCACCCTCCCATGTGGAATCTTCATCGGGTAAGTTCTTCCACTTGATGAGATACTCTGAAATTGATCAATTTCGTAGCTGTTGAGTCCTTGTTTCTATGACTGCTTCAGGTTCCAATATGATTTTTCCTTCCTCTTCAAGTTCTGGTAGTATTGTTTGAACTGGGAGTTTGTCACCTATAAACTTATTTAAGCATGAAACATGGAAAACTCGGTGCACTTGGGAACTTGCAGGAAACTCCAATTTGTATGCCATAGTACCAATATTTTGCAATGCCTTGTACATACCATAATAATTTGGTGATAATTTATTATCCTTCTTAGCTTGCTTGAGGGACATTTGTTTATATGGTTGTAGCCGTAGGAACACCCAACCACCTACATCAAAACTTCTTTCGCTGTGATGTTGATTTTCCTGTTGTTTCATTCTATTCTGCCCCAAAGTGAGGTTATCCTTTAAGAGTTGGAGAACTTGTTGTTAATTCTTGATGTGATCTTCCACTACTTACACCTTATAATTTTCTCTTAAATATGATGTGATCGATGATGGATGATATCCATAAAGTGCCACAAATGGGGTCATTTTCGCTGCATTATGGAAGGAAGTGTTATAGCACCATTCAGCCAGAGGCAACCATTTGACCCATTGTGACTGTTTATCATATACAAAGCAACAAAGATATCCTTCCAAAAATTTGTTTACTATCTTAGTTTTCTCATCAAATTGAGGATGATAAGATGAGCTATGAATTAACTAAGTACCAAGACAAGAAAATAATTATGTCCAAAAATTTCTAGTGAAAATGGGATCTCTATCGCTTACAATAATCTTTGGGTTTCCATGTAGCTTTTGAATTGTTTCCATAAATCCAGTAGAAATTGTACTAGATTTAAATGAATGTGATAATGCACAAAAGTGTGCATACTTGGTAAGTCTGTGAACTACCACCATGATGACACTCTTTCCTTCAGAGTTGGGTAAGCCTGTGATAAAATCCATTGAAACCTCCTCCCAATGTTGGCTTGGAATGGATAAATGTTGTAATAGACCTGGGGTCTTAATTGTTTCAACTTTATTTTGTATGTAAACTAAACATTCCGCCACAAAATTTTGAATATCCGATTTAAGGCCATCTCAAAAAAATTCCTTCTTAACCTTGTGGTAAGTTTTTAAAAATCTTGAGTGCCCTCCTAAGGGAGAGGTGTGCAATTCCATAAGAATCTTTTGTTTGAGTTGGGAATTCTTACATAGGTATAAGTGATCTTTGTACCATGACGAATCATTTTTCTAGCTAAATGTATCATATGTATTTGGATCTTGTTGTAAATTTTGAATGAGTGCCCACACTTCTTCATCATTCTTCCATTCATCCCTTGCTTAGTTTATCCAATCTGGTTGGATAATAGAAATGGCACAAAACAATGATTCCACATCCTCATCCTTCCTTGAGAGTGCATCTATCGCAACATTTTTCTTCCCTTTTTTGTAGATGATTTCCATGTCATAACCCAACATCTTTGTGACCCATTTTTGCTACTCTTTTGAAGATAATCTTTGTTCTAAAAATTATTTAAGACTATCATGATCCGTTTTTACCTTGAAGTGTCTTCCGATTAGGTAGGGTCACCATTTCTCAAGTGCATGTAGTATTGCCAACATTTCCTTCTCATAAATAGATTTTTGTAAATAATTTCCTTTGATTGGACGACTTTCGAAATAAATGGGTCTTTCTTCTTGCATTAAAAAAACACCAATTCCATTTCCCGAGGCACCACATTACACAATAAAGGTTTTTGTGAAGTCCGGCATAACTAAGACGGTGCTTGGCACTTGCCTCTTTAAGATGCTCAAAGGCCCTCGTTGCTTCCGGAGTCCATGAAAATGCATCTTTCTTCAATAATGTTGATAGAGGTGTTGCTATTCATCCATAATTATTAACAAACTTGCGATAATACCCTGTCAACCCAAGAAATCCTCGCAAATGCTTTATGTATGTGGGGATTTTCCATTCCTTAATGGCTTTAATTTTGCTAGGGTCTACCTTCACACCTTCATGAGATACAATATGACCCAAATATTCCACCTTTTGTACTCCAAAGAAACATTTGGAGCTTTTTTCATATAATTGTTTCTCCTCCAATAGTTTGAGCACCCTATCAACACGTTGAACATGATCCTTCCAAGACTTGTTGTAGATTATTATATCATCAAAAAATAGTAACACAAATTTTCTGAGGAAGGGTTTGAAAATGGAATTCATCGAACCTTGAAGTGTAGAAGGTGCATTGGTAAGGCCAAAAGGCATGACCAAAAATTCATAATGACCCTCATGATTTCTAAATGTTGTTTTTGGAATGTCTTCAGTCTTCATTCTGATTTGATGATATCCTGAACGAAGATCCAACTTGGTGAAGTAAATTTATCCATGCAATTCATCCAATAATTCATCAGTGACATGAATGGGAAATTTATCTTTAATAGTGAGCTTGTTGAGCTCCCTATAATCCGAATACATGTGCCATGACCCATCCTTCTTGTGCACCAATACTACTGGAGCAAAGAAAGAACTTTGACTAGGTTGAATCATACTAGCCTCTAGCATTTCTGCAACCATACATTCAATTTCACTCTTTTGGGCATAGGGATATCTGTAAGGCCTAATGTTTGGAGGAACACTTCCTAAAATCAAATGAATAGCATGACCATGCTCATGAATAGGTGGGTGGCATTTTGGAGTCTCAAATACCTTGGAATGATTGTCCAAGACATTTTGGAGATCTGGAGAAATAAATGATTTTGATGTGGGAACCTCTAGCGAACATAATTGTGCAATTACGCCTTGTTGTTCTTTCTTTAGAAGTTTTTTCATTCTGTTAGAGCTGATTATCTTTCCTGGTTTCCCTGTGATACCCCTTAATTCAACTTCCTTTCCTTCAAAAAAAAAAATTCATGAAAAGTTCTTGAAAATTAAAAGCTATTGTACCCAGGATTGTAGCCATTAGACTCCTAGTACAACATCAACACCACCCATTGGAATGGAAAACATTGGGCTATTTAATACATATTCTCCCATGGATAGCTTGATATTATGGCACTTTCCAGAGAAAAATTTATGGTTCCTTCACTTGAAACCATCACTTGACACTCTGGTGCTGGATATAGGAAGAAATTCAATTCCTTGGCTATCTTACAATGAATAAAATTGTGGGTACTTCCCAAATCAATCAACACTATTACCTTTTTCTTCTGGATATGTCCTTCTATCTTGATAGTTTGAGGAGTGGTAATTCCAGCCAATGAATTACAAGATATGGTTGGATTCATTTCTTCTTTCTCTAGGGTTTGTTCCCGGTGTATATCCTCTTCTTTTGATGTTTCTTGTTCCTTTTCTTCCTCCTCTTCACAATCTATGTAAAATAATTTCTTCTCAGCACACTTATGACCTTTAGCGTATTTTATATCACAACTGTAATAAAGCCCTTTTGCTCTTTTTTCTTCCAATTTTTGTGGTGTAAACCTTATAGGTTGTGGAAGGCTAGGAGCAACAACACTTCCATATTTATAGTTGTGAGTGGTAGGCTTCCTTGTGGCTATAATTTTGTTTTCCATTTTTCTTGCCAACCTAAATGCTCTCTCCAATGAATCAGGTTCCCAAAGGAGAACCTCATGTTGGATGTTATCCTTTAAAGTCCCTATGAAAACATCAATCCTATGCTCCTCTAGAATATGTTTTATTAAATTTTTGGAAGTCCTCAATGTGCTCCATCATTAAACCCTTTTGTTTGAGATTTATCAATTGGCTAAAAAAAGCTTCTTTTTGTATCCTCATAATGTGCTATCATTTCTTCCATAAAAATTGTCCAAGTGACAATTTGTTTACGAGAAAAAAGCCATCGATACCATACAAACTAGTTTGGTTCGAGATATAAATTTTCAATGCGTACCTTTTGTGTGTTTTGCACATTATGGAGATCAAAATATTGATCCATCTGTAGTATCCATGTTACGGGATCCTTGCCATCAAACTTCCTCATATCGATCTTTGGAACATGGTGGGTCTTAAATCCACTATTAGAGTCTATGAAATCATGATTAACATTTCTTTATTCTCCTCATGAATTTCCTTTACTACCCTTTTGCCATTAGTAAGCATATCTTGTAGCAAATTTGTCGAATATGTCTTCAAATCTTCCATGTTGCCTTTAAGTTTTTATTCTATACCATCCATCTTAGCTTCCATGTCTGTCTTCAAATATTCCATGTCGCCTTTAACTTTTTCTTCTATGCCATCCATATTAGCTTCCATTCCTTTCTTTAAAGCATCCATCTTAGCTTCAATTACTTTTTGTGATAGTGAATTTTGTTGCACTTGGTCTTGTAATTTTGATATATCATGTTGCATTTCTTCCTCTTCTTCATGAGTCATGCTAGATCTTTCAGGTTGCTTACTATGTGTTTCCATTTTATTTCTTCAAGGCATTAATTAATGATAATAATGCTTCACTATGCCATTTGAATTCCTTCAAACTAATTTTTCAAGCCAAACTTATGCAAAATTAAAAAAAAACTACACCTTTTTTCACTTTGTAGGAGTTCGATATTGAATATATTGTATCTCTGTAATTTCAGATCTTCAAGGTCTGAAATTTCATCCTACGGTAGCCCTCTTTCCACCCCCACAAGTCTGATCAAGATTGGATTCGCCAAGGAAGAGTTATGTCACATCTCCCTAGATGACCTGATTATAGACTGGTTCCGTAGAGTGAACTTGTATGGAGTTCCACATGTCACTATTTTGACCTTAGGACCTAAAACCAATGCACGGAAAACTATAGGTCATCCTCTTTCTGTAACGTTTTACGAAATTTCAATTTGATGCTCAAAACGAAAGTTATGACGATTTTCCCCAGGTCACTGGTTTGATATATAATTCAGGATCCTGCAAAAAACCTAACTTCCTTATATCATATATCATAAAATATAGCGAGACAAGATCTAAAATTCGGACCCATAGTTCAGAAAGCTGTCGGTTCAACTGGGTTTTGTTTTTCACTTCTGAAACATCGCAAAAAAAGTTATAGTGAAAATGTCATGATGACCTGTTTGCAGCAGCGAAACCCTAGAATCCAAAGCTTTGATACCAAATGTTATGCAACCAGCTCAAAAAATAGAAGAAAAGATATATCAACTCCTTCAAAATCAACCTCTTGGAGGGGGAAACCTCCTTTACATTACACAAATGAACAATTATTAGATGATACAAATGACAAAACCTCCTTTCTATATATAGGAGTCTAAGGAGTCATGATATAATCAAAGCTGACATAACAATAACTATATAAGGGCACAACAATAACAATAGTGGGCTTATATGGGGCACAATAATAACAATATGGGAACAATAGGGGCACAACAATAACAATAAGGGCTGCAATGAAAATAGTAATGGGGGAATCACTAGTATTATAGGGACCTAACATGGAGAAGGACTTGGTCTAGGGTTTGGGTCTTTGTTGTCTCATTTGAAGATTCTATCAGAAGAGCAAAGTTTTCTGTGTTTTCGCTTGGAGGGGTTTTGCCCTAGCTTGGAGCCTAACTTCTGTGTCCACTGTATTTATTTATTTTCCATTGATATTTTTTTGATGAGAAAGATCTATTAAAGAAACAGAAGAAGAATAATAAGGTTTACAAGCAAGTATTAGTTAAGGAAAATTGGAATTAATAGTTGCCACATTGAATTTTCCAACACTAAGTAGGAGTGACCATTCATAAAAAGTCATTTCCTTTAGGAAATGCCTTTTCTATTTTTTTTTGGTAACCCAGAGGAACCTGACAGCCCACTTGACACATAGCTCTAGTAAACCTCTAGGGGTTTATGGCTTGTCCTCCTCTCTGTAAACTGAGTCACAACTTAGGGGATTTGAACTTTGGATCTCTCAGTTTTCATAGATTTCACATTACTTCGATCACCAATTGAGCTACCCCCCTGGGATAGGACATGTCCTTTCATAATTATTAATTATGTTTTATTAATTATTATTACCATTATTATTTATATTTATTTTATACATATTTACGTTCATATCATTGCCTTCCCCTTTAAAAATGCTTTGTCCTCAAAGCATATTGATGAAAAGGTCTTTATATATGTACTTTCACTTGTAATGTCTTTGCATGATCATGATGTTGTCATGGATGATGATACTAGATGATATGAACTTCTAAGTGTTGAGTAGAATTGTCGAATTGTAACATGATCAAATAATCTCAAATCAATATTCTATGGAACTTTGCACTTATAGGCTTCCAAAGATGAATTGTTAACATAAGACTTAATTGTGTTGGCATCGATATTCTTTAGAACGTAACTCAACTATTTTTGTCTCGAGTGCTATAAATTTGTCGACTGGTTGAGATGTTTTCTCTTATGATTTGGGTGTTGATAAGGAGTTTCTATCCCACTTTTCTTTTAATGTACTTATAGCATCTTTTTACTTATTTTTAGAAAATGATCTTCTTTGCATATTGATGCTGTTGGTTTGATCACTGAATCTTCTCTTGGAATTTTTGTCATTTGAACTGCAACATCCAAGTATGCCTTTATTTCAATTTGATTCAGATTTGACTAAGTTGTGAGCTTAATGGGATCTATATTTGTTTCCTTTTCTTCAACTTGAATTTCCACATCTGAATATTTTGATACTTTCTTATCGATAAATCATTGTACTTTGTTTTCCAATTACTTCTTGTCCTTTTTAAGCTTCTTAATATGTGTAAGTAATTTTCCACTATGGTCCTTGAGGTGAGAAATTTCTTAATTTTTGTTTGTGATAATTTTCTCAATTTCTTTTTGCATATTTGGCATTGATTTTTGGTTTTCTTGAAGAATTAATTTTGAGATATCTTTATGTCTTCTGGTGTTACTGAATCTAGCTCTAGTGTAACAACTTGTAGTGTTATTTTCTTCTTTTTGTAGGAAAATGTAAAAAACTTATTTGTATCTAAGATAAAGGACCCTAGTGATTCCATGCAGGGTGAACCCACAATAATGTCACTATCATCACAAAATAAAGATTTAATACTAACAGTGAATTGTGATACAAAAATATAGTCCCCAATACTAAGTTGTAAATTGCTTAGATCATATTGGTTTTCATCCCTGTTTATTATTTTAGTTATATTCGACTCATGAACCACTAATTGGTTAGCAAATTCGATATTAACATAATTGTCATATTTAGTAGGAATGATAGAGATAATAACATCCTTTCTTGCAATTGTTCCTTTGAATGTAAGTAGTGGAAAAATAATTTTGCTACAAGTTTCAAGAAATCTTCCATTAGTAGTCTCCATTTTACTTTTTCAAATTTTGTAATATTTCATTTAATATTTGAACATTTTTGTGATTTAGGTATTATTTTTTCTAAAGAAACGGGAAAGGGTTTTATATTAGTAAAGAACTGGATTTTGGGTCAGAACCCTTACAATAGTTGATTGAAAATTGGCCATATATATATATATATATAGATAGATAGATTTGTGCAATGATTGATTTATTTCTCCAACTTATTTACAATAATAAGTTATTTACCAATGCTTCGGTGAATATCAAAATAAATTCAACTATAGACTTCACAAATTAAGAATTGAAAATTAAATAGGCAAGAGAAACACCAACATATGAAAAATCACATTGACACACTTGTTTTTGGACAATCATCCCTGGAAAAACCCAACGTGGGAAAACCAGTGTAACAGATATGAGGGTTTCTATTACTGGCAGTAAATTTCTTAATACAATCTAGATGCCTTAGAGAAAATGGGAATCCACTCAGAGAAGATAACTGATAGATAAATAGTGATAATTTTCTCACACTTAATCTGGAGATTTTACACTTGCCTCAGCTCCTGGATGACCCACTACGCAGTCTCTGCGTGAGCCTACGTAGTCACTGCATGGCTTCTATGTGGAGACTCCCTTTGACGGCATCACCCTAGATGTTGTTGGTTCTGCTGCTGAGAAATTGATATTTCTCCTGCCAATCACCCACAGTGATTCCTGGCACTGCTCTCTATTATCCCCCAGCTGATATACGTCAACCTCCTCTAGTTGTTGTATTATCACTCCTTAGCACTGTGCTGGATCTTTGATCCTTCATTGTCTTCTCTGAAGTATATTCACTGGAACTGGAAATCACTTCCTTACAGTACTGCCTATGATCCTCACTGCTTGATCACTTGTTTGAATTCATTAACAAACCCTGCCCTAGGATTATTGAACTGACGGATTTGCCTTTGATCCTCACTGCTTGATCACTTGTTCAAATTCCTTAACAAACCTTGCCCTAGGAATATCAAACTGGTGGATCAAATTGTTGTCTTGCAAATGAACCCCAAGCCTTCTTCTTATACTTTTCTCGTTGAGACTTCAATGACCGAGATTAAGTCTCTAATCAATGGCTAAGATTAAATCTTGAATTGATCCGCTTTCTAGAACATTCTCACCCATATTTTAGTTAATACTCAGTAATGCTTTAATTTTCCCAAGTTTAGACTTAGGAAACCCATTAAAAATATTAATTATTGAAATACAATCTGTGTGAAATTTCACCAAACGGTTTCTGGGTTCTTAAGAAATCATGTGCCTTATCCTCTCCACCAATTTTCATGGCTAGAGCACATCCGATGGTACCAAAAACTAACACTCCCTCTTAGTGAGGAAAGTGCTCTAGCAATAATGTCCAACTGCATGCTGCTCTATTTTTGAAGCATCTCCTTTTTCTGCACTGTTGTTGCTACCAACACTGTGTTGCTATTGCTACTATACTACTACCCATGACATTGCCACTGGCACTGTTGCATCTGTATTACAACTCCCTCTCAAATGTTGCATCACATTATTGAAAGGGATTTTCTATCATACCCATCTGCTCCCGAAATTGAACAAACTTTGCTCTTCCTATAGCCTTGGTGAGTACATCTGCTACCTGATTTATTGTGGGAGTATACTCCAACTTTACTACCCCATGCTAAACATAGTCCCTGATAAAGTGACACTGAATATCAATGTGTTTGGAGCGATCATGAAACACTAGATTTTTAGAGAGCTTGTTACAAATCTGATTATCATAGAAGATTTTTGTTGCTTCAATCCTTTTCCTTAATAGATTGACAAGATGTTTCTTCATCCATATATCTTCACATGTTGCTTTTATAGCTACCATATACTGAGCTTTAGCCGAGCTTAGTTCTATAGAATTATGCTTCTTACTGCACCAGGAGGTCATCCTAGATCTAATACTGAAGCAATACCCAGTGGTACTTTTCCTGTCTACTGAACTTCCTGCCCAATCTACATCAGTGAATCCACTCAATTCGATATCATCTCCCTTGGCGTATCTTAATCCAAAAATGATTATTCCTCGCACATACCTAAGAATGTGCTTTGCGCTACCCAATGCACCCTTTTTGGTTCCACCATGAACTGACTAAGGCTGTTGACATCATAACATATGTCTGGCCTAGTGTTGACCAGATACATTAGCGACCCAATGAAATAATTATATAAGGTGGGGTCCACTTCCTTATCTTCGGAAGCATCTATTTTCTTCCAATTGGTAATCATAGGCGTATCGATAGGTCGACAATCCTATATTCTGATTATTTTCAGAATTACTTATGCATATCTACCTTGGCCAAGGATGATCTCACCATACTGCTGCCAAACTTCCAATCCCAGAAAGTAGTGCATTAGCCCTAGATCCTTCATGTCAAATTTTATTTCCAGATTCTTCTTGCAATCCTCTATGAGTCTGGATGATCCTGTCAAAAATAGATCATCCACATATTACTCCAGAATTAACGACTCACATTCTACCAATAGATAATAAATATTTGGATTGACATCGCTCTTAATGAATCCCAACTATTGTAAGTAGTTGTCAATTCGACCATACCAAGCCCTGGGTGCTTGTTTCAACCCATTCAAGGCTTTTTTCAAACTACACACATGAGTTCTCTTTTCATGTGTTTTGAAACCTTCTACTGTTTGATATTTACCTCTTCTTCTATCACCCCATTCAAGAATGTTATCTTGACATCCATTTGGTGAATCTCTCATCTCATATGTGCTGCAAGGGATATAATGGATCTAATAGAGGTATACCTAGCTACTGAGGAAAAGATCTCTTCATAGTCTATTCCTTCCTTTTGAGCATATCCTTTCGCTACAGACCTAGACTTATATTTGTCTACGCTGCCATCTGTAGCATACTTGACCTTGTAGATCCATCTTGAACCCACAACTGATTTGTTCTATAGTCTTGGTACAATTTCCTAGACACCATTTGCCATAATGGAACTATACTCTTCTACCATGGCATCCACCCATACCTGGTGTTGTACAGATTCACGAAAAATAGAAGGTTCTTCGACCTGAGCTATCAATGCTTGGTACCTGTTAGGTTGTCTAGACTGCCTTTTCTCGGCTCTAGGAGCTCCAATGAATTCCTCCGCATCCCTTAGAGTCTGTCATACCTCTCAGCTAGTTCTTCCACTGGTGGTGGGAGGTTCCATCTATTCCTCTTCCTGTTGTTGCACCTGTTGTGACACTCCTGGCTCCTCTTCTCTTGAGGAGATGCTAGTACTAGTTACAGTGGTTGAACCAAATAACTGTCTTCCTACTAGATCTGATCCCTGTTGCTGGACTAGAGGAACATCCTTGGCTTGTTCTTCAAAAGGAATCTCTCGAGATTTCCTGAAATCTTTGTCTTCCATGAACTTTACATCTTGCCTCACTACAATCTTCCTACTGCTCGGAATGTAGATTTGGTACGCCTTTGAAGTCTCGTTGTAACCCATGAGATATCCAACTTCGATTGTCTTCTCTAACTTTCTCCACTTCTCTTATGGAATATGATAATAAGCCACACTTCCGAAAACACCCTCTGGCATCTTCTTTCCTAAAGCCCTGTGAGGAGTCCTATTCTGAATGTATATAGTCGTGTTGCATGCTTCTACCCATAAAAACTTGGGTAGATTCTGATCATATAACATCACCTTCGTTGCTCCAACAATAGTTATGTTCTTCCTTTCTGCGACTCCATTCTGCTCTGGATTATAAGGTGTTGTCCATTCTCTTTTCATCCCTTCCCTTGCGCAGAAATGTGTGAATTTTTTATCAGTGTATTCTCCACCATTTTCTGAGCACAATATTTGATCTTCCTTCCTGTCAGGTTTTCCACTAGAGCCTTAAACTCCTTAAATTGATCAAAGACCTCATCCTTGGTTCTTAATAAACAAATCCAATTTTTCCTAGAATGGTCATCTATGAAGGTGACAAAATACTCAACACCATTGATGGATCTTGTAGACATTGGACCGCAGATGTCTGAGTGTATTAAACCTAATATACTCTTAGCTCTATTGTTGCTTCTGGAATAAGCTGCTTTGGCGTACATGCCTAGTACGTAGCCTCTGCATGTATCATCATGCTTGGTAATAAGCATTGGAACCCCCATAACAATTTCCTTGAGAATCCTTAATGCCCCATGATGTAAGTGTCCCATCCTTCTATGCCATAGTTCATTTAAGTCTTTTTATCCACTGCATTATTGCTTATCAGTGCCATAGGAGACTCGAGTTGTAACTTGTATAGCCTGTTGCTTTGAATTCCTATTTGGGCCCTCGTTTTCCACTTAGGATGTTTCATATATACTCTGTTACCGATGAAGTACAAATCATATCCTTTATCTTGTAATTGAGATACATAAATCAAATTCAATGCCATACCTGGCACATGTAGTATGTTAGTGGTCTGAAGACTATCTCCTACTATTGTCTGGAATGTAACGGTTCCCTTTCCTACTCGGGTGCATTTCGTCCTGTTACCCATTGTGATTTGGAAGTTCATCTATTCCTCCTGATAGCTCAAGAAATATTCTCTTTCTCCAGTCATATGAGCTGAAGCCCCGTTATCAATGTACCAATCCTCAGTTGATGCAGGACTCGATAAGAAAGAAAATTCCTCTTCTATCCTGGAATCTAATTTGGAATTATTTTGATCCCTATTGTTCTCCATGCTCTTTTTCTCTGCTACCATATTTCCTGAACCTTGCTCCAATACCATGTGAAAATTTCGCTGCAGTGATTGATTTATTTCTCCTACTTATTTACAATAATAAGTTATTTACCAATGCTTCAGTAAATATCAAAATAAATTCAGTTGCAGACTTCACAAACTAAGAACTGAAAATTAAATAGGCAAGAGAAACACGATAATGTGAACAATCACATTAACACACATGTTTTTGGAACAACGTAAACTTTGAAATGAGAACTGATACTGTTACCTATTTTGTAGAGATAGCAAAAAATTGACTCGATTTTGAAAAGGGGTGATGCAAAACACACATTTTTTTTTTAGAACATAGTATTTGGCACTTTAAATAACCGATACGAATACCCGTTTCGTAGGGGTAGTAAAAACGTGACCCGATTTTGTAAAGTGGTGATGCAAAATACACTTCTTTTTTTTGGGAGCATATTTTTGACACTTTAAATTTTCTTATGTATCAAATATAAATATTTCTTTTTAAATGTTAGTGATTTTCATGTTGATTTTGAAACGTGTTGATGCAACATACCTTTTTTTAGAGGACTTATTTTTCACACTTTAAAATTTATTATGTCCATTTTTTTTTAAATTATGATTACTTAACGAATTTTCAAGTTGTTTTATTTTTATTTTTTTAAATGTTGATTACTTATATATATATATATATATATATATATATATATATATATATATATATATATATATATATATATATATATATATAGAGACAAAAAACAAAATAAAAAATGTTAAAAAAAAAAAATTATCTCATAAACCATAAAAGAATTTGGAAAAAAAAACAAAATTTAAAAAATATATATAAAATTAAGTAAAAATAGAAAAATTAAAAAAAAACATCAACAAAAACCATATATATATATATATATATATATATATATATTAAACACGATTAAAAAATAGAAAATTAACCCAAAAAAAAACCTAATAAATTTAATATTAAAAACATTTAAAAAAAACTAAAAAAACAAAAAAAAACTCAAATTATATATTTATATATATATATATATGAAAATTTTAAAATATATATTTCTTTTCAAATTAAAAAAAAAATAAAAAATTAAAAAACATTTAAAGTTTTAAAGAAATATGTATTTTTAATATATATATATATTTTAAATTAAAATGTAAGTAGTAATAATAATAATAATAATAAGCAGTAATAGTAATATATATATATATATATATATATATATATATATATATATATATATATCATTATAAACTGTAAATGTTTTTTAATTTTTTTATTTTTTTTTTAAGTTGAAAAGACATATATTTTACGCCATTTTCATTTTTTTTGCTTGTTAATTTGAGTTTATCTTTTTTTTTTTTTTTTAAATGTTTTTAATATTAATTTTACTAATTTTTAATTTTTTTTTGTTAATTTTCTAGTTTTTTTTAATTTAGTTTGTTTTTAATTTTTTTTCCTAGTTTTTGTTAATTTTTTTTAATATTTCTATTTTTACTTAATTTTATATATATATTTAAATTTATTTATTTATTTATTTTTCGAAATTCTTTTATGGTTTATGAGATAATTTATTTTTAACATTTTTTTTTGTCATATATATATATATATATATATATATATATATATATATATATTTGTTTTTTTAAGTAATCAACATTTTAATCTTAATTTTAGTAGTTTTTAATTTTAATTTTTTGTTAATTTTATATATATTTTTTAAAATCTAGTTTGTTTTTAATTTTAATTTTTTTTTTTTGTATTTTGTTAACTTTTTAAATTTTTTCTATTTTTACCTACTTATTTTATAGTTTATTTATTGTTTTGTTTTGTTTTGTTTTGTTTTTTTGTTTTTTTTTGTTGCTTTTGCCAATTTTTTTATGGTTTACAAGATAATTATTATTATTATTATTATTATTGCCATTTTTTTTAAATATGTTTTTTTTCTATTTATTTGTTCATAATTTTTATTTTTTTAATTCTTATCGTTAATCTTGTTTTTTTTTTACATTTTTATGATTTTTTTTTTTATGTTTGATTTTTTTTTTTTGTCTTTCTTTTTTTTTTTTTGTTTTTGTTTTTTTTTTTTTAATATATATTTGATTTTTTTTTTTTTTTTTTATGTTTTGTTTTTAGTATATATTTTATTTTATGTTTTTTTTTTTTAACTTTTTTCTGTTTCATGTTTTTTCATTGTTTTAATTTATTTTTATTTTATTTTATGTTTTCATTATTTTTTTAAATTTTAATGTTTTTCAGTGTCATGATAAAATATTTTACGCCATTATTTCAAAATGTTGAAATTTTACCTTGAAAAAAAAAAAAGTGTTATCCTAGCGTCAACACTTTTCATTTTGAGGGTGTTGTTTTTGACAATTTTTGCATAAAAACTTGGTTTTCACTGCCATTTTTAAAACATGTTGAAAATTTACCCTAGAAAAAAAAAAGATGTTATTCCAACATCAACACTTTTCATTTTTAGCACTGTTTTTGATGTTTTTACGGGGTTTTTTGGCTAGAGTTCCCATTTTGAGTTTATAGTTCCTGTTTCAAAGTTTACATTGTTTTGGAAAATTGTCCCCAGAAAAACCCAATGTGGAAAAACTGATGCAATAGATCTGAGGGTTTATATTATTGGCAGTAAATTTCTTAATACAATCTGGATGCCCCAGAGAAAATGGAAATCCACTCAGAAAAGGTAATTGATAGATAAATAGTAAGAATTTTCTCACACTGAATTTGGAGATTTTACACTGGCCTCAGCTCCTGGATGACCCACTACGTAGTCTTTGCGTGAGCCTACATAGGCACTACATGGATTTTGTGTGGAGAATCCATCTAACTATGTCACCCTAGCTACTGCTAGTTCTGCTACTGAGAAATTGAGATTTCTCCTGCCAATCACCCATAGTGATTCCTGACACTGATCTCTTCTATCCCCCAGCTAATATGCATCAACCTCTTCCACTTGCTATATTGTCCCTCCTTGGCATTGCGCTGGCTCTTTGATCCTTCTAGTAATTCCTCTGATCCTCACTATTTGATCACTTATTTAAATTCCTTAGCAAACCCTGCCCTAGGAATATCGAACTGATTGATCAACTCTTTGTCTTTCAAATGAACCCCAAGCCTTCTTCTTATACTTTTGTCGTTGAGACTTCAATGGCCGAGATTAATTCTCTAATCAATGGCTAATATTAAATCTTGACATGATCCGCTTTCTAGAACAGTCTCACCCATATTTTAGTTAATACCCATGAATACTTTAATTTTCCTAAGTTTAGACTTAGGAACCCCATTTAAAATATCAATTATTTTAATAAAATACAATTCGGGTGGAATTTCACCAAACGGTTTCTTAGTTATTTAGAACTCATGTGCCTTAGCCTCTCCACCACTTTTCATGGTTAGAGGACATCCGATGCTACCAAAAACTAACAAAGAACTCTTCTAATCATGTATGAACAAAACACATTACAACTGAAAACATGAAAACAATTCTTGAGAATCAAACAGAATTTACACGGAAACATAACAAAAAAATTAGGTTGAGATGACCACCAAAAAACACTCATAGGATTCGTCCCTCAGCTACGTCCAATTCCAGAGTTATCATCTTCTCGAGGATGACGAAGTCTTTTTTTCTCAAAAACGGCCCCAGAGCCAATACCACTCAAGCCAAATTGATAACTACCAACAATTATATTTTCCAGAGTTTGAACTTGAGCATTGAAAGAAAAAATCTCCTCTTGTAACCCATTCAAGGAATTTTCCATGTCACCAAGGTGGCACAGTGGCTTCTCTTCCATAAGAAGCTAGAAAGACTGGCACTGTCTTTCAGCCATCTCATCGTGTCTTTGTTGGGCATCCAAAAGTGCTTTAGCCTTGCCCAATTTTTTTTCAAACATCATGCCATTGTTTCCCGACTCCTCCATTTTCAAGAACTTCAACTGCAAGCAACTAGACTCCTTACCAACGTTGTACCAGTTACCAAGAAAGAACAATATCCCATATGAGCCTATGAGAGCACTAGAGGCCATTAAATAGTTCATGCCACTAATCCACGAGCTAGACTGAAGTGTATATACTATGACTACACAAAAATCTTCAGAAGGATGGTGAAAAGACTGTGTTGACCACTACGTGTCAACAACCCATAGCAGTACACCCCTTTTTTTTTGCAAAAGGGATAGTGCCTGATCGATGTGTCTGCGCCGTCCAGCTATCATCATCAACCTAACTTCCAATATGTTATGTAAACCCATTCTGCATGTGTATAATGTAAATAATTTCAACAGACCCATGTCATATATGTAACAACCTAGGAAAACCTACCTTTCTAGTGACGATCTCCATTTTAGAAGGTTTTTCGTCTCACCGATTCATTTTCGAATGATCGACAGAGTTTTTCCCTCCAAACTTACCCCAAAGCTGGAATGGATTTCGTCGCTATGATCTTAGGTGAGTCTTACTGTTCTACATCGAGTCTATGTAAAAGTAATTTGGGAATAATCCTAAGTGTTTGGTTAGATTATTTTATTACAAATTGCTTGGTCTGCTGGATTATACTTGTGTCGCAGAAATGGGCGGTCTGTGAGGGTCCATAACAAACGAGTTTCCCCCCTTTATGATGTAAAAATATGTAAATCTTGATTTAAAATGTCTAGCACATGGTCCCTCATAATTAGAAAACCATGTCTAAACATTTGAGGGTTGGAAAAATAATTTATCCCCTCATAGGTTAATTAATTAAATTTTCTGGCCCAAAATTAATTAAAATCCTAAGCTAGAAATTTAATTAATTCTAAGTCTTAGGTAAATTTAAATTTTCCAAAGGCAAAATTTGTCGGTCCTAAAAAATTAAATTTTAAGAGGTCTCGGGACTAAGGCAAGTTAATTGTTTTTATAAATTTTAAACCTTTGATGCCTGGGGGTTAAGTCAAAGTCAAATTTTTGGTATTTTTTTTTTTGAGTTAATTAAAGTGCATTTAAATGAAAAATTCGAATTTCTTAAAAAATAAAATATTTCAATAGATGAGATTAAAAGATATTTTGATTTCCATCAACGATCTAGCTTACTTTGATGAGGATCACTCGAACTAGCCGTTGGATGATTTATCTTTAAATAGGAGGTCATTTGTCAGTCGATCTATCCGATTTCTGAGTCATGTGCTTAGCAAGAAGCTCTGGTGTAATCTTTTTCTGGATAATAAAGAAAGACTATGGGATGAAATTCTGCTAGTGTTACTCTTCATGTGAATGATATAAGATGTTTCATTTCATGCATAATTTTTTTTAAAGCCATTAATGATAGCTTATAAAGCGTGATTTGAGCACAAGTATCTTGTTCAGTTTGTTGGGTTTGAATAATAATTTTAATTTTGAACATAACAACAGGTATTCTATTTTTCTAAATTTAATTATTATTTTCTCGCTCTATTTTTAATGGTTGGATCGAGTTTTGCAAGGAAATCTTGAGATAGATTATCAGGCGTTAAGGGATAGTCTTCAGTTGAACCAGCCAACTCTTGATCTATATTTCCTGAAGAGCCTAGCTAAATAAGCTCTGAGCTTATCATAAGATTTTCGTTTTTTGATGCGTAAGGGTTTAGAGCTAAGCATCTCCTTTTAAAATTTAAAAATCTTCAATTTCTTTGCAGCATAATGATAGAACTAGCTAATTAGAGCCTTTAGTTTGTAATTATTGTAATTATCTAACTGGGTTTTTGGTTATTTTTTTTTTCGATTTTATCATCGTATATATCATTTGGGTGTTTTCTTATTGTCGTGCAGCTGCAAATCTGAAAGAGAAGTTTAATTTGAAGCCAGATCTAGGACCTGGAGGGTAAGATCTGGCCTCAAAATTATTTTGCAGGGACATTATTCAAAGTTTTTCACAGTCTGAGGGCTTTAAAATTTTAGATCTAGGGATTTCATGTGTTTTTTTCTTGAAAGGAAATCTGAAGCAGAAATAATTGGCTTAACATAAATTTCTAGAATTTTTTTAAGGGTTTCTTGGGCTACCATATTTTTTTTGTCTGTTTCCTTATCAAACCCTCTTCTCTACTGCGTTTTTACTACCCTCTCACTGCAAATTTTGAAATTTTTCCTCTACCGCCCTTAGCTCATGCGTTTTCTACTCTTCGTATATCTCCCCCTGTCAGCTGCATGTTTTCTCTATCTTCCCAGCTCCCTCAAACCTGCACTTATGTTCTTCCTTCTAGCTGACCAAACTCCTTACAGCATCCACGCGCCCTCAAACCCCTGTCCATGTCCTTGTCCATCCCCGTCTCCCTAACCTGTAGCTTTGGCTCCCAACGCGTCCCTCTCTCCCTCGTCCTTCTCTGTCTGGTGCCCTCTAGTCATTTTCCTCTAACTTGTCAGCTCCCCATTCCTATCATCACTCCTTCTCAACTCCATACGCTGCCCAACCTTCCTGCACAAACAAAAAATCTAATTTCCCTTGTTCTTTTATGTTTTAGTTCTTTTCTATGATTAGGGTTGGGTGTTCATAAAGCCTAATTTGGATTTCATTTCTTAGGTTGCTTTCACTTTAACTTTTTTTTTTTTAACTTTGGATTTTAATTTTCTCATTCGACTTTGGTTTTATCTGTGTTTTGATTTCTTTTTTACTTTTATTTATTTTGATTTTGTTTTGAAAAAAAAAAAATCATTTTTATGTGACTTTGAAATTTCTAGAATAATTAAATCAAAAGAGGACTTACACTTTCACATTTAAAAAATTTAAATTTTTTATGTGGCCTATGGCCTATTAAAAAATTAATTTATTAACCCTTTTGATTTTTTTTTTTACAATTGTCACAATGAAAGATTTAATTGATCATTTACCACATTAAATTTTCTCATAAAACTTAGCATATTAAAAATTTATTAAGGAATAATCAAATTTTTAATCTAAAGTTCATTCTTGGGTTTTTATTTGTGTTAAGGGTTTTTGGAATTTAAAAATTTAAGGGGAAAATTTTGTGGTATTAATTTCTCTATTGCCAAACACGCTTAAAATCATATCTAGGGATTGACTATAAGAAAAATAACAAATTTTCTAGGTCTAGGTCATTAAAGAAATATCATTTTAATTCTAGGATTGTGAATTGTTTAGCATTTGAATTTCATGGTTCTTCAGGGTATTTAAATTTTTTGAAATTTAATTGCTAGAATATTTTGCATGCTAAGGTTTGGAGCATTTTCTTGTGATTGTTCATGATCGTCTTTTCTATCACATCTCTAATTTTCTTTTGAATAACTTGATTTTTTTTCTTCAAGTAGGTTCATGGTTAATTGAGCATCTAAGACACTGGTCTAAAAATTATTTTTATCTTGTGGTTGTGTCTTATTCATCTTAGTTGATATATATAAATAATTCACTTCATCAAAACTTGTCTCATTTTCATTAAGTTATTCAGCCTTAAGTCTCCTATATCTTGTGTTCCATAGGTTTTCCTCATTCATTTACCCCTAGGGACTACCCCCCTTGACTTGTCTAAGAGAAAGTCTAAAAAAACTGAGTAAGGATTAGAGTGACAACCCTTACTCTGAGCATTGTTGTGGTGTCTGGACTCTTTGTGCAACAACATTTTTTTGTGTTGTTGTCAGGGACCAATTTATTGGACCTTGGCTTTACAACATTCATCTTTCCTCTTTATATTTCATCTTTCTATATTTCATTTTAGTTGTGAACGCCAACATTTTGTTGTGCCATTGTCGGGGATAAGTTTATCTTGTTGCTGGGGTTCACGACATTTTTCAATATTTTCTCTCCATCCCTTCATCTCCTCATTTTATCTTTTTCTTTGGCCCATCAAATGGCACCACATTTTTTGGTGTCATTGTTGGGGATATAATTTTTTTGTCCTTGGTCCTCTCAATCTCTTCTCATCATTTGATCCTTTTCATCTTCACCCATTTGTCTTCATCTCATTTTCCTTATATCATTTTTTTTTCATCTCTGGTGTCTAAGTTAAATTTTTGTCCGAGTGGTGACTCCACTTCCTTCATCTTCTATAGGGTCTACTAGAAGGAATCCAAGTACCTTGGCTAATCCTATTCGAGATCCTGAAAAGGCTCTCAGAGTTAGATTACACAAGCTCTCTTCTCGTACACTCCTTGACAATCTCGGCCAAGAAGCTTTCTGTGAGATCCATTCACTCTTCTTTAATCCTCCTATTCCATACATCATGAATATCTATGGTCCCCTCAACTTTACTAACATCAAAGGTTATCCCCATGACCTTCCTAATAATGGTCTAGATAAATTGCTCGCTTTTCAAGGAAATAATGCAATATTTGTTAGAAATCATTTGTCTGCTTTTCAAACATGGTGGGCTAAGTTTTCTTATGCTCGTAATTATGAGGATGTAGAAATGAAATTCTTTGTCATGACGTTAGAAAATGATGATGTGGAATAGTTTAGGAATAGGGCTGATGATAAATTTGATTCTTTTGATTCCCTCATTAATGCTTTTAAAGAGAAATTTGGTGATAGGAAAGAAGATCAATTTTTAGCAAAAGCCATTAGCATCATTAAAAAGAAAGAAAATGATATGTGTGAGTAATTTAATAAAAGGTTTAATGGTATGCTTAAAGATATATCTGTTGATTACAAACCAATTGATAAAATGATTCTAGAATGTTATCTCGATGTTTATAATCTTGACACTTCTTATGAATTATGAAGGTCCAAGCCTGGTGACTACAAAGATTGTCAAATCACAACTGAAGAGATGGAAAAGGATTATAAGGCTTCTAGTAAATTTGAGATTTCTAGGTTTGATAGATCTGTTGTTAAATTAAAGGAACCTAAAGGAAAAGAAAAGGAATCTGAAGAAGAACCTATGCAAAAATTGCTTAAGAAGTTAGAAAATATGGAGTTAAATCAAGCTAGGATGATTGTTGATCATGCTAAAGAAATAAGTAAATTACAGTCTAGGTTGATTCAAATGGAAAGAGCTCAAATGAAAAATCCCCAACCTAGGGGTCAAAATAATAATAATAATCGAAATAATTGGCAGAAAAAAGGTCAAACTAGTGAGCAGAGGCCTCCCAATCATCCTGAAACTAATAATCTTGTGGAGGATACCCCACCTTACTATAGGGCCTGTGATGAGCTTCATGAAGAAGCTACTTGTCCCATTATCAAGAGAATCATGCATCATGGGATGCTTGGGACAAATAATTAGATAAATGTGGTTGGTAAAGAATATCATCTGTCACAGGAAAATTCGGAAGAGGTCAAGGGAAATAGTCAACCCATTAAACCTTTTACATCTTCATATAGCATTAATAACTTTGGTCAAGAAACTGATGTATTGGTTAAACTTTTTAGTGAGGAGCCTCCTCCTGAGTGAGTTCTTGAAATTTCTAAGGACAAGGGGTTAAATTATCATAGAAGAATTCAAAATGATAATCAAGTTAATTCTCGAAGTCTTAACCCTGGATCAACTTTGGTATGAATATTGATTTAGGAGGTTAGTTTAATAACTCTAAAGTTTTAGTTGATGTCACTGAAATAGTGAAGGTCCCCTCCCAAAAGGCCAAGTTAGTAAATGCTAATGGCAGTACCCAGGTGAATGCAACTCAAGAGGAAACTTCTAGGCTTTCTACCAGGATGGTCCCATGTATTTGCAAAGTATGGAATCCTATAACAAAGGGCATTCTCCTTTTTTTCATTACTTTTCTTGTTAATAATTATCGGTTAGATAACTACATGCTTGACTCTGATGCTTCTACTTGTATGATGACTAAGAGAGCCATGGAACAACTTAATATAAGGATATCTAGGCCTTACTATAACATATGTGCCATGTATTCGAAGAAAATTGAAGTTCATGGGTTAGTTAAAGACTTGCAAGTCCATCTGTCTGTTTACCCTGATATCATGATTTTCATTGTCATAGTTGTGGTTGATGTGCCTGATGCTTAGGGTATGCAATTGTCTACGAAATGGACCTTTGATTTAGGAGGAAGAATTTGAATGAATTGGGCATATGCTATGATTCCTTCCCCTAATGGTCAAAGATATCTTAAGTTAAACTGAGAGCCTGAAAGGAGATTCCATGTGGAAGA
The DNA here is from genome assembly GCA_031772625.1 of Pinus tabuliformis. Taxonomy (NCBI): domain Eukaryota; kingdom Viridiplantae; phylum Streptophyta; class Pinopsida; order Pinales; family Pinaceae; genus Pinus; species Pinus tabuliformis. The sequence continues at coordinate 103,081,659 of CM062811.1, forward strand.
TCCTAAAAGTCCCCATAATGAAATCATAAGTGAACAACCTAGCCTTGGGAATCATGCTATCCTGTCTAATTATATAATTCCCTTAGAGGCCAAGGTTGAAGAAATAGTGGGTAATTTAAAAGATAAGGTTTGGCATTTATATTTTGATGGTGTAGCATCTAAGCATGGTAAAGGTGCGAGAATTGTCTTGAAATCTCCCCTTGGTCATATTTTCAAATTTTCCTATCGATTAGAATTTGAAGCAACCAACAATGTCGCTGAATATGAATCCTTGTTGTTGGGTATTGAAATGGAAAAAACTTTGAAAGTCAAATTGATGAGTATCAAGGGTGATTCAGATTTAGTTATCATGCAAATCAAAAATAAATTTACATGTAAAAAGCAAAGATTAAGAAATTATAAAAATCTTGTGTGGGATACCATGGAGTATTTTGATGCCATCAATCTTGAAGCTATCCCAAGAGAGAAAAATTGTTTAGCTGATAAGTTAGTTGTTGTTGCTTCTACCATGTAGTTGTTTGATAAATTAATTGAAGATAAAACTAAGATGGATATCATTTTAAAACCTTTTATCCTAGATAAATCTGAACATGGGAAGACCTTTGATAATGAAACACATGTTATTAAATTTCTAAATAATTTGGATAAGTTTCAAGTTTTTCAGGTAAATTCTGTGGAAGACAGATCCAAATAGCTTAATTTTCAGAGAGGGAAGAGTCCTACCATATGCACGATTAAACATGGCACATTTGAAAAACAACCTACAGTTTTTCCTGAAAGTGGGCAAATGCTCAACATTCACTGCATTGAATGCATCTGATGCCATGGAGCATCCTTGTATTGTATTCCTAACCCTACACCCTTTTATTTTAGTATTTTATTTTATAGGTAGATTCATTTTTTTCATTTTATTAGGGTAGTTAATAAATGAAGAGCTTATATCTTTCATGTACATAATATTATATGATGATTTTTTGATGGACACTACTTATATTATCTTATGTGTTGCGTGGATACAGCTTCTAGATTCTCACATTCCTTTGGTGTAACAACGTGTCCCCAAGTAGAGCTATATGTTGACCACTATGTGTCAACGACCCATAGTAGTACAACCCATTTTTTTTGCAAAAGGGATAGTGCCCGATCGATGTGTTCGTGTTGTCCAGCTATTATCATCAGCTTGACTTCCAATATGTTATGTAAACTCATTTTGCATGTATAAAATGTAAATAATCTTAGAAAATCCGTGCCATGTATGTAATGACCTAGGTAAACCTACCTTTCTAATGATGATCTCCATTCTAGGAGGTTTTTCTTCTCACCGATTCATTTTCGGATGATTGACAATTTTTTTCCCTCTAGTCTTATGCCAAAGATGGAATGGATTTTGTCGCTAGGATCTTAGGCGAGTCCTAGTGTTCTAGAATGAGTCTAAGTAAAAGTAATCTGGGAATAATCCCAACTATTTGGTTAGATTATTTTATTACAAATTGCTTGGTCTATTGGATTATACTTGTGTTGCTGAAATGGGTAGTTTGTGAGGGTCTATAACAAATGGGATTTCCCCCTTTATGATGTAAAAATATGTAAATCTTGATGTAAAATGTCTAGTGCATGGTCCCTCATAATTATAAAACCATGGTTAAACATTTGAGAGTTGGAAAAATAATTTATCCCCTCATAGGTTAATTAATTAAATTTTCTAACCCAAAATTAATTAAAATCCTAAGCCAACAATTTAATTAATTCTAAGTCTTAGGTAAATTTAAATTCTTCAAAGGAAAAATCCTCCGGTTTTAAAAATTTAAATTTTAAGAGCTTCCGTGACTAAGGTAAATTAATTATTTTGATAAATTTTAAATATTTGAACCCTTGGGGTTAAATGAAAGTAACATTTTTGGGGAAATTAGCTGAATTTTTTTTATTTTTGAGTTAATTAAAGTGCATGTAAATGAAAAATTCGAATTTCCTCAAAAATAAAATATTTCAACGGATGAGATTAAAAGATATTTCAATTTCCATCAATGATCAAGATTACTTTGACAATGATCATTCGAACTAGCCGTTAGAGGATTTATCTTTAAATAGGAGATCATTTGTCAGTCGATCTATCTGATCTTTGAGTTGTGTGCTTATAAAGAAGCTGTGGTGTAATCTTTTTCTAGATAATAAAGAAAGACATTGGGGTTAAATTTTGTTGGTGTTACTCTTCATGGGAATGATGTAAGATGTTTTATTTCATGCATAATTTTTTCTAAATCCATTAATGATAGCTTCTACACAGTGACCTGAGAACTGGTATTTATTTATTTATTTTATTTTTATTTTTATTTATTTATTTAATTTTTTTCTCCAGTTTGTCGGGGTTTGAAGAATAAATTTAATTTTGAACGTAATTGCAAGTATCTCTATTTGTCTAAATTTAATTATTATTTTCTCGCTCTATTTTTAATGGTTGGATTGAGTTTTGCAGGGAAATATTAAGATATATTATCGGGCGTTAGGGGATAGTGTTCAATTGGACCAGCGAACTCCTGATTTGTGTTTCCAGAAGAGCCCAACTAAATAAGCTTCGGGTTTATCATAAGATTTTAGTTTTTTGATGCATGAGGGTTTCGAGCTAAGCACCTGATTTTCTTCAATTTCTTTGTGGCATAATGATAGATATGGCTAAGTAGAGTCTTCAGTTTGTAATTATTGTAATTATCTAACTGATTTTTTTTTCTTTTTTTTTAATCATTATATATATTGTTTGGGTGTTTTCTTGTTGCCGAGCAACTACAGATCTAAAACAGAAGTTTAATTTGAAGTCAAATCTGGGCCCTGGAGGGTAATATCTGGCCTCAAAATTATTTTGTAGGGACATTTTTCAAAGTTTTTCACAGCCTGAGGGTTTTAAAATTTTAGATCTAGGGATTTCATGAGTTTTTTTTTCTTGAAAGGAAATCTGAAATAGAAGTATATTGGTTTAACATAAATTTCTAAAAAAAATTTAAGGGTTTCTTGGGCTACCATATTTTTTCTGTCTATTGCATTGTCAAACCCTCTTCTCTACTATGTTTTTACTACCCTCTCACTGCAAATTTCAAACTTTTTCCTCTGTCACCCCCAGCTCCAACGTTTTCTTCTTTTTTTATCTCTCCCCCTGTCGGCCGCCTGTTTTCTCTATCTTCCCAGTGCCCTCAACCCTACAATTGTGTTCTTCCTTCCGGCTGCCCAAATTCCCTACAACATCCCCATGCCCTCAAACCCCTGTCTGTGTCCTTGTCCATCCCCGTCTACCCTAACTTGTAGCTTTGGCTCCCAACATGTCCCTCTCTCCCTTGACCTTCTTTGTCCGTTGCGCTCTATTCATTTTCATTTGACCTGTCAACTCCCCATTCCTATTGTTATCACTCAGGTTGTCCTTCTGGTCAGCATCAAAAGGATACGGCTGAGGTAACCACAGACCAATCTTTGGACTGCAGGTTCTAGGCCACCTGCAATCAGAGAGGGCTCTTTCTTTTGGATTTAGCTTTGTTGATAATGTTTTTAGGCTAGTTATTGAGTCCAAGGGGTTTTGTTTTGTTTTTTGGTGGGAAGGATGATGCTTTCAAGTAAAGAGGCAGGGATAGCATGAAAGTTTTAGAACCATTGGGCGTGGAGTCAAGGAGTAGGACTGCTGGTGCGTTTTCTTGGTCACAAGAAGGAAAATGGAGCAAGCTAGCTGTATATGAAACAACCGTTTAAGGTAAAGGAGGTGGATTAAAGGCTAAGGAATGAGGGGCAATTAAGAATCTCTCATTCAGGTTAGCGAAAAGAAGACAAATGAGCCCTATCTAGGAGCAATTAAGAATTCCTAAATAACAATCATTTATATGTGAAAATAGGTCAAACATGAGCCATAACAGAATTCATATTTATGCCTAATTCAAGAGGAAAACATTAAGAAGCCACAAAAACTGAGCATAGAGTGCAACCAAGCAAATTCTAAACCAATCCTTTGTTCTGTGACTTGAGCATATGTGAAATCGAAATAACAGAGGTAAGGAAAACTTATTGATTCATATAGCAGCACAAGAATTCCGCATTCAATTCTTCAAACCATTAGACATAGAGCAGACAGTCATTCCTCCAAATCTTTTCAACAATCTTTGATTAAGTAAAACATCTCAGATATCTATTGCGAGTCTCTAATGAGGATTATCAACCAACCAACCCTTTAAACAATACAGAGGGTCGGTATATATAGGGAAAATTATCCAAAAACTAATCTATTACAGCCGACCTAAACAGGTCTGAAAGAAAATGATTACTTTAACCTAATCTTATCCAGAAATAAATGCATGAAAATATCTTTGAGCTGCGCTGAGGGCAGCTGTATCAAAACTGAGTTAATGTCTGTCCTGGGTAGCTCGGTGCAGTCCTCCTGTAATAACTGTGATTTGTCCTTTATCTCCACCTCTAACTTGGTTTTGCTGCTGTTTTGCTGGCATTAATGTGCACTAATCCCGACCAGATAGGCTTTTAAATGGCCTTAACTACTTTGTTGACTTTGATGAAGGTTTTTTAATTTCACCTGATTTGATGTTGCTGAACTGATACTCTTTGCCGCTTCCTGATACTCTTTGGCACTGATCTTGGAGTCTTTAATATCTTCTAAATGGTTTAGACTATCCCATCGATCCTTTATGGCAGCTGCTCGGCCTCCTGTTGCTTTAAAAAATGTGTTTGCCCCTTTCTGAATGCTTCGCGAAGAAAAACGAGTCATTTTGCGCCTTTCGGGCTTGCTAGGGGCTGCGCAATGAGGGGATTTCCATTCTGGCCCATTTGCCGTAGCCATGCATGAAAAACTGCCTCAGAATTTGAATCCAGGCTTCCTAAGCATGATTTTCGCCTTTTGCACCTTTTTTAGTGATGACATCAGCATGACGTCAGCGGGTGGGACCCAATACGGCGGGTGACGTGGTGGGATGACGTCAGCTGATGACGTCAGCAGTACGGCGGGTGATGTGGCAGTACACGGTGGCAGTGACGTGGCAATGGTGAGTTGGCAGTATGGTGGTAGGAGGCCGACGCAGGCAGTTGACGTAGCAGGATGACGTCACTGGGCGGAGGACGGGGCGCCGACATCACCCAGGGGAGGACAGTTTGGCGGTTTCGGGCACACCGCCTTTGCACTGGAGTGGTTTGGGAGGAGGGGGCTCCGCCACACCTGGGAGGGTGATGCGTGGCGGGAGTACGGCGGGAAAACCACCCATCTCCCGGACGCTAAACATCGGTGGCTTCAGAGATGAAAAAGCCCGCCCGCCATTGATCTGGGGCGCGGGCGATTGGATGGTTGGCGGGACGGGTAAGGCAGCAGAGGGATAAGGGATGGGGCCCATGCGCCTTTTGATTAATTTATTATGTGACGGGGGGGTTTAAAACATTAGGGAAGTGGGTTATGGGGTTATAAAATAAGCGGGGCAAATACTTCGTGGGCAAGGGCTTAGGATAAGGGCGGAAAGTGGGTTCTTGTAGGTTCAGGGTTAGGGGAAAAAGGTTATTAGTTTGACCAGAGGTCAAACTACCTCCTATTAGGACACGGATGGGCTAATAGCAGCCCCAGATGGACTGTTACTTCCCGGACTTAGGAAAATATGGCTATAGTGCCGGGAAGGGGGTATTATTATTTTTTGGGATTTTTATATATTTTTGCATATTAGGGAATAGGGAAATGATTCAGGGAGCTAAATAATAGAGTTAGGAGTTAATGTGAAAATGACAAGAAAGCGCTAAGGTGAGGGACCTTAGGCTATTTTGGGGAAAAAGTGACCCATAGAGTGAAACAACAGTACTCCTAAGAAAAGAGAACCTTCACTTAGGCAAATATAATGGAAAATGATGAAACTAAGAGGAATCAAGCAGATCTTGACCTCTTCAGGGAAGTTAGTAAGTGATTTGGGAAAGAAGAAGAAGAGGAAGTTAGTATTGTCTAGTTTGAGCTCCTCCAAATGGAAAACTACCTCCAACTTGTGATCTGAATAAATATGACACTTGACAACAAGAAATGGATCACAATTCATGATTCTGCAACTACACAGCTACCTACCCAGCCTACCTTCCTAACATTTTTTCTTCTTTTTGGTGGGTGCACTTAGACTTGCAGACCCAGCTTCACAATTTTTCTTTTGACTGCCATCCTATCTAAATCTACACTTATTTCTGCCAAGGGCCCAGATTAAGCAGTTGGGCTCCTTTGATTCTCTACCTATTTATAAATCTGCCAAGATTAAACTGTTTGGATAGATATCATTCTCTATATTCTAAAACAAGAAATTGAAACCTAGGGAGGCCAAGATTAAGCTGTTTGGCCTTCCCTTAACAGAAAAACTCTTCAAAAATGAAACAACTCATCAAAATTGGAATCCAGCAGTGGCACTTAGACTAGCACACTTTCATGACCTACTCTTTGGCCTTTTTTGGAAATATGGAACCTTGCAGCATGAAAGATGACATATTTGGCATGTAAAAATGTCAATCATGAAATATGAACACCTGTTGCAACAGGAGGCTAACACCTATCATCACTCCTTCTCGACTGCATATGCCACCCAGCCTGCCTGCAAAAACAAAAAGTCTGATTTCCCTTGTTTTTTTATGTTTTAGTTTTTTTTATGGTTAGGGTTGGGTGTTCGTAAAGCCTAATTTCAATTTCATTTCTCAGGTTGCTTTCATTTTAGTTTTTGTTTTGATTTTGATTTTTGTTTTAACTTTTGATTTTTATTTTGTCATATTACTTTTGTTTTATTTGTGTTATGATTTCTTTTTTGCTTTTTTATTTTGTTTTAAAAAACTAAAAAATTAAAAAAAAAAAAATCATTTTTATGTGACTTTGAACTTTCTAAAAGAATTAAATCAAAAGAGAATTTACACTCTCACATTTAAAAAATTTAAATATTTTATGTGGCCTATGGCCCATGAAAAAATTAATTTATTAACCCTTTTTATTTTTATTTTTTTTACATTGAAAAATTTAATTGATCATTTACCACATTAAATTTTCTCATAAAACTTAGCACATTAAAAATTTCCTAAGGAATGAAACATTGAGAGAGCGATCAGAGCTGAGAAAAGCGATGGGGAGCTAGGGTTAGGGTTTGGGAATAGGCAACCCCAAGCAGACCTACTCTCGGAGAGGTGCAGGGGATCTCGTACCCACCTGCAGAAGCAAGCACCAACACACCGTCAGGAAAAATAAAAGAAGGAGCCACTGAGATCAGAATAGACTGGGAAGAATGACAGAAGCAAGCGGGGGGGGAGAGATCCCCTCCTACAAAGAAATCACTGCGGGGGAGTCAAGTCGAATTGGGGCAAATGGCGGGCCGGGGAATCGCGGCAGGGATGCGCCGGTGATGGGAGCAATATGGCAAGCGAGGACAGGGAACAGATGTCTACTGAGGGCAACCAAAAAACCCAGGTTCGTAGTTCCTAACAATAGATTAGAGGAATACAGAGGATATATGAAAGACCACGCACTTATCTACAAGTTTGTAGGAACATGGCCGTCTGAGAAAGATTTGATGAAATGGATACAATAGAAGTGGAAACCCAAAGGGCATATAGATCTGAAATTAGGGGCAAAGGGTTTTTTCACAGTAATATTTGCAAATCTGGAGGATAAGGAGAGAATATTTGAAGAGGGCCCATACTTCTTCAATAACGCAGGACTATTCATGAGACAATGGGAAGAGTGTTACAATCCGGAAAAAGAAAAAATGTTAGCAGCACCAGTTTGGGTCAGACTATTTGGGCTTCCGATTGAATTCTAGGATCCAGAAATTTTAGAAGGAATTGGGAACTCAATCGGGACCTTTGTGAAGGTAGCAGAAACCACCAAGCGAGGCAGATATACATCATACGCTAGGATCTGTGTCTATATGAACATCACAGAACCACTGCTGGATCATATTGAAATAGAATATCACGATGAGGTTTGGCAACAGCCAGTTGATTACGAACACATTCCATTCAGGTGTAGACGATGCCATGAGTATGGCCATTTGTTCAAACAATGCCCGATGAATGAAGTCAACACTACTATAAATCAGGTAGATGAAAAGAGAAGTACAGAGCAGGAGATGAAGATGAACGAAGGAAACAGTGGAGGGTTTACAGAAGTATAGAGAAGAAGGAGATCCAAAAAAGGAAAAACCAAATTAAACCCCTCTTATCCAGAAGGTAATCAGAAAAGCCAGAATCAGTTTGAGGTCCTACGAGATTTAGAAATGGAGGTGGAAGGTGAAGAAGAGGAAGAAGAAATAGGAGAAATCCAGAAAGAAAGCAAAAAAGAAAAGAAGGAACTGAATAATATAGAACCGGAAAAAGAGGGAGAGAAGGGAGAAAGGGAGCAAGAACAGATCCAAATGGAAATAGATCCTCAGCAGGAACAAGAAGGAGAGGAGGAACAGGTCATGAGAAAACTTCTACAGGAATGGAAGCATCTGGATGAACGGTTCATACCAGAGGACCAGAAACAACTCTATAAAGAGATGTTCCAAAGATACAAAGAAAAACGAGGGAGATGGATAGCAAAGCAACCAGAGCAACTTGGATCACAAGGAGACCAGAACACTGAAACAAGCATCACAGGGAAGGGTGGAAGAAAACGAGGAAGGAGACCTATGAGTGAGACCATCCAAATGGTAGGAGATATGTTGGTGAACTCAAGAAAAGTTGTACCATTGTCGGAGGTTTTCCAACAACCCCATAAATTATTAAAATGATTATTACAAGCTGGAATATCAGAGGGCTGAACAGTAAGGGAAAACAAAGATATCTGAAGGAGAGGCTCAAAAGAGATAAACCAAATATAATGCTAATCCAAGAAACAAAAGTACGAGAAAGCAAACTAAAAGAAGTGTTGAGTAATCTCAAGCCGTATTATGAGGTCATTGGTCAAGATGCGATAGGCAGTGCAGGAGGGGTAGCAATCCTCTGGAACCCAGAGGAAGTCCAATTTGAAGACTGGACTAGCATACCACGCATCCTCTCAGGTAGATTCAGAATTTTAGGCTCTCAAGAATGGATCCTTCTATCTAATGTATATGGTCCCCATATACAGAGTGAACGCAGGGTTTTCCTTCAAAACTTGGTTGTCATGCGATCTCTGTATCCAACTTCACCTTGGATAGTGGGTGGGGATTTCAATATGATAAAATCATTAAATGAAAAAAAGGGCGGGCTCAGAAGAACAGAGGTAGACATGGAAGCCTTTGGAGATTGGATAACAGAACAAAGACTTGTAGACATACAGACAATAAACGAAATACATACATGGAATAACAGGAGGGGAGGCAGACACCAGATCACCTCCAGATTGGATCGCTTCCTAATGTCGGAACAAATCATAAATTGGGATATTTTCATTGAAGCTGTGATTCTTCCTGGAATGGGATCGGATCATTGGCCGATTAAAGCAGAATTGGATATTAAAGCTAGCCCTAAGAAAAATCCCTTTAGGTTCGAAGCCTTTTGGCTCAGGGATAAAAATTTTATGAAGAAAGTAGAAGAATGGTGGAAACAAAGTAGTCAGAAAGGAAGAAACAGAATGCAGACATTCCAGTTGAAACTAAAAGAACTGAAAGGTAACATCAAGAAATGGAATAAGGAGGAATTTGGACATATACTCAAAGATAAGCAACTCCTAGAACAAAAGATGAAGCAGATACAACAAGAAATAATAAATACAGGTAGAAGCGATGACTTGGCCAGAGAGGAAGGGATCCTGATAGGACAACTGGAAGAGAGGCGGAAACAAGAAGAAATCTTGTGGAGGAAAAAATCCAAGGTAAATTGGTTAAGAGAAGGGGAACGGAATACAAAGTTCTTTCACCAAGAAATGATCCAAAGAAGGCAAAGAAATAGAATCTTTTCTATTAAAGATGAAGCAGGAACAAGAGTTACACAGCATGAGGAAATAGAACAAGTCTTGGTGAAGCATTTCAAGGACCTCCTCACAGAACCCAATGTAGTACGTGGAGAAGCTATTGAAAGAATATGTAAAGAGATCCCGAGTTGGATAACTAGAGAACAAAACCTAGCTCTGATGAGGGCAGCTACCTTGGAAGAAGTAGAGGAGATAGTGAAAGGAATGAAAAAGAATAAAGCCCCAGGCCCTGATGGATTCACAGCGGAATTCTATCAAGCAGGATGGGACTTCTTGGGCCAAGACATATTGGACGTGGTGGAAGAATCAAGAAGGAACCAAAAGGTAAGTACAAGCCTAAACTCAACTCTCTTATCTCTTATTCCTAAGGAAACTAGGTCTGAAGTCCCCCAGGGCTTTAGACCTATAGCCCTCTGTAATGTGATATATAAGATAATAGCTACCCTTCTGGCTAAAAGACTCAATCCTATCTTATCTAGCATTATTTCCCCAGAACAAACAGGCTTCGTTGAAGGTCGACAAATCCTGGATGGACTTGTGGTCTCCCAAGAAGTAGTGCATTCATTAAAAGTTAAAAAGGAGGTAGGTATGATGATTAAACTTGACCTTTCAAAAGCTTATGACTGTCTAAATTGGAAGTATCTGAAAGAAGTCCTAAGGGCTTTTGGCTTCTGTAATAGATGGATTGAATGGATTTCTGCCATGATATCTTCAACTAATTTCTCCATCCTTGTGAATGGAACCCCATCCCAGCCTTTTAAAGCGTCTAGAGGTCTTCGACAGGGGGATCCGTTGTCACCTTTCCTGTTCATCATAGCAGTAGAAGGCTTAGGAAGATACATCAAAAAAGAAGTAAGAGAAAGAAAGCTTAAGGGAATACAAATATGGGGTAACAACCTTCCCATCACCCACCAACAATTTGTAGACGACATTATGTTTTTCTGTAATGTGACCCTCAGAGAAGCCTATAGAATCAAAGCAATTTTAGATCTTTTCATGATAGCTTCTAGCACACAAATTAACAATGACAAGTCCTGTACTTACTTTTTCAATACTGCTGGTAACATCAAATTTTTTTTAACAAGAACTCTCGGATTCCGTTCAGGAGAACTCCCAACAAGATATCTCGGAACTCTGTTAGCCCTGAATTCCCTGAGGATGTTGAACTGGCAACAAACAATTGAGAAAATTGCTAGAAAACTAGCAAACTGGTCTTTCAGAGCTCTAAATTTTGCCGGAAGAGCTGTTTTAGTCAAGGCAGTTCTTCAATCAATCCCAATATACCAACTCTTAGCAATGGCTGCTCCAAAAGGAGCGTGTGAAAAAATGATAGATATCTTCAAAAAATTTATATGGGGAGGTCAGAAGCATAAAAGGAAATGGTCTTTAGTATCTTGGAAGGATTTGGTGAAAAGTAAGACGGAGGGAGGATTGGGCCTCAAAGATCCCTATATCCTGAATCATGCAATGGGTGCAAAGCTGTGGTGGCACTGGTTGAATGGAGGAAATGACCTATGGAAAAGAATATGGACAAAAAAATATAATATGGCTGCAAAACCAGAGGAAATATTAAGAATACGAGATATACCGAAAGGGTCGACAATCTGGAACCTAGCCAGTCTAAACAAAGAAATAATAACCAGGCATGCCTTTTGGGAAATCAGGGATGGTAGCTCAGCTAGGTTTTGGGAGGAAGCCTAGCAGCAAAGGGAAAGACTAAGTGGACTGCAAGCCCTAACAGATATCGGTCAAAAATAAGCAGAGAAGGGAATATATTTAGTAAAGGATTTCTGGGAGACGGAGAGCCAAGATGAAGTATGGAGAAACTGGAAGAATCCGGGAAAATGGATGGATCAAATTTCTAAAGAACAAAAAGAGTTATACCAAAAGTAAATGCAGACAAGGAGAATACCTATAAGATCTGGGCTGGACATTCTGAGATGGGGACACACAATAAAAGGAAACTTTTCAATTAAAGAAGCTTACCATCTTATAACCCCCAGAGAACCAAAGGATACGACAATTAATTGGAAACAAATATGGAATAGTAATTGGTGGCCAAAAGTAGCACATTTCATATGGTTGGTTAGCAAAGGTCATATCCTGACCTGGGATCAACTCCAAAAGAGAGGCATACACGGCCCCCCCAGATGCATTCTCTGCAAATAAGAATAGGAAATGCAAGAACACCTTCTTAACTCGTGTGAGGAAGCTCAAAAACAATGGGAAGAGGTAATGAAGCTCTTTGGAAAAACCCACAGAGATCAACAGAACATTAAAAACACTATTAAAATCTAGGGAGGTGGACAATTTACAAGCCTGGTGGTTAAGCAAGCTTGGAGCCTAGCAACAGGGATGAATATGTGGATGATCTGGAAAGAAAGAAATAGAATAACTTTCTGAAACAAAGAGATGACAAAAGATCAAGTCTGGAGAAAACTCTTGGGACATATTCGTGAGACAATACTTGCAGATACTTGGAACGGAGAAGATTGGGAAACGACACCGGAAGAAGAACAAATTTTAAAGAAGCTAAACCTGCATCAAGGGATGGTGGCTCCGTAGATGTGGAAAGAACCCAGGACAGGATATAATGGCACCATGCATTTCTCCTACCCCATGGCTGGATTCATAAAGCTAAATTTCGACGGAGCCTCTAAAGGAAATCCAGGCCCAGCAGGGATCAGAGGTCTTTTTATGGATGGTCAAGGAAGAACAAAATGGATTTACTCATTCAATGGAGGCATTATGAGTAACAATGAGGCTGAACTGATGGTAGTGCATCAAGGATTAAAGATAGCAATTGGAAACGGATATAATAACCTGGAAGTGGAAGGGGATTCCCAAATGGTCATACAAGTAATCAAAAAACTTAACAATGGGACCTCATGGGACAAATTTACGCAGAGCTAGAGAACGGACAGCTTAATACAAGAACTAGAAATCATCCTAAGAAGATTTGAATATATGATAATTAAGCATGTTAGAAGAGAGGCTAACAGAGCAGCAGATTTTCTTGTGAACTGGGGTTGCTAGGAACAAGGAAGGAAGATGGATAGTATATGGACTATGCACTCAGAAAACTCAGAATTAGAACAGTTAAGAATGATTCTCAACGAGGACAATCATGGAGACACGAGACAAAGGCAATAAGGACAGATGACTCCCGATCGGGATGTGTAATGAGATAAGTGAGTGTGGTAAGGGTAGTTATGATTACGGAAGGACAGCCGGTCATAACCACAGGGCTGAAGCTGTCCTTCCATCCAAGATAATGAGTAGTAGGCTAGCGCAGGGCCCAAGAAATCGGAGTGGGGGAGGTGGACTACAGGTGATTAGAAGAAGTGGTGGCGGTAATGGAAGAGGGAGAAGATTGGTGAGGAGATATTATATGAAGGTGGTGGAGGGGAACGGAAAGGGTATTCCAAGTGAGACGGAGGTGGAGCAGAGTGCAGCATAGTTGGCAGGAGCCATCAGGGAGGATTGCGATTACGGGTATGTGAAACCTGAGACCCCTGTACCCCTTTACTCCGTTACAGTAGGTAGTATGGATAAGTTAAATTCATGTGAAGTCCCTGTAGAAGGAAAGGGCTAGAGCGAGGTCGCCCTCCCCTCAGCACTGCATTGTGAGGGACAATTGAGTCAGAATTGGAGGAGGATCTGTGGCAAACGGGGAAACTGTAGCCAGGAGCATAGCCCGGGAAGAAATTCGGGAAACGAGGGCAAGAAATCCACCACAATAGTAGAGGGGAAGCTAGAGAAAGGGGATTCAAAAGTTATGGCCTTATCCCACCAAGTGATACGCCTGACAGAGGGTCTTATACATCTCCTATATACTGATAATGGTGAACAATGTCAAACCCAAAAACAGGGTGGTGACTGCAATAGAAAGAGAGGAATACCTTAAAGGAAAATGGTAGTGGGAGAGGATGATAGGAAACTTGAAAATCTGACTTTCGTGATTGATAATTGTCAACAGGTAAGGAAGGCAACCAAGATGGCGCGTTCGGGTCATGGCAGAGGATGCGGAGGCAGAGGACGACCAAGTTGTGAGAACCAGGAAAGTCGGCCAACAGAACCCCCAAGCAACCCGAGTAGAGGAAGACGGTCCACATTGACTGCAGTTCAGGAAGCGGCAAGAGCATACCGGGAAGGTATGAGTGAGAACATCTGCCAAATCATCCAAGACATGGAGACCAGTGTGTTGGAGGAGCAGTCGGAATCTGAGACGGAAGAATGGGCGGAAGTGATTCGAGACCCAGGGAACACGCGGGGTAGACTGACTCTGTATAGACAGTCTCTTCATATCTACTGGGTTCTCAAACGCCTCCTGGAAAAAGCACTGGAACATGTAGCAAAAGAAATGGCGGAAATCACAAATGGTATGCCGAATCTGCAGAAGGAAATGAAAAACTTCCAGGTAATAATGATTAGACAGAACAACAAACTGGAAGAGATGTCGCAGCTGCTGTCCAAGATGGTTAGCATCAACCCAAGTCAGGAGGAACAAAGGGACACTCCCATGGAAATGGACCAGAATGCAGGCACCAGAGAGGAATGATCCTCTTGAGCATTTTTTGTGGTTTCTGATCTTTTATTTTCATAGCCTTATGCATGTTAGCTGCTTAATAGGTAGTTTCAGGTGTATAGTGCATATAGCTAGTATGGAAAGACTCATGAAATTTTGCTTTTGGAATGCTTATAACAAACTGAGGTGGCCAACAGACCTGGTTTCCCTTCGGGGCAGGTTGAGGCCACCAAAACGATGTATCTAGTTTTGTTTATCATAAATAGAAAAGAAAGGCACTACCTACACTTACAAAAAAAAAAAAAAAAAATTCCTAAGGAATAATCAACTTTTTAATCTAAAGTTCATTCTTGGGTTTTTATTTCTTTTAAGGGTTTTTGGACTTTAAAAATTTAAGGGGAAAATTTTGTGGTATTAATTTCTCTATTGTCAAACACGCTTAAAATCATATCTAGGGATTGACTATAAGAAAATTAACAAATTTTCTAGACCTAGTTTATTAATTAAACATTATTTTAATTATAGGATTGTGAATTGCTTAGCATTTGAATTTCATGGTTCTTCATGGTATTTAAATTTTTCGAAATTTAATTTCTAGAATATTTTGCATGCTAAGGTTTGGAGCATTTTCTTATGCTTTACATCTAATTGTTCATGATTGTCTTTTCTATCACATCTCTAATTTTCTTCTAAATAGCTTGATTTCGTTTCTTCAAGTAGGTTCATGGTTAATTAAGCATCTAAGGCACTGGTCTAAAAATCATTTCTATTTTGTGGTTATGTCTTATTCATCTCAGTTGATATATATAAATAACTCAGTTATTCAGAACTTGCCTCATTTTCATTAAGTTATTCAGCCTTAACTCTCCTAATGCCTATGTTCCACAGGTTTTCCTCATTCATTTACCCCTAGGGACTACCCCCTTGACTTGTCTAAGAGAAATTCTAAACGAAGTGAGTAAAGATTAGAGTGACAACCCTTACTCTAAGCGTTGTCATAGTGCCTTGACACTTTGTGCAACAACGGAATGATGAAGCAAGTTGAAGGTCAATGCCATTAATTTCATTCCTCTGTTAAAAAGATATCATGTTGTCGAGATTAAAACCCACCCACTCCAACCAAGGGTGGAGTAAATATATGTACCATGATAGACAAGAGAATTTTATGAGTTGATGTCACTTGTTACAAAGAATGTGCCACCGAGGGATAAGTTTTGTTTTTTGTTTTTTGTTTTGTTGTTTTGTTTTGTTTTTTGGTGTTTTCTTGTTGCTAAGAAGCTACAGATCTAAAAGAGAAGTTTAATTTGAAGTCAGATCTAGGCCCTCAAGGGTAATATCTAGCCTCAAAATTATTTTGCAGGGACATTTTCAAAGTTTTTCACAGTCTTAGGGTTTTAAAATTCTAGATCTAGGGATTTCATGAGTTTTTTTTCCTGAAAGGAAATCTGAAGCAGAAGTATATTGGTTTAACATAAATTTCTGGAAATTTTTTTAAGGGTTTCTTGGGCTACCATATTTTTTCTATCTGTTGCCTTGTCGAACCCTCTTCTCTGCTGCATTTTTACTACCTTCTCATTTCAAATTTCAAAATTTTTCCTCTGTCACCCCTAGCTCCTACGTTTTCTTCTCCTTTTATCTCTCCCCCTGTCGGCCGCCCGTTTTCTCTATCTTCCCAGCTCCCTCAAATATATATATATATATATATATATATATATTTTGATTTTGTTTTAAAAACTAAAAAATTTAAAAAAATAAAATCATTTTTATGTGACTTTGAAATTTCTAAAAGAATTAAATCAAAAGAGAATTTACACTTTCACATTCAAAAAATTTAAATTTTTATGTGGTCTATGGCACATGAAAAAATTAATTTATTAACCCTTTTGATTTTTATTTTTTTTTACATTGAAAAATTTAATTGATCATTTACCACATTAAATTTTCTTATAAAACTTAGCACATTAAAAATTTCCTAAGGAATAATCAAATATTTAATCTAAAGTTTATTTTTGGGGTTTTATTTCTGTTAAGGGTTTTTGGAATTTAAAAATTTAAGGGGAAAATTTTGTGGTATTAATTTCTCTATTGTCAAACACGCTTAAAATCATATATATCTGGGGATTGACTATAAGAAAATTAACAAAATTTCTAGACCTAGTTTATTAAATAAACATTATTTTAATTATAGGATTGTGAATTACTTAGCATTTGAATTTCATGGTATTTAAATTTTTCAAAATTGAATTGCTAGAATATTTTGCATGCTAAGGTTTGTAGCACTTTCTTATGATTGTTCATGATCATCTTTTCTATCACATCTCTAATTTTCTTCTAAATAGCTTGATTTCATTTCTTCAAGTAGGTTCATGGTTAATTGAGCATCTAAGGCACTAGTCTAAAAATCATTTCTATTTTTTGGTTGTGTCTTATTCATCTTAGTTGATATATATAAATAACTCAGTTAATCAGAACTTGCCTCATTTTCATTAAGTTATTCAGCCTTAAGTCTGCTAGAGCCTATGCTCCACAGGTTTTCCTCATTCATTTACCCTTAGGGACTACCCCCCTTGACTTGTCTAGGAGAAATTCTAAACGAAGTGAGTAAGGATTAGAGCGACAACCCTTACTCTAAGTGTTGTCGCAGTGCTTGGACACTTTGTACGACAATGGAATGATGAAGCAAGTTGAAGGTCGATGCCATTAATTTCATTCCTTTGTTAAAAAAAATATCATGTTGTCCAAATTAAAACCCACCCACTCCAACCAAGGGTGGAGTAAATACATGTACCATGATAGACAAGAGACTTTTATGAGTTGATGTCACTTGTTACAAAGAATGTGCCACCGAGGGATAAGTTTGATTTTCTTGGCCAAAATTTGTAATAATGCCATAGCATAAATCCCATCAGCTTCAAATTTAGCACCGGAAAATGACTCTAATGCAATGTGTTAAGCCTTCGCCCAAGAAAACATAATTTTATAATTAAGGCAAGGACTTGGCTGACGAATATGAACCTTGAGAGTCTTATCATCATTAAGGGATGGGAGAAAATTTTGAGATTCCAAGGTTTATTTCTATTTTTCTTTGGCCTAAAGAGGAACCATGTTGTGCTAACATATCCGCCACCATGTTTAAATGCCTATACACATGAAAATAATCCAAGTGTTCAAATTGAGAAGTAAGACATGAGATCCTTTGGAGAATGTGTGGATTAATTGGGCACACTCCATTCTAGCCTTTATCACTTGACAGATAACAAGCTGTCATGTTCCCAATTTTTGTGAATGCAAATTCGCTAAGGAGTTTTGCCAATTTTTGAAATATTATTTTGTGAGAGAAGGAGAAACTATTATTTTAATGGGATGGTGGCAATATAATATTTTATTGAGGAAGACAAATCCTTATTTTAATAGAATGGTGGAAAATTAATATTTTATTGGAGAAGGGAGGATAATTATTATTTTATCAGAATGGCGAAAAATTATTATTTTATTCAAACGGCGGGAAAAGTGGAGAATGGGCCCCATGAATAAAATAATAGGGATCAAGGAGAATCTAGAAGCTAGAAGGTGGCTCAATGGAGAATTATAAATAGAGGAGGGACTCAATTGCAATTCATTCTACTCTAGCTATTTCATTGACAAGTAAAGGGAGCTCAAGAGAGTTCACGAATTTCAAACGAAACTCAAGCTAATTTTGTTGGACTTTGTATGCCACCCTAGTTAGCTGATTTGGGAAGATTATCTCAGATCTTCCATTAGAGCTCCAATTGGTTTGGTTGTTTGACTCAATTTTGGAGACTTGGTAAAATTTATGCATGAGACTCTTGGCATCATAAGAATTGAGAAAGGGGTCAAATTAGTTAAGGAAAGGCCCAATATTTGTTGCTAGAATGGACATGGATCAGACTTTCCATTTGATTGAGTTTATTCACTGAGATAGGGGTTGATTTGCTTCTTTTTGGGGTTGCATATATCATTCTTTGTGAGTTGAGAGGGAAGGAAATAAAAGAATGATGATTTCTATAGTTATTGTGAGCCGTAAATCACTCTTCCCAGGCTTCCATAATCCCATTTCATTTGTTGAGTCCTCTCCACAGTGTTTCCTATTATCTTGGGGGCTGAAAGGGTGTGATTTTCTACTACAGTGAAGGGTATGAGTTGCTGAATTATTTCTGGGTTTATATATCAGTCCAAAAGCCATTGTTACAACTAGTTTGCAACGCTGACAATATTTCCTCTATATGTATGATGTATTATGGCTACAAAGATGAATTGAGTTCCAGGTTCCATCCTCTCTAACTATTCACTATGTAATCTTTAATTCAGTTGATAGAAATGCAACTTATGATCATGTTTGTCATTATATGAATTGTATCAGCTTTGTGTGCTAATATATATATATATATATATATATATATATATATATATATATATATATATATATATATATATATATATATATATATATATATTCATGAGTTCTTCATTGTTCACTTCATGTCATTCGAAGCCCCATATTTGGGCATACTTTGAGCACTATTCATGTTAATTTTAAAAAGGATCTTCAAATGTCACCTGCAATACCTTGCACACCAACTATTTGTAAAAACACCACAATGGACCAGAATTTATAAACTTAGAAAAAATTGTGGAATTTCCAAGGTATTCCAGAAATGGAAAATTACAGTGGTATCAGAGCATGGTCTTGGCCAAATGTGGGCCTAAAGACAAGTGAAATTGTTTATTTTAGTTAACAATGGTATGTTCTATGCTTAACACAATTTACTTCAAAGTTCCTTAGTAGCCCAATAACAATTTCCACTTTCCAATAGCAATCACAATAATCACATTGATAGTAAAATCAGATAGAACATGAAACAAAATGCAAAAGACAAGCCAAGACAAGAGGACACCCGATTGGCAGATGCCAGGGAAAATCCCCAATGTGGGGAAAACCCTTTGATAACTTCTTCTTATTATTAAATCAAAAGTTCAGTAGAGAGAGAGAGAATACAAAAGTCAACTTGACTTGCCCAATACAAAGTCAAAACAACCCTGTAAATTTGTGCAGTCAACTGCAGTCAAACTTCAGCCATAATTAAAAAGTCAATGCTGGTCATAACAACATCCAATCATCCTCAAAGAAACTTGGTATTCCTTAGTCAAACTCGGCTTGGTTCGGAGGATGAATTAATCCCAAAACAACTCGGTCAAACTCAGTTAAAGGAGAGAGAAAACTGTTGTAATTTTCTACTGTCACACAACAATCAACCCTGAAGTAAACGCAGGTAAAAAAACTCATAATTTATCAATATTTTGTGCCCAGAGATGTGACCTAGAAAAAACGAACCTTTTACCCCAAAAATGCAGTGAAACTTGGTCAGCAAGTCCTCGATCAACGCTAGTCAAACCTATCACAGAACTCTGAAATTTCGGCCTGTAATTCTACTCAGACAAGGTAGAAATATTTGAAGCACTATTCCAACTCCTATTACTAAAGTATGAGGGTTTTCCCAGCCTAGCCCAAAGTTGACATACAAAGTTACATACGAACAAATCTAGGCACTTCGACCTATAACCCGTCGGTTTGCAAAGGTTATCAATTTAATTCTAGGTGTGCAAAATCTCACACAATTTGCAAAGAAGAAAGAAACAGCTCATACTAGTATATTAGTTTTTATAGTGGAAGATTTGGTATTTTCTACCCTTGAAGAGTTAGCAAAATCCTTAAAATATACAGTGCAGCAAGATCAACTTCCACCCATTAAAGAAAGGTACGAGGATGACATTTTTCTTTCTGATGACATTTTTGACGATTAAGACTATGAAGGATAAGACTCAAATTATGGAAAGGAAGAGGAACAAAAAGATGAAGACATGGCCAACCAGTGCTTGGATTCGATGGCCCATGCACCTCTCACTCTTTCGGACAATCTTCATAAGATTCCTAGACCTCCAAAAAATCTATTATCAAAGTTCAATCCAGATAAGGAGATGAAGGCAAAATATCACCTTGATGAATTCTACATGAATCTACAGATGTTGGAAGTAAGGTATGATGAGGTTACTTGCATAATTTTCCCTTATACATTAGAAGGTAGAGCTACAACGTGGTAGCATAGTATGCCTGTCAATTCATTACATAGTTGGAGGGAGTTTAAGAAGTTATTTCTAGAGAGAAGGTAAAATATTTTAATTAAAATTTCAATCATATATTGAATAAGTTTCCCTTGGGCACATAATTAAAAAAGAAATAAATAAATCATTTTTATGTGACTTTGAAATTTCTAAAAGAATTAAATCAAAAGAGGACTTACACTTTCACATTTAAAAAATTTATATTCTTTTATGTGGCCTATGTCCCATGAAAAATTTAATTTATTAACCCTTTTGATTTTTTGATTTTTATTTTTTGTCACATTGAAAAATTTAATTGATCATTTACCACATTAAATTTTATCATAAGACTTAACACATTAAAAATTTCCTAAGGAATAATCAAATTTTTAATCTAAAGTTCATTCTTGGGTTTTTATTTGTGTTAAGGGTTTTTGGACTTTAAAAATTTAAGGGGAAAATTTTGTGGTATTAAATTCTCTATAGCCAAACACGCTTAAAATCATATCTAGGGATTGACTATAAGAAAATTAACAAATTTTCTAGATCTGAGTCATTAAAGAAACATCATTTTAATTCTAGGATTGTGAATTGCTGATCATTTGAATTTCATAGTCCTTCATAGTATTTAAATTTTTCAAAATTTAATTGCTAGAATATTTTAGATGCTAAGGATTGGAGCATTTTCTTATGATTTTTCATGATCAACTTTTCTATCACATCTCTAATTTTCTTATGAATATCTTGATTTTGTTTCTTCAAGTAGTTTCATGGTTAATTGAGGATCTAAGGCACTGGCCTAAAAATCATTTCTATCTTGTGGTCGTGTCTTATTCATCTCAGTTGATATATATAAATAACTCAGTTAATCAAATCTTGCCTCATTTTCATTAAGTTATTCAGCCTTAAGTCTCCTAGAGCCTGTTTTCCACAGGTTTTCCTCATTCATTTACCCCTAGGGACTACCCCCCTTGACTTGTCTAGGAGAAAGTCTAAACAGAGTGAGTAAGGATTATAGTGACAACCCTTACTCTAAGAATTGTCGCGGTGCCTAGACACTTTGTGCGATAACAGAATGATGAAGCAAGTTGAAGATCGATGCCATTAATTTAATTCTCCTGTTAAAAAAACATATAATGTTGTTCGAATTAAAACCCTGCCACTCCAACCAAGGGTGGAATAAATACATGTACCATGATAGACAAGAGAATTTTATGAGCTGCTGCCACTTGCTACAAAGAATTTTCCACCGAGGGATAAGTTTGAATTTTCGTGGCCAAAATTTGTGATGTTGCCATAGCACAAATCCCATCAGCTTCAAATTTAGCACCAAAAACTGAATCGGATGTAATGTGTGGAGCCTTTACCTAAGAAAACATAAGTTTCTAATTAAGGCAAGGACCTGGCCAATGACTGTGAACCTTTAGGGTCTTATCATCATTAAGGGATGGGAGCAAATTTTGAAATTCCAAGGTTTATTTCTATTTTTCTTTGGCCTAAAGAGGAACCATGTTGTGCTAACAAATCCGCCACCATATTTAAATGTCTATACACATGAAAATAATCTAGGTGTTCAAACTGAGAAGCGAGATGTGAGATCCTTTGGAGACTGGGTGGATTATTTGGGCACACACCATTTCTAGCCTTTATCACTTTGTGGATAACAAGCTGTCATGTTCCCAATTTTTGTGAGCACTAAGGAGTTTTGCCACTTTTGGAAATATTATTTTGTGAGAGAAGGAGAAACTATTATTTTTAATGGGATGGTGGCAATATAATATTTTATTAAGGAAGACAAATCCTTATTTTAATAGAATGGCAGAAAATTAATATTTTATTGGAGAAGGGAGGATAATTATTATTTTATCAGAATAACAGCAAATTATTATTTTATTCAAATGGAGGCAAATTATTATTATATTCAAATGGAGGCAAAAGTGGAGAATGGGCCCCACAAATAAAATAATAGGTAAAAAGGAGAATCTAGAAGCTAGAAGGAGGCTCAATGGAGAATTATAAATAGAGGAGGGACTCAATTGCAATTCATTCTACTCTATCTATTTCATTGACAAGTAAAGGGAGCTCAAGAAAGTTCAAGAATTTCAAATGAAAATCAAACTAATTTTGGTGGACTTCGTGTGCCACCCTAGTTAGCTAATTGGGGAAGATTATCTTAGATCTTCCATTGGAGCTCAAATTGGTTTGGTTTTTTAACTCAATTTTTGAGACTTGGTGAAATTTGTGCATGAGACTCTTGGCATCATAAGAACTGAGAAAGGGGTCAAGTTAGTTAAGGAAAGGACTGATATTTGTTGCTGGAATGGACATGGATCAGACTTGCTATTTGATTGAGTTTATTTGTTGAGATAGGGGTCAAGTTGCTTCATTTTGGGGCTGCGTATATCTTCCTCTGTGAGCTGAGAGGGAAGGAAATAAAAGAAGGATGATTTATAGAGTTATTGTGTGGGTCATACATCACTCTTCCCAAGCTTCCATCATCCCATTTCATTTGTTGAGTCCTCCCCACAATGTTCCTATTATCTTATGGGTTGAATTGGTGTGATTCTCTACTACATTGATGGGTACAAGTTGCTGAATTATTTTTGGGTTTATATATCAGTCCAAAAGCCATTGTTACAACTAGTCTGGAATGCTAACATGCTGATAATATTTTGTCTATATGTCTGCTGTATTATGGCTACAAAGATGAATTAAGTTGTAGGTTCCATCCTCTCTAACTATTCATTGTGTAGTATTTAATTCAGTTAATAGAAAGGCAACTTATGATCATGTTTGTCGTTATATGAATTGTATCAGCATCGTGTGCAAATATATATAATCCTGAGTTCTTTATAGTTCACTTCATGTCATTTGAAGCCCCATATTTGGGCATACTTTGAGCACTATTCATGTTAATTTGAAAATGAATCTTCAAAGGTCACCTATAGTACCTTGCACACCAACTATTTGTAAAAACACCACAATGGAACAGAATTTATAAACTTAGAAAAAATTTGTGAAATTTCCAAGGTATTCCTGAAAGGGAACATTACAGTGGTATCAGAGCATGGTCTTAACCAATTGTGGGCCTAAAGACAAGTGAACTTATTAATTTTAGTTAACAATGGTATGTTCTATGCTTAACACAATTTACTTCAAAGTTTCTTAGTCGCCCAATAACAATTTCCACTTCCAATAGCAATCACAATAATCACATTAACAGTAAATTCAGATAGAACATGAAACAAAATGCAGAAGACAAGCCAAGACAAGAGGACACCAGATTTGGCGGATGCCAGGGAAAATCCCCAATGTGGAGAAAACCCTTTGATCACTTCTTCTTATTATTAAATCAAAAGTTCCGTAGAGAGAGAGTGAGTACAAAAGTCAACTTGACTTGCCCAATACAAATTCAAAACAACCCTGTAAATTTATGTAGTCAACTACAGTCAAACTTCAGCCCTAATCAGAAAGTCAATGCTGGTCATAACAACAACAAATCATCCTCAAAGCAACTCGGTCTTCCTTAGTCAAACTCGGCTTGGTCAAGAGGATGAAGCCCAAAACAACTCAGTCAAACTTAGTTAAAGGAGAGAGAAAATTGTTGTAATTTTCTGCGGTTAAACAAAAATCAACCGTGAAGTCAACGCAGGTCAAATAACCCATAATTTCTCAATTTTTTGTGCCCAGAGATGTGACCTAGAAAACCAAACCTTTGACCCAGAAAATGCAGTCAAACTTGGTCAGAAATTCCTTGGTCAACATTGGTCAAACATATCGCAGAACTCTAAAATTTCAGCTTGTAATTCTGCGCAAAAAACTCATCCTTGTTGCCACATGTGAGAGAGAGAGGAGTTTTCCATTAGCTATACAAACCAATTAGATGCAGAGAGAGAATTATGTGTGAGTGATGAATGTGTCAAATGAGTTGTGACGTATCTTGTATTTATACAATTCGTTGTGAGTGAAGAGGCACATCCATTGGGTTTCTTGACCCTACATGACGATGAGGCCAACCAAAACAATTTCCACATGTGTGGGCATAAATTCAAAATCACACTTTTAATTATCTGAATGAGATGATCTTTATATCAATGTTTGACCTCTCGAAAAGAGGAATCCAATGCAATCATCATATCCATCAAATGAGTTGTCCCATGGTGGAATTTGGCCCTATTTTCCAATTTTAACACTACCTCTCAACTAGGGAGAATTCCACCTGCCAATCCATATGTCGTCATCATGCCTCTTGTCATCATGTGCCATCTCTGTCATCTCATATCTACTCTGTTGAACCATGAAGTGATAATGAAGAAGAATCGTTCGAGAGTGAGTCACAAGACCTAACCACTCTCCACTAACAAAAGTCAATCCAGAAGTAGAACCTAAAATGATCCCAGATCAAGTTGTTTAACACCATGCATCCTAGACATAGGGAGTACGACATTACACGATGTGTCCATCAGTAGTGCTATGATCCCTATCCATGTTTCCCAACTCATTGGCCACATGAGAGGTACTTCCAATGAATCCCTAACTACATGGGTAGTTTGTATGCTAGGGCATCAACAAGAGAATGTGAACCACTCATCCTTCTCATATGTCGTAGGAGAAGGTGAACCACTCATCTTGTGCATATGTAAATCGTAGGGGTAGGTGAACCACTCACCCTACACACATGTGTCTAGTAGGGGAAGGTGAAATACTCACCCTACACA
The DNA here is from genome assembly GCA_031772625.1 of Pinus tabuliformis. NCBI lineage: Eukaryota > Viridiplantae > Streptophyta > Pinopsida > Pinales > Pinaceae > Pinus > Pinus tabuliformis. Next base: position 103,106,935 of record CM062811.1, read on the forward strand.
CATGTCACCATTGGGTATCACAAGGGAAGGTGAACCACTCACCCTATACATAATGCTCCACATAGGGGAAGGTGAAGCACTCACCCTAGGGTCGCTCATAGCTCCAAGAAGTACCCCAAACCCCAAAGAGCTCCCAGAGCTCAATGTTAAACTCAAGAGGGACCCTCATGGGAGGGTCTTTCCATGACTCCAAGTTTCTCTCAGAAGGTTAAGAATTTGACCTTCCCTAAGGGCTTCATGAGTACGTTTGAAACCTTCTCATCAATCCTGATGTTTTGGAGCCTTATTACTCCCCATTGTACCATATCCCAAATAAAGTAGTACCTGATATCAATGTGATTGGAGCAATCGTGGAACACGGGATTCTCTGAAAGGAGAATCCCACTCTGGTTGTCGCAAAAGATCATGGTGGTATATAGCATGTGCTCAAATAGCTCACTAAAGAGATTCCTCAACCAAACAACTTCACAACAGGCCATACTAGATGCAATGTATTCATCCTCGATGGTGTTTAGTGCAACCTATTTTTGCTTACTACTCATCCAAGAAATTGAAGCAAGCCCCAATGAGAAGCAACATCTAGACGTGCTCTTATGATCCACTACACGTATAGCCTAGTCAACATATGTATATCCATGCAGCCTCAAATTCCGACAGTGTGTCTCATTCAATAATAGATTGTGCCTCGAAGATATCTCAAGAGATTCTTAGTAGTAATCCAATGTATATATGAGGCTCGGCCATAAATTGACTCAACGTGTTCATAATAAGGCACATGTTAGGATGGGAGTCTACCAAGAACACCAGGGAGCCCCCAAGTTGTCTATATTAAGAAGGATTTTCTAATTCAGGCCCTGCAACACTGTCGATTTCTATAGCATAGGATGTGCTTTGGCCCCAATATTTTGCAGAGAGGATAAGGCACATGCATTCTCCAAGACCCAGAAATCGTTTGGAAAAATTCCACCTAGATATGGTTTAATTAAAATAATTAATCATTTTTTAATGTATTCCTAAGTCTAAACTTAGGAAATGTGATTAATTAAAGGGTATTAATTAAATCTGGTGCGAATCTTCTAGAGGAAGACAAGAATCAACTCCCAGTTAATCTTAACCTTCGATTATGTTTTAATCTTGGCCGTTGGAGCTCCAACGAGAGATTATATGAAGGAGATTGATGGGCACTTGGAAAACACATCGAATGAGAGATTAGAGATCGAATTTCTGAAGAGTAACAACGTTGAGTTGTCAAAGTGAGATCAAGTGATCTTCTTGCAGTGAGGGGCAGGGATAGTAGTCTAGAGGATAGTTTTCCAGATCCAGAGAGTACAAAGCAGAGAGGGAATAGAGTAGTTCATTGAGGTAGCGTAGTGCCACACAGAGGTAACACAGAGCTTCAGAGGGAATTCAAAATACAGTGCCAGAAGTCGGGGTGTGAGATTGGAGGGCTAGAAGGTCGAATTTCCAGACAACAGGAGGTCAGCAGAGGAGGTGATGCAGAGTCCAATCAGTGTGACATAGATTTGCATAGGATTGATGCGCTAGCTACACAGAGGCAGCATGGGACTAGCCAGCTAGCTCCTGATCTGTGTCGAATCTCCTGAATCAGTGTGAGATTTTTCTCACTAACTCTTTGCCATCATTTCTATGTATAGAATAGCCTGTTTGGGCATCCAACGATTTGTACTCATATTTACTACTGCATAATAATTAAAAGCCTTAGTGCTGCGCCAGTTTTCCCATAATGGATTTTTCTAGGGGCATTGTCAAAAAACAACTTTGTATATGTGTGTGTTTATTTATCTCCAGTGCAATATTTAGTGTCCGCAGTATTTTATTTTGTGTAGGCTATAGTGTATGTATTTCAGTATTCGCCATAGAAAACTGCAAGTAAATTATTCAAGTAATTTAACAAGTAGGAGAAATATTCGGGTAACCAAATTTTCACATGGTATCAAAGCATAGATTGTAAGCCAGAGAGCTTAGCGCAGAAGGAAGGAGGCAGTTCAAATTTCAGCGTAGGTAGCAAATCGAAACCCTCTGGGGCAGCGTATTTCCTTGGATAGAAGGGTCCATTTTTCGTGGGAATTTTACTTCTCTGAGTGAGTCGATAGAGAATAAAATTTTCCAGATCGAAGAGTACCAGAGGTAGAAGGAGGAGTAGTAGTTTCATTGCAGAGCAAATCTTCAGCTGAGATGAAGATTTTGCAGCAGTTTCCTAGTGAAAATAGCGTCAGGAGGAAGGAAGATAAAATGCAGAGGGAATTCTTTTCTCACAGGACTTCTAGCTCAGAGGTTTGATTTTTCCTAATAGAGTAGGATCCATGGAAGAGCAGCAAATTAGATCCAGTTGCTGCAGACTTCTCACATGGATTAGTCTCCTTGCTACGAGAGCTCAACAAAATCAGTAGTAGGAGGATCATAGTGTCAACAAACACAACTAGTCATTCAAATGACAGTTGCATAGCAAGTTGCAGTCAGTTTCCGGAAGACAGTTGTAGAACTAGTTGTAGTGACACAGGTAGTGTGAACTGCCCTGCTACAGTATGCAGGTGTGTTGATTTCGGGTAGCATCAGATGTTCTCTAGGCCTAAAATTTTGTAGGGAGGCTTGGGCACATGTATTCCAAAGAACCCATAAAGCGTTTTGGGAAATTCCACCCAGAAACAATTTTATTAAAATACTTAATTTTTTTAATGAGACCTCTTGACCACTATGTGTCAACGACCCATAGAAGTACACCCCCTTTTTTTGCAAAAGGGATAACGCCTGATTGATGTTTTTGTGCCATCTAGCTATCATCATCAGCCTGACTTCCAATATGTTATGCAAACCCATTTTGCATGTGTATAATGTAAATAATATCAGTAGACCCATGTCATGTATGTAATGACCTAGGTAAACCTACCTTTCTAGTGACGATCTCCATTCTAGGAGGCTTTTTATCTCACCGATCCATTTTCAGATTATCGGCAGATTTTTTCCCTCTAGACTTACCCTAAAGATAGAATGGATTTTGTCACTAGGATCTTAGGCAAGTCCTAGTGTTCTAGATCGAGTCTATGTAAAATAAATTTGGGAATAATCCTAACTATTTGGTTACAAATTACTTGGTCTGTTGGATTATATTTTTGTTGCAGAAATGGGTAGTCTGTGAGGGTCTATTACAAATGGGTTTTCCCCATTATGATGTAAAAGATATGTAAATCATGATTTAAAGTTCCTTGAGGGTCAGAAAAAATGATTTATCCCCTCATAGGTTGATTAATTAAATTTTTTGGCCCAAAATTAATTAAAATCCTAAGCCATAAATTTAATTAATCCTAAGTCTTAAGTAAATTTAAATTCTCCAAAGACAAAATTCGTTGGTCCAAAAAAAATAAATTTTAAGAGGTCTCGGAACAAAGGTAAATTAATTATTTTGATAAATTTTAAACCTTCGATCCTTAGGGGTTAAGTCAAATTCAATTTGTTTGGGAAATTAACTCAAAATTTCTATTTTTGAGTTAATTAAAATGCATTTAAATGAAAATTCGAATTTCCTCAAAAATTAAATATTTCGACGGATGAGATTAAAAGAAATTTTGATCTTCATCAATGGTTGAGATTACTTTAACAAGGATCACTCGAACTAGCCATTGGAGGATTTATCTTTAAATAGGAGGTCAATTGTCAGTTGATATATTCGATCTTTGAGTTTTGTGCTTAGCAAGAAGCTATGGTGTAATCTTTTTTCTGGATAATAAACAAAGGCTTTGGGGTTAAATTATGCTAGTATTACTCTTCATGGGAATACTGTAAGATGTGTTATTTTCATGCATAATTTTTTCTAAATCCATTGGCGATAGCTTCTGAAGAGTGATTTGAGTACAGGTATCTTGCTCAGTTGCTAGGGTTTGAATAATAATTTAAATTTTGAATGTAATAGTGGGTATTTTTATTTTTCTACATTTTATTATTATTTACTTGCTTTATTTTTAATTTGGATTGAGTTTTGCAGGGAAACCTTGAGTTAGATCATCGGGCATTAGGGGAAGTTTTCAGTTGGACCAGCGAAGTCCCGATATGTGTTTTATGAGGATCCCAACTAAATAAGCTTTGGGCTTATCATAAGATTTTCAATTTGTGATGCATGATGGTTTCGAGCTAGCACCTCCTTTCAAAATTTAAATTTTTTTAATCATTGTGCTTATCTAATAGATCTGCTAATTAGAGCTATTAAACACTAGATCAAGGGAACAGGGTTGGACTCATATTCGTCTTGATCTATTCCATTGTGAATATTGTAGTTTATTTGTATGTAGTTAATTTTCACTATCCACTATATAGATCTAATAATTTGTAAATATTTTTTTTTTAGATCTATTTTGTAAATAACTTTAGGATTCAAAATTGTAAATATTTACTAAAGTTATAATTTTATAGTTCAAATTTCTTTTAATTAACTTTTTATTTTTAAAGTTCTTTATTTTTTTCTCCCACATTCAAAACTTCAAAAAGTTTCTCTAATTTGTATCTATACATGATATGTCATGTCCCTTCTCAAATACATTAGTCACATGGTGCAACTACACATTTTTTGCACCATTTTTGGCTTAGGAGGAGGACCCCACATTTAGACTTAGGAACTATAATGGAATTCGACTTTACTTTGCAGCTAGTGGAATGTGGGGGCCACCCACATGAGAAATTCAAACTTGGCCATTTGATGAGCTTTGAGGGAATCTAATGGGTGGATGGAGGGGCCCACATGAGGCTAAGGGGACCCAAGGTGATAAACGGAGGATCATCTCTCATTTTCGACTATCTTGAACATTTGCGAACAAACACTTTTTTGTATGCTCTACTACTTAGCGAGTCTACCATCGATTTAGCCACGAATATCTCAAATGGGAGATTCAACCTCTTCTTCGGGGGACCATCCATGCCCACCCTAGGGAGGCTATTCCACATGAGTTTCAGGGAGTTTGGTACAATCACACACTTCAGCCATTAGCTCAAAGAGGGAACTGTGTAATTCCTAGCCAGCTAGAAACACGCAGGAGAGGTTGGAAGCCAGCCAAGAGGTTCATTACTTAGTGGAGCTCTGCGAGCTGAGGAGGCTTCTTGTTGAGGACATTTTTGTGGGGTTTTCCATTTATATAGACCAGTGCATCAGTTATTTGAATTTCTGGACAAAGGGATTGCATAGAGGCCCATAGCAACAATTTGTGGGGACTTGGGAAAGCAGTCAATCTTGGCCAAGAGACATCCAGGGAGCAAGGAGTTGGATAACACAGGTACAACCAGCATTTTAGAGGTGTTTATAGAGGGATTTGCAGGCTATTTCCTGCAAGTCAAATTTGGCAGTAAAAACTGGGGAGGGGCTCCAAGGAGGCTGAAAATCCAAAGTCAAAACTAGAGAGATTCCCTTATGGGTTTTTCTTGGTTTTGTCCAAGGAGTCTAGGGTTGAAAGTATATAATTTTCTGGACAATTTCTAGGCCCTCTAATTTGTAATAAAATGGCTCAACAGTTTTTGATTGGCGGTGTTTTCATGGATGTCTAATGTGTGTTTTTATTTTTATATGTTGCTGCATTATTTATTTGCTTAATATCACTCACATTCCTACTTAGGAACATTACATAATAACCCATTGTATTTTAAAATTCCTTTTGTATATATAATTTCTTGGCTTTTTTTTCTTTTCTTTTTTTTTAAATATTTGTAAATATTTATTTTATTTCTTTTGAACTTCACAAATGATTGTGAATATTATATTTCATACATCCTTACTCATATTTTCGTGAGGCCGTCTTTGTCTTGTTCATAGGTTTAGAAAGTCGTGAGCTTGTAAGGGTTTTAAATCGTGATCGTTTTACAAGATCTTAAGCAGCGACACATTCATTTTTTGTCTCCAATATATCTTGGTCGCAAGGATTTTCACTGTCGCTTTCCTTTAAACGCTAACCTAGTATAGGCTTCCATCATTCAATCCCATTTGATTTCAAGGCTAATGTTTGTGGGTTTTCAGGACTAGACGAAAATTTTGAAGGATCTGGCACCTAAATAAGTTTTTTTTTTAAATATTTCTGAGCTTGGATTGGCTGGCGTTAGCATTACTGGCTATTTTGGGGCTGGCCATAGACTTGTTAAGGGTTTCTTTATGATTGCAGAACTAACATTGTGGTGATTGCAGGTGTTCTTTTAGAGGAGCTATCATCTAGGGCTTAGCCCTTTTATCTCATTGTTACATGCATTTCTCAAGGCGTGTGTTGTTGCCTTAAAAGGGTCCAACCTGTATTCATCCCTAACTGTTATGTATTACAGACATGTAACATGTTTGTTGCAGACCCTAGATATATCATGAAGTAATATGCTATAAAAACACCCTTTAAATATCACATAATAGGCACAACTGTCTAATAAATGTTTTGCTTTTGTTTCCCAGAAATTTTGACAACTAATATCCTTCTTCTAATCACTGATATTGCTTGTATGTGGTCTGATATGAATGTTACAGTAGCTTGTTTACTCATAAGAGTGACATTTTTTTGAGTATAATCTTAGAATGCATTCTTGCACATAGTGTTGAATTGAGACTGATTTAACTTGACAGTGGTATCTTCTACATCACTAAAACATATTGTCCATTTCAATGGTGTATTCATTGGGGCATATTTTGAGGTATGTTCTAAATTGTATAACTTTGTGATCATAGTTCAGCATGACGCTAAGTAAGGGCTTCCAGGGGCCCTTTTTTAATCATTGTTTTGAGGCTAATGTTGGTGGTTGCAGAGGCTTATCTTGCACATTTAAGGTCAAAACAATCCTCTTTGTATTTCAACTCTCCAAACCATCCACTGAAAGAGGGTTGCTAGTCCTAAAGGGTTTTCTCTATCCCTCTCATCTCTCTTTCATTTGACTGTCATAAATAGATATAATATGAAGCTAATATAGATAGTGGTATAATTACATCATAATCACTTAAAACAAATCCTAGAATACACCCTAATAAGCCTAAGGCCCTAAGAGGTTAACACACGTTAACTAGAGGCTAAATATTCACTGAGTTCTGAGCATTGTAGTTGAAGGCATTGTGTTCTACTAATTTCATAATTGAACAGTCTAGGCATTGCTCAATTAATCACTCTTGCATTTAATATATAAGTTGACATTAAAAAGAATAATAATCTAAGTGCTGATCTCCTAAATTTCTTGAACTTGTGCTGTTATCCAACAAGTTTCACCTTCATCATCCACCCTTTAATCACCAATTTAGGGACTATCCCTAAGCCTTAGATAATCTTGCCTAGGTAGATAATTGAACAGTCTAGGCATTGCTCAATTAATCACTCTTGCATTTAATTTAAGTTGACTTAAAAAGATAATTCTAAGTGCATCTCCTAGAACTTGTTGTTTCCAACAAGTTTCCCTTCATCATCCACCCTTTCACCATTTAGGGACTATCCCCCTTAGCTTGCCTAGGAGATAGCTAGAATGGAGTGAGTAGGGATCAGAGTGACAACCCCTACATTGAGCATTGTGCCTTAGGTGTACACTTTGGGTGAAAAATTTTTTTGGCACCGTTGCGAGGGATAGATTTTTTTTTGTCCTTGGTTTCCTCAACATTGTTTTAATCATCTCATTTTTATTCGTCCCATCATTTGGCACAACATTTTGGTGTTGTTGCTAAGGAAACAAGTTTATCTTGTTGCCAAAGTTCACAATTTTTTTTCTTTTCCTTTTTTCTCTTCTCTCATCTTCCATCTCTCTCTCTAATTCAAGTCGGCAAAGCCAACACTTCTTGGCATTGCCACCAAGGACAAATTTATTGGACCTTGGCTTTAGGACATTTCTTTTCATTTTTCTGGCATCATTTTGTCTCTTCATTTCTCACCATCCCAACTCTTATCATCTCTCTCATCTAATCCTTTCATCTACACTTTTTACACCTAGACATTTTGGTTGGTTTCCTTCTTAGGTGGTGACTCCACTTATTCATTCATTTAATCCCAAAAAGGGAGTCCTCCCTGAATATCCATCTATCTCCATCCACTAACTTTTTAGTTTCACCTTTGGAAACTTTATGATAGATTCATGATCAAGTGGTGACTCCACTTCTTCCATTTCTTACCACAATTTCTACTAAAAGCTCGCTTCTTGTAGATGTTTTGATTTTCTTGAGAAGGGATATCTCTATCTAGTATGCATTTGACGCATGTTTTTCCTGTTAGGCAGGTCATCATGGATTTTGACTTGTTTTCTCCTTGTGATTTTACTAACATTCAGGAAGCTCTGCATGGTTATCCTTTTTTTTGTGAAGCCATCAATGAATTTCCTCCTTTTCAAGGTATCAATGTGTTTACTCTCAAGACTCACCTTCAGAATGTCACTCTCTGTATAAGAAAGTGTCGCCCATATTCTAACTATGAAGATGTGAAGATGAAGATTTTCGTTCTCATCTTATCTGGAGATGCTTTAGATTGGTTTGCTAAGTTCCCTGATAACACTTTTGATTCTCTAGAATCAATAATTGATTCCTTTGAAGATAGATATGGCGATAAAGAAAAGGTTGTTGGTGTCTAAAATTGCCCTATTTTTACCCCATTTCTATAAACATTAACCTCAGTTTTATCTCAACTTAAACCTCTCTTTCCTGCACTAGTCCAAGATAACTACCTATTCCTGCATATGCTTCGTATTTTACATTAAGATTTATTAAAGTGCTTTATTAATCATTTTTACATAGATTTCATGCCTATTAAGTACCTCTTGTAACTTATGATAATTTCCTAGAAGTAATTGAGGAACTTAGTGTTAATTATGAGTTATTACGATCAGTGCAGGAAAATTCTTGCACCGCTACAATGATTGGTCGAAGATTTCTGTGAGCTGAATCTTTCAATGCGGATGTTTTGATCCATGAATCTGAGTTTGGTTGCTGATTAACTGAGGATGGATATCAGTGGTGCAAAATCAGGGATGGTTGCCAATGATGATATGTGACCAGCGAAGTACACGTTCCATTATAACTGTTAGTCGATTTTGTAATGTTCAGTTGTTAGTTTGTTCGGCCGAAAGGCCTGAATAAGAAAATGACTGTAATTAGTGGAATACGGCAGAGGCTGAAAGGATGTATAAAATATAGATTGTACGTAGAACTAGCTAGTGATCCTTAGACTATAATTTCATTTTCTATGTAATCTAGTATCACCCTTAGCTCTGAGCTGGACTTGCACTACTATGTACATTTGCTGATCAAGTAATACAAGGAATCCACCATGTTATTCATGCATTGTGTTTAATTTATCGATTGATGTGTACTTGAGCGTTGAATCTCTTCGTTTCTTAAAACAGAAACGAGCTGGTTGGCTAGGGACCAGCCAACCCAGCTTGTTTACCCTTGTGCTTTCATTATTTGAAAAGACTGTGTGGATATTTCCATTTGCAGTTGTGTGGCTTGAATAATTTGATATTTACTTTTGAAGTTCTGATTTAAATCTATTTCAGAGTTAAGTGTGAAACGGATCCGTGGCTTAGGAGTTAATTGAGTTATTTCCTTTTTGTAATTTCTTTCTTACATTCCTTTACTCGCAGTTCTTGTCTTGATTTTCTTCCGCTTGGATCATGCAGGAAGCCCTTTTCCTATACCAGTGCATGTGATTCCTGCACTTCGGTTCAGTCATTTATTTTACAACAAATATTGCATTTCTTTCCCTGATTATCATTCCAGTTATTCTTACAAGCAAATGGGTTGCTAATTTCAGTAATTGTCTTCATCATTAAAAGTATATTTCTGAAGGATCTGAGAACAATTGCATGAATTTATCATAGACTCATTATACTTTAATTTTATGTTTTACAACCAAGGAACATAAACACTTTAAGTGGATTGTCGAAGTTAGATGATACATGTAAGACCACTTAAACCACTGCTTTTATTACTTCGAGTTGCTTTCATTTCATGAAGTTTACTTCCTTTGCAAGATTTAATTAATTTAAGCATTTCATTTCCATAGATAATTTATCTCATAATTTCATTTGCAATTGCAATTCTTTTTCAGCATGTCTTTTAATCTTTTCGAAAGTAAATTAGAAACTTGGTGAAGGAAACTTTGCCTCAGTGCAAGAGCTGGTCTCTTGTCATAGAAACAGAGTGCTCTAAGCCTTGAGGCTTAGAGCACCTCCACAAAGACATAAATCTTTAGTAAGAGAATTAAAATATACTCTTACACAGAGGCACTATACCTGCACTAGTGCAAGTACATTGCAATAGTACAAGAACAAGTTGTTTGTGTAGAAGGAAGATCAAGAGGAAAACAGATCTTTGCAAGGGCCCACTTGTTAGACTATTAGCCATCTATCTGAAGATAAACATAGCATTCCCTTCCAGCATTTAATATTGCTTCAATTGTGTGAAATCTCCTTTACTTGATTTACTTGCAAATTGTTCTTTTATATTCCAACACTAGAGTTGCTTTGGTGTCAATTTCCTTTAAAGATTGTTTTCTGTCTGATTATGCAAACATTTCCTTTAAGAAGTAGGATTAAGAATGGGAAAATTTCATACCACTTCTGGCATTGCATGTGCTTCATCTCGAAGTTTACAAAACCCCGGGGTTGACAATTAAGTGTTGAGGAGTTTTCTTAAGTGAAATTCTTGCATCCAACATTTTGGCGTCGTTGCTGGGGAGGCGATTTGAATTGGTAAGAATTTTTCGTTTTTGCAATAGGGGTAAGTCTGCTATTATTTTTTCCTACAATGTGCTTCTATTGTTTGAAGGAATTTATAGGTGCTGAGTTATTTTTTTGAAGATTGCTACTTTTTATTTGAATTTCGTTTTGTCATTTTTTTGAAATAAATGCCTAAAAGAGGTAGAGGTCCAAAGCCCACTAGGGGCTAATGAAATATTGAAAATATGAAACTAAATCTCATATTGGGCCTTCTTTTGTAGGAAAAAATTCCAAACAAACTCAGACTCACCATGCAAGAACAATCCATTTGGGCTCAGGTAGCAGTAGTCCAGGTGCGACACGACCCACAAAGGGGAAGAAGGAAGCTATTAGAACCCATAGTCAGCCTTCTTAACCTGTTGAGAGTGGTTCGCGTGGAGAAACATCAATGGAAGATCAGGAAGACCATGTATAAGGAACTGGTGAAAATCATGTAAATGAGGAATAATCCACTTTTAGATTCCCAATTGTGGATCCTGATACACAAGTACAAATGAAAAGTATTTCACCATCAGCTCTTACTCATTTTTATGATAAGGTACATGAAGACCTAGACTCTTTCTTATTTGAGTTTGATATTTTGTGTAGAAGTTATGATTATTCATCAAATGCCCACAAGTTAAAGTTGTTTGCTGCAACTCTCAAGGACGTAGCACTCTGCTGGTTCATGGGACTAGGACGAAACACTATACCTTCTTGGGGGAAAATGAAGAGGGTGTTCTTGTCAAAATATCAAGAATATTGTAAAACTAGAGATATTCAAGATAAAATCTTTACTATTGTGAAAAATGATGATGAGACTCTAGAGGACTACTTGGAGAGATTTCTGCATATCCTTCAAAGGTCAAAGAACAAATTTGATCCAAGTACCATTAGAACCTTGTTCTTATGTGGGTTTACTGATGATGCTAGGAATAATTTAAATCTATTAGGACAAGGGGATATTGCTAAAAAATCTTTTGATCAAATCTATGACTTGTGTAGGAAATTCTCAAGGAACTAATATAGATCCAGTAAAGGAATTCAGAATAGAAACAAGAAAACTAAATCTATTGATGCTATGATTATTGGATTAGAAAACAAATGGAAAATATGAAAATTGAAATAATGAATACTGTTAGTAAACAAATAAACTCTTTGAAGTTTCAGCAAAAACTTGTAGAAGAGCAAGAGTCATTGGCTATTTTCTGTCCAAGATGTAGAAGAAAGCATCCTTTAAGAGAATGTCCTCTAGATATTAAAGAAACTAATAAATGTGCAATTTGTGCAGAGAACCATGCTATAGAAAAATGTCCCTCCATACCTGGGCTGAAAGTTGTACTTGAAGGAGGACAACCTAAATCCGAATCGCTACATGCTATGAGAGCACGAAGAAATTTTCCTCAGGTAAGTACAGGTATGGTTCCTGAACCTGCACCACATTTTTTTGGTTATAATGCACACTCATATTCCTATCCTAACACTGGTCACTCTCAACATTGGCAGCATGGGAACCAATATCAGTATGGAAAACCCTCCCAATCTTGGCAACAAGGATGGAGAGGGCCAAACCATTCACATCATTCATGTCATTCCTATCCTACACCTATGCAATCATACCCTCCTACATATGCACCTTACCCAATGCCACAACCATCATTACCTCAACTGAGTCAACCTATGCCACCATTACCTTTACCTCCACCATTTTGACCCTCTCAGTTACCTGCTCAACCTTTACCCAGCCCCAATAATAAAGCGGTAAAAGTCATCCATTCTACAAACCCGCTTTCTTCATCCAGATATCATACTATGCCAGTTGGAGTTAATAATCTCCAATTGAGATTAGGGAAGGTATTAACCTCATAAAATCAAAAGCAGCCTAGGGTAATTATCAATGAGAAAGGAGAGGAGGAAACTCCAGACCATTCTGAAAAAGATGACACCATTCAACTTATCCCTATACATTCTGAGCCCTTGTCATCTTCTTCCAATTAACCTCCCTATCTAGAGAGGTTAGTTGTGGAGAAGAAAGACCCCATTCCTGAGTCTAGCCTGGCTTCTGAGCTTAGGAACCTTTTCATAAGGGTACCTTTGCTCCAAGATAATAAAGAGATCCCCATTTGTAACCAAAATAATTAGGGAACTTTGTCTCAAGAAGCCAGGAAGGAGAAGAATGGAACCTCAAACTATTCAATTTGTTGGTAGAGCAACAGAATTAATGACGGGGTGTATGCACATGGAAAAATATACCAACCCCGGAAACCTTGGTGTCTCTGTTCAGATAGGCTATGTCCTTGTCTCCAATGTACTTATAGACCTAGGGGTAGCAATTAATGTTATGACCAAGAAAACCATGGATCAACTTGGATTGGTCCATATTCGTCATACTCCCACAGTGCTTTAACTAGCAAATAGATCTACAATCAAACTGGAAGGGGTATTGGATGATGTGGTCATTTCCCTAGACTCTTGGGAATATCCCATAGATTTCATTGCGATTCAGCCAAAGAATCCTGCGGGAGGGCATCCCTTGATCTTGGGACGACCATGGCTTGCTACTGCTGATGCTTATATAGGATGTCGTTCTGGTGATATGTATATTTCCAATGGAGATTCTAGGAAAAAGGTCACCTTATATCCACTCGCTAGATTCATTCAGGAGCTCCGAGGCACTTTATGGTTAGGCTATAGTAGTGATGAGGAGACTCATCTTGTTTCCTTGATACATCAAAATGATGAGTCCTCGCAAGAGGGTGAGATTCAAGAGTTCTTGAACAATCTAGACACCATGCCTAATTTTGAGTCATTGAGTCAGATTTTTAGTCTAGATTTTCAGGAAAGGTGTGACTCTCTACCTCCATCACCACCATCTCTAGTGACACATTTGTGTACTCTTGAGCCTGATACTACTCTTGTTGAGATTAGTCCAAATAAATCCTTGTATATCAGTTCAAACTTGGATCCTTCTCAGTAAGAGCAGCTTGTGAATTTGTTGCGAAACCATCTCGATGCCTTTTCATGGGGTTATGAAGATATGAAAGGCATCCCTCCTGAAACTTGTACACACCATATCTATATTCAGGATGGAGCTCGACCTGTTTGAAAACCCTAAAGGTGAATTAACCTAGCTCTAAGAGATGTTGTAAAGGAAGAATTGCAAAAACTCTTAGATGTTGATTTTATCTATACCATTTCTGACAACCAGTGAGTCTCTCCATTAGTATTAGTCTCGAAGAAATATGGGAGATGGCACATTTGTATTGACTACAGAGAATTAAATAAAGCCACTCTCAAAGATTACTTTCCCCTTCCTTTCATTGACCAAGTACTCGATACCCTTGCTGGTAAGAAGTATTTTTCTTTTCTAGATGGCTTTAGCGGATATAACTAGATACAGATAGCACCCAAGGATCAAGACAAAACCACTTTTACATGTCCATGGGGTACATTTTCTTACTGAGTGCTTCCCTTTGGGCTATGTAATGCCTCGGATACCTTTCAGAGGGCAGTCTTGGCTATTTTTGTTGACCTTGAGTGTGTAGAAATCTATATGGATGACTTCTCTACATTTGGTGATTCATTTCAGGAAGCCCTCAAGAATCCAGAAAAAGTGCTTCTTCACTGCCAAGAAGCTCATCTCACCCTAAGTGACAAGAAATAAAGATTAATGTGCAAGGCGGGAGTGGTTCTTGGCCATCTTATTTCCAACAAAGGTATCCAGGTTGACCATGCAAAAATAGAAGTCATTTTGAGTCTCCCCATACCTAAAACTCAAAGGGAAGTGAGAGGTTTTCTAGGACATGTGGGCTACTATAGGAGATTCATTGAGATTTCTCAAGGATAGCTACCCCAATTTTCCAACTTTTGGCTAAGGATAGTGAGTTTTCTTGGTCCACAACTTGCCAACAGTCCTTTGAGACATTAAAGGAAAAATTAGTCCAGGCAACAGTTTTGAGAGGACCAAACTGGTCCCTGCCATTTCATATTTCCTCTAATGCCTCAAATACTGCTATTGGCGCAGCTTTAGGACAAGAAGAAGACAAACAGTCTTATGCCTTTTATTTCATTAGTAAAAACTTGTCACCCGCCGAACTCAATATGGTTATTGAGAAAGAGTTTTTAGCTATAATTTTTTCTATTAATAAATTCACACATCATATTACATGATATGAAGTCTTTATACATACTGACCATTCCGTAATAAGATATCTGATGAAAAAACCATTAACTAGCAATAGAGTGACTAGGTGGTTACTATTGTTACAGGAATTTGATATTACTATTGTTGATAGGCCAGGAAAATAAAATGTAGTAGCAGATTATCTTTCAAGGTTAAATAATCCCGGTGAAGCAATTCCAGTTGATGATTATTTTCCTGATGAACATCTTTTTGTTGTGTCAACAAAATCCGCATGGTTTGCTGACATAGCTAACTATTTAGTCGCTGGAAAATTACCACCTCACTTATCTGCTTGTGGAAAGAGGAATATCATTCAAAAAAGTGTTGCATATTCCTGGATCCAAGGAGACCCCACATTCATCATCAAAAGGCCATCAATACCCTCATCAAGATGTCTACAAAACAAGATAGCTCGAAGGATTTAAAAATGAAGATCACATCAAATTAGAGAAAGGTGAAACCCTAGTAGCAATCCTAATCTACAAAAGAAGGCAAAACATATTGAAGAAGAAAAAACATTATCATCATCTTCAAGGTTATAAAAGCAAGGATCATTTACTTGCCCTATAAGAAAATAATCAAAGGAAAGTAGTAGGGCATACTCATCAAAAGGAGCAACATTTTCCATTGGAGAAAGGCTTTCTATCAAAGAGAAAATCATCCAACAGGAAAACTCCAATACATCTTCTCCAACAAGCATCAAGGTGATCAAGTAGAAGAGTTCATCTTCACTTGTCAAGTAAGTATATTTCATTTTTATAATCAAGTTTGGTTAATTGACTTCGTGATTGCAAGGAAATCTATGGGTTGGATTGATCCAGGTGGATGTTGGTGGCCACCCACCTATCCCATTTGGACCTCCACAACTGTCTCTTTCAGTCTTTTCAGTTTCCTAAATTGTAGCGCAGTTTACTATTTTTAGCAGTTTTTCAGGTCCTGAACTTCTGGAGCCGTTTTGAGGCCCTAAATGACGTTTTTTGGGAAATCTGGGGGCAAAATGGGTCTGTGGATTGATGTTTCCCTTCCCAAAGTGGTAGTGCTCGGATAGATCCTTCTAACGAGCTATTGTACGCATCAAACGGAGATCGTATGCCAAAGTTACAACCCGGGGAAATTGATGTACCAATTTACCCAAACAGGGCCCACAATTTGGCGTTTCATCTTCTAGGGTTAGGTTTTGGGATGTGAAGGGTTTTCCATTGTTTCTAAACAATAAATAGGCCTTCGAGCGTCATTGTAACACAGTTTAGAGGCATGTATCCACCACATCTCTTCTCAGAGATAAGCTACCATCACCCTAGATGGTTTATTTCCATTACTGTTTGTAAGCATATTTCAGTATTTTACATTAATGAAATGAAGTATTATTTCCGTTGCATATCTGTGTTTATGGTTATCTCTGTAATTTGTTGCATTCTTGTTTAAGTCTGGATCAGTGGTATCAGAGCGGTATGCTTTTTCTCTGTTTTTCTTTGCATGTCCCCAACGAGGTCAAGATATAAGGAGTTAGGGCTTGAACTGGTCGAACCTTTGCAAGACCAACCTCACAAATCTCGATGGCCTACCATGGTGGATGAGAAGAAAGACAAGGGGGCAGGAGATCCTATCAAAATATTGCTCAAAGAAGCCCTCGAGCAACAAAGGAACGTGATGATGGATAGCTTTGCGCAAATTCTTCAGCAGCTACCCAGAGGCGACGCATCGGCTTCCAATAGCTACTCTGGAAATGCCACGCCCTTTAAGGTACAAGTCAATTTTGAAATCCCCATCTTCACAGATGCCGTAGATAAATGGTTAAATCTGCTAGATGGGTATTTTTCTGTTCATGAATTTTCAAGTCAAGAAAAGATTGTTTTCGCTCTTCTCAAAGCAGCCCCCCACGTCAAGGACTGGTGGGAAACCTACTGCGAGCAGAAGGATGAAAGCATAGGGTCACTATTTTCAGCTGCACCCACTTGGGATTCATTTCGGGATTCTATCAAGGAGTAGTACTACCCTGTCAAAAGCTACAAGGACAAATACATCAAATGGACCACACTGCGGCAGGGACGAGACCAAGATGTGCTGGAGTTCACAAACATTTTTCATACCCTTCGCACACAGTTGGGTATCAAAGATTCTGAGCTGCATTCGGTACTCAAATACCATGGCTGCCTACACAGATACATCCAGGAAGAGATGGAGTTCTTGAACATCTCCTCACTCGGCACAGCATACTGATACGCTGTCAAAATTGAGCAAAAGTTCAAACAGAAGAAGCGAGACTTTGGATCTGCAAATTCGAAGCCCAAAGGACAAAGCCAAGGCGGGGTGACCCAAGACAACCCTTCGAAGCCGCAAGAAAAGAACAACACCAAGAAGCCGAAGAAGGACACAGGAAAGTGGTGTGAGTTCCACAAGAGTCCCACTCATAGCACAAGTGAGTGTCGGACCAAGCAGTCGCTGGTGGCCGAGTTGAAGGCTTCCGAATCAGATGCATGTCCCGACCCTGAGCCAAAACTCGACAAGGGGAATGGCAAAGGGAAGCAGATCATTGATGTAGAGCCCAATGTCACTGTTGCCACCGCCAAGATCCAAAAGAATGAGCCCGAAGACCCAAAGGAGGGGGAACGTCTTTTCCACTCACAGATGTGGGTGAAGGGTTCACCGCTGCAATTCATTGTCGACAGTGGCGGCCAAAAGAACCTCATTTCAGCAGAGGTCATGAAGCAGTTGGACCTACCAACTACACCACACCCGCAGCCGTACAGTATCGGGTGGCTTCATGAAGGACGAGATCTCAAAGTTCGCCAGCAGTGCCGCCTTCCCTACAGCATCAATCCCTTCATAGACAAGGTATTGTGTGATGTTACACCTCTGGATGTTTGTGATGTATTATTAGGCCAGCCATACTTGTGGAGGCGACATGATGTGTATGAGTCAAGGCCTCGCGCTGTTATTATTTCTTTGGATAATTCATTATATAGGATACCAGAGGTAGCCCCACCTACCGCCACCTCTTTGATCACTACCAAGAAAGGTAGCAAGCTCATATCATAGACTAGGAAATTTATTTTCTGTCTGGTTCACTCCCAAAGTAAGGGGAAGATCATTGCTACATCCATGACCCCTGCAAAGGGTTCCTCCACGCAGCAACAGCAGAAAAGGGATACGGTCAGGACAGAACACAGGAACAACTTCTCCACACCACAAGGGTACCACACAAGTTTCAGGTGGGTGACAAAGTTTGGTTACATCTACAAAGAGAACGCCTTACCAGAACCCATCAGAAACTCAGATCACTCTGACATAGTCCTTACACCAGTACCAAGGCTACGGGAAACAATGCTTTGAAGCACAGTAGTCCTCCATTCCTTCGCTTGCACCGAGTGTTCAATGTGGACCATCATCAACCATGTTTTCCACCATTTTTGGACACATCAGAGATTGCAGAACAGCTCACTAGAGACCTAGATCAGCAAAAGCTTCCTCATCTCAAGGAGGAACTCAATGCAATGGGGACCATTGATTCCTAAGGGAGGAGGAATGATCTAGGTGGATGTTGTTGGCCACCCACCTATCCCATTTGGACCTCCACAACTGTCTCTTTCAGTCTTTTCAGTTTCCTAAATTGTAGCGCAGTTTACTATTTTTAGCAGTTTTTCGGGTCCTGAACTTCCGGAGCCGTTTTGAGGCCCTAAACGACGTTTTTTGGGAAATCTGGAGGCAACATGGTTCCATGGACTAATGATGCCCTTCCCAAAGTGGTATTTCTTGCACAGATCTTTCTAACGAGCTATTGTACGCATCAAACGGAGATCGTATGCCAAAGTTACGGCCCTGGGAAATTGATGTACCAATTTACCCAAACAGGGCCCACAATTTGGCGTTTCATCTTCTAGGGTTAGGTTTTGGGATGTGAAGGTTTTTCCATTGTTTCTCAACAATAAATAGGCCTTTGAGCCTCATTGTAACATAGTTCAAAGGCATGTAGCCACCACATCTCTTCTCAGAGATAAGCTACCATCACCCTAGATGGTTTATTTCCATTACTGTTTGTAAGCATATTTCAATATTTTACATTAATGAAATGAAGTATTATTTCCGCTGCATATCTGTGTTTATGGTTATCTTTGTAATTTGTTGTGTTCTTGTTTAAGTCTAGATCATGGATAGATCATCAAAAGTCCTTGCATGAATTTAGGAGGATTGCCAATGAACATATCAAGAAAAAGGTCTCCTTTGAATTCATAGGAAGGAACTCTTAAGGTCCTCTTTGTTGGGTTTTTCTATATCATTTCCACTACTAGCTACCCTAGTTAACTGGGGGGTTAGAGGGGGGGTGGAGCACCCTCTTTGTTGCACCAATTGTGCAGCAGGGGGGTCACAAGAGGTTTGAGGGGGGCGGGTATCCCCCCTCTACAGGGTCCGGGGTAGTGCCCTAGGGAAAATTTTTTGGACCCTATATGAGGTTGGGCAGACCTACCTATGGTTTTGTGCATGGTTTTCACACATGGTTTTGGACGCGATGGTTTTTGGTCCATGGTATTGTATGCTTCGGGATGTATATATATGTATTGTAACATTGAAAGGAATATAATGAAAAATCAAGCTGGTAGTCCCAGTTTTGGGATCCAGGGGAAAATCCCTTTGTATATGTGTTTTATGTGTTATGCTCTCGCTATTGTTTATTTTTCTGTTGTTAGAATTCATATGCATGTAATTTTTGTACGGGGTTAAAACCTACACTCTCATCCCTACGTAGTAAGAAAGGAGACATAAAATATATATATGAAATGCAGTGAAGAAGGTCATATCACTTAAACCCGATTGAAGGTATCAAAGAATGAAGGAATATCTTCATGAGATCTTAATTGAGAGATCTGGGAAAGATGATAAGAAGACAATCATCATTATTCTAATTTATAAGCAAGGCAACAAATGTTCATAAACAAGAAGGTTACCTCATTCAACAATCTGTGATATTTATGCTAAATAGATAAAGACATTTTGAAGGCAAAAATGTTTAAGGTTAAAGGAATCAAACATTTGCAGAAAGGAAAGGAACGTTTGGTCCTCAAGGAAGACAAAACAGTGCTATGGAAATATTCTGAAAAGAAAGCCCATATCACCATAAAGATGGAGGACCCTGAAGAAAAGGGCCAAGGATAGAGGGAGCAATAGATCTCCACTATGATTAGATGGCCTCCCTCACAAAATGGGTCCTATCATAAGCTCCTAAATCTCTAGATATGGCCATGATATTAAGATGCATCGTGGCATCATGGAAACAATAGAAACAAGAGCTCGTTACAATACCTTGGGAATCATGAAGGACTAAATTCATGGCAGTTAAACATGAAGGACATAACTCTTGGGAACCTCATTGGAAATTGAAGGAAAGGGAGGAGTCATCCAGGACAGGTCTCATCATACATCAAGTCAAAAAGGAAACATCTTCCATATGGGGATATGCAAGATCCTCAAGATTCTCTGATGGAATCCTTATCGGAGGATTCACTAATATAGAGAGGAAGCAAGTGTTTCATCAAGAACTCCAACTTATGGAATTCACGGATGATGTCATGACGACATAAGAAAAAAATTAGATCACGTGGTTGAAGACACTTCAATCAAGGAAGCTGTTGGAAGAAGTCTAGATGACTTAATGGTAAAATAAGGTATGTATGATTATGTTTAAATTTTATAATGTCACATCGTATGGTTGCAAGTAATATGGATCATTACATTTATGTTAAGAAGCATGATCAAGGGAAAATTATCTCCTCCTCTGAAAGGATGCAGAAAAGCATAAGTCGCACTAGATGAAATCAACATAATATGTCCTCATATGATGTATGAGGTGGTTGACTACGATTATAGAACTCTGATTAGAAAACCCTGAGAATGTAATGTGTGAGGAAGGAATAAATCATGAAATATGCAACCATAATGAAGGAAATCAACATCCAAAAGACCAATAAGACTTGACTAAGAAATCTCTTGGAAAGATATGAAGACTCAGATGAAAGTATGGAAAAGATAGAGACCATTGACAATGCATATCTTTGGGAAATGTGTCAACAAGTATGCAGGATGTTGATACCTATTGAAAAGATGTCATGATAAAAATCCATCTTGAAAGGTACGATTTGATTTAATGCTATGTTTTGATTTCTTGAATAATATCTAAGTGAAGTTCATGCAGGGCTACTAGAACAAGATTTGTAAGTACAAGTACAACCAACATTCATGCAATGGATGGAAACTCCTAAAAGAAGCATGAAGAAATAAGTAGCCATATGAAGAAGGTTCCAGACATGTAGCAAGAAGGCCACTTTCCATGAAGAAAGGAATGAAATGACAGAATAAGGAAGAAAGTGATCAATGGTCGTTGCCCTATAAGGAAGAAGCTTAACTGAATTTCATGACATCAAGGAAAGAAGTTGATCAAGTAACTAAAGGACCCACAAAAAAGTTGTTGATGAAAGAAGAATCCCTAATTAAGAGGGATCCTAGATTGAGTCACCCTTGATTAAAAAGGAGTGATAGATGTGTTTTTCCATTTCATGTTTCATGCACTATATCAAGACTAACAACCATAATCTTAGTGAAGGCCATGACTGGAAATGTAGACACATGAGAGACACAACATTCTTTTCTTCACCTAGGAAGGAAGAATGGAGGATTGGGTAATCATCTGGAATCCAATGCTCTTTGAGGATGTGTAGGGCATCCAAGACAATAGTAGGCAAGAGGATCGATATTCTTTGAGGGTTGGGAACCAAAGATAAGAATATTCCTAGAAGGTCATACTCAGTGAACACCTGGGTTGTGTCATGTCCCTTTCCAAATAAATTTGTAATAGGTTTTGGTCTCTCCACAATTTTGCATAAAATTTTGATAAGTAGAAGAACCCAAGCATTTTTTTCTTAGGGAATTAGGAGAAAGGAATGTTGGGTTAAATTGCTAGTGGAAGGTGGGGGCCACCCACGTGGGAAAATGCGCTAGGTAACTTGGGAAATTAGAATTGCCTTGGAGGGGAAATGGTATGGCTTGTGGAGGGGCCCACATGGGGGAAAAGGAAGCCCATGAAGATATGAGGAAGAGCTCCTAAATTGAGGCATTCATCTTGCACATTGAACTTACTTATGTTGCTCGAGCTACTTAGTCGAGTTACCTGGTTGTTTAGCATCGAGTCTCTCAAGCGAGAGATTCAACCTTACCTTCAGGGGACTACGAGTGCCACCCTAGGAAGGCATTTCAGATTACCTTAAGGAGCACTGGGGGAGATTTGTGGACATACCACTCAGCCCACAGATCAACAGAAAATATTTATGGAACACACAAAGAGGGAAACACATAGAGGTGATTGGTGATTCATCCAGGCAACACTTGCCAAGAAAGCTTGGAGAGTTGGAGTACATCGGAGGACCAACCTTTGGGAGGCGTTTTGGAGTAGGAGGTTGCTGCATTGAGAAGTTTAATTTATAGCCTTGGTGGACTGTGTAGAGGGCCAAAATGGGCTTACATGGGAGTTGGGGGAGAGAGCTACAGAGCTAGGGTTAGTTGGGGGAGAGAGCTATAGAGCTGGGATCAGTTGGGGGAAGGGTAGAAATCCATAGGGGATATCATCTCAGTGTTTGGGGGAAGATTTGGAGAGCTTTCCCAGCCCATTTTAGACAGGTCAGGTTTTCCAACTTGAGGAGGAGGACATGCTCCTTGGAGGTTGATTTCCAGGGGTCTGAACTAGGCCAAACCCTTCTTAGGTTTTGGTAGGTATTGGTTGAGGATCCGGGAGCTGAAGTTGTAGAAGTTTCTAAGAAAGGGAAGCAGGGGTTTCAACACATCCTTTCCAATAGGTAGCACAGTTTCTTGGCAACGTAGATCACTTCTGGAGCAGCAATTGGGAAACCCTCAGATCATCATTTACTCACCTAGGTTTTTTCATGCTTGTCCTTGGAGACAAGCCCAGGTGCACCATTCCATCATTGTTGTATTTTCTCGATGAAGATTTAATAAAATGACTCAAAATTTCTCTATTTCTAGTGTTTCCATGGGTGTTTATTGATTGCATCTCATTTCTAGATATTGGTTTGTTTGTTTACTTTGTTTATCACTGAATTTCTTAGTTAGGAACATTATAGTGGTACCAAAGCCCAAATTTTGGCTCAGCTGTGGGTAGTTTCTCCTATGAGAGAAGGGGACCAGTAGAATATTACATATAGGAGGCAGAGGTATCGAAGTAGAGAAAGAGAGTTGGAGATCACTCCAAACACGGAGGATAGGGGAAAGGCAACAGTAGTAGAGGAAGACATGGGAGAGCCCAAGAGTAGGGAGGAGATGGCCTTTGATAGCCTCTTGAAGGCTCTGAATGATTTAGCAAAGGGTTAGAAGGAAATTCTAGAGGATATCAAAATGCAGAACCAGGAGAGAAGCACTCCTAGGGGATTTATATTTGGGGAGACTTCGGGGGTCTCTCAATAATTCGACCATCCTTCACCCGCGACACAACCTCCATTAGTGAGTGGACAACTCAAGCTACACTACCCTCTTTCCTGCCTTTGGCACAGAATGAACCAACAGGGGCCGAATATCCTTCACAAATGGGAGACCACTTTAGAGAATGGTAGTCCATGGGAGTATACTTTAGGGAAGCACTCTCTTTCAGATATTTCTGCAAGCTCAGGCAGAATGAGAAAAGCAAGGGCTATGGAGGATAGGGTACGAAGAGTTATGAGTTGCTGAGGATGATAGGGAGAATGTACTTCCTCACATACAATGGAATTGACAAGTGCACTTCTCGGGCTTGGGTTGAGAAGATGGGCACTTATTTCTAGCTCAACCAGATGACGAAGATGGAGGCCATCAAGATGGCCACTGTTGGACACCTAATCCTAAATGGGTTAGTGTGGAAGCTGAATAGATTAAGTAGTCCAAGAGACCTTGGGATGTGAAACCCAACGGTCACAACAATGTACTATAAATGTATATCTCATGTTAATAAAAAATGTATTGCATGTTTTATCTTTCATATCTCTCTTCCTGTCCATGTGTGTTTAACATGGTATCAGAGCAGGCGTATTCCTGCCCTGCATAATTAATATGAGCCACTTTTTTTTTGTGGCCTTTCTTACCTGCAAGTCATGTACATTCATATAATTGTCAATGCTGTTATTATGGATGTAACGTACATTCCAACAATCTAAAAATAGAGGCCTGGGTATTTTAAGAGTCTGTCAACTCTGCAAAACTTGCCTACCTTCTCAGTCTAACGCTCAGCCTATCGCTCTCCCCATCGGTTCCGCTGGTCGCCCTGCACTAACTGTTCTAACGCCTCTGTCATCAACGCCTCTGTCACCACTGCACTCTGTCCATAATGCTCTATAACGCATCTGTCTCTCATAAGTCGCAACTTGTCTCTGACCATGGTAATTTCAAATATTGCTCTACTACTATTTTCTTGGATCAGAGCAGGTAGATTAGATCTACCCGTCATATCTGCTTTTCACACTTACGCCCTGTTGGGCATTAAATTGTTTTGTCAGGCATGTGCAGATTCTCCATGTGTTGTAATGCTCGACCTGACCTCTACACTTCCGCATATCCTCTGCTACATCAGAGGCCCACATCATTGCCTTAATCTGTACCATAACGTCCCTGTCTATGCTCCTGTTCTCAGCTTGGGCTTTTCCAACACCTGTCACCTGGGCTCTCTCTACTCGGCTTGATTCCCCCGAAACACTATTCTGCGCACCCATTCTGCCTTCAACGCTATTAACCTTTATTATGCAAAATAATGGAGATTCTTCTTAACAACAAAGCATTTTTTAGTTGTCACTGTCATCGAATAAGTATCAGTTTTTATCGTTCGACCTCCTTATGTACCTCAATTCTTTGTGCCGTTAAATGAATTTTTAAACTCTTAATCTAAGTCACTGGGTTTGACAAATTGAGAGCTTGAAGTTCGAATTATGGTGAATTTGAAAGCCGTCTAAAATAGCATCCAGTATTTATACTAGTTCGGCACTGTCTTCAGCCTTTTCAAAGAGTAGAAAACAGATACTGTCTTCATTGTTTTCAAAGAGTAGAGGGTGGATACTGTGTTCAGCGTTTTCAAAGGGTAGAAGATGGATTAGTGAAGTATTTGCGAGCGCCGAGGACTTGCAAGTTAAAATTGTTCTAATCAGGCATGCTATTGTTCCGTGCGTTTCACTATACGATGTTTGTGCAGTGAGCAGTGGGATTTTGTCCATATGTGTTGAATGGTATACACTTTGAAGGTCATTAAATTTGAGTGTCGTTCCTTTGTTGAACTCGGGTATATGCATTGGACCTTTTCTCGTTTCATTCATGCAGTTGAAGTTCATGTCGAAGTTCATCCATTACATCTGTTGTTCAGTATATATGCATGTTGGTTGATTATATGCTGTAGTCAACGTTATTTGTATGCCTTATTGGTGTAAGGGTTATGCTACATTTGCTTGAGAATAGTTCCATTCATATGCTTGTTACCTTGCATTGAACACCGTGTTGATGTTGTTGACTATGTTGTATTGTATGCTGGAGAGTGTGAGGTATGTGCTATTTATATCTGTAGTGAGTAATATGCCGGATTATTCATAATCTCACGAGGTATCATGTGAATGGTATATGGTGCGTTACGGTATTGAATGGTTCATGAGTGTAATGGTGCGTTACGCTGCCTATTGAATGGTTCATGAGTGTAATGGTGCATTACGCTGCCTATTGAATTGGGGACAGACGAAACACCTTCTCTGTGTTTTTTTAGCAGACAGGGTAACAGGCAGAAAGAGATGTCGAAGAAGCGATTAAGTTGGCGCAGAGACTGGCAGAGGCGACTTGTCTGAGCATTTGCCTCGGCGACTTTCTGTGAGGAGGCATCTTTGGCTCTTTACTGATTCCATAGGTGCCTGGCAAGAAGGTTTGTGAGTGCCCAATTGCCATTACCCAAGCGCCGACATTCATCAGCCACAAGTGAGGCGACCCTGCGATAGATGCTCAGTGAAATATCTGCATCGAAAAGAGTGGAATCTTCATCATATCCAGTAGCACAAGGAGACTTTCCTCCCGTTTAGACTTTCGAATCTCCACCAGGTTTTCCTCCGGCTTGCGACGGGCCTCCACTGTATCAACCGCCACCTTGTAACGTTGCTTTCGGGCATCGGCTTTGGAATTGGGTCTGACAGACATTTTGGCCTCCGGGATCTCAGAAATCTCGCAGAAATGATCCAGGAGAGGTAAGGAGTTTGAGTCACAACGACCCCATGAGCCTTTACAAGGAGTCGAATTACCATTCCTTACTGTTGACCGCATTACTTGCTTGTTGGGTACATGCTAAAGTTTGTGGGTTACAAATCCCCGGTCATAGGCCAAATTTGTCATTTGTGTTAGGGGATATTAAGAGACAGTGTGTATTAGGAGTTACAGTGAATTTCGTTACAAAACGTCAAAACGCGTCAATGTTTGCCATTGTTTTGTAAATTCGAAGTTGTCAAATTTGTAATCTCTACGAATAGTACAAAGAATCTATTATATCTTGTACTTCGGGCCTCATAGCAGCCATCACATGCATCTGCACTCGGATTGGTGTGCATGAATCACTCCCACTGAGTGCCATGAATATCACCAAGGGTAGAGATTTATGTTAAAAACTCTCGATATTTCGTTGTCAATAATAAAATAAGACAGGTCTGCTAAGGCTGTGGCCATGGTTAGGCCGAGATATCTGTTCAAAACTCTCGATGTGTTGGAGAACGCAAGTGTATCGAAGTCTGCTCAGCAACGTATATGCTCACTGTCACTGTGATATCGAAGTCTGCTCAGAACTTGTTGTCACTCTTGGGTACAATTTCTGGGTATTGCAAAGTGGGAAATCTTCATCTTAAACAGTTGAAACTTCTAAAGAGATATCTAATGGAACGTGCATTGGAGAATAAAACAACAACAACAACAAAAAGGGGGGGAGTGCATTTTTGGTCATTTGATTGTTTTTACAAATATATTGTTGATTTGATTGTCTGAATAATGGAGAAAAATCATGGATTATTAGAGTTATTAAGCACTCTAATCTTATCTACTGATGGAAGTACAGTTAAAGTCAACAAAAACACTCTCAGAGATATTCAAAAATCTTTACAATATGCAGAGGAAAAGATTGATTTTTTGCAGCTTGAGACAAAGCTACAACAAGAAGAATTACAGTAGTGGAGTCATCATTCTGAACTTGTTTCTGTTCAGAAAATTGAAACGGACTCCCATAAACAGCAAGACACTAATGTTGCAAATTCAGTGCCTAATACAACAACAAATTTACATGCAGATGCAGAAACTCAGTCTGCACTTCCCAAGCCCATCATCAGACCTTGGGAACAGCTTGTCCACAACAAGCACAGAACTAGTCTTGGATATGACAAGGACTTGTCCTTTCATATTCTAGACTATGCCAAGCCCATTCAGTTTCAGAGTGTTGGATTCATTCATGACAGTTCACCTTCTCCTCATGACAGTTCGCCTCCAGCTATTCCAAATTCTACCCCTCTTCCACAGCAACAACAACAACAACAGATCGTGAAATTCTAACACTGTGACCGAGTTGGCCATTTGAAAGATCACTGTTTTGATCTTCATCCATGTAAGCACTGTCATAAAACCAGTCATTTTTCACACAGATGCTTCAGAAACAAACGTCTTGCAAGAACAAAGATTCATCTTGGATGGATCGCTTCTTGGCAATGGGCATCAACAGCCAAGAAGATATTCCAAACACATGTCAGAACTTGTTCCAGGATATTGAACAATGTTGCAGTTGAGTTTTCTCCATCATCTCACCTTGTATCTGACAGGGGGGGAAATGATGGTCATCTACAAGCTTCAAAGTCACATCAAGCGAACCTGAGCCACAACCTGCCACACCAGTTTCAGAGTTGTAGCCAGAGACAAAGATGCCTGAACATGCCTTCAATTGGAAATCTGGGACAATTCCTCTAGCACAAGACTTCAGCTTCTTGCCAGTTTCGGAAGAATTCCAGGAACAAAATTGAGAACACTTCCTCTAGAAGAAGACTCCAGCTTCTTGCCAGTTTTGGAAGAGTTCTAGGAATTGCATTAAGCATTCCAGAGTTGTTGGTCATCCTTAAACCATCACAGGTTGAGACTTCCCTTTTCAGGTTGAACTTCTCCCTTTTATGTGGGGTGACACCTCCCTTTATTGGTTGAAGGTTTCCCTCTTCAAAACAATAGGAGCACTTCCTCTAGCAGAAGACTTCAGCTTCTTTCCAGTTTTGGAAGAGTTCCGGGAACTGCACTAAGCGTTCCAGTGTTGGTGGTCATCCTTAAACCACTGCCCTTTATACCAACATTTCATAGAGCACATTCAACCTAGTGTTGCCATGCATTTTTTGCATATTTTGTATTACAGCTCTCTTCTTGGACTCATACATAACCCTTCGGATTAAGGGGGGGAATGTTGGACACCTAATCCTAAATGGGTTAGTGTGGAAGCTGAATAGACTAAGTAGTCCAAGAGACCTTGGGATGTGAAACCCAACGGTCACAACAATGTACTATAAATGTATATCTCATGTTAATAAAAAATGTATTGTATGTTTTATCTTTCATATCTCTCTTGCTGTCCATGTGTGTTTAACAGCCACATTGCACCTAGAGGGGGAAGCCCACGACTAGTGATTTCATGGCTTGGCTACCTTGGGGCATGCCAATGTGAATTCATATGAGGATTTTACTGGAGGGTGGTGGAGCATTTTAACCAAAGGGATATGGAAGCTCACTTCAGGGAGCTAACCCAACTCTGACAAACAAGCAACCTAGAATAGTACATATTGAAGTTCTTGAGAGTATCAGTGATGGTGCTAGACCTATCAGATGATCGGAGGGTGTACACCTTCATAGAGGGCTTACTCAAGCCCCTGCATAGACTGGTGAAGTCATGTAGACCCTTCACGTTGTAGGAAGCAGTTACATGTGGCAGATATTTATAGGGGGCCATCCCCAAGACACGAGTACCCTTTCTTGCACGTACCCCCTATCCCCAGAAGGGGAGTGATACTAGACCCCCACCATAGAGAACCGCCTAAGGACAGGGGCAGCTAGATGATGAGACACAGAAGGACCTTAGGAGGAGGAAGTTGTGCTTTACTTGTCGGGAGCCCTGGGCACCAAGCCATCGGTGCACAGCTGGAAAAGCCCACTACATCGAGGTCTTCTGAGATAGTGACTAGGAGGATGAGGTGGAGTAGGAGTGTGGTGTGGGAAACGATGTAATTCTGGTAAAGAAGGGACCACCACCACCATCTCCACAGGGGGGAAATCCTTTGCCCCATCCTGGGGAGTCCTTTCTTTTTTATGCAGGGTCCCCAAATTTCTGACATTGAGGATTAGAGGCATGATACAAGGGCAACGGGTTTCAGTCTTAATTGACAGTGGGGCTACCCACAACTTCATAGTTGCCCAGTTGGTTCAGAGGAGGGGCCTCACCATGATCGAGTTTGAGGGCTTTTTAGTCTTGGTGCTAGGTGATTGGACCATGCAGTGCACTCGATATATGCCCTCCTTGACGGTGACCATGGGGAACTACTCCATGACAAACCATTTCTTTGTGGTTGATGTGCTAGACACTAACGCGGTGATGGGTGTCCAGTGGTTTTACTCCCTTGGACAAGTTACTATCGATTGGAAGAAGTTGGAGGTGGAGTTCACCGGCCCAAATGGCAAGTTGGTGGTCCTAAAGGGCATGCATTCGTACCCTCCTTAGACAGTCTCAGCGCATAGAATGGAGGCAGATTTGTGAGATGGAGACATAGTGTGGGCAGTAGAGCTGAAGGTTTCAGAGGTTGGGGGATGAGCCCAGTCACCACCTCTAGACATACAGGCCTTGTTGGATAGGTACTCAGTGGTATTTAGAGATATTCCACTAGGTCAACCACTAGAAAGGGGATTCGATCACACCATCGAGTTGGAGCCTAGTGTGCAGACAGTGATTACCGCCATTTATAGGCACCCTAAGGCCTATAAGGACGAGATTGAGTGGGTCATCAAAGAGTTGTTGGTGCTGGGCCACCTCAGGCCAAGTTCTAGTCCCTTTGCTTCTTCAATGGTGCTGGTGAAGAAGAAGGATGGAACCTTGTGCATGTGCATTGACTACCAAGCTCTCAATAAGAAGACATTGAAGAACCAGTACCCCATTCCTTGCATTAATAAGTTGATGGATGAGCTTAGAGGAGCCAAGTACTTCTCTAAGATAGATCTTTGTTCGGGGTACCATCAGATCAGAGTGAGGGATCAGGACATCCCCAAGACAACCTTTCGATGCCATTATGGGCACTTCGAGTTTTTGGTCATGCCCTTTGGGTTGACCAATGCCTTGGCTACTTTCCAATCATGTATGAACCTTGTGTTTCGGAGGTAGTTGAGGAGGTTTGTATTGGTTTTTTTTGATGACATGATGATATACAACAGAACTTCAGAGGAACATCACCAGGACTTGGAGGAGGTGCTACGTATTTTGGAGGAACAAAAATTCTATGCCAAATTGTCCAAGTGTGATTTTGGCCTGACCAAGATGCTCTACTTGGGGCATATCATTGACACAAATGGGTTGAAGGTACATGAGGAGAAAATATGAGCTATCCGCGATTGGCTGGTACCCCGAGATGTGACAGTGCTAAGGGGATTCTTGGGCATCTACATGTATTACCAGAACTTTGTCAAGGGGTTTTCACAGTTAGCAACTCCCCTCATGAATTTGAGGAAGAAAGGGTATTTCGCATGGAAAAAAGTGGCACAGTTAGCTTTCGACCACCTCAAGGAGGTGATGAGCAGTTTTCTAGTCTTGGCACTTCCGAACTTCTCCCAAACCTTCACCATGGAGTGTGATGCATACGGGGAGGGAGTTGGGGCAGTATTAACTCAGGATGGGCACCCCATTTCTTTCGATAGTCGGAAGCTCTTACCCCATGAGAGGTCATATTCTATATATGAAAAAGAGATGATGGCCATCATGTATGCCTTAGCCAAATTTCGGTAGTATTTGGTGGGTAACAGATTATGAGTGAAGACTAATCACAACAGTCTTCATCACTTCATGGGGTAGTAGGGCATCAACGATAGACAACATAGATGGGTCAGCAAGGTGCGAGCCTATGATTTTGACATAGAGTATGTCTAGGGGAAACACAATGTAGTGGTTGATGCACTGTCTAGGAGACCCGCAAGCCTATCACTCATGAGAATTTTCCATGATTGGAAGGCCCAATTGTTGGTTGAATATTCCAAGGACAGGAGGGCATGCGAGATTTTGGAGGGGGGCCATGCAGATGAGCGCTACCAGGTGATGGACAAGGTCATCTACTACAAGGGGCACATATTTATGATTCCCAACTCGCAGTTGAAGGAGAGAGTACTCCAGGTAGCACATGACTCGCCATTTTCAGGGCATCAGGGGTTTAGGAAAATGTACATGGCAGTCAAGGAGTGTGTCACATGGAAGGGCCTCTAGGGGGCCATGTTGAGGCACGTATAGGAATGTGAGGCATGTCAAAGGAACAAAGGGGCGTTGATTCACCCTGCTAGGTTATTACAGCCACTTCCCATTCCTGAGGGGAAATGAGAGAGTATCTCCAAGGGCTTCATCACTGGGCTCCCCACAGTATAGGGCAAGGATTTCATCTATGTAGTAGTTGATCGGTTGACCAAGTATGCCCACTTTTTCGCCATCCCGACCCAATATTCGGCCTCACAGGTTGCAGAGCCATTATCAGGGAGGTCTTCGATTGCATGAACTTCCCAAGAACATAGTGAGTGAACAAGAAAACAGATTCATGGGAGGATTCTGGCAAGGGCTCTTTAGGTTGGTTGGGTGAGCTCACCCTGAGCTACCACCCCCAAACAGATGGCCAACTGAGCGAGTTAATTAGTGGTTGGAGGGGTACCTGAGGAACTACATGACTTGACAGCATAGGGATTGGATTCGATGGATGCACTTAGGAAACTATTGTTACAACACCACCCCTCACATGTCCATTGGTATGACTCATTTCCATGCCTTGTATGGTTATGATGCATTGTCTTTTGCTGACATTATTTTTGGATACAGTCAGGCCCCAAGGGCCAAAGACTAGATCCTAGAGAGCCAAGACATCCTCAAGGCTCTCAAGGACAACTTAGTAACAACACAAAATCAGCAGAAGATGTACGCAAATAGGCACCAAACTGAGAGGCACTTTGAGGAGGGGGATTTGGTGTACCTCCAATTACAGCCATGTAGACAGTCCACCTTGAAGCAGAATGGGGCTGAGAAGCTACAACCACATTTTTATGGGTTTTACAAGGTGGTATGACAATTTGGGGAGGTGGACTACGAGGTGGAGCTACCTTGGGAGCAGGATTCACAACATATTCCATGTCTCATGCCTCAAAAAGGTGTTGCAACAACAGGTGACAACAATAGTTGAGTTACCCCCACTAGATGATGAGGGCCATCTGGTTTTGGAGCCTGAGGCCATTTTGGAGACATAGGAGAGGAAGTTGAGGAGAAGGACAATTAGGGAGTTTTTGGTGTGTTGGAATAACCTGCCAGATGAGGATGCCACATGGGAGGGTGAGAACATTCTGGAGCACTTAGTGTTGAAATTGCTTGAGGGCAAGCAATATTTGGGAGGGGAGGACTGTCATGTCCCTCCCTAAATAAATTTGTAACAGGTTTTGGTCTCTCCACAATTTTGCATAAAATTTTGATAAGTAAAAGAACCCAATTATTTTTTACTTAGGGACTTAGGAGAAAGGAAGGCTGGATTAAATTTCTAGTGGAAGGTGGGGGTAACCAAGGTGGGAAAACACACTTAGGCACTTGGGCAATTCGAATTTCCTTGGAGGGGAAATGGTATGGCTTGTGAAGGGGCCCACATGGGGAAAAAGGAGGCCCACGAAGGTATAAGGAGGAAGAGCTCCTCAATTGAGGCATTCATCTTGCACATCGAATTTACTTGTGTTGCTCGAGCTTCTTCACTGAGTTACCTAGATATTTAGCATCGAGTCTCTTAGGTGGGGGATTCAACTTTACTTTTGGGGGACTATGAGTGCCACCCTAGGAGGGCATTTCAGATTACCTTGAGGATGGGGGAGATTTGTGGCTATACCACTCAACCCATAGACCAACAAAGCGTATTTCTAGAACACGCAAAAAGGGAAACACACATAGGTGATTGGGGGTTCATCCTGGCAACACTTTCTAGGAAAGTTTGGAGAGTTGGAATACATCATAGGACCAGCCTTTGGGAGGATTTTTGGAGTAGGAAGTTGCTACATTGAGCAGTTTGATTTACAGCCTTGGTGGACTATCCAAAGGGTCAGACTAGGCTCACGTGGGAGTTGGGGGAGAGAGCTACAAAGCTAGGATCAGTTGGGATAAGGGTGGAAATCCATAGGGGAAGCATCTCAGTGTTTTGGGGTAGATTTGGAAAGCTTTCCCCACCCATTTCAGACAAGTCAAATTTGTCAATGTGAGGAGGATGACGTGCTCCTTGGAGGTCGATTTTCAGGGGTTTGAACTAGGCCAAATCCTTCCTGGGTTTTGGTGGGTTTTGATTGAGGATACGGGAGTTGAAGTTGTAGAATTTTCTGAGCAAGAGAAGTAGGGTTTTCAACAAATCCTTTCCAGCAGGGAGAGTAGTTTCTGGGTAGTGTAGATCACTTTTGGATCAGCAATTGGGCAGCCCTCAAATCATCATTTTTGCACCTGGGTTTTGTCGCGCTTGTCCTTGGAGACAAGCCCAGGTGCACCATTCCATCAGTGTTGTATTTTCTCCATGGATATTTAATAAAATCATAAATGGCTTAAAATTTCTCTATTTCCAGTGTTTTCATGGGTGTTTAATGATTACATCTCATTCTGGATATTGGTTTTTTTGTTTTCTTTGTTTATCACTGAATTTCCTAGTTAGGAACATTACAGGTGGGTATGTACCTTGAGAGACAATGATGAATGTGTCTATAGTCATTGGTCTCACCAACATTGTTCTCTGATCTATTGAGAGATAGAGCTGCTAATTAAGGCCTTGATGTGAAAAAAAATTTGGTTACTATGATGCTATACAGATGGGTTACCAATCTGATTCTTCTTATGAGAAATTCCTCAGATTGAGAATGACCAAGTACCATTATAAATACCTCCCTAGTTAAGAGGGAGTGTTGAAGAAAGTGTAACAAAGTTCGATATTTACAAATATAATTTTGATCTTTGTATTTGTTAAGAAAAAGAAATATTATTTTTGCAAATTATAAGAATGAGTTTCTTGCCCATTCCATAGGTCTAGGAAAGTTAAAGAGTCAAAGACATGTGTAAAGATCTCTTCTTGAGAATATATGTAATGTATATAAGTCTATAAAATGGTGTCTAACAACCCTCTAGTAATGACAAGCACAATCTATGGTAATAAATATAACTATATATATATATATATATATATATATATATATATATATATATATATATATATATATATATATATATATATATATATTAATGATTTAAATTTTGATTTAGATGGTTTTAATAGTAAATAGGTCTATTAATAGGTTAGTGATCTTAGTAGTTAATACAAACAATTATTTTTTGGTAATAAATATAACAAAAACTAACTTACATAATAATTAACTAACGATTTATTTATATAATTATAATTAGAGAAAAGGCCTATTAATAGCTAGTTGATTCATACTCTTGATTATTAAATACAAACTTTACCTTTATTCAAATTTGGTAATAAATATAAAAAAAATAACTTACATATTAATTAACTAATTATTTTTCCCCGTCCCTTTCCCTTGGTCCAGTCTGGTTGGTCAATCAAATTTAGTCGTTTCTCAGTCAAATATAGACATTGGTCTAGTCTAGATTCCCAGTCCAATATAGTCCTTTCCTAGTCAAATATAGACGTTGGAAGATCTATTCTCCCTATTTAACATGCATCCATGATCTGGTTCTTCATCTTGTCCTGACGATGAACCACACTTGTTGGTTCTAAATGCATTGAAAAAAGTATTATAATGTGATTTCCGCCGAAAAATATTCTCAAAAACTTGATATGGATCACATAAGTTTAAATTCAACAAAATCACAATTCTCTTCACGTTAGCGAACAAATAAATTAAATAGAAGTCATGTCGTCTTGCAAAAGGAGACTCAACGGTTCACTTGGTCAAGTCATCTTAATATGAAGACATAACCACTAGATATACCCAACTAGGGTCACCACAAAAGAGCATAACAAAAAATCGCATTTCTTTGAGATAATTCGGTTGGGTACAGGTCTCCAATCCACATTACAGGAGGGCACAAATTCAAACTTCTCTGCAACTTTGGGTGAGGACAAAGACTCACATTCTTTGTGACTTTTGGATGGTTATAGGACGGGTACAGGTCTGAGATCCTTTCAATTCGAATGGCAAAATAGTGAGACAATTTTAGATGGATGCCACAAAGATACAATCTCAGATGCAATAAAGAAGGTCTCGGGTCTTTGTCTCAACATATAGTCATGATATTGGTATACCTTATGAATATTCCTCATAGTGACACACACTGTCTCAGCATGCATACTATCTCGACATAATACTCTATCAACATAATTAGCATAGTCATGTTCTTGGCATAATAGTCTTGATCATAATCCTATCAAAAACCAAATCATGATGAAGATCTCAGAGCATTACATGAACCAAGGTCACAGTGAAGAACAGTATGATGACCTAGTTGATATGGTGAGGATCTCTATGAAGATGCAACAATGATGTTCTTAGTGATGGCAACAGTAATGAAGATCTCAATAGTGCAATGATGATGATCTTAGCAATGACAAAGAAGAGGATTGGAGTGGCTCAGTAAGTCAAGGACCATGGTCTTGGCATTTGTCAATTGGAATCTCTATAAGAAGAATTTTGTGCGGGTTTTCCTCTCCAAGAGGGAGAGGTTTTGGCCCTGGTAGAAAGCCAACATTTTTTGTTCTTGTCTCTTTGTTATGGTAGCTATTTGATGAATTAAAGAAGACACACTAACATTAAATAATATGCTAATAAGATAAATGTTAAATATCTCACAAATAGTTATCATGCTAAGAAGAATATCATTAACTCCATGCCCTAGATTCCTCAACATCTACAATATACAAACTGCACTCAGGACAGAGGCTTTGTAAGAGTATCAACAATTTTCTCATCAGAAGAGACATACTGGAGCTTCATTGCTCCCTTTTGCAACATGTCTTGGATCAAGTGGTACTTGATATTGATGTGCTTCGACCTATCATGGAAATTTGGATTCTCTGTCAACTTCACACAACTTTGATTATCACAATATATCATGATCGGCTTGAGAACATGATCAAACAGTCCCGCGAGTAACTTTCAAATCCATGCTACCTAACAAATTGCCAAGCTAGCTGCAATATATTCTGCCCCAACAGTGTTGAGTGCAATAGATGTTTTCTTCCTACTTATGCACAAAATCATAGTGAGGCCCAAACTAAAGCAACCTACGAATGTAATCTTTTTTCTTCAACACTCATTTCCCAATTTGTATCTATATAGCCTTGGAGTTGTATATCATCATTATTTTCCATAACCAATTGTGCCATGATGGTACTCCAACTCATGTGAGCAACATTCCTTGGTTCATAAAACAGATCAAATTCCTTTCATTGGGTCTATCACCACAACTACTTTTCGGTTACCTTGACTCGGTGCTCCCTTTGCCATTGTTGTCTTCCTGCATATCAATTATCTAGTCTAACAATGTCAATGACAATCCATCACCTTGAACGCATAGGTCAACTCCCTCTGAAGCTAAAACAAATCTCTCCCTTTGTTACGAAATTAATTCCTTTTGCCATAGTTGATTCCTCTGACACATGAGTCCTTCTACTTCCATCAAAGACAAATCACATAGGGTCATCCTTTATCCATAAAAAATACCAAGCCTAGCATGTCTTCTTGTGATCATACAAAGTCTTATGAAATAATGAGACTTTTTGTTATGCACTTCAACTCTCTTATGTACACTTCTTCATCTTCCTTGAGAGAAACAATCCCTGTATTCACCTGGCGCAATTTCAAAGCAATGATAATAATTCTAACAGAAGTGTACCTTACAATTGGAGAAAACATTTTGTCGTGATCCTCTCCCTCTTACTGGGAAAACGTTCTATTATCAATTCTTGCTTTGTATTTGTCTATACTGTCAACTATTGCATGCCAGATCTTGAAGATCCATTTGGAATTTAACACTAACTTCCCTTTGACACAATCTTGGTATACTTCAGACTTGTTGATTTTCTTGCTCCCTCTAACCTCGAATCTCATCTAGTACAATATCTCTCGTGATTCTAGGAAAATCCTCTTGTCACATGCTTTGCTTTGCTCTTCCACTTCCATCCGTTGTGAAAGTATTGGAAGCTTTTAATACATACCTGCAATCCTCATTAGGAGCACATGGAAGAACAATTACGACCAAAAAAAAAAATACAAGAGACTAACTAATAGTAAAACATTAGCAATGATAATAGTCAAAGAAGAGAGACATAAGGAACTTATCTTTCGAGGATTATAGGAGAATGTCAGCTTCCTCTTAATCTTTTCCTACTTGCATCCATCATGCAACTTTATCATCCTTGTTTTCATCATTAGCATGATATCATACCGTCCACCAAGGTTTCTTCTTTCAGCAGAAATGTCTCTCTAGGTCCAACTTTAGGGTTTTCTTCACAAACCCTAGGTTTTATTATTCTTCAAACTAATCTAGGTTTTACACACCCTATTTTTGTAAAACTTCTTTTATACCATCAAAATTTGCATTGTGTTTATCCAAAAACATAGATTCATTCCATAACATAGTTGATCACATAGCAACCTTGACCTTTTTCAAACTCAAATCTTTCTTATTCAAACCTCCTTGTAGCTGACTAGGGCTTTCAAAACCATAGATCTCCAATTTCATATTCAAATGTTGAAACCTTAGAAAATGAAGTATATTTTCGTCAATCGGTTATTCTTGATCTCTTCAAACCAAGCTATTTGGTTTCTTCACAATGATTGTTACAACAACAATAACTTGTCTTAGAAGACTCGTTCAAGTACAAATTCTCCTTTTTTTATCAAAATGCTCAATAGAGTTCCAATGCTTAAACAATCAAGGGTATTTTAGTCAAGATTAGGAGACATACTCATGGCACACTATTTTAGTAATTTTAGTAGCCATATATTTTTACTAAATATTGATTTCAACCTTTTCATAAGAACACTTATAGATCTACACATGACTTATTTTAGTCTTCGAACTAGAAGAGAAACTCAACCTTATATCCAATATATGTTTTCATCAAATGACAATGATGTTTCATTGATATGATCCATACATGACATCAACAATGTTCTCCCTTCGAGTACACATGTCTGATTTCTCATACTACTAGCTACCTCTTATTACCAATGCACATAATCAAAGGTTATTAGTGAATTTTATCACTCAAATTCATCATGGTTTCTCTAAGATTCCTTTCAGGATTAAATCATAGTTTTGAAAACAAAATCTATGCACGTCAAGCATATTAACAAAGATATTTGGAAAACATTTTCTTTCACTAAGGTTTAAAAAATAAACCTTTCAAACGAAAACATTCTAGGAGATGATACATACCTATTGTTCCAAGAAATAAATGTTTTTACTGGTCTTCTTATATATATATGTACTTTCCAGGACACGCCCTTGCCTTTGAATATCTTATTATTGTATGGACACAATCCTCAAACAAAGATATATTAAACTTCTTTTGACTGCTACCTTTAGGAAATTAAGGAACCTGACTACCTCAATCTGAAGATGACTTGGTCAATTTTGTTCTTCTGCAAGGGATTGTTTAATAGAGATTAGGCTTCTTGGTTATTGTGCATGTTATACTTCTGTACCGAGACACAGATCTTTCCGACAACATGTTAGCCTCAAGGCATTTTACTTGCATATAAATCCATTGTGACGACTTTGAGAACATACACTTATATTTCTATGCTTGTACCATTGTGTGACCTTTGTGCTTAAACTCATTCTTGTGTGACCTTTGTGCTTAAACTCATTCTTGATTTTCTTGTTTGAGATGGTTCATACACAAACAACTCTTGATCATGTTGATTTTGGGTAGCATCGGATGTGCTCTAAGCCTCAAATTTTGCAGGGAGGTTTGGGCATAAGTATTCCAAAGAACCCAGAAATTGTTTTGGAAAATTCCACCTGGAAGTGATTTTATTAAAATAATTAATATTTTTAATGGGGTTCCTAACTCTAAACTTAGGAAAATTAAAATATTAATGGGTATTAATCTAATCAGGGGTGAAACTTCTAGAAAAAGCCATAGATCAAGCCAAAACAATCTGAGCCTTTGATTATGATTAATCTAGGTCGTTGGTTGTCAAACATGAAGATATAAGAAGGGGCTTGAGGTTCATTTGGAAGACACACAGAGAGATAGAGAAAATCAATTTTCTGAAGTGAGAAGTTCTCAGGAGGAAAAATTGATTAAGGAGATCTCTTATAGTTGAGAGGCAAGGATAGAAACTTCTGGAGAGAGAGATTCTTAGTTGGATATACATCAGTAGAGAGAGGAAGTGAGTGATCTAGAAGCCTCGATGTAGGGACAGATGGGCCACGTAAAAGCAACACAAAGGGGGAGAGAGAAAGTCGAAAGTCAAAGCAGAGGGTCAGTTTCAGCAGCCTA
This sequence comes from Pinus tabuliformis, assembly GCA_031772625.1. Classification (NCBI taxonomy): domain Eukaryota; kingdom Viridiplantae; phylum Streptophyta; class Pinopsida; order Pinales; family Pinaceae; genus Pinus; species Pinus tabuliformis. The sequence goes on from CM062811.1 coordinate 103,146,592, forward strand.
AAGTTGGGGTGTGAAACTGGGAGGCTGAAAGAACTAACTCTAGGCTACTAATTGATTCCCTAGTTGGGTGACGTTGTGCCTGAGAGGGTTGACATTGGGATAGCATAGAGGTAGTGTAGAGCTAGCGCAGGGCCTGCCAAGGGCACCTCATCCAGCAACCGAAACAGTCGAGACTTTTTCTCAATGATTGTGTGAGGTAAAACACACAAAGCTTCTGCCAATATTCTCTCTGTAGTTGAGTAACCATGTGATGTATTCATAATTCGCTACTGCTTAATAATAATAAACCCTCAGAGCTGCTGCATTGGTTTTCCCGTATTGGGTTTTTCCAGGGAATTTTGTCCAAAAATAACTGTGTCCTATGTGTTTCTATTTTCCTTTCTTAGTTTATATGTTTCAAAATCATATTTAATTGGTGTAGGTCGCTTCAGTAATTTAATTCAATGTTTCACGAAGAAATCTGAAATAAGCTTGTAATGTAATTTACAATCTAGGTGAAGTAGATTCAATTGGTTGTAGTAGGATTCATGATATTATTAGATCTATGAATTTTCATATGGTATCAGAGTTGCTGGTGCAAACCAGGAAGAGAATAGCTAACACTAAAGAAAGGGCCAAATTGTTGTAGCAAGTATCAGTTCGAATCCCCTAAGGGATTGTGCAGTTCTAGCCAGGAGGGCTATATTTTCGTGGGTGTCTCTCTCTGAGTTAGCTGACAGAGAGGTAAGACCTCTAGATCAAAAACTTGCCAAGGCAGAGGGAGCTATGCAGAGCCACACAGAGCTAAAGGGACGCATTTTTCTGCAAGCTGGGTGCTGGGAAAAAATTCCATCAGAAGGAAGAAGCAAATCACATAGTGAGGGAATACTTCCTTAGTGATTTCTTGCCGAGGAATCAACATTTCTCATTTGCAGAGTAGCGGAGGAGCAGAAACTTACCAACACCATTAGGCAGTGTGTAAGTCAACCTAGGAGTGACGTAGTAGGGACAAAGAGGGAGTTGTTCGATAGTTTTCGGAGGAGATGGAAACCAATGGCTTGAGGGATTAGGACAGGTTGGATGAGGCTTCCAAATATGCCATCTGGAAGGCTAGAATGACTTCCCTTCTATATGAGCATGCCCTCAAGACATATGTTGATAATGTGGTAGTTGTCCTGGTAGATGAAAATCTGTGGAAGAAGTAAAAAGCTGAGATGGCTAAGGCAAAGAGAATGATCTTGGATAATTTCAAGGATCATGTGGTGTGCCACGTTGCAAGAAAAGGGACTGCTAAGGAGATGTGGGATGCCTTGGCCACATTGTATTAGGGATCTTTTTAGCAGACGAAGATGTAATTAGAGCAGAAGATGAGATCTGCTCAGATGCAGAAGGGAGAAAATGTGGATCCATTCCTCACGAAACTAAAAGAGACCCATGATGAGCTGTCAGTTGCAGGGCATACACCTCAGGATTCAGAGTTAGTGAAATTGGCTCTAAATGCAGTAGCACGAATGCAGAGGGAGATGCAGTACAAATGTAGCATTGGCAATGGCAGTGTCAAAGGTAGTAGTACAGTAGCAGTAGAAATGTAGTGGTTGGTGGACAGTACGTTAGACATCAACATCACAGAGACAATTCTTCAGAGTCAAAATAGTATGTATCTGAGAGGCAGTGTATTGCTAGAGAACATTCCTCGCTAAGAGGGAGTGTTTATTTGGGGTAGCATTGGATGTGATCTAAGCCTAAAATTTTGCAGGGAGTCTTGGGCACAAGTATTCCAAAGAACACGTAAATTGTTTTTGGAAATTAATATTTTAATATTTTTAATGGGGTTACTATGTCTAAACTTAGGAAAATTAAAATATTAATGGGTGTTAATATAATCAAGGGTGAAACTTCTAGAAAAAACCACAGATCAAGCTAAAATGATTTGAGCCTTTTATTATGATTTAATATAGGTCATTGGTTGTCCAACAAGAATATATAAGAAGGGTCTTGAGGGTAATTTGGAAGACACACAAAGAGATAGAGAAAATTGATTTTCTGAAGTGAGAAGTTATGAGGAGGAAAAATCGATTGAGGAGATCTCTTGCAGTTGAGGAGTAGGGATAGCAACTTCCAAAGAGAGAGATCTCAGTCGGAGATACATCAGTAGAGAGAGACAGTGAGTGATCCAGAATCCTTGACATAGAAGTTGATGCAGGGCCAAAATGGCCACATAGAAGCAGCGCAGAGGGAGAGAGAGAAAGTCAAAAGTCAGAGCATAGGGTCAGTTTCAGCAGTTGGAAGTCGGGGTGTGAGACCGAGAGGCTGAAAGCAGTGACTCTAGGCTACTGATCAATTCCCTAGTTAGTTGATGATGTGCCTGAGAGGATTGATGTTGGGACAGCATAGAGGCAGCGCGGGGCTTGATAGGGGCACCTCATCCAACAACCGGAACAGTTGAGATAGTTTATCAGTGATTGTGTGAGGTAAAACTCACAAATATTTTGCCCGTATTTCTCTCTGTAACTTAATAAGCCTATGAGGTATTCAGTGATGTATTCAAAATTTTCTATTGCTTAATAATAATAAATCCTCAGAGCTATTGCACCAGTTTTCCTGCATTGGGTTTTTCTGGGGACTTTTGTCCAAAAATAATTGTGTTCTATGTGTTTCTATTTTCCTTGCTTATTTTCTATGTTTCAGAATCATATTTAATTGGTGTAACCTGCTTCAGTAATTTACTTCAATGTTTTATGAATAAATCTGAAATAAGCTTGTAATGTAATTTACAATCTAGGTGAAGTAGATTCAATTGGTTGCAGTAGGATTCTTGAGATTGTTAGATCTAGGAATTTTCACAGATTAGATAAAATAAAAAATTTATTGAATGATCGATATAATAATATATTTTGTCTCTGGTATTCTTTGACCTATTACAACAGACCATGAAGAACTCTTTGATATTCTTGCAATAAGAATAAGGAAATCTTGGCTTTTGAAGCAATTGTTTGATACTGCCTTGTTAACTTTCAAACCTCTGTAATTTTTTTGAGTTAACTTCTTTCTAAGAATTTGATCTTCGACCTTAGGCAATTAGCTCTGGGGCTTATTTGGCCCATTCTCATAGACTCTGGGGTTCATATTTCGGTTTCTTCAAGAGTTGTGGTCTTAGGAATAGAACTTAATCCTATTTGGACTAGGCTCTAGAGCCTTCTCAGCTTACTAATGCGCCTTCGTTGTTTTACTAAAATGGAGTGAGGCTTAACTTCAACTTAGACTTCTTCAAGAATGCTTTAGTCCTTTTGGAATAATAACACAACAAACATATATTGGCATATATATGTGGCGATCCTTGTAAACTAGGGTTCCTTTCCTCTACAACAGGGCTTTGGTCAAGCTTAATGATGGGTTACAATTATCAGACTTCAGCTTACCTGAGGATATTTTGTCTTTCTAAAAATCAACTAGGGCTTCGACACTTTACAACCCTTGCACAAACACAAGACATATTCTTCACTTGTTAGGAGGACATGAATATAGGACAGATCAAATATTTTCTTCCTTTTTACAAACAATATGAGTCTATGGGTTTCTAGGGCTAGAGATAGATTAAGCCCTAGATGATAATATGAAGTAAATTGCTTCTTTTGGGCTACTCTTTCACCCAAGCTCTGATACCATGTTGAATTTTAGAGATTTTCTTATCTAATAATTACTTCATATGATTTCTTTAATTTAATCTTTTATTAATTCAATTTCATCATAAAGAAATTGCACAAAGGCTCTTCAACCATAGATAGTAGGATCATAAACATAACCAAAAAAAGAACACAAGAATTTACCCTGGGAAAACCCACATGGGGGGAAATCCAAACAACATTTCCCTTAGAGAAATCATCAAGTTCAACAAAGATACATTAGTCAAATGCAAGGTCAAATAGATAAAAAAAATAGCTAGGTCAAACCTGGGCCAAACTATCTCCTAGTCAAGTCAAGCCTAATCATAATTTTGGTATGCTTCTTCATTCCTAAATTTCAGTTCTGCAACTTGTCATACCTCAGAACAATTCAATCTTGCAATTCGTCCATCTATACCCAAGGATTCAATCTTGCAACTCATCTTCAATATCAAAGATACGTCCCCTCTTTTCAACAGAAACTCGTGTCTCATATAACCTTCTTTTTCAGCCTTAGATTATGGTCTTTTTTTGCCTTAGTCTAGGCTCTTTGCTTGCCTCAGACAAATCCGAATTGCATGAATTTTGAGAGGGTCAAATGGAACATATATATAATATTCATACTATCCGAATGGGTGTCTCTACACTGGGTCTGACTTGAACATTTGAAGGGGCCAACTTGACTAGGAGGAGGCTGACTTGATTTCTTTTGAAACCAAAAATTCAAATTTTAAAATTCAAATTTTCTTCTTTTGAAAAGAGCATGAAGAAAATCCTTTAAAATATTTTCTTCTTTTGGTCCAAGCATGAAGAACATGCTTTTCAAATACATTAAGGATAAAAATGATAATTATGAAGACCAACCATAGCTACAAAATTCAACACATTGCTCTTAGTTCAATAGAGGAAAATTAATGGTAGCTAGTATTGTTAATTGTGAAGTCATTCGGGTTTGCAAATTACTTGAAGGATTGTTTGATCAAGAGTTGGAACCTATAGTCATTTACTATGATAATCAAAGTTATATCAAACTCTCTAATAATCCAATGTTTCATGACAGGTCCAAGGATATAGAGATAATATCTCATTTCATATGAGATAGGGTTCAAAAGGGACCAGTGAAGCCCCAACAGATTCCCATGGGTCAACAAGTTGCTGATAATTTGACCAATCCCTTGGAAAAAGGGAAGTTATATCTATATTGCAAGTTATCTTTATTCGCTCACAGTTGATATTATGCCAATATCGTTCTTGTAATAACATCTTTTCTTGCAACATTGTTATTTTATAACTTGAAGTATCTATTTCTTAGCAAGTACTTTTATTTACATTGAGAATTTTTTAAGGCACTAGTCTACTTCATTTATATTTTTATCTGCCTTATTCATCTCAATTATATTTTTCTTAATAAACATTGCCCATAATTTTTCATACTTGCTCTAATTAACAATCAAGTTACTCTAATAATAATTTTCCTTCCCCTTAAAGTCTCCTAGAAATTGTTGTTCCAACAAGTTTCCCCCTTCCATCTTGCCTTAAGGACTACCCCCCTTGCCTTAGCTAGGAGAGAGTCTAAACAGTGTGAATAGGGATTTAGAGTGACAACCCTTGTTATGAGCATTGTGCCTTAGGTGTACACTTTAGGCAACAACACATTGCTTTGTTACGATTTGTAGATATAGACCAACCCATCCTAGGAGATATTTATGAGAGATGGGATTCCATGATTAAGTCTGTGAGGACCATTATTTTTCAGAATGAGTGCCTTGAGTATGATGTTGAGAAATCAACACCAGTAATATTTAGGTTTTGATTCCTCTTTCTTGATAATTACTTGTGAATTATGTTAGCCTCTTTTACTTGTTAATTATTTTATCTTTCATCAAGCAATTACCAAATTATATGTATATGAAGATCACAATAAAAAGAGTGTCATGCGGAAAGAGTCGTTAGTGCGGACACAACCGACCTCCCTAGAAGCAAAAGCTTTCTAGTGACAAACAAGACAAATAAAGCTACCTTTCTCTAAACATGCATTGCAAATACAAGTAATCAGGGGATCTTTAACATACCTTTAGTCCAACGCTTTGTAGTAGTCCAGCCTCGCCGATCCGGATGAGCTCCTCCTTCTCTTCGAAACCTGCATTCACTAACAAGCCAAAAGATTAAATAGCACCTGATAAGCTCATAAAACAATACATATCTATCATATAGACCAAGGAGTATATGAAACAAACCATGAATAACAATCTGTTGAGAAAAATAAGTTCATTTGCATTAAAAGGTAACAAAAGGAACCATTACAACCTGAGCCTTGGTGTTGTGCAAGTTCCTCCTACGGTCCAGCAAGAGTTTTCCTTTACTTTGATCAGCTCACCCACTCTCAAATAAGGCTAGGAAAGGATGGGAATCTCTCCTCTCAAGCTTTACAAGGGAGTCCTAATTCCAGCAACATCTACCCTTAGGAATGTTCAGCTTTCAACCTCCCCTCCCTCTAGCCCAATGCCTGTATTTATAGTGCTCTAGAGGAAGTTATTCAGGTCCACCATCAATGGGATAAGCCCCTCTTTGGATGGGATAGCTCCCCTCTTGATGGGATAAGTTCCTCTTTGGTAGGGATACATGAACCATCTGGAGGCGCTTCATACACATCAAACAAGCTTCTAGAAGACTCTAGAAATGACCACAAGTAAATTTTTTGGAGTGAAACTTGCGCCTTTTGACCTTTACAGGAGTACGCACCCATTGCTTTACATACAGAGCGTACAAGTACGCAGGTATTGTGAACTTGGAGTGCGTACACGCAGGTAAGGCTAAGAGAAGCTGCGTACCTAGAGATATATAGATTTTTAATGACTTTCTCTCTTTCTTGAAGTTTGACATGGAGAGCAGAGGTATGAGGCTTGCCAAGGAGGATAGTATGATAGTTGATGGAGCCATACTAACTGTAAATAGTCATGGTGACAAATTTTAGTGTAACAGATTGCCCCCTAAAGTGCGAAGCCTGTAGTAGATAAGGGTTTCATATCATCTAGGAAGGGTGAAGTACTTTATCATTTCAAGGATTATCTTGTGGAGAGCCCAGTCGGAACCTGCAAGTATTCAACACAAAATACATATATATGATCATATCATCACTGAGGTAGGCATTCCCATACTCAGATTGAAAACTTTAACTAATTGACTATCTACTGCTCTGATACAGGAATGATTCTGCAGTACATCATAATCATAGACTTTTGTAGACACAGTATGGACGTAGCCATCTGTTTATGATTAGTCTACTGTATAATGAATACAAAACTCCTCGCAGCCTGGATGGTGGAAACTAGATCCAGGGTCTTCATTTATACTTCCCGAACAGGTACGATTCTATCCATGCGAATAAATGAGTTGATGTCGAACATGGTAGAAACCACTTGATTACCAGTCAATGATGTAAACTGTTAACAAGTGTGAGAGAGACCACCATTGATGTCAATGGTTCTCAAAGTACCCAGTACAATCCATGAGATGTGAATGAATGAGTTGATGTCGAACATTTCACGGAATCCTTCGATCGAAAGTCAATGATGTAAACCGTCGTCAAAGGCGAGAAACCTGCCATTGATGCATGCAGACTTCAAGGTACTGACGATTCCTAGGTCATCTTTCTAGAGAATGTGCTGATGTTGATAGAAAGTGACCCGTTGCAGGCAAGCCCACAACACGAAATCATAGATCAAGTTGAAGAAATGTAGCTGTAAGGACTGACTCAGGGATGGTCAAAATGGATGACGGGTATTTTGCAGATGAATGTTTATTGCAGAGACCTCTTGAACACATAACGACACGATAGATGGCTTGGTGACATTTGACCCAAAGTTAATACCCGGCTAAAGACTTTCAATGTGGCTTGATCAACTGTGAGGCAAAGGATTTCCCAACCCAGGTGAGTGAAAGTGTCGTGTTCAAGAGTGGTAATAAGGCTTCTTCTGAGACAACGGATAACAAATGAGCTCATTTTTCTCTCTTTTCCCCCACCATTTCTGGCAAGTACCTCTTTATTTTTTACAAGCTTGAGGAGGATAACATATGCTTGATTATAAGCTCATCCTTCGGATGAGTCCAACTTAGTTTTGATTCGAACCCTAAGAAGGAGTGGTTCGTTCCTGTTTGTAATCGAACAGGTCCTTTACTGTGAAATTTTAACGAGTCCAGTATAGGTGAAACTCGGCGTTTTTCATTTTTAGAGAGTCTGAAAAAACTAAAGAAGACTCCAGGTTGAACTTTTTCGTAAAGTTGTGTCTCCCAAGCCCGAAAAAGTATAAAATAATACCTGAGAGAACTGCTTAGTCTTGCGACCAAGGAGTACTTTCATGATTAGTGCCTCTGACCTGAAAAGTAAAAAGCGATCAAGGACACATCGTTTTATTTCCGTATCGAGTTTGAAACGACAAAAACCCGGCAATCTTTTCCTGTTTTTACGGTCAGAAAAGAGCTATAAGGGGACCGTCTTTTAATTCCATTTTAACGAGTGTAAAAGAAACGCTCGGCGATCTTTTCATGTTTTAGGAGTCAGAAAAGGGCTTAAAAGATGACTCTGACATTTTGGTTCGTGAAAAATGATACTTTTCCTTGAAAGTCATATTGTCCTGAACAAAAACGACACATTACTCATACCTGTTTAAGATAAGCAAAAATGCATTGAGAAATATCCTTCCATGGTGAAAAATAAACAAATTTAGCATTCATTTATCTAAAAAACCTATAAAAATACCTTTTACCATGTCATTTTTACTATTTTACTATTGAGGGAGAGAAAAGGGCTTTTGGCAAGAAACTTCCTGTGGACTTTGCGGAGAATCCGACCGTCGGAATCGAGTGCCGTCTCTTTCAGGTATTTCACAACATCCTCCTCTTTGTTTTCATCCATTTAGAATTTCATTTTAAGCCCTAGTTTGATTTTTTGAGGGCTTTGGGGTTTTAGGATCCGCCTTTCGGGGTACGCAGGTGCCCAACGGGCGACCTGCGTACCCCGACATTTTCGTTAATGGGAAAATGGCCGGAGTACGCAGCCTACCTTCAGAACAACTGCGTCCATACGCTCTGTTTCTGAACGCGGGGTGCGTACTCCGCGCAAAGCAATTTCAAAACCCTAAAACTCAAAACCAAACCATCAAATTTTGATTTAATGAATTCTAATGAATGTTTTCTGGTGTGTAGATTGCCCACCATGCTTGATTGGCGCGAAAGAGAACACAAAAATGTCGATTTGGCCGCAATAGATCATCAACCCTCCATTGATGCTTTGAAGGCATGCGGTCTCTATAAATACTGGGCCATACCTGGCATGAGGGCCCAGGTGCAATTCTTAGAATGGCTGGTTGAAAGGTGGAACGTCCAGGATCAATGCTTCTATATCGGAGGGCACTAGCTCGAGATAGAGCCCTCTGACATATATTTTCTCACTGGTTTGCCTAATAGGGGCGAGCAACTGACTCTGTCCGGGACTAGGCCGGCTGGCCAATCCCTTGCTAGCCTCCGGCTAGAGTGGTGCAACAATCAGAACCAGGAGAAAGGGATAGAAATCAAATACATATCCCTGCCTGAACTTATGGTAATTGCCTTTACAGTTACCAGACTCTGTGGTGCAGCCGCCTTGCACATTGCCACTGGGTCCCAAATGCGGATGGCGATAGATTGCTACCGAGGCACCATTTTCAATTGGCGTGACGCTGTGTTGGCCAATATGAAGGGCCAACTGACTAGGGCAAAGAACGGACAATTAAAGACCTTTGGGTATGGGCCTCTAGTTGTGAGCTTTGCCCTAGAGAGGGTTCCGATGCTGATCCCACAGCATCTCACTGTTCCAGCTGGGCCTCCTCGGGAGCCAAAGTTGATGCGATGGGTTGCGGTGATGGCCCGACATCGTGACGAGGGAGCGGGAGTTGTTCGATTTCCTGCGGGTTACTTTCATTGGTTGGAGGACCAGGTCTTTGCGATTCAGGACTTTCCTTATGCCGGAGTAGATTTTCGCGGTGATCCGGACATGGTTCTTCCACAGGGAGAACAATGGGATGACAGAGGTACTTCATTTTTCACAAGTTTTTAAATCATTTACTTTTTTTGTTTGTTTTTATATCGTCTCAAAACTGACAGTGACAAATTTCAAAATGCAGATGTAGGTCCACAGCGTCCGCCCAATCTCCAGCCATTCGAGAGAAGAGTACTAGTTGCACCAGCACCGGCCCCACAGGATGCAGCCGCAGAGACCTTAGCCGAGCTGGAACAGGACCTAGAGCGTCTCACGGCGGACATACCAGAGACGACTATAAACGATATTCCTATCCGACTTCAGCGCTATGTGGTCGCAGTCCCAGGACCTTTCAGGAGGTTCCTGTGTAGGGTAGCGCGGGCAGTGGTCTCGTATAGAGAGCACCACCAGTGATTGGCTAGTCACTTTTTGTAGACACATGTGACATTTTTGGTTTTTTGTACTTATCATTTTTGCCGATCATAAGGTGTTTTTCAACCTATGATCGAAGACGATGCATATTTTTTGACACACTCCTATCTATATATTATCATTATTACCGGCTTATCTTGTTAAACATGTATGATGAAATGTTTTTTAAATTTACATTTATGATTATCGCAAATGTCTGTCTAACATTCCAGAGGCAATTGCATCTGCTAATGTATTTAATGACCTTGGAATATGCTGATATTCAATGTAATCAAATTCACGTTCCAAGAGGCGCACTCTCAAAAATAACCTTAATAACACTGGATTTCTAATGGCGTATACTCTATTAAGCTGTAATACAACGAGTTCAGAATCTAACCTCACTATCAAACTCCGAATCCCAAACGAAATAGATTCAGATAATAACTCAATCACTGCACTATATTCTGCAATGTTGTTTGTTGTTTGACCGAGGCTCACCCCATGCATAGAAACTAACTCGTCAGAGGGTGAATAGATAACCCAAGCTGCGGAAGAGATATTCCGTGTACTACGACAAGCACCATCAGCAAATCCAATGTACGTTTGGAGAGGCGTCGACATCTGCAATATCAAGAGTAAAACCAAGATAAGCCAGAATAACGACGAAAAACACACTCTCTAAGCTAAGCACACTGTCTAAACTAACAAACACACCAGCTAGAAAGAAAAATTAACCTAACTGAATCTCCATACCCACCATTTAAGCATAATACCTCTTTAGGTAAAGTCCATTTCTGGGCTTACCCAAAGAGTCCCCATCAAAATCTACCAGCTCATAGGCCCCTTTTGCTAGCTTTCGCTTGATAATGTAGGGCCCATGCCACATAGGAACGAATTTTCCAGCACCTAATTTATCGTTAGCTTGATCATATAATAGCACTAGGTCTCCTTCCGAAAAAATACGAGGGGTCACGTTGCGATCATACTGAGCTTTCATCCTTTTTGCGTGAGTCTCGATTGCCAATGTAGCATCACGTCGAGTCTCATCTAATTTAGCTAAGTATAATAGACGCTTCTCCTCTTCGGAAGTAGCTGGAAGAAATTCGACAGCCATTTGAAGTGATGGGATTTCGCATTCAATGGGCAACACTGCTTCCAAACCATAAACTAGTTGGAAAGGAGTGAACCCTGTTGATGTTTTCACTGAGGTTCGGTGTGCCCAAAGCGCTGAAAATAACATGTTGTGCCAATTCGACCGATGAATACCAATGATTCGTCGGATCATGATAACTAGAACTTTGTTGATGGACTCAACCAAACCGTTTGCTTGGGGATAATAAGGAGTAGAACTATCATGACGCAAACCAAGCTGGCTTGTAAGTTCTGTCATCATAATGTTTCGAAAATGGCGCCCATGGTCAGTGATTATCGCTTGTGGGACACCAAACCTAGCAATAATATGATTGAATACGAAAATCGCAGCTGTCTTGCCGTCAGCCTCGAATGTAGGCATCGCCTCGGCCCACTTAGTAAAATAATCAACCGCAAGGATGATATACGCATGCCCCCCAGCCGAGTGAGGGTTACATGTAATAAAGTCGATACCCCATTTAGCAAAAGGACCAACGGCAATTATAGGGTGGAGAGGAGCAGGTGGTGCGCGCATCTTGCGATCAAACACTTGACAGTTGTGGCATTTTCGGACCGCAATGATACAATCTTTAAACATGGACGGCCAGAAGTAGCCAGCACGCAACACCTTCTGAGCTGTGGCATACCCAGACATATGACCGCCACACGCTCCAGAATGACAGTCATTCATAACCCTTTCTGCCTCTTCATGAGTTAAGCAACGACGAAAAACCAAGTCCGCCCCACGACGATAAAGAGTATCTCCAATAATTTTGTACTGTTGGGACTGGAATCGAATTTTTCGGCGTTCCGAATTTGAAGCTTCGGGCCGAAAGGATTGGGTTTGGAGATAGACAATTATATCCCCATACCGCGGATCTAAAGTGCTGATGAGAAATAGAGATTCGTCCGCAATGGGTTCCTCTACCACAGTTTCCGTGTCAGCACGCGGGAAGTCACACATCAATTCCGCAAAAACTAAAGATTTCTTAGACTTAGATTTTTCAAACTCCAAGTCGAACTCTTGCAAGATAACAATCCATTTAGAGTACTTGCCCCCTAGCAATTGTTTAGTCAAAATATAGATCATAGGGTTGCAATCCGAAATGACTGTAGTCTTACGGAGAAGAATGTAATGACGAAAACGATGGACAGCCTGAATAGCTGCCAGGGCCAATTTCTCCACATGCGAATATTTTAGCTCAGTGGGATTTAACGTCCGACTAAGATAATATATTACATGTTCCGTTTTGAATTCATCTTCCTGTACTAAGACCATTCCAATGGTGGAATGAGCGGCGGCGAGGTACAAAAAGTAATCTTCGTTGTAGTTGGGAGGATGCAGCAATGGTGCATGGGTCAACGCGTGCTTTACCGCATCGAAATATTTCTGAGCTATCTCATCCCAAGAAAATTGAGAATTTTGTTTCAACAACCGGGTAAAACCCTTGGTAACCTCGGCGTAGTTAGGAATGGATCGGCGTAAAAAGTTTGCTTTCCCTTGCAAACTTTGGAGTTGGCGCAAACTCGAAGGAGGAGGCAATTTGATGATAGCTTCGACCTTCGAGGGATCGACGCGAATGCCGGCTTTTGAAACTACAAATCCCAGAAATCGTCCCACTTCGATGCAGAAGACACATTTGTGTGGGTTCAACCGTATACGATAATGCCTACACCTCATAAAAATTGCTCGTAAATGGACAAGGTGATCAGATCGACGTAAGGAGTGAGCGGGCAAATCATCGAGATACGGTTGCACAATGTGCTTGATGTCATGAAATGCATAATACATCGCCCTTTGAAAAGTGGCTCCGGAATTCTTAAGCCCAAAAGGTAGTTTGCAATAAGCAAATGTCCCCCATGGACAAATGAAAGCCGTTTTTGGTTGATCGGCAGGTAGAATATTGATTTGGTTGTAACCGGAAAAACCGTCCATAAAGGAAAATATTTCACTGCCGGCACAATCATCAATTATTTGATCGATATAGGGCGTTGGATAGTTGTCCTTGGGACAAGCACGATTGATCTCCCTATAGTCGATACATATTCTTATTGTTCCCTGCTTTTTATTAACCGGAACAATATTCGATACCCAATCCGTTAACGGGATCGGATAAATGAAACCTGCTTTCAACAGCTTCTCAACTTCTGCTTTGATTGCAGCCGCTTTCCTAGGGTGTATCTGACGCAGACGTTGCCGAACGGGTTTAGCGTCCGGGTAAGTCTTGATCTCCTGAACAACAATGGAGGGATCAATTCCTGGCATTTCCTCATAGGACCAGGCAAACACGTCGCGGAATTCCTGAAATAGGGCCTTGTATGTTTGAATTTCGTCATCTGAACACGAGGCACCTATATGAATGTATTCAATAATTCCAGGCTTCACTGAAATGTCAATGGGAATAGTGCGAGAAACGTTTCCCAAATTCAGCTCCGAATTAGGATGTTTCATTGGACTCTGAGCGTCTTTGACATATTCAGCTGTAAAGATTGATGAGAAATCGTTTTCAAAACGATCATCCTCAGGTAAAAACGAAGATCGATGATGGAGATCTTCCCATGGTAAATCGTCTACGCACAGGATTTCACAAAGTTGTTCGTCAGATGAGACAACTTCGGGAAACGTTATTAACTCCGAGGTTGATGCGAAAAGAGATTCCTCACGGACCACATTCATCTGGTCGATTTGGGTTGAACTTGGGTCGGAAAAAGACTGCACGGGCTTATAAGCAATTTCATATGGACTCAAAGGCATTGCATCACCGAATGAGTCTATCTCAGATTCAGATGGGACAATCCAAGGATCATCGTAAATAATAGTGTCTGAAGTAATCATATGAATGGTTGCGAATGAAGGGTCTGCGTTGATCGGAGGAAAAGGAAAAGTTCCCAGTAAACCGGAATCTTTAACTAATCCTACGCCAACATCCTTATAAGGGATAGTCGTTTTACCGACATGCTGGATACTCTCTGAAGAGGCTGGGTCGGATGAAAAATAAGCTAGCTGGTCTATTGTCACGATCTTGCCATTATGTGGAAACTTTATGACTCTGAAGACCGATGAAACGACCGCTGTCATAGCGTAAGACCAACTTCGACCCAAAAGAAGGTTGTAGTCTAGAGGGGCATCAACCACCTCCACATCTAGACTAACGGTTTTTCCTTCAACCCCTATAGGCAAATCCTGTAAAATGCCAAACGGATGGAACCCACGGCCATCAAAGGCCTTAAGAATTGTCGGGGATTGGTTCAGCGAAGGAGAACCAAGCGATCTCCAACACTGAATTGACATAACACACGTGGAAGCTCCCTCATCAATTACAGTCCGATGAATAGGCCTGTTTTTGACTATCACTGGAATATGGAAAGCCATCTGATGAGGGAGACGCGGTGTACTATTTTCTAGATCAAAGATTATCAGGTTCGGGTCCTGAACATCAACAGCTCCTATAGCCGACAAAAGTAATTTTCGCTGTGCTGGGCATGATTGCAGCACTTCTAAAGCCGACATTGCTGAGGGTGAAACAGCTAAATCCTCAACAATGTTGTAATTCTGAGCTGCTCTCGCATGTGGATTGAAAGCAGACCTTCGAAGTACACCCTTGGCAGGCAGTTTTATTACTAAGTTAGGGTTAGGTTTCTCGATCTGTAGTGGATCGGAACCGGGAGCTGAGGTTGATGGATTTGAATGAGAAGATTCTGCTTCTTTCGATCCATCAACAGGACTTTTACTACCATAATCGTGAGATCGAGTCGCAATCCTTACATGAGACATCATCAATATGGGTTCTTCAGTGGCACTCGAGGAAGAACCTATCATCTTACTCTCCTGCTTTGGAAATGGATCTTTCAAAACAGCAGGAGTTGAGGAACCTTTGACGATTTTCACAACCTCCGCCCGATGGGGGCAATCTCTTGTAAAATGATCCTCTTCACAAATTAGACAAGGATATTGAGGTTTGCTCTTTTCGTCATTGGATTCCGACTTTTCTATTTTCTCCTTTGGAGTCTTGTCTGCTTTACCCTTCTTCTTACCCTTCTTCTTCCCACCATTTTTTGATTTAGCCGTAGATGACTCTACAGCGTGAATATCGGCGGAAATTTCAGGAGAAGACTCTCCTGTCGGGGAATCTGGTAAGGTTATAATGGGCGAAGAATTCTTTGAAGATTTCTTCTTAGTTTTAGTATTTACCGAACCAATCATGCCATCAGCAGCATGAGATCCCGAAGGAGCAGCAGCGATTTGATTTGACTTTGGAAGATCTGGGATCTTTTCATGTAACGTACCTGACTGAGTGTAAACTAAGTCAAGGTACTGCGCTTGAGCAATTACTTTCTCTTCAGTAACTACTCCGGCCTTAGCTACATCTTCAGTAATCTTCGGTAATAATGATTTAACAAACCATTCAGCTAAGATTTGGTCCGGAATAAAAACTTTCACTAATCGCCGTCGACGTCTCCATTCATGTATATGATCAGAAATATAAGTGGACGTCGACTGTTTTAGTGAAGTTAGTAGCTCCGTGCCATTATCATATCTGACCGGCAACTGAAAATGAGTTAGGAACGAGGTAGCTAACTGACTAAAATTGTAAAAAGAGGCACGTGGTAACTCAATGTACCACTTGGCCACGAGACCAATGAGCGTACGCTGGAAAAGACGTAAGCGGATCGAATCATCCGAGATGGAATTTGAAGCACACCAGAGGTGGTAAGTCATCACATGATTGGACCTATCCTCTCCAGACTTACCTTCGAACTTGGGTATATCACTGGGAAACTTATTTGGCATTGGCAGCCAGAACGGAAGATATTGTATTGGATCATTCGTTAGGCATGACAAGTCTGGTAAATCCAAAGTTGCGATAAACGGTAATTGCCGATTAGGATCCCTAAAACTCTGGGTCACAAGACCAGTCCCAGGAGGAGGATATCCAGGATAACTTGGAATAGGAATCGCATTCGGGATATTATATCCTCCTGGAAAACCAGGATTAACCGGACCGTACTGGGGTTGCTGAGGTTGTTGATAAGTGTACCCAGGATACGGTTGATACTAGTAAACCGGCTGTTGGACAGCAGGCCCGTATTGGTACTGTCCCTGGTACGGTTGATAATCAAATTGTGGTTGACTAGTGACAACCGTACTTAAACCAGGTTGTCCTACAGGCATCTGAACCGTAGTTTGAATCGTAGATCCAGACAATGGTAAATATGTCTGAGGAGTAGTTGCAGAGACAGTAGAAACCGGAGCTGTCGATACTCCAGAAGCAAGTGTGGTGGAAGGAGCAGATGTTGCGGTAGTTGCAGCAGCCGTTGTTTGAGATGGAGTACTAGGTGCGATTGGCGGCTGAGTAACTACCGAAGTTACAGAAGTTTGAACATTAGACTGGACCGGTTGCTGGGATGGACCAACAACTAAGGGTTGTCCAGCTTGAGATGACAACTGTATACTTGGCTGCAATACCTGTTGAACTTGCGATGGATCCCACACTATGTTCATTCCGGGGTATTGACCCATGACAGGTTGAAGATATTGAGATCCATAACCGGATTGAGGATAGGATTGATAACTGAAAGGCACAGTTCCCATACCTTGAACATATGATTGACCTTGAGGTGGTTGACAACCTTGACTCGAGTATTGACCTTGAGGTTGATAACCTTGGGGTAAATACTGATACTGGGGTTGACCTTGACCTTGAGGTTGATACCCTTGAGGTTGATACCCTTGAGGTAAATACTGATACTGAGGTTGACCCTGGGGTACATATTGAGGCTGGGGTTGACCTTGAGGAATGTATTGTACTATGGGTACATACTGTCCTTGAGGTTGACCCCCAGACACAATTTGTGTACCTTGAGGTTGCCCCCCAGGCGTTAATTGAGGCTGCCCCCCAGGCGGTAATTGGCCACCTTGAGGTGGAGAACCGGGAACTGAACCTGACATCATGTAAATGTCCCCTACACCCAACGGTTTATTACCATTGTTTCCAGCTAATAACCCATGTTCAATGGGTTGAGGAGATGCTCCTGCAAAAGTACCAGAAAGTGACTGATACCCGGAAGGAACAGAAGGACCGTCGTACAAGAAAGATTCAGGAGATTGAGTGAACACGGACGACTGACCAGACATATTTACAGGAGTATAAATACCTCCAGGTGGAAAAGGAGTTCGAGGTGGAGAAAAACTTATCCCTGAGTTGTCTAAATAATTGGTTAACGAAAGGTACCAAGTAGTACTTCTAGGAGGACTGTAAAAGATAGATTCACACTCTCTTAGATCAATAGTAGGTTGATCTTCAAGGATAGATACGCCTAATTCTTCCTCTGGAGCAAGTTCTTCAATAGCTATCAAACCAGCAGGAATATTTTCGGTGATGACTCTTTCTACCCTAGGTGAATCAGGTGCACTAGAAGTTGGAGTAACAGGTTCAGATACTTCAGGTTCTTCGCCTATATCACTAGTAGATGAAAAACTACCAGCAAGCTCGGAAACCGCAACTGCTTCAAGATTATAACCTGTTTCTAGACCTTGGTAATCTGGATGGACTACCAATGACGATTCTCCTTCTTCAGGTGAACCTACTTTACTGCCACTAGGAGTTACAAGGACCTTTAAACCTTCGTAATGACTCGGGACCTCTTCAGGAGGTTCGCTCCGCAATCTACGGGACTTCCTCAACAAATCGGCCACGGTAACAATCTCAGAGACTTGCCCCGAAGTCTACGGGACTGTCTCGGTAATTCAGCCACAGTTAAAAACTTTTAACTACTGCACACGCAAACAAAGTAAAATCTCAAAACAAACCACCTAAAGTCTCTAAAGAACCAAGCAAATTTGAATCACACGCCTAAAGAATCTAGGGCGTCAAACCATGCACAAACAGTAGCCTTCCGGACCAAAAACACTAGTTGGAGATGAAACCCAACATCGCCAAATTCAGTACAGAAGTGGTGGGCGGAACAGTTACCCCGGCAACCTGCTTAATGAATAGACCGGCACAAGTTCCTCCACTTTAACCGTCTCGAGTGAAGTGAACCCCCCGGAAAATCCAAGTGAGTCTAGCCGACGTCTGCTCCAGGTACAGTGGGATCTTCCCTCCACCGTCACCTCGGTAGAATCCTAAAGATAATGGTCACTAAGGTTACCAACAGAAACAAATGCACCTGGGGGAACAGTCTACACTCCGACAGCACGCAATGGCAGAGTATCAAGCTCAATCCCCTTGCCGGCTCCTTGACAATAATCCAAGGTTTACCGACAAGTGACCCCTGGCTCCTTGACAATGGTTAATCCGAGGTTTACCGTTTGTAATACGTGCGTGTCTGGCGTCGTTCCCAACGAGGGAGGATTGATCCCCTCACTGGTTCGGACACAAGCTCGTGCTTCTCCTTTAAGAGGAGCTTTCCCAGAGTACAAATGAAACAATTGGATTTATCCTACCACAAGATGAGCTACTTGTTTGGTTTTGCTGTCTTGGAGAGTTAATTACTCTCCTACTCCAAGACACTAGCCTGATCTATATTGGTGTTTCAGAGCCCTAGTAAATAAAAGTTACTAAGTTGATTTTACTTTAAGCGTTAATTTTATGGTTTTTCTTAAGGACAAAAAGGTAGTGGAGATGAAACTGATGGTGTGTAGACTCGACCGAAATCCACTAAAAAGATGCACTTAGGATGATTTACACTAATTTTTCTTTTTCAATGAATTTCCTAGCTAAGAGAGTTGGAGAATGCAAATTCGAAATAAAGACAACTTTCTTGGCAATGAAAAACAAAAAAACAAACTCTTTATCTTTTCAAAACATACAACACATGACCACTATTCACTTCATGAAAATTCCTTTTTCTTTCAAAGACACAAATGCTACCAAAGCAAACTTTCCTTCAAAAGATATTTTTGTATTTTTTCCTAATTAATAAAGCATGTAAAAATTACTTTAACAAAAATCAAAGTTAAAAAAGATATGGCAATCAAATCAACTCAATTTCACTCAAAAGCAAATCTAAGAGAAATAAATATAAAAGTAAATCTAACGAGTCAAAAGCTTACTAAAGATGATTCCTGGATGTTTTACTCAGTCAAAATGTAACTAAGGACTAGTTAATGCAGAACCAAAACTAGTCAAAAACAAAATCAAACTCTTTTTGTTCTTTTCTCAAGAATAAAATTCAAAGTTCAAACAACAAACTTTTTCGAGATTCGCAAAGAGAAGACACAAAGGTAGGTCTCTCACAAGGGTGACTTCTATGACAGGCCCGACTCCTAAGAGGACTGAACAAAACCAAGGAGATCCAAAGTTTGACAACCTCTAACGCCAAAGTCACTACAGGACCAGTTAAAAATCAAACCCTAAGGCAAAATCCCTATGAATTTCACTAAAACCCTCGACACTGACGAAACAAGCTTAGGTGAAGATTTATGGCAGAAAACTAGTGGATCTGGGCAGAAAAACAAATTAAAAACCAAATGTAAAAGGCAAAAAGAAGGAAAATGAAATTTTCTTAGTTTTGACAGGGGTACGCAGGCGACCTGTTTGCACAGGTGCGGGTACGCTCTGTGCACAAAGCGACAGTGCGTACAGGTACGCACTGTGCTCCACTCAGAGGCTGCGTACTTTGAGCAAAACAAAGAAAAACTAAAATCTAATTTAACCCTAAGCTAGCCCACCCAAACACACAATCAGACAGCCAAAAACCAGAAAACAAATAACTTTTCTCAGATCAAAAGTTCATACAAAGGAAAAAACATTCACATTAATGGATTCCCCAGTGGAGTCGCCATTTTGTCATGCGGAAAGAGTCATTAGTGTGGACACAACCGACCTCCCTAGAAGCAAAAGCTTTCTAGTGACAAACAAGACAAATAAAGCTACCTTTCTCTAAACATGCATTGCAAATACAAGTAATCAGGGGATCTTTAGCATACCTTTAGTCCAATGCTTTGTAGTAGTCCAGCCTCGCCAATCCGGATGAGCTCCTCCTTCTCTTCGAAACCTGCATTCACTAACAAGCCAAAAGATTAAATAGCACCTGATAAACTCATAAAACAATACATATCTATCATATAGACCAAGGAGTATATGAAACAAACCATGAATAACAATCTGTTGAGAAAAATAAGTTCATTTGCATTAAAAGGTAACAAAAGGAACCATTACAACCTGAGCCTTGGTGTTGTGCAAGTTCCTCCTAGGGTCCAGCAAGAGTTTTCCTTTACTTTGATTAGCTCACCCACTCTCAAATAAGGCTAGGAAAGGATGGGAATCTCTCCTCTCAAGCTTTACAAGGGAGTCCTAATTCAGGCATAATCTACCCTTAGGAATGTTCAGCTTTCAACCTCCCCTCCCTCTGGCCCAATGCCTATATTTATAGTGCTCTAGAGGAAGTTATTTAGGTCCACCATCAATGGGATAAGCCCATCTTTGGATGGGATAGCTCCCCTCTTGGTGGGATAAGTTCCTCTTTGGTAGGGATACATGAACCATCTGGAGGCGTTTCATACACGTCAAACAAGCTTCTAGAAGACTCTAGAAATGACCACAAGTAACTTTTTTGGAGTGAAACTTGTGCCTTTTGACCTTTACAGGAGTACGCACCCATTGCTTTACATACAGAGCGTACAAGTACGCAGGTATTGTGAACTTGGAGTGCGTACACGCAGGTAAGGCTAAGAGAAACTGCATACCCAGAGATATATAGATTTTTAATGACTTTCTCTCTTTCTTGAAGTTTGACATGGAGAGCAGAGGTATGAGGCTTGCCAAGGAGGATAGTATGACAGTTGATGGAGCCATACTAACTGTAAATAGTCATGGTGACAAATTTTAGTGTAACAAAGAGACACAAGATGTAGGCCCACATCCAGGGCAAACCCAATCAAGAACTCTTCCTTCGGTACATTCAATTCAAGGTGAGACACTTCCAGACTTCTTAGACCAAGAAAAAGACCTCCTCCAATCACCAAGTCTACCCTTCTCTACAACAGATGATCTTCACAAAATATTCCAAGCGACAACTCCCCAGCAATAGCTTTAGTTTATAATTTCGTCCCCCGAGCACCAGAAATTCCACCCCAACAACTGCCTAGAAACTTCGATTTAGGTCTTCCCAACAAATTCGTCCTCTTCCAGCTACTTCGCACTTTTTCTACTTCTCTTGCTTGAATGTTATGAAACCAGCTCACAAAAAGATAGATCAACACCTTTGAATTCAGCCTCTTCGAGGGGGCAACCTCCTTTACATTACACAAATGAATGATTCTTTGATGATTCAAATGACAAAACCTCCTTTTGCTATATAGGAGTCTAAGGAGTCACAATATAACCCAGCCGACCTAACAATAATAATATAAAGGCACAAAAATAACAATAGAGGGATTCTATGGGGCACAGTAATAACAATATGGGGACAATAGGGGCACAACAATATTAATAAGGGATATAACTACAATAGTAATGGGGTAATCACTAGTATTATAGGGACCTAACATGCCCCTCTCCTTCAAAAAAGTGTTGTCCTCAACGCTTGAGTAGCTCTGGATGCTTCTGTATAAAATTCTCATTCTCCCATGTGGAATCTTCAGCGGATAAGTTCTTCCACTTGATGAGATACTCCGAAATTGATCGATTTCGTAGCTGTCAAGTTCTTGTTTCTGTGACTGCTTCCGGTTCCAATATAATTTTTCTTTCCTCATCAAGTTCTGGCAATATTGTTTGAACTGGGAGCTTGTCGCCTATAACCTTCTTTAAACATGAAACATGGAAAACTGGGTGCACTTGAGAAGTTGTAGGAAGCTCCAATTTGTATGCCATAGTACCAATCTTTTGCAACACCTTGTATGGACCATAATACTTTGGTGATAATTTATTATCCTTCTTAGCTTGCTTGAGGGACATTTGTTTATATGGTTGTAACCATAGGAATACCCAATCACCTACATCAAAACTTCTTTCACTGCGATGTTGATCTGCCTATTGTTTCATTCTATTCTGCACCAACACAAGGTTATCCTTTAAGAGTTGGAGGACTTGTTGTTGATGCTCAATGTGATGTTCCAATGCTTGAACCTTAGAATTTTCTCTTAAATATGATGTGATGGATGGTGGCTGATATCCATAAAGTGCCATAAATGGGGTCATTTTTGTTGCTGTATGGAAGGAAGTGTTATACCACCATTCAGCCAGAGGCAACCATTTGACCCATTGTGTCTGTTTATTAGATACAAAGCAACGAAGATATCCTTCCAAACATTTGTTTACTATCTCAGTTTTCCAATCAGATTGAGGATGATAAGATGAGCTATGAGCTAACTGAGTACCGAGACAAGAAAATAATTCTGTCCAAAAATTTCCAGTGAAAATGGGATCTCTATCACTTACAATAATCTTTGGGTTTCCATGTAGCTTTTGAATTGTTTCCATAAATGCAGTATGCATACTTGGTAAGTCTATCAACTACCACCATGATGACACTATTTCCCTCAGACTTGGGTAAACCTGTGATAAAATCCATTGAAACCTCCTCCCAACGTTGGCTTGGAATGGATAAAGGTTGTAATAGACCTGGGGTCTTAATTGTTTCAACTTTGTTTTGTTGGAAAACCAAACATTCTGCCACAAACTTTTGAATATCCGATTTAAGGCCATCCCAAAAAAATTCCTTCTTAACCTTGTGGTAAGTTTTTAAAAATCATGAGTGCCCTCCTAAGGGAGAAGTGTGCAATTCCATAAGAATATTTTGTTTGAGTTTGGAATTCTTACAAAGGTATAAGCGATCTTTATACCATAATGAATCATTTTTCCAAATAAATATATCAAATGTACTAGAATCTTGTTGTAACTTTCGAATAAGTGCCCACACTTCTTCATCATTCTTCCATTCCTCCCTTGCTTCATTTATCCAATCTGGTTGGATAATAGAAAGGACGCACAACAATGCTTCCACATCCTCATCCTTTCTTGAGAGTGCATCTACCACCACATTTTGCTTCCCTTTTTTGTAGATGATTTCAAAGTCATAACCCAACATCTTTGTGACCCACTTTTGTTGCTCTTCAGATGATAATCTTTGTTCTAAAAAGTATTTAAGGCTATCATGATCTGTTTTTACCTTGAAGTGTCTTCCCATTAGGTAGGGTCGTCATTTCTTAAGTGCATGTAGTATTGCCAACATTTCCTTCTCATAAATAGCTTTGTGTAAAAACTTTCCCTTGATTGGACGACTTTCAAAAGCAATGGGTCTTTCATCTTGCATTAAAACAACACCAATTCCATTTCCTAAAGCATCACATTCCACAATAAAGGTTTTTGTGAAGTCCGGTGTAGCTAAGACCGGTACTTGGCACATTGCCTCTTTAAGATGTTCGAAGGCCTTTGTTGCTTCTGGAGTCCATGAAAATGCCTCTTTCTTCAATAATGTTGTTAGAGGTGCTGCTTTTTCCCATAATTCTTCACAAACTTGCGATAATACCCTGTCAACCCAACAAATCCTCACAGATGCTTTATGGATGTGGGGATTTTCCATTCCTTAATGGTTTTAATTTTGCTAGGGTCTACCTTAACTCCTTCATGAGATACAATATGACCTAGATATTCCACCTCTTGTACTCCAAAGAAACATTTGGATCTTTTTGCATATAATTGTTTCTCCTCCAATAGTTGTAGCACCCTATCAACATGTTCAACATGATCCTCCCAATACTTGTTGTAGATTAGTATATCATCAAAAAATACTAACACAAATATTCTAAGGAAGGGTTTGAAAATGGAATTCATCAAACCTTGAAATGTAGAAGGTGCATTAGTAAGGCCAAAAGGCATGACCAAAAATTCATAATGACCCTCATGAGTTCTAAATGATGTTTTCAGAATGTCTTCAGTCTTCGTTCTGATTTGATGATATCCTAAACGAAGATCCAACTTGGTGAGGTAAATTGATCCATGCAATTCATCCAGTAATTCATCAATGATAGGAATGGGAAACTTATCTTTAATAGTGAGCTTGTTGCGCTCCCTATAATCCAGACACATGTGCCATGATCCATCCTTCTTCTGCACCAATACTACTGAAGTAGATAAAAAACTTTGACTAGGTTGAATTATACTAGCCTCTAGCATTTCTGCAACCATACATTCAATTTCACTCTTTTGGGCATAGGGATATCTGTATGGCCTGATGTTTGGAGGAACAATTCCTGGAATCAGATGAATAGCATGGTCATGATCATGAATAGGTGGGAGACATTTGGGAGTCTCAAATACCTTAGAATGATTGTCCAATACTTTTTGGAGATCTGGAGAAATAGATGAATTCGATGTGGAAACATCTAGCGAACATAATTGTGCAATTACACCTCTTTGTTCATTTTTTAGAAGCTTTGTCATACTGTTAGAGATAATTATCTTTCCTGGTTTCCCTGCAATACCCCTTAATTCAAATTCCTTTCCTTCAACAAGAAATTTAATGAAAAGTTCTTGAAAATTAAAAGCTATTGTACCCAAGGATTATAGCCATTGGACTCCTAGTACAACATCAGCACCTCCCATTGGAATGGAAAGCATTGGGCTAGTCAATACATATTCTCCCATGGATAGCTTGATATTATAGCACTTTCCAAAGCAATTTATTGTTCCTCCATTTGCAACCATCACTTAACACTCCGGTGCTGGATATAGGAAGCAATTCAATTCTTTTGCTACCTTACAATGAATAAAAGTGTGGGTATTTCCTGAATCAATCAACACTATTACCTTTTTCTTCTTGATTTGTCCTTCTATTTTGATGGTTTGAGGAGTGGTAATTCTAGCCAATGCATTACAAGATATGGTCGGATTCATTTCTTCTTTATCTAGGCTTTGTTTCTGGAGTATATCCTCTTCTTTTGACCTTTCTTACTCCTTTTCTTCTTCCTCTTCACAATCTATGTAGAATAATTTCTTCTCAACACACTTATGAACTTTATTGTATTTGTTATCACAACTGTAACAAAGCCCTTTTTCTCTTTTTTCTTCCAATTGTTGTGGTGTCAACCTTATAGGTTGTGGAAGACTAGGGGCAACAACACTTCCATCTTTATAGTTGTGAGTGGTATGCTTCCTGGTTACCATAATTTTGCTTTCCATTTTTCTTGCTAACCTGAATGCCTTCTCTAATGAATCAAGCTCCCAAAGGCGAACATCATGTTGGATATTATCCTTTAAATTCCCTATGAACACATCAATCCTATGCTCCTCTGGAATATTTTTTACCCTTATGTTCAATTTTTGGAACTCCTCAATGTGCTCCATTATTGAACCCTTTTGTTTGAGACTTATCAATTAGCTAAAAAAAGTGTTGCTTTTTGTATCCTCATAATGTGCTGTCAATTCTTCCATAAAAATTGCCCAAGTGATAATTTGTTTACGAGAGCAAAGCCATTGATACCATACAAACTGATTGAGTTCCAAATATAAAGTTGCAATACGTACCTTTTGTGTGTTTTGCACATTATTGAGATCGAAAAATTGCTCCATCTGTAATATCCATGTTGCGGGATCCTTGCCATCAAACTTCCTCATATCGATTTTTGGAATATGGTGGGTCTTCGATCCAAAATTAGAGTCTATGAAATCATGATTAACATTTATTTTGTTCGCATCATGAGTTTCCTTTACTACCCTTTCACCATCAATATGTATTTATTTTAGAAAATTTGTCAAATCTGTCTTCAAATCGTCAATCTTAGCTTCCATTCCCTTTATCTTAGATTCCACGCCATTTATCTTAGCTTCTGTTAGCTTTTGTGAGAGTGAAATTCGTTTCACTTGGTCTTGTAATTTTGATATATCATGTAGCATTTCTTCCTCTTCTTTACGAGTCATGCTAGAGATTTTAGGTTACTTATTAGGTGTTTGCATTTTATTTCCTTGGGGCATCAGTTACCGATAATAATTCTCTACTATGCCCTTTGAATTCCTTCAAAATAAATTTTCAAACCAAGCTTAAGAAAAAATTTAAAAAAATCTACACACCTTTTTTCACTTTGTAGGAGCTCGATATTGCCTCTGATGTATCTCTGTAATTTCGGATCATCTAGTTTTGAAATTGCGACTTGCAGTAGCCCTCTGTGTCCTCTTTCCAATGCCACCAGTCTGATCCCAATTGGATTCTCCAAGGAAGAGTTATGCCAAATCTCCCACAGTGACCTAATTATAGACTAGTTCAGTAGAGCGAACTTGTATGACGTGCCATGTGTCCCTGTTTCGACCTTTGGCTCTGAAAAACATATACAAGAAACTACAGTCTATCCTCTTTCTATACCTTCTTACGAAATTTCAATTTGATGCTCAGAGAGAAAGTTATGATGATTTTCCTTAGGTCACATGTTTGGAATGTAATTCAAGAGTCTACAAAAAGACCAACTTCCTCAGATCATATCTCTGCAAATATAGTGTGAAAAGCTCCGAAATTCAGACCCGAGTTTCAGTGCGATTTGGTCTCAAATGGGTTTTTTTTTTCACTTCTGAAACATCACAGAAAAAAGTTATAGCAAAAATGCCACGATGACCTATTTGGAGCAGTGAAACCCTAGAATCCAAAGCTCTGATACCAAATGTTATGAAACCAGCTCACAAAAAGATAGAAAAGATAGATCAACACCTTAGAATTCAGCCTCTTCGAGGGGGCAACCTCCTTTACATTACACAAATGAATGATTCTTTGATGATTCAAATGACAAAACCTCTTTTCTCTATATAGGAGTCTAAGGAGTCACAATATAACCCAGCCAACCTAACAATAATAATATAAAGGCACAAAAATAACAATAGAGGGATTCTATGGGGCACAGTAATAACAATATGGGGACAACAGGGGCACAACAATGTTAATAAGGGATACAACTACAATAGTAATGGGGTAATCACTAGTATTATAGGGACCTAACATTGGATATCGAGCTTGTTGAGTGAATTGCTCTCCAAATGAAGCCGAGTTGCTCAATATATATGCTTCTTGTGAGGTTAAATTTCCCTAACCTAGGTCAACTTGATGAGGGCAGGGCCAACTTGGTGTGGAGGTGGCAAATGATAATTTTGACTCAAAAATAAATCTTTTTACATGACACAAAATCCCAAGAAGGGTCTAATAAAAATGACAATGACCCTAATGACTTAAGATAAACCCTAGAAGCCTTCAATGGAGGTTTTGACCTAGAAAATATTGAACTAAGAATGAAACTTGTGATTTAATAATTCATTTTATTTAATAATAAATTTTCTTTTTGACAAGTACAATTATGAAGATTGAAGCTAGTTACATTCTTCAACACTCCCTCTTAACTAGGGAGGTATTCATAATTACATATATGCAAGTACATGGAAGATTTCAAAATGATATGAACTACGAAGAGTTCTAGCACACTTAGTGTTGCAGACTAGATACCTAACCAGGGCAATATATCTGGGTGGGACTAAGATGGACTCAAGCTTTCAGCTAGTCTAGGTACCATCAAGCTTACTTACTAACCATCAACCTAAGGATTTAGGTGTGTATCCAAGGTCAAAGCTCCATGACCAATGCCACCCTCCCTCTTCGGGATCTAGACATCAACACCTAGGCCGACCTAATTTCCCCCCAATCATCCACCATTAGATGCTTGGTCTCTCCCTAATAAACTAGATATATCCATTTTTCCAAGCATGCTTTCCAAGTGTTCATCCTTCTTTATGGAGAGGTTTACCTATTCAAACACAAACCCCAATCAATAGTAGACTTTAAAATATAGATATACAAGTAAACGACAAACATTCAAGGTTCTCAATCATCTTGATGCCACTTAGTAATTCATATTCAACTATTCAGACGATTTTCTTCTTTCATTTTCTTTAGTAGCACCAAGATATCCTCAATGCACTGCAAATTGATTCATTCTCTAATTTCTTGTACAATGTATCCATCATGACTATCATAATATTCCCTCCCTCTCAACTGGGGAGATGTACTCTTTTCTTCTAACCATGCTCCCTCTTAACTTAGGGAGATCATCAATTTTCTTCTTCTAACATCAAAGAAGCTTCAACCTTTCACGACTTCACCAAGGCCATCTTGATCATAATCATCCTTATCGCTTCCTTCATCATGCTCATTATTATTTTTCAATTACGAATATCTCCAACATCTTGAAGATTATGTACCTGCAAAACTTTAATAACAAGTACAACAAAATACATACAGAAGCATGAGGTTAATTCTGTCAAATTCTTATAATGGAAGCATCAAAGCATTCAAACTTTAAACATCAAATACCTAAACCTAGTTAGGTTAATAATTGATATGAGACACATCTATTTTCATACTAGACTTCAACTTCTTACTAGGGTTTTGTCATAAACCCTAGATTCCATTTCAAGACACAAGGCCTTAGATTGAAAATCAAATAATAATCCAATCACAGTACTATACATATAAGGTTTCAATAATATACTCTATGACAAACTCTACTAGGGTTTGTTCCAAACCCTAGATTTTCATCATCAAAACTAAAACATATCAATAATATCATCAAGTCCTAGAATATTAATCTCTATTAGGGTTATACAGACCCTAGATTTCACAAACTAAAATATGAGCATCAACAATTAGATCAGCTTACTCACATATACATATCTAAGATTTAATTATCACATACTAGCATTTTACAACAATATCTACTAGGTAAACCCAATACACAAACATTAATACATCAAAGTTAGATATATAACAATTTTCACCTAGACTAGGGTTTCTATCAAATATATGAACATACACCTAGGACATCATTCCTGGGATCTTACTATAACTATTACAAAGGTTTTTTTAATAAACCCTAAATCACCAAACCCTAAAGATCTAGGGTTTCAACACATGATTTAGACATTAACAAGAAACCCTAAAGGGCTAGAGTTTCTAACATAACAATATCAAAACTTAAACATCAAAAGAATAGGATTTCTAGATTTCAACAACAACCCTAAGTAGGCTAGGGTTTCATAATCAATATTGACATACCCTTAGCAACAAAAGGCTAGGGTTTTATAGTGAACCCTAAAGGTTAGGGTTACACAAGAATGATCAAATAATATCACGAGGGTAGATTCAACCTAATTATTAATCACCCTAACAATAATATTTTTGATTCAAACCCCTAGACATAACAATGTCAATAATGTAAAGCAAATTTCAAAAGGGAATGAGCATACCTTTTCTATGAAGATAACCTTGTAACAAAATTTGTAGTTTAATACATACCTTGAGTTGTTCTTTAGCAAACCTTGTAGGACATCATTTCTTAAAATATTCCCTTTGCAACATAACTTCTTCCATGCTTCAAGTCTATCGTTTGAAGTCTCATCCATAACCTTTGTGTATTCTATAATCTTTCATACTAAGGAAATTACAAAGAGAAGGTTATTATCATATAATACAAAAAAATCTTGATATGAGAGAGAAAACATAACAAAGGAAAGAAGGAACAAGATACTTATCTTTTGGTAAAATGGTGGACTCTCCCTCCTAATCTAGTCCTTATGCATTCTTCAATGGTTCTATTATTCCTTTTTGGAATTCCATTCTACTGGGCATTGTAGCGAACAATGAGCTCTCTCTTACTACTTACTTCTATACATTATGCAATCAATTATTTTGAAGTGTATTCCCTTTCATTGTTGGATCTCAAAGTTTTTATATTTCTTTCAGTTAAGGTCTCCAATTCGGATCTAAATTCCTTGAACTTTTCAAATAGAGCCATGTCTTTCTAGAGTTATCATCAAAGGTAAGTCACATAAATATGACCTTCAAGAGATTTATTAGACATTGGCCCAAATGCATCAGAATGAATGATATCTAAGATCTCCTTGTATTACTGCTTGTAAAATGTTTCCTTGTATTATTTCCCAAAGAACATACCTAGCATACTCCTTCATGATCTTCCTTGATGTTGGGGATGCCCTTTACCATTTGACTGAGGATATTATCTTGTAATGAATATTCCCATATCTTATATGCCAAAGTTTGATAGGATTGATCTCCATGTGAACTAGGGCTTGAGGATATGGTGTTATAACTCTATGTAGTCTTCCTTCACGAACTTCATTATTCTTTGCCTTTTTAATACTTGAATCCTTTCCCCAAACCAAAGCTTTACCATCTACAAAGACAACCCTATCTCCTATATATTCTAAACAATAAATGGAAAGTAAATTATTTTTCAAACGTGGGACATAGAGAATGTTGTTGAGGTGTATGTTTGCTCCACTTTCCAGCTTCAATGGTGTAGATCCAAGGCCTTTGACTGCATAACTACTGTTGTCTCCTAGCTCTAGTTCATGAGATGATGGTTCCCTTATAGAGTATGAAGTTGTCCACTTTCTCCTGTCATGCCTTGATGCTCCACTATCAATGATCCATGTGTTGTCATCATTAAGAGTACTTGTAAGTGCAGCGAAGAATCCTTCACTCTTGACTCTCCGAAATAGATTGTAGATGATCCTTCCAATCCAGCTTCCTACAATTCTCATGATATTGATTCCCATCTTCAAGTAACTTGCCATAGAGGGAGTAACCTTTTCTTCCAAAACTGCTTTTCCTTTCTTCAAGTAATTGCCAACAAAGTGATCTTCAACCTTCTTTGACCTTAGCTCTAATACCATGTTGAGAAATCAATACTAGTAGGATTTAGGGTTTGATTCCTCTTTCTTGATAATTACTTGTAAATTATGTTGGCCTCTTTTACTTCTTAATTATTTTATCTTTCATAAAGATATTATTAATGAAGGCCTTCTTCACCATCATATAGAATATTCTTGTTAGCAGGTGGAGCAAGAATTAAATGCCTTTGCATTGCTTGGCTCACTCATTGAATCCAAATACTACAACCATGAGTGGCTCAATGGTGGACCTTCACATAAATTCCCTCCTCACATGGATGGTGAGATTTCACATGTTAGGAAGGATGCATTGAGACCTATGTTTCCCATAAACGTGGGTTTGGGGACGCGGACAGGGATGGGCATGGGTACGCCACTTTTTGAAATAGGATACGTGGGTTCGTCAGGGATATATATATATATATATATATATATATATATATCTTATAATTTATAAAATAATATATATATATATATATATATATTATTTTATAAATTATAATATATATTAGTTTGTATATCTTCCAACTTTAAACAAGAAAAATAAAATATTTATGATTCAAACTTTAAAGATTTAAACATGCACATTATTGAACATTTTCCATTCACATTGAAATTTCAAATTTCTAGTTTGATTTCAAGTTCATATTGGAGTTTACAAATTAATAAAAATCATGATATATGTTCATTGTCATACCACCATCAAAATTTTCCTTAAGGCATCTCTAAACTAAACTAGGAAATTTCAAAACAGTGAACAATGGCTTCCTCAAGCCATGTCATCAACATCACTTAGCTCTTCAGTCAGTATGCCCTCTAGGTAGGAATCACTCTCATATTGAGGCTCCTACTCATCCATAGCAACTGGAGGTAGCTCAATAAGGCCATCTGGTTGTATCTCCTCGTCCACACACATAGAATCATCAATGTATTAGTACCATATTTTTAAAGGACCCTCCTTGTACCCAGGGTGTTTTCGAGATATGAGACGAAGTGTGCTATGAATGAACACCAAGTTCTCTGCCTTCTTTGAGCCCAACCTATTTCTCTTTACTCAATGGATAAAGGCATAAATACTCCAATTCCTCTTGCAAAATGAAGAACTAGCTACCTGAAATGTTAGGGGAAGCCCATTAAATTAATTAAAAAATTAAAAATAAAAACTAAAATAATAATTTAATACAGAAATTGAGAAATAAGACGAAGAACTCCAAACTACCTACCTTTCCAAGTAATTGTATGACAAATTACTGTAACTCAAGAGTATCAACACCATGAAGCCACCACCAATAAATTAGATCCTTCTTCTTGCATCTATTAGCCAAAGATGCATGTGAACCAAAGACACCTCGACCATGTGAAAATTGGGAAAACTGAGATTGTATGTCATAGGTTTCTTATGTACAACCACAAATTCTCTTGATAGTGGTCAAGAATCCTTTGAACACTTCTCTATCCTGGGAAGGAGGCCTCCTTCCTATTGTGGGATCATATTATTTTGGATTAACTGCATAAGCTACCATATGAAAAGGGGTGTTCAATATATTCCACCACCCATGTATAAACTCTTTCAGTTTTGGCCATAAAGTAGGATCCTTCCTATTTGTGATGGTTTAAATCCTCTCACACATGGAGTCCATGTTCTCATAAATCTCACCTAAACATGGACCATCCATGTCTACATAGCAGATCATATCACAAATGGGTTCTATAAATTCCACAAAAAATTTGGCATCAACCCAAAAATTATCATCCAAAATCAACCTCTTCACCTCCAAAGTTGCATCTGAGGTACATAACCTCCACTAGTCTACATGTCACTAACAACTCTAGCAAATAAAGTCTCCATCTCCACAAGCCACCTAAGTAAAATGTAATAAGTTGCAAATATGGTATCTGTTGGTTTGAGAAGCTCCATTTTGGCATGCTTGTGATAAATGGCTTACGATTGATGATGGTTGCATATAAACATTTGAATTTTGGGACCATTTTCAATTAATACTTGAATCCATTCAATTTTCTCAATGTCCTTAAATGCATTATTCAAATAATGCACTGCACATTGTGTCCAAAAAATATGCATGGGTACTTCAAGGAACAAATTAAAATATTAATAAATCAAAATGTTTATTGTTAAAAATTAGAAAACAAATCAAACTTGTAATCAAAATAAAAAATGTAATTCATGTAATTTAAATATAAAATAAATCAAATTTGAAATTTGAAACTTGTGAGTGGTCACTAACCTGTACTCCTTCTGAACCATTGCCCTTGATGCTTTTCACATTGGAGCTACATCAGTAATAACTTGGACAACATTGGATGGCCCCACCTTTGCAATGACATCACATAATTGTTCTTTCAAGAACATAGTGTTCTTTTCTTGACCAGAAAAATCAATGCATGCAAAATTTGAGGGGCTAATGTTCGCCCACTGGGCTAAGTTTCCATGATTTTTCCACAAAAAAGATTCGCCAATTTCCAATTTTTATAAAAGATGATTCGCCCAAATTTTAGAATATAAAATTATTTTACCTTAAAAATCACCAACATTATATGGAGACTATATATATAAAATCATTATAAATTTAAATAATTTTACAAATATATCAATAAACATTTTATAGTTTGCATATTAGGGATTAGTGAGATTTGCCAATGTCTTTAAACTTCAAGAAAATTTTCCATCCTTAAAATTTTCCTTGAATCAATGGCCCTGAGAAAATAAGGACCAAACAGAGAAGAGACAATGATGTTTATCAATGGACGATTCCTACAATCATTCCATCCATCCATGACAATTGAGCATCCATCTAAAATCCAAGATGACTTCAAGGGTACCATTTTCTTCTCAAGACAAGCTTTCTCCTTGTCCACCAAAACAGTTCGGAGTTTCTAATAACCATACACTTTATACCATGGAGGTCCATCATTAATAGCATGAACCATTTGTTCAAAATAGTTTGAATGGGATGCATTGAAGGGAATGCCACATCCAAGAAAAAAAAATTCTATTGCAAGATCAATACTCTCCTTTCCTTTCACATCAAACATGTCATAAGGCCACCAAGTTTACCCTTATTGTGTGCATGATTGTTAGTGATTTTTGATGCTATATATGGCACATGCTCATCACCAACTTGAACTTCATCATCAGATGATAATTCTTCCTCATTGGAGTCACTATTTTTATTAACATTACGACATTGTTTGGAGATTTCCATACCTACCTTACCATCAGCCCTTTGTTTCTATCTTTGTGCACTAGGGAGTCTAGAGGGATCATTTGGGTCTCCAATGAAAACATCGACACCCTTCCTTGATATCTTCATAAAATGAACTTTAACTCTAGTATATCTCTCTTTCCATTCGAGCTTCCAGAAATGACATTTTATTGTTGTTGTCCCCCCAACACCCTTTGGAGGTTTCTTTCTTTCCACATATTTCCAAAATGGATATTGTGGATTTGATGAAGACACTGTTGATTTTGGAAATTAACCAAAATGTCAAATTTTAAAATTCAATATAAGGACATTTGTCATTAGAAAATTTTAAAATTAAAAATTTGAAAGGAACAAAGCTATATATCCTAAGTTGGATTTTACTAGCTTCATTGATATTAGTTTCGAGAAGCCATATTTTTGTAGGATATGAAGGATATAGTTACTACTAGTGTGTTTTAAGTTTGTTGTCATAGAAAGTATTGGCAACTTGTGTGTTAGCAGTTGTAATTTTAGTGTAATAGTCAATTTTTGTGATTGCTATTTGAACTTGTTCTTTTTTTCCTGAAAATTTTAGTTTATTGTGTGATGTAGATCAAGCCTATTAGTGCCACCTAATCCATTACTAAATTCGATTTTTCCTTCATCCAGAGTGTGGAGGTAGGACTAAGTCTCAAGCCTTTCTTTTATTTGAAATTGAAATGCTTATTGATTTTTTAATTTTTGAGTTGATTTTTAATTTTTTATATTTTTATCTCCATTCTTCAAAGTTAATACAGAAACAGAATTTAATATGGATTGTTCAACGTGAATTGTGAACTTGTGATAGACTTGACAAGATGTATTTTATTTTAGGCTAGTTCTCATGCCTTAAAAGAGTTCTATGAATGTGGAGTTATGGCCACACAGATGTAAAAAGATAGGAGAGGGGCTTGTTTCTCTACGTTGTGTACAAAAATAGGCAACAAACTAACTTCAAGAAACCACGTTGGAAGCAAAATGGAGTGGAACTGTGGAATACTTAGCCCTGTGTCCTACATAAGCAATTTTTTTTTTTTGTGGAGATGCTTTTTCCATGTACCATTTTAGATCTTTTAATAAAATTGGATCCTTTTATTTTCCATTTTTCTTCAAGTTTTTAGATGGTGTGTGTTGACCTACCGCCTACACATACCTACAGTTAGTGAGAAATGCCTTTAACCCAACAAGGTGTGGTTGGTGGCAAGGAACTAAGAGAAGGGGTTGTCACCTATTCCCAACTTTCTCTGTTTAAGCTATCTCCTGGGCTAGCTATGGGGGGTGGTCCCTAAAGGAAAACTAATTTGAAGATGTGAGGTTTCTTGGAGAATGTTAAAGTGAAGTGGATTAATTTTTAAGATTACAAGCCAATATGAAAAGAATAGCTATTATGCGAACATCTGCCTTTAGGAAGGAAACTTGTGGGAGGTTTCTTTGCAATCTGAGCTAGGGTTGAAGTTAGGGTTGTATCGTTGGGTACCATGGCAAGACGCGCAGGGGGGGGGTGTTGCTCCCTCCTACAGTCAAATAGTGGCTGACAGAAGCAAGGATGTTGGAACACATTGTTTTAAGAAACCTATGGAGATGGCAATAGAGGCTATTAACATGGAAAAACTGGGAAAAAACAGACCTCATGAACAGGAAGGGGATCAGCAGGAAGCCAGTAGAGAGAAAAGGACAGGGGGCAGCAATCAAAAAACTGCTTCCATGAGCACAACTGGGGTTTGAAAACCCAAGTCGACCATAATTCCTTGGGTCATTTTAAGCGACCCATCACTACAAGCGCACAGAGATCACATGAAAAAATATGCAGTTATATACAAATTCATGGGGATATGGCCGATAGAGAAGGCACTGCACGTATGGATTAGGAGCCACTGGAAACCCAAGAGGGAAATAAACCTTCACCTAGGATCCATGGGCTTCTTCACGATGGTTTTTACAAGCCTAGAGGACAAAGGCAGAGTGTTCGAAGGAGGACCTTATTTCTAAGCTGCTGCAGGCCTCTACATGCGATCATGGATGATGAACTTCGTCCCAAAATGCGAAACATTCACATTAGTACTAGTATGGATTAGACTCTACTCCCTTCCTCTAGATTATTGGTTGCTAGAGTCTTTGAAGACAATAGGCAACAAACTGGGGAATTTTATAAAGATCTCAGATGCGACTCTGAAAGGAAAATATAACTCCTTCGCCCGGATATGTGTGGAAATGGACTTATCTAGGGCACTCCCAGATGCGATCATTTTAGAAGTGTATGACGAAGAATGGGTGCAAGTGGTGGAATATGAACATGTCCATTTTAGGTAATGTAAATGCCATGAACATGGATATCTATACAGAGACTGCCCAACAACAAAAAATGGAAAGAAACATTAAAATCAGAACAGATAAAAATCCTGAGGGTTTCACCAAGGTCGGGGGCAAAGGGAAAGGCAGGAAGTGGCAACAAAAGAATATTGATGAGGATAGACAACCGAGTCAAAATGGTTTCAAGATCCCAAAAGAAGAAGATGGAAACAAAGGAACGAACCAGGAATCAGAGATCACTCCTACTGAGAAGGAAAGGGATGCAAGCATGGAAAATATGACAAAGAGCAGCCAGCAAAAGGAGGATCTTCCAAGCAGTATGGAGATAAGTAGGGACCATGAGATGACACCAAGTGAGGCAGGAACGGAGGACCATAAACTGTAGTAGATTCTAGAAAGGGAGAATTTAGATCTAGAGAAGTTTATGGAACAAGGTATCACCAAAGGAGTGGATTCCTTGCCAAAAGAGGATTTTGATAGGGTTCAACAGATCTTCCTCTGGAGATCACAATCGAAGGACTCTAGATTCAAAAGAAATCATGAAAGCTAGGAGCATAAGAGAGTCAAATTGATGGAGGACACGCAGATACAATCTCCCAAGAACCCGGGTAGGAATAGAGGAAGAAAAAGACAGAATGAGCTACTAAACGAATGTGGGAAACTCATTATTAACTCAAGTAAGATGAGAGATCTCACTAGTTATTCCTTTACAAATATTTCTTAATGAAGCTTACAACCTGGAACATTAGAGGTATAGGAAGTATAAGGAAACAAAGAAATCTTAGCAGTAGAATAAAAGAAGAAAAACCAAATATGGTTTTTATTCAGGAAACAAAATGCTCGATGGACAAGATTAGAGAAATACATAACAAATGGTTAATCAAGTATGAATATCTAGAGGTCAAAGAAAAAAACTTAGTGGGGGGGATTCTTACGCTCTGGGATCCCCGGAAATTTGGAATCCCGGATGCTGAAGCGTCCAGGAACTATCTTTCTTTGGTGTGCCAACCTTTAGGGGATCAGGAGAGTTACATGATCATAAATGTCTATGGGCCTCAAAAGCAAGAAGAAAAGCTCAAGCTTCTCACAGTCCTTGAGGAGCTAAGAGCGAGACACCCTGATGTGCCCTGGA
Organism: Pinus tabuliformis; assembly: GCA_031772625.1. Taxonomy (NCBI): domain Eukaryota; kingdom Viridiplantae; phylum Streptophyta; class Pinopsida; order Pinales; family Pinaceae; genus Pinus; species Pinus tabuliformis. The sequence goes on from CM062811.1 coordinate 103,184,145, forward strand.
TTATTGTAGGAGATTTCATTACGATCAGACCTCTTATAGAGAAGAAAGGGGGTATCAGACAACTAGGCAGAGACTCCACTGCCTTCCAAAACTTCATAATGAACATGGGGTTAGTGGACACTGAAGCTTCAAATGGCACCTTTACCTGGAACAATAAGAGAGGACGGGCTTCTCAAGTCGCCTCTAAGCTGGATAGATTTCTCATCTCAGAGGACCTCTTTTTGTCAGGCCCTGCCACGTCAACTTCTATCCTTCCCTTTAGAGGCTCAGACCATTGGCCTGTACAACTTTAGGCCACTTTTATGGGCACACCTAGAAATAGACCTTTCAGGTTTGAAAATGTGTGGCTCTCTCACCCTGAATTCATCAACAGTATTGACACATGGTGGAGAGAGGATCTGAACATTCAAGGCACTAAAATGTTCTTGCTCTAGCAGAAACTCAAACACATCAAATCCAAGCTTAAAGATTGGAACAAAAAGGAGTTTGGTATTATTTTCAAAGCCAAAAAAGAAGTTGATCAAAAACTCCAGGAGATCAATCAGATCATCACCACAGATGGTCTCACTGAGGAGCAGAAAAATCTAGCTGATTCTCTTCAGAAAGAATGGGAAGAGAGATACATGCAAGAGGAGATTTTCTGGAGACAGAAATCGAGGGTGTAGTGGATTAGAGAGGGAGAAAGAAACATGAAGTTCTTTAATAAATCTACCATAGATCACAGGGCACACAACAAAATCACAAAACTCAAGGATTCTCAAGGGATAGAGCTCGTCTCTCACAAAGAAATGGAATCTGTCCTTGTTCAACACTTCCTCAACATAGCAGAGGAGCCTCTCGTCGATAGATCTATGTTCATCAATAATTTCACAAAGTACATCCCTCAACTAGTCACCAGAGAAGATAACCACAATCTTAATAGGCCAGTGTCGGAAGAGGAGGTCAATGATGTGATCAATGAAATGCAAAATGGCAAAGCTCTAGGCCCGGATGGTTTCAATGTGGACTTCTTCAAATCCTACTGGAAAACAATCAAACATGATATCCTTGAGGTGGTGGAAGACTCAAGAAGATCCAAATCGGTTCTGAAGGCTCTTAATGCCTCCTTCATAGTTTTAATCCCAAAACAGGAAAAAGCCATGACTCTAGATGGTTTCAGACCCATAGCTTTATGTAATTTGGTGTACAAAATTATTTCCAAAGTTATCGCCAACAGTCTCAAGCCCCTTCTTCTAGCTGTTGTCTCAGAGGAGCAAACTGGCTATGTGGAGGGAAGACAGATTCTCAATAATATCATCCAAGCTCACGAGGTGGTACACTCTCTCAAAAGCAATAAACAAGCTGGTACAATCATTTAGCTGGACCTAGCAAAAGCTTACAATAAGATAAGTTGGTCTTATATAAAGGTAGTACTAAGAGTTTATGGCTTCGACCACAATTGGATAAAATGGGTTATGGCACTAATATCCACAGCCAATTTTTCCATCTTGCTTAATGGCACTCCTTCAAGAACATTCATACCCTATAGAGGTCTCAGACAAGGGGATCCACTCTCTCCCTTCCTCTTTTTTCTTATGATGGAAGGGCTAGGCAGAGCGATTAAAATAGCAAATGTTGAAGGAAGAATCCAGGGTCTCAAACTTACCCTGGATGGAGCGGCAAATACTCACCAAAAATTTGTGGATGACACGATGCTGCAGGGTATACCCACAGTTAGGGAAGCCAGGGTGATCAAACAAATCTTAAATGATTTTACTATGGCGGTTGGCATAGAGGTAAGCCTCAACAAATCAAAAGTTTTCTTCTTTAACACTGACACTGCTATTCAGAGGAACATCACTAGAATTCTTGGGTTTCAAAGGGACCAGTTACCTTCCAAGTACCTAGGAATGCCTCTTACAAACAAACCTATAAGCAAGGGAGTGTGGGAGCTGATAATGAATAAGCTTCAGGACAAGATCAGTAAATGGACATGGAGGTCTTTAAATTTGGTAGGACGCCTTGTGCTCACACAAGCTGTCTTGTAGGCTATTCCCTTTTTCATGTTCTCAGCTCTTCCAGCTCCTAAAGGAGTTATGCAACAGATCATGAGAATTCAAAGGGATTTTCTATGGGTCAAAGGGGAAGAGAAAAATAAATGGGCTTTAGTATCTTGGGACAAGATTTGCAGACTCAAGTCCCATGGTGGGTTGGGGCTTCACGACCCTGAAACCCTCAGCAGAGCTTTGAGAGCTAAACTTTGGTGGAGGTGGCTCAAGGAATTGGCAACCCCTTGGGCCAAGCTCTGGAAACAAAAATATGCAAAAAATTGGCAGGAGAGGCACCACATCCGAATGTCAGGTTGCATTAAGGGCTCCCACATTTGGAATCTTGCTTGGGACAATATATGTATTGTCCAGCAACATAGTTTCTAAGAGATCTAAGCTGGGAACCTGGCACGATTTTGGGAGGATAACTGGCAACAGGAACCCAATTTGTTTAAGGATGAATTAGTTGCTTTCAAAAATGATACTGACAGCAAAGGTTTACTTATGGTAAGTGACTTCTGGGATCAGGTGAGGAACAATGGTAAATGGAGAATTTGGAAGGATTTAGGCCACGGTGAAGATAGCCTTTTGAAGGCCCAGGTAGATTCTCTTACTCAGGATTTGGAGCAAAGGAAGATTTTGGTGTCCTCCTTGTCTGACCATACCGAAGGAAACTTTAACCTCAAAGAAGCTAAAATAATAGTCATAGGGTTTAACGACCAAAACCATGATCAGGTATGGAAGAACCTTTGGCAAAACCCTCACTCGATGAAAATAAAGTTGTTTATTTGGCTTGTTCAACAAAAAAAAATTCTAACTTGGGAGAATCTACTAAAAAGGGGTTTTGTCAGCGCATCCAAATGCCCTCTATGTGGCTCACAAGAGGAGATGATGAATCACCTACTCAACCTCTACCCTTTCGCATCCACTATGTGGGATTGGGTGGCTTCAGCCTTTAGGTATACTGATTGGGACAAACTCAACATCACCAAAACTTTGAAGAATTGGAGGAAAAACTTCTCAAGCAATGAAATTGTAAATAAAGCTTGGACTTTGATTCCAGGCTTTGTCATCTGGGATGTTTAGAAAGAACGCAATGGTAGGATTTTCAATAGCAAGACAAGAATGCCCCAGCACATAATTACACAAATTCTACGACATCTCAGAGAAACAGTCAGAGGTTTGTTGTGGAAACTTCCGGAGAATCCTCCTCTGCCCTAGGAAGCTTGTATTCTACTGCAATTGGGTCTCCAGACAATAGTCCCACAGGGCATAAACAAGGGTGTGAGCCAAACAAATGCAAGTATGGATATTTGGAAGCCTCCTCCACATGGCTTCCTAAAAATCAATATAGATGGAGCATCCAAGGGCAACCCAGGGTTAGCTGGTTTTGGGGGTGTTACAGAGATGAGCAGGGGTGCATAAAGGAGATATTTTATAGTCACTTGGGGAAAGGCACTAATAACATGGCAGAACTCATGGCCTTAGAGCAATGCCTAGAAACCCTGGTCAATTTAAATTCACAAAATGTCATCATTGAAGAAGATTCAGAATTGATTATCAAAGCGGCCAATAAAATGTGCAATGGAACAGCACCGAAAAAAGTTTCGAAACACTAGAGGCTATCACAGGTCTTTCACTGTATTCACACCCACCTGCAAACCTTAAGAACCGTCAACATTGTCCATGTGAAAAGAAAAGAAAATATGTTAGCTAATCATCTGGCGAATGAAGGAGTAATTAGTAAGGGAAGTGGTACTCGGCACATTTGGGAGTCGATACCCCCAGGCAAAATGTGTGATGATTGTCTCTATCAGGTTACCAAAGATATGGAACACTTCCAGACCTTCAGCGGAGAGAAGGAGGAATACTAGCGAAAGGCGAGAAGAGAGGAGATCCTTGGGCTGCAGTCTCTCCCAATCAGTAAAACACAAGGAAAAGTAGATTGAAGAAGTGAAGTGGTTAAATAGTTCCTGGTGGAACAGAGGTTGTGGGTTGTTCTGGATGAGTTGCTTCAGGAGGGTTTCAAAATGAATAGTAGATCTTATTCTAAACACTGGAGGATCAGGAACAAAGGAAATGATCAGGAACAATAGATCGACAGGATGGACTGATGGTGCTTAGGAGAACTGCGGAAGAAAAATGCTGCTTAAACCATTCGTTGGTTGAATGGCTGCAATCCGCAGGTTCTTTTGGCCTCAGTCATCCGATGGATTTCGGTCCAGAAAGAGATCGAATGTTAACCACCTGGATGGACCCGAAATCATATAGGTTGAGGAGCTCTAATCCTTTTCGGGTCCAGATTTGTGTTATTCATCGTGCTAGTGTTCAGGCTGAAATCATGGTGGACCATGGGATTAAACAGACTTTGATCGACAGTGCTGATTCTCCGTGCAGCTCTTTTGATTGTAGGATTTGTGGACCATTGGCTGGGAAGTTCGTTTCGATGGTGGGAATTGCACGTTCCGGTTCGGGCTTGGGGAGTGGTTCAGAGAAGATTGATTGGCGCGATTTTAGTATTTTTTTGAAGTCCGCTGGTCTTCGCAGTTTGTATGAGAAACTGGTGAATAGAAAGGAACTTGTTCCTTAGCCTTGTGTTGTAGAATTGATGTAACCTCGCGAAATATTGTAACCTCATGAGATATTGTTTGATCTTGGGTTTTGTTAACCCTATTAATGGTAAACCAGCAACGGGTTTGTCTTGTGATGGCAAACTAGCAATGGGCTTGTCTTTGCATGGGTAAAGAAATGTATCATATGTATTACACGTTTACGGTTAATAGAAGGTTCCACTCTTACTTGACTAAAAAAAAGTTTACAAGCCAATATGATGTGAGAAATATAAAATGAGCTAACCATTAAAAACCATCAACAAATGAGATGAGCAAAAGCATATGAAACCAATTCCATTTAAATTATTGCTCAAAAATGAAAGATATTTGCTTAAAATAAATTAAACGCTTTCAAATAAAATTACAAGTAATCCTGAAAGTGAAACAAGAAAATGTTAGCACAATAAAATAATCAAAACAATATATAAGGAGACCTCCAAGATATATGATCAATTGTTAAATCAAAGCGTACAAGGATATCTTGCAAAAGAAAAATAATTAGTATTCTACTTGCAAAATATAAATAAAATAATGCTTGCCAAAACAAAGTATTCAATTCAGCAATGACAAGTAAAATGACCAATTGCAAGTAAAACCATGAGATGTGTTAATATGAAATGCACCTATACTAGATTTGGTTGCAATTATCTTGATTAATTTTAATCTAAAATGCCTAATCTAGATGAGAAGTCCTCCGCTTGAGCTCTTACCAAAAGGTAGAAATTGGGGTGACAGTGAAAAAGAAGGGCCAAGGACATGGCAGTGTCATTAACGATACCCGTCCCTTGAGTCTTACGAGCCAGTGTGTGCCTTCATTCCTACAAGGGGACAATCCACCTTCATATTTGCAGAGTCACAATGATTTTACCTTACTTCGTACCAAATGGAAGAACTTTACAAGAAAGTCTTTTTTCCCTATGATTTCTATCAACCAAGCTTATGCTTGGAAGTTGATTTTAAATGCGCAATTAAGTTAAGATGCCTACTATGATATGAAAGTAAATTTGCAAGTGCTATGTAAAATATAGACATGCTTTAAACACAAGATTGCATAAGCTTTATAACATGTAAATTTGTGAAGTGAAAGTATTTGCTTTGACTTATGATAAATTAATGATCCACCAATAGAAAACTTGAAACTTATGAGAAATTGATTTGCATGTAAAATAAATGGCAATGCTTGTGAAAAATAAACTCAAGATTATACTCAAAATAGCTTTGCAAAATAAATAAATAACTTGAGAGATTAACTTGACAATAAACAAATGGTTTCTTTGGAAAGTGAAATTGCCCAAATACACAATGCACCAAAACTTAAGATGTGAAATTGTTGCACAATAGTGAAGCATAAGTGAACTTTAGACGAGACCCAAGCTAAAATGTATCAAGTTAAAGAGATGCTTGCATAAAAATGAATTTCTATGAAATTAAGTGTAACTTGTGACTTGTAGCAATAAATGTAAATGGCAAGCAAATTGTAGTGAAATTTTTGCAAATTAAGTGAGATGCATGGTTGTGTTAATTAGCAAATTGAAGCATGCATGTAAGTGAGAAGAGAAGCTAGAATTAACAAATGAAACCAACCTCAAGTAATATCCCAAAGTGGAGAGATAGGGATGCCAATGGGTAAAACCCATGCTCCCAAAAATTAGAAAAATTATTAATTAAATTACAAGCAGCAAGGGCTCATGAAAGCCATCTCCAAACTCAAGGAAAACCTTTTACAATGAAGCTTTTATACAATAGACATTTCCTTGATGAATTACTACTGCAAATGAAGCCAAAGAAAGATCTTGAAATCTGAAACTTTAAAGGGCCACTTTAGATACAAAATACTAGATTTAGGAAAAAGAGGAATTTGCACCAAAGCAAGAGAGGCTAAGCCTCTTTAAGCCCACGGCCAAGAGAGAGAAATGCAGCCTCAAAATGGAACTTGGTCTTGCCAAAGAGAGCCTCAAATGCCCACGACCAAGAGAAAAATTAGTCTTGAATTAAGGGCCCAAGGTTCTACGAACAACTTGTTAATAGTTTCAAATGATAAATCTCGCAAGATGTCACAAGAAACAAGTTAGAGAAGGCTGAAAAACAAACCAAGTGTTAGCTATGAAATTATTCAATAAAATTACAAATTTGTGTGTACAATATAATCTACAAAGGCTAAGCTAAAGAGTATGAGTAAACTCTCACCTTTGCTTAGCTATGATTTAGCTTTAAAATAGCAAGATATTAGCAAATGAAGCGCAATATTTGATAAATAAATATTGAATTATGAAGAAATATGAGACCAAAGCTCAAAAGAAATCCCTATAAGACAAATTCGAATGATAAGACTTTGGCAATTCACAAATGTGAGTTCTTCTTGAGTACTTTCAAGAGTGGGTTGGTTCGCCCGAGAACTTCCCCTCACACTTTAAGCTTGATCAAAGAAAAATTGTCTGCACAACTTCATATGAACAGATTAGATCCACATGGGCTTAATAAAATGCAATGAAGAGAAAATTCTAGAGATATATTTGACATCGACAAAAACATTTCTCTATCTAAAACAAGTAGATAATCCTTATATTAATGTGAGATAACTACATATCAACATAACTTGCAAAACATCATGGAAATAATAACATAATGAAACAAGTAGAAATATAAGAGAAAGAATATCAAAAAGTTACCATACACAAGGAGAAAAACACCTCAAATGTAACCCCAAAGTCATTTGTATTAATTTGCAAAGCGTGTACAATCCAGTAGAGTATCCTTAAGCATAATAGCTTGTATTCCAGATTATACAATAAGAGCCCAATGGGTTTCTTTATACAAAAATAGGAGGAAATCTCAATGTTAAAGCCAAATGAGTGGAGAAGTGACAATGCCAAGGAAAAAACGAATTTGCAAGTGGCACCAAAACTGACCAAGTGTAACCAACTACTATAGGTGACGGCCAACAATTTTTTGAGTTTAATGTGAAATTCGTTTTCCTTATTTGCGCTGCCAAGTGTGATGTGTTGGAGCTGAAAAGGGGATCATATCCCCACCAAATATTCAACCATAGCCTACGTGAAGACACCATTGTACATCAAACTCAATCTGCCCTCCCTCTCTGTGTTGAACTATTGTAGAAGCTGCTAGCGTGTAGAGTGAAGTAGTTGTTCGTAAATGCAGAAGTAAGAGAGTTGCGTACATGTGGTAATATGTGGAGACATATCGCCATGATTTTCTCAATTAAATCTTCCCTCAAATCCTTTATGCGATATGCTGATTTGTAATGTGTGCATTTCCCTTTGACTGCGTGGAACTTTCTTTCAACATGTGTGTATTTTCCTCAAGTGTTGGTTGATTTATGCGTAGGCTATAGTGAGGTGGGGTCCTCACTTTACTAAGGTTTAACTTTATATGCCTTCCACTTTAATTTCACAACATTTGATTTAATATTAAACCAAAAGCTGAACTTTAGCTATACGTTGTATTATGAAATCAACTTGGAACTTTGTTTGACTTAACACTTGGCACATTTGACTTAAGTTGTACCTTCTCAATTGGGCTCCACATGTCTCAACATATCATCTTTTACCTCCCTATGAACTTCCATGTCACCCTTGGACTCTTTTTGACTTTGGAAAAAATAATTATTTTTTCCAATTATTAATTTTTTGAATTTCTTCTCATTTTTGCCACTGGCATTAGGAAAATTGGATTTTGAGGGACTATAGGTCGTTGTTTTTACCCTAAAAGTGGGTCTTAAAATAATTTTGGGCCTTTGAGAATGAATTTAGAGTAGTCACATGCCCTAAACATTTCTGAATACCACTTATTTACATCACTACATATAAATTAATTAAAAAATCTCGTTTTGCAAGAAAGTTTTAATTATTAAAAAATCCTACTTAGACCTAGTCAAATTTCAGGAAATTTCAGAGATGGCCTAGCATGGTAATATACAATGACTCCAGAAATTAAGATGCATTAGGGGCTCAACCTTCAAGCTATCACCCCGGCTTTGGGGTAATGCAGTGAGTGAAAAAACCTAGAAAATTATTCGTCGCTAAAAGGCAAGAATAATTAACCAAGAATAATCGAGTCCCAAAACCCTAGGAATGTTACATGGATTTATTCATCATGTTAGTCACATTTATACAATATCCCCGTAGAGTTGAGGAATCTGAGTACAACTGAAAATGATGATAAGAAGAAGCAGACTTGAAAAACTCTAGTGATATGATGATCTATGATGGTACAAGCATCCTTTGCTACATCCTTGGGAATGGAGTCTTCAGATAATCCTCATGTGCCACTCCAGTGGTCAACACTGTGCATTTTCCATGAATTGGCTCCAAACACTTAAGTGCAATGACTCTACATTGAGAAGGAAAGGTAGGTCACAACACCATCTACGAGGCACATGGACATGTTCAAAATTTTCACCTTCATGACCGTATGGAAATACTTCTAATTTTTGTTATGCTACCTTGTGGTCAAGACTCGAAGATAAGACTCTTTGGCCACACAAATATTGGTGTTGGCTATAGGGAAATGGGTTTTAAGTTCGAACTCATCATTTGCACATGTGAAAATCCTAAACCATAAAATTAAAAAATGAAGAACAAGTTTAAGTGGATCAAATTTAATGAGAAACCCTAGCTGTAGGCTGCCAAGATTTTTTGCCAATTGAAGTCTATGGGAGAGTGTTTAGGGTTGGGCTGAATCGAAGGGTCATACCTGCTTTTCACCTAAAAACTCCAACACCATAACCTGTGGGCCGCAACAGTCTTTTTCGTCGATCGTGGAACACTAACAGTCATTGATTCACCAAATGTGTGTCACCCCTGTGCTGATCACCAAACGCTGAACGTTGAGCTATTGTGAAAATGTCAAATAACAATGCAATAGGGTTGGTAGACGATCTAGTTATAAACTTCGGTTTTTATTTAATAAAAAAAACATTTTTTATTGCTCGACGCATCAAAAGAACCCTCCATGCACCTGAAATCAAGGTTCACCGAACCCATTGCAAGGAAAGAACCTATCCAATGATTTTGGAGTCCATGTTCTCATGAGAATAACCCTCATAAGAACCCGATTCTTATGGTTTATTTTGAGACATCCCCATTCCAGATCCTGGTTCGTGGGGATGAGAACCTGGTACAAATTCGAGAACCCCACCCTCAAGTGTGTGAACCCCTTCTACATAGATTGAGACAGATATAACAGGATAAAGCATCCCTTGATGAGGTGGAGGATGCCTTTGTAGAATTCTCCACTGGCACTAGGTGATTTATAGGCTATGATGTGATTAGCAAGGCTAATAAGCTCTATTCCTGGTGGGAAACTCATGGGGAAACATTCCCTCCTCTACAACAGTTAGCCACGAGGCTCCTCTCTCAATTGGAACACATATGGGAATTTGTATAGTTTGAAGAAGAGTAGGCTTGAGCAATCTAGGGAAAAGACAATGGTGTATGTGCACACCAACCTTCGTCTTATTTATAGGTAGAGGGAGGAGTGTTTGAAGGGAAAGACAAAGATGTGAGATGTGTTTTTTGATGATATGGTTTTAGACAACAATGTTGAGTTGGCATTAGCCAACATGGATCTTAATGAGCTAGCACTAGAGCTTGTCACTTTTGATGTGGTGATACTCTTGAGGGGCCATCCTCCACACCAACAGATGTTGATATTACATTGGATATAGAGGAGGATGAAAAAGAGAGCAGCGATGGTACTAATGCTGATTTTGATGTTGATGAGTTATACCTTGCAAGTTGTTGGCTATGAGATTCTTCCATCCTAATCTATGGTTCTAGTATCTACCCTGTTTTGTTTTTGTTACTTTCGATCAGCATTCCCACATATAGTATTTGTGAGTCATTTAGTTAGGAGTCCTCAGGACTAAATGTACATGTAATACATTTTGATTTTGATGACTTAATGAGAAATCTCTAGTTTATGGTTAATTTCTTGTGTTTGTCAATTTATCATCATTGATGTAGTAGTAAATACTAGTTGTAAACGTGTATAATTGATGATTCATGATTGTATGCATTGTTAGTTTTTGTAGAATCAGATGGTGTTCTAGTCTCAAATTTTATGGAGAGGCTAAAACATAGGAGTTCTCCAAAACCTAGAAATCATTTTTGGAATTTCCACCTAGAGACAACTCGATTAAATTAATTGACCATCAGTTAAATTTTTCCTAAGTCTAACTTAGTAAAACTGGTTAATTAATAGTAATTAATTGGGAAATGTGATAATTCTCTAGAAACACACATGGATCGACTTGGAGATGATCTAAACCATTGATTAAGTTTTAATTATGGTCGGTAAAGTCTCAAGAGGAGATTATAAGAAGAGGTCGATGGATAGATGGATTACACACACTTGATGGACGAGTTTCCTTGGGAGTTCGATTTTCCAGAGAGCAGCATTCAACAGGGATAATTCAAGCCAAAGAGGGGACATAAAGATAGTAAGGGGCAAAGCCAGTGAGTCTGGAGGAAGTCTTCTAGTTCTGGAGAGTCAGCTATAGGATGGTTGAGTTTTCTTGGTGGGGCTGCACAGAAGCTTCAAAGGTAGAGTTTGATTTGGTCAGACAGACGATCGATTCAGTTGCTGAAGGTCGAAAGAATTTTCAGAAGGGCCAGTGATTCATTCTTAGAGGCTAAGTTGGGAAAACGCCTTGGTCACTTGCAACTTCTAGGTAAAGCGTTCGAGGGCTTGCATAGGGGTGACACAGATACTGATGCAGGGGCTTTTGTGTGGCCTATTTGTGCCTGTTGTGGAGCTAGATCGGTGTCGGGTGAGAAAAAATTTGTCTCACTAATTTTTTGGCTAGTTTATCTTGTAGAGGATTGCTAGTTTTGGGTATCTAGTTTTACTCACAATTTTTCATTGCTGCATAATAATAAAACCTTCAACTACTGCACCAGTTTTCGTACATTGGGTTTTTCCAGAGACAGTTGTCCAAAAATAATTGTGTCATTTTTATGTGTTTGTGCTAGCATATTTCTCAGTTTCCAGCATTTTGTTTTCCACAGTCTTTTTATGGTGAAAATTGCAATTGTGATTTTATTTATTGTTTGTCGTACCAAAATAAACGAAATAGTTCAACTACTTTAGCACAGATGAAAGAAAACATGAATTACAAACCTTCACATAATAGTCTTGCAAATATCTATAATCCATGCATGAAGAATGTGTTGGCCCATAGGGATTCTTATATTAACTAAAAGTTCCAAGACACGTAGCAAATAAACTGTAAAATTAAATTTACAGTTAAAATAATAATTTCTAGTTGTTGTGATAGTTGTAAATTTTCACATGGAATCAGAGCATAGTTGAAAAACAAGAGGCTCAAAGATGAACAGGAAGAACATTGTGGCTCAGAGGGAGCAACAACATGAATTTCCTAGGGTCTGTGCAATTCCTAGCCAGGCAGTGTGAAATGTTGGACATGGTTTGATTTTCCAGATGCAGGTGGCAGGAAAGCTCGACTTGTCTGGGAAAGTGATTCCAGCAAGAAAAGGTGAGCAACACAGTATTTTCAGAAAGAAAATTTCTTGTTTTGGCACAGTAGGGTTTTGCAGCAATTTTCAGTAGCGAAATCAACATCGAGTGGAAGAGAAATTGCACACACAGAGGGGATTTCTCTCAAAGGGTTTCTAGTTTCAGAAATCCAAAATTTCCAGTTGTAGCAGGTATATTTTCTCACTCCAAGGAGTGCGAGTAGTAGTGCTAGCAGCCGAGCAGGTGAAAGAAGGAGATTTCCATCCTAGGTCGAGTTTTTGTAGTAATGGCTTCAACAAGACTCCAATATTAGGACACATTAGAGGGTGCATCGAACTATTGTATCTGGAAAGCCAGGATGGAATTCCTGCTAGATTAATTTGGTCTGAAGAGGTACACAGAAAGAGTTGTAATCATACATACAAATGTTGATCAACTAGCGAAATGCAATAAGGAGATGGTCAAGGCAAAGTGATTAATTCTAAATGGAGTTCGAGATCATATAGTCTCACACGTTGCAACCAAGAATACGACCAAAGAAATCCACGAAATTTTATTATATATGGAAATCCACGAAATTTTCTTTGCATCTGTCCCCTCTGAGTTGTATGAGTGGATCACGAAGCTAGCAGACAGTCAGGGAAGGTGTAGGCTCGACAAATTGATTGTGTGGACTCCAGAATTGGTGCACAAACTAGAAGCATTGGAAGATAAGATTGCACATGCCGTGAACCATTGGCTCGATCAAATTATAAGGGAGTTTATCACCAAATTCGTGGTAGACAGGTCAGTCAGCTATAGAGAGGCAGAACGACGATTGCTCAAAGGACCGTGAGGTAAGTACATTAAATCTTTAAACACTTGGATTAAAATGCTACTGTGTGAAAAGCGGGTTATGCGAATAAATTGATGTTTGGGGCTATGCGAAGTGGGAGGATCTATAGAAATAAAGGTAGCGTAGAGATGGAAACAAGCCCCTTAATTTCGCCTTGGTGAGAAAGTGAGGAAGAGCTCACGAAATTTTCACCAAGAAGTGTTATCAGTCTAATAAGGTAGCGAATTTTGTGCATACCACCTCCACCTACACCACCACTAGTTTCACCATCTTCACCCCCCTCTCTGCCCAAACCATCTCCGCCACCACCATAGTTCAATATGGTGAGTGTGATAAAATTGACGGTGTTCAAAGGAGTAGGGAACAAAGATCCAGACCAATTTTGGCTCGTAGTAAAAGCTGTATGGGAAGCACAAGGATTAGTGGATGACAATATAAATAAGGCAATGCTGGTAAGTGCGTTGCAGGATCGCGCACTGACATGGTACATTAAGCATTCTAATGACCATCCAAACACGAGGATCTTAGATATCCATGCTGTGCTGAATAGGGAATTTAGTAGGCCAAAATTGGAGACACAGTCGATTATCGGGTTTAAGGAAATCACGATGCTTCCAGGCGAGACCCCTTGGGAGCTCGATCATAGACTAAAGAGTATGATTCATGAAACCAACATGACCTTGATGGATGGATAGCATCGTGCATGGTTTGTAGCATCACTAACGCCACATCTAAGGACCGCATTGTCACTGCATAAGTTATCCACCCATGCCGAAGCTTTGGAGATTACAATGAGACTACACGAGACCCCGATACAAGATCCTAGCCTGGGAGTCCAACAAATCCATGCGCAACTGAAAAATTTGTGTCTGGAAATGCAGAGTTTGAAACAGGATAGGACAACTCACCCAGAAGCGCGCGAGGAGGTATGGTGCATAAAATGCAAAGGCCAGGGGCATGACAAGGACCATTGTCTAGTCTTCGCGAACTACCTAGCGGGAGGAGGGTCGATGCCATTGAGACCAGAGGCACAAGTAGGACCAAGTGCGGTGCCTGCATTATGGTGCGTGATTTTTCAGATAGAAGTAAACACCGCTACATATAACTGTCACCTATTACAAAATTATACACAGACGTCCCAACAGTTGTTTTATAATTTCTGCAGATTAGTAGGCCATGATGAACACACCTGTAGAAGTTATGAACTGATGATGGATCAGACTCTTGCCTATAGAGTTCAGACTGAAACGTGAGCTCTCGATCAAAATGCAAGAATGGCGCGCACTAGATTTCAGGGGAGTGGACGAGGTCGAGGTGGAATGGGACCAGGAACAGGTTGCTGCCAGCTGATTTGTTACAATTGCGGAGGGCCAGGGCATTATGCCCGCGATTGTACAAATCTAACGAGAGCATCATGTTTATATTACACCCAGTTTGATCATGAGACAGAGGACTGCCCTACACTGATAGCGAGGTTGCGTGATAAAGGAATACTCCAGCCTCCCCTGACTCATAACCTACAAATGATGAGGTCTGAGCCATGCGAGGAGGACCCGAATGTAAACATCGTGCTTCGAAGTGGTATCATGACAGGAGATGACAAGGGTAAGAAGCCAGAAGAAAGTGCCTAGGTTCGCAAGGCACCAACGAAGGAATCGGAGTTCGATTTATAGCGCACGAAGGAGACATTCATGGAAGCTAAGAATATCTTCACAAGGGCCTCCACTTCAGGTAGTAAAGATAAACTAGAACTAGAAATGGACCCATCAATGCTTACTACCTTTCTGGAGACATGCATGAAGTTGTTGCACGACAACAAGGCTGTGAAGGGACTGCATGAACTCATCACTAGGTGCGATGGGTCATGAGAACTGTGCGTAGTCCGGAAGCTCGGGAAGCACACAACGCGAACAGGAAGGGAAATGAGATTAATTGTGCAAATCGGGGAATATGAAATGGATCAAGTGATTTTGGATCTAGGATCGGATGCGAACGTTCTGCCAAAATAGACATGGGAGTGCATGGGCAAGCCCACGTTGCAATGGTATCATATTCAATTGTGAATGGCCAACCAGTAGAAGATCCTACTAATGGGAATATTTCCGGGAATAACGGTAGATATCGAAGGTGCGAGCGCGCTTGCAGATTTCAAAGTGATAGAGATTTTTGATGACAGCAATCCCTATCCCGCACTACTGGGAATAGATTTGGCCACTGATATGAACGGAGTGATAAATATAAAGAAGCACAAAATGATTTTTGAGAAAAAGTCACTACATGTAGTGGTACCTTTAGACCCTGCAGCAGGATCGCGCTACATAGAGCCAGTGTGTGACAACGAGAGCGACGACAATCTAGACTGTATCTACAAGATAACTGCACGGGAACAGGATTTGGTGAATCCAACTGCGAATGGTAGGATCTCGTGGGAGCGCGAAAGCTCATGCACATCAGATTCGGATGAGGAAATAAAACGATGGCAGAACCGGTTACACGAGGTAACCACTCTCAATTGCAACATGATGGTAAGATCACTGTGTTGCGTGACAATAGAGGTAAGGGATCCACCCATGTAAGATGGGTTGACAACGGTGGATGACTTCCTAAACAAATTTGAAAAAGAGGTGTCAGAATAGCAGCGTCTTGACGCTCTGAAATGGGCATTGTGCACTACACCCGCAAGGTGGTGGGGTACGCATCAACGGAGTTTCGAGGATTGGCAGGGATGCATAAAGATGATGCACCTACAATTTGGGAAACCGAAGATGCGGCTAAAATACAAGTACGATAGATGGGATGATCCACGTGCACACCTCGCAAAATGGACCAAGGTCTATAGGGAGGAGCCACAACCCGAATGGGTGCATTTGTTTTATCATACCCTAGATGTCATACCCATGAATTGGTATACTAAGACAGAGCTCCACCATGGCATGAGCAAATGGGATATCTTGCGCGAAGGATTCCTGCTAACCTTCACATTTGAAGATCGTTGGTGGGATACTGTTGATGATGAGCTACAAGTAGTAAAATCAGCTATTTTCAAAATACCCCGGAGCCAATGGACGTGCTTCAGCCAGAATGGGCAACACAGCTGAGCTGCGCGCTTGAGTGTTACAATGTAAATGTTGAGGAGGATGATGAGGATCCATGGAATATTAACATTCCAGAAATGGAAGGTTGTCGCAAGGTTCTAGGACCATTGATTGAGGATCTCGACATCACGGCACCACTAAAAACAAAGTAGGTAAACATTGGGACGGAGGCGAAACCAAAGTATGCAATGCTTGGAGACTATTGGGATGATGCCACTGTGGATAAGGTTGCTGAGTTAGTCCAAGAATACCAAGACTTATTCCTTACCAAAATTACGGATTTAAAAGGGATCATTGGCAACTTAGGGATGATGAAGATCACCCTAAAACTTGACGTGAAGCCAATCAAACAGAGGCCTTACCGCTTGAATCTGAAGTACAAGGAAAAGGTCCACGTAGAATTAGACAAAATACTCGTAGCTAGAATTATTGAGCCGGTAGAAGAATTCGACTAGGTGAACCCTATGGTAGTACAAGAAAAGAAGCAGAAGGGCAAAATAAGAATATGCGTGGACCTTAGGAAGCTCAATGACGCCTGTGTACACGACCCATTCCCGACACCGTTCACAGATGAAGTATTGGAAAACGTTGACAGACAAGAAGCATACTCGTTTATGGATGGGTTCTCAAGATACCACCAGATCAAAATCTTGCTAGAAGATAGGAGCAAGAGGACCTTTCCAACTGAATGGGGCTTCTTTCAGTACACCGTTATGATGTTTGGATTGAAGAACGCGCCAGCCATCTTTTCACGCATTGTGGTTTCCGCATTCAAGAATACATCCACAAGTTCCTGGAGGTGTATCTGGATGATTGGACTATCTTCAGATTAGTTAAGCACGATGTAGAAAGCTTATGCTTGATGCTGGATACGTGACGACGATACCAGATTGCGCTAAACCTTAAGAAGTGCACATTCCTTGTTCCCTTTGGAAACCTATTGGGACACATGGTCTGCAAACAGGGACTGATGGTGGACCCTGTGAAGATTACAGTAATTCTAAATTTGGAAGCACCGCGAAGTGTTAAACAGCTTCACGCTACCTTGGGACACATAAGATACTACATGGAGCTCATCAAAAGTTATGCCCAAATCACCGTGTCAATGGAGAAACTATTGAAAAAGGATGTCACATTCTGCTGGAATGATGATTGCATGAAGATCTTGGATGTCCTAAAGGGGAAATTGGCCTCCACTCCAATCCTAGTCTTCCCAAAATGGGATGTGGAGTTTCATGTCCATGTTGATGAGTCATGTATCGCGCTGGGAGCAGTACTCACACAAGAGGGCAGAGAGGGCTTGGATCACCCTATTGTGTTTGCAAGTCATAGATTGTCCAAAGCTGAGAAGAAATATTCCACCACTGAGCGCAAGGGGTTGGCAATGGTGTACGTGCTCCAAAAATACAGACACTATTTGCTAGGAGGACATTTCAAGATGTGTACGAACCATTCCACACTGAAATACTTGGTCAATAATCCTGTGTTGGGGGGGCGCATATGTAGGTGGCTCTTATTGTTCCAAGAATATGACTTTGAGGTCGTAGTCAAACTTGGATGCTTGAACGCAGGGCCGGATCACTTGTCGCGTATTGAGACGGGCAAGGAACCTACTAGTTTGAAGGAAGGATTACCTGATGCATAATTCTTTGCGGTGCGCGTCGCAGACAGAAACTTCGAAGATATAATCCACTTTCTGACAACAGGGACTGTGCCGAAGGAATACTTCGTCCAACAGAAGAAGGAATTGGTGGTGCGCATGGCAGACTTTTTTGTCATCGCGGGGCACCTCTACAAAATGGGAAATGATGAGATATTGTGAAGGTATGTACCTGAATTTGAACAAAGTCAGATCCTCACGGAAGCACATGGGGGTGCTGCAGGAGGACACTATGCAGGATGCATGACCGCACAAAATATTCTTCACGTAGGGTTATTGTGGCCAACCCTTCACCAGGATTCAAAAGCACATTGTAAGGCCTGTGATATATATCAAAGGACTAGAAAACCATCGTGAAGGGACAAGATGTTGTTGAACCCACAAATGACACTGCAGCCGTTCGAAAAATGGGCAATTGATTTTGTGGGACCTATCAAACCTCAGGGAAATATGGGCACACACTACATCATCACCATGACAGAGTACCTGACAGAATGGGCAGAAGCGCAGCCAGCCAAAGACTGCACGACCGCTACGGTTGTGAAGTTTTTGTTTGAAAACATCTTGACCCGATTTGGCTGTCTAAATATTTTAATGAGTGATTGCATAACACATTTCCTGAACGAAACCATCAGCATGCTCACAGAAGAGTTCCAGGTGTATCATCAGACAAGTACACCGTATCACCCACAAGCCAATGGGACTGTCGAAGCA
The DNA here is from genome assembly GCA_031772625.1 of Pinus tabuliformis. NCBI lineage: Eukaryota > Viridiplantae > Streptophyta > Pinopsida > Pinales > Pinaceae > Pinus > Pinus tabuliformis. The sequence continues at coordinate 103,202,585 of CM062811.1, forward strand.
TTTAAAAAAATACTGGAGATTGTGCTAACCAAATTGTGCAACGCGCAGCATAGCGATTGGGACCTACGTGTACCTATAGTGCTATGTGCGTATAGGACAACATGCAAGAAATTGATGGGACAAACCCCTTTCTGGCTAGTTTACATGGTGGAAGTTGTCATGCCAATGGAATATATCGTGCCTAGTTTGCAAATAGCATCACTCACCGAGATGACGGACCGCGAAGCCCTGGAGGAAAGACTCGCACAATTGGAAGAACTTGAGGAAGATCGTTTCTTGGCTATTTTTCATTAGTAGGTACAAAAACAGCGTGAAAAGGCCTGGCACAATTGCCATATTAAGTTTTGCACCTTCAAGGTAAACGACTTAGTGTTGTTGTATGACAGTAAGTTTGAAAATTTTCCAGGCAAATTCAGAATGCATTGGTTGGGACCATACGTGGTTAAGTAGGTCACAGACAGAGGCACGGTCCAGCTAGTCAAACTAAATGGAGAACCCTTCCCAGGAAAAGTAAATGGCAGCTGCTTGAAGCCCTACACAGGTGGATCGACTATCTCACTAGCCAGCCAAAGTACAATCTTCGCGCTCCGAAGAGATGGAAAAAGGCATGGGACTATAAGCATATGCAGCAAATACCAGTACAGATGTATGGAAACAATTTAGACACAGAGGTCTCAAAGCAGAGGATGCAACAGATTCAACAAGCAGCGACTCAATGCGCTGCTGACATCAACGCAGTTCGAGGACAGTTGGAGGAACTCCGTGCCAAGATCGTCGCGCCGACAGAGTGACTTGAGGGTGAGTCACGATGTTTGTGTTGGGGGCTTGTTGGGCATGGAATCCCCCCGCGACATGTTTTGGGGCTCAAAGCCCAAGTTTTGATCTAATATTGTTGTAAAGCTCCGTGAATTGCGGGCGTGGAAGTATGTTAGAGTCATAGGGTTGTCCGCCCTAATATTGTAACATAATGTTCACCTACCCATGGTCCGCAGACCATGGGATTGTATAAATAGAGCAAGGCTCTAAGTTGTAAAGGGACATCGAAGGAAGTATAATATAGAAAAGTAGAAGCATAGAGCAAGTGTAAAGTGTGTCTTGGGTCATAGGGTAGGAGAAGGCTCTGCAGCTGAGTGCGCATAGACCTAGTTGTTCGTAGCTGCAGACCCCTACAGCTAAGTGCGTAGGGTAGAATCGAGTCTGTAACCGAAGGAAGATAATAATAATAAAAAGTTTTATCTTAAATCCGTGTATCAATTCTTGGGTTATTGTCTATTGATATGAATTGCATTTATACGGTTTATTTACTGCACGCATGTGTATGAATAAATTATATTGCTAAGTATGCTTTACACATGCAAATAAGATAAGTTAATCAACTAACCATGGAATACTAGTACGACATTGGGTAATAACAACATTCAGCCCCCCTAGTAGGGCTGCAGGAAGGCAGCATCTCAGGCCACAAGGTACGGGTAAGTGCGCGTAGCGATGTGCGCATAGGGTCGAACCGTGGACCACTTGAACCATTAGACATCTCTAGGGTGCAGAAACCTGGTTCTAGCACCCTCCCATACTACTTTAGGTGAGACCTTAGTCCGCACTCCGCGGATTGTTGCTGAAAGGGCCAGTAGTACCGGAATTTGTTTGGCTAAATCAAATCCAAACCTAGGTCAGGCCCGAACAAGCCAACAACCCATATAGAGACTTCTTTAACTTGCATACCAGTCCTTTCTTACCCTTCACCACAAAACCTTCAGGTTGCTTCATGTAGATCTCTTCTTCCAGATCCTTGTGAAGAAATTTTGTCTTCACATCCATCTATTCTACCTCAAAATCAAAAACAGCAACAACAGATAAAAGTAATCTAATAGAAGCTACCTTGGCAACAGGAGAAAAAATATCACCAAAATCAATTCCCGACACCTGGGAATAACCTTTTGCTACCAACCGAGCTTTGTATTTCTCCACCTTTCCTTCTGCATTTGTCTTCTTCTTGAACAACCATTTGCTGCCAATGGGTTTCCTTCCAGTCAGCAACTCCACCAGATCCCAGCCTCATTTTTGTGCAAAGATGCCATTTCATCAACCATGGCCTCTTTCGAGAGTTTTCCATCCTTTGAATCTACTGCTTCCTTCACAGTTCTGGGATCATCATCAGTAATAGATAAATCAAAATTTGAATAGAAAGCAGATAGAATATACCTTTTTGGTTGCCTTCTTTCTTCAACTGATCTTCTCACAACTGGAGTTTGTGGCTCTTCATCTTCTGATTCCTCTTTTGTTATAGAGTTTGATTCTTCCTCCTTTAGCTCAAACTCTATCTTTCAAGTTCCTTTTATGGGACTTCATGTTTAATAACATTTTTCACCTCTCTGAACACCACATCTCAGCTATACACAACCTTCCTTGTTACTGTATTCCAAAGATTATAACCCTTTAAACCATCCTTATACCCAATAAAGATGCACTATTCAGATTTACCATCCAAATTTGTTCTTTTCTCCTTTGGAACATGTACATATGCATCACATCCAAATACCCTTAGATGTGAAAGAGAGTGTTTCTTACCAGTCCATACCTCTTGTGGAGTCTTATCCTCCAATGCTAATGAAGGTGATCTGTTGACCAGGTAACATGCTATCTCCACTGCCTCTGCCCAGAATTCCTGTCCTAACCCGGCACCACTGAGCATGCTTCTTGCCCTTTCCATCAATGTCTTGTTCATTCTTTCTGTAACTCCACTTTGCTCAAGTGTGTATGGAGTAGTCTTTTGTCTTGCTATACCACACTTCTTACAAAATTTTTCAAATTCCTTGCTGCAAAACTCTCCATCATTATCTGTCCTCAGCACCTTTGTCTTCTTCTCTATCTGGTTTTACACCAGAGCCTTAAATTCTTTAAACCTATCAAAGACTTCAGATTTCTTCTTGAGGAAATATATCCATGTATTCCTTGAGAAGTCATCTATAAATGATACATAGTACACAGACTTACCCAGTGATGGAACCTTCATAGGTCCAAACACATCACTATGCACAAGCTCTAATATATGTTTTTCCCTCTTACCACCAGAAGGGAAACTCACCTGATTATGCTTCCCATATACACAATTTTCATAGAAATCAAAATCCAGAGAGCTGTTAATCATACCTTCTACCATACCTTTACCATGAAGTATTCGAAGGCCCTTCTTTCCAATATGTCCAAGCCTTTGATGCCATAGCATGGTCTTTTCTCCAAAGACGAACTAGATTATCTGCTCCACTTTCAGGAACCACAGAACTGTTGTACCCATCAACAATAGTGCTACCTTACAGCTTGTACAAAGTTCTAATCTTAACTCCCCTCATCAATACCAGTTCTCCCTGAACCATCTTGTAGGTATCTTTCTCGGACATTATTTTTACACCTGCATCATCCAACTTGCTTACAGAAATCAGATTTCTAGCCAATGGAGGAATATGTAGAACACCTGGAAGTGCTCTAACCCTTCCACCTTGTAAATTCAACTTTACTTTTCCACGACCAACGATTCTAGCCTTCCTATCATCCCCTAAGAATACATCACCACCATCGTATTTCTCATACTCGCAGAACCACTCTCTATGGGGAGTGAAGTGAAGGATGCACCTAAGTCAATCAACCATGCATCATGATCTACATGTGTACTTGAAGAAGCCAAGTACACATCCCCACCTTCATCTGAGGGGGTTTTTGCCTCTGCAGGAGCATCATCAGATGCCTTTCCTTGCTCTCGGGAGTTTTAGATTTACAGTCCCTTTTGTAGTGCCCTTCCTTTCCGCATTTCCAGCACACCACCTTTACAGGTTTTCCTAGAGATTTAGATATCCCTCTAGATTTAGATCTCCCACTCGATGACATATTTTTGTTTCTATTCTGGAACTATCCTCATACAGACAAGGCATCACCATTCTGGCTCTCCATATTTTTCCGTCTCATCTCCTCCGTCAGCAAGCATGAGACTATTTCATCAATCTGCAAGGTAGTTGCATTGCTACCTATTACAATAACTAGACTATCCCACGAATCTAGTAGAGAACACAACAAACTGACGCACTTATCTTCATATGAAATTTTAATATCAATAGATAATAACTGACTTACCACAGTATTAAATTCATTTAGATGCTCTATCACCGAGTCTCCATCTTTCATCCTCAAGTTATATAGCTTTTTCTGTAGGAATAGTTTATTCACCAGACACTTAGATTGGTACAAAGTCCCTAACATGTCCCACAAAGCCTTCACCATAGCTTCCCCTGATACATTCAACAATACTGAATCTGAGACACACAATCATATTGTGTTGTTTGCCTTTCGATCCAACTTCTTCCATTCTTCATCAGACACTCTTGTTGGTTTAGTACTTGGATCTACCACAATCCACTGATCTTTATCCACCAACAGATCTTCCATCTTGAGTTTCCACAACTCAAAAATCTGACCATTAAATTTCTTTATCTCTATCTTTCCATTTCTCACCATCTTCTTTCACCACCAAAATCGATCTCGCGGATCTCCCACTGAACAGGGTCTACCACAAGCCCAAACGAAACCCCTAAGCAACAAAGGCATCCCCTTGAAGCCAAAACAACTCTGATACCAAATGTATGTTTTAACCCCGTACAAAAATTACCTGCATATGAATTCTAAAACATAGAAAATAAACAATGTGAGAGCATAACACATAAAACACATATACACAAAGATTTTCCCTTGGATCCCAAAACTGAGACTACCAGATTGATTTTTCGTTATATTCCTTTCAATGTTACAATACATATTTATACATGTCGAAGCATCCAATACCATGGATAGAAAACCATCGTGTCCAAAACCATGTGCGAAAACCATGCACAAAACCATAGGTAGGTCTGCCAAACCTAATATACGGTCCAAAAAAAAATTCCTTGGGGTGTTGCCCCGGACCCCGTAGAGGGGGGCTACCCACCCCCTCAAACCCCTTGTGATCCCCCTGCTACACAATCAGTGCAACGAAGGGGGGCCTCCTCCCCCCCTCTAACCCCCTGGTTAACTAGGTAGGCTCCACAACCTCTGACTTCCACCAGTCTACAACTGTCACTCTAGAACTGACTGCACCAACCGACATTGATCCTCCTACTACTAAATACTATGGGCCCCTATAGCAAGGGTAATAATCCATGAGGAAACACCATCTGATGCTCACCTCACTTGACCCTACCCAAATATCTATGCAACTCTGGGACTAAAGCTCCATATCACCCCACCTCACTCTTGGAGGTATAACTAGGTACATGGTGAAATATTCCTCCAACATGGAGGACAACTTGTCTATCTTGCAGATGCTTCTACTTGATCCTACTTCTTCTGCTTGTCCTTCTTTCTATCAAGCCAGGAGGTAACTCCTCAAATGTAATTGTATTATTCATTTAGGTTGTCCATTATTATATACAAGAGGGAGTGACTGTTCAGTTCATCTCCCGATGACTCTCCATTTCCTCTATTATTTATTTACACTAATTACAGTTGTTCACCCAATCCCTATGATTAGGTGTCAACATTCCCCACCTTAATCTGAAGGGATGTTGGTGAGTCCAAGCATTGTTCTAAATCTTTCAAGTTTTTCTCTTCTAAGCGCTTTGGTGAAGATTTTTGCAATCTGCTCATTAGTGGAACAATGGCAAAGATGGATTGTTTTGGCCTCAAAATGATGTCGAATCGGATGATATTTTGTATTAATGTGCTTCGTTCAATCACGAAACTTTGGTTTCTTGGCCAACTTTATTGCCGAGGTATTTTCAATCATGAGTGGAGTCGATTGTACTTGTTCTACCTACAAATATTCCAGAATTTTCCTGAGCCACACAATTTCTTTTGTTGCCTCAACTACTGCCACATATTCTGCCTCTGTTGTGGAATCTGTTGGAACTAATTGTTTGTGTGATCTCTAGGAGACAGCTCCTGATCCAAGACTCATAGCATAACCCAAAGTAGATACCCCAGTTTCTTTGTCTCCGTCGAAGTCTGAATCAGAGTATCCAATCAAGTTGAAGTCGCCCACCTGTGTATACTTGAGTCCAAAGTCTTGAGTTCCCTTCAAGTACTTTAGAACTTTTTTTGTAGTAGACCAATGTCCCTCACAAGGCTTTTGCATAAACCTAGAGAGGATTCCAACAGCAAACAAAATTTCTGGTCTAGTAGTATTCAGGTAGTTGAGACTTCCTACAAGTTGTCTATACTTTGTTGCATCCTCAATTTATTTTCCTTCAATGGATGTGAGCTTTAAGTTTTTTTTCCATTGGAGTAGTCAGAGGATTGCATTCAGTCATGCCAAACCTTTTCAACAGATCTCTAATGTGCTTATTTTGAGAAAGGAATATGGACTTCGGATGTTGAGTTACTTCAGTACCAAGATAGTAATGAACATAGCCCAAATCAGTCATTTCAAAACCTTTCCTCAATTCCTTATTTATGGATGCAATGTAGATCTCATTATTCCCTATCATCAAAATATCATCTACATGTACCACAAGATATACAACTATTTTGCCAACCTTATTGACAAACAAAGTTGCATCATCAAGATCATAATGTTTGAAATTGAGTTCCAGAAGATGCTCAGTTAGTTTTTCATACCAAGCTCGCAGTGCTTGTTTGAGGCCATACAAGTATTTCACAAGTTTTCCTACTTTATGTTCATGTCCTTTCGCAGCAAATCCTTTAGGCTGGGACATAGGAACATTCTCTTTTAGATCCCCATTCAAGAAAGCAATTTTTACATACATTTGATGGACTTTCCAATCATTCTGAGCTGCTAGGGTAAAGAGTGTCCAGATGGTAGCCCATTTTGCCATGGGGGAAAAAGTCTCCTCATAATCAACCCCTTCCTTCTGTGAAAGACCTTTTGCCACAAGCTTGTCTTTGTGCTTGTCAAGTGAGCCATCAGCTTTATACTTGTTCTTGTAGGCTCACTTGCAGCCAATTGGTTTGGTTCCCAATGGAGGATCAACTAGCTTCCAAGTGCCATTCTTTATCAAGGCATCATACTCCTTTTGCATTTCTTCTTTCCATTCATCATGGGGATCAACTTCTTTGAAGGAAGTTGGTTCAAAATTTGTAGAAAAGTTCAATTCACAATCATAAGAAACATCCATATCAACAGGTGAATCAGAGTCATCTACATCACCTCCATTTTGTCAAGTTGAATTTCTAGTTTCTGTCTTTCCAACCTCATCAGGTTGAACACTTTCAAGTGTCTTTATCAGCCACTTTGGGGGACCATTCTGAAATGTTCCAAGCTGCTCTATTGATTGAGTTGGGATTGAATCAAGATTGATTCTACCAATTCTGTCAATCACATTACTCAAAGTATCATCTGTTGTTGGAGTTTCATGCGGGGGAGAGAGTGCTTCAGAAGAAGATTCCACTGGTTGATCTAGTATAGGAATACCCCCTTCAAGATGTGGAATCTGATTATCATATTCTTGAAATGATTTTGCATTTGTGAATCTATCCAAGCAATCAAGTTGTCACTCAACAACATTGTAGTTTTGGTGATTCAAGAAAGATTACATCTCTAGATACAACAAACTTTTTATTGAATTCATCATAGAGACGGTATGCTTTGGAGGTGTTTGAATACCCCAGGAAGATACACTTACGACTTCTTGCACCAAGTTTGTTTCTATGTACCTTTGGTATCAATTCATAACATGTGGAACCAAAGACCCTGAGATGCTTTACCAAAGGAATGTACCCATACCACATTTCATAAGGAGTAATGTTTCTAATAGCATTAGATGGACATCTATTCTTTACATATACAACACATAAAACTGCATCAACCCAAAACATCAATTTAACTTTTTTGAAAAACAGCATGGAGCACATCATATTTAAGATTGTCCTATTCATTCTTTCAGTGACTCAGTTCTGTCGGGGATTATAAGGAACAATTGTTTGATGTTTGATCCCATGTTGGTGAAGATAGTTTTCAAATTCATTTGAAGTGTATTTCGTTCCATTATTAGTGCGAATAGAGCCAATATGAGATTGCACATCATTTTCAATCCATGTATGAAAGTTCTTGAATGTTTGAAAAGCATCAGATTTGTTCTTCAATAAATAAACCCAACACATTCTGGTGTCATCATCAATAAATATCATCATATATTTATTTCCATTTGTAGAAGGAACAAGCATTGGACCACATAAATCTAAATGAATGAGTTCAAGTTTTCTATGTGCTTTGGAATGTGAATCATGAAAAGACTGTTTGCTATGCTTTCCTAGAATGCAAGCATCACATTGCTTAATTTTCCTAGGAATTGTAGGCAAACCAGTAACACCATTTTCTTCAACAAGCAGAGGTTGTCATAGTTTAAGTGTCCAAATCTAACATTCCATAATAAACTTAATGGAAATGCACCTTCTTCGTAATGAGAATTGTATGAGAAATTTTGTGCATGAGCAGAGGTACCTTGCAACTTGAGAAGCCTTTCTTCTTCTATCCCCGTCATGACAAGTGAGTGATCTGATGCTTTTCTCACCTCAAGCTTGTCATCAAACATATGAATGGAGTGTCCTTGCTCACGAATGTCGACCAAGGACAACAAGTTTCTCCTCAGCTGTGGGAGATATAAAACATGATGCAGAAGAAAGTCTGGAAGACCAAGCAATGAAGCCTGATTGTACCAAGCCCTGATGGCTTGAGTTTTGATTTCTCTGCAAATTATATTGCTCCATCAACATTGTCAGTAAATTCTTCAAAAAAATCTCTTCTAAAATTCATGTGGCAAGTTGCTCCTGAATCAAGCAACCAATTATTTTTCCAAGAATCAAGTGAAGCATTAAATAAGTCTTCATTTATTCCAATATTACAATGTGCCACAACATAGTGAGAAGATTCAGGTGATTTACCTTACTTTTTGTCATTATTTTTACCTTTGGGTTGGTTTCTTTCCTGCTCAATTTTGTCCCAAGGAAACTTGCATGTGGATGCATCATGTGATCCATCTCTTTTGCAGCATATACAATGCAAATCTAACTTTTCTCCTTGAGAGTGTTTGCCCCCCTTGCCTCTGAAATTTCTTCCTCTTCCTCTTCGACCACCTCTTCCTTTAGAAGAATCTTGAGCAAGATTATTCTCTCTATGTGCAAGGCACACAGCCTCTTCAAAATACTGAGGAGATGTCTTCTTCTCAAAAGCTTTCTCTCTTTCAACAATTTTTTTCACAAGGGAGTCAAAGGTAATATCTATGAGATTTCCATTTGCTTGCAATGACTCAAGATAATGTGAGTAAGTGGGATAAAGTGCCTTGAGAAAAGCTATCAGAGGAATGTCCAGTTCAACATTAGTGACTTTGATATCATACATAATAGATTTTACTTCTGATGCAAGAACAAGAGGATCATCATTTTGTAATTCAAGAGTGAACAATTTAATCACAAGTTGAACAAATTCAAGTGTAGAGTGTGAGTCATAGAGTTCCTTTAGTTTTTGTAAGGCTTCAAAAGAATTTGAAAATGGTGAAATATGGTGACTCACCTCTTCATTTACTGATGTTGCAACCAATGCATAAGCCTTGCTATTCTTATTTTCCCAAATGACGAATTCCTTGTCTGAGGTAGGTTGTTTTGGCTCTTTATCTCCATTTCCAACACACACTCCTTTCCACAACTCATTAAAAATGAGAGTGTGTTTGATTTTCCAAGACCACTCAGGATAATTTTCCTTCCCATTGAGGACCACTCCCACAATAGATATTAATGAGTGCATTTAAAAAAAAAAAATGTACTTCTGCTGCCAATACACTGTAATGAATTGCACTTCTTCTTGTAAAAAAAACTACAATTTTAATGTATATAATAGAGGTATGGACATGCTCACAAAACCCAATAAGTGGTACATAATAGTACCCATTCCACATAGTAATATATAAAACAGGCCAAATCTTTCAGCGTTGCATTATTTCACTATACAGAATGCTATTATACTGTTTCTTTCACGGACATCATCATCATAACAGCAAGGGATGCCATAGGGTCACTGCAATTTCGATTATGTAAATCACACATTGTAATTTATCATCATCCTCGTGGGATAATTGTCTGCTGCAAAGTCTGCAACTATCCAGGTCTTTGCCAGCTTCTTCAATGGTGAGTCGCTGCTCTAAGGAATCGATGGCTGATCCAGAAGCATCCAGAAAATGGGTGAAGCGGGCTTTCAATTCGGGTCATGGGAAATTCCAAGAAATTGCAACCAATTTGGGCCAAACAGCATGGTATATGGGACAACGTATACATGAAAACAATGTTACGAAGGAGTGTTTATACCATAATATGGAGGAGTACTAGGATAGCAAGTTGAAATGATTATGATAGTTAGGCCAGAGTATATATCGAAGAGGGAATATTTAGGGAAGGCGAAGGGCCAATTTCCAACATATAGCCAGCGTATAGCCAATGGAGTGGTATGCGCAGCGGGAGGTGGCTGTTAGAGTGCATTAACCATAAATATATAACATCCAATTAATTCAATGCAGAGAAGTAAGATGACAGATAGAATAATGGAAAATATGACAGACTCGGAGTTACAAGGAAAAGAGGGAAGCCAAAAATGGGACTAGCTCTGATACCATGTCAGGCCAGGAGGTAACTCCTCAAATGTAATTGTATTATTCATTTAGGTTATTCATTATTATATACAAGAGGGAGTGACCGTTCAGTTCATCTCTCGATGACTTTCCATTTCCTCTATTATTTATTTACACTAATTACAGTTGGTCACCCAATCCCTATGATTAGGTGTCAACACTTTCTTTGAGGACAATGAGTATTGTAGTATATCCTTATTTTTCTTCTTCTCTCCCTGCAAGCCTTGTTCCTGACTAGGACCTTTTGCTTTCCCCTTTGATGTAAGGGCCACATTGTCTTCCTCCTTCACACCATTTGATCCTTTGCTATTGTTGCCATTGAAGGAGACCTTCATTAGAGATGGCCTCATTTCTTCCTGCTATAGGTTTGACCACATCCTACCCCACCTTAGTAATGTATCTCATCCCAAAATTCCTTGGATGAAGATTTCCCATTCCTCAAAAACGTTGTTTAGGGCTAAACACACAAGCTCTATATCTTGACGCACTTATCCTACGGTTGTAAGCTCATCCTATATATCCTGGATTCTACTGATAAAGGGATCACTGCCTTCACCCTTCTATATCTTAGCGTTCCTTAACTTTTCCTTCAAGAACATCTTTTGCTGCTTGAAAGGATTCTAATATAGCCCTGAGAGAGCATCCCATATCTCTTTCGAATGTTCTTGCTAGATATATGTGAGATTATATGATCTCGAACTCCATCTAGGATCATCTGCTTTGCCTTAGCCATCTCTTTCATGTATTCTTTTATCTCATCTGCATCGATAGGCACTGCCACAACTTTATCTACATAGGTTTTTAGGCCATTCTCATCTAACGAAAAGGATATCATAACCTTCCAGATGATATAGGTTGAGGTTCCCTCCAACCTATCATAATCTATAAACTTGATTGTGGGCATCTCTGCAAAAACTTGAACTAGGACAAAAATCTCCCTCTTTCACCTGCTCTACTTCTATTCACACTCCTTTATGGAGTGAGAAAATATGCTTGCTGATATTGCCTTTTACAACTGGAAATATTGGATTTATGAACTAGAAACCCTCTAAGAGAAATTCCCTCTATGTCTTCACTTTCTCTTCCACTCAATATTGAATCTAATCTGGAAAACTGTTGCAAAACCCTCTATGCCCAAAAAAAAAATCTTCTTTCGATCTAGGAGGATCCGTCGATCCAATTGCACAAGTGTTCAAAGTGTCGATATCAGTGTCATCAGTGTTCATGGGTGTCGTTCAGTTTCAACAGTGTTGGTTATGATCAGGTTGTTCAGGGTTGGTATCGACATGGTTGTGTCCTCTGTGGTAGAGGTTTGATGTGTCGACAAAGGTGTCATCTGAGGCATAAGTTCATCGTCAAGGTTGTCGTTTCAAAGACAGCTGGAGTCAATGATATGTGCAGGATTTGTTGTCACATATGGTTTTGTGTCACATTGTGTCGAAAGATGTAAAAACGGTTTTTTTAATTCTAGATCAAAAACCCTAAATTCAACATCTCAATCCTAATGACCTAATCCTAAAACTATTCCTAAGATCAAAACCTATGCCTAAATCCTAACCATGTTCTACAAATACCTAAGGTACAAATCAAATGTATTTTAAAATACATTAAACCTAAAGTCCTAGCCTATACCTCTTGGCCTTTGTAAACAATGTAATACAACAAAACATTAATAAACATTGAAATACATTATAAATTAAACACAGTCCTAACCACTAGCATTTGACCGTGGTGAGACCACAAGACATGTGACCAGTGGCAGAGTAAACCGTCGGAGTTAGCCAACAGTCAGGTCCCTAACAACAAGTTAAACTGTGTCAAGGCATGTGATCAGCAGTCTGGTAAGCCGTTGGGGCTTGAGAACTGCGGACCTTAACCGCACAAAGAAAATGTAAAATTGTTAACTTTTGAACATGTCCCACCAACCAAAACCATTGCAGAGATAGCCACTGAGGTAACCACCAGCAAACTATTTATTACAGGTGTTCACATACAATGGTTACAACCCTCTACTCGACCAGCTAACTGTTTGCGGTTTCGGGGTATGACTTTGGTTATTTTGGGTTTTTTTGGTTATAAAATAATACAAGGACCATGACTAAGCCCTAAGGTGTCCAACACCGAACCATATGAATCCTAGAAGTCAGCTCATACACCCAAAAGTCAGCCAAAGGAGGTTTTTATTCATCTTCAAGCCTATAAAGGCAATTTTTCCCTCATTGAGAAAAGGAGAGTGGTTTTCAGCTTTTGTATGCAGGTTCTGGAGGGATAGAGGCGATTTTGTTTTTAGTGTTTTGGGAGCATCCAAACTCGGATTTGGAAACTGTAAGCAGCATTGGAAAGCTGGTTTAGAGAGCTATCTGATGACAGAGTTAAAAATTGCCTGTGTGAAAGTTCAGTCTATCCAAATCACTGTGTAATCGACTTCTTCTTCTCATTCCTAATAAAATCAGTTGCCCATCTTGAAAGTGGACCTAGAGACATAGTCCATCAGAGACGAACTCTGAAATCAATCTTGTTGTTTGGTATATCTGTGTATTCACTAATTTTACTTTTGTTTTGCATCTTAATCATGGTTTATCAGCTGTCATAAAGTGATCAATTCAAGCAGCTTTCCTCAATTTCCGTGCATTCAGTTAACATTCAACTACTTAATGGATAATCAATTCTACATTAGTTTTTATTATATGGTCATTTCAGATCATATAATTTGGTATCATAGCAGGTTTCATTTGTAGAATGTTCCATTGAATGTTAACCAGGTCTAAGTCGCAACGAGGAGAAGGAATCCTTGAGCAGATCAATCCAGAGATTGGAAAGCGACGAGTCGTTTAGAAATCAACCATGTCAGGACCTGATGCAGGTGAAAACAATGAGACTAAGATGAGTGAGGAACAGTTTCAGCAGGCATTCTTAACTATGCAGCAGATGTTGGGAGAATTGTACAAAGACAAGAAGGTGAGAGATGCAGCTTCTTCTTCAAAGGCATCGAAGAAGGACAAAGGTAAAGGGAAGAATGATAAACCACCTTCACCTCCATCATCTCCATCATCCTCTTCTTCTTCTTCTTCTTCCAGTGCAAAATCTAAAATGGAAAAGAAACCTAAGAAATCATCTCTTTTGAAACTTGATGTTAAATTTGAGTTTCCTATTTATGATGGCGAAATGAATGCTGAAAAGCTAGATAATTGGATAAAGCAGTTAGAAGTGTATTGTCGCATTCAGAACATTTCTAAAGATAAAACTAAAATTTAGTTAGCTACACTTAGAATGGGGGGAACAACTTTAATCTGGTGGGAAAGAAAAACTCAGCTAGATGTCAAGCATAAAGGAAAAGTCATCTCTTCATGGTCTAAGTTTCTGAAAGCTTTTAGGAAACAATTCTATCCTTTAGGATACATGCAGCAAGTTGTTATTGATTGGTAGCATCTAAGGCAAGGTAAAGGGAAGAGTGTTTAGGAGTTTACTCAGGAGTTTAGAAAGAAAGCATTGGTGCATGGTATTTCATTGGATACATGTGAAACTTTGTTAAAATACATCAGCAATTTACATTCATATTTGCAGCATACTTTATTGATGTTTAATCCTAATGGTTTTGATGAGGTGTGTGTTCAGGCCATACATATTGAATCAGGTGGTAGACCATTCAAGTTTTCATCTCAGTCATCCAAAGAGTTGGAAACTAAAGATTCCAGTGATAGTAAGGGGAAGAACATTTCGAAGAGAAAGAAATCAAGGATCATTCAGAAGGAAAGACCTACTTGTTCTCATTGCCAGAGAATCATTCATGATGAATTGAAGTGTTGGAAACTTCATCCAGAACTTAAAGCCCGAAAAATTCCTTAAGACGAAGGATGAAAAGAAGGCCATTGCAGCAGTCCAGCAAGATCTGGGTTCAAATTCAGGTGATGAAAGGAGGATAACTGCCATGGTTACGACAGGTAAAACTTCTTATACTGGTTCAAGTTCGAAAACTAACGTATCTTATTCAAACATAAATCCTCCACATGAGGATAAAAGAGTTCAACTCTTCCACATAAGGATAATTTCTAATCATACAAAGGTTGACACAATGTTTGACAGTGGGTCGCAAGCAAATTTAATATCTGAACATATAGTTAATCAATTGGGATTGGAAACAAAGAATCATCCAAGACCATACCCATTAGGTTGGATTAATAAATCAACTCATATATATGTCACAAAGCAGTGTCGATTAAAATTTGCAATTACATCTAAGTACATTGATGAAGTGGAGTTAGATGTGGTCCCAGTAGACATATGTGGAGTTGTCATAGGAAGTCCTTATCTTTATGATAGAGATGCGGTGTTTTTCAGAAGAGAAAATAAATATCACCTAAAGAAAGAAGGGGTTGAATTTATTGTTAGGGCACATAACGTCAAATAAAACTTGGATTTAATTGTTACAAATCAAGTTAAGCAGTTCATAAGTTCAAGTAAATATGTACTCATGTTTATTAAGGAACAACATAAGGATGATTGTTTGAGATGTGAGATTCAATTTATAGATAAATTGGTCAAGGTGGTTAATTATTTTCCAAGAAATCTTATTCATAAATAGGATAAGCAACATGAGATACATTTGATGTCCTATGAAAATCTTCTTAAAGACAGAATGAATCTCAATTCATTCATTCAACTGAATTCTAGAAGCTATCATCATCAGCAGTGTATTGCAGGGAATGGTACATGTGAGTCTAATGAGAGACTTGTTTCAGATGGTATGTTTATTTTCAGTTTCAGGGGTGCAGGTCAGTATTGGGGAAAGTCAGGGTTACATTTCTTTTGTATTGCATCATCATTTCATGCTTTAAAAATTAATGAAGCCTCTTTGCAAGTGGAGAGGAAGTCTGTAAGTTTTCATGACAAAGCATTTTCAAAAGCAGATCTAAAGTTTCCTTATCATGGTTTGAAAACTAATGAATTATGTGAAAGTGTAAGTCAGTGGAAATATCAGTTAATAGACAAAGAAGTAGCGATTCAAGTAAATAAACAATTACTTAGATACTTTCAAAACCAAACTAAGTTGCAACAGTCCTTACATCACAACTGGATGAGTTATGTGTAGCAAATTCACTTAGTAATCAGTCAACAGGAAAGTCAATCAAGTCAAATAATTCATGTGAAGTCAAAATCAAAGGAGTCTTTGAATATTTCAGTTATTCTAGAAAGTAGATTGTTAATACCCATCAGATGTATTGAAAAAATTTCTACAAATACGGTTTTCAAAGATGTGTTCGAAACACTAACTCATGATTCTTTGTGGAAAGAATATAATTGCCATGTTGATAACAGGTTGTTTGCCATTGTCGCAAGTTGTTCATACTGCAGATGGAAGAAATAGGTCACTGAATCAAAAGGTACCATGTTCAGCATCATCAGGGTCATCACTTTCAGGTGATTGATCAAATGTATTGGTACATTGTCAGGTCAAGGTGGAAAGAGAGGGAGTTCTACCCTCATCGACTAAATGTTTAGTCAATTTGTGGTCCAAAAGCTTTCCAGTGGAGAGGAATGATCCAGGAGGATCCGTTGATCCAATTGCACAAGTGTTCAAAGTGTCAATATCAATTTCATCAGTGTTCATGGGTGTCATTCAATTTTGACAGTGTTAGTTATAATCAAGTTGTTTAGGGTTGGTATCGACATGGTTGTGTCATCCGTGGCAGAGGTTTGATGTGTCGAAAAAGGTGTCGTCTGAGGCATAAGTTCGTTGTCAAGGTGGTCATTGCAAGGACAACTGGGTTCGATGATGAGTGTGGGATTTGTCGTCACATATGTTTTTGTGTCACATTGTGATGAAAGATGTAAAAAGGGTTTTTTTAATTCTAGACCGAAAACCCTAAATTCAACATCTCAATCCTAATGACCTAATCCTAAACCTATTCCCAAGATCAAAACCTATGCCTAAATCCTAACCATGTTTTACAAATACCTATGGTACAAATCAAATGTATTTTAAAATACATTAAACCTAAAGTCCTAGCCTATACCTCTCGGCCTTTGTAAACAATGTTATACAACCAAACATTAATAAACATTGAAATAAATTATAAATTAAACAAAGTCCTAGCCGCCAGCATCTGACCGCGGCGAGATCGCAAGACATGTGACCAGCGGCAGAGTAAACCGTCGGAGTTAGCCAACAGTCAGGTCCCTAACCGCCAATTAAACCACGTCAGGGCATGTGATCAGTAGTCTGGTAAGTCGTCGGGGCTTGAGAACTACAGACCTTAACCGCGTGGAGAAAACGTGAAACTGTTAACATGTGAACATGTTCCGCCGACAGGAACCGCTAGAGAGATAGCCGTCGAGGTAACCGCCAACAAATTATTTATTACAAGTGTTCACATACAACGGTTACAACCCTCTGCCCGGCCAACTAACTGTTTGTGGTTTCGGGGTATGACTTTGGTTATTTTGGGATTTTTTGATTATAAACTAATACAAGGACCATGACTAAGCCCTAAGGTGTCCAACACCAAACCATATGAACCCCAGAAGTCAGCTCATACACCCAAAAGTCAGCCAAAGGAGGTTTTTATGCATCTTCAGGCCCATAAAGGCAGTTTTTCCCTCATTGAGAAAAGGAGAGTGGTTTTTATCTTTTGTATGCAGGTTCTGGAGGGACAGAGGCGATTTTGTTTTTAGTGTTTCGGGAGCATATGGAGTTGGATTTGGAAACCATAAGCGGCGTTCGAAAGCTGGTTCAGAAATCTATCTAATGACTAAGGTCAAAATTGCTTGTGTGCAAGTTTAGTCTATCCAAATCACTTTGTAATCGACTTCTTCTTCTCGTTCTTAATAAAAACGGTCACCCATCTTGAAAGAGGACCCAGAGACATAGTCCATCAGGGAATAACTCGGTAATCAATATTTTTGTCTAGTATATCTGTGTATTTATTGATTTCACTTATGTTTTGCATCTTAATCATGGTTTATCAACTATCGTAAAGTGATCAATTCAAGCAGTTTTCCTCGATTTCCATGCATTCAGTTAACATTCAACTATTTAATGGCTAATCAATTCTACATCAATTTTTAGTATATGGTCATTTAATATCATCTTTGCGAAAATATAAGTTGTTACTCCCTTTGCCTACTAGAATCACTTTTCTAGACAAATCAAACATTCCTACAACTACAACTGGAAAATCTATCCCTTTCTTAGCAATTCACACAGTTTAGCTAGGCATTGCGCAAACCTAAAAAATTTATGTTTGTTTCTCCTTCTGAACAGTGAAATTTTCTCTCCACCTATGAGCTTCTCGTCCATCAAATAAACTTTGATACCCTGTGAAAATTCCTTGAAATGCAGCAACTGGAATTAATCCTCCTAACTGATTAACAGTTTATTAATTTTCTGATTAATATCAAATTAATCACACTACAATTTATTCACAAAATAAAATGCTACGGAAGAAAAAAATAGGAAGTGAGAAACACTAGCACACACACAAAAAATTAAAATCGTTATTTTTGGACAAATGTCCCTGGAAAAACCCAATGTGGGAAAATCAGTGTAGCAATTGAGGGTTTTATTATTATGCACCAATGAATTCTGAATACAATAAATTTGGATTCCCAACATGCTATCCAATCTAAGAGAAATTCTAGCAAAATCACCTGAGGGAATTTACCCTCATCTCCAAGCAGTCTTGACTTTGACTAACCTTTGAAAAGCAAGTCGTCTAAACCTTTTGCACAACCTCTACATCACCCTTGTAGATTCTGCCACATGCTAAGTCTGGTGTTGTCGCTTTTAATGGCACCCATAGCACAAGTGCTTCGGGGGACATAGAAAGCTTCCTAGAGACAGCCTTTGGGTTGATTTTAGACCAGTGCCTAGGACATCTTATATAGAGGAGTGCATGGAAGATTATCAATCGGGGCTTTCTATTACACTCCAATTGTCACGTAGTTTGAAAACATAATAAAGGGGGCCTTGTTTCAATAGGACTTCATCAATGCAAACTTAAGCCGATACATGGATCCAAATTCTCAAGGGGTGAATCAGGCTGGTCTCAAGGAGGAATTTCTGGTTCTGGTGACTGACACACAACCATGAGCAACTTAATATTGACGTTGCAGTAAAGTGAAGAGCATTAAAGGGAGGAGGGAATCGGTGCATAGGGCTAATTGCAATGCAGAATCCTAAGCCACGATGTTCCTGCAGAAATATGGAAGAGGGAGGAGATGAAAGAGTCGAAAGAGTGGAGCATGAATTAAGGTTTCATGCCATATACCTCATGGGTACTTTTGTCACCAAACATCATGAGTAAATATGTGCTCATATAGGTACTGCAGGTTAATCGAATAACACAATTAAACCTGTCTTGTACACATGTATTGTAGGTTATAAAGTAACTCAAGTAAATCTGTCTTATACACAAGAATTGTTCGCAATTTAGCAGCCTAGATAAATCCATGAATCAGAGAGAAACCAACAGCTTCATCACACTATTTCAGAGAAAGAAAAACACATATGAAATGAGATTTTACAAAGGGGAAAACATACTACGCATTTCCATGATTGGAATCACCAAAGAGTTTCATTAATATTTGAAATGAGTCCCATTCACTAGTCCATTTACATTCAACAATATCTAGCTCAAGTCCCTCATGAACAAGCTTCATAGAACCAAAGTGGAATCACAGACTTTGGACCACTCTGGGTGCAAAATTCTAGAGCCTTTATTAAGTGTTTCTCCCCCTTATTTATACAAAGAAGGGGGGATTTGAATCCACATTTACAAAATATATCAGCCCAAGTCTAGCTGTTAGATTGACTAGTTGTCTAGGCCTGTCATAGCTCTGCTGCCCAAAATGATTTCCTCGTATTTGATTTCATTCTTGGAAATATAGAAATTACAAAATAAAAGAAATTACAGAAAAATAGAAAAGAGGAAACTAAATGATGATGGAGGAAAATATCGTCATGTGGTTCCTATGAAGGCCCCTTATCAGGCCACGTCTATACCACAATGTGTCCCTCCTGTTGCTCGGCCTATTTCTGTCATTTTCACCTTATCTCCCCAAATCGCTCATTCTCCAGAGCTGGGAGTGGATCGACTGTGAGTTTCCTGCTACATAGTAGAAGTGGAGAATGTCCAAGCAGTCCTTGGTTGTGTATCTGAGTGAAGCCATGCTGAGACATTAAGTCCTCTTGAGTCCCATGCCTCCATTTACTATCCAAAGACATGCAGCGAAGTAGTCAAATTCATTTCTACGGCTCATGTAGTCCTTGGTTTCTTGTTGTAAGGGCTTCTACAAGATTAGCCCATATCAGTTTGCAACTGCTCCATACCTCTGTTCAAAGTCTCTGTTGCAAAACCATCTTCCTTTAAAGCTTTGTACCATGCTATCGGGGCATCACTGTACCAGGACTTTCATGCTAAGAGGTGTTACAGAACAGCAAGTCTCGATCTTCTTTGGCCCCCTTTGTTTTAGCCCCTTTCTGCCTTTCTTCTCATATGATCGGGAGGATATGACCTAGACCTTAGCCTTAAGGTGCTAGATCCTTTGGATTCCCGTCCAGGGCCTTTTTCCCTTTATAAGTGCTTTGCATCTGGTTTCCTTAAGTCTTCATGACTGCACACCATTTATCAGAGCTCCTTTCTCGGCAGATCGCAATCGTGGTTTCCATTTGGGACTTTTTCATTGGAGTCGCGAAGTGCTTGCAATATTCGATTGAGATAGTCCTTTAGTGCTCAGCCCTTGTTTCCTCGACTCTTTATGTGATTGCGGGTCGGCCCCTATATCATAGCCCCTTTATCAGAGGTTCGCAATCAACGATTCCTTTTTTATGCACAACATAACCACAGATCACCAATCGTCAATCACCCTCCGTGCTTAACCCCTAGTTCTTTTAGCTCTTTATGTGACTATGGGCCAGACCCTATATCAGAGCCCCTTTATTGCACTTTCTCGTGTGTGAAATACGTCACAAAGTGTCGATAAGCCTCAACCTTTGATTTGTGATTGTCGATGTGACATCATCACTACCACGTGGCACCTTGTGAGTGGTGACACGTGTCACCCTGTTTTGGCCCCTTATGACCCCTCGAACATGTTGAATCTGCATGCCACGTGTCCGTCGTACTGCCACATCACGTTGACGTCAGTGTCACCATGGATTCATCAGGACCAATGGTATTCCTCCACGTGGCCTTTAAGAGGAGAGAGAAAAGGCCCATCTGCCCTTGGTTTTTCGCTGATTTCCTTTGTAAATCGCTTTCAACCTTCCCGGTGCTTCAACACTAACATATCACAACTCACAATATCACAACATTTTAGAGTTGACACTTTTGAAAATGTCAATCACCGATATGCGATATGGCCTGGTCACCGACTGCCAATTGCACTGTACTTTGAAACCCCCAATCGTTGATTTGCGACATCGATGATCATTGATCGCTAATTTCACTTTTCTCTACTGCTAGACCTGCGATATATCAAAGGCTTAATGAGCGATTCGCTGATATGTGATGTTGCTGGAGCCTTCAATATGCAATGTGGCCTAATTCTTTGATTTGTGATCTACAAAATTCTCCCATGCCTTCGACCTCTGTCATTTGTGATCGTTGATATGCGAGATCACTGGAACCTCGATCTGTGATTTGTGATATGCTCTCGTACCTCCAATCACTGATAATCGGTGATTGGTGATCACTGGTTTTCTCTGCCTTACCTTGCTGCTACTTTTAGAAAACTCTAATTGTGATTTTCGATGAGCCGGGACCTCCAATATGACAGGACCTTACCCTTGGTTTTTTTCTCTTTGTTTTCTAGCTTTTAAAGGGAAACTTCAATCTGCTCTAACTTCTTATCCAAAAGTCCATTTTTGGACTTCCACATACCATTGGAAATCTTATTTTGAGCACCATCCAATGGAGAGGGTTTGATTTAGCTTTGTGAGCTTTTGTGGCTTGGAATATGGCTTCAAACTTCACTGCTCTTTTGCACTTTGGGCAACTGAAATCACGTTTATCAGTGAGTAACAACACCTGGAACTCCTGCAAAACAATTTATCCTACCTACTACTAACTGGGAAAGTGTCTCTTTGGCCTCCTAGAAAATATCTGCAGCTTCTAGCAATTGAAACAACCTCCTCCATAGCAAAATCCAACTTCCTTCTTGAGGGCATGTGAAATCTCCTGGAGAATAATTTCGGCCTCCTCTCTCTGCCTCTTTGGAACTAGAAAACTTCCTCTTAATCATTGTCTCTACCCATCTCTATCCCTGTGTCCCCTCTATGGCTCGAACTTTTATGTTGGCTAGCTTGAACTACCCAAAGAACTCGACTTGTTGGCTCTCTAAAGTGTGTTCCGTCATCTACCCATTGACCTCTTATTATAATCTCTAGTTGGGACTCCAACAACCAAGATTAAAACTTAATCGATGGATGAGATCATCTCCAAGTAAATCCATGTGAGTTTGTAGAGAATTCTCACCTTTCTCAATTAATTACTATTAATTAACTATTTTTCCTAAGTTAGACTTAGGAATTTTTTAATCATGGTAAATTAATTTAATTGAACCATATCTAGGTGGAATTTCCAGAAACGATTTTTTGGTTTCAGAGAACACTTGTGTCTTAGCCTATCCACAAAGTCTTGAGACTAGAACACCATCTAATGCTACAAAAATTAAAATAAGTATGATACTAATAATTATTATTATTGGTTATCTCATTAACATATTGTTTTGCTACATGGAAGGATGTTGCAGGAACACATGACAACAGTTGAGGCAAGTTAAATTGTATGGATGGAATACAAGAAGAATGTTGAGGGAAACTCAATATCTGATACCTGGAAAATGTGAAGTCAATATGTACCTATCTTGGGATTGAAAGGTAGCATTGTGAGAAGATAACCTGAAGGTCAAATTTCATACTACAATCAAAGATATCACTTTCTTGAGGAAGCTATTATCAGCTGAAAATTTGGGAAGGATCCGTATAATTCCTTCATTGGCAAGAAGTGATGTGCAAAAATTGATGACTTGGAACCTGTCACATTGAGGGAAGAAGATGGCTCCATGATACTCAAGAAGGAAGCAAGCTCAATACAATGATATGCGAAATAAAGAGGGAGCCATGTAAAAAAAGTATGGAAACAAGCTTGAGAGCTTGTGATTATGACTTACTCTAATAATAATTAGGGGAATTTTTAGGTCTAAAATGAGCCACCTAAGGAAATTATAAAATAATAGTGGAAACAATAAAATAAGATTAGATTACATCATCAAATTTTAGAGGGAAAAAAATAAAACTATTTTTTCAACTCGTATTTTCAACATATCTCCCTATGGGTTTCCTAAAATTTTGAGCAGAAACACTTGTTGGATGTAGAATTTGATTCATCATCCAAGGAGTACCAATGTTTCATACTTTCAATAGACCCTGCTACACGAAAAATGAGAAATACATGAAAAACGTGGTTGCAATCACGTTTTTTCATGTATTTCTCATTTTTTGTTGAGTAGGGTCTATCAAAAGTATGCAACATGGGTACTCCTTGGATGAGGAATCAAATTTTGCATCCAATGAGTACTCCCACTTGAAATTTGAGTAAAACCTTAGGGATATTAGTTGAAAATATGAGTTGAAAAAATAGTTTTATTATTTTATTACTTTTATATTTTTACTCCAAAAATGGTGAATCATCCCCCATGGTTGACATCATCATCTTGAATCCTATTGGTTCTTATAAAGATTATTTGGTTGTACGTTTTTCTTAGGAGGCCCATTTTAGAACTCAAAATTCCCCTAATGAAAGGAAGTCAGGAATCTCCTCTAGATTTGAGAGGGAGCAAAGGAGTCACCTTGAATAGCAGTAGGATTTATTCTCAAGTTAAAAGGAGAATAGGGAGATCATCTCTAGTTGAGAGGGAGTGATTTTGGACATCACATGTGCATTATTTTCCTCATGTGCCATGCACTTGACCGAGACTAACAACCGTAACTCTAAGTGAAGGCCTTGAAGAAAGAATGGTGGAGCATTTGATAAGAATATGTGGTTTCCTTGAGGATAGAACATCCAAGAAAGGAAAGGGACCAACACTTTTTGACGATAGGGAAGGTGTCCAAGACAAGAGTGGTCGAAGAGGACCAATATTCTTTGAGGATTCAGGATTAGAAATCTATGATACAAATAGTCCTAAAAGGACATACCTTGTGGACATTTAGATGGGGTATGTGTCTTATAGAGGTAGTGATGTATCACACGTAAAGCCTCCCAACATAATTATCTTGAATGAAGTAGAGCATGTCTAGTTAGGCCTCAAAGACAGTGTTGGTTGATCATAATGTTGATGCTTACAAATGGCTTACCAATCCAACTCTTCATATGATAACTTTTCAAAGTGAGTATTGTCCTTGTACTGGTTGGACAATTATGAATACCCCCCTAGTTAAGAGGGAGTGTTGGAAAACATAACTAGTTTTTATTTTCATAATTTTCATTTGACTCATGTCATGATGTAATTCTCTTGTATCTATCAAATGAATAAAGGAAAATATGTAAAGATAAAAAATAAAATGATTTATGTAAAGCATGGGTTTCATGCTCAAGTCATTTGTCATTAAGTCAAGTATAAATTGAATGCTCCTAGGGTTTACATGAGTCAAAGTGACATGATCATATTTTCAATATCCCATTCGAGCATTTGTATCAAAAGACAAAAATACTCTTTGTAATTGGAAATGTCTAAAAGGCTCTCAAGGCCAAGTCCATTAGCCCAACATAAGTCAACATAGAGAGGGTTAATGGAGCCTCTTGGAAGGATATATAAAGGAGGAACTTTGACCTATTTGACATACACATCAAACATACATCTCTGGGATTCGATTTGCGGCTAGAAGAAGGAATGTGAAGGTATCAAGAAGCTAGAAGATGCTAAAATGGGTTTTGAAATATCCCATGACATTGAGCTACTTATCACATTTATGGCATATAAACATTTTTGGGCAGTGGTTGTGTTTGTAATGCTTCCTCCAAGAATTCATCAATTTTAGGGGCTTGAACATGCAATGGTTCTGTCTTTTTCTGCAATGGAATTCACAGGTCATAGAGCTACAATAGAAGAACTCAAGCTAAAATGTGCACATGCAACTCTGAATTTGTAATAATGTTTAGTGTGTTGAAAAAGAAAAATGAAGTTGTATTGCTCAAAGTGACAAGCATATTAGCAGATTATGATATGCAAAAACACATAAGAAATAAATGCATTTGCTCGATTTTGGGAACTACTAGTGGAATCCATCATACTCAACGACAACACTGCTTACAAGCAAACCAACCACTGCAAATTTATAGATCATTATTCAAAAATCTAGATGTTTATAATGTGATTATGAGATGGGTTGTATTTTTATTCAAGTTGAAAAACTGAAGCTCCAATGATCCAGTGACTATGACTGATTATACCTTATGGATATGTAACAAAAGTTAATATGCTCTTTGTTTTTTTTGGAGGCTAGTCAGTTATACATCACCTCGAATTTCACTTTTGCATAGTCAATACCTATTGTTTGTAGTGGTTATGTCCAATCAAATCTAAAGGATGTCACCAATCCCACCCCATGTAGTTCATTGTGTAGTCATAGGGAAAAGCTTCCTTCATTAATATGATGTATAATGGTGAGTGATATTCATAATGTACATTACTAATCATTGATGGTGTTGAGTGATAAAAGGTGTCTTTTAACCCCTATTTATCCTACATTAATTATCAATCCAGGCACGATTTTTTATCCCAAGATTGTACTCAGTCTGAGGCAGTCACTTGTTCAAGAGTAATGTCTGCAGTATAGTGCTTTGCAAAAGTAAATGAATGCTAGAAACAAAATCTAATTGTAATGGAAAGAAACTTAAATGCTCTGTAACTAAATAGTTTATTCAATAGCCATCAGTCGTGGATTCAGTAATGATAACTCCTTCCCCTGTAAACTGGTGTAAATGAAAATCAATCATAGACAAGATCTCCAATATTAGAACTTAGACAACAGTAGTCAATGTTCGTTACAGTTGTAGATATTTCCACTAAAGAAAATACTAGAAACAACAATTTGATTAGCAGAAAAGGAATATCAACTAAATCTATTGAAAAGGTCGAACAACAATGCTTAATCTACAGAAATGAATTGAACAGCAATCTTAACCGAAATGAATTGAACAACAATCTTTAACTAATAAAGGAACAACAAACCTAACTAAGTATAAACACACAACGACTATAGAGTAATTGAATCAGTAATCTTATTCTAGCATAATGGACATTAACCATAGGTATAAAGGAACAACAATTGCAGTTATAATTGAATGGTAGTTAAATGAACAACAATCGCAATTGTAAGTGAACCGTAGTTAAATGAACAACAATCGCAACTGTAAATGAACAACAGAATCCGAATTAGACAGTGCAATATTGTTTCAGAATGAACAACATGACATTTTAAGTTGTGAATAATAATATTGCTATCCAATTACGATTTCGATATAACAGAGCAATTCAATGAAATGTTTAGAAATAAAATATTACTAAATAAAGCGAATTAAGGAAATGCATAGGAAATCAAACCACACACAATTGTAATTGTAAAGTAGTGATACAAGAAGCAAGTGGATCCACTAGGGCTGGGCCCTTAGCCACTAGGGAAGCACTGCTATGTTTACTCTAGGATCAGATAATGGAATAGTAACTGAGTTATATATTAATCATATATGGCAGAGTTACAGCTATCGCTCTTTAAAGAGAGTTGATGATGAAATTTGAGATTACAACAATAGGTTCTACGAATTGATAATAATATCTGCCCCCTGGGCTACCAGCGCTGTCCCTTTTTATAATGCCCAAGTGGAAGTATCAAGAGTACAAATAAGTCTTGAAGCAGCGATCCCTTAGGATCAAAGGATCTTGAGGGATTTGCTATATCTTTGATCTCCAGTTTATCGTTTTGTCTTCTTGCGCCAATGCCTCATTTTCTCTTCCTTTTCCTGGACCATGCATTCCGATCTTGATCTCCTTGTCTGGATACGGCTTCCTGTCGAAGGGATAGCAATTGCTTCTGCTTTGTCTTTTCCTCCTGAATAGTGATTTTCTATTTCCTTCACTTTCTGTATAGAAAAAGACAATAATTCATTATTTTGTATCAATCACAAATCTCATTAATTCTATCTTAATTCTTTAACATATTACCATCTTAGAATGTAAAGGATTTATGCCTCAAAGGAAAATATAAAGAAATAAATGGTAAATACATACCTTTTCCATCACTCAACACACCCCCATGCTTACCCTTTTTCATGCCCTCATGAAAACCGTGTAATTTACATGGAAGGCAGTTAGGGAATAGGCTGGAGAGGGATTTTCATGCAGTGGTCTAAAGCCATGATGTGTAGCTAAAACTTCAAAAATATGCCCGGTCTAGCCTTCAGGCAATTCATATAGGGCCTTATACCCTGCTGCAGGATACCAGATAATTGGACATCGAAACCTACAACCTAGCCAATACGAGCCTTCTCTCAAGATGACGTTACTATAGTTAACCAGGAGATCAACATCTAACTTAAAATTTTCGTAATTGAATGGCTCTCTATCCTGACCGATTGGAAGTCTTCCATCAGAGTTTAGTTACTGCTATGGCAAGGTCTTTGATGGATAAGAAGTTTTCTACCCCTTGTTGGACAACTGCTTTTTGAATGGGTCCCAATGTCTAGATCACACCCTTCTTTCTCATTAAGCTTCTATGCTTATCCCACAGTTGTAATCAGTTTTTTGGTTCACCCCTTACCCAAAGGTCTAACCCATTTTCTTGTCTATGAAAGTTGTTATAGGCCTTGAGCCACTTTAACTGGTTAACAGTAAAAGAGATGAATGCTCGAACCTAGATATCACCCACAAAAGGACTGGGATTCTTTTCCGTTTCATCCTCCAACACAAAATTATGCAAATAAAACTCACATAGTAATCGCTGGACTTCACCCCATAATGTTTACAGCAGTTTATAAAATCATCAATAGTTTCTAACTCTATAGGCACCCCTGCCTTGACAGCCTTAATTTTTAACTTTAAATACCTTTCCATAAAAAACAAAGCATAATTTTTGGCAGGTTCCCTACATGTTAGAACATCAGTATATAGAGAATAGAGGGTATCCATTCGACCTATGACTGACTTTAGCTTATTTGTTACATTTTCAACTTTTCCCTCCACCTTCCAACATCTATTAAAGGCCTCGTTCTTCGATGCATTGATGTTCTTTACTTGCTGCTGTAACTTTTGATATTTCTCCTAAGGAATAGTTTCTTCTATGAGCTTTTCTATAGTCTGTTGGGCCTGTGCCAGATCCTCTTGGAGTTTTACTACCCTAGGGTCATTTACTGTCAAAACACTTTTAAGTTGAAGATCTACCTGGATCTTCTTATTGCGACATATGGTTTCCTCAGTCTGTGTTTCTTTGTCATGAGCTGTCCAGTCGATCATGACACTAGAGGAAAATGCCTCTGTTTGGACGTCCTTATTATAGACTAGTGTGTCTTCTGTTTGGGCCTCTGTGTTTGTAATAGTCGCATGATGTTCCTTGTTGTCCCTAATGGATATGGGCTCGGTTTGAGTCCCCTTGGCCTTTATTTTATAGGGTTTCGTCTGGGTGGTTGCATCCTTTGTTCCTAGGGTTCTTTTTGAGATTCTCCCCATTTTTAGGACCCTTATTTGTTGTTTGAGTTTTTTTACCACATTTAGTAGCCTTTTTTGTTCCTTTCACAACCTTTTGATTTCATTCGTCTTCTTCTTCAAAGGAACAGTTGTTTCTTTTCTTGGGCCTGGGCTTTGTTCGTCAGGGATTGTACCCTCGCCCTAGCTTATTTCTGTATTTTCTTTTTGGAACACTTCTTCAGTGTTCTCGACCTCTTGGTTAGGTTTCTCAGGGGAGGTAACCCTGGTTTGATTTGTTATTTCTTGGGTGGCTTCTACTTCTACTTCTTCTTCGTCATTCATCTCCTTAGATGCACTCTTGCTGTGAGCAGAGTGTTCCTATGATTGTCATGTCTCAATATCGAGGTTGAGTGGGCTATGGGGCTAGATATACTCACCCATATTGGCCAAAATTTTTGCCAATTCATCTTCTGGGCTTCCACTGGGTGGCTCTGCTTCCTCCCCTTCTTCCTCGCCAGAGTGCTCAATTTCCTCTTCCGGTTCCTTTTCTATATTTTCTTCTAATTCTTCTTCATTTTCCCCTCCTTTAAGTTGTGGGGGTTGCTCATCCTCTGAGCCATATATCTCTAAGGTTTGGCTACTATCATCTTGGGGACTTCCCAACATTCCCCTGCTTCTCCCCAATTTGGCGGACTGTCTGCGTTTTTGCGGTCTAATTGATGTGCTGGTGGTTCTTTTTCATTTTGGGGCTGGTAAGGCCAATTCCCCATCTATTGAGAATACCAATTCTTCCCAACTAATATGTTGTTGAGCAAGACTATAACTGACTATTAGCCAAATTAAGCCGTGATGACTTACTACCGTCTCTGTATGACGAGATTTCCTTATGCTTTGAGCAGCATCATGCAATAAAAAATTTAAATATGCGGGCAAATTTACAACACATTTTTGTTTTAATACTACTAATAATTTGAGATGGCGTGGTCTTACCACATCCTTTCTCCCATCGCATGTGATGTAGCTTTGCACAATTCTAGCTAATTCTGCCCATGGTTCTCCCAAGGTTGTAGGCAGGACTCCTTTTCCTTTGACAATAAGGTTCTGTCCTTCGTCCCGGAAGATAGCTATAGCCTCCTGAAGTCTCACTTTTTTCTAGGTCCATATTGGTCCAACAGCTGGTAGTCCCGATACTTCAGCAATTACCGCATCTGTTACTATTATTTGCCTCCCCCTCACCATGGAACGATCTTCTTGCAAATTCTACAGAAATTTGATGGCTACCGTTTCATGAGACTGTTGTAGTCGATTAAGGTAGGCAATCCATCCTGCTCTCACTAGAATTTCACATGCAGCATCAGAGATTATTAACACCTGTGGTTCGCTGCGTATTGATCTGCCTCCCATTTTGTTCAAGCTTAGCACACTGTTAATTTTTACAGAGCAAAAACACAAAAATGACAATGGAACAGCAAGTTGTGCATATTGGGAAATATCAATACCGTTAAACTTGCTATTTCCGAGTTCTGATGGAGTCATAGTACCTCCAAAGAGGGAGTTGACACGTATCATGGTGTATTCTGGACATCACCCGCACCCCCCTGAAATGTGATAGGTCGTCCTCGACCAGCAAATGAAGGAGCAGCGTGCTGGACTGCAGTCGTACAATAAAATAAAGGAACGACATATATATCCATGACATGATTACAAAAAGCAGCGGATTATTGAAATCAAGGCTTATGATGGAAATAGCGAATAGATATGGAAATGCTATGAAATGATGCGAAAAATAGGGGATAGGACAACTAACGTAAATAAAAATACTTATGCAGTCATTATCCACTTTAACCATTATGATTGATTTATAAACGATTTTTCATGTGTAAGAGGTTCGAAAGGGTTATATAACATAATCTCATTTGAAATCAAGATAAAGATATAAGAAAAGGGTTTATAATGACTATTGGTGTATGAAAAGTATGACTTCAATACCATCAGCAGAGCTCTGTTGCCCACAGGTGTTCATAACCTTGACAAAGTCGCTTGTTTCACCCTTAGAACCATAATCCTTTATATATGCCTAGGAAAGTGTTGTGTGATATCAAAATGGAGGCCATTATGCTGGCTTGGTAACCAGTTGAATCGCAATACCATTCACCAGGAAGGAGTGAAAGGTGGGCAGGCTGGCTCATCATGAGACCTCCTGTTCCAAGGACTTTTTATTTTTCTGATATGCCTCTTAGATCATATCCCTGGTGTGGTGGCCATATTGGGAATACCACTTCACTGCTTCCTTATGATCATTATAGGCTGGCTCTTGATGAGACCCCCTATCCTTCATTTGACAAATCATGTTAGTAATCATATAGATATATATATTTATTTTTATTTTTATTTTTATAGCACTTTCTTATTTATATATAGAGGATGGATCAACACTCCTTAAGAGTAGGGATGGTGGAAGAAGTCTAAACATCTCAATAGAGGAAAATATGCCCTTATTCTTATTCAATAATAATAATCAAAGAGAATTATGAAAATTAAGGAAGAACCAACATGATAAAAATAATCAATCAAATTGGTTTTAGTGAAAATAAAGACAGTAAAGTGATATAAATAGTCGTGTCCTTTCCTCTTTTTTCTTATCGATACGAAGCAATTTCTCTAAAGATAACAATTTTTCTTTGGTTTGTTGATTTCAGTATCCTCTAGTTTTTGTGTTCTTGCATAAATGTATACCTGTGCCTTAAAGGGATCATAAACAGTGAACCATCATTCACAAAAATCCACTAAATGATGTTCTTTAAGAAACACAGTGCACACTCACAAAAAAATGCACTCAAAAAGTGTGGTTCCTTAGATGGAACGGTTGTTGTTCCTTAAGAGAGACAGCAAAAAGAACATTTGCACGCAAAACCATGGTTCCTTTAAGAGGAACAACAAACAAAAGAAAAAAATACACTCAAAACTGTTGTTCCTTAAGAGGAACAACAGTTGTTCCTTAAATGGAACAGAAAATAAAGAAAGCACGAAATAAAATACCGATCCTTTGGTGGAACAACCTAAGATCATCCGAAATCGAAACTGTTGTTCCTTCGGAAAGAACGGCAGAAAGAAAAAAAATGCGAAGGAGGGTTGTTCCTTTAAAAGGAACGGGAAAACAATCTGGTGGAAGTGTTGTTCCTTCATAAAGGAACGACAAAAATGCGAAAGTGTTGTTCCTTCGGAAAAGGAACAACAAAAATTTGGAAATGTTGTTCCTTCGGAAAGGAACAGCAAAAAAGCAGAAATGTTGTTCCTTTGGAAAGGAACAAAAATGCAGAGATGCTTGTTCCTTTGGAAAGGAACAACAAAAATGCGGAAATGTTGTTCCTTCGAAAAGGAACAGCAAAAATGCAGAAATGTTGTTCCTTTGGAAAGGAACAATAGAATGCGAAAGTGTTGTTCCTTCAGAAAGGAACAACAAAAATGCGGAAATGTTGTTCCTTCAGAAAGGAATGGAAAAATATGAAAGTGTTGTTCCTTCAGAAAGGAATAGCAAAAATGTGGAAATGTTGTTCCTTCGGAAAGGAACAGCAGAATGCGAAAGTGTTGTTCCTTCAAAAAGGAACAACAAGGAACAGCAAAAATGTGGAAATGTTGTTCCTTCAAAAAAGAACAGCAAAATGCAAAAGTGATGTTCCTTTGGAAAGGAACAGCAAAAATGTTGAAACATTGTTCCTTTGGAAAGGAACAGAAAAATGCGAAAATGTTGTTCCTTCAGAAAGGAACAGCAAAAAACAAAAAACACAGAAATGCAAAAATCTGTACGAGCCTTTTCATGCTTTGGAGGTCCGTAGGAAACAACAATCGATAGGATCTCCTCATTATTCCCTAAAGGAATAACGTGAAATCAAATTCTATCAATTCATTTTCCATAGGGCCCAGTAGATTGGATCTAGTCATAAGAATAGAAGAATGCTTGGTGTAAATAAAAATAACTCCTTAAGAAAGTAGTTTATACAAGCAGAAAGAAAAGCTTATGTACAAAATTTTAAGAACAATGGGATTATTTAGTGAACCGATGCCAAGGAAGGATTATTTTCCTCAGCAAGAATTTGCATATTAGAATCTTCCCATAGCTGCTTGGTAAAAGGATTCACGAGTAAGCGGTTTATGGTACAATCGCACTCGGTGACCATTTGCTTTAAAGGTATGTCCAGATCCATCAATAGTGGTCAAATTAATGGTGCCATTGTCATACACTTTCTGTATTTCGTATGGTCCAAGCCATTGAGTCTGAAGTTTTCTTGGAAAATCCTGAAACCTGGAATCATATAGGAGTGGCCAATCTCCTTCGTGTAAGATTTTCTTTTTGATCAAGGTGTCATGCCATTTTTCTCTTTGTTGTTGAATTAATGTAGTGTGTTGAAGGGCCGAGAGCCTAATTTCATTTAGCTCGTTAATTTGCTATAATCTGTTAGTCTGGGCCTCATTCAAATTCAAACCGATCTCCTATGTTGTTCTTAATGTTTGTATTTTGAACTTTACTGGAAAGATGGGTTCTTTTCCAAATACTAGTTGATATGGTGAATAGCCAATGGTGTTTCTCCACGTTGTTCAGTATGCCCACAAGGCTTCGGGCAATCTTGAAGCCTAGTCACGTCTGTGCGATGCAACTGTTTTTGTAAGTATTGTCTCTATCACCTTATTCGTGCTCTCTACTTGGCCATTTGCCTGTGGGTGATACGGGGTGGTAATTTTGTGCTGAATGTGATAATTTTTTAATGTTGCAGCGATTTTATTACCTATAAACTATGGTCTTTCGTCCATGATTATGCCCCTTGGGAGGCCATATCACACAAATATTTGGAATAGGAAATGAATCACAGAGTCCTCTATAGCTCTTGGAAGTGCCTCTGCTTCAACCCATTTGGTAACATACTCTATTGCTACTAGAATATATGTTTTCTGATTTGATGATGGGTTGATTGGACCAACAAAATCGAGCACTCAACACTCAAATGGTTCAATTACTAATTGTGGGTTTAAAGGCATTTCGTTGGACTGTCCAAGGCGTCCTGCTCTTTGGAAACTGTCACAAGCTTGAACAAATTTCTTAGCATCTTTAAAGATTGTGGGCCAGTAATAACCTGTTTGCAAAACCTTGTGACCAGTCCTGCGATCTGCGAAATGTCCGCCACACAGTCCATCATGATAAGCTTTCAGAATGTCAAATATTTCATCTTCATGGATGCATCTTCTGATGTGCATATCTGCCCATGTACGAAATAGGTAGCCCCAAATCCAAGAAAATCAGGTACTATGTTGCACAATCTTTTTTCGTTCATTGGGGGTTAGATGCTTTGGTAATTTGCCTACTACTAAATAATTTGCAACATCAGCATACTAGGGTGTCTTGATAGTAACAACAAACAAATGTTCATCTGGAAATTGATCTTCGACTGCTGCTGCGTCCACTGGCTTCGGCATTCGTGAGAGAAAATCAGCTACAGGATTCTCTTTCCCAGGTCGATATTTTATTGTGATGTCAAATTCCTGCAATAAAATCAACCATCTTATTACTCTACCATTTGTAACAGGTTTATTTGCTAAGTATTTTATGGCAGAGTGATCTATATATAAAACAACAGGATATCCAGTGATATAATGCCTAAATTTATTTATAGCATGTATTACAGCTAAAAACTCTTTTTCAGTTATGGTATAGTTTAGCTCAGCAGGATACAAATTCTTGCTAATATAATAGATTGCATATGGTTTTTTGTCTTCTTCCTGCCCAAGGACTGCTTCAATAGATGTGTCTGAAGCATACGATGAAATTTGAAATGGCAGATCCCAATTTGGGCCTCTGAGCACTGGGGTTGTTGACACAAGCTTTTTCAGATCCTCAAAAGCATGGTCGCATTTATCTGTCCAAATAAAATCAACATTCCTTGTCAGTTTGTATAGAGGTGCAGCTATTTGAGAAAAATGCTCTATGAATCTCCTATAATAACCAGAAAATCCTAGAAAATTGTGTACCTCTGTCTGTGTGGTAGGAGTATGTATTAACAAAATGATTTGAATTTTGGCCAAATCTACCTATATTCCAGTTGCTGAGATATAATGACCTAGGATGAGCCCTTCGGTCATCATCATATAGCACTTTTCATGGCTCAAGCAGAATCTGGTGGCAATACATCGTTGCAGCACCTTTTCCAATGTGTCTAGTGCTGACTCAAAATCATCTCCATATATACTTCGAGCCCTTCATTTATTAAATCTAAAAATATGCTGAGGATGGCCCTCTGAAAATGTGGCAGGAGCATTGCATAGGCCAAAGGGTAGGACTCTGTAAGCAAATATTCCCCAAGGACAGGTAAAAGTAGTTTTATCCTGGTCTTCAGGGGTAATCTGAATCTGATTGTATCCACTGAAGCCATCCAAGAAAGAAAATAATTTCTTTCCTGCTAATGTGTCTAATACCTGATCGATGAATGGAAGGGGAAAGTGGTCTTTCTGGGTTGCTTTGTTTAATTCTCTATAATCTACATAAATCCTCCATTTTCCATTCTTCTTTAGCACCACTACTAGTGGAGAGACCCACTTACTATCAGAGATTGGATAAATAAAGTTTACATCTAAAAATTTTTGTAACTCAGCTTTCACAATATCTTTCAGGTGAGGGTTGAGTCTCCGTTGGGGTTGGCGAACGGGTCTAGCATCCTTTTCTATATAAATGTGGTGCGTACACAACTGGGGATCAATTCCCTTCATGTCCGGATAATCCCATGCAAAAGCTTCCTTATATTTTCTCAGTAGTTGGACCAGCTTTTCTTCTTGTTCAAGAGTCAGGTTTTTGTTAATGTTCAAGGTTTTTCCTGGCTCAATCTCTATAGTTTTTCTGTTTGAAACAAAGGTAGTGGGCATTGATTGATCATGAGTGTCTTTGAGGAGATCTTCTTCTAGTTCATTATCAAATGCTACCTCTATCATGTGACATTGTACATGGGATCTGGATTTGGAATGGTTAATGAAGTTGTTAATAACGTCATCCTCTGTTTGGTCTTTAAAATTGAGGGCATCTTCTATGGTTAATGGGGACCTAATGTTTTATGTAACATATGATACAGGTTGTTTGTTAGTTTTCATTATTGTTAAACTTGGTTGGGCTGGAGGGTATAGGGCTAGATTCTTGATATTACTCCCTCTAGTTATAGTCATACTGCCTTGTCGGTAGCCAATGTAAGCATTAGCAATTGCAAGCCAAGGTCTACCTAAGATTAAAGGGTGTCCATTGAGTCAGTTTTTGGGGTTGATTATCAGAAAGTCGGCAGGGTATTCCCAGGAATCTACAGATACCATTACATTGTGTAGTGTACCTTCTGGCCTAACTACCGATCGGTCAGCCAGTTCCAATAAGGTGGAGGTTGGTTCCACTGATGTAATGCCAATTTTTTGACAAGTGGTGGTTGTTAAAATATTAATTGCAACCCCTAAATCAACTAGGGCATTTGAAAAGGTTTGTCCATTGATTTGCACCGTCACTATAGGATTCCTTGGGTCTTCATATTTGACAGGTGCTTCTCTTCCTGATAATAGATCAGATAGGGTGCCAACTACTTGGACAGTTGGGTTAGTTGTTATTCTCCTCTTTGGCTTTCTTATACATAACTCTTTGATGGTTTTTGCATATATTGGGATATCTTGGATAGCTTGGAGGAGTGGGATTTTTATACACAAATTTCTTAGTTCTCCTAGAAGATCAAAGTCAGGATGTTCTATAGGGCGTGGTATGATTAATCGTTCTGGGAATGGGGGAGAAGACATGGTTGCTTGGTCATGAGTTTGTTGTCTGACCACATCTTCTTCTTGTAGTGGTTGTTTTGTAGGTAACGAATTTTCAACTTGAGCATTTTTATCTCCCTCAGTTTCTATTATGCGCCCAGACCTTAATTGAAGGTCGTTGCACTCCCTTACATCAGTTTCTAGTTTTGGTGTTTCGATTATTTGAACAGATTGAACCGGTCTATTATTAGGGTTCGGGTTGGGTTGGGCTGGGAGTTGCGGTCTTAAGTTGGACTGGGGATTTTGTTGTAGTGTATATGGCGCTAGCAATGTGGGTTGAGGGAGAGGGATGGTTCCAGCTGGCTAATTCATCGGTATTTGCCAGTTTGACTACCAGGCTTGTCTCTGCGAGGTGGAAGGGTACCACTGTGTTGGATATGCATTGTTTTGCCAACATGGTGGAGAGTAGGGAAAGTTTGGCCAATTAGTTTGGCTTGTTTGATTTAGCCATGGTGATGAGGGAAATGGTTGTTGTGACCAACTTGGAAATGGTGGCTGATTTTTCCACATTGTATTATATTATTGAGCATGATATTATGGAGGTTGGAAAGAAGAAGATGGATCAGAGGGCATACCTAGTTGTCGTGGCTGCCATTGACGACGCTGATTGAGTAGGTACACTGGTTCTGATTCTTCTTCCACTTCTTTGTACACTGCTTTCAAACCCAGGAGTGAGGGGTAGTTCTTTGTGGAGTGATATTTTGTACAAATAGCGCAGACTTGAACTGCATCCAGTGGGCACTCTTTATGGTTGTGTTTCTTTCTGCATCTAGGGCAGAATATTGCCAGGTTTTTCTCTGCTTCTGCTTGTTTCTGTTTAGCTTGCATAATATCGAGTTGCGTTGTTAGAGTCTCCAATATATTAGTTTTGAAATTCTCCAGTAAATTCCTTATTTCTGCACGGGTTACTCCTCCACTGGAGATCTTGTTGTCCCTTGTGAGCATGTCACATTCCATTGGTTTTAGCCTTGTACTGCCTCTTGAACTCCTGATACATAAATCAATAATGTCAGCAAAATTTTCTTGATAGATGTCACCTTTTCCCATAATATTTAGTGTTTCAACCCATTGTTCCTTCATCCCTTTAATTAATGTCGTTTTTAATACATTGTCAGGTAAGGGTAATGATGCATAAGGAGATCTCTGAAAATTGTATTGGAAGCGTTCTACATATTCCTCCAATGCTTCATTAGGTCTGGTTGTCATTTGAAATATTTCATCCTTTAATTCTCTGGACCTGCAATAATCCTAATATTTCTTTAGAAAAGCACCTTTCATCTGATCCCAGTCATTTATAACACCTCCACCTAACCCCATAAACCATCGTAAAGCTTCTCCTTTTAATGTGGAGGGAAATAATTTTAGCTTTTGGAGATCGGTGGTATAGTCATACCCCCCGCATAATACATCGAATTCAAACAAAAATGCGTCTGGATCTTCTGATGTTAGGCCATGGAATGTAGGAATATGCTGGAGAGGAATGGCCTTCATAGGTGCATTAACTGCGGTATCTACAATGGGATACTACAGTGTGGATGTTTTAGGTGTTTGCTGGTTTTGGGCAATTTGATCAAATATGTGCCAATATCCTTCTGGGATTTCTAGGGAGTTATTCCTAGGCTGACTAGAAGGAATAGGAATGGCCTTAACAACACTTCCTTGATCTGGGATGATGAGAGTTCCTTGCTGAACTAATATCTGGGGGGATCTTAGCTCTTCAGGTTCTTTAGCTTTGTTGTGGATGATTTTGACAACGCTTCCCTTATCTGGGCTATTTAGTGGCTGAACTATTCCAAGAGGAGATCCTGGTTCTTCTGTTTCCCCTGTTTCTCCTCCTCCTTTGCAGAGATTACTAAGGTTCCCTTCTTGTAAAGATTTTGGGCTAGAATTCTCAATTTCTTGAAAATCTTGCTCCTCTGTCTGGCTGTGCACCTCAGCAAAGGCTACAGATGGTGATTCTGTGGCCCGAAGGGAGCTAGTAGGTTGTCTAGAAGCAACTTTTCTAGGACCTACTGACGGCTGAGATTCTGCTTTTTTAATGATATCGTCTATAAAGGTCGATCGGCCAAGGGTCACCAGTCCCTTAGATTTATCAGGTTTGGGTAGTGGTTTTGGATTCTTTTTAGGATTTTTTTTCTTAGCCATGCACACAAATCAAATACTTATTTCTACCCAAAATAATCAACAAATCTGCAAGAAAGGGAGTGGGGGAGCAGGGCTGTTACATGCTCTATACGCAGGTTCTTACCTTCCATTTTTAAAACCCAACTCTCTCCTAGCAGGTACTCACACTACTCTCTTTTCAAAAGAAACAAATGGCTACACTCTCCCCAGCAACGACGCCAAAATGTTGAGTGATAAAAGGTGTCTTTTAACCCCTATTTATCCTACATTAATTATCAATCCAGGCATGATTTTTTATCTCAAGAGTGTACTCAGTCTGAAGCGGTCACTTGTTCAAGAGTAATGTCTATAGTATAGTGCTTTGCAAAAGTAAATGAATGCTAGAAACAAAATCGAATTGTAATGGCAAGAAACTTAAATGCTCTATAACTAAATCGTTTATTCAATAGCCATCAGTCATGGATTCAGTAATGATAACTCCTTCCCCTGTAAACTGATGTAAATGAAAATCAATCACAGACAAGATCTCCAATCTGAGAACTTAGACAACAGTAGTCAATGTTCATTACACTTGTAGATCTTTCCACTAAAGCAAATACTGAAAACAACAATTCGATTAGCAGAAAAGGAACAACAACTAAATCTATTGAAAAGGTCCAACAACAACGTTCATTCTACATAAATGAATTGAACAGCAATCTTAACCGAAATGAATTGAACAGTAATATTTAACTAATAAAGGAATAGCAAACCTAACTACGTATAAACACATAGTGACTATAGAGTAATTGAATCAGTAATCTTATTTTAGAATAATGGACATTAACCACAGGTATAAAGGAATGACAATTGCAGTTATAATTGAACGGTAGTTAAATGAACAACAATCACAATTGTAAGTGAACCATAGTTAAATGAACAACAATCGCAACTGGAAATGAACAGCAGAATCTGAATTAGACAGTGCAATATCGTTTCAGAATGAACAACATGACATTTTAAGTTGTGAATAATAATCTTGCTATCCAATTACAATTTCGATTTAACAGAGCAATTCAGTGAAATGTTTAGAAATAAAATATTACTAAATAAAGCAAATTAAGGAAATGCAAAGGAAATCAAACCACACACAACTGTAATTGTAAAATAGTGATACAAGAGGAAAGTGGATCCACTAGGGCCGGGCCCTTAGCCACCAGGGAAGCACTGTTGTGTTTACTCCAGGATCAGATAATGGAACAGTAACTGAGTTATATATTAATCATATATGGCAGAGTTACAGCTATTGCTCTTCAAAGAGAGTTGATGATGAAATTTGAGATTACAACAGTAGGTTCTACAAATTGATAATAATATCCACCCCCTGGGCTACCAGTTTTGTCCCTTTTATAATGCCCAGGCAGAAGTATCAAGAGTACAGATAAGTCTTGAAGTAGCGATCCCTCAGGATCAAAGGTTCCTGAGGGATTCACCATATCTTTGATCTCCAGTTTACCGTTTTGTCTTCTAGCACCGATGCCTCATTTTCTCTTCCTTTTCCTGGACCATGCGTTCCAATCTCGATCTCCTTGTCTGGATACAGCTTCCTGTCGAAGGGACAGCAGTTGCTTCTACTTTTTCTTTTCCTCCTGAATAGTGATTTTCTATTTCCTTCACTTTCTGTATAGAAAAAGACAATAATTAGTTATTTTGTATCAATCACAAATCTCATTAATTCTATCTTAATTCTTTAACATATTACCATCTTAGAATGTAAAGGAGTTATGATTCAAAGGAAAAGATAAAGAAATAAATGGTAAATACATACCTTTTCCATCGCTCAACAGATGGCAATGTGTTTCTTCACCATGTTGGTTGTATTGTAGATGGTGTAACATTTAGTAGATAACAAATTAGATAGTATAGTATCTAAATAGTATATAGTGGAATTTAAAAATGGAGAGATCATGGGTTTATATCTCTTCATCTTTTAAAGTTAGGTTCCATGATTAACATTGATAGATTATTGATATTTTTTTAAGGTTAATTTCTATTTATTCATGAAAAAGATATATTATTTAGTTTTGGTTTGCTATCGCCTACCACTTGGGAAACTATACCAATGACAAAAACATAGTTTCTTTGACATCCAAATATGTAGTTTTGATGGAAAGAAAAAGAGGAGGAAACAAATATGCACACAAAATAATACTTCTCTTAATAAAATTGCTCGCATACATCCATAGAGCTGCAACTCTTAGCTTTTCACACCCATTACAATGACCCAATCAAGGGTATATAAGGACCACACTTACTAAATAAACAATCATGACAAACTCTAACTTGATTTTCCTTTTTCTCCTACTAACTCACACTTGACAAACTTGCACTCGACTTGTAATATTGGACTTGAATTAACTGTACTTATTTCTTAATTACAAGAGTAATTACTATTTCTAACACTCACCCTTAATTACAACTGTATGACTCAATCTTAAATTAATCATGACTCAACTATGTCTAATAGGCTTACAATGAAAATTGACTCAATCATCACTTAAACATGCCTGCTGGTTTAAGTCTCATCTAAGCCTACAACGACTCAAAACTTTTACAATTCTAGAATATATTTATTTATTTATTTATTTCAAATTCTATGCCCTCGAAATTGCTTAATTCTTGCATGCACTTTCTTGTTGTAAGCTCCATATTTCTTCACTTGATGTTGCTGTAATTTTTCTTTGACTTCTCTTTTATTTTTTCTGAAAAACAATATGAGCATGTGTACTACAACCTCCTCTTCAAAGATCCGTTAACTCATGGACTACTACCACAACTCTTCATCTTCAAACTGTGAACTTTTCTTTACTTCTTAAACTTCATATTCCTGATCTTTTTTAGTTGTGTTTCTTGATATTAGAACCTGATCTCTTCCTATCTCCATTATTGAAAGATTGTTTCAATGCTTTCTTCTTCATCTTTAGAAACTTCCATGTCCTTTCCTACATCATTTTCTTCATTATGCTCTGCAGTGAGAGATTTCTCCTCTTCCTCTTCCTTCTCTGCCTTATCTTCTTTCTCTTCCCCTTCTTTACCAACCTTTGTTGTTGCAAACAAGTTGTCTTCCACTTGGCTTCTAGACACAAGTGGGCTTCTCTCACCAAATAACAACATATCAATATGTTCTTTCTGTTGCATCATCTGCAACCACTCATCACCAATTAATGGTTTTTCATCAAATTTAACATCAACAATTTCAATTTTTGGATATACTAAACCACTTGCTGCTCCATTAGTAACTTTATCTATGCCAAACTTAGTTGTTGCTAGTTCACACACTGCTTCATGAACAATTCCAATTTTTGCTTCATAACTTGTTGTTATAATGACAACTTCAACCTTCAATTATTCATTAAACATGACACTTACCATATTCCCACGATTAGCATTTGTTTTAAAAAAATTACCACAAATTTCATCAACATAAATTTCATCCACTCTAGGGTGAGATATCCAAGCAAGCATGTGTTCATTAAAAATTTCAACTTCACCAAATTCATCAGCTACTACTAGATTCACCAATTCACATCTCATTTTGTAGTCATCATCCACATGTGTCTTGTCATAGTGGGATTCACTATCATTTTCACCATCCACGTTACAATGGAGTTATTGAGAATTTATATGCTCTTGCTCTACTTCATACACAAAGGCTTTAGCTTCTCTCTCTGCAATCTTTATTGTGTCTTCTTCATCTATATGCATGTCTACATAACGAGTTTCACTTTTATAGTCTTCATGACCATCATCCACTTTCAAGTGGGATTCTCCAAGTTATGTTGTCCTCCCATAGTCTTGCTCATCTATTCTCAGATCTCTGGCTCACTTCTCTATTGGTTCTTCAACATATTGTGACACAACTTGGTTTTGCATGCCATTTTCCTTTGTACCAGATTCTGCTTCCAGGATCTTCCATGCTTCTTCGAAAGAAATAGATTTTGCTACGTTGCACAAAAATTTCTCATCCAATGTCTATTTTATAAAATCCAATACTAAAGCATTGCATACTTCATCATATGAGTTACTAGAGGATTACTAGACCAATAATCAATTAACTCTTTATATCAAAGAAAAGTTTGCATTTTGACAACCCAAAAATCAAAGTTTTTACCTGTAAACTTTGGTAGTGTTAGCAGATCCATCTGGATCCATGCATCCTTGACTTGTTTTGCTTCATCTGCTTGTCTTGTAGATTCCTTGGTTGTGGTGAGAACCTCTATGAGCTCTTCGTAATACTTGAGCTCTTCTTATCAATTTCTTCTTTTAGTTTACTTCAATCTCACTTTGCAACCCATGATTGCTGACTGTCTTCTGTCTTATGGCTACTTTCCTTATTGCATGAGGCTTCCTTCCATTTCGTCCCAAAAAAAGAAAAATTATTTTCAATAAGCGCCTCCACAAAGCACAAACTTCACTGGATTCATGTACACAAAGACATTTTTCCGAAGCCAAAACATTATCATGCTTGACAAACCAAACAATTTTTACATTTCCAAAACCCTAAACTCATTTTCCAATAAAATACTTTTTTTTAAACATTAAACCTCCTACTTCCTAAATCTCCGTGCAATCATGCCTTGCAAAAAAATTTTTATAAACCTTCCTACCATGCACCTCTTTCTTTTTATATATAAAAACAAACCCTTAAAAGAAAAACCCTTTTAATCCTTTTAATAATTCCAACCTTATTTAAAAACCAACAAACTTGCTTTAAAAAACCTCCTTATAAAACTATTTAACACAACCCTTTTATATTTTCCTCATCCAATAAAAAAACACTTTTCAAAAAGGATGTCACCTATTATTAAATCTTTTATATCACTCACATTAAAGAAACACTTTTCAAAAAGGATGTCACCTATTATTAAATCTTTTATATCACTCACATTAAAGAAAACCACTTGCCTTTAACTTGGCTTTAATATGTTTCGAAACACTCTCGAAGAGTAACACGCCTTCTCATTGACCCTTCGTGTGCCTTTTTTTCGAAAGATGTCCGTCTCACCTTTCGGTAGCTGACATCCACGGCAAAGACCATGAATTCGCAATTCAGTTTATGCCCAAAAGGTCGCACCTTTAATCTTTATTCTTGCGATGATCTCATTTTGCAATTTTAAAAATGCTCTTCTAAAGTGTCCCTTTGAAGGCTCCTTAGATCTTGTAACTTCACTCTTCGAACCCCGCTCTAATACTGATTTGATAGAAAGGTTGAGAGGAGGAAATAAAAATGGACAAAAAACAATACTTCTATTGATAAAACTTGTCACATACATCCACAAAGTTGTGGCTCCTAGCTTTTCACACTCATTACAATGATTTAATTACGAGTATATAAGGAATGCACTTACTAAATAAAGGATCATGACAAACTCTAACTTGACTTGCCTTTTTGTTTAGCTAACTCACAGTTGACAAAATCACACTTGAATTTTAATATCAGAATCTACTTGAGTGATTCATCTCTTAATTACATGAGTAATTACTATTTCTATGTTAAATTGTAGCAAGAAAATGCTTCATTTGACTTGTGCCTTAGTCAAATGGAGAAATTTGGTTTTCCACATCAGCAGGAAGACTTGAGTTGCAGTGAGCAGGAGCAATATAGCCAAGTCACTTAGTTACGTCAATGAATTCAAGTTTGTGGACTAGAATTAGAGTTGTGCATGAGTTGATTGTTGAGATCCAATAATTTAGTGGAGTTATAGTAAGTGAAACTCAATTATCTAATATCTAGTCATGAATAGAGTCAGTAGGAGTTTAATTGAATAGTTGTAACTGTTGTTAACTCATTGATCCCTCAATTAACTAGTCAATTTGCTAAAAATAACCCTAGTCATGCATGCAATTTGAATTTCCTAGTTGAGTGGAGGAAAAAGGCATCAATGTAATTATTATTGTATACTAGTGAGTGTACAAAGTTTACATGTAGCAAGTAAGCTAATTTCCTCAGGAATTATGCAAGGAAAAAGGAGCTTTCTATTCTTTAGGAGCAGGAATTATGCAAGGAAATAGGAGGAAGATGGAGGCCTATTTTTGCTAAGTGTTGGTTAGAGCAGGAAGAGCAAGAGATCGATATTGCAGTGTAGTGAAGGTTGAGCTTCAAGGATTGAATTTGTCATTGTAATTTATCATTGTCTCATCTGATATAATACAAACAGAGGAGGATTTTTTCTCAATTGGTTTTCCCAATAAAAATATTGTGTTCATTATGGTTGAATGATT
The DNA here is from genome assembly GCA_031772625.1 of Pinus tabuliformis. NCBI lineage: Eukaryota > Viridiplantae > Streptophyta > Pinopsida > Pinales > Pinaceae > Pinus > Pinus tabuliformis. The sequence continues at coordinate 103,247,137 of CM062811.1, forward strand.
GCATGTGTTTTTATTGTATGTTTTCCCTTTTGTAGATTGAGTAGAAGAAATGTGTGTCTATTGTTTTCAGTTTGAATTCATTAGTAGCTGCAAATTTCGAGTTATTTTTACATGGTATCAGAGTTATTGAAAACTACATAGAAACTAGGTTCCTGATAATATCTCAAAGAAATTTTGAATAACAGATTTGTGGTGCAGGTGTTTTATTCAGTGCAGGAACAATGTCTTTCAATTGATTGAGGCTTAAGTATGCATTGGAGGGCACTTCAAATTTCATAGCTTGGAAATACAAAATGGAATTTGTGCTAGATGACAATGGAGTATTGGAGTACACCCAAACTGATATTCCAAAACCAGCAACATCAAATGCACAACAATTGGTTCAGTGGAAGAAAGACACAACAAAAGCCATGAGGCTTACCCTAGAGGGATTCAGAGACCATGTGGTTTTGAGTTTGCATGGAAAGTAAACTGTTTATGCAATGTGGAAAACCCTCACAAAGTTATTTGAAATCAATAGTGATGTTAGGAGATTTGCATTGAAAGATAAGCTCAGGAACATTCAGATGTTGAAAAATGAAACCATCATTTAGTACCTTTCCATATTCACTCAGATCAAAGATGAAATTGGAGGAGTTAGAGAGACTGTGCCACCATTTGAACTAGTGAGCTTAGCACTCCTTGGTCTTCTAAAGTCTTGGCACAACTATCTGGATTTAGTTAATGGAAGAGACAAGCTCCCAAATTGGGAGAGACTTTGGTCTAACTCGATGTAGGAAGAGATTAGAAGAAACAATGGAGATTGAGTCTCATCTAGAACTGATGAGGAAGAAGAATTTTCTTTAGTTGGAAAAGGAAAAAATTCCAAAATAAAGAAGGACCAAGGCGAGGAAAAATCCAACCAGAACCATGACAAGAAGAAAGACCTCAATCAAATTAAATGCTTTCACTATGATGAGTATGGACATTATGCAACCAAGTGTCCACATAAGAAATCCAGTATGGAACCTGCAACAATAGCATGAGAAGTTGCTCTCACATCACAATTCAAGTTGGATTTCACCCTAATTGCTTGCATGGCAAGCAAAGTATGAAGGAGTGAGTGGTACCTAAACTCTGGTGCTTCATTTCATATGATAGGAAATAAGGAGTTCTTCAAAAACTTAGAGGATAAGGACTTACAATTACACATAGAGCTTGGAGATTATGGAAGGTATAGTACCAAAGGGATTGGCACTGTCACCTTTAAGAGGGAGTTATACTCCCATCTTCACCTAAAGAATGTAATGTATGTGCTTGGTCTGAAGAAATATTTATTTTCTGTAGTTATACTTAAGGACAAAGGATATGATGTGGTCTTGAGTAGAGGGAAGGCATATCTGAAGCATGCTTCTACAGGACAAGTACAAAAAAAGTGTGTTTGAGTTAAAAATTTCTACAAGCTAGAGGTAGATTTCACCATGTATGCAACCATACCTCCAAGAGTGAGGTGGGGCAATGTAGAGTTTTAGTCCCATAGTTGTAAAGATTTGGGAAGGGTCCATAGGAGAGCAACAACAGTTGGTGTATACTTTTCTCATGGATTGTTACCCTTGCTATAGGGGCCCACAATATTCAGTAGCAGAAGGATTAGTGTCAGTTGATGCAATCAGATCTTGGGACACAGTTGCAACACAAAGACACCAATATTTTGGATGCTTCTCAGTTGTAGTTGCAACAACAATAATGAGAGGGAGTATTAGTTGTGTTACAATGCATTCCTACAGAGGAAAAATATTGGGGTTTTTCAGAACCCTTTTCTTGCTAAGAGGGAGTGTTAAATTGTAGCAAGAAAAAGGTACCTTAGTCAAATGGAGAAATTAAAATTTCCATATCAGCAGGATGAATTGAGTTGCAGTTAATAGGAGTGACATGGCCAAGTCACTTAGTTAAGTTAGTCAATTCGATTTTGTGGGCAAGAAGTAGAGTTGTGCATGATTTGATAGCTAAGATCTAACAATCTAGTGGAGTTATAGTTAGTGAAAATCAATTATATGAGCTCTAGTCATGAATAGAGTCATTAGGAGATCAATTGAGTAGTTGTAAATGTTGTTAACTCACTGATCCCTCAATTAACTAGTCAATTTACTAAAAATAACCCTATTCATGCATGTAATCTGAATTGCCTAGTTGAGTGGAGGAAAAAGGAATCAATGTGATTATTATTGTATATTAGTGAGTATACAAATTTAACATGTAGAAAGTGATCTAATTTCCTCATGAATTTTGCAAGGAAATAGGAGGAAGTTGGTTGCCTATTTTGGCTAAGTGTTGATTAGAGTAGGAAGAGTGGGAGATCAATATTGTAGTGCAAGTTGAGCTTCAAGGATTGAAGTTTTAATTGTAATTAATCATTGTCTCGTATGATATAATAAAAACAGAGGAGGATTTTTCCCTAGTTGGGTTCCCTAGTAAAAATATCATGTTCATTGTGATTAAATGATTGCATGTGTTTCTATTGTATGTTTTCCCTTTCACATATTGAGTAGAGGAAATTTGTGTATATTGTTTTCAGTATGAATTCATTAGCAACTGCAAATTTCGAGTTTTTTCTACATTCTAACAAGTTAAAAAAAGATTAACAAAAAACAAAGAGATTGGTTTATAAATATTTCCAACCTAATTGATCATCTAACATGGAAACTAATAACCAACAGAGAGAACTAAAGAAGCTATAAAAATAATGACTAGTCATGCATACTTGGAGGTATTTGATGAGTCTATTGCAATTGACTCCTTACTGCTAGCATGTGGCTTCCCATATGTAGAGGAAGGCTAAGTTGGTCTTCAATCCACTCTAGTCACCCATCGAAAGTTTTCAAGAATAATTGTAATTCATCCAACATTAGAATGATTTTCTCATTGGCCTCATTTCTATCTAGCAAGACTTTGCCCAAAATAATTTTCATATGTTAGTAAGTATCAATGATGCACATGTATTGACTAAACATGCCTCTAGTGTGCCATACGTTAGACACCCTGTCTACAACTTCTCCTACAACCTGTGAATTAGTTATACAACCACAATCTCTTGCAATGTCTTGTTCTATTGTGGAAATTTCATCCTAAATATGATAGGGTGTTTGGGTCCAATATATAAGTGCATAGGATTCAACTCACAGTTGGGTTCGTGATCCTTCATAGCCTTTGAAGTAGCCTTCCCCTTTGCTGCTTTTGGCTCTTTGTCGAGGGATTGATGACAACAACATAGAAAGGAATAGATTCCTTGAGAGATGGTAGATATGTCCGATGATAGAAGGAAGGGACAAGGGAGGATAGGTTGTGGGGAGGGGAGGGGTCTAAGGGAGAGAAGAAGCTCAGGTTGCAAGATCTTCTAACGGAGTGAGTAAAAACTAAAGAGATACACAACTCTAGAGAAAAGGATGCTAAATGAGAGAAAAACTAGAAAAGATTGGAAGGTCAAGTGAAAATCACCTAGAGTGGACCAGGTAAGGAGTGTGAGAGGAGCACATCAACAGATGGAAAAGGAAACATAACTAAAAGTGCCCAAAGGATGAGATGTAGAAATGCACCAAAAGTAGGCAGATAACAAGGAAGAACATGCTTACCATTTGAAAGGTGCAACAAGGAAACCACTACCAACTACTTTGATACATGTGGATATGAGAGGCCCATGCATGGTAATAATAGTTGAATATTCAACGCCTAATACCCTAAGTAAACCACTACTTCGTACTACTTTCTACCACTTCCCATAATTAAAATCAGTTCTTGGAAATCATAATTATCCTTCATGGGAGTATAGGTAGAATGAATGGCCGATAACGACACTAGACAACCAAAACCAAATATAATTCCTTCTTGTCATCTCCGCCCAATTTGTGTAGTAACTTTGCTATTATGTCATAGTGTTGATGGCATGTCACACAAGACTCCTTGCAAAAGTTTTGTTGTCTATGATTTTCATTTGGGAAGACATTTGGCCACGTCCTCATCAATTAGTGTTTAGTGAGATGGTTGCCTTGCACTGTCCCATCCTCCCACTTGACATGCCTAGATCACTTTATCTAGAAAGATTAATAATTATAATATATTATATTATATAATTAATTATTATACATATTTTAAAAATTTAATAATATAAAATTATTTATTGTATTTTAAAGTGAATTTGTTATTACTTGAATTAATGTGGTTTATTTTCAAATGTATTATATTCTATTTTAAGAATGTGATATTTTTCATATTTTTAGAAATACATTAACAATACATTAATGAAAATGGTATACTAATGACTCCATAATTATATAAGTTATAATTTAATTAAAGTACTAATTGTATTGAATAAAATACCCAAAAGAGTTTATATATATTTTTCCATGACAACTAAACCAATCTCTCATCAATAGAGTCAAATGCTCTCAAACTCTTTAAGATGAAAAACTTGTATTCACAAAACTTGTGTACTTCGTGTGCACACAGTGAAATAGGGATTTATTAATTATAGAGTTCCTAAGTGATGTTTAATGATTACAAAAACCATTAATAGTTTTTTATCTGAAATATATTTATTGTGACAAGGTTAAGGTATTAGAACCTTTACCTAATTATTTTCAACAAAATCTAGAGGGCATTAGTGTACAGGGAGACAAACCTTTGGATCTCGAAAAACATAACATATCAGTTTCACAACAAATTTTATGGTTCATGGTTTGTTTTCATAAGTTTATAAATTATCTATCAAAATTACCTCCGAGAAAAATAATGTAAATTACTGTGATAGATATAAGGTATTTAAATAATGTAAATTACTGTGATAGATATAAGGTATTTAAATAATGTAAATTACTGTGATAGATATAAGGTATTCAATTTTGTAGTGATTGTGAATTTTTTTTGTTTTTATAAAAAAAAAAAAAAATATTATTATTTTTTTAAATTTAATATTATAAATTAAAATTTATTATTTTTAAATAATATTTAAATTTATTTATCTTAAATATTAATGGTTGAAATTTTTTAAATATTATTATGTAATAATGGCATATGTATTTTTTTGTATAGCCACCATCCACTATATTTTGTATAGACAACCCACCATTCTGTACTATGTAGTCAGGCTAAGCATAGCCTAGAGGTTGAGACCCACTTATGTTAGTGGCCATTATTTCATCTTCCGTTGTAATGACAAACCCCAATGAAGGTTTCCCATCTGGTGCATAGTCATCATCCTTCACATTCTTCACCCAAATCAAAACACTTATCTTACCATGGAAATAGAGAGTGGGTTTTCCTTCACCGCAATATAGAACTTGTCTTATGACTTCCTTGCTAGAAAAACCAAACTTAACCATCAAAGTAGATCACATGAAGCAATTTCACCTTAACATAAAATGGTAGAAATGGAAGAAACTTAACGCTGAATGAAATGATTTTTCACATCAAATCATGCACTTTAAACTTTATTGGATACAAACAACCTCATTGCAAAAAGTCAAATTATCGTACGTAATCTTCTTTTTCGGAATAGATTGGAATTAAGAATATGTACGTTAACATTGAAGATGTAGCTAGGGAAGAGATGTCTAATGTTGTGCACGAACCAATAGTTGTTGTAGTACTGGTCCCTCCAAGTGTTAAGTTATGGTATGTTCTATGCTTATAGCAGTTTACTTATCTTTCTTATTATTATCCATAGATTAGCAATCACATGTACATAAAGTAAAGTGCAGATAGAACATTAAACGATCGACAGAAAACAAGCCAAGAAAAGAGACACAAGATGTGGCGGCTAGCCATGGACAAACCCCAATGTGGGGAAACCCTTTGAGCAAATCTTCTTTTATCTTCAATAATTCAGCAAAGAGAAATAGTACATAAATCTGATTTACATCAGCAGCAGCAAACCCTAGATTAGCCCTCAACTAGGGCAGATAATATCTTGCAAACCAACAGTTGGATCGGCTTGATTCCTTCATAAAAAAATGTGGCCTTCTGAGGAGAGCCAGGTCCACCTACAGTGCAGTTTAGAGAGAGAGAAAAATGGTCAATGCTGGTCAAACTTCTGATCTACAGTTGTAGCCCTAAATCTGCATCCTTCCTTCCACACATGTGAGAGAAGAGTCTCTTTCTGCGCAGTAGGAGAAGAGCCTCTTTTTTGTGTAGGAGAGAGAGAGAGATGTGATGAGAGAGTGTGTCCAAATGAGGAAAATACCCCCTGTATTTATACACAAATGTTGATGATTGAATAGATGCGACTGTTGGGCTTCTAAGCCTACATGAGTTGCTGGCCAGCTTGATAATTATTCCATAATCAAATAAATTCATATCTCCATAAATACTTATCAAAATCGGATGATCTTTAGATCAATCCTACACCTCTCAACGAGAGGAATCCATTAAAAATATTATCAGCCATGAATAAGATGACCCACATGGAGTTTGGCCCTAGTTTCAAATTTTAACACTCTCTCTCAACTAGGGAGAACTCCATCTGCAATTCATCTGTCGATCGCTACTATTCATCCATTAAATGCACTACCCTGTACAGCTTGACCCCCGCTCTGCTATGCTCTATCCTTCCTGCTCTACTCCGTTCTGTTCTGCCCTGTTCTGATCTACTTGGCTCTGCTCTATTCTGCTCTACTCTGCTTTGTCTGAATTATGAAGAAGAAGAAATGATCGAGGATGTATCTTACTGACTCAAAGTCAGTCTCAGAGTGTGTACCACTGGTCCCAGACCAGTCTCAACTGACCCGAAGTCAGCATCATAGTAGGTACCACTCCTACTTCTGGTCCCAGACCAGTCCTCCACTAACCCGAAGTCAGTCTCAGAGTATGTACCACCAGTCCCAGACCAGTCTCAACCGACCCGAAGTCAGTGTCATAGTGGGTACAACTCCTACCACTGGTCCCAGACTAGTATCATTGATCCCAAATCAATGAAGGTCATCCTAGCATAGGGAGTATGGTAGATACAACGATGCATCCATCGGTACTACTATGGTCTCTATCGTCATTTCCCTACTCATTGATCAAATGAGAGGTACTTCCCATGAGTCCCAGACTGCATGGGTAGGATGCCTCGATAAGAGAACTAATCAATCCTATCCACGGGAGAGCGAATCATCCTATCCCACAAGAGAGCGAATCATCTTGTCCCACAAGAGAGCAAATCATCTTGTCCATAGGACAGCGAATCATCCTGTCCACAGGAGAGTGAATCATACTGTCCACAATCTCCATGGAGAACACATCATCTAGGCCTCACAGGAGAACTAATCATCCTACTACACAATCGTCATGGAGAACACATCATCCAGACCTCATAGGAGAAATGATCATCTTGCTACATAGTCGTCATGGAGAACACATCATCTAGACCTCATAGGAGAACTAATCATCCTGCTACATAGTCGCCATGGAGTATCACAAGGCAAGTTTTGATTCTTTCACCCTGTACACGTACACCACCAAGGGATGGTGAGTCACCCTATGGTCACATGTCACTCCAAGAAGTACCTCGCGCCCCCTAGAGCTCCTAGAGCTCAATACATTATACAGGATCCTCATCAGAGGGTTTCTAAATGACACCAAGTCGTTCTCAGAAAGTAAAAAATTTGACCTTTCTTAGGGGCTTTGTCAGAATGTCGGCGACCTGTTCATCTGTACCAATATGTTGGAGCCTTATAGCTCACTGCTGCACCATATCTCGAATATAGTGGAACCTAATATCGATATGCTTGGAGTGATCATGAAATACAGGATTCTCTAACAAACGAATCCCACTTTGGTTGTCACATAGGATCACGGTGGCATCCGGTGTAAATCCAAATAGCTCACTGAAGAGCTTCCACAACCACACTGCCTCATAGGAGGCCATGCTAGTAGCAATATACTCTACCTCAGTGGTGCTCAAACCCAACAACTTATGCTTCCTTCTCATCCAGGATATCGAAGCAGATCCCAAGGAGAAACAACACCCAGAAGTGCTCTTATGATCCACCACACTGCCTTCCCAATCAGCGTTTGTGTATCCAAGTAGTCTCACATCTCCGGAAATGTATCTTAACCCATATGTAATTGTGCCACGAAGATATCTTAACAGATTCTTGGCACCAATCCAATGTATGTGGTGAGGTTCAACCATATGTTGACTTAATGTGTTGATTGCGAAGCATATATCTGGACGGGAGTTCACTAAGAACATTAATGTTCCAACGAGTTGATGATACTCGGTGGCATTTTGTAAAATAGGTCCAGCAGCGCTGCCACTTAACTTCTTAAAGTCAATCTCCATTGGGGTAGTTACAAGCTTGCAGTCCACCATATCGAATCTTTTCAATATCTTCACCACATATTTTCTTTGAGATAGGAAAATTTTCCTTGGCTTTTGCCAGACTTCAAGTCCTACGAAATAGTGCATCAGTCCTAGGTCCTTCATTTCAAATTCAGAAGCCAACTCCCTCTTACATTTGTGAATGAGAGGGTCTGCACCTATTAGAAAGAGGTCATCAGCATACATCACCAGTATGAGAGGTATTTCATCTTCAACCTTAAAGTAAAGGTTGGGATCAGCTTCACTCCTAGTGAATCCTGGCTTCAACAAGTAGCTATTGATCCTCTCATACCATGCTCAGGGTGCTTTCTTCAGCCCATAGAGGGCCTCCTTCAACCTGCACACATGAGATTTTCGATCATAAATCTCAAATCCTTCAAGCTTCTCCACGTAGACCTCTTATTTGATCGAACCATGTAAGAATGCAATCTTAATATCCATCCGATTTAGTTTCCATCCTTGTGAAGCCACAAGGGCTATGATCGAGCAGATGGTGGTATATCTGGAAATAAGTGCAAATATAACGTCATAGTCTTTTTCTTTCAGTTCCCTAGTGTCAGCTTCTTGAGAGCTCCTCACTGTAGGAATATTGTTCACCTTGCTGAGAGCCATATCTTCGTCAAGGGTGAAATCATGACTAATCACGACTTCCCTTTGATCGGCTACATAGATTCTATAGCCCTTAGTATTTTCACCATAGCCCACGAAGATTCCTTTCTTTCCAGATGCACCCAATTTATTCCTTTTCTCTTTTTAAGTTTTGGAACATGAAAATATACAGGGCTTCCAAAATTATAAAATGAGATATGTCAGGTTTCTTACCGGTGAACCTTCCTTCAGGAGTCTTGGAACCCAATGCTTGATGAGGGCATTTGTTTTGTACATATACGGTGGTGTTTGCAGCTTCGGCCCAAAGAAACTTCGGAAGTCATTGATCATGGAGCTTGGCATGGACAACTTCCACAATCATACGGTTCTTCCTTTCTGTCACACCATTTTGTTCAGGAGTATATGGTGTAGTAGTCTCCCTCTTGATGCCAGCCTCTTTACAAAAGTCTTGAAACTCATTAGATTCATATTTAGTCCCATTATCAGTCCTTAATATCTTTATCTTCTTTTTGGTTTGATTCTCGATCAAGGCTTGAGATGTGTCACTAGACATGACACCTAGCGGACTTCCTCCAACCTGATATAATGAATCAACTTAGAACCCAAGAGTGAAGGCATCTTTAATATCATTTTTCCATGCACGTACCTTGCCATTGATGAAAGCCACCTTGTAGCCTTTGTCTTCCATTGTCAAAATGGACACCGGGTTCTTTTTGAGGTTAGGTACATATAATACATCATGTAATTGGATCATATTACCTTGAATCAATTTAAGAGAGACATTGCCTACACCTTTCACGAGATATTTCATATTATCTCCAAGGACAATTTCCAGGTTAAATTCTTTCTCTATCAGATTATGGAGAACTTCTTTGTAACCAGTGAAGTGCCTTGAGGCACCACTATCAATGAGCCAAATTCCCATTGAGTCCGTAGGAGTAGAGGTAGATAATATTCATCATGCTTATTGTCAACAGTGTTAGATTCATATCTGGAATTTCTAGCCTTCCTGAATGATTGTCCTCTTCCTTGAATTCCAGCACTCCTTTTACCTCTACTATTAGACTTTTCATTCCTTTGATAGCCATGAGAGGGATTTTGATCATTGTCCTGATGTGAGTCCCTTCTATCAGGCACTCCCTTGCATAGTGACCTGCTTTATCACAAATGTAACATCATCCTTTTCTTCCACCCTTAGGTTTAGGCTTTCTTTTTTATTTAGCCCCAGAATTATTTCTTTTCTTAGCATGAGAATAAAAGGCAGCAGGAGGACCTTTAGGCATGGACATTTCTTGCTCTTCTATCCTTGTTTTTTCTTGAATGCATCTTGCCATTAATTCCTCAAAACCAGGAATTACATTATTGTTCAGAAGAGTAGTCCTGAACACGTACCATTCGGATGGTAATCCTCCAAGAGTTGTGAGTGCCATTTCCCTATCAGTAATAGTCTCCCCAGTAGATAGGAGATCGTTCCTAATCTCGATGATTCTTAAGAAGTATGCTTGCATACTCTCATCTTTGCCCTTCTTAATTTCCTTCAACTTATTTCTAAGAAACAAGACTTGATCAGCATCATTAACTTTAAATAAACTCACCAGTCTATTGTAGATTTCCTTAGAGGTGTTCAGGTCAAAGATGTAGGCCACCAAGCGCTTGTCGATAGAGTCCCGGATGATCTTCTTTGTTTTGACTTCGCCGGTTTTCCATTTGTTCCAGGCAACAACGAGTGCATTTGATGGAGGCTCAACAATATTGCCTCTCACATGGTCCAACACTCCTTTATCTTCTAAGGTTAGATCTAGAGACATCTTCCATTCGTGATATTCAGCTTTCTTATGGAGCTTGTCTTCGGCAGGGAAGAGTGTTGAGGACCCCATAGTTCTTTTAAGATAGCCTTGCCAATATTCTCTTCAGTGATTTCTCTTGCTCTTGCTCAGGATTTTTCATCACCTCAGCTCTGATACCATGTTAAATTATGGTATGTTCTATGCTTATAGCAGTTTACTTATCTTTCTTATTATTATCCACAGATTAGCAATCACATGTACTTAAAGTAAAGTGTAGATAGAACATTAAATGATCGACCGAAAACAAGCCAAGACAAGAGACACAAGATGTGGCGGCTAGCCAAGGACAAACCCCAATGTGGGGAAACCCTTTAATCAAATCTTCTTTTATCTTCAATAATTCAAGAGAGAGAAATAGTACATAAATTTGATTTACATTAGTAGTAGTAAACCCTAGATCAACCCTCAACTAGGGCAGATAATATCTTGCAAACTAACCGTTGGATCGACTTGATTCCTTCATAAAAAAATGTGGCCTTCTGAGGAGAGTCAGATCCACCTACAACGTAGTTCAGAGAGAGAGAAAGATGGTCAACACTGGTCAAACTTCTGATCTGCATCCTTCCTTCCACACATGTGAGAGAAGAGTCTCTTTCTGCACAGTAGGAGAAGAGCCTATTTTCTGTGCAGGAGAGAGAGAGAGATGTGATGAGAGAGTGTGTCCAAATGAGGAAAATACCTCCTGTATTTATACACAAATTTCAATTATTGAATAGATGCAATTGTTGGGTTTCTGAGCCTACATGAGTTGCTGGTCGACTTGATAGTTATTCCATAATCAAAATAAATTCATATCTCCATAAATACTTATCGGAATCGGATGATCTTTAGATCAATCCTACACCTCTTGACGAAAGGAATCTAATAAAAGTATTATTAGCCATGAATAAGATGACCCACATGGAGTTTGGCCTAGTTATCAATTTTAACACCAAGCCACTAGAAATTGAGAGATGTGCAACAACTTTTTAAATGAAAATATATAATATTTTTTTTTTTCTCGGTAAATACTATTCTATTAAAAAAGTGGAAAAGATATGTACAAATTTCAGAGCCTCAAAGGAGGCCGAGGCCATTCCTCGAACACAAACTCAGGGATTTTACAGTTGATCCTGTTCACTGGATTTACACTGCAGACCTTGAGAAGTTGACTACTATCCCTGACCTTCTGACAAAAAATATCCAGACTATGATACTCCCACCCTTCAGTAATTTCAAAAATACATTGATTTCTATCAAGGCTGACTTTATAACAGAAAAAGAAGTCTGAATTGTCTAAGACGACCGCTACCATCTGAAGCCTAAGACTAAAACAGACACGAGACTTAAACTGTAAAACCATAGACACAGAGTCAAAAAACATATCGTGCACCCGGAGGAAAATCAGTTTGCTTGATTTGGAGAGGCTTGCCTATCCTCCTTCACCGGGCTTGGAGAGGCTACCCAGGTGACATATCCTTCTTCGTCCAGCAGCGGCTCTCCAGCTGAATCCGTGACCAAGTGTAAATTTCCAGAAGGGAAATGAGCTGGTTCACTGTCTTTGTCGTCTTCCTTGGCAAGAGCTGGTTGCTGAGGAACATTCGGAGCAGGGGCTCCCTCGTTGATGCAGTCCGGGTGATAAACCAGCCCCGTCATATCTCCGAGCAAAACGCCTTCTTCCTGGGAACTGGAGGAAGCCGGAGGTGTTGAGCTGGGATGATGGGTTTCCTCCTCAGTGACAAACACAGAAAAATTCACTGTAACCGTCGGTCTATTGAGCCGACTCTGGAAGACAAATCTGGAAGACTGGTAGGAGCTGTTTGGATTAGCTCTCTCCTGGTCAGACTGCGGAGAAGAGGGCTGGACCAAGGCAATTGGGGTTATTTGCTAGGCCTCTGAAGGCGTGGGGCTTACTCTGATACCAGATCGACCCCCCCTTCGCGGAATACCTCGACTGCGAGGCATTGAGGCAGCGCCTGAGAAGCTGAGATAATGGCTGAGACAGAGGAGACCCGTCGAGACAGGGATGCTATTGAAGCTCGAACTATTGCAGAGCCAATCCACTAAGGCAATAGAAGAGACAAGATGAACTAACTGAGACCACATGATAATATAAAGAGCGAAGGCAAATACCGCAACGGGAGAATGAAGGCGCGGCATGCTGATGAGCTCGAACCAGGACAGAGGAGCCATGCGCTCATTGAATTGCAGTGCAATTCGAGACTGAGCCAGCATTAAATCACTTGCCTTGAACCTTAAAATGGCATCGATCATACGTACCGGAAGATCGCCCTCCTGCCTGCTGTCAAGCCAGATGTCTGGACGGAAGGCCATATCATTAATTGCTAAGGTTAACACCCGCATCCGGGTGAAAATATATAATATTAAGTGCAAATATATTTTAATTTATATCCAAAATTTCCCAAAATACAGACTGGGCCCACAACTATCCATAAATAGTATTTTAAATACCAATAGTACAAAACATCTTGTACAAACTATAAAACAAATAAAAATATAAATCCTTCCAAAATGGTCTACTCCAGAAGTACAAAGTACCCATCACTTCAACACCACTGAGCTGAACTGAAGCTATGTATCCCAAATGCACATTCATACCTGTGCATATAAATAAATGATTTATGTCACCCATCACTGTTATGTTATTCAAAAATTCATCCCACTATGTTCAATAAATGACACCCAACCCATTATATTTCCCATTAAAATAGATCATATCAAAGCACATGGATCAACCATAATAAATTCCTAGCCATTGGATCACATCCAAATTAATCCATATCACACATTCAAAATTAATTGATTGCAATACTTGTCAATCCCTGCTACCAATCAAATTCAAGTGCAAAAAACTATAAAAGAAGTTGCATCTGTAACATTCAAACTATTCACCAGCACTGGAAACATAACATCAAAAAACATTTCACAATATATTAGGGTATTCAGGTTATTTATTTACAGTTTTTGCATAGGTTATCATAATTTATTTGAATGATGGAACTAAAAAGATTTTCCAATATTTTGATTATGTAAACTAGAGACTATAGTGTAACGAATGGTCTATGCATTTCAACACTTTGATCAATGCTTTTCTTTTTCTTCAAATAATAAAATGATGTAATAATAATACCAAGAACTAAAACAACCATTGCAACAACTATGTCGATGATTTCACCTAAGCTTATACTATTTGGATTTGAATGTTCTACAAATAGCCACACAAACTAGTTATTTTTATTCTAAATGTTATTAGATTATTTTGATTGACTATAGATAAAAGCCAAGAGTATGCAATTTAAGTTTCCTTTTCATATAAGGAGGGTATGGAACTCTAATGAAAATATAGGCCCTGAATTCTTTAAGAGGCTTATAGATTTGATTACTGAGGTTGGAACTAATGTTCAAACTCTATGAGTATTCAAAGCACATCAACGTTGTCAAAAATCAAGGCAACATAAATACAATGTGGCCATGGAGAATTTAAACGAATGAGGGGGCTCTAAACTACAATTGTCCCTAATAATGTCGTTGGCATTAGCAAGTACAACGATTGACCATACAAAAGGTGATATTATCCTTTGTAGGGGGTGTCGAAAAGTTTTTTCTTGTATAAATCATGAAAAATACACCTAAAAAAAGACTAGCTTTACAAAACATGAGAAGACCCCAAGTTAAAAAAGACTAGCTTTACAAAACATGAGAAGACCTGAAATTAATAAAGGGCATTCCTACTCATTGTTTTCTTCAACACCTAAACTAATAGACATTCTAATTTTGGAGGTGGCTGACTGAGGTCTCCTAGATAAATTTGAAACATGTTGATGCAAAACACAAAACTTAGCCTCTTGAGTTTTCAATTTGTCTCTTTTGTTGCATCAGAGTTTCCATTATACTTGCAATCCCACTCCTATGATTTTACTCCTGAGCATGATTTTCTCTCACTTTATTATTTACAAAGAAAACTCATCTTAATTCAATTCATTCAATCTCTAAAGAAAACTACCAAGAATCCCCTAATTCAAGTCATCCTCCATATTATCCTCAGTGAACCACACTTACACTGCCAATTTGAAACCAAAGAAGATAAAGGAACAATTGTAAAATTGACAAAGCTACTCACCTTTTCAACTAGCAAAGTTGTGAAACACTTGAAAAAATCATTGAACACAGATTGGGGAGAGATGTTGTCAAGATCACCACCTCTGGGGATATAACACTAGAAATGAATTGAGGGTGTCTATAGCTTGGGGTTACAATAAAATTGAATTGATAGAGCTACTTTGCATAAAGATTGAATTGTGTAATGGTATAGGTTGAATTGTGAAATGGTATAGAGGTTGTAATGCCTTTTGAATTCTATCCTTACATCTTAAATTATGATTTTCCTCCTGAGCATGATTTTCTTTTGTTGTAATGAAAATAGAGGTCCTGTTATTTGCAAAGAAACTCATCCTAATTCAAGTCATTCCAATATCAACATAGTTACTGATCAAACGAGAAAGTGAACTGGTACTCTTTTTTTGAGGTAGCAAAAAATCACCCGATTTTGAAAAGTGGTGATGCCATATTACACTTTTTTTTTAGCATATTTTTGGCACTTTAAATTCTCTTATGTGTCAAGTATGAATATTTTTTTTCGATGTTAGCAATTTTCATACTGATTTTGAAAAGTGTTGATGCAGCATCAACACATTTTTTTATAGGGCTTATTTTTGACACTTTAAATTTTTTTATGTATCAATTGTGAACTTTTTTTTTTGTTAGTGATTTTCATCTTGATTTTGAAAAGTGTTGATGAGCATGAACCCTTTTTGTTTAAAGGGCTTAGTTTTTACACTTTAAATTTTCTAATGAGTTAAGTGTGGATAATTTTTTTTAAATGTTGGTGATTTTCATGCTAGTAATAAAACATAAAAATAAAATAAAAAACATGACAAAAAAAATATATACAAAAAAACAAAAAACAAAAAATCTGTAAAAATGAAAAAAATAAAAATAATAAAACATGTTAGTAAAAAAAAAAAAAAAACAAAAAAAAGAAGCATAAAACATAAAAATAAAAACAAAAAACATGACAAAAAAAAATGAAATACAAAAAAAAAAAAAACCACTATAAAAATATTAGAAAAAACAAAAAAAAAAAAAAACTAAAAAACAAAAAACAAAACAAAACTAAAAAAAACCAAAATTATCTTGTAAAAGTAAAAAAATTAAATAAAAAATTAACAAATATATATATATATATATATATATATATATATATATATATATAGAAAAACAAATTGAACCATAAAAAAAATCTAAAAACATTTTTTTAAGTTAAAAAAACAAATAAAATAAAATTAAATTAAATTAAGAAAAGAATTAATTAATTTTAAAAATTAAAAATATTTAAATTAAATAATTTAGATAAACAAAATAAAAAATAAAAGATGAAATAAAATAAAATTAAAATAATAAAAATAAACAAATAACAAAAATAAAAATAAAAAATAACAAAAATAAAAATTAAAAATAATTAAATTATAAAAATAAAAAAAAAAAATCAAAAAAATTTCAAAAAAAAAAAATTCAAAACTTATTACAAAAAAAAATTAAAACAAATTAAAAAAATAAAATCAAAACAAATTAAAAAATAAATTAACTCAAAATTTTAAAAAATTGAAAGAAAAAAAACAATTAAAAAAAAAAAACTTTAAAAAAATCAATTAAAAAAAACATTAATTTTTCTTTTAAATAAAACAATTAAAAAATAAAATAAGATAAAACAATCCCCCCTCTCCACCCCTGGCTCTCCCCTCTGAGCCCTCCCCTCTCCCCTCGACTCTCCCTCATCCCCCTCACCTCCCCCTCCCTCCCCTCTCTCCCGACCTCTCCCATCCCACCTCGACCCTCCCTCATCCCCCTCCACCCTCGTCCCCATCGTTGGCCCTCCCCCTCCCTCCGGCCAGCTGACCTGTCCCCTACCCTTCCTCCCCCCCCCCCCTTCACGTCCTTGACCCACCTCTCCACTCCCCTAACACCTGCTCACCACCCTCCCCTCCCCACTCGGTCCCCCAGCCAGCAGCCAAGAGGTCGTAGGTCGATTCGCTGGTTAAGAGGCCACAGGCCGATTCCAAGAATCAACCTGTGGCCTCTTGCTCGTTGGCTAGGGGCCTGAGCAGGGAGGGGAGGGTGGTGAGCAGGTGTCGGGGGAGGGGAGAGCAGGGTGAGGGACATGGGGGGGAGAGGGGAGAGGAGGAGTCGATTGGCGGGAGGGAGGGGGAGGGTCGAGGATGGGGAGGGGAGGGGGGAGAGGTTGGGTGAGAGGGCCTAGGGTGAGGAGGATGGGGGCAGGGGAGTGAGGAAGGGCCAAGGGGACAGGGGAGGGGTCAAGGGAGAGGGGAGGGAGAGGGAGGCGAGAGGGGAGAGGTGTTTGTTTTTTTATAATTGTGTTTTTTAAAATTGTTTGTTTTTTTTTTGTGTTTGTTTGTTTTTGTTTTTTTTTTGTTTTTAAATTTTATTTTTTTAATTGTTTTTTTAATATTTATTTTTATATAATATAGATATAGATTTAGATATAGATATAGATATAGATATAGATATATATATATATATATATATATATATATATATATATATATATATAATTTCTTGTAATTTTAATTTTCATTAATTTTTCAATCTGTTTTGATTTTTTTATAATTTGTTTTTAATTTTCTTTTGTAATATGTTTTGAAATTTTTTATTTCGTTTTTTAATTTTTGTAATTTAATTTTTTTCTAAGTATTTTGAATTTTTTTTTTTTTTAAGTAATTCTTAAATTTTTATTTTATTTTTGATTTTGTTTATTTAAATTAATTAAATAAATAAATTATTTTGATTAACTCTTTTTCTAATTTTAAATTTATTGATTTATTTTTAATTATAATTTTTTTTAGTAATTATTATTATTATTATTATTTTAAATCAGGTTTTTGTTTTTTTATCTTAAGAAAAATGTTTTTAGATTTTTTTTGTGGTTCAATTTGTTTTCCTTTAAATTATATGTTTTTTTTTGGAAAAACAAATCATTTTTTATTTTATTTTATTTTTTATTTTTATTTTTTTTCTGGTTAATTTTTTATTCAAAATTTTTATTTTTCCGAGTTAATTTTGGGTTTTTTCTACATTTTTATAGGTTTTTTGTTTTTTCTTTCCTTTTTTTATATATTTTTTGTATTCAGTTTTTTTTGTCAAGTTTTTTTATTTTTATTTTTATTTTTATGTTTTATTTTTTTTTTTTTTGTTATGCTTTTTTTATTTTTTTATATTTTTTTATGTTTTATTACTAACATGTTTTTATTATTTTTTTTTTTTTCATGTTTTATGTTTTTTGTTTTCTGTAAGTTTTAATTTTTTTTTTTTAATGTTGTATTTTATTTTTGTAATTTTTTTTTAATGCTTTTCTTTTCTTTTCTTTTTTAATTTTACATGGTGTGGCTAATTTTTTTTACATTTTATAGTTTTTTTTGTCATTACTATATATTTTTTATATTTGATTTTTTTGTCCTGTTTTTATTATGTTTTATTTTTTTTATTTTTTTTCTATTTTTTATTTTTTTCATTTCTATATATTTTTTATATTTCATATTTTATCATGTTTTTTTATGTTTTATTACTTGTTATTATTTTTTATTTTTATTTTTCAATATTTGAATTTTTGTTTATATATATATATATATATATATATATATATATATATATATCTGTGTCGATGCTTGTCTAGCAACCTGATCCCATTATGTGCAATTTGATAGTTGATTTTAAATTTTTCGTTATAATGAATCGAGTCTGCCTCACAATGTGTTAATTTCATGGTTGGTCTTTAAGTTTTCATTACAATGGGTTGAGCTCACCTACACTGTGTGTCAATTTGATAGATGATTTTTAAATTTTTTTTGCAATGTCTCAAGTTGTCTTATGCTAAGATTTTAAAATCGCTATACATTTAACATTAAAAAAAATACTCTTAGTATAATAATTTTTTCATTCAGGTGTTCATTTTTTAAGTTGTTTTAGTCATAAAATTTTTCCATAATGTCATGCTTGAAATATTTTAAAAACTTGAGTTTTTTGTAGTCATAATCTTTGGTTTTAATTACATGGTTGAAAAATTGTCAAGATTTTAATGTTTTTCTAAGTCATAATATTTTATCTTTAATGGTATGGTTGAAAACAATTACAATTTTATGAGAAAAAAAATTCGGCGTAAATCACATGATAATACATTTGTCAACACGCTTCGAACCAACAAGTGTGGTTCATCATCAGGAAAAGTTGAAGAATGAAATCATGGATGCAAATTAAATAGGGAGAGCAGATCATCCACCAGCTAAAAAAAATGGCTATATTAGGTTAGACTGGACAAACGGCTATAATTGACCAAGAAATGGCTAGATTTGACTATTTAAATTGTTTAACTATAATAATATTATTATGTTAAAACGAATATTATTTTAATATTTATCCAGTATTATTTTAAGTAAAACGGATTTTGGGTTAACGATATTCCATTTAGGGAATATTTATCATAATTTTGATTGAAATGTTAACATATAATAACTATTAGAAATTGAAAGGTTTTAATATTAATCTAAACTAATAATGATTAATAATATATTATTAGTATTAATCCTCTTATTAATGGCTTGTATAACTAATACAAATTTAACAGTAATGCCTATCTAATGGGAATAAGTGTTAATAGATCCAGGGATATTAGTAAGGAATTAAATAATTAAATTAATAATAATTATTGTAATATTGTTTAAACTAGATTATTCATATTAGACATGAAAAAGGGGGAATATTTTATACTCATATTTAACGTGTATAATTAGTAACAATATGGATTTAATATTAATAATATTAGTTATTATTATATTATTTTTGTTATAATAAAGTATTATTCTTATTATTAATGGTTAGTTTATCTAATGGGAACATATATTAATAGCTCTAGGTAAGTTATTACTTGTAAGGATTAATTGTATTAATATAATAGTGTTATAATAATAGTATTATTATTAAAGGTTTGTGTAATAAATGTATTCATAAAGCTATCTGATATTAGATAACTTAACCTATTTAGATAGTCATGAAAAGGACTGTCTCTTAAATAAAATAAACCAAGGGAGAAATCGAAAGAGGAGTAAGGAAATATGGTTAAAGAAAGCAGGTTAAGGGATAACAAGGGGAAAAAACAAGAAAAAGAAAATAATCAAATGTATTATCATGTGATTTATGCCGAAAAACTTTTTCTCATAAACTTGATATGGATCACAGAAGCCTCAATTCAACAACAATTACAATTTCAGGGTTTTTTAGAGTCAAGATATTTTATCTTTAACAACTTGGATGGAAATTGTTGAAATTATCAAGATTTGAGACATAATATTTTATCTTTAACATCATGTCCGAGAATTGTTGGAATTTTACAATTTTCAAAGTCTGAATATTTTCTCTTTAACTCCATTACTAAAAAAATGTCAAAATTGTAACCCGATTTTTTTTTTGTATTCCAGAATAAACAATTTTTTTAAGGGTGTTTATTTCATCCATTTAAAAAAAATGGTTTTTACTTCCATTTAAAAAACATGTTGAAATTTTACCCTTAAAAAAACATCGTTCTGGAATAAACACTTTTCATTTTTGGGTTGTTTTTTCATGTTTTTTTGGGGTTTTGGGGCTCGAGTACCCGTTTTGAGGTAATAGTTTTTGTTTCATCCGAAACTATGTTTATCTAAAGAAAACTACCAAGAATCCCCTAATTCAAGTCATCCTCCATATTATCCTCAGTGAACCACACTTACACTGCCAATTTGAAACCAAAGAAAATAGAGGAACAATTGCAAAATTGACATAGCTACTCACCTTTTTAGCTAGCAAAGTTGTGAAACACTTGAAGAATTCATTGAACATAGATTGGGGAGAGATGCTTCCAGGATCACCACCTTTGAGGATATAACGCTAGAAATGAATTGAGGGTGTCTATAGCTTGGGGTTACAATAAAACTGAATTGATAGAGCTGCTTTGAATAAAGATTGAATTATGTAATGGTATAGGTTGAATTGTGAAATGGTATAGATGTTGTAATGCCTCTTGAATTCTATCCTTACATATTAAATTATGATTTTCCTCCTGAGCATGATTTTCTCCCGTTGTAGTGAAAATAAAGGTCTTGTTATTTGCAAAAAAACCTCGTCCTAATTCAAGTCATCCTCCATATTATCCTCAGTGAACCACACTTACACTACCAATTGGAAACCAAAGAACACAGAGGAAGAATTGCAAAATTAACAAAGCTACTCACATTTTCAGCTAGCAAAGTTGCGAAACACTTAAAGAATTCATTGAACACAGCTTGGGGAGAGATGTTGCCAGGATCAGAACCTCTAAGGATATAACACTAGAAATGAATTGAGGATTCATATAGCTTGGGGTTACATTAAATTTGAATTGATATACCTAATTTGCATAAATATTTAATTATGTAATGGTATAGGTTCAATTGTGCAATGGTATAGAGGTTGTAATGCCTTTCAAATTTTATCCTTACATCTTAAATTATGATTTTCCTCCTGAGCATGATTTTCTCCCGTTGTAGTGAAAATAGAGGTCTCATTATTTGCAAAAAAAACTCGTCCTAATTCAAGTCATTCCAATATATAAAGAAAACTACCAAGAATCCCCTGAATCAATTCATCCTCCATATTATCCTTAGTGAACCACACTCACACTGCCAATTTGAAACTAAAGAACAAAGAGGAACATTTGCACAATTGACAGAGCTACTCACATTTTTAGCTAGAAAAGTTGTGAAACACTTGAAGAATTCATTAAACACAAATTTTGGAGAGATGCTGCTAGGATCACCACCTCTGAGGATATAGCACTAGAAATTAATTGTGTCTATATCTTGGGGTTACAAACAATAAACCTGAATCGATAGAGTTTCTTTGCATAAAGATTGAATTATGTAATGGTATAGGGTGAATTATGCAATAGTATAGAGGTTGTAATTCCTTTCGAATTCTCGCCTTACATCTTAAATTTTGATCTTCCTCCTAAGCATGATTTTCTCTTATTGTAGTGCAAATAGAGGTCATGTTATTTGCAAAAAAAACCTTGTCCTAATTCAAGTCATTCCAATATATAAAGAAAACTACCAAGAATCCCCTAATTCAAGTCATCCTCCATATTATCCTCAGTGAACCACACTTACACTGCCAATTTGAAACCAAAGAACACAGAGGCACAATTGCAAAATTGACAAATTTACTCACCTTTTTAGCTAGAAAAGTTGTGAAACACTTGAAGAATTCATTGAATAGAGATTGGGGAGACATGTTGCCAAGGTCACCACCTCTGAGGATATAACACTAGAAATTAATTAAGGGTGTCTATAGCTTGGGGCTATAATAAAACTGAATTGATAGAGATGCTTTGCATAAATATTGAATTGTGTATTGGTATAGGTTGAATTTTTCAATGGTATAGAGGTTGTAATGCATTTTGAATTCTAGCCTTACATCATAAATTATGATTTTCTCTTGTTGTAGTGAAAATAGAGGTCCTGTTATTTGCAAAAACTCCTCATCCTAATTAAATTCATTCCAATCTCTAAATAAAACTACCAAGAATCCCCCAATTCAAGTCATCCTCCATATTATCCTTAGTGAACTACACTTACACTGCCAATTTGAAACCAAAGAACACAAAGGAACAATTGTAAAATTGACAAAGCTACTCATCTTTTCACTGAGAAAAGTTGTGAAACACTTGAAGAATTCATTGAACATGGATTGGGGAAAAGTGTATGGACTCAAATTGGTTGGTTGCTTCCTAGATTCACCAAATGAGTCTTTCTAGATTGCCATTAGACAAAGAAGATTACTGCATGAGCCTAATGATTATTGCTAAATCTCCAATATAAAACAAATGCCTCTGCGTGATTATTGGTTTCCTTATCTAGTCCCCATTCAAAACAAATTTTATAAAATGATCCTCCTACACCTACCATCAACATGTTTTTCCTTTTGAGACCCCATCTAAAAACATACAAATTTTTCTATGAGAGAGTTACTAACCTTGGAACACCTCATCTTCCACCTCTAGATGAATTTGCCAATTCTACCACTATCTAGGTTTTCAGTTGATGATTCTAGGCTAAGAGACATGTAGCAAATTGTAATCCCAAAAAGGTTTTAGTTTTAGGAATCACATCAGTTTAAGTCATTAAAAAAAAATTGTCATAAAGAAATTTATAAAAAATAACTAGAGTAGATCAACATCTTAACCAGAAAATGAACCAAGTGTCACTTGTTTTATTTGAAATTCCTCCAACATCTACATCATTTTATTATAACACATAAAACATTTTATCCAAAACATGTGTTGATATAATTGAATATATACAACCAATTCTTAGTGAATTTCAACACACTGGCAGTAATTTTCCAAGTGCAAATACAAGCATGGTATTTTAAGTGGAAAAACATGTTAATACTGATATATTTGAATACGTACAACAAAATGCTCCTGTAGATTTGATTTTTCAAGGATATTGTATGATCTGAAAATGGAGGAGGAGGTCTATTCCCTCTTCCTAAAAATAGGGATCATTCTCCAACGCTTTACAAGGAAAAATGGGTCTTAACACAAAACTGGTTTTCCAAAAGTTATCTTCAAGTTATGAGTTAGTTTCACATGTAAACTTAAGCATAAGCAACACAACATCCATAACTCATACAAGCCTTCATGAAGAGTACAACAAAGGATTTGGTGATGGATATCACCCCTCCTAGGCTACATCACCGGGCCTACCAACATAGCTAGACCACTCCATATATTTAGTACAAAATAAGTACATAAAGTTTGCTGATAAAACATGTGGATATTTCCCCTTTAAAGAAATATTTTCCTGCAAAAAACTATCACATAAACATCATGAAAACCTACAGTCAGTCATGAAAACATCATCAACACAAGATGTCTCCTACAAATACCCTGTACTACATATGAAAATGAGCATACATTATCATATGAGCACTTAAATTCCACATTGAAGGACAAATATAAAACTTTCATCAACAAGACATAGTGAGAAAAATATAGATGAGTTGAACCTTGCAAGTAAAAACTACTGCAATAAACTTCTGAAGGTAAGAAAACCTCTACAAGGCCTTCTCCATACTCAAACACCTTCAAGAACTACTCCAAAACATTGATAAATCCATATACCCATGAACTTGAACCTGTAAACATTTCCTTTAGATATGTTCAAATCAACAAATAGAGGTTGCCATTTGATCTAGAATGTCCAAAAACCCCTAAGTAGACTATTCTTGAGCTCCAAAAGGCCAAAAACCCACAAAGATATGGCTCTACAAGCTCTCCATGTAGTTTTGCTATTTTCTATCCTACAAATCGGACAAATAGTCTAACTATCCTACAAATTTGCCCTATTTTCCGTTGTGGAGGTGACAAAATCGCCACCAAAGGTGCAATTTTTTGGATACTTAAATTTCTCAATAACCCTTATGTGGAATAATCTAGCCACATGGGCCATGCGGTCGGGGGTCAGGGCTAACGGCCCACCCCTTCTAGCCTAGCTCCTCATATGTCAAGTCGGTGGTCATGTTGATGCCCATGGGGCTGAGGGCTAGGCTAACAGCCTGCCCTTATCATCATAGCTCCCTCACTTCAACTATTGCGGTCATGTGAAAGCCCATATGGCCTAGTGATGGCTCCCTTCACTAGCACCCATCTGTCGAGCACTTTCCATGGTCTTATGGTGCCTCGGTGACCAGGACCTGGAGCTTACCGTTGCATCCTCTGCCTAACGCCTTCCAGACTCTACCTAAGGTCTTATGGGAAACCTGCGACTAGGGGCCTAGGGCTAGTGGTAATCCCCTTCTCTGTTGGCGCTCGATCCAGTTAGCTGATTGTCGTGTGGTAACATTGTGACCAAGGGTTGGGATAAAGTCTTGAGCCCCCTCCTCCTTGCGCCATGGTTGTGTGATGTTGCAGGTGGTCAAGGGCCGAGGTTGACTGCCCGAGCCGTCCTCCCAAAATGAAACCAATGAAATTTTAAATAAACTTTGCACCCATGATGGTTGAGAACCACTATGCAGAGGAGTTGGTAGAGCATAGTGTTGGTACGCTTAAGGTTGGGGGTTTGATCCCACCCTACCCTCTGTCCCAAACCATAAAATTTTAGTGCATTTTGGAAGTGCCACATGTCTTCCCATGATTGGGCCATGTGGCAACCCATGATTGGGTCAAAAAAACCATTCAAATTCAACCACCGCACGAACCAGATCTTGACACTTGGAAGCACTCGATTGGTCCGTACCATGGAAAATTTTAGGGGTGAATTTTCGCCCTTAGGGGGAAGTAAGGGGTTTTAAATTTTTAGTGGGCGAATATTTTGTACCATAGTACATTTTTACAAATCGCCTCAAGTTTATTTTATAAAAAATTAGGTATGGAGGTTAGCCCACCTTATTTTAAGGGAGAGGGTAAAAAAGGTAAATTTAGCCCTTGAAATAAGGAGTTACAACCTTCTATTCACCTAATTTTCAAGAATAGGTTTTATTTCAGTGAATCCTATGGGCCAAATACCATATTTACAAAAGAGGTATGGTAAATTAATAAAAATATCAATAAATGAGAGGTATGGTAAATAAATAAAACATTTTTTATATTTACCCCATAAGTCGCCTTATATACATGCAAGAGTGTAAACAAATAAAAATATAAATAAAGTGGAGGTATGGTAAATAAAACAAACCTATTTTTATACTTACTCAAAAGGTATGGTAAATAAATAAAAATATAAATAAACTAGAGGTATGGTAAATAAATAAAACCTCCTTTTATATTGAGTCCATAACCCTCTTTTTATTTATGAAGGCTCAAAAAAGAGGTTTTATTTAAGTGAATCCTATGGGCCAAATACCATATTTGTAAAAGAGGTATGGTAAATTAATAAAAATATAAATAAACGAGAGGTATGGTAAATAAATAAAACATTTTTTTATATTTACTCCATAAGTCACCTTATATTTACGAACACTCAAAAAATTCTTTATATTTAGGTGAAACCTATGGGCAAAATACTATGGGCCAAATACCATGGGCTAGATTATTATTAATATCATGCAAAAAAACATTATTAACCCTGATATTAGTATTAATAAAAATAAAAATGGCACATGGTATTGACCCATGGTAATCACGTGGAATGTAACTTATTTAAAGGGGGGAATTAAACCAGCATAGATCTATCTTTACTCTGGATCTACTAAGCCCCGAGAGGGATCAAATATCGACTCTGGATCTACTAAGCCCCGAGAGGGATCAAATATCGTGATATGCAAACTAGCATAGAGTGAAAAAATATTTGATCCCTCTCGGGGCTTGGTGGATCAAGAGTAAAAATGGATGTTGTAATTTAATGTATGTTAAACATTTTAACTTGGTTAAAATAAAAAATAAAATAAAAATCAATTATTCATTTTATAAATTACTAATAGTAATTTTTAAGCTCCAGGTTTATGATAACCCATGGTATTGACCCATGCTAATACCATGTATTCATGTGAGTATAGACTATTTAAAGGGGAAATTCTATCATCTTAGATCCATCCTAATTCTGAGTCTACCAAGTGCGGGATAAATAGATTTCATCCCTCTAAGAGTGGTAGATGTGGAGTTAAGATGGATTTAGGTTGGTTTTTATGAAAATGAAGATATTAAATAGACTTAGGAAATTATATTGTAAAAACATCTTAAGGTGAATGGTTAAAGCTACATTTAGTCACTTCACAAAATTTCGTAAAAAATACCAATATCTCCATGAATATTGGTTTTTCTGATTTAACAAAAAAAATTCAAAACAGTGAAACCTTATCGCTCTTTCCGCATCACCTCGCAGAAGATTTCCCACCATTTTTCAAATATTCTCAATATGATATATTCATGAAAAAGTCTAGGTACTGATGTTGGATTAGTTGTTTGAAAAATAAGTTGGTTTGTACAACCTTTCATCTTCTGTGCTATTCTTAGTTTGTCCTAATGATTTGTAGGGGTTGGAGCCACTGCACCATATTTTCCTAAAAGGTGGAGAATGTTCACCAAAAAGGAAATTAATCTACATGTTACAACACTATTAAAAAATGCGAGACGTATGAGGGTAGTGAATTATGCTAATAAGCAATTTAGATTGGGAGAGACATAATTAAATTTTGTTATTTAATTGAAGATTTCCAATTAAAATAATAATAAATCTACATTTATATATATTCATATATTGATTGGAAGGCTTCTCACAATGGTCACTTCTTTCAATTAGATCCCCTTCAAGCCTTTGGGATACCTAATACTTTCTTATATAATATAGTTGGGGCTTTCTACTTGTTGGCGTGTTGGGGTAAACAAACTTGATGTGTTTTTTTTATCTCGCAGTTGGAGTCTATAGAATAAGAAAGAAATTTGATAACTTGAAAAAAGTGGTAGCTTGACAAAATTTGTAGAGAAAATATTAATCTCTCCTTCCTTTACAGAACTCATGGTCAATATTAACACCTACAAGAACTTTGTTGTGGAATATTATCAAAATTAATAGAAGGATATGAAAGAGTGTATTGTAAGAACCTTGACAAACACGCCCACTAAAACTTGGAACATTGTTTGTAGGAAGAGAAAATCATGTTTCTTTTTTCCAAACATGTATGTTAGTATATTACAATTTAATGAATATGTTTTCTTATTATCATATATAGTTTCATAATTTAACAAAACATTCGCCAAGACTTCACAATGTTTTATTATTCAGTAAATATTTGCCAAGATCTTACAAGATTTTATAATTCAATAAAAGATTCTCCATCATTGTACAAGATAATATAATCTGGTGAGAGATTCGCCAAAAAAAATTATATATGATATTATTGATAAAATCGCCTCCCATTTTCCTATGTATCATGGGGATTAGCACATTTATTATACATATAAATTTAGGGTGGTTCTTAAAATTTTCCCTGGTCTGTAACTGCACATTCACCCTTGATGATATCAGTTGTACGGAATCCCACTCAGCTGCCCAATCAACAACCTTGCTCATTTTTTAGATGTTGGGCCAAATGATTAGAATGTGATAACTTGAGAATACGGTTTCAGATTGAGGTGAAATGAATTTCGTTGGATTAAGAAGGACAGGCACTTCAACTTGACGCCAATTTCAAGACTTTATGAGAACTTTCATTTTTGAGCTAAAATTTGATCAGCTGATCACATCTCCCCACTAGGAACTTTTGGACTCCAAAAGTTTACTTCTCCTAGTAAATAAAATGATTTTAAAACCCAAAAATACCCAAAAATTTAATTCATGTGCTATCTTTTCAATTGGTGGCCTTTAAGTTCTAATCAAGGCACTTCACCCATCTTCTTTGTGAATATGTATTGTCCTGTTAAGAATCGAGCCAAAAATTCTTATCATTGATGCAGGAACAAAAACAATGATGAGTGGAATCTAAATATTCTCTTTAATATCATATTTTCACAGCTCAAAACAACTTCATCTTGAATTTCAACTGTTGAAGACAAACTTGACTTCATCTTGGAAATCAAAAGCAAAATAAACTTTATTTACCATCCTCAAACTGATCTTGTATGCAAGTACATTGCTACAAAAATTCAATGACATAATTGGCTTTGCCTACAAAAACATAGTCATCTTGTTCAATCTTAAACAAATATTTTATTCACAACAAGTTTCATCTTGAATACTTGCATCGATGTCTACATGAAAAACTTGTAGACAAACTTGGATGACAACTTGTACATTCCAAAAGTCCTTACACATATGGACTTATAAACAAGCCAATAACATAACATCAATGAAAAATACTTGTTGTACATAGTGACTATTATTGTTCACTTTACAAAAGTATCCAAAAAGGTAAACAACAACACGTAATTACAAATTTTCAAAGCAAATTTACAAACAGTCTACCCAATCTCTGCCTCTCCTAGGCTTATGGGTTCTCTTTTTGCATCAACTTTGCCTTGAAGGTTTCTTTAGGATTTCTCTGAGTCATCTTTGCCACACCTGTTGCTTCCCTTGCATTAGGTTGCACAATCTCTTTTCCCTTCTTGGAACGAAGCTCTAGATGTAACTTCCAACATCGTTCGTTTCCATGCCCTTGAATCTTGTAATGTGTACAAAAGAACTTTCTCTTGCTTGCCTACAAGGAAGTACTATCATGTGAAGGAAATTCATTATGCTTGATGCTTAGAATCTGATCCATCCTTTTAACTATTACCATGTGTTTCTCATAGACAACCACACAATGGTTAAATGCATCATATAAAGTACAAGGATACATATTCCACAAATAGTCAAAATTAACAGCATTTGGAAAACACCCATGAGATTTATGCCTATCCCTTGCGCTGTAGAATTGACGATGTGGGTGGATGATGACATGCAAGGTCCCTTCAAGCATTCTTCTTGATTAAGAGACAAATGAACATTGTCACCACCATCTTGGTGTGATATATCATCCTCAGATGATTCTTGTGCCTCAAACTGTTTAGAGCATTCTCCAAACGCCCTTTGACCATATCCCAATCCTTGATACTTTGGTCTCTCTTATACCATGATTGGATTGGCTTGATGCCAAGGCATCCTCCTTCATAGCCCATTTTAGAAAGAAAATTCGTACCAATGCCTTTGATATGTTGCTCAAATGTTGCAAAAGAGGTGTTATGAACATAAATAGAAGGAATTGTACTTGAAATGCTTATTACCTCGTTGAACTTTCCATTCATCTTTTCAGCTTCTGAAGATGATGATGACATTGCAGATGACTCTAGCCACCCACTTTTACCAACTCACATATGGTGAGAATCTTGGAGATGCTTGCAAAATTCTCATGCATCATTTTCCTCATATGGTCCATAACTACTATGTGAACCATGCCCTCATATTGGTTTCATTTTGGAGGTGTATTTTGTTGTCACAGGAGTGGAAATGTCAGCAACTTGTTCCTCAATCACATGCTTCAACTGAAGGCACGTATGCCTCTTCTCCTCTTCAACCATTTATAACATTCTTCTCAACTCAATGTTCTCCATATGAAGAGCCAAATTCATCTCCTCTAGCTCTTGGAGACTCTTCTTTCCCATTCTTGCAGCATGGTCAGATGAAGTTCTGATACAAATTAATCTGAAAATGGAGGAGGAGGTCAATTTCCTCTTCCTAAAAACAGGGATCGTTCTCCGACATTTTGTAAGGAAAAATGGGTCTTAACACAAAACAGGTTTTCCAAAAGTTCTCTTCAAGTTATGATTTAGTTTTCACATGTAAACTTATGCATAAAAAACAAAACATCCATAACTAATACATGCATTCATGAAGAGTAGAACAAAAGATTTGGTGATGGAGTTGACCCCTCCTGGGCTACATCTCTGGGCCTTCCAACATAGCTAGACCACTCCATATATTCAGTGGAAAAGGAGTACATAAAAGTTTGTTGATAAAACATGTGGCTATTTCCACTTCAAGGAAATTTTCTCCTTGAAATAAATCTCACATAAAAATCATGACAACCTACAGTTAGTCATGGAAACATCAGCAACACAAGGTGTCTCCTACAAAGACCATGTACTCCATCTGAAAATGAGCATACATGAGCATATAAGCACTTCAATTCCACATTGAAGGACAAATAGAAAACTTTCCTCAACAAGACATAGTGAGAAAAGTATAGATGAGTTGAACCCTGCAAGTAACAGTTGTTGCAGTAAACTTCTGAAGGTAAGAAAACCCCTACAAGGCCTTCTCCATGCTCAAACACCTTCAATAACTTCTCCAAAACACTAATTTTTCCATACACCCGTGAACTTGAACCTAAAAATTTTCCTTTAGATGTGTTCAAATCAGAAAATAAAGGTCACCATTGGATCTAGAATGTCCAAAAACCCCTAGGTAGACTCTTCTTGAGCTCCAAAAGGCCAAAAAATCACAAAGATATGGCTCTACAAGCTCTCCATGTAGTTTTGTTGTTATATGTCCTACAAATCAGACCAATAGTCTAACTGCCCTACAAATCTGACCTATTTTCCTCTGCGGCGGTGAAAATTTCACCCACGGAAGGTGTTATTCATTGGATACTTAAATTTCTCAATAACACTTATGCAGAATAATCTGCCCACATGGGTCATGCGGCTAGGGGCCATGGCTAACTGCCTGCCACCGCCGGACAAACCCCTTATATGTCAGGTAGGTGGTCATGTTGGCGCCCATGGGACCGAGGGCCGGGCCAACGACCCGCCCTTATAGCTGGAGCTCCTTCGCTTCAACTTTTGCGGTCATGTGAAAGGTCATATGGCTTGGCTTTGGCTCCCTTCACTAGCACCCATCAGTCGAGCCCTTTCCACGGTCCTATGGCACCCAGGTGACATGGACCTAAATATTATTGTTGCACCCTCCTCCTGAGGTCTTGTGGAAAACCTATGACCAAGGGCCTAGGGCTAGTGGTATGCCCCCCTCTGTTGGTGCTCATTCCGGTTAGCCGAAGGTCATGTGGTAACCTTGTGACCAAGGGATGAGCTAAGGTCCTGAGCCCCCTCCTCCTTGCGCCATGGTTGTGTGATGTTGCAAGTGACCGGGGGCTGGGGTTGATCACCCAATCCCTTCTCCCAAAACGATGCTAATGAAACTTTAAATAACCTTCGCACCCATAGTGGTTAAGAATTACCATGTAGTGGAGTTGGTAGAGCATGACATAGGTAGGCTTGAGGTTAGGGGTTTGATCCCGCCTAAGCCTCTGTCCTAATTAAACCATAGAATTTTAGTGCTTTCTTGTAGTGCCACGTGGCAGACCATGATTAGGCCAAAAAAAACCAATCAAATTCGACCACTTTCACGAATCAGAGCTTGATTCTTGACAACACTTGATTGTTCCATACTTGCAAAGTCACCTTGGATGATGTCAGCTGTACAGAATCCCAGTCAGCTGCCTAGTCAGCAACCGTGCTCATTTTTTAATTGTTGGGCCAAATGATCATAACACAATAACTTGAGCATACATTGTCGGATTGAGGTGAAATGAATGTCCTTGTATTCAAAATGATGAGAAATTCGACTTAACATTTGTTTCAAGACTTTCTGGGCACTTTCATTTTTTAGCTAAAATTTGATCACCTGATCACTGTAAAAAAGACATGTGTATGAAAATTTGTTATGCTACTGTAGGAAAGCAGAAATACTAATAGCCCGTAGAAAAGCATAATTTCAATTATTGTTTACTAAATTCATGCAATAAATTTGCATGTATTTTCATCTATGGCAAGATTTATTTATGTTGCTCATGCAAGGAGAAGTGGTAGGAGAGTGACCGAGGGTGCCCAGCTATGATGTCCTTCATCAGATGAGGATGTGATAAGTGATTTGAATGTTAACAATGCTCCCAACGATGTTGTTGAGGATGACCATGTGACAAAAGTTGATGTTGTCACACCATCAACCACATAGCCACCATCAACCACAGTCTAAGGGGAAAGCTCAACTAAGAAGATCAACGCTATAAGAGGTTGGAAAAAAGAAGACGTGTTAGATGCAATTGACGACATAGAGTTTAATGGATATTCAATTTAGGGATCTGCAAAAAAACATGGTATTCCTCCCTCATCAATACAATATTGGATAAATGGGCTCACTCATGCAAAACTTAGAGGGCCTCCTATAGTTATGATTGAAGAGGAGGAGCTCGAGGTGGTTGAGTGGTGTAAGGAGATGGTCCAATTGGGACATGGACTAGAGTTGATACAACCCAAATCCATAGTTACTCATATCTATCAGGGGAGGCCAAATCCATTTAAAGATGGGTTTCCTAGTAAATCATGGTGGTTTGGGTTTAAAAAAAGGCATCTAAACCTTGCATTGCGTACAATTGAGGGCCTTGGTAGAGATAGAGCCTTAAATATACACTCTGCAATTGCGTCTAGGTTCTATGACACTCTTTCTAGTGCATACAATAAGTATTCTTATGTTGCAAACCATAAACGGAACTGTGACAAAACTGGTTTTCAGCAAGGAAGGAATTGTGGCATGTGGGTAATTACCAAGAGAGGGAGCCGAAATGTCCAAAATATTTTTCCTAAAAGAAGGGAGTGGATAACTAGTCTATGTTGTGTCAGTGCAATTGGTGCTTCAATACCGAGCTTTTATCTATTGAAAGGTAAAAATCAACTAAAAAACTATATACAAAATTGTGAACTGGGCGCATGCTGCTCATCCCCATGCATGGATTACTAAGGAATTTTTTTTTAATTGGCTTTGTCACTTTTCTACATCTATTCTAGGTGGTGTCTCACCTGAGAACATACACCTATTGATTTTAGATGTCATGGAATCCACATTGTTGTGCAAACAATTGAAGAGGAAAACAATTTGGGCATCAACCTGTTAAAATTTCCTGATCATATTACTCACAGATTGTAATCCCTTGATGTCAGTGTGTTTGGCCCTTTCAAGAACTATTTTAGGTCACATCGAGCTACATGCATGGAAAATAATCCAGGGGTTGAGGTGAAAATGTTTGAGCTAGCAAATCTTGGAAGTAAAGTCTTTAAAAGGGCTCTCACACCATCAAATATCAAGGTTGGATTTAGGAGGACTGGAATATGGCCACTGAACTATGATGCTTTTATGCATGATACTGGTTGTAGCCAGGAATTTCATCTAAATGGTCAAGAAGAAGGGCCTGCCCAAGCATATTTTGAAATGCAAGAAGAAGTGGATGAATAGGAAAATGCAATTTCTGCTAATAATATAATTTCCCTCTTTCAAGGACACTTATATGGTGATGATGATGAACATGTAAGTGAAACACAATACCATCATGAACCAATTGATAATAACATGGAGTTTGTTCTACCAACATAAGCACACGGAACACCAACTTCTGATATTCTTAATCACTATGTTGATCATGCAACACTCAATGATAATTTGGTTGAAAAATACATTGATGATATTGCACTAGGAAGAAACAATGACCAATTGACATTGCCAAGCCAAGTAACCCCACCATCATGATTGGCAGAAGCCATGAATATAAACAAACATGGTGTCTAAAGAACCAATGAAGAAAGCATGAACATGCCTTCAAAACCAAGAGAATTGAACAATGAAATTGTTCATTTTTTTTGTGGGCAATAGATCAATGGAAGAAGATAGTGCACATAATGAGGAATCATATGAGGAAAAAAATATAGTTCAATCAGTTATCCTGTGTATTGAAAGGAAAGTGTCAACCAATGACATGCAAGTGGCAGGGAATGAGAATTTGCTTGGTCGGTTCCTAAAGCTACAAGTAGAGATAGTGTCAATGAAAAAAAAACATGGAACACCAGGTAGTCTTTGTTTGGGCCGAACAGGGAAAATTTTAGGGGCTAATATTCGCCCATGGGCTAATTTTCTATACTTTTTCCAAAAAAAAGATTCGCTAATTTCCATTTTTTTGTAAAAAAGATTCGCCCAAATTTTATAGAATGAAATTATTTTACCCTAAAAATTGCCAAAAAATTATATATAGACTATATAAAAATATTATAAATTTGAATATTTATACAAGAATATCTCCAAACATTTTATAGATTTCATATTATGGACTAGTGGGATTCGCCAAGGTTTCTAAACTTTAAGATAAATTCCATCCTTAAAATTTTCCCTCACGCCGAAGTTCACAGTTACTCACCTCAAAAGACTATATGGCCCTATTAGTTGAGTCTAAAAAAAAGAACTTAACATTCAAGAATTAAAACAGAAAAATAAGGATATAGCTAAGGAAAAGAAGGCATCAAGGATTGTTGCAACACAACTTTGAGCAGAGGAAAGGCTAGAAAAAGAGAAAGTAAGGCAAGAGAAGGACCATAAGAAACAAATGGAAAGATAGGAAAAGGAAGCAAGAAAGGCTCAACAAATGCTTCAAAGAGAACAAGGGATGACAATTGACAATGATGCAAGCACAATTAATGAAACCAAGATGATGTCAACGACATTGGACCAAACTTCAAATTATACACCATTATTCCAAGACCTCATAAACATTCAAGTGCCTTAATATCAGAATGGGGTTTTACCCACTTGCTATATTCTTATCAGTGCAGGTGTCAATCCTATGTATGCTTATCAAACACCTCCACTTAATGCAGGGGTTATTAGCACAAGTGTGAGTTATGGGTACTCAATTTCTCCATGGCTACAAGTGGCACATTGGAATCAATCATATGGCAACAATGCAAGACATCCTAATCAACCACTATTAGGTAGGCCAAACTACTTGGATCAAGCAGGGAAATCAAAAAATTTGGGCACTGAAGATTTTGGAGGCCATCAAGAATAGGGGTGTGATATGTTTTTTGTTGTAACCACATTATGATGCGGATTTTGTTGATGTTTCATGACTCCATTTAATTAAACAATTTCAAAAAAAAAAATCCAAATAAATTCACACCTATCGTGTTATGACCAGAGAACAAAATGCAATCAAAACACAGTGGTTGACAAGAAAGCATACCACACAAACAATGAAGAATCTGGAGGTCATCAAACAAATGGGTGCCATGGTTTTTTTGGTGTAACCACATTAGGATATGGATTTTTGTAAGGATTACCATTTTGTATACCGATATAATCTATGTATGACTGATTTGGGTAGCATATAGAATGTTCTCTCATGCATCCACATAGGATGTTCTCTCCTACAACCAACTACTAGATGTTTACAGTTTGACAAGAAATTAACTTTGCAAGATGATGAAATTTAATTTTATTTAAGTTTCACCTACACCCAACACTATTACTGATATTCAAGATCAGGCTTTGTTTAATGAATTTTATTTTAACTTGCAGCAAATTGTATACATATTCATGTAACAGGGTCTAATTTATCAACACTAATATATTAATGTTATTCGAAGATGGTGTTAGTGAGAGTCAATTCTACATGGTCATGAACAAAGAATGTAATTAAAATAATCCATGTAATTTCATCACAGATCGAAGAAAAAATACAACTTGAATGATGACTCTCATCACATATAAACTTAATAAATAATAAGCTACTCTCATCACATAATTTATCGACACTAATATATTAATGTTATTTGAAGATGGTGTCAGAGAGTCAATTATACATGGTCATGAACAACAAACTATTGGTTCAAAGATTGTAATTAAAAAAATCCCTGCAATTTCATCACAGATCGTATGAAAAATACAACTTGAAGCTACTCTCATCATAGATAAACTTGATAAAGAATAAGTTATTCTCATCACAAAATTTATTGACACTAATATATTAATGTTATTCAAAGATGGTGTCATTGAGAGTCAATTCTACATGGTCATGAACAAAGAATTATTTTCCTTCAAAACAACAACAAATGGTTCAAAGTTTGCAATTAAAAAATCCCTACAATTTCATCACATATCAAAGAAAAATTACAACTTGAAGCTACTCTCATCACAAATAAACTTGAAGCTACTCTCATCATAGATAAACTTGATAAATAATAAGTTACTCTCATCACAGATAAACTTGAAGCTACATCTCATTCTACAAATAAACTTGAATAAGAATAATAAAATCTAGCAAGATGATAATAATTTAAGATAATGTAAAACAACAGTAGTTCCACAACTTATTTAAAGAAGCATGTCAAGACCCATGACCTACAGATTAACCTATTCGTTATAGGATGAACTCTCTGTACCCTGACCTTATCAAGGATAACTGCGGTAATAATAAGTTTCTAGAGTTCTTACTTGTGATAATCCAATATTCAAAGGATTGGGAAGATGCCCAATCATATGCTAGCTTGGGAGAGAATTCATAAATGAGGTTGATCACATGATCCCTCTGGTCTAGACATGCCTAGAGAAAATCCATGTAGGACATCTCAGAGACATGTGAGGAAATGCTCTAAACAAGGGAGGAATATGAAGAAAGCGACAACATGGCACAGGTAGCATGAGGAGGAAATAAAATTGAAGAATTATAAGGAGATTCCTGTTGGGTTAAAGATATGGTCCCTTCTCACTACATACAAATCTCCTCATAATCATCAGTTTATATGGAAAGAAAAGAAACTTAACACAACTTACTATGATTGCTTCATTGATTCATACAACAAATCCATGCTTTGGTAGTAATCACTGAGGTTGTTCCATTGAATCTATGTTGCAAATCCATGCTTTGGTAGCAAATCAACTTGCAACAATTATTAATTGATTTACCCTTGCTTCTATATTGCTACACCTAGTAAGAAGATGATGCATTGGAAACAATGTTTCAATTTCGATTGAATATGCACATGTCGAGACCCATGTCGAGACCACTGACATGAAAAAGAAGAAGCTCGATCCCCAGAACTTGATTTCAAAACGAAAAATTCAGAACCCTACCCAAAACCCTAAATACACAGAGCATATAATTTTTTTTCTAAAACCCTACTAAAATACACAGAGCATAAAATACATTTTTGGTTAGGGTTTTGGGAACCCTACCCAAAACCCAAAATACATAGAGCATAAAATTTTGTTTTCTAAAACCCTACTAAAATACCCAAAACATTTTTTTAGATACCCTACTAAAATACCCAATTTTTTTTTATTTTTTTTTAAATGAGACTAAAATACCTAAAGAACGAGCTAAAATTATCAACCAAATAGTGGATTGAATGTGTTGAAAAACATAGAGAACCACATTTTGTAAAACCCTGCTAAAATACCCAAAGAACGAGCTAAAATTCCTAAAGAATGAGCTAAAATTCCCAACAGTGGATTAAATGTGTTGAAAAACACAAAGTGTGGCTGGTAGGAAAATGTATCCTACCAAAGTGTCGAAGAAGCCACCACCATGCCCAAACATCGTTGCAAACCTCACCATAACACTTCTACAACACATAGAGTGATTACCTGCAACAGAAATACCACAAAATTAGTTTTGGAGCACCCGATATCTTAAATTTGCAACAATTTCATCCATAAAACTACATAAACAACACATTACCTGAATCTCCCACTAGCTCCATCGCAGTCCATAGCCCACGCAATTTACTAAGAGAATATGCCCAACTGTAAACCCCCGGTGAACCAAGCAAAACAAGGACAAGTGGATGCTTGAACACCCCTCAAACCAGAAAAAAAACAACGACATCAGTAACAACAACACCGCCCACAAACCAGGCGAAACAACCTCAAGTGGAATGGTAAATTGCCCACGAACCAAGTATAACATCAACAAGCACAATGGTAAACCCTGCTCAAACCTATCCACACAACAACAACCCTTGAGCAATGCAGACAAGCATGCACAGGTGAACAACAATCCATGGTTGGATGAACAATAGTCGGGGTGGATTAGTGGGCCCACACCAGGCCCGAACAAGAATTCACAGGGCATGGAATAACCCTTGGAAAACTACATTTCGTAAACCCTAGACGGATAAGAACCCAAGGCTTTTAATGCTTCCACCCACTAGGACAAGTGGACGAGCATGTTGGATGCATGTCATAGGATAGTGAGGTGGTGGAGCACATGATTAGACATCGCTATAGGGAGGGCACATAGCTATTGGTGTCCCTCCCCTATGACTCAACATATTTTCATTGAAATTCATAATTAAATTGTTTAAAATTTGTAAATTTTAATTAAAAAAAAATTAAATTCATAATTAAATTATTTAAAATTCGTAATTTTTCTTTTTGTGACCCAAAGGAACCCAACAGCTTGCCTGACACGTAACTATTAGTAAACCTCTAGGGGTCCACGACGTGTCCTCTCCATAAACTAGGTCGCAAACAGGGGGATTTGAATCTTGGTCTCTCGAGTTTCAACGATTTCACATATCTCGGTTACCAATTGAGCAGCCCTCGGGACAAAATTTGTAAATTTTAATTATAAAAATAAATAAACATGTTTATCCATGATATTAAATTTAGATAATTTATTTCTTTAAAATGTAAGATTCCATTCACACTTTTAAACGTTCATTGTTAAGATAAATAAGCATGATCAAAAATCATATTACACTTTAAAATATACAAATCCATTTAATACTTAAATAAATTTTAAAGGTTAAATATGTGATTTTATTAGACACATGAATTGTTTTATATATTTTTGGAATATTTTTATTTAATACATTTAATATTTTCTTTCTATATAAACAATATTTTCAAACCAAATCATTTTTACTTTAAAAAATTATATTTTAACTTTCTATTATTATAACTATTCATTTTAATTTTCATTTATTATTTAGAAATAAAAACCCTTGAAAATTTAAAAAAATCATATACTAAATGTATTTACTTTGACTAAATAAACAAATTCACTTTGACTAAATAAACAAATTCACTTGGTTACTTATTGTTATCCCATTTGGATTTTACAGATTTAATCTAAATCTCTAATTCACATGCTTGTAAATCATTTTAATAATATCCGTATCAATTTTGATAATGTCATCATAGATTTGGACATTTTTTTTTTCCCTAAATTTAGTTATATTTTAAACCGCAAATGCTTACTAATATATAGATATGTATTATACCTTGTGCAACAAACAGTAATATGCTCTTTGTTCTTTGGAGGCCAATGTGTTATAAGTCACCTCAACTTTCACTTTTACATAGTCAAACCGATATGGTAGTATCATTGGATTCCCATAAAACTTTTTATATAGAGGGAGAGACACCAATATGGTGGTATCACATCATGAGATTGTTTAAGATATGCAATTTCATTGATTGAGCAATACAAGTCAATGGATAAGACTCACTATTTTGGGTATAACACAGGTTGGTGATAAAAATAAAATTGGAGTTGGTTGTAAATTTCCTTAAAATGTGATATGTGATAGGTTTAGTTCAAGACTTATTATAATAGAGTTTAATAAAAATAACATAGTCATATTAATTAAATTGTCGAGTATCAATTCATTTTGATATTTTCCAGACTAAAAAAATATAAAAATTAATTAAATTATAATTTTATTTTCAGTTATTATTAATTATAAAATAAATTAATATATAAATTTTTTAAAACTATGTTTTAAATTTTTTTTGCTTGGTTAATAGTTTGCTTTTTAGGGACATAAGGAAATATGTTAACCACGCAGAGGCATCTCTCAGGTGTGAAAGTCTGCCCCTTTACGACCATTAGCTAGTAATTCCAAGTGAGGTGGTTTTCCTTGAATAAGGATAATGAATTTGCTTGCATTAGTGTATAGTAGCCAATAATGGTTGTCCACATTGTGGGTTTGATGTTGGTTGTTTCACTGTTTAAAAAATATATATATACATTTTAAAAAACATGTAACAATACTTTAACCATAGAGATTCACCATTTACCATAGAAACTCTTAACTGGTAAATAGTTTCTATTACAATACCATAGCTTATGAGTACCACATGCCCAATGTGACATATGTTGATATAACAATTTCTTTAATTAATTAATTTGTGATAAATTAATTAAAAGAGCATAATTAACTTAAAGATAAATATTAATTCTGGATCTGTAAATATACTATGAATATTAAATTAAATCATTCATAATTAAATTAAATTTATATTAAGTCTATTCTAACCTAATAATAAATAATCAATCTTAATAAATAATCAACCAATAAATAAGACTATATTTTTATCTAGCCATCAAAGTATTTTAATCCTATATCATTTTAATTTATTTTTAAAAACAAATTTATATTTATATTTTTAAAATTTAAAATTTTATAATTTATATTCGTTCAATTACATATCATAATTTAAATCCCCTGAAGTGTGCCAGTTATGTTTTTGCTAATCCTTAAAAATAAGGAATCATTGAAAAAAATCAATTTTGTATTCGCTGTCCTGGTGACGTTTACCATCTATGCATAGAATGCTTTAGAGGCTCTTACCATTGAATGCTTTGACCAAAGTGTAATTGAGACTCAAAATAACGTAATTGAGATTGACAATGATGCAATGAAAATGCAATTGCCTTGGGTGAGTTGGGTATTTGGATGAGATTGGTTAGTTTTAAGGATATGGGATTGATTTTAATCTACTTAGGTATAAACATGTAATTAGGGTATAAAAATGAGGGAAAGAGGGAGATTTTTTTACCTGATGATGAAAATTTATGTTTTTTAAAATTTTTGAGGATATCTTTGTAATTAATATTTCATGGATTTATGGCTCATTACTAGTAGAGTGATGTTTCTTTTCTTGTAATATTGTGTGTTAAACTTTTATTTTCTATTCTTGTTTTTTTCAATGTAATTATGTTTTATAGTTTTGGAAATTTGGTACAAATTCTATTGAAAATGGTATATTTTTGTCTCATTGAAAGTATTTCATGTAAGATCATTTCTTTACTGAAAGGTTGAAATTTAAGTTGCAGATCATGTGTCATGATTCTTGAATCTATCTTACTTCATTTCATGGCATTAATTTGATTTGTTGAATTCATTTGTTAGATTCTCAACAAAACATTTCTTCTTCATCACAAGCTAAAGAAGACAACCCTACTCTCTGTTAGCCTGAGATAAATGTTTTTCTCAATTCTTCCACCTTCCAGTGTTTTTCCCATAAGTTTCTTGAAAGGATTGTCATTATTTAGCTCATAATTTCCCTATTACAAAGGATCAAATACCCACAGGAGAAGCATAAATACCACAATGAATCCATATATCAAAAGACAAATAGATATTTAACCAGCAAAACCTTGAGAAATTCAACCTTCCAAATAAGATCTTCAAGACTACACTTGGTCGCAGATCATTATAGAGACAACTTACTTTCAGATTGGTTTTAATCCATTCTTGTATAAATATGTAATTATTGTATAAAAATGGGGGAAATACGTTGATTTGTCTTGCAATGAAGAGCTACATTTTGTAAAATCTCTCGGGGCTATCTCTGCAATTCTCTCAAATTTAAAAAATAATCCATGGATTTGTGGTTCATTACTAGCAGAGATGTGTTTTTCTATTTATAATCTTGTATGTTAAACTTCTCTTTTCCCCACCAGTTATTTTCAATCTAATTATGTTTTACAATTTTGGTAATTTGGTATAAATTCCACTGCTATGAGTATATTTTTGTCTCAGTGAAAGTATTTCATGTAAGATCCTTTCTTTACTCAAAGGCTAAAATTTAAGTTGCAGATTACGTGTCATGATTATTGAAATTTATCCAACTTATTTTCATGGCATTCATTTGATTTGTTGAATTCATTTGTTAAATGATTAGCAAATTATTTTTTCTTCATCACATGCCAAAAATACTACCCTACTCTCTGTTAGCCTGAAATAAATGTTTTTCTCAAATTTTCCACCTTCAATCTACCAAATTTTGTGCTTTGTTATGTGACTCCATGCTCAATGGATTCAATACTCTAATATGGAGTTTACAACCTTCAATCTAGTCCCCTACTATTTCTATATTCAACCTTGTTTCCATTGTTTCTTACTATTTAAATCTTACCATTGAGCTTATTGTTTTGGGCTGCTACTTAGTGACATTAAGCAACCATCTTTCTTGGATATAATGAGGGAACCCCTTAGATGCAAGGGGCCAACTTGGGGTTAAAAGTCATTTTGTGATGCCTTGGCATAGTTCCCAGACAACTGGAAACATCACAAGGGAAAACATATTCATTGAAAAATTATCAATTGTACAATTATATTTATAACCAATGATTTAGCATCAATTAAGAACTAGACTAACCTTATCCATAGATTGCTCTGAAGGATCCTCCATCAGGCCATGACAAGTATGCCTACAATGAGAGCATAAATGAGGCGCCACTTGACTTGAACTAAGAACACTTGCCTACGTACGTGGAGTCCATGGCCTATAATTAATCTGGCCCGAAGGTCCCACAGTTGGATGATCAGGTGCTCAAAAAATAGCTCAAAATTCAAAGTTGTTGGATTGGTGTGGAACCGGGAAAATGCGTAGTGCTCTTCCTTCTGACTTCGACACAACTCTTTTCTCGCGAAACGGACTCTGTATGACTCTATAAACGAGTTATGTTCACTTTCCCAAACAGACAAATTTAAAAAAAAAAGGACAGCCCTGACAGCAGTTCGCACTATTGACTATGCATCCGTACTGCTGACTAGGTTTTGATGTGGCAGAGTTGACTGTGTAGTTTGACCGGTCAATGGTTTATTTTGGTGAATGAGGTGCTGACAAGTCTCGTTTTATTATGGGTGCAATTAGCGCAATCTTATTGGTTCGAATGGTGGCCAACCACAAGCTGACACGTGGCCCAGCCGAAGGCTGCCACATAGCAGCCCAGGAGGCCACGAAAATTTTGTTTGAAGTTCGAATAGAGGTAGCAGGGGTCAAACCCGCGACCTCCCAACACACAATAGATCCAACTACCATTGCACCATGCAAATGTTTCTTAACCATATTGATTATGCATTCTTTATAAAGTTTAATGTCGTGGAGTTTGGAGGTTGGGCCAACCTGCGGACTTAACTGCCCATGTGAACACCACTCTAAACTGTCAATAGTTATGTGATCGTTGGAGGAAAGGTGCTAGTGTCGGGGGCTAGCCCCTGGGCACATGGCCCTCCACATGACCTTAATTTCCGCATTTTAGGCCTCGACAGCCAAATTATCCGCCTGACAAATCCGCCTGGATTTCGACGGATTTAGTGGCCAGTTAGAGGGAATTCAGGCGAAAATGAGGGTTCGGTGATGGATTTTGGACAATTTGTGGAGAAAATAGTGGATAAACTAAGAGAGGTCATAACGTCTCTAGTTTTCGACCAAATTGGGATCCAAAAGAGGCTAGATGGCCATTTTTTGACATTCTAGACTCATTGAAGCAGGTTGCAGAAGCATTTGAGTATTGTAAACACATATTTCTACACATTTGAGCATAATATAGAGGCCCAAGACATTGGAAGTTGGACCAAGGAGACGTGGCCCGGGAGGGGTGAACTCCTTCATCATGTTCTTGTTATGATGTGTTGTTGGTGATGTTCTATACATTTATATTCTCCCATTGAGTTTCATATTTATGTTAAATTGCTCATAAAATTAACATAAAAACTCATTTTCACTTGTAACAAAATCATGAATCCTTAAGCACATCAATAGCATTTTGTTTATAATATGAGGAGGATCTTAGTACAACAAAACTAATATTCATATTCAGAAAATTTTGGTATCAGAGCAATAGGTTTGCTTTGTGCAACAAGGATTTAATTGTTTGCAAGTTTATGTCATGCTTACAAGGTTAAAACTAAAAATAGGAGAAGGGAAGCTGGTTGAAATCCCTGAAGTTGGGTCAAGGGGGAGGAGGGAAAGGTTGCCACAATCTCCAACACCAGTTCTTCCTCAAGTTTCAGTTGAGACTCTAGTGAGCATGTCTCATGAAGGAGAACCTAGAAACATGAAAAAAGATGAGAAGGTCTTCAGGAAGACTTTTTTTGACATGACAAAGATGGTGAAGGTCCTATATGAAGAGAGGAATATTAGATTGCAGGGTGAAAGCTCCAAACCTCCAAAAGGAGAAGGTTCTTCAGGAGGAGGTAATGGAAATGGAGGTAAACCTCCACCCTCTCCACCATCTTCTTCATCTTCTTCTTCACAAGAATATTCACCCTCTTCCACTAACACAACCCTTACTCATACTCATCAGCATACCTAAAAAGGAACTGGTAAATCACTCTTATTAAAACTTGATGTTAAATTTGAATTGCCCATGTATAATGGTGAAGTGAATGCAGAGAAGCTTGATAATTGGACTCTTCAATTGGAGGTCTATTGCAGAATTCAAAAACTTCAAGAGGATGACATAAAGATTCAGTTAGCTTCCTTGAGAATGGAGGGTGCAACACCAGTATGGTGGGAATTAAAGACACAAGAGGATATAAAAAAAACATGGTAAGATCTCAATTTCTTGGTTTGATTTCATTGTTGCACTTTAAATACAATTCTACCCTCTAGCTTATATGAAAAAATCCATCATGAATTGGCAGAACTTTAGATGACTTAAAGGTCAAAATGTGCAATATTACACCCAAGAATT
Organism: Pinus tabuliformis; assembly: GCA_031772625.1. NCBI lineage: Eukaryota > Viridiplantae > Streptophyta > Pinopsida > Pinales > Pinaceae > Pinus > Pinus tabuliformis. The sequence goes on from CM062811.1 coordinate 103,292,077, forward strand.
CAGAAAAATGTCTCTAATGTTAGGTGTAGATTTGCAATCACAAGACATGTTGTTGAAGTACATAGGGGGTTTAGATAGTTACCTTAGGCATACTATATTAATGTTTAATCCCAATAATCTGGATGATGTGTGTGTGTAAGCCACTCATCTTGAGGCAAGAGGGAAAAACACTCCATAAGGGAGTAGTAAAAATCCATTTAAGAGTAAAGGAAAAGAAAAGGGTTTCAAAGGGAAGGGAAAGAAAAATGCATCTATCAAGAAGGAAGGAGAGAAATTAACATGCAAACATTGTTCCAAAGAGGGTCACGATGAAGCTCATTGTTTGAAGCTTCATCTTGAAATGAAACCAAAGAAATTCAACCACAAGGGAAAACAAAAGACAACTGCAATGACTCAACAGGATTTGGGATCTGATTCAAGTAATGAAACTAAAATTACAGCCATGGGTATGAAAGGAAAAGAATCCATTGCTGGCACTAGTACTTCAAATTCACAAAATGAAACTCCAAATGAAAAGAAGAGGATATAACTTTTTCACATAAGGGTGATCTCAAAACATAGCAAAATGGATACACTTTTTGACAATGGCTCTCAAGCCAATCTTATCTCTAAAAATATTTTCAAAATTTTAAACTTGGAAACCATTCCACATCATAAACCATATCCGCTTGGATGGGTGTGTGACAATGCACAATTGCAGGTAACTAGAAAGTGTAAATTGAAATTTTCCATTACTGCAAATTTCATAGATTAAGTGGAGCTTGATGTTGTTCCATTAGACATATGTGGTATAGTTTTTGGCAGCCCGTATCTCTATGAAAGAAAATCTATCTTCCATAGACATGAAAACAAATACCATTTATTTAAAGATGGAGTAGAATATATTGTGAGAGCTCATAGCAAGAAACTAAATCTTTCACTTGTTAATGTGGGGCAAATGAAAAGACTAGTGAATTCAAGAAATAATTTTGTGATTCTAATGATCAAACCCAAGAATGATGTTGATAATGAAGCTTTTAAAGGTTGTAATTCAAAATTTAAATATGAATTGGTTGATGTAGTTAACCAATATGATGAGATGTTTCAGGAACCAAAAGGATTGCCTCCCGAGAGAGGAATCCAACATGAAATACAGTTGCAACAAGATTGTCCTCTTCCTAACATTGGCATGTACAGGATGTTAGTGATGGAAAGTGCATAAATTAAAAAGAAAATTCGAGATTTGTTGGATAATGGGATCATCAGGCCATCTTCTTCGCCATGTGGTTCACCTATTGTTTTGGTGCCAAAGAAGGATGGAACATGGAACATGTGTGTGGACTTCTATACATTGAATAAAATTACGGTAAATAAAATTACAGTAAAGAGCTTTTACCCACTGCCTAGATTAGATGATTTACTTGATCAATTGAAAGATGCAAATTATTTTACTAAGTTGGACTTAAGGAGTGGCTACCATCAAATCAGAATAGCTCAAGGAGACATTTGGAAGACAACATTCAAACAAAACAAGGTTTGTTTGACTGTCTAGTTATGCCTTTTGGTTTATGTAATGCTCCTACTACATTCATGCGTGTGATGAATGATGTGTTGAGGCCATTTCTTGATGATTTTGTTATAGTCTACTTAGATGACATCTTAATTTTCAGTAAATCTCATGATGAACATGTCATGCATGTGAGAAAAATACTTGATGTCTTAAAGAAAGAACAATTGTATTTAAAGATGTCAAAGTGTGAGTTTGGAAAAACTTTTTTAGTTTACTTTGGTCATATTGTTGGAGGAGGTGAGTTGAAAATATATCCCTCCAAGGTTGATTTCATTCTAAATTGGCCAAGGCCCAAGACAGTTACTGTGGTAAGATTTTTTTTGGGAGCAACCCAATATTGGAGGAAATTCATTGCTAAGTTTTCTTCTATAGAAACTCCTTTGCATGCATTGACAAGTGTAAAAAATGTTTTTTAGTTGGGAGGCAAATAACAAAAGGCCTTTGATGCATTGAAGGAAAATATCAGTTCAACTCCAATACTTGCAATTCCAAACTTGAGACATTCATTTGAGATTCAGACTGATGCTGGTGACTATGCCATGGGTGTAGTCCTCATGAAACATGGTAAGCCTATCTGTTTTCATTCAGAAACTTTCAGTGGTGTAGTGATTAACTATCCTACATATGACAAGGAATTGTATGCATTGGTGAAAAGTGTGAAAAAGTGGAACCACTACTTGATGGGTAAGGAAACAATCATTCACATTGATCATCAACCATTGCAATACTTTCAATCTCAATCAAAGTTGCAACAATCAAGGCACTTCCAATGGATGGGTTTTCTTCAACAATTCCACTTGGTAATTAGGTTAAGAAAGGTATCTACAATAAAGTTGTTGATTTTCTTTCTAGGCCTATTATTAGTGCAACTACTTTGCTCAAGCATACTTATGTTTTGCATGAAAGTTATATTGAGCAATATGCATTAGATAATGACTTTCAGGATGTTTATGCAAGCTTGAGTCAAGGAAATGAAGTAGAGGAATTGGACTATCATTTGCATGATAACTTGTTGTACCATCTTGGCAAGCTTTGTATTCCACATGGAGAAATAGTCAACATCATAAGAGAGGTGCATACTTCTCTTATCGCTGGTCATTTCAGTGTAAGTAAGATGGTGGCACATCTATAGAGGTATTGTTATTGGCCTCACATGTTTGAAAGTGTGTCACGTTTTATTAAAGGATTCTCATTATGTGCAGTCAGTAAGCCTAGCAATAGGAAGTTAGGATTGTACACACCACTTCCCGTTCCTTCATGACTGTGGGAAAGTGTTTCTATGGATTTTGTAGGAGGTCTTCCATTGTAAAAAAGAGGTCATGATTATTTGTATGTAGTTGTGTATAGGTTTAGAAAAATGTGTATTTTGATGCCATGTAAAAAGAAAGTTACAGCTAAACAAACTGCTCGTTATTCTTTCAGAATGTATGGGTGCATTTTGGATTTCCCACATCCATCGTTAGTGATCGAGATTCTCGCTTTGTTGGGAATTTTTGGTCAAGCTTGTGGGGATTCATGGACACCAAATTGGAAAAGAGTACAACATTTCATCCACAAACATATGGTCAAACAGAGGTGGTGAACAGGACAGTGATACATCTTCTTCGTGGATATTGCAACAAGCATACTAAGTTGTGGGATGAACATTTTCACTATATTCATCATGCTTACAACTGGGCCAAGCACTCTTCAACTCAAACATTGCCATTTGAGGCATGTTTGGGATACTTGCATAAGTCTCCTTTGGATTTCATTTTTGGGAAAGATGTTTCTATTCATTGTCATAGTGACATAGACAAATCAATAAGGTTCATTGAACAAATAAAATTGGTACACCAAAGAGTTCAAGAACAACTTGAAAAGAGCCAAGGAAAGTACAAAGAAAGCATGACAAGCATCGTGTAGATCACAAGTTCCAAGTCAGTGATGAAGTTTGGCTTCACATTAGCAAATAGAGGCTCCAAGGAGAAGGTAAAAAATTGAAACCAAGTAGATATGGTCCATTCATAATTTTGGAAAAGATTGGTAACAATGCCTTCAGGTTGAATTTGCCTTCATATATGAAAACTTATGTTATTGTTAATGTTGAGAACTTAAGGTTGTATAAGCCTCCGCTCATTGAGGATCAAGGAGAAAATGTCCAAATTCCTTCCATAGAGGATTTTTCTCTTGAATACCTTGATGAACTACAACAAGACACCATTCTTAACAGAAGAACAAGGTCTTCAAAATGAGGGAATGTGGATTACCTTTGAGTGGGTTCAAGGGAACAAATCCTTCAAAGGCAAAATGGATCGAGATTGGAAAGGTGAGGGAACTGTATGTTCATCTGTTGTACAAATGAAAGTGACCTTTTGGGATCCAAAAGGCTTCCAGTGGGGAGGAATGATCAGGTGATCAAAAAATAGCTCAAAATTCAATGTTGTCACATTGGTGTGGAACCTAGACGACCGCGTAGTGCTCATCATCCTGAATCTAGTGCAACTAGTTTCACACAAAACCGACTCCGTATGACTCTAGAAACAAGTTCTGTTCACTTTCCCAAACAAGGAAATTTAAGAAAAAAAGACAGTCTAGTAAGCAATCCGTACTGTTGACTGTGAATTTGTACTGCTGACTGGGTGTTGAGGTGCCAGAGCTCAGTGTGCAGTTTGACCGGTCAACAGTTTATTTCGGCGAATGAGGTGCTAACAAGTGTCATTTTATTATGGGTGCAATTGGCGCAATCTTATTAGTTGGAATGGTGGCCAACCATGGGCTGACACGTGGCCTAGCCGGAGGTCACCATGTGGCAGCCTGGGAGGCCACCAAATTTTTTTTTGAAGTATGGGCAGAGGCAGTGGGGGTTGAACCCACGACCTCCCAACACAAAACAAAGCCAACTACCATTGCACCACGTGGATGTTTCTTAACCATATTGATTATGTGTTCTTTATAAAGTTTAATGCTGTGGAGTTTGGAGGTTGGGCCAGCCCGCAGACTTAACCACCCATGTAAGCACCGCTCTAAGCCGCAAGCAATTTTGTGACCACCCGAGGAAAGGTGCCAATGCCAAGGGCTAGCCCATGTGCCCCCCTAGGTGCATGGCCCTCCACATGACCTTAATTTCTGCATTTTAGGCCTCGATGGCCAAATCATCCGCTCGACAAATCCACCTAGATTTCAACGAATTTGGTGGCTAGTTAGTGGGAATTCAAACGAAAATGAGCATTTGGTGCCGAATTTTGGGCAATTTGTGGAGCGAATAGTGGAGAAACTAGGAGAGGTCATAACTTCTCTAGTTTTCAACCAAATTTGGAGAAAAAAGAGGTTAGATGGCCATTTTTGGACATTCTGGACTCATTGGAGCAGGTTACAGAAACATTTCAGTATTGTAAACACATCTTTTTACACATTTGAGCATAACAGAGAGGCCCAATCCATTGGAAGATAGACCAAGGAGACGTAGCCTAAGCAGGGTGAACTCCTTCATCATGTTCCTATTGTGACTTGTTGTTGGTGATGTTCTTTACATTTATATGATGTTGTTCAGTTTCATATTTATGTTAATTGATCATAAAAATAACATAAAAACTCATTTTCATTTGCAATAAACTCATGAATCCTTAAGCACATGAATAACATTTTGTTTATAATCCGAGGAGGATCTTAGCACAATAAAACTAATATTCCTATTCAGATCATTGGATGTCTAAGAGACACTTTTGATGGATCTCATCTAGAGGCCATCACAAATGAACTATGTTGCACCAAGCTATGTGTGAGACATGTTATCACATTGGTATTATCAATACGGTGATTTGAAAGCTAAGGTGTCTATGTGTGTTGGGGGGACATACACTTAGGTGTAGTTGGCTCTCTCAATGGATTACACCAAGCATTTGATCAATTCTTGGCAGGGTCAAGACTGACCCCTTGGAGCTAACTCATATCAAAATAGTAACATGTATATTGCTTATGAACTTGGCCTACAATTTCCAAAGGAAATATAATTCCCTATTATTATAGAGAGGTTTATCACAATCCATAAACTGACAACTCATCCAATTCTCTTTCCATCGATTGAATATGCACCAATCCCTCTTCCTTGGATTATGGGTTTGGTTAGTTCTTGGGTTAATAAATAATCTCACAATCATTTTTTAGTGATATTAAATTATCTCACTTATTCTTTACTAATATCAGAGAGTAGAATTCTCCCATCATGGCCCTGTATTTAATGATATTAGTTAATTAACCATGGGCACAATTAATGGAGGTAATAATGTTGTCAAGGGATGTGTCGAACAAGATTTTTGATGGTTTTTGTGTGTGCCTAAGCTCTTAAATCAATACTTTTAACTCATTTATATCATTAGTAACTTGTGTTTTTGGATTGGGATTTGCCTTCGAGTTTATGTTTTATTGTGGCTCTAATGTGGGGTTGGTTTATTGATTGGGTCTGGGGTTTTTAGCCATGGTACTTGTGTTTAAATTAATTTGCATATATATATATATATATATATATATATATATATATATATATATTTTTATTTTTATATCACATTTAAAAATAACAAAAAAATAAAGGAAGTTAGATGACCAAACTAACATGTAGGTGCGAACTTGAGTTCAGCGTGTGTGCAATCCTATGCTTGTTACCTATTAGTTGTCGAGTCTGTGGGGTCTACAAGGAACAATTCTTAGATGATACAAATGACAAGACCTCCTTTCTATATATAGGAGCCAAAGGGGTCCCAAGACAATCAGAGCCTACATAAAAATAATATTGTAGGGGCACAACAATAACAATAGTGGGCTTCTATGGGGCATAACAATAACAACATGGGGACTATATGGGCACAATAAAACAATAAGGGAGTTTTATTAATAACAATAAGGGGTTACACTAGTAGTATAGGGACCTAACATATTGTGATTGTTATTGTTTTGTTTTGTGCTTTTATTCGCAATTTGGGTTTGAGCTAGTCCTAGTCTATAGCAATTGGTCAATTTCCATGTTTCATCAATGAGATATATCACTAAGGGGTGTTAGTGGGCATGGATCTTATGAGATTTCATGTGTAAGATCTCAAGCTTAGTCCTCTTCTTGGCTCTTTTGCATGCATATTACGCCTAAAATTTAGTAAGAATTACATGAAGCTGGGGAATAAAATATAACAAAGTGCGATTGTCACTCTGAATCTGAAGTTATTGCAAGGATGATTGGTTGGGTGCCTAATGCAGGCCATTCAAGGGGTCATTAGAATTAGTACATGCATACAATTGATCTCTACTAGTATTTAAAGACGCTCTTGGGAAGAGTTCTTCCTGATAGAAATGATGCAAAAGATTAAATACTCTTGATTGCGGATGAGCTTTAGTTGGAGTTTAAATCTATCAACAAAAGTTTGGCTAGGATTGAGACAAGCCTCATTCGTGGCAAGGGAGCAACTCCTCCAAATAGTCCAAGTGTTTTAGTGCCTATTGAGGCATTGTGTATCTTTGTCTAGTTTTCATGGTAATTTTTGTGGCTGATAAGCCATAGTTTTTGAATATTTTTGAATACTTATGGTGCTTATGACATCTATATATTTTTTAGACAAAATATCTCATATCCTTCTGATGTTCTCTTTCCCCATTGGAAAACCTAAGTAACATAGGGAGCTACAAAATATGTAACTATTTCCAATTAATAGACTCTTAATTTACAAAAAAAAACCTACATGGAGTTTCTCCATTAATAATTAATATTCAACTTTTTCTTCTACTAGTACTCATAATCTGTGGTTCTTGGAGTTATGTAAGTGAAAATGATATAATAAAATACTCCAATTTTACAAAATTAACCCCCATTACAAAATGTATCAAGCAAAAGAAATGCATCCTGCATTGAATTTGGGCTCTTCTACCTAGAGACTTTTTAGGTTGAGCTTGATTGGTGGGTCACTAACTAAGTTAAATGATGAAAATAATGGATTTGAAGTTGTGGTAGGCCAACTATCCTTGTGTTGCTTTTATTCTAGTTTCTTCACAAGGTAATCAATCTGATTGTTTTGCCTTTGGATCAAGATCTTGTGCTTTGACATGATTTCCATTATCAAAGAGACCATTGCCACAAGCTAGTCTATTTTCGCATTAAGGTCCATAAACATTTCTTGAAGTTCCCATAGTTGCTCGATGATGGATTCCTTCCTTAATGCTCATCCTTTTTTTCGTCTCATGTTAACATCCTGACACCTCCAACCTTGCTCTGGTTCCAAATCTCATATGTAAACTGACTAGGAGAAGGACTTGAATTACCACATCAATTCTATCTTTATCTTAGCTGAAAACAACCATTGAAGACAAGATAGGATTCAATATTAGTTTATCCTCATTGTACCTAAACAAATATAATTTTTCCATCTATTTGGGTGAGCTAGGAGGGAATGTTTCTGAGCTTGCACATGGGAGACACCTCATCCCAATTCCTCCCATGATTACTAGTTGATGAATTCTAATGAAGCATTTCATTTGACTTCGTGTTTCCCACAAACAATTTAATTCATTTGTTGTTATGGTGCATTGGGCGTACTACGCCAACTTCTTCACGCATCTTATGGGAGATGATGTATTAGGATTTATGGGTGAGATTGCTTGAACCTACCATCCACACGACAAAAAAACCTTGCCACCTACCCTTCCATCATTTTCCTCATGCAATTTGCTTTCTCCACCTATCTAATCAACTTCCATTGCTTTTCTCCTCATTGTGGGTCTAATTTGAGTTTCAATGGGCCTTCATGGAATCAACTAGAAGGTTAAGGTTCCATCAACCTACATGTTTCCTTAGTTTCTCATTGCTACTTGATTTGCAATACTATTGGATTTTGAATTCAATTCTATTTGCATGTGAAATGCTTTATATTATGTGAATGATATTAGAAATTGGATAACCCTTTTATGGGATAAAAGAAGTGTCAGATATTTCGGAGTTGTGTTTAGGTTCAAAAGTTGGATGACATTGTTGGAGTCTCCTATTATAATTATTTTGTTGATTGAAAGGCTTCAAGTTAAATTTAATCCTTTCCACAAGGTGTAACATTCCACTTAGTCATTGGATGCTTTGCCTAGACTCCATGCTAAGGATTTTTCCATTTGTCCTCCAAGCTATAGATATCCCCCCACCCCTCGATTATTGTTGGGAAATCATTGGAATTAAAATATCCTTTAGTGATGGGAAAGGATGGGGTGGGAAGGGCAACAGGAAGGGTTGTTGTCATTAACTATCTTATTGATATTTATTTTATGTTTGTTTTATTTTTTTTAATATCTGATAATGTTAATGATAATTGTTTTTTTTTTTAATTAAAAATAATTTTAAAATAAAAAATAATTATTTATAAATTAAAAAATTAAATTAAATGAAATAAACATAACAAATAAAAATTAAATTATTTTTAATATGATGATGATAATTATATTTTAATGTGGTTTATTAAACCTAAAAATAAGGTAAGAAACTTTTCAAGATTATCATAGTTTTAATGAGTTAAAAAGTTGATATACTGATACATATTTTGAAATTTAGATTTAATCTTTTAAAAGAATGTGCTTTTATCTTTATTTCTTTTAAAAGAAAATGATTTTATCTTTAACCTTTTTAATGTCATAATGGTAATATGGACTCTCGTTCCATGTTATTTTGGTAATTGACCAATCCCCAATATTACTAAAATTAATGAGAATATGTTTTTATTTTAATAGTATTTTTTTCTTTACATTAATAATATATACTTTTGATTTTTGAGATTTGGGTTTATAACATTTTTATAAGACGAAATGACATTTTTTCAAAGCATTTTTATGGTTAATTTTAATGAAAATATTATCATATATTTTTAAATATTTGAGCTTAAGTTGTCTAATATGTAGAATTTGAGTGCCCCAAGTATTTTTCAGGGCGTTGAATCCATTTATGCATTCAAAAAATGTTTTTTAAGTAACCAAATGTCACAATATTACTTGAGATTGTATCTCCAGGTTCCCAGTATTTTTTTCAGGGTGTTGAATCCACTTATGTATTTAAAAATATTTTTTAAACAACAAAATGTCACAATTTTACTTGAGATTATATCTCCAAATTCCGATAAAATGACCATTTCATTTATAATTTAGACTACTCTTTTTTATAATATTTTAATTTCTTTTTTCTTTTCAACATTTTATTACATCTTATTTTCTTTTTAAATTTTAAACTAATAACATTTTTTATATTATTTTTGAATTCTAATATATATTTAAAAACATATTATTTAAATTTATAAAATATTAAAAATAATATTATATTTCTAATTATTAAGAATAATTTAATTGGTGATTATTGTGATAATAAAATGTTATTTACCAAAAAAAATTCAAATCCTTTATCATGAACACCTAGTCAACTATGAAGTATGTAGCTACCTCGACCGCATTTGTTTTCATCTTTTTTGTGAATTTCATTTTTATTATTTTATACGTTTGAAATTATTTTATAATATTTTATTAAAAAAAATTATTTTTGTTTTAATTTAAAATAGTCATTTGATATTTTTCAATATTATTTAAAATGATTTTTTTAATAAGTTATAATTTTCAATATAATTCTCCCTTCTAATAAATTTTTTTTTTTCACTATAATTCTTGTTTTAAGAAAATGATATGTTTTTTTTAAGGCCATTATATTGTAATTAGTGTCTCAGAATGTTTTTACTCTTAATTAAATTTTTACTAAAAATTTGGGTAAAATTAAATATTAAACTTAGTTTTTTAGAAATTAAAAATTAATTTTTGAATTTAGAAAATTTGAATTTTTTATTTTTTTATCGCTGGATGACTAAGCTTATGTGGTTTAAAATTAAATTTTCAGAATTAAAATTTATTAAAAAAAAAAACCTCTAATCACCCAATATCCTCATAAATTAATTATCAATTTTGTTTTTCCAAATTTATAGATTTTTCTATAATTAATAATTTTTCTTTTCAAAAAAATAAAACAATTGCCATTACGTTTTTGGCTTTTACTAATCATGGAAATAGGTTGATTACTTTTGTCAAAATTTTCCTTTTTGATTTTTATTATTGAATGAACATGGTTCCTGATTTTTATTATTGAATGGTTCAATCATATCCCTCAATAAACCTTACCTATATTACACATTTTCACAATTCAATTTTAAATCATGATGCAATTTAAAAAATAAAATTTAAGTCAACACTACAATAAATAAGTTTTCCCTTTTGTCTTCACAATTTTAAATAACTTAAAAATATAAAATATAAAATATAAAATTATTTTTAGGAATCTTTTGCACTCATAGTTGACCTTTTGTAACTAATTTTTCTTAGACATTATAATTTTTTATATTAGATATTTTATTACATATGAATTATTACAAGATACTTCATATCAATTTGATTTATTCAACAAAGAAATTCTACCATAGATTCTTTATTTAAATGTGAATTAGGATGAATATAAATTTAAAATTAAATACCTTGTTTGTTGCAATAATTATGATTTTAAAATTTTCTTTTATATATATATATATATATATATATATATATATATATAGTATATATATATATATATATATCTATATCTATATCTATATCTATATATATCTATATCTATCTATATATATATATATATATAAAGATACTATACATTGTGTCCACAGGGTTTTGGAGAGAGAGTAATTGGGTGCTCTGTTAAGACATTCTAATGTGAAGTCACCGGTTCAATTCCCTACCGCAATCGGGGTGATATATTAGACATGATGAGGATGTAGTCCCACTAAGCTTACCAAAAAAATAATACTAGAGGTTGTAATTTCTCCACTTATTTAGTCCCATAAGCTAAAGCTGGAATAAAATGTACACAAGTGCATTTAAATGAACTCTTAACTTTTATAACAAACAATGATGTTGGGGCTAATATTTCATCCAAAATTATCTATGCACCTATAATTATTTTGCTCCAAAGTTATCTACTCCATTAATTATTCTGTTACTTCCCTTTGTCATATTCAAATGTGTTTCACTATTAGATTTATGAATTCGTTCAAGCATTCAAGAATTGCTATCGATTACTTTTTGCATAAGAGGTAGGTACTAAGCAACAACTCTGCATATTACACTTGTTATTATTGAATGGACTTGGTTCAATCATTTTCCTCAATAAACCTTATTTTCACAATTCAATTTTAAATAATGATGCAATATAAAATTTAAAATTTAAGTCAACACTACAATAAATAAGATTTTATGTTACAATTTTAATTATAATTTAAAAAATATAAGTAAATGAATAAATCAATTTTAGAAATCTTTTGCACTCACATTTAAGCCTTTGTGTAAGTACATTTTTTATTTTAATATATTAGATATTGTAAATAATTATATTAGATATTTTATTACATATGAATCTTTTGCCACACTATTAAGATGACATGTGATACTTCATATTAATTTGGTTTTTTTTGACATAGAAATTCTACATAGATTATTTATTTGCTCCTGAATTAGGATGAATATAAATATAAATATAAATAAATAGCTTGTTACAATAATTAGCTTTTTAAAAATTTAATTATTTTATTTGTATTGTATACCTATATTATTTAATATAAATATATTAGACATTGTAATTTCTCTTTATTTGGTCCCATAAACTAAAGATGGAATAAAATGTGCACAAACACATTTTAATAAACTCTTAACTTTTGTAACAATGATGATGTTGGGGCTAATGTTTCATCCAAAATTATCTATGCACCTATCTCTATTTTGCTCCAAGGTTATCTAGTCCATTAATTACTTCCATTACTTCCCTTCGTTGTATTCAAATGTGTTTCATTATTAGATTTATGAATTTGTTCAAGCATTCAATAATTGCTATCAATTACTTTTTCCACAAGAAACAGGTACCAAGTAGCAATGTTGCATATTAAACTTGTTAATACAATGTTTATATTAAAAAATAGTAGAAAGTGTTGAAGGATTCTTTTAATATATCAAGATAATTTTTTCTTCATATTTAATTTTATGTGTTTTTGTTTTATTTTTTACTAGTATTTTTAGTATTTTATGTGTTTTTGTTTCAATTTTTATTAGTATTATTTAATATTTTTATTTAGAAAATAGATAAGAAGAAATGGGAGAAAAAGAATGAAGAAAGGGGCTGGGTAGGGAAACATGGGAAGTCAACAAAAATGGAGAAATAAACCAAAGGGGATACGAAAATTGAGAAAATGGTTTGGGGAATCAGAAAGATGGGTGAATGGAGAAAGAGAAAAGATGAATTTTTATTTATTTATTTTTAATTTAATTGAATATATGCTAATTGCTTTTATTTTTTAAATTATTTAGTTTGATTTTTAAAATTTTTTTTTGTATTTTTAGTGTAAATTTTAGTTGATTTTTATTTTTTAAATTTGTTTTAATAATGTTAGTTTTATTTTTTATTTGATTTCAATATGTGTGCGTGTTAAATGATAAAAAGGAGTAAGAGAAAAAGGGTAATTTTAGGACATGAAATAGAGATTTATAGATGTTTTCTTCTCCATGAATAATTTCATTGAAAAAGTAAAGAGTGGATGATGGTATAGAAGGGTTACTTTCAAATAAAATAAAGTTGGATGGTTATTCTCAGAAGGCATTGAAGGATCCATCCTTACTTTAAAAAAAGTAAATGCTAGTAAAGGAAGTAAGAGCAAAAAGGGGGATGGTCATTTTTGAATGCAGTGATATTCTTAGTGATACGATCAATATTGAACCTACGGTGATATTCTCTTTATGGTTTTCTATTTACAAGGGTATTCTCTACGATGCCAAAATGATTTGTAACCTATGTGGACATATTCTTTGTGGTGATAGTGAACATACAATCATTATTGAGCCTAATTGATAATTAGTGAAGATCACAATTGAACCTTATTTATAATGCAACATTCTCCAGTCAACTTCTTCACTAAGTGATTATACAAATCACCCAGGGTCATGGTACGAAAACTCACAAAGTCACACCCACATTTCCATCGATGTATGAAGAAAAGTCAAAGCGATATTCATGTATATGATAGAGAAGACACTAACTATGTCACATAGTCAAAATTTAGCCTACTTCTCTTTATGATTTTTTATCTATGTGGATATTTTCTGTGGTCATATTATCTGCAATGTTGATATTCTCTATAACATGATCATTATTGAAATTTTGGTGATATTCTCTTTATGGTTTGTTATCTCTCGGTGTACTCTCTACAATGATATTTTCTTTATATTTTGTTATCTAGAGGTGTATTCTCTATGAAGACAATGAACTTGCAATCACTAGTGAACCTAATCTATAATCGATGACGATAAATATTAAATCTGATTTATAATCGATGACAATTGATATTGAACTTGATCTATAATCGATGATGATTAATATTGAACCTACTATGTAACCTCTATGATAATATTCTCTATGGTGGTATTCTCTATGGCAGTGATCTAATATGTAACCTCTATGATATTACTTACAATGATATTGAACCCATGATCACTATTGAACCTACAATCTGAGACTAGATTCTTTGTAGTGATTAGATAATAATGAGGCTAGGGTTATACTTTGCAGCTCATAAACTAGGTGGATAAGTTCATTTTCTGATTTATTTAGTTATAACTCAATTATAAGCACTTCACCACATATTCCAAAACCTCAATATAAAAAGGAGAGGCTCAACAAAGTCATGCTAAATAGTCTTTATGATCAATAAAGATTCATTAGAAAGAAGGAATGAATAAAGAGAAGTGAAAAATAAAATAGAGTTAAAAGAAATGTTCAAAAATTAATATAAATAGTTACAACATAAGTTAGATGTTGGCTTGTTGGGGCCTAACTCAGGTTCAGAGTTAATTAGCCAAATAAATCCCGGTACTACTGGACCTTTCGACAACAGTCTGCGGAGCACAAACTGAGGTCTCACCTGAAGTAGTATGAGAGGGTGCTAGAACCAGGTTTCTACACCCTGGAGATGTCTGATGAGTTTGAATGGTTCACCATTTGTCCCTACGCGTAGGTTGCTTCGTGCACTTTCTCGTTCTTCGCGGCCTGATACACTGCCTTCGCGCAGCCCTACCCCAGGGATGTGCGCCGCGCTCTGTGCTATTACCGAAGATCTTGCTTATATTCCAATATTAATTAATTATTTGTGCCTACTTGAATGCTTTAAGTAACAATTAGTTCTACAAAATACTCATACAGATTCGTGCAGTAAATAAACAGTATACGTGTAAATTATATTCAATCATGCATTAACCCAGAAAAAGATACACAGAATTACAACAAAACTTCTCTTTATTGATTCTTCCAACAGTTACAGACTTGACCCACCCTGCGCACTTAGGTGCAGGGGTCCACGCACTCAGCTGCGAACTACTAGGCCTCTGTGCACACAGCTGCAGAGCCTTCTCCTACTCTACAACCCACAAACACACTTTACACTTCGACTCAATCACTTCGACTTCTCATCCTTCTATTCTCAGTTATTCGTTATCTTTTACACTTAGAGCCTCACTCTATTTATACAATCCCATGGTTCGTGGACCATGGATAGGTCTATCCAACCGAAATTACATTACAAAACTCGGGCAGACAACCCTGTGACTCTATCATACTTTCACACTCCACGCCTGCAATTCATGGAGCTTTTACAACACGATTTGGTCAAAACTTGGGCTTTAAGCCCTAAAACATGTCTTGGGGGGATTCCATGCCCAACAAGCCCCCAACACAAACATCATGACTCGCCCTCGAGTCACTCTGTCGGCGCGGAGACCTTTGCGCGGAGTCCCTCAAACTGGGTCCGAACTACTGTAAGTCGGCAGTGCACAAAGCTGCTGCTTGCTGAATCTGCTGCATACGTTGCTCTGAGACCTCTATGTCGGGAGTGCTTCTCTGCATCAGTACGTGCATCCCGTGCATATGTGCAAGCTTTCCTTCAATTTTTGCTATGATGGTGAAGGCCTCCTCGATCCAAGGTTGAACGCGCGCCTTCAGCATTGCCTATGTCATGTCGCGTCCACCTGCTCTTTCAGCGCTTTAGCCTGTTGCATCCCTGCGAGCATCTGAGTGAGGACCACCATCTGCGTAGTTCCTTAGACATTGTCATACTGATGTTGGAGTTTTCGTGCATCTGTCTCTAAGCACTGGATGTTGGGGTCCTCCTACAAATTTGTGAGGACCTCAAGTGATTCTTCTAACATGATGGTGCAGTCTCACATTGCAATGCCAGTTTCGTCCAGTCTCATTGTGATAGCGCTAGTGCGCTGCTCTCTGACCTCCGGAGGGGTGGACGGTTGCGCCTTTAACCACAACTTAGCAATCTAAAGGTTCAGCTCTAGCTGAACCTTTGTAATTTCTTCCCGCGCCTCACACACCCCTGCTGCTAACCTATGGATGCGTGCTTCTGCTGTTATGTCCGCTGGGATGGCCAGCTCTTACCAACTGTTGACTTTGCGACACCACTTCGTCACGCTGCAAGCTCAGTTGTTCCATATTGATTTTCTGCTCACTAAGGACTTGTAGTGTGCAACTCTGCAGTTATCCCATCCTACAAAACATATAAGGTCTCTCGCGGGAGTGCAGCCATATTGAGACCAAGACCTTTCAACACACTAACCATAGGCCTATCGGCCTCATTTGATGTCACTAATGCCTCTTCTGGCAGCACTACGATATTCGTCATCCGTGCGCACAACATCTGCTCTACTATTATTGAGCCGACTACGAGGCTGGTTGAAAGGGTACCAGCCTAAGGAGGGCATGCCTGTAATTCCTGCAACTGCACTCTGAGGGCCCCCAACACAATCAAGTTCTCCTGCATGAAATCTTGGAGATCCTCATTGGTGACATTGGGCAATGTCTCGCTGATGTCATTGTTATAGACATTTTTGGGCACTGCAACCCTAATCAAACATGTCCATAAACCAAGGGCTCCTAAGTCCCTAAAAGTGTTGTTTCATACCCTAAAGGAACAAGGTCAGCTGATTAGATCATCTCCCAGAAGTTCTCCACGGGAAACTACTCAGAACTGGTCAAAACTGGACCATACAGGTTGCTCAGTGCTAAGGGTGCAATGCATCCCACCTGCCCAGTGAAAAGGGTGCGATGCATACTGAAAAGCCCTTCTGTAGGGTGCGATGGGCGAGAGTGGAAAAATGGCAGAGACAGTTTGCGAGGTGGATGATCATGGAATCTTCCAGAAACTTCTCCTGTGACACTTGCCTCTCTGAATTTGCCCAGGGATGAGTAAGAGATCATCAATCTCCAAGTGGAATCAAGAACTATCAGAGAGAGGACACTAATCAAAATCCCAAAAGCTGACTCACCCCCCTACAATCATCTATATATGGATCCCTCATCCCAGAGATCTGGAGGCTAGAATTTGTATCTTGTAAGGAAGTGTTGTTGGTTTCTTGTTGGAATATCATAGTGTTGGGTGATCTAAGCTTTTCATGAGGTGAAAGAATGGCTTTCATGCTGGAGGATGACGCTGGGTCAGAACAATTGGTTGTAATCCTCTTTGCTATTCTTGATATTAATAAAGATATTCAAGTTTTCCTACACATTCTTGTATGTTTAATGATATATGCATTTTTGTGGTCAATATACATCTGGTCCTATATTGTTTATGATTGTAGATCTCTGTTCTTCGATAGTATTATGCTGCTTTGATTCCACAAGTGCTCTTTGAAGCTGGGTAGACGAAGGAGAAGCGGCAAGGATCTGTCAAAAGGGAGAGGAATCGAGCAAGGAACCAAGCGCAAGACTGAGGTTGGTGTCCTTCATTCCACTCTTATCTACTTCTCATAAAGGAAAACGAAAGTAGTTTTGGTTTGTTTGTTTCTAAGATAACTATCAGTCTTAGTGGGACTAGCAGCTCCGAGTGGACACTAGATTTCCCGATAACAAAATGGCGACTCCACTGGGGAGTGAATAGATTGTTTGTTTGTCTATATTTGTTTGTTTTATAAACTTACAGACGGAGCCTGAAGTCAAGCCAGCTAGCCTTCGAACTGCATTTTCTATGCAAGTGAAAAGTAAATCAATGTTGCTTCAGTCTATCTCCGGGTTTTGTTTATAAACTGAACAATGGATTTGCAAACTTTCTAATTGCCCTAGTGGTGGCTCTAGTAACCTCATTAGATCAGCCCCTGTGATTTCTATTTACTGTACATCACTTGCCTGGCCTAAATCCCTGAACTGAGCTGCAAATTGTGACCCGGAACCCAGTTGAAGTCTCGTCCCTGGACCATTGCACCTTTTACTTTTGGAATTTGGATGCATCACACTTCCCGTGTGCAGTAGGTGCGCTGCATCGCACTTTCCCTGTGTTACAGGTGCACTGATTAGACAAGACCTCTTCTGCTCTCAGATTTTGGTTTCTGTGTTCACTCTCTTCAGCTTTATTCAGGAGTTTTACTATCTGTGATCAGTATACCACTGTCGAAACCCCCTTCCTTTCCATCTTTCCACCTCCATTGTGCAAAGAACAGTGAATTTTTTTATGTATTTTCCGCCATTTTCAGTTCTCTTTTACAAAGTAGTAGCATAGTCGAACTGTTGTCTTTTGATTTGAAAGTGTCGCAAGTGTCGTTTTCAGTCAAAGAAAAGAATTCTATTGTTCTTGATGGTCGATTATACAGTTACTCTTGTATTTTATTTGAATTAGTAATTTTTCAAGTGTCGGAAGCAGTTTTCAATTCAAAATAGTAAAGTGTCGTCATTATCTTCCTTTCGTTTTTGAAGAGAAATTTGTTAGTACTGTCGCTTTGAAAAGATAATTCAAATTTGTACTTAGCATTCTTCTTGTCATTCACACATTAAGAAAGCTGAAAACAAATACATGCATGTGCATTTTCATTTAGACTGCTTGTTGGTTTGATTTAGGACAATGCATCTAGTGTGTGCTCTCTGCTCTATGTTGAAAGAATACCATCGCTCTTTCTTTAGTAGCTAGGATTTTCATTGCAAAAGAGAAGATTAAACGATTGTTTATCATCTTAGATTGCATTTTAGAAATTGTACATCTACATCACGTGGTGAACCTGAAAGGAAAATTTCTTAAGAAAGATCAACTGTAAAATAAATTTAATGAACCTAAAAACGCTTTGGAACCTAACGCACAACATCTAGAAGTCTAGGCTAGAGATGTATTCCGGCGTCGTAAACCCTGGTAACTGTTGCTTTCACTGTTGGTTGGGTGATTCCTCCTCTTTAAGATGACAAGTGCCAGTACGGACTTGTGCTCCCACGTACCGTCGAGCATATACTGGGAGACCACAATAGGCTATATCCTTTATCCATATGAAGCCGTGTCTGCCGCCCTATTGATCGCAATGCACTGAACACAGCATTCGAGAAGATTGACTGCCGTACCGTAAAAATTATTCTGCAGTTTTGCGATTGGTTTGGTAATCCCTCTGTCTAGATTTCCAGAGTAGTCTCTTTCGTTCCTTTTTAGACTCCTTAAAGGAAAAGGTCCATCGAGCACTTGTCACTTTAGGCTCATTAAAAATCGAGGGCGACTAGAGTCATCTTTTGTTTTTTCTCAACTCTTAAAAATTGAAAAGACAAGTTGTGTCAAAGCGTCTAAAATTTATTTTAATCGGAATAATATCACCATTCCTGCGTTGGTCTTAGGTTGAGGAAAATGGAGTCCACCAACCAAGGATTTCCCCTTGGGGGAAATCCTAGTCCTTTCTCCTCTTGGGGAGATGTTGGTGCACCTCATATGGCCACATTGTCACTTCCAGGATTGACGATTGGCTTGCCAATATGGCTCTTCTCGACCTCCGTCGTTCAGAATACCTTGATTCCTGAGTAATCAAGTCAGCAAGTGGATGATACTAAAGTTACCCCCAAACCTTCTACTTCATCTGATTCTCCCTCTTCTCCTTCCTCTTCGCTTGATAAAGCTGGTAAGGCCAAAAATCAAGTAACTAAGAAGGAGAAGAAGGGGAAGGAGAAGAAAACGAAGAAGAAGAAGGAGCAAAAGGCGAAAAGGGGTAACCAGGCATCGTCTAGTGAAAATCCACACACTGCACCATCCAAGCCTAAATCTCCATGTGTCATTTGCAAAGGAGACCACTATCATCGAGATTGTCCTTGCATCCCTCAGATCTTAAGGGACTGGTCTCCTCGTTTGCACAACTCGGTGTCATCAACCTTTGAAGACCATGTTGAAAGTACACCATCAACTAGTGAAAATGAAGCATTTGGACAAAAAAGGAAATGAAAATTTCCTTGTAAATTGTGTGAAGGCGATCACACTGTCCACTGTTGTCCCTTCCTAGACGAAGCTAAAAGAGTTTTAGATAACCGTCCGGCTTCGTCGCTAAGGCTTCCTCCTGGATACAAGAAACTCTTGCCGAGTCCATCGCTAGTTGAAAATCTGACCGACACGCCATTGTGGTCGGTTGAAACATCTGTCATTGAAGATAAACCCGCTGAATCCATGCCAGACGAAAGTCAAAAGGTTGAGGTGGTAGTCGACCCGGTCTTGTCTTCAGAAGGTCTATCTTCAGATGACACAATCACCGAGGAGAATGAGAACGATACCGTCCAAATTCTTTTCATAAACACAGACTCTGATGAACATGGGGGCAGTCTACCCATTTCTTTACCGTAGGAAGGAAGTTCATCAGAGTCATATCCGGCCGTCTATTCGGTCCCACCTCCGAGCAACCTAGTCGTTTCTTTCGATTGGAATCTACTAGGCAGAACCCAGGTATCGGCCAATGTACCATTCTAAATCATTGTGCAAGCTTACAAAATGATCATGGTCGGTACCATCATAGATGAAGGGGCTTTTGTGAGTATCCTTTCCTCAATTGCTTGGGAAGCGCTTAGTTCGCCATCGCTTCTGCCTGAGATGAGAAATCTGATAGGCTTCGACAAAGGAACCAGTCAACCGTTAGGGATCCTTCCCAATGTGCCCATAACATTGAGAAGGAAAACCGTTTACATGAATGTAATGGTAGTCCGAGGACCTCTAGATTATAATCTACTCCTTGGGCGTGACTATATTTATTGCATGGGAGTCGTTGTCTCCTCACTCTTTAGAGTAATGTGTTTTCTGCATGAAGGCCGAGTGGTCAAGCTCATAGACCAGTTTTTGTTCCCCGGCTCACACATAGCAAATAGTCAAATGCCATCCCTAAATGGTCTTTTCACGCAAGGAATGTCTCATCAATCTCCAGTCCGTCCACCTGAAGAGCGCGAGTGATTTGGGAGGACATGACTGAAACCCAGGGGGCATGCACCCTGGTCAGTTTCGGCAGGAAAACCTTGGGTACAGGGTAGGTTTCCGCAGGGGATATATGACTAGTCTAACACACCCGTCCATTTAGGAAAATGGGATTAGACTGGAATAAGATTCCCTCGTCAAAGTTATGTGAGTGGAGGCAACCGCGCCACTCACCTTTGTCTATTTCAGTAGACATCGCCAAGGAAGCATTTTGTCTACAACGCAGATGGGGAGCTTTCAT
Organism: Pinus tabuliformis; assembly: GCA_031772625.1. Classification (NCBI taxonomy): domain Eukaryota; kingdom Viridiplantae; phylum Streptophyta; class Pinopsida; order Pinales; family Pinaceae; genus Pinus; species Pinus tabuliformis. The sequence goes on from CM062811.1 coordinate 103,313,171, forward strand.
ATGGTAACCTGGAAACTTTTCGCTATACCTGGGGGCATGCAAACCTTTTTGCATGCAAGCGAAGAGCGACCATTTATTTTCATAGTTTGTAGTTTCTCAACCCTTTAAACTCATAGGATTGGTTGTTCCTAACTTGCATAAAGAAAGGATTCGGGGCAAAGCTTTGAAAGGTGCAAGCTCCATAAAAAATGGCATCTTAGATGAGATATCCTTATTATACGACTGGCACGAGCAGTTTTTATGTGGAGTTCAAGCTCGTTAAAAATTAAACATAAGCAATGAGCAAACGTTCCCCCAGAGTTTAAGCTCATTAAAAAATGAACCAATTTCCAGTAAATAACCATTGTGAATGCATTATCATCAGCTTTTGAGCCCTGGTCGTGTTCTCATCATCACCTCCACTCTGTTTTAGCTGATCATTCACCTCCATTTGATTGTTTGCCCCTTTTTGAGGAACAGCTGCGAAGAGTGATCCTGTTAGCCATCCTTGTGACACTGCCGTGACTGGAAAATTCCAAACCTTAACCGGAACCAGTTGCTACCTGAAATTATCACTCGTTCCTCAAAAATGAGTCTCCTTTAAGCTCTTTTCACCTGACTCGTGAAATATGAAAAGGTTGCCGAGCGATTGGCCTCTCCAGCTCGTTAAAGTGACCGGAAGTGCTATCCCTCCTCTAGATTTTAATATTTTTGGACCTAAGGGATTATTACACAAAAAGATCAAGCGCTTGTCTTGTTCGGCTCATTAAAATTACCGAAAATTCATCCCTTTCGTATTATTTTATACTTTTTCAGACTTAAGGGATTATATGACGAAAAAAGATTATTGGAGTTTCCTTTACGTCCCTTTCAAACTCTCTAAAATTGAAAAGGAATGAGTTATATTTGTCGTTAAACTCGTTAAAACCGAATAGCGACAAACTTGTCCATACAAATAAGAACGAGTTTCACTGTCGCTAGGCTCGTTAAAATATAGTGATGGGTTTGCCCGAAGGGAAAATTATAGAACAAGCATATGCTATCCTCCTCAAGCTTGACAAAAATAAAGAGGTACTGGTCAGCAATGATTGGGGAAAAATTGGGAAGAAAACTTGAAGAAACTTTATTGGTAGCAAGTCGCTCTTGAACATGACACTTTCACTCCGCATCTGAGTCAGATTGGGTTGTTCCGTTCACTTGTCATATCACCATTGTTCCATCACACCATCAATATTTGGGGTTAACGCTACCAATCCATGTCAGTGTCGCCGGTATGTTCAAGAGAAGTCGCTCAGAGAATTCACCTGTGTCTCATTCGCTACAATACATTCACGCTCCATTCTTTCATGACCGCCACCCTGAACCCTGTATCATCAGATCGTTTTCACCTCCGAAATCATTTACTCTGTTCCGTGTCATAGATGTTGGATTCATTAAGGCCCTCCTACAGCGAGTCGCTTCTTGTCGACATCAACTCATTATCCAAGAAGTTGACTTAGGAACAACCCTTTCAGTACTTTGAAGCTTGCATGCCTCAATGGCAAGTTTCTCACTTCCAGCGACAGGTTTACGTCAATGGCCTTCGACCGAAATATTTTGCACGGTGTTCGACGCCAAGTCCCTTATTCACACCACGTGAATTGTACTGTAGTACCTTGAGGGTCATCATCATTATCGGTGATTCCTCTCACACCTATTAACAACTTACATCATTGGCTGGTAATCAGGCGATGTCTTTCCATGTTCGACTCCATAACATCTTTCACATGGATCAACTTGTACTCCAAGTGAAGATTGAATGAGTTTGAAGACCCCGGATCTAGTTTCATCCATCCGGGCTGCGATATATTCAGGAAAATAAAGACATCAAATGTACATTGTTGCTACACAGATGATCATCCGAATCAAAGGATGATGACTCTATTAGAATCATCAGTCTCCCACACAAATGGTTGTCTGTCTTATGTACATGAAAATGAATTTATAAAGCTAAGCATGGGAATGCCCGCCTGAGCTAGATCATGAAAAATATTATGAAGATAATGTATTGTATTGTATCTTATTGCAGGTCACCTTCCAGCTTGAAAAAACTTCGGATCCTCATGATAAAGAATTTCACCCAACATCAAAAGATTAACAACCGCATGCTTTAGTGGGCAACTGTTATAGACATTTTTGGGCACTGCAACCCCAATCGAACATGTTCATAAACCAAGGGCTCCTAAGTCCCTAAAAGTGTTGTTTCATACCCTAAAGGAACAAGGTTAGCTGATTACATCATCTCCCAGAAGTTCTCCACAGGAAACTGCTCAGAACTGGTCAAAACTGGACCATACAGGTTGCTCAGTGCTAAGGGTGCGATGCATCCCACCTGCCCAGTGAAAAGGGTGCGATGCATACTGAAAAGCCCTTCTGTAGGGTGCGATGGGCGAGAGTGGACAAATGGCAGAGACAGTTTGCGAGGTGGATGATCATGGAATCTTCCAGAAACTTCTCCTATGACACTTGCCTCTCTGAATTCGCCCAGGGATGAGTAAGAGATCATCAATCTCCAAGTGGAATCAAGAACTATCAGAGAGAGGACACTAATCAAAATCCTAGAAGCTGACTCACCCCCCTGTAATCATCTATATATGGATCCCTCATCCCAGAGATCCGGAGGCTGGAATTTTGTATCTTGTAAGGAAGTGCTGTTGGTTTCTTGTTGGAATATCATAGTGTTGGGTGATCTAAGCTTTTCATGAGGTGAAAGAAGGGCTTTCATGCTGGAGGATGACACTAGGTCAGAACAATTGGTTGTAATCCTCTTTGCTATTCTTGATATTAATAAAGTTATTCAAGTTTTCCTCCACATTCTTGTATGTTTAATGATATATGCATTTGTGTGGTCAATATACATCTAGTCCTATATTGTTTACGATTGTAGATCTCTATTCTTCGATAGTATTATGCTACTTTGATTCCACAGGTGCTCTTTGAAGCTAGGTAGACGAAGGAGAAGTGGCAAGGATCTGTCAGAAGGGAGAGGAATCGAGCAAGGAACCAAGCGCAAGACTAAGGTTGGTGTCCTTAATTCCACTCTTATCTACTTCTCATAAAGGAAAAAGAAAGTAGTTTTAGTTTGTTTGTTTCTAAGATAGCTACCAGCCTTAGTGGGACTAGCAGCTCCGAGTGGACACTAGATTTCCCGATAACAGTCATGCAGATCCCCCTTGGTTAGGGTGATCAGTTCAATAGAAAAATTCGATGCCTTGACCTTCTTACATGACCCTGCCCACTTTTTTGGGTGTTGGCACTTCAGTTGCGTTGACGCGGTTTGGGGGTTTGCGCCTCGCTCTTTTGTCTCTGCTTCCTCTGCTTCATGCCCCTGCGAAGGCGTCATTTGGCCCTCACTCGCCTTCACGACTACCTCCTATGTTGTTGTTGTTGCTGCGGCCTTTTCCTACTCAGTTGCTTTCTGTGCAGCGACCCACGCCGCCCACACTTTTGCTGTCGTTGCTTCCTCCCTTCTCTTTTCTGCCAACTATGTGATGCACATCTTGGCCTTGTCTTTCTTCCTCTGCACCGCCAACTTTTCTATCTCCGTGATTTCTGGGCCATGCCACTCTGGTGGCCATGTCTCCAGGACGATAAATATGGCATCGTCTATGGCTACAAAGGGTAGCTTCCTCCATTGTTTAGTCGAGTCCTTGCGTGCTCTGATGTAAATTTTATGCATGTCCACTTTGAGTTCTGCAAAACTCTGAAGACTGTTGTAGACGGTGGGCGACAACCACGACTTGCGGTTGATCCCCATTCTGAGGTTCATCTGCATGAACACCCAGAATATTTTGTTGTTGCAAATCCTAGTGGCATCCTTTATGGCCCAGAGAGAAGCGTACTCCACGGCCTCTGGTAAGTTCCTGTCAATTATGGGGAATTGACTATCCTCCAGTAATTCCCCTACCACAAGCACTATGGACAGCAGAAGCCATGCATAGTGGAACATTTTTCCTTGTTCCTGGGCTTTGCAGCAATTCTCTAAAAATTTCGTGCAGAGGAACTCGGACCAGTTAAACTAGACCCCCTCCGCACAATGCTTAGCCAGTGCGACCACTGGCACAGATACCTCGTCTACGCAAAATTTGCGCATAACCTTTCCTGCTAGGATTTGGGTTGCCACGCATACTGCTTTGTCCTTCATATTGGAGATGGCGTAGCCCCTCTTCTTCTTTTTTAACTTGTACTTTTTCTTCATGGCCTCTGCGAAGGCCACGTCACTGCTCTTCCCTTCCGATATGACTGCGAGGTCTTCTCCTTTGCATGGAAGCCATGAAATTCGTTGAATCAAGTCTGTCATGATGGGGATGGGCTCCTCCAGCCACAAATACCCATTATGCACCAGGCAGAGCAGTTTCCTGATGATGAAAATGGTTATTGGGGCACGGTGGAAATGCGGCACCCAAAGCAGGTTAAGTAGCCTGACCTTTTCCACTTCGCACAATTACTTCCATGGCTCTAATTTGTAACCCCCGCTGCAGTGTTCTACTTAGACTTCATGAGGTTTGAGGTCGCAAGGTGAGGGAACTTCTTGTGGTCAGCGAGATCCCAATCTTCGAATTTTAAGCTCAACACTCGCCCCAGGTGTGTACCCTCAAAAATAATGTTGTCTGGGAGGAGTGGGGTTTGGAGCGAGCTCTTGGTCTCGTCAAAGTCCTTGGGTACTCTAGCCTTTCCTTTTTGCGGGGGGACATAGGCGGGCAACATTGTCAGGGGGGGTGCGCAAGCTCAGCTTTTGCCTCCATGCCTTCGTCCTCGCCTTCTGCGATAATTAGGTCCTCCAGGTCTTCTTCTTCTTCATTAGTCACGATGGTGACAGCTTTCCCCTTGTCCTTCATTGTCAACTTGGTGCGCAACAGGTTTCGCGGGGACACATGTATGGGGACCATTGCTTGTTTGACCTTCTTGGTTCTTCACGTGCGTGGTGATTTCGGGATTTCTGCCACAATCCCAGTGCCTTTCGGAGCATCCTCCATAGTCAAGGCCTGCACGTCCTCTTCGGCGGTCATTTCGGTTATGTCCATAAAATCTGCAATTGTTTCCATCATGTTTGTCCAGGAATCTAGCACTCTCAAACTCAGGGGCTCAATCAATGCTCGGCTCACAATAATCAAGACTCTGCTCAATGGCTCAATTCACAAATGACCAAGTGTTATTTGCTGGGTAGCCCTTGGTATTTTATAGCGCTTTTTGAATTTGAATTCGATCGTTCCCCCCAAATTCGGTTCATTAATGCTCCCTTGGCAACAGATTTTTCCAAATCTTGCCCATAAATCACGTCTTAAATGCTTGTTACCTGCTCCATTTGGCCTCAAGTCGAGCATCCCATCATGAATAGTGACTTCAACCATCACTTTCTGGTCAACCCACGTGACAGTGCTACCCCCCATGCGCAGTCACGGACCTTGTGACTCTTCGCTTATGCGTGCAGCTCCAACATTGCGTAGTTCCCGGGCATAATATTTTATAGTCCCATGTTTCCTTTCAACTAACTGGAGTGCTAAGGCTGTTCTTCCCTTGGCTAGTCAGGTGGTTGTGCCACCTATGTGCAGTTTCCTTTGGTCATCCATCATTCTTCCTAGGAAATACCCACCTTTTACCATTACGGGCGGCGTCACGCACCTTATCATCTGCAGTGCATCACCCTGGTTAATTCTCTTAGTAATATGTGGTCCAAGCCAGGGCATCAGACTAATCAATTCACGGAGATAGTCCTCAAACTTGTCAGCATGATCGTATGCACCCTGTTTTATCACCCTGGTCTTCTTATCGAGAAAGTCGTCCCTTATCTCGTCCTCCAGCTTCTTGACTTCTGCTTCTACTAGAGCACTTTTCTTCCTTAATCACACTCTTTCTTTTTCAAGTTCTTGGAGCCTAAAATTTCCCTGTTGGATTTCTTCCTCAAGTCACAAGCATTCTCACTCTTGCAGCTGTGTGATCCCTTCTTTCCAGGCTCCGCAAACCATCATAGCTATCGGTGCTGCTATATGCAGACTATGTCTTTCATGCTCCATGGGGATTACACAGTTCGCTTCATACTTCAACTTCGGAGGTGCCTGTGTGGTTAGGGTCTTGCACATGGTCCTATAAGCCCATAGAACCGTTGGTACGCGCAGGTCCCAGTCAGTCCGCTTCGCATTGTGGAATTTGTTCAGTGCTTCATGTATTTTGTTAAAGGCTTCTGCGTGGATATCCCTCTGCGCACCTGGTCTTTTCGTACTTCGTGGTTTCAACCGGAGGAGTCATTCACGCCCTTGTCTTGCTCGCACCCTCTTACTGATTATGTCTCCTACCGCAAGGACTGTATGCATTCTCGTAGGTTTTGCACCATATGCTTGTATCCACCTGGAAAGGTGGTTGCACGAGCCGTTTCATCTATTATACTTGTCTTTTAACCACATCCGAGGCTTCCCAAACCGATTGCGCATCATCCTTCGGTAGTTGCACCAGTCCTCAAAACTCTTCTAGTGCGTACCCCACCACCTTGCGGGCATAGCGCACAGTACCCATCTCAGAGCGTCGAAGCGTTGCTGTTTCGACACTTCTCTTTCAAATTTGTTCAGGAACTCATCCACTTCACCTAACCCATCATCCGTAGGTAGATCCCTTACCTTTGTTGTTACACAGCGCAGCGATCTCGTCATCATGTTACAGTTTAGCGTGGTTACCTCGTGTAACCGCTTCTGCCATCGTTCTATCTCTTCATCAGTGTCTAATGTACATGAGCTTTCACGCTCCCATGAGATTCGGCCATCCGCGGTTGGATTTACCTAGTCTTGCTCACACGCAGTTATCTTGTAGATGCAGTCTAGATCATCGTCATTGTCGTAGTCGTGCACAGACTCCTGTGTAGCGTGATCCTTCTGCATGGTCTAAAGGTACCACTACAGACAGCAACTTTTTCTCAAAAATCATCTTGCACTTCTTTAGATTTATCATTCCATTCATGTCAGTGGCCCAATCTATTCCCAGTAGCGCGGGGTAGGGATTGTTGTCATGAACAATCTCTGTCACTTCGAAATATGCTAACGCACTTGCTCCTTCAATATCTACTGTGATTCCCTGTACTCTCCCCATAGGTAGGCTATTTTGTTGGTTTTCCATTCGCAGTTGGATAGGAGAGCATTGCAACACAAGCCTGCCCATGCACTTCCATGTCTATTTTGACAGGACATTCGCATCTGATCCTAGATCCAGAATCACTTGATCCATCTCATATTCCCCAATTTGTGCGGTCATTCTCATCTCCCTTCTTGTTCGCTTCGTGTGCCTCCCAAGGTTCCAATCTACGCGCAGTTCTCCTAGCGCAGTCCCAGCACAACTAGTTATGAGTTCTTGCAGCCCCTTTACAGCCTTGTTGTTGCGCAACAGCTTCATGCATGTCTCTAAGAATGTAGTGAGCATTGACAAGTCCATTTTCGGCTCTAGTTTTTCTTGACTTCCTAAAGTGGAGGCATCTGCAAAGCTCCACTTAGCTTCCATGAAGGACTCCTTAGCGCACTCTAGATCAAATTTTGGTTCCTTTGTTGGAGCCTTGCTAACCCAGGTACTTTCTTCAGGCTGTTTGCCTTTGTCATCTCCTATCATAATACCACTCCAGAGCACGATATTTACATTAGGATCTTCCTCGCACGGCTCAGACCTCATCATTTGCAGGTTATGAGTCAGGGGAGGTTGGAGTGCTCCTTTATCGCGCAACCTTGCTATCAGTGTTGGACAGTCCTCTGTCTCATGATCGAACAATGTACAATACAAGCATGATGGCTACATTGGATTTGTAAAATTGCGGTCATAATGTCCCGGCTCTCCGAAATTGTAACATATCATCTGTCTGTGACCTCTTCTTGGTCCCACTCCACCTCAGCCTTGTCTGTGCCCCTGAAATCCAGTGCACGTCATTCCTTCGTTTCGATTGAGTGGCCGTGTTTTCACCTAAACTCTATAGGTAGGAGTCTGATCCATCATTAGTTCATAACTTCTACAGGTGCGTTCATCATGGCCTACTGACCTGCAGAAATTACAAAACAACTTCTGGGAATTTTGTGTATACTTCTATAATAGATCGCAGTTATTTGTAGCATGCTTTCCTCCTATCTAACAAATTGCGACCCATAATGCAGGCATCGCGCTTGGTCCTACTTGTGCCTCCGGTATCAATGGCATTGGTCCTCCTCTCGCGAGGTAATTCGCGAACACCCGACAATAGTCCTTGTCATGCCCCTGGCCCTTGCACTTTACGCACCATACCTCGTCGCGCACTTCTGGACGAGCCATCCTATCTTGTTTCAAACTCTACATCTCAAGGCACAAGTTTTTCAATTGTGCATGAATCTATGGACTCCCAGGTTAGGATATTGTATCGGAGTCTCGTGCAATCTCATCACAGCCTCCAAAGCCTCAGCGTGAGTGGTTAGCCTTTATTGCGACAACGCCTTCCGTAGATGCAGTGTTAACGATGCTACAAACCATTCATGGTGTTGCCCATCTGTTAATGTCATGTTCGCTTCACGAATTATGCACTTTAGTCTTTGATCCAACTCCCACAGGGTTTCACCTGGTAGCATTATGATTTCCTTGAATCCAATAATTGATTGGGCCTCCAATTTTGGCCTGCTATCCTTGTTTAGCGCAGCTTGGATATCCACTATCCCCACATTCGGATTGTCATTGGAATGCTTAATATACCAGGTCAGCGTGTGATCCTGTCGAGCGCTGACCAACATTGCCTTCTTTATATTGTCGTTTGTGACACCCTATGCTTCCCATACAGCTTTTACCACGAACCAAAATTGGTACAGATCTTCATTCCCTACTCCCTTGAACACTGGTAGCTTTATTGTGCTGGCCATACTGCTTCGCAGTGGTGGCAGAGGTGGGATGGGCGAAGTTGGGGGTGAAGACGGTGAAACTGGTGGTGGTGTGGGTGGGGGTGGTATGCGTGAAATTCTCTACCTTATCAGATTGATCGCACTTCTTGGCGAGACCTTCGCGAGCTTTTCTTTGCCTCCTCACAGAGGTGAAATCAAGGGGCTAGTCTCTAGTCCTGTGCTATCTTCGTTTCTATAGATTCTCCCACTACGCGTAGCCCCAAACATTAATTTATTCGCATAACCTACTTTTCACACAGTAGCATTGTAATCCAAGCATTCAAAGATTTAACGTAATTACCTCGCAGTCCCTTGAAGAAGCGTCATTCTTCCTTGCTATAGCTGACTGAGGTATATACCAAAAATTTGGTGATGAATCCTCCTATGATTCAATCAAGCCAGTGATCGACAATGCGCGCGATCTTATCTTCCGATGCTTCCTGTTTATGCACCAATTCTGGAGTCCACACAATAGGTTCATCAAGTTTACACCTTCCTTGGCTATCTGCTAGCTTCGCGATCCACTTGTACAACTCAGTAGGGAAGGATGCAAAGAAAATTTTTTGGATCTCTGTATACAAGTAGCAATCTAACCACTCTTCCTTTGATAATCGCGGATTCCCGTTTTCTTGCGTCACGAACTTGTGAATATTTCTGTCCAACCACTCTTCAATTCCTTTCTTTGTCAAATTCTAATGATTCGACATCAAACATCTCTATGCAGATCCCAGTCCCGGCAACAGAACCATTTGTTGGCTTGTTGGGGCTTGACCCAGGTTCAGAGTTAATTAGCCAAACAAATCCCGGTACTACTGGCCCTTTCGGCAACAGTCCATGGAGCGCAGACTAAGGTCTCACCCAAAGTAGTATGGGAGGGTGCAAGAACGAGGTTTCTGCACCCTGGAGATGTTTGATGAGTTTGACTGGTCCACTGTTTGTCCCTACGCACAGGTTGCTTTGCGCACTTTCCCATTCCTCGCGGCCTGATACACTACATTCGCGTAGCCCTACCCTGGGGTTGTGCATCACGCTCTGTGCTATTACCCAAGATCTTGCTTATATTCCAATATTAGTTAATTATCTTTGCCTACTTGAATGCTTTAAGTAATAATTAGTTCTACAAAATACTCATACAGGTTCGCGCAGTAAAAAATAGTATACTTGTAAATTATATTCAATCATGCATTAACCCAGCAAAAGATACACAAAATTACAGCAAAACTTCTCTTTATTGATTCTTCCAATAGTTACAGACTTGACCCGCCCTCCGCACTCAACTGCAAACTAATAGGCCTCTGTGCACACAGCTACAGAGCCTTCTCCTACTCTACGACCCACAGACACACTTTACACTTCGAATCAATCACTTCAACTTCTCATCCTTCTATTCTCAGTTATTAGTTATCTTTTACACTTAGATCCTTGCTCTATTTATACAATCCCATGGTTCTCGGACCATGGGTAGGTCTATCTAGCCGACATTACATTACAAAACTAAGGCAGACAACCTTGTGACTCTATCATACTTTCGCGCCCCGCTCCTGCAATTCACGAAGCTTTTACAACAAGATTTGGTCAAAACTTGGGCTTTAAGACCCAAAACATGCCTTGAGGGGATTTCATGCCCAACATTAGATAATAAAATATTGTGGTTTGAGACTCAACTACACAAAATGGAGACTAGATTACAAGAAATGGAAAAAGAAAAATCAATGGTTGAAGAAAATTACAACTTAAAAAACGATATTGTATAGTTACTTCCGTGAAATGCTTGTATCACCTTTAGAACAAGATATTACTCAATAAATAAGGACATTTTAGATAGGTTGGTCACTAGGAAAACCTGACCATATAAAAAAAGTAGTATTTTCAAGGAGGAAGAGGACAAAATATTGCCTAAAGAATCAAAATTCAAAATACATATGCAATATATTGGGCCTTTAAGGCCTTGAGGAAACTAAAGAAAAACCAAAAACTAAAAAACTAAAACCACAGCATGAGGAGATTAACTAGGAAGAGGGGTCTGAAGTATGGCCTCTACCAAAATAGCCTCCTTGTAGCTTCCCAGAGAGAAACCAAGATTTGAAGGGATTCCTATATGATTTTCAATGCACTCCAATTAATGATCCATAGTAGAAATATGATGCTACAAGTAGTCCATATAGAGGAGGAGGTCCTCTCGGATTTCATGTCTATCCAATAACACTTTCCCAAGTAGGTACTTCATATGTTAATAGATGTATAGCCTATACATATATTGGTTGTACTGATTGTTAGTGTGTCCTACATCAAGAACCCAATTAGTCACATTAGCCAAACCTATTGTGTTTGAGAGAAGGTGTTATTGGTTGGAAATCTCCCTCATAACCTAAGTGAGCTCTACCTGGATTAGAGGGGGAGTGAGCTCCCAAAAATGTACTACCAAACCTTCAGCTCTGGGATGAGTTCTTATATGTACATGATCCCCACACTCTTGATAGTATGTAGCCCCACGAGGCACACAAGCTCACTAATGGGGCATGTTGACTACATAGGGAAATAAGTTGTTCTTGAAGAAAATGAGAGAATCATTAGGAGTGAGATAAGGGAGAGAGGAGAGAGAGGTGAACAACGTAACAATGTTCTAGAGCATGTCCTAGATTGAAGGGAGATGCTTGAAGGAGAGCTTGAAGAGGTGTGACCCTGCAAAGACTAGATGATCCCAGAGAAGCACAACCTCCCATATACCTAAGTGGCTCACTTTTGTAAAAATTGGACCGTACTGAGGGAAATAGATGCAAAATGTAGTAGAAACATAACCTAATAATCCAACAGAATAGAGAATTGAAACTAAACCAAGGGAGAGGGTATCTCAAAATCCAAAGAGGGAAGGAAGGGTGGAAAGACCAAAGAAGAGATGGTTCTCAGCTCTGCTAAAAAGAACTATGAACTATAAAATGCAAGGTGTTTCTCTCTCCAAAAGATAAACATAACAAATGGCATAGGTTGCAACCATATCTTGTGGACGTAAAAACCTAAGTGACAGAGAAAGGCTTTGTTGTAAGTAGGCTTTGCCAGTTTCATTCCCCACAAAGAGGGTCGAGATGAGTGGAGGCTAGAGATAAAGATAATGTAGCAGACTTGTAATAAACTAATAAATAGTGCCAAGAAAATTCAAATATGGAGTATATGCCCTAGCCAACAATAGGAAGTGTCACTTCGTTCCCAGAGTTAGCATTGTAATAGTGAATTGCATGTTACATGGCTAGAATCAATGATGCTTGAATTTATCATCAGATGTAAGGTGTTCATCAATGGCTGCATTGAAATACCAGTCATATAAGGTGACCAAAGCCACATCGAAAAACCAGTTGGATGAGGTGACCAAAGCCACATCGGAAAACTAGTTGGATGAGGTGACCCAAGTTGTTTAATAAGTGGGAAGATCCATTATCGAGATAAGAAAGCTCATAGTTGTAGGGGAAGTACATCATGTACTGAGCATCAAATGATGGCGTGAGGATTTCCTTTGTACCACTTTCAAATACCATATCAAACCCTTTAAAGAGACATATTGTTATGTCCCTTAACCATATAACTAGATAAAATAACAACAACCCAACCCAACTCTTTTTCATATTAAGTATTCTATACGAGAAAACAATATTATAGAGCTAAAGAAAAACTAAAAAACAATTTAAAAAAAAAAAAAAAATAAAAAAAAAAAATCACATTCTAATTAAAACTAATTTAAAGTAACAAATAACTTCAACATGACCATTAAATAATGTGCTAGAAATATATTAAGACTTTGAAATTATATTCCTAACATATTTTTTAAAGTAAATTGAACCTTACGAAAGTACTTTTATTATCATTTTTATGCCATGCTTAATTTTTAATATAAAAATTTACAACTAAAATTAAATAAAAATGTATAATCTTATCAACTATAACAACTAAATAAATTTTCAAATAAAGTGTCCAAACTATTTAATGAAATAAGAAATATAATCACCCTTGCCATTGATGGGGATAATAAAAATTCACAAGGTCACTCATGATTGGTAGTAAATGTTCAAATACAATTTATTAAAAAAATTAAAAAATTGTGAAGTATAGTATCACATTATGATCTCCATAAAGAAAGTTAGAAGGAAGAAATACATTAATGTGGAATTTATTTTATTTAAAATGATGAAGTAGTGGTTAAATTTGACGAGTATTTATCTGTATTTTATTTTTTTAGTTATATATATATATATATATATAATTATTTTATTGGTTTATTTTAAATATAGATATAGATATTTTATTGATTTTTCAATAAAACAATAAAAAATGTGTTTTATTTTTTATTTTTCACATAGTTAATTATTGGGCAAGAGGTTTTCCAGCCTAATGTCTAAAAGATATTTTAATGCCTTGTTATATTATGTTAACATTTTGACTCGGTAAATAAAAATAAAACAAAATAACAAAATAAAGTTAATAATTTAACATTGACAACTTTTTAGCTCTAGGTTTTGACAGCCCATAGTTTTTTCCCATGTATTTGTTATGATGAAGTCTATTTAAATTCATTATGGAATGTAAGAGTATTGTAATCCATTTCTATATATCAATTCAGTGAACCACAACACACCCACTTATGCAAAGTATGTAAGTTTTAATCTTTTCAACTAGTTTAGATTCTCTGTCAAACAATTTTGTTTTCTCAAAGATTCATTTGTTTTGATTTGAATTGATATTAATTAATTCTATTTAATATATGCAGGTTGTTTGTGACTATGAAGCTACAAAGTTGCTCAATGAGAAAGTTGTAGCAAAAGGAGACAAGGTCTCAGCGGAAGCACTATAAATTGTAGTTGTGAGTTAATTTCAATTTATTTATTTCTAAAGTCATGTTTATTCATAAAATCATATTAACCTCTCTAATCTCATGCCATAGGCTAGGATTATACAACAAATTTTTCATGTGTGTCTCATAACTCACCCAAAAATAAAGTCTACTCATAATTTGAATTTATTTATTTTATTCATAAAAAATATGCTTTAAAATCACACTAAATGAGTTTTAATTTGAATTTATTTATTTTATTCATAAAAAGTATACTTTAAAATCACACTAAATGAGTTTTAATTTTAATTTGTTTATTTCTGAGTCATATTTATTCATAAAAAATTAATGGTTGTGTAACACTCAAAATATGCTTTAAAATCATAGTAAATAATATAAAAAGATAAAGATGATTATATTAAATCATAATTTTGTTTTCTATTATTATTTAATTAATTAAAATAATTACTCTCTTATGTGGAAAAGAAAAAGAGGAGTGAACACCTTTACCAAATTAAATACATAGTAAAAAAATAACTTTCTATGATAAAAATAGCCTATTTGATATTTTAAAGTAATATAAAGCATAAACATATATTTGATGGTCAAACCATAATTAAAAAAATTTAAGAAGGAAAAACACAAAACTTATACTACCAAAAAATTGTTTTTATACTCACAACAAAAAAATAACAAAAAAAAAAATGTAATACATGATATTTAAATGATGGGTAAAAATAAAAATCGAACTCACGTGAAGGGCAACTTTAAAAGGAAATCCATCATTAGATGGTGGCATAAAGGTATGGACTGCTAAAGATTTATGTTATGCTTATTTGAAAATATTTGGTTGTGAAGCATATGTGCATATTCCTAAAGAACATAGATCCAAGTTGGATGAAAGGTCATTAAAATGCATTTTCTTAAGTTATTTTGATAATGAGTTAGGTTACCGGTTATGGGATCCTTTGAAAACAAGAGTTATTAGAAGCAGGGATGTTATTTTTAATGACGAAAACATGTTTAAAACTAATGACAAATATGTGGAGGAGAAAATAATTGTTGAAAATCCAAAACAACAAAAAAATCAACCACCATTACAAGAAGGCAATGAGCACCCATTGCACCAAAATGAATTTGAGGAACAACAAGGAGAAGAGCATGAAGAACAACAAAATCAATAGTGATTCGCAAGTCTACCAGACCACATAAGCCTTCACAAAGGTATTCTCCTTTAGAATATATTTTATTGACTAATGAAAGTGAACCTGCTTGTTTTCAGGAAGCATGTGAAGGACAAGATAACATCAAATGGAAAAAAGCTATGTAGGAAGAGCTAAAATCCTTGCATGATAATAAGACATGGGATTTAGTTGAAAGGCCAAAAGGAAGAAAGATTTTAAAGAACAAGTGGGTGTATTGAATAAAGTATGAAGGCAAGGAAAATCAACAAAGATTTAAAGCAAGGCTAGTGGTTAAAGGTTTTGGGAAAGAACAAGGTATTGATTTCACATAAATTTTCTCTCCAATTGTCAAAATGTCATCAATACAAGTGGTACTTGGTCTTGTAGCTACTCTAGATTTAGAATTGGAGCAATTAGATGTCAAGACAACCTTCCTACATGGAGATTTAGAAGAAGAGATATATATGGAGTAGCCAGAAGGATTCATTGCAAAAGGTAAAGAAAACTTGGTTTGCAGGTTGAAGAAGATTCTATATGGGCTGAAACAAGCCCCTCGTCAATGGTATAAGAAATTTGACTCTTTTATGCTTGATCATAATTTTAAAAGGCTAAATGCAAATCATTGTGTATACATTAAAAGAGATGAAAGAGGCAATTTCATTATCTTGTTATTATATGTTGATGACATGTTGATTGTTGGGAAATATAAGATCATGATTAACATGTTAAAAGAAGAATTAAACAAGGCCTTTGTAATGACCAACAAGGAAGATTTTGGGAATGAAAATTATACGTGACAGAAAAAGGAAGAAATTATGGTTGTCACAAAAACAATACCTTGGAAAAGTATTGGAAAAATTCAATATGGTTGATGCAAAATATGTAGGTACACCACTTGCTTCTCATTTCAAATTAACATCTAAACAATGCCCCACTACTACTAAAGAAAAAGAAGAAATGTCCAAGATTCCATATGCTTCTGCAGTGGGAAGTCTTATGTATGCTATGGTATGCACTTGTCGTGACATTACACATTCAGTGGAAGTAGTAAGCATGTTTCTTACAAACCCAGACAAGGAATATTGGAATGTTGTTAAGTGGATCTTAAGATATATTAAAGGATCAATTGACTATTGTTTGTGCTTTCAAGGTACTAATACCTTGTTGTAAGGATTTACAGATGTTGATTTTGCAGGTGACATGGATTCTAGAAGATCTACAACAGGTTACATCTGTACTTTTTCAATGGCTACAGTATCATGGGTATCTAGACTGTAAAAGGTGGTGGCTCTTTTTACCACATAAGTTGAGTATGCAAGGAAATTATTTGGATGAAGAGGTTCCTAGAGGAACTAGGCCTACAACAAGAAAAGTATGTATTGAATTGTGACAGTCAAAGTGCACTCCATCTTGCCAAAAACCCCGCTTTTCACTACAAAACAAAGCATATTAATGTCAGATACCATTGGATCCATGAAGTGTTAGATGATGGGCAATTACAGTTGAAGAAAATACACATAAAGGACAATCTAGCTGATATGTTAACAAAAATTTTGCCAAGGGATAAGCAGGATATTTGTAGAACCTTGGCTGGGTTGTTGCAAAGATGATAAAGGAGGCTTGGGAAAGATCTGTAACTAAGAGATAGAAATTTATTTTGGTCTCAAGTGGGAGATTGTTGTGTGTGAGACCAAATAAATAAAATAAAAGCATAATGTAATATTATGACTTCTTGAAGCTTCTCAAAAAAGTTTAGAGCCATAGTTTTCATAGCACATGGTATTGTGCAGGTTGGTGGTTTTGGATCCATGGTTTTCATAGCACATGGTATTGTGCCAATAATATTTCTCTATATTATTCGATGAGAGATTATTTATATGTAATATTGGTTAGACATTGTGTGTGGGGCTGAGAATTTTCCACATAAAACTATAGTTCATTTTGGTTGTGTCAACATTTTATCTTTTAGATCTAGGATTTTGAATTAACATGATTTTACAGATCTATTGCATTATTTACAGATTTGAGAATTATTTTATAAATCCGCAACATTATTCATAGATCTCATATTTATGTTACAGATCTCATATTTATACGGATCTGATATTTATATTGATAAATAATTGATTGTTTTGACAAAAATAACTTTTTATGATAAAAAATTAACCTATTTAATATTTTGAAAGTAATATAACGCATAAGTATATATTTTATGGTCAAGTCATAATAAAAAAATTTAGGAAAACAAAACACAAAACTTATACTACCAAAAAATTTAAGAAAACTAAACACAAAACTTATACTACAAAAAAATTATACATAA
This sequence comes from Pinus tabuliformis, assembly GCA_031772625.1. Lineage (NCBI taxonomy): Eukaryota > Viridiplantae > Streptophyta > Pinopsida > Pinales > Pinaceae > Pinus > Pinus tabuliformis. Next base: position 103,330,382 of record CM062811.1, read on the forward strand.
TTCCACATGGGAGGATGAGAATTTTATAACGATGAGAATTATATAAAAAAGCATCCAAAACTACTCAAGCATTGAGAACAACAGTTTTTTTAAGGAGAGGGGCATGTTAGGTCCCTATAATACTAGTATATTCCCCTTATTGTTATTGTTAGTGTATCCCCTACTGTATCCCCTACTGTTATTGTTGTGTCATTGTATCCCCCATGTTGTTATTGTTGTGCACCATAGAAGTCCACTATTGTTACTGTTGTTCCTTTACATTATTATTGATATGTAGGCTATGATTATATTCTGACTCCTTAGACCCCTATAAATACAAACGAGGTCTTATCATTTGTATCATCCAAGAATTGTTCATTTATGTAATGTAAATGAGGTTTCCCCCCCGAAGAGGATAATTTTTAAGTTGTTGATCTGTCTTTTCTTCTATTTCGTGAGTTGTTTGCATAACACACACTCATAAGACTTTGAGGAATCTATCCAAAGCATTGGGAATCCCTTTTCCCCCTACTCCCCCTCCTGTGGCTTTTTCCAATGCACTTGAAGGCACAAAAGTTGTTTATTCATCTCGTCAAGGAAATAAACCTTCCAGTCCTAATCACCCAGCAACTAAGAAAAAGAAGAAAACATTCTCTACCAACTACGACTCCCTAGACCACGTGGAGCAAGCAAAAAATTTGGTCATCCAGACTGATGTTGCGTGCACAACCAAGGGAAAATCTTCTCTTCTTGGAAGGAGGTATACACCTAAACTGGGATTGGGGTTGTTGAGTGGGAACACCCTCTTCATGGATTCCTAAAGGGATTTGATGATCCCTTCCTCTACCTTGACTAGTAGGAAAAGGCTCAGAGGGACAAGGCTCAACATGAGAAGGGTCAAAATAATCAAGCTCAAGATAACCAAACCCATCATGATCATGCAAGAGACCAACTCAACCAAGTTTGCTAAATTCCCAAGAAATACTCACTTAGCCTCTTGCTTCCTAGTTTTCCATGATGTTTTGTTGTTCATGTCACCTCAGTGTTAGTAATATCTATTTTGTTATGGATCTGTATTGTTTTAATTTGGTCCCAAAACTCTCTAAAAGACTACCTAGTTTCCTTTCCATGATGTTTTGTTGTTCATATCACCTCAATGTTAGTAATATCTATTTTGTTATAAATCTGTATTATTTTAATTTGGTCTCAGAACTCTCTAAAAAAATTACCTGGTTTCCCTCAGATGGGCATATTAACTTTTTTTTGATAGAGAGCACCTCATCATGAACCATGTCTATCTCAATTTTTCCATGTTTATACTTTATGATTTCTGATAATATAAAAATAAAATTAGCTGAAAAAAATCCAAATAATAAAAAGAAACATGAGATGAGATTTAAATGATGAATAAAAATAACAATCATTTGAATGAATTAAAAAAATTTAATGAATAAAAATAAAAATCAGATTTAAATGATGAATTTGATGGGAAAGAATACCAATCAAATTTATACCCTCCCTGCAAACCGATAATTCGTAAATCATTATTCGAAAATCCATATACCTATAACGTGATTATGAGATTCGTTAAAAAACCGAAGCTTCAATGATTCAACGAGTGTGACGGGTTGTACCTGACGGATATGGCACCATGCAACACAAGGTAATATGCTCTTTGTTCCTTGGAGGCAACCCACCTCAAATACCCATTGTCTGTAGCGGTTCTATCCCTTCAAATCTAAAGGTTGTCACCAATCCCACTCCATACAGTTCACCCTGCAGAGCTCCTGGATATGGTGGTATAGTGGTCAGTGATATTCATACTGTGCATCACTAATCACTAATCGTTGATGGTAGTGTGTCGGCTTCACCATGTTTTCGATTGATCGTAAATAATGTAATATTTAACAGGTAAAAAAATTATAGATAAAATTCAATAGTAAACCAGAAATTACAGATAGTATTCACTAGTAAGTAGGGAAGAGGAATAGATAATTTTTATTATTATATTTTTTAAAGTTTACAGTGGGATAGTTATTAAGGATTATTAATTATTATATTTTTTACACACTAGCAGTGTGATAGTCATTATTTGGGAATGCAGGTTGACTTATTATTATTTTTCAAAAAAGACTATATTACTTAAAATTATTTGTTGATAGATTCTAAAAAGGCAGATTTTTCATAGCCCTATGAAATTGCTAAAAAATTACCCTATCAAGATCTCACGGGGTAAAATCTCTTAAATATCCATTAGTAAAAAAAAATAAAATTAAAGTGTACTGTCAATTTTATGAGAGAGGACCAATTCATGGTCAAGGAGGAGGGGTTTGTGTCCTTGGAACAAAGCAACGCCACTAAAATGCTTGCCCTTTCGGGTGAACGTGGTGCCAGTACAGTAAATCAACCACTATAAATTTATAAATCATTGTTCCAAAATCCATATATTTAAAATGTGATTATGAGATGGGTTGTCTTTTTATTCAAGTTGAAAAACTTGAAGCTCCAATGATTCAATGACTATGACTGGTTGTACCTTATGGATATGGCACCATGCAACAAAAGGTAATATGCCCTTTGTTTTTTGGTAAGGTAATTTTGTCAGTTATACCTCACCTCAACTTTCACTTTTGCATGGTCAAATCTATAGTTTGTAGCAGTTCTGTCCAATCAAATCTAAAGTCTGTCACCCATCCCACTCCATGCAGTTTACTGTGCAGCCATAGGGAAAAGTTAGCTTCATTAATATGATTGTAGAGTAGCAATCGATATTAATATTGTACACTCCACTGCGTATTCACGCTGTTAATTAGATTGTAGGTAGTGTAGTATTTAGTAGATACAGAGTTGAAGATAATATAGTATCCGAATAGTTAATAGAGGAAGTAAATAGTATACTATCTTCTTATTTCTATTTTTAAGATGGAGAGGTTATGGGTTCATATATATTAATCTTTTAGAGGTTTTATGTTATAAAGAGGTTTGTTAATTTCTATTTATTCATTAAAATGATACATTGTTGTTAGTTTTGGTGTGTTAGTTTTGGTTTGTTCTAGTTTATCACTTGGGAAACTATATTAGTGGTAAAAACATAGTTTCTTTGACATTCAAACATAGGTTAAAAAAAATTAATAAAAAACAAAATGTTTGGTCTATAAACTTCTACAACTTAATTAATCTTTTAACATGGAAACTAAAAACCAATAGAGAGAACTAAAGAAGCTCGAAAAATAATGACCAGTCATGCATACTTGGAGATATTTGAGAAGTCTACTGCAATCCACTCCTTATTGTTGTTAGGTGACCTTCCCATATTTGGAGTAAGGCTAAGGTGATCTTCAATATGCTTTAGGAACATTTCCAAAGTTTTTGAGAATCACTGTAATTCATCAAACATTAGAAGGATTTTCTCCTTGGCCTCATTTCTATATAGCGAGACTCTACCGAGAAGAATTTTGATATGTTAGTAAGTATCTACGATGTGCATGTATTGACTAAACCTACCTCTAGTGTGCCCTATGTTAGGCACCTAGTCTGAAACTTCTATAACCTATGAATTAGTTATACAACCACAATCTCTTGCAATGTCTTGTTCTATTGTGGCAATTTCATCCTAAATATGCTAGGGTGTTTGGATCCAATATAAATTTGCAAAGGATTCAACTCGTTGTTAGGCTTCATGATCCTCCACAATCTTTGAAGTAGCCTACCCCTCTCCTATTTCTTGCTCTTTGTCAAGGCATTAATGACAACAACCAGGAAAGGAATAGATTACTCAAGAGATGGTAGATGAGTCTGGTGATAGAAGGAAGGGACAATGGGAGCATAGGTTGTGGGGGTGGTGAGGGAGAGAATAAGCTCAGTTGCAATATCTTCTAATGGAGCGAGTATAAGCTAGAGAGAGACATAGAGAGAAAAGGATGTTAAATGAGAGAAAAAATAGAAAAGGTTGGAAGGTCCAGTGAAAATCGCCTCGAGTGGACCAAGTAAGGAGTACAAGAGGAGCATATCAACTAATGGGAAAGGAAACATAGCAAAAAGTGCCCAAAGGATGTGATGTGGAATTGCACCAAAAGTAGGTAGGCAACAAGGAAAATCATGCTTACCATTTGAAAGGCGCGGCAAGGAAACCACTACCAACTATCTTGATACTTGTGGATATGAGAAGCCCATGCATGGTAATAATAGTTGAATAGTTGAACCCTCAATGCCTAATACCTAAGTAAACAAGTGCTTCAATTCCCATGATTAAAATTAGTTTCCTAGAAATCGTAATTATCCTTCATGGGAGCATAGGTAGAGAAAATCGCTAATAGCAACATTAGACAACCAAAGCCAAATATAATTCCTTCTTGTAATCTCCACCCAATTCATGTAGTAACTTTGGCATAATGTTGATGGCATGCCACACTATACTGCTTGCAAAAACTTTGTTTTCCATGATTTTCATCTAAAAGAGCACATGTCCACGTCCTCATCAATCAGTGTGCTTGGTGGGATGGTTTCCATGCAACCTCCCACTTGGTATGCCTAGATCACCCCATTCAAGGATATTAATGATTATAATATACTATATTGTATAATTAATTATTATATATATTTAAAAAAATTAATAATATAAAAAGGTTTATTGTATTTTAAAGTGAACTTTTTTTTTACTTGAATTAATGAGAGATTTATTTTCAAATGTTTTAAAAGTAGTAATAACTTAAAATATTCCATATATATTATTTTAAGAACAAAATTGTCATAAATGGAAAAATATTAACTAGCTTAGATCCATCTAACATTGGATCTATCATGCACCAAGAGGGATCAAATCCCTCGAGGTGCAAACCTTCTTTTTGGAGTGTAGAATTTGAGGAAAGGTTTGCACCTCGAGGGATTTGATCCCTCTCGGCACATGATAGATCCAGTGTTAGATGGATATAAGCTGGTTCCAATTGAAGGCAACAATGTCACATTTTTAGTTTATCATTATTATGTATATGTTTGAGATTAACTTTGAAATTCACTTTATGTTTCTTTGCTTGGCATGACCATATCATTCTCTTCTTTAATTTAGTTTGTTTTGCTTGCCTTGAATGGTTTGTACTTCTTTGTTTGGATATTTTGAGTAGATTGTGTGTTTGTTTATATGTTTGGATTTGGATGATAATGTTTTTGAATGTTACAATTGTTGTGTTCTATTTTTATGTGTATATAATTGTCTAGTAGTAATTAGTTGGTGATCAAGAAGGGAGACACTCGTGTCAATAGTTTGCACGAGGATTGATACTACACATCTATTTCATTCAATTTTAGGTATCACAACTTATGACAACTAATTAATTCTCAATATTGTCCCTCCAAGTATTACTAAATATATCTTGAAGATTAGTTTTAATAATTTATTGCATCAAGATTACTCTTGAATTTATTTTTTCTTTGCTAATGTTTGAAATAATTTATTTCCTTCAAGAATATTTTGATGATTTTTTATCTATAGTTTATTCAACAAAATTAATAAATAATGTTTTATGATTTTTTTTTATTACATTATTTGTTTCTCCAAACAATGATCGCATCTCCTTCAAGAATATTTTTATTTGTTTTGAATGTCTATAAATATATATTTTCCTCTTATAAATATTATGAATACATTATTATATGCAATTATCTATTAGTAATTTTAAATATATGTAATTTTGAAAATATTTTAATTATCTATTAATAATTAGTTGGTGATGTAGAAGGGGGGGAATCTTATCAATAATTAATTTTCACTTTGCAAGAGGATTGATTATGCACATCTATTTCATTTTAATTATAGGTATCACAACTTTTGACAGCTAATTAATTCTTAATAGTGTCCTTCTAGGTATTACTATATATCTTGAAAATATTTTTTCTTAATAATCTACGACATCAAGATTAACAACGTCTAATGCATCTAATGCAAGCAATAAAATAAGATTAGAAAACAACATATACACTGAAATCAATGCATCTAATGCAAGCAATCAAATGAGATTAGAAATCAACATCTACACTAAATTTGATGCATCCACTAAAAGCAATCAAATAGGATTATAAATCCAACTCTATGCTGAAATAAATGCTTCTAGTGCAAACAATAAAAAATGATTAGAAATCAACATCTACATTGAAATCAATGCATCTAGAGAAAGAAATCAAATAGGATTAGAAATTAATATCTACACTTAAATCAATGCATGTAGTGCAAACAATTGATAGAAGTCTAAGAAAACACCATCTACACTGAAATCAATGCATCCAGCGCAAGAAATATTCTTCCCCCTCTCTCCCCTCAATCTAATCTTGAAAAATATTTTTAATAATTTACAGTCTACATATATACAACATTTAATGCATCTAATGCGAGCAATAAAATAAGATTAGAAAACAACAACTACACTGAAATTACTGTGTCTAATGCAAGCAATAAAATAAGATTACAAATCAGAATCTACAATGAAATCAATGCATCTAATGCAAGCAATCAAATATTATTAGAATCATCTACACTGAAATTAATGCATCTAGTGCAAGAAATCAGATAGGATTATAAATCACCATCTACACTGAAATCAATTGCATCTAGAGAAAGCAATTAAATAGGATTAGAAATCACCATCTACACTAAAATCAATGCATCTAGTGCAAACAATAAAATATAATTAGAAATCAATATCTACACTGAAATAAGCGCTTCTAGTACAAGCAATCAAATAGGATTATAAATCATCATCTACACTGAAATCCATGCATCTTGTGCAAGAAATCTTCTTCCCTCTCTCCCCCCTACATCTATATCTATATCTTCCCTCATCTCTCCTTCTTTGTCTCTCTATCTCACCCCCCAAATGCACATGCTATATCTCTCCATATATATCTATCCATCCCTCTCTCTATCTCTCTCTTATTCCCTCTCTTCACCTCCCATCTATATCTCTATCTCCCTCTGCCTCTCCCTTGTCTCTCTATATCGCCTACAAAGCATACACACTTTTTCTCCATATCTATATATCTCTCTCTCACTCTTACTCTCCCTCTCCCACTCTCCCCATTCTATTTCTATTCCCTCTTGCTCTCCTCTCTCCCTCTCTGCTTTATTGCTCTCTCTCTCTCTCTCTCTCTCTCTCTCTCTCTCCACTTTTATCTCTTTATGTATTTCTTCTTACCTACCTACCTCTCTCCCTCCCTCTCTCATTTTTGTCATGTCCTCTCTCTCTTCCTTCCTCTTTGTTCCCTTCTCTCCCACCTCACTCTATCCTCCCCCCCCACTCTCTCTTCTCCCTACAACTTTGTCATTATCTCCCTCCCTCTCTCCTCTCTCCTTCTATCCCCCCTTACTTCCATATCCCCTTCTTTGCCTCTCTATATCACCCCAAAAAATACACACACACACTCTCTCTCCATCTCTCCCTTGTCACTCCCTATCTCTCTCTCCACTTTTCTCTATCAATGTCTTTTTCACTCCCTCTCTCCCCCTCCAACTCCATCTCTTTGTCCCTCCCTCTCTCCTTCTCTCTTTGGTCCTTCCCCTCTCTCCCTTTCTCTCCTACCTCCCTCTCTCTCTACCCTCTAACCTTGTCACTATCTCTCTCCCCCCTCTCTATCTACCCTCCAACCTTGTCACTATCTCTCCCCTCTCCATCTTCGTGTCTCCCCCTCTCTCTCTCTTACCATTCTCTCCCTCTCTCACTCCTCTCTTTCTCTTTCTCTCTTCATTCCTCCTATTCCCTCTCCTTCATTGTATATCCTCCTCTCCCTTGTCACTCCCCCTATGATCTGAAAATGAGATCTTAAATCAATATAAAGGTATTACAGACTCATGTGAAAGAATGCTTATATTACTTAATGCAACCGATCGAAAATATTTCGAATAATATAGATAATAAGCAGTTAGAAAACATAACAGTCACACACATCAACACAGCAAATAATCAAGGAGATCACCAGACTTCCTAGCTACGTCTCCTGGTCTAGCTTTCAGTGTCGACCTCTATATTATGTCTTCAAGAGTAGATTATTACAAGTGTGAGATCAAATCGAGTCTCAACACAACAGTGACAAAACAACAGGGATTTACTTGAAAACCTCAAGTTTACAAGTGTACACAAACTCTCCCTCTTGCTCTTTGTCTTCTTCTTTCTCTGTATCTTAGCAACTGCTCCTCTATCTCTACCATTAAATGGTTTTTAAGCCTATCAGTGCTTGTCTGCTCATCTCCCCTTTCAGACTCTCTGGCTCCTGACCGCTGTCCCTTCATCTCCTTCTGGAGCGTTTAACAATCATTGCTAAACACCCTTAAGGTATGGTGGCCACCTGTTTGTAACGGAAAGGACCACTGGCACAAGTGAAATCCCAAAAAGTCGTTTCTCTGTTTACACAAAGAAATACATATAAAACACTGAAAAAACTGACAAAACACTTTCTATCGAACTTCAAATAATATTGAATCTGCCCTATAATCCTATCGGGTCCACATTTTATGGCTGTCGCAAGCCCTTTTGTATTACACACCGTTGATCTACCTGATCTCCGATCCAACGGTTGACATCCATTTCAGGTGGCTTACGTGCACGGAGATTACTCGCTCGAAAAGGCAATTTTATCTCTCCTGCAAGGTGCTACGTGTTGGCCAGTGTATGGGATCGGCCGGAGCTCGTCCAATACCACTTACCGCCTGAGTCCCGCCCCAAATCCCACTTACCAAGGAACTCAAATACATAAAGCCACATCTATACATCTTTCAGGTTTGGCTTTTATCACTTCGGGTCACTTCCTTTGTATTTTGGTTTTTATACGGAAATGCACTAATACACAAAAAAACCCAACAAATACATTTATATCAAACTCAAAAATTATAGAGCTACATTTATAAACCCCGTCGGGTCCAGCTATGGCAAGTCGCATGTTGTATTGGCCTTGCTCCTTTGTATTGTTGCGATGCGATATATCGAAATCGCATATCGCATGGTCTTCGGGCCTCCAGTAAGCCTTCCCTTCATGCTATAGCGATGTGATATATCGCAATCGCATATTGCATGGTCTTCGAGCCTCCGGTGAGTCTTCCCTTTGTGTTATAGCAATGCAATATTGCAAGTTGATTTGGGTCGTTGATCTGCGCGCTTGATCAACGGTCCTAATTAAATCGTGTTGATCGCTATCACGATTTCCATGGGGCCGCCTCCAATACACTCCGCCGACTGCGATATCACCGATCCCTCCGATGCGATTCGCTGATTTGATCTGTCCGATCCAATGGCTCCTGTGCAACGTTACTTCCACCTTTGCTTAGCTCTGTTTTCCGCCATTCTTTCATTGTTTTCCCTTGCGATAATGTTTCCGATAGTTAATATATATGAAGACTTAGAGGTTTTAGGATCCATTTTGGATCACGCCTTCCCACTGAAAAGCTTTTGGACCACCAAAAGTTGGTTTTTAGGCATCAATCAAGTGAGGATACAACTCCCTCACTTGTTTAACTTCCATCCATTGTACTTTGTTTGGATTTGAACCCTTGAGCCCTATTCTCAGGTACTCAACATCCCCTCCACACATAATTCTCACCTTCCTGTCCAAAAATATATCTTCCTATAACTCATTGAGATATTCAGACAATAGATCCTCAATAGAAGGAAATTGACTTTGCTCTTCAGGATCTTCAATCAATGAAGGTTCCTATCCACCTATAATGTCTTGATTGCTGCAATTTAGTTTGTGAGTGCAAATATTGAAGTGGTTGATGATCTGTATGTATGATTGTTTCCTTACCCATTAGGTAATGTTTCCACTTTTTCACACTTTGTAGTAATGCATACAATTCACTATCAAATGTGGGATAATTAACTACTAGAGAAGTAAATGTATCAGAATGATAACATATGGGTTTTCCATGTTGCATCAACACTGCTCCCATGGCATAGTCACTGGCATCTATCTCAATCTCAAATAGATGTTGAAGATTTGGCAGTGCTAGTACTGGTGTTGTACTAATTTTCTCTTTCAAGGTGTCGAAGGCTTTCTGCTGTTTGCCTCCCCACTTAAACACCTATTTCAATCCTATTAAAGCATGTAATGGAGCTGCAATCAAAGAAAAGTTAGCAATAAACTTTCTCCAGTATTGTGCTATCCCTAGGAAACTTCTAACCCCTATAGTAGATTTGGGTTTGGGCCAGTTCACAATGACTTCAACCTTAGAGGGATTTATCTTCAATTCACCACCTCGTACAATATGACCCAAATAATTTAAAGATGTTCTGCCAAATTCACGTTTTAAAAGTTTTACATAGAGATTTTCTCTTTTTAAAACATCTAAATTCTGCTTTACATGGTCTTCCCATGTCTTACTAAAAACAAGAATCCCATCTAAATAAACAATTACAAAATCATCAATAAATGGTCTAAGTACATCATTCATAACTCTCATAAATGTAGCAGGAGCATTAGTTAAGACAAATGGCATAACGAACCATTCATACAGTGCTTTCTTTGTCTTGAAAGTAGTCTTCCATGCATCTTGTTCTGAAACTCTGACCTGATGATAGCCACTTCATATATCTAACTTAGAAAAGTAAACTGCTTCTTTCAATTGATCTAATAGATCATCAATACGAGGAAGAGGATAACAATTCTTGATCGTTATCTTATTCAGTGCTCTATAATCAATGCACATTCTCCACAATCCATCTTTCTTTCTCACCAGCACGATTGGAGATCCACATGGTGATGTGCTTGGTCATATAAACCCTTTTTCAAGTAACTCTTGTACCTACTTCTTTATCTCTTCATTCTCTAAAGTTGACAGCTTGTACATTCTAATGTTAGGTAATGGAGCATCTTGCTGCAAACAAATATCATGTACTATTTCTCACTTGGGTGGCAGACCTTTTGGTTCTTGAAATAGAACATCATACTTTGGAACAACCTTAAGTACATCAGCTTTCTGTTTAGAATCACAGCCTTCAAATGCATTGGATTTTTCAGGATCCTTTGCCTTTACAACCATGAGTAAAAACTGCTTACTTGAATTCACAATTCTTTTCATTTGTCTTGAGTTTATGAGAGAATAGTTATTTTTGAGTTTATGAGCTCTTACAATATATTCTATTCCATATTTAGTGAGTTGATTCTTATTTTCAGCTCTATAAAAAATAGCTTTCCTATCATACAAGTATGGACTTCCCAAAACAATACCACATATATCCAATGGAACTATATCTAACTCAACCTCATCTACAAATGTTGATCCAATAGCAAACCTAAGTTTACATTGTCTCATTACTTGTAGCTTTGTTTTATCACACACCCAACCTAATGAATATGGCTTCTTATGAGGTTTTGTTTGTAATCCCAAGTTCTTTACAATTGTTTCAGAAATCAAATTTACTTGTGATCCACTATCAAACAAAGTATCAATCTTATTATGCTTGGAAATTACTCTAATACGAGAAAGCTCATTTCTTTCTCTCTCATTACTTTCATTATTAACAGATTGTGTAGAATTACTTGTGGAAGCTTCAGAATATTTACCTTTAATACTCATGTCTATAGTTGTTGTTTCATCACCTGAATCTGACCCCAAGACTTTCTGAATAGTAGCAGCATTCTTCTTCTCCTTTCCACCAAACTTCTTGGGTTTCAGTTCTGGATGCAAAGACCTGCAGTGTGTCTCATCGTGTACATATTTCTTGCAATGAGTGCGGGAAGGTTTTCCGTTGTTTGTAGTGTTTTCTTTCCTCTCCTTCCATTTTAGTTTCTTCTTTTCCTTATTCTTGTTTATAGAATATTTAGATGTTCCTCCAATCTCTCAGTTAACATTCTTACCTCTGGCTTCTAGATGTGTTGCTTGAACTAATACATCATCTAGGCTAGTGGGATTAAACATGAGTATAGTATGCTTTAAATAACCATGCAAGCCACCTATATACTTCAATAAAGTCTCAGGTGAGTCCAAGGATATACCTAGAGTTAAAGCTCCTTTCCTGAATTCCTGGGTATAACTTTGTACACTTTGACCCTTCAACGGGTGAAGAGTTTGCCAACTCATCATTGCCTGCTACATGTAAGCTAAAGGATAGAATTAATTTTTGATAGCAAAAACAAAGTCATTCCAGGTAGAAATGATTTTACCATGTTTTTTCAGATCAACTTGTGTCTTGCCTTCCCACCATACTAGTGTAGTTCCTCCAAGTTGAAGGCTAGCCAACTAAATATTTCTCCTTTCTGAATCAATGTTCTACACCTTGCAATATACATCAATCTGTCTTATCCAATTATCTAGCTCCTCTGCATTTAGTTCTCCATCATAAATTGGAAAATCAAACTTCGCATCTACTTTAATCAAAGAAGTTTTCTTATTTTTCTTATTAGGGCTAGTTTTATGCGAAGAAGATGATGAGGATGATGAAGGTGATGATGGAGGAGTTGGTGGAGGGGGCATTTCTCATTTTCCTTTTCCTTTTGGAGAGGCAACTAGAAAAGGTTTCTCTTCTCCTTTGTCTGGTTTAGGTGCTGAGCGGCTTTCACCTCAACCCTTCTTAAATTCCAGATACATCTCTTCCACCATCACTTGGAGTGCCTTAAAACCTTCCATAAATTGAGATTCTGATCCCAATGGAGTTTCTTCCGCCATTCTCCTTTGAGAATAGACTCTTCCAATCTCTGGATTAGCCTCAACAAGTTCTCCTTCTCCTAATCTAAGCTTTAATCTAGTTAGCATTCAAAATCCAGCACAAGCTTGTCTAACCTTAACAAAACCAAATGCTCTGATACCACTTGATTTGAAAATGAGATCTTAAATCAATATAAAGGTATTATAGACTCATGTGCAGGAATGCCTATATTACTTAGTGCAATGGATCGAAAAGATTGAAAATAATATAGACAATGAGAAGTTAGAAAACATAACAGTCACACACATCAACACAACAAATAATCAAGGATTTTACCAGACTTCCTGGCTACGTCTCCTGGTCCAACTTTCAGTGTCGACCTCTATATTATGTCTTCAAGATCGATTATTACAAGTGTGAGCTCAAACCGAGTCTCAACACAACAGTGACAAAACAATAGGGATTTACTTGAAATCCTCAAGTCTACAAGAGTACACAGACTCTCCCTCTTGCTCTTTGTATTTTGCTTTCTCTCTATCTCAGAAACTGTTCCTCTGTCTCTGCCATTGAATGGATTTTAAGCCTATCGGCGCTTGTTTGTTCGTCTCCTCTTTCGGGCTCTCTGGCTCCTAGCCACTGTCCCTTCATCTCCTTCTAGAGTGTTTAACAATCATTGCTAAACGCCCTAAGGTATGGTGGCCGCCTATTTGTAACAGAAAGGACCACTAGTGCAGGTGAAATCTCAAAAAGTCATTTCTCTGTTTACACAGAGAAATACACAGAAAACACTAAAAAATCTGACAAAACACTTTCTATCAGACTTCAAATAATATTCAATCCACCCTATAATACTATCGGGTCCGCCTTTTATGGCTGTCGCAAGCCCCTTTGTATTACACACTATTGATCTTCCTGATCTCCTATCCAACAGTTGACATCCATTTCGGGTGGCTTACGTGCACGAAGATTACCCACCCAAAAAGGCAGTTTTCTCTCTCCTGCAAGGTGCTACGTGTTGGGCAGTGTATGGGATCGGGTGGAGCCCGTCCAATACCACTTACCACCTGAGGCCTACTCAAAATCCCATTTACCACAAAACTCAAATACATAAAGCCGCATTTATACATATTTCGGGTCCGGCTTTTATCGCTTCGGGTCACTTCCTTTGTATTTTGGTTTTTATATGGAAATATGCTAATACACAGAAAAACCCGACAAATACTTTTATATCGGAACTCAAAACTTATAGAGCCGCATTTATAAACCTCGTCGGGTCCAGCTATCGCAAGTTGCATGTTGTATCAACCCTGCTCCTTTGTATCGCTGCGATGCGATATTACGATGCGATATATCGCAATCACATATCGCATGGTCTTCGGGCCTCCGGTAAGTCTTCCCTTTGTGTTATAGCGATGCAATATTGCGAGTTGATCTGGGTCGTTGATCTGCACGCTCGATCAATGGTCCTCATTAAATCACGTTGATCGCTATCGCGATTTCCATAGGGTTGCCTCCGATACACTCTGCCGACTACGATATCGTTGATCCCTCCAATGCGATCCGCCGATTTGATCTGGACTGTTTATCAGTCCGATCCGAAGGCTCCTATGCAGCGTTACTTCCACCTTTGCTTAGCTCTGTTTTCTGCCATTCTTTCACTGTTTTCCCTTGCAATAGTATTTCTGATAGTTAATATATATGAAGACTTAGACGTTTTAGGATCCATTTTGGATCACCCTATCTCTCGACCTCTATTACTCTGTTTATTTTTTCTTCCCTCAATATATATATAGAGTTAATATATATCATGGTATATTAATATATATTATAATATAACAAATTTAATATTATATTAAATTTAGTATTGCATTAATCCAAAGTTATTAAATTTAATAATACTAATATTATAATATATTAATATTAATATTATAATATCAATATTAGATTTAATGATGTTTTTTACATGACATGATAACAAAATTTATAATAAAACTACATCAAATTAATATTTTCAAATATTACAACTTTGATGTGGAAATATTTATGTCTTTAAAGATTTTAATATATCCCTAGGATATGGATTTTCCTTTTAAAGATTTATTTTACAAATGTTTAGTTAAAAGAAATATTAAAACATTTTGGAGAACTATTTTCGACTCTTTGTGTTGAATTAACATTTTTCCTTTGATTTAAGAAATGATATTGGCTTTAGTAAAGAGTAAAAATGTTAAAATTTTACTTAATTTGGAATTTTAATGTGGTAAATTTTTTTGTTAAAGGTAAATTTATGATCCATTCAAATTCACGTATATGATAAAGGAACTATTAAAAGCATGAGATAATTCACCATCCATTCAAATACAAGTTATATTTTAATAATTAATCTTAGTCCATTAATAAGATTAAAAAGTTATATATAATTTAAGATTGGCAAACACTAGCGATTTTTTTTTTTTTTTTTTTTTTTTTTTAAGGATGTGACATACTTACACATCGAGGTCATACAGGGCTGTAGAATGTGCCTCTCAGCATAACAAGACATTATTATTGCCAAATAAAAGTATTCATATAATCATTTTTAACTGTTAGACTTTCAAGTCAACAATTATTATTGATCTAATTTCTTGAAATTTTTTTACTTTTTAAATTCAACTCATCAACCCTATTTTGTCTCATGAAGCTCACTTTAGATGTAGAAGGGGGGAATCTTATCAATAATTAATTTTCACTTTGTAGGAGGATGATTATGCACATCTATTTCATTTTAATTCTAGGTATCACAACTTTTGACAGCTAATTAATTCTTAATAGTGTCCTTCTAGGTATTACTATATATCTTGAAAATATTTTTTCTTAATAATCTACGACATCAAGATTAACAACATCTAATGCATCTAATGCAAGAAATCAAATAAGATTAGAAAACAACATCTACAATGAAATCAATGCATCTAATGCAAGCAATCAAATGAGATTAGAAATCAACATCTACACTAAAATTGATGCATCCACTGAAAGCAATCAAATAGGATTAGAAATCCAACTCTATGCTAAAATAAATGCATCTAGTGCAAGCAATAAAAAATGATTAGAAATCAACATCTACATTGAAATCAATGCATCTAGAGAAAACAATCAAATAGGATTAGAAATTAATATCTACACTTAAATCAATGCATGTAGTGCAAATAAATTGATAGAAGTCTAAGAAAACACCATCTACACTAAAATCAATGCATCTAGTGAAAGAAATATTCTTCCCCCTCTCTCCCCTCCATCTAATCTTGAAAAATATTTTTAATAATTTACAGTCTACATATCTACAACATTTAATCCATCTAATGCGAGCAATCAAATAAGATTAGAAAACAACAACTACACTGAAATTATTGTGTCTAATGCAAGCAATAAAATAAGATTACAAATCAGAATATACAATGAAATCAATGCATCTAATGGAAGTAATCAAATATAATTATAATCATCTACACTGAAATTAATGCATCTAGTGCAAGCAATCAAATAGGATTATAAATCACCATCTACATTGAAATCAATTGCATCTAGAGAAAGCAATTAAATAGGATTGGAAATCACCATCTACACTAAAATCAATGCATCTAGTGCAAACAATAAAATATAATTAGAAATCAACATCTACACTGAAATAACTGCATCTAGTACAAGCAATCAGATAGGATTATAAATCATCATCTACACTGAAATCCATGCATCTTGTGCAAGAAATCTTCTTCCCTCTCTCCCCCCACATCTATATCTATATCTCCCTTCATCTCTCCTTCTTTCTCTCTCTATCTCACCCTGAAACACACACGCTATACCTCTCCATATATATCTATCCCTCCCTCTCTCTATCTCTCTCTTCTTCCCTCTCTTCACCTCCAATCTATATCTCTATCTCCCTCTGCCTCTCCCTTGTCTCTCTATATCACCTGCAAAGCATACACACATTTTCTCCATATCTATATATCTCTCTCTCCCTCTTACTCTCCCTCTCCCACTCTCCCCATTCTATTTCTCTACCCTCTTGCTCTCCTCTCTCCCTCTCTCTCCCTTTCTACCTTATCGCTCTCTCTCTCTCTCTCTCTCCCTCTCTCTCTCCAATTTTCTCTCTTTATGTATTTCTTCTTACCTACCTACCTCTCTCCCTCCCTCTCTCATTTCTATCATGTCCTCTCTCTCTTCCTTCCTCTTTGTCCCCTTCTCCCCACCTCACTCTATCCCCCCCCCCCCCCCTTCTCTTCTCCCTACAACTTTGTCACTATCTCCCTCCCTCTCTCCTCTCTCCTTCTATCCCCCCTTAGTTCCATATCCCCTTCTTTGTCTCTCTATATCACCCCAAAACATACACACACAATCTCTCTCCATCTCTCCCTTGTCACTTCCTATCTCTCTCTCCAATTTTATCTCTCAGTGTCTTCTTCAGTCCCTCTCTCCCCCTCCAACTCCATATCTTTGTCCCTCCCTCTCTCCTTCTCTCTTTGGTCCTTCCCCTCTCTCCCTTTCTCTCCTACCTCCCTCTCTCTCTGCCCTCTAACCTTGTCACTATCTCTCTCCCCCCTCTCTATCTACCCTCCAACCTTGTCACTATCTCTCCCCTCTCCATCTTTGTGTTTCCCCCTCTCTCTCTTACCCTTCTCTCCCTCTCTCACTCCTCTCTTTCTCTCTCTCTCTTCATTCCTCCTATTCCCTTTCCTTCATTGTATCTCCTCCTCTCCCTTGTCACTCCCCCTATGATCTGAAAATGAGATCTTAAATCAATATAAAGGTATTATAGACTCATGTTCAGGAATGCCTATATTACTTAGTGCAACGGATCGAAAATATTGCGAATAATATAGACAATGATCAGTTAGAAAACATAACAGTCACACACATCAACGTAGCAAATAATCAAGGATTTCACCAGAGTTCCTAGCTATGTGTCTTGGTCCAGCTTTTAGTGTCGACCTCTATATTATGTCTTTAAGAGCAGATTATTACAAGTGTGAGCTCAAACCGAGTCTCAACACAACAGTGACAAAACAACAGGGATTTACTTGAAATCCTCAAGTCGAAAAGAGTACACAGACTCTCCCTCTTGCTCTTTGTCTTCTTCTTTCTCTCTGTCTCAGCAACTGCTCCTCTGTCTCTGCCATTGAATGGATTTTAAGCCTATCGGCGCTTGTCTGTTCATCTCCCCTTTCAGACTCTCTGGCTCCTGGCTGCTATCCCTTCATCTCCTTCTGGAGAGTTTAACAATCATTGCTAAATGCCCTAAGATATGGTGGTCACTTGTTTGTAATGGAAAGGATCATTGGTGCTGGTGAAATCCCAAAAAGTCATTTCTCTATTTACAAAGAGAAATACATAGAAAACACTGAAAAATCCGACAAAACACTTTCTATCAGACTTCAAATAATATTGAATCCACCCTATAATCTTATCAAGTCCTCCTTTTATGGTTGTCGCAATCCCCTTTGTATTACACACTGTTGATCTGCTTGATCTCCGATGCAATGGTTGACATCCATTTCGGGTGGCTTACATGCACAGAGATTACCCGCTCGAAAAGGTGGTTTTATATCTCCTGCAAGGTGCTACGTGTTGGCCAGTGTATGGGATCGAGAAGAGCCCGTCCAATACAACTTACCGCCTGCGGTCCGCCTGAAATCTCGCTTACCATGGAACTCAAATACATAAAGCCACATCTATACATCTTTCGGGTCCAGCTTTTATCGCTCCGGGTCACTTCCTTTGTATTTCGATTTTTATACGAAAATGCGCTAATACACAGAAAAACTCGACAAATACTTTTATATCGAAACTCAAAACTTATAGAGCCGCATTTATCGGGTCCAGCTATCGCAAGTCGCATGTTGTATCAGCCCCTCTCCTTTGTATCACTGCAATGCGATATATCGCAATCGCATATCGCATGGTCTTCGGGCCTCCGGAAAGTCTTCCCTTTGTGTTATAGTGATGCGATATTGCAAGTTGATCTGGGTCTTTAATCTACGAGCTTGATCAATGGTCCTCGTTAAATCGCATTGATCGCTATCACGATTTCCATAGGGCTGCCTCCGATACACTCTGCTGACTACGATATCGTCGATCCCTCTGATGTGATCCGTCAATTTGATCTGGACTGTTGATTGGTTGGGTCCGACGGCTCCTATGCAGTGTTACTTCCACCTTTGCTTATCTCTGTTTTCCACTATTCTTTCACTATTTTCGCTTGCGATAGTGTTTCCGATAGTTAATATATATGAAGACTTAGAGGTTTTAGGATCCATTTTGGATCACTCCTTCCCACTGTAAAGCTTCGGGACCACCAAAAGTTGGTTTTTAGGCTTCAATCAAGTGAGGATACAGCTCCCTCACTTGTTTAACTTCTACCCATTGTGCTTCTTTTGGATTTGAACCTTTGAGCCCTATTCTCAGGTACTCAACATCCCCTCCACACATAGTTCTCACCTTCCTATCCAGAACTGTATCTTCCTGTAACTCATTGAGATATTCAGGCAACAGATCCTCAATAGAAGGCAACTGAATTTGCTCTTCAGGATCTTCAATCAATGAAGGTTCATACAATCTCAAGTTTTCTTCATTAACGACTGAATAGATCTACATATAAGCTGGTAAATCAAGGCGAAAAGCATTTTCACCAATTTTATCAAGTATCTTGAAAGGTCCATACCTTATTGGTTTTAGCTTCTTACCTTCACCTTGCATTTTGTCTTTGCTGATGTACAACCAGACTTGATCACCAACTTGGAAACTATTCTCAAGTCGATGCTTTTCATGTCTTGCCTTATACTTGGCTTGACTTCTTTGCAGTTGTTCCTGTACTGCCTAGTGAATTTCCTGGACTTGTTCAATGAACTTGGTTACTTTGTCCACATCACTGTGTCCATCAATTGTTATGTCTTTACCAAAGATAAAATCCAAGGGAGACTTTGGTATAAAGCCAAAACAAGTCTCAAAAGGAGATCTCTGAGTAGAAGAGTGCTTGACATGGTTGTAAGCATGCTGCACATAACACAAATGCTCATCCCAAAGCTTGGGATGCTTGTTGCAATAGCCTCTAAGCAACTGGAGCACTGTCCTGTTGACCACTTCTGTCTGACCATCTATTTGTGGATGAAATGTTGTGCTCTTCTTCAACCTGAAGTCCATCAACTCCCATAGATTTGACCAAAACTTCCCAACAAATCAAGAATCTCAATCAGATACAATAGAAGCGGGTAACCCAAAATGAACCCATACATTTTGAAAGAACAACTTGGTTGTTAGTTCAGCTATAACCTGCTTGTTACATGGTATCAAAATACACATTTTACTAAACATATCCACAACAACATACAAATAATCATGGCCCTTTCTAGATTTTGGAAATCCCCCAACAAAGTCCATGGAAACACTTTCCCAAGGACGAGAAGGAATTGGAAGTGGAGTGTACAAGCCTAATTTTCTATTACTTGGCTTTCTTGTAGAACACATAGTACACCCTTTGATATATCTAGAAACTATCTCATGCATTCTTGGCCAATAACAGAACCTTTGCAAGTGTGCAACTGCTTTACTTATACCAAAATGACATGATATTGGAGAAGTATGTGCTTCTCGAATTATGTTAACTCTTTCAGTTTGTGGAATGCATAACTTTCCCAAATGATATAAGAGTTGGTCCTTTACATAATAATCTAATTCTTCTACTTGCTTGCCATGACTTAAAGTTTCATATACATCTTTAAAATCTACATCTTGAGCATATTGTTCAATGCAACTTTCATGCATTACTAAGTTATGCTTAAGTGTAGTAGATGCATTTATGATTGGTCTTGATAACATGTCCGCAACCTTATTGTGTATGCCCTTCTTATATCTGATGACAAGATGAAATTGCTGTAGAAAACCCATCCACCTATAATGTCTTGATTGCTGCAATTTAGTTTGTGAGTGCAAATATTGAAATGGTTGACGATCTGTATGTATGATTGTTTCCTTACCCATTAGGTAATGTTTCCACTTTTTGACACTTTGTACTAATGCATACAATTCTTTATAAAATGTGGGATAATTAACTACTGCAGAAGTAAATGTATCATAAAAATAACATATGGGTTTTCCGTGTTGCATCACCACTGCTCCCATGGCATAGTCACTGGCATCTGTCTCAATCTCAAATGGATGTTGAAGATCTGGTAGTGATAGTATTGATGATGTACTAATTTTCTCTTTTAAGGTGTCGAAGGCTTTCTGTTGTTTGCCTCCCCACTTAAACATTTGTTTCAATCCTGTTAAATCATGTAATGGAGTTGCAATCAAAGAAAAGTTAGCAATAAACTTTCTCCATTATTGTGCTACACATAGGAAACTTCTAACCCCTGTAGCAGATTTGGGTTTAGGCCAGTTCACAATGACTTAAACCTTAGAGGGATCTATCTTCAATTCACCACCTCGTACAATATGACCCAAATAATTTAAAGATGCTCTGCCAAATTCACATTTGATAGTTTTACATAGAGATTTTCTCTTTTTAAACTTTTAAAGTCTGCTTTACATGCTTTACGTGGTCTTCCCATGTCTTACTAAAAACAAGAATTTCATCTAAATAAACAATTACAAAATCATCAATAAATGGTTTGAGTACATTATTCATAACTCTCATAAATGTAGCAGGAGCATTAGTTAAGCCAAATGGCATAACCAACCATTCATACAGCTCTTGCTTTGTATTGAAAGCAATCTTCCATGCATCTTTTTCTGCAACTCTGACCTGATGATAGCCACTTCGTAAATCTAACTTAGGAAAGTAAACTTCTTCTTTCAATTGATCTAATAGATCATCAATACGAGGAAGAGGATAACAATTATTGTCGTTATCTTATTCAGTGCTCTATAATCAATGCACATTCTCCACGATCCATCTTTCTTTCTCACCAGCACGATTGGAGATCCACATGGTGATGTGCTTGTTCATATAAACCCTTTTTCGAGCAACTCCTATACCTGCTTCTTTGTCTCTTCATTCTCTAAAGCTGGCAACCTATACATTCCAATGTTAGGTAATGGAGCATCTTGCTGCAAACAAATATCATGTACTATTTCTCACTTGGGTGGCAGAACTTTTGGTTCTTGAAATAGAACATCATACTTTGGAACAACCTTAACTACATCAGCTTTCTGTTTAGAATCACAACCTTCAAATGCATTGGATTTTTCAGGATCCTTTGCCTTTACAACCATTAGTAAAAACTGCTTACTTGAATTCACAATTCTTTTCATCTGTCCTGAGTTTATGAGAGAATAGTTATTTTTGAGTTTATGAACTCTTACAATATAATCTATTCCATATTTAGTGAGTTGATACTTATTTTCAGCTTTATAGAAAATAGCTTTCCTATCATACAAGTATGGACTTCCCAAAACAATACCACATCTATCCAATGGAACTATATCTAACTCAACCTCATCTACAAATGTTGATCCAATAGAAAAACTAAGTTTACATTGTCTCGTTACTTGTAGCTTTGTTTTATTACACACCCAACCTAATGGATATGGCTTCTTATGAGGTTTTGTTTGCAGTCCCAAGTTCTTTACAATTGTTTTAGAAATCAAATTTACTTGTGATCCACTATCAAACAAAGTATCAATTTTATTATGCTTGGAAATTACTCTAATATGAAAAAGCTCATTTCTTTCTCTCTCATTACTTTCATTATTAACAGATTGTGCAAAATTACTTGTGGAAGCTTCAGAATATTTACCTTTAATACTCGTGGCTATAACTGTTGTTTCATCACCTGAATCTGACCCCAAGTATTTCTAAATAGTAGTAGCATTCTTCTTCTCCTTTCCACCAAACTTCTTGGGCTTTAGTTCTGGATGCAAAGACCTGCAGTGTGCCTCATCGTGTCTGTCTTTCTTGTAATGAGTGCAGGAAGGTTTTCCCTTCTTTGTAGTGTTTTCTTTCCTCTCCTTCCATTTCAGTTTCTTCTTTTCCTTATTCTTGTTTACAGAATATTTAGATGTTCCCCCAATCTCTGGGTTTACATTCTTACCTCTGGCTTCTAGATGTGTTGCTTGAACTAATACATCATTTAGGCTAGTGGGATTAAACATGAGTATAGTATGCTTTAAATATCCATGCGGACCACCTATATACTTCAATAAAGTCTCAAGTGAGTCCAAGGATATACCTAGAGTTAAAGCTCTTTTCCTGAATTCCTAATTATAACTTTGTACACTCTGACCCTTCAACTGGAGAAGAGTTTTCCAACTCATCATTCCCTGCTGCATGTAAGCTAAAGGATAGAATTTCTTTTTGATAGTAGAAACAAAGTCATTCCAGGTAGAAAGGATTTTACCATGTTTTTGTGGATCATCTTGTGTCTTGCCTTCCCACCATATTAGTGCAGTTCCTCCAAGTTGAAGGCTAGCCAACTGAATATTTCTCCTTTCTAAATCAATGTTCTGCACCCTGAAATATACATCAATTTGTCTTATCCAATTATCTAGCTTCTTTGCATTTAGTTCTCCATCATAAATTGGCAAATCAAACTTCACATCTAATTTAATCAAAGAAGTTTTCTTCTTTTTCTTATCAGGGCTAGTTTTATGCGAAGAAGATGATGAGGATGATGAAGGTGATGATGAGGAGTTGGTGGAGGGGAAATTTCTCCTTTTCCTTTTCCTTCTACAGAGGAAACTAGAAAAGGTTTCTCTACTCCTTTGTATGGTTTAGGTGTTGAGGGTCTTTCACCTCGACCCTTCTTAAATTCCAGATACATCTCTTCCACCATGGCTTGGAGTGCCTTAAAACATTCCGTAAATTGAGATTCTAATCCCAATGGAGTTTCTTCCGCCATTCTCCTTTGAGAATAGACTCTTCCAATCTCTAGATTAGCCTCAACAAGTTCTCCTTCTCCTAATCTGAGCTTTAATCTAGTTAGCATTCAAAATCTAGCACAAGCTTGTCTAACCTTAACAAAACCAAATGCTCTGATACCACTTGATCTGAAAATGAGATCTTAAATCAATATAAAGGTATTATAGACTCATGTGCAGGAATGCCTATATTACTTAGTGCAACGGATCGAAAAGATTGTGAATAATATAGACAATGAGCAGTTAGAAAACATAACAGTCACACACATCAACACAGCAAATAATCAAGGAGTTCACCAGACTTCCTGGCTATGTCTCCTAGTCTAGCTTTCAATGTCGACCTCTATATTATGTCTTCAAGAACAAATTATTACAAGTGTGAGCTCAAACCGAGTCTCAACACAACCATGACAAAATAACAGGGATTTAATTGAAATCCTCAAGTCTACAAGAGTACACAGAATCTCCCTCTTGCTCTCTATCTTCTGCTTTCTCTCTGTCTCAGCAACTGCTCCTCTGTCTCTGCCATTTAATGGATTTTAAGCCTATCGGCACTTGTCTATTCGTCTCCCCTTTCGGGCTCTTTAGCTCCCGGCCGCTATCCCTTCATCTCCTTCTGGAGAATTTAACAATCATTGCTAAATGCCCTAAGGTATGGTGGCCACCTGTTTGTAATGGAAAGGACCACTAGCGCGGGTGAAATACCAAAAAGTCATTTCTCTGTTTACACAAAAAATACAAAGAAAACACTGAAAAATCTGACAAAACACTTTCTATCAGACTTCAAATAATATTGAATCCGCCCTATAATCCTATCGGGTCTGCCTTTTATGGTTGTCGCAAGCCCCTTTGTATTACACACCATTGATCTGCCTGATCTCCGATCCAACAGTTGACATCCATTTCGATTGGCTTACGTGCATGGAGATTACCCACCCCAAAAGGCAGTTTTCTCTCTCCCGCAAGGTGCTACGTGTTGGCCAGTGCATGGGATCGGGCGGAGCCCGTCTAATACCACTTACTGCCTGAGGCTCGCCTGAAATCCCGCTTACCACAAAACTCAAATACATAAAGCCACATCTATACATCTTTCGGGTCTGGCTTTTATCGCTTTGGGTCACTTCCTTTGTATTTCGATTTTTATATGGAAATGTGCTAATACACAAAAAAAACCTGACAAATACTTATAGAGCTACATTTATAAACCCCATCGGGTCTGACTATCGCAAGTCGCATGTTGTATCGACCCCGCTCCTTTGTATCGCTGTGATGAAATATATCGCAATCGCATATCGCATGGTCTTTGGGCCTCCAGTAAGTCTTCCCTTTTTGTTATAGTGATGCGATATTGCAAGTTTATCTGAGCCATTGATCTGCACGCTCGATCAACGGTCCTTGTTAAATCACATTGATCGCTATCGTGATTTCCATAGGGTTGCCTCTGATACACTCTGCCGACTGCGATATCGTCGATCCCTCCGATGCAATCCACTGATTTGATCTAGACTGTTGATCATTCTAATCTGACGACTCCTGTGCAGCGTTACTTCCACCTTTGCTTAGCTCTGTTTTCCGCCATTCTTTCATTGTTTTCCCTTGCGATAGTCTTTCTGATAGTTAATATATATGAAGACTTAGAGGTTTTAGGATCCATTTTGGATCACCCTATCTCTCGATCTCTATCACTCTGTTTATTTGTTCTTCCCTCAATATATGTATATATACATATAGATTATAATATAACAAATTTAATATTATATTAAATTTAGTATTGCATTAATCCAAAGTTATTAAATTTAATCATACTAATATTATAATATATTAATATTAATATTATAATATCAATATTAGATTTAATGATGTTTTTTACATGACATGATAACAAAATTTATAATAAAACTACATCAAATTAATATTTTCCAATATTACAACTTACTTTGATGTGGAAATATTTATGTCTTTAAAGTTTTTAATATATGCCTAGGATATGGATTTTCCTTTTAAATATTTATTTTACAAATGTTTAGTTAAAAGAAATATTAAAAGATTTTGGAGAACTATTTTCGATTCTTTGTGTTGAATTAACCTTTTTCCTTTGATTTAAGAAATGATATTGGCTTTAGTAAAGAGTAAGAATGTTAAAATTTTACTTAATTTGGAATTTTAATGTGGTAAATTTTTTTGCTAAAGGTAAATTTATGATCCATTCAAATTCAAGTATATGATAAAAGAACTATTAAAAGAATGAGATAATTTATTATCCATTCCAATACATAGTTATATTTTAATAATTAATCTTAGTCCATTAATAAGATTAAAAAGTTATATATAATTTAAGATTGGTGAATATTAGCGAATTTTTTATTTTTTATTTTTAAGGATGTGACATACTTACACATCGGGGTCATACGGCGTTGTAGAATGTGCCTCTCAACGTAACAAGACATTATTATTTCCAAATAAAAGTATTCATATAATAATTTTTAACTGTTATACCTTCAAGTCAACAATTATTATTGATCTAATTTCTTGAAATTTTTTTACTTTTTAAATTCAACTCATCAACCCTATTGTGTCTCATGAAGCTCACTTTAGACCTATATTTATTTTAATTTGATGTGGCTAAAACATTTAGTATGTTGATATATAATATCTAGTTAAACATTATTCCAAATGTCAGGCTAGGAGGTAACTCCTCAAAAGAATTATGTTTATTCATTAAGATTACTCATGGTTATATACATGAGGGAGTGACTCTTGGGCTTCACCTCCTAATGACTCTTCATTTCCCATTATTTACTATTTTCATTATTTACAAGTGTTCACCCAATCCCAATGATTAGGTGTCAACATTCCTCTCCTTAATCTAAAGGGATGTTGGTGATTCCAAGCATTGTTCTGAATCTTTCAAAATTTTCTCTTCCAAGCACTTTGGTGAAGATATATGCAATCTTCTCATTAGTGGAACAATGGCATAGATGGATTGTCTTGGCCTCAACTTGATGTCGAATAAGATGGTATTTTATATTAATGTGCTTTGATCAATCATGGAACTTTGGGTTCTTGGCCAACTTTATTACAGAGGTGTTGTCAATCATGAGTGGAGTTTAATGTACTTTTTTTACCTACAAATCTTCCAGAATTTTCCTAAGCCACACAATTTATTTTGTTGCCTTAGTTGGTGCTAGATATTCTTCCTCTATTGTGGAATCTGATGGAACTGATTGTTTGTGTGATCTCCAGGAGACATCTTCTGATCCAAGACTCGTAGCATAACCTAAAGTAGATACCCCAATTTCATTGTCTCCATCGAAGTCTGAATCAGAGTATCCAATCAAGCTGAAGTTTCCCACCTGTGTATACTTGATTCCAAAGTCTTGGGTTCCCTTCAAGTACTCTAGAACTCTTTTTTCAATAGACCAATGTCCCTCACAAGGCTTTTACATAAACCTAGAAAGGATTCCAACAACAAACGAAATGTTTGGTCTGGTAGTAGTCAGGTAGTTGAGACTTCCTACAAGTTGTCTATACTTTGTTGCATCCTCAAATTATTTTCTTTCAATGGATGTGAACTTTAAGTTTTGTTCCATTGGAGTAGTCATAGGATTGCACTTAGCCATGCCAAACATGTTCAATAGATCTCCAATGTTCTTCTTTTGAGAGAGGAATATAGACTTCGGATGTTGAGTTGCTTCAAAACCAAGATAGTAGTGAACATAACCCAAGTCATTCATTTCAAAACCTTTCCTTAATTCCTTCTTTATGGATGCACTGTAGCTCTCATTGTTCCCTGTCATCAAAATATCATCTACGTATACCACAAGATATACAATTGTTTTGCCAACTTTCTTGACAAACAAAGTTGCATCATCAAGATCATAATGTTTGAAGTTGAGTTTCAGAAGATGCTTAGTTAACTTTTCATACCAAGCTTGCGGTGCTTTCTTGAGGCCATACAAGGATTTCACAAGTTTGCATACTTTATCTTCATGTCCCTTCACAACAAATCCTTCAGGATGGGACATAAAAACATTCTCTTTCAGATCTCCATTCAAGAAATGATTTTTTACATCCATTTGATGGACTTTCCAACCATTCTGAGCTGCTAAGGAAAAGAGTGTCCGAATGGTATCACATTTTTCTATGGGGGGAAATGTCTCCTGATAATCGACCCCTTGCTTCTCTGCAAAACCTTTTGCCACAAGCTTGGCTTTGTGCTTGTCAAGTTATCCATCACCTTTATACTTGTTCTTGTAGACCCACTTGTAGCCAATTGGTTTGGTTCCCAATGGAGAATCAACCAGCTTCCAAGTGCCACTATCTATCAAGGCATCATACTCATTTTACATAACTTCTTTCCATTCATCATGAGAAGCGGCTTCTTTGAAGGAAGTTGGTTCAAAATCTGTAGACAAATTCAGTTCACAATCATAAGAAACATCCATATCAATAGGTGAATCAAAATCATCTACATCACCTCCATTTTTCTTGGTTGAATTTCTTGTTCCTATCTTTCCAACCTCATCAGGATGAACACTTTCAAGTGTCTTTGTCAGCCACTTTGGGGGACCTTTCTGAGATGGTCCAGGCTGCTCAGTTGATTGAGTTGGGACTGAATCAAGATTGAGTCTCCCAATTTTGTCAATCACATCACTCAAAGTATCATTAGTGGTTGGAGTTTCATGTGGGGGAGAGAGTGCTTCAGAAGAAGATTCCACAGATTGATCCAGTATAGGAATCCCCCCTTCAAGATGTGGAATCTAATTATCAAATTCTTGAAATGATTTTCATGTCCGAATCTGTCCAAGCGATCAAGTTTCCTCTCAACAACATTGTCAGTTTTGGAAGATTCAAGAAAGATTACATCTCTAGATACAACAAACTTTTTATTAACTTCATCATAGAGACGATATGATTTGGAGGTATTTGAATACCCCTAGAAGATACACTTACGACTCCTTGCACCAAGTTTGTTTCTATGTACCTTTAGTATCAAGGCATAAAAGGTTGAACCAAAGATCATGAGATGCTTTACCGGAGGAACGTGGCCATACCACAGTTCATAACTAGTCTTGTTTCTAATAGCATTAGATGGACATCTATTCTTTACATATACACATAGTACTGCATCATCCCAAAACATCAATTTTACATTTTTGAAAAACATCATGGAATGTACCATATTTAAGATTGTCCTATTCTTTCTTTCAGCTACTCTATTCAGTTGGGGACTATAAGGCACAGTTTTTTGATGTTTGATCCCATGCTAGCCAAGATAGTTTTCAAATTCATTTGAAGTGTATTCTTTTCCATTATCAGTGTGAATAAAGCCAATATGAGATTGTGCATCATTCTCAATCCATATATGAAATTTCTTGAATGTTTGAAAAGCATCAGATTTGTTCTTCAATAAATAAACCCCAACACATTTTGGTGTAGTCATCAATAAATGTCATCATATATTTATTTCCATTTGCAGAAGGAATAGGAATTGGACCGCATAAATATGAATGAATGAGTTCACGTTTTCTATGTGCTCTGGAATGTGAATCATGAAAATATTGTTTGCTATGCCTTCCTAGAATACAAGCATTGCATTGCTTAAGTTTCCTAGGAATTGTAGGCAAACCAATAACACCATTTTGTATCCAAATCTAGCATGCCATAAAAGACTTGATGGAAATGTACCTTCATCATAATGAGAACTATATGAGAAATTTTGTGCATGAGTAGAGGTACCTTGCAGCTTGAGAATTCTTTCTTCTTCTATCCCCGTCATGACAAGTGAGTGATATGATGTTTTTCTCACCTCAACCTTGCCTTCAAACATATGAATGGTGTGTCCTTGCTAGCAGATGTGGACTAAGGACAACGAGTTTCTCCTTAGCCATGAGAGATATAAAACATCATGCAGAAGAAAGTATGGAAGACCAATAAATTTAAGCCTGATTGTGCCAAGCCCTAGTGGCTTGAGTTTTGATTTGTCTGCAAAGTATACTACTCCAAAAACATTGTCAGTAAATTCTTCAAAAACAACTCTTCTAAAAGTCATGTGGCAAGTTTCTCATGAATCAAGCAGCCAATCATTTTCCAGGAAGCAAGTGAAGAATTAAACAAGTCTTCAGTTACTCCAATATTACAATGTGCCAACAACATAGTGAGCAGATTCAAGCACTTTACCTTTATCTTTGACATTTTTCATTAGTTTTACCTTTGGCTTGATTTCTTTCCCGCTCAATTTTGTCCCAAGGCAACTTGCATGTGGATGCATCATGTGATCCATCTCTATTGCAACGTATGCAATGAAGATCATACTTTTCTCCTTGAGAGTGTCTGCCCCCCCTGCCTCTGAAATTTCTTCTTCCTCTTCCTCTTTGACCACCTCTTCCTCTGGAAGAATATTGAGCATGATTCTTCTCTCTATGTGCAAGACACACAACTTCTTCATAAGACTGAGGAGTTGTCTTCTTCCCAAAATATTTCTCTCTCTTAGAAAATTTATTCACAAGGGAGTCAAAGGTAATCTCTTTGAGGTTTCCATTTGCTTGCAATGACTCAAGATAATTTGAATAAGTGGGATAAAGTTCCTTGACAAAAGCTATCAGAGGAATGTCTAGTTCAACATTAGTGACTTTGATATCATGCATAATAGATTTTACTTCTGATGCTAGAGCAAGAGGATCATCATTTTGTAATTCAATATTGAACAATTTAATCATCAATTGGACAACTTCAAGCGCAGAGTGTGAGTCATAGAGTTCCTTCAACTTCTGTAAAGCTTAAAAAGCATTTGAAAATGGTGAAATATGGCGACTCGCCTCTTCATTTACAGAAGTTGCAATCAAGGCATAAGCCTTTTTTTTCTTATTTTCCAAAATGGCGAACTCCTTATCTGAAGTAGGCTTTTCAGGTGCATTGTAGGATTACACAACTCATTGAAAATGAGAGTGTGTTTGATCTTTCGAGACCACTCAAGATAGTTCTTCTTGTTGGTGAGAACCACTCCCACAATAGATATTAATGAATGTATTTTAAAATATGTGCACTGTAAAAGAAATTTACTTCTGCTTCCAATACGCTATAAGAAATTGCACTTCTAGTTGTAAAAAAAACTACAATTCTGATGTTTATTATGACTCTCGGGACACGTTATCTATTAAAAACAGTAATATATGGTATGCAGGCAGTAGAATATTGAAATAACATAGTATTAAACACATATGACAACGTAATACCAATGTGATACAATGTAATACATTCAACAAGCCCACGAATGGAGGTTTCAAAGGGGCCAGTTACCACAGTTATAAAAAAAAACGCAACGCGGTAATATTTTGGACCAGAGGAGAGTGTAGAAAGAGCGTGCTATGGAGACAACGTGCTTGTTTATCAAAAATGAAAAACGCAAAATGGTGGTTCATTTAAAATGTACCATGACCAGAAATCAGAGTTGCAGAACTCATATAACAAATCAGTACATATTCAAAGTAGCTATCCAATAAATACATAGAACACAATTTCCTCTTCTTTCTAAATTCCGACGGAACCAAAGAGCGTGAGCATATCATAGGTGATGAGCATGGAAGCCTATCCATCGAGCAGAACCCTTACAAAGGCTCTCACAATGTCGGGGGATTTCCCAACATAAGCCCCCACAGCTCCAAAGCCTACCAACATTACAGAGGATGCACCCACTTGTCAGTATTCGATTGGAGGGCCAAGGTATTACAATGGACAACGACCAACATAGGAGGATTCGTGCCTA
The DNA here is from genome assembly GCA_031772625.1 of Pinus tabuliformis. Taxonomy (NCBI): domain Eukaryota; kingdom Viridiplantae; phylum Streptophyta; class Pinopsida; order Pinales; family Pinaceae; genus Pinus; species Pinus tabuliformis. The sequence continues at coordinate 103,361,645 of CM062811.1, forward strand.
TAATAGGTATTACAGTGGAAGGGAGTTACAAAGGCAGGAAAGCTAAAAATGGCTCTCGCTCTGATACCATGTTAGGCCAAAAAGTAACACCTCAAAAGAATTATGTTTATTCATTAAATTTACTCATGGTTATATACATGAGGGAGTGGCTCTTGAGCTTAACCTCCCCATGACTCTTCATTTTCCATTATTAACATAATTTATAAGCATCAATAAATCAATATTAATGATTTTTTCTAAATTATATAATTTATTAATGAGTTTTTATAAATTATAATCATAAAAAAATAAAACAAAGTTTTTATCAAAAATTAAATTAATATTTTTAACTTAATACAATAATAACACATAATTATATAAATTATAATTTAGTGGAATTAAAAATTATATTGACTAAAATATCCAAAAGAGTTTCATATATATATAACAAATAAACCGATGTCATCATTGGAGTCAAATGCTCTCACTCATTAAAATGAAAAACTTGCGTACTTTGTGTGTTCTCATAAAGTTAAATATGGATTTACTAATTATAAGAGTTCCTTTTTAAGTGATATTTAATGATTATAAAAAGCAAACCATTAATATTTTTTATCTCAAATGTATTTATCATGAAAAAGTTAACTATTAGAGCCTTTACCTAACTATTTTCAACAAAATTTAGAGGGCATCAATGTACAGGGAGACAAGCCTTTGGATCTCGGAAGACATGCATAACATATCAGCTTCGAAACAAAGTTTATGGTTCATGTTTTTTTATATGTTTATGGTTTCTTTTTATAGGTTTATGAATTACTTATCAAAATTACCTCAAGTCCTCTCAATACATACAAGACATGACTAAGAGATTGGAAAGAGAGAAAAAGAAGTAAACAAGAAAAATAATGTAAATTTTGACCCTTATTTGGTATGGATTGTGCCTTGTGCAACAAACGGTAATATGTTTTTTGTTCTCTTGAAGTCAATATGTTGTACCTCACCTTAATTCTCACTTTTACATAGTCAAACCATATAGTGGTATTATTGGATTTTCATAAAAATTTCTCTATAGATACATAGAGACTAATATTGTCAAGTTCTTGAATCGGGTAGACGTGTGACCAAGTTGTAACGGGCGCGCCCATGTGTGATGGGTGCCTGTGTTGACCAACTCGGGTGGAGAGTGCGTGCAATGGGGTCAACTTGACATGATTTCCGGTTTTATTTGATGGGCGGGTGTGCCCCTAGGTGTGACGAGTTATGCGTTTGGTGAGCACATTGGGTGAGGGTGACTAAGTGAGCGTGTGAGATGTGTGGGTGTTGGGCGCATCATGTAGACAGGTCGTGCGACAACGGTTGGGCGAGTCAGGTGAGCGAGCGGCAGACTTGAGCGACCCATGTTGGAATGCGACAAAGAAAAACTAAGTGTTGGCCGACTTATATGTTGGACAAGCCGCTTTGATATATGTGTTGGGCTAATGTTATACATATGAGACGAGCCAACGTAACCGTGGAAGGGTTGACCATTAAAGGGTCGCAACCCTTGGCTTTACCACAAGTGGATGCACATATATATGGGCGAAGTGTGGTAAGCAATGAGGCATCAACCAAGTTCGAAGTTTGATCTAGGAGAATAGGCTGAGCGAAGGGAGAAGTGCGAAGGCAAAGAATCACAGGATAACAAGCGTCCAGTCGGGTCGGAGTTCTAGTGGATAGGAACTGGGTCAGGTCTGTGGAAGTTACAATCGGGTCAGGTCGGGCAACCGCACTGCGTGTGGGTCATGAGCCCGCGGTGATGGGCAGACTGTGCATTACAATAGACAGACACGAGTGAACATGGGAGTGCTGCGACGGGCATGTTCTGGTAGGCAGATACAGGTTCAGGTGAATAGTTGTGTGAATAATTCGGCGGATGGCCTGAAGTGTTGACATGGTGAGTTGCATATGTGTGTTTCTGGAGTGTAGACCACAAGTTATGTACAACGGGTAGCACGGGTTGTGCGACATAACTATAGAAGTGAAGTGTGGTAATTCGGGTGGGCGTCGAATGACTACAACACGAGTTGTGCCTAAACAAAACTTAGGGTTTCCGAATGGGCAGGTGTGGGAAGAAGCAGCATAAGTGTTTCACAACTGTGACACGAGTCTGGAATATTTGTCTAAGTTTGCAGGTTGGTTTGTTGGCTTCATGACTTAGCAACAAAACTATAAATTATTGTACAATTGTATATTTATTGAAGTTATATTACTATTTACACGTGCAGACTTTACCGAAGTTGCCCCTCCCAAGTATAAGTGTGTATACTTGTATGATTATTGATTTCCGCTGCACAATGATGATGAAATATAATTAAATAAGTAATTGTTATTTCACTACATTGTTAACACTTGATTGGATAATTGGCTAAGTGTTGAAGTTAGGTGTAGTCCATACACTCTAGTATTGCTGAAAAGAAAAAGTGTAGTGGTGTTGCACCTGCTATACGCTGGTTGAAAGAGTACCATAGGTATAGGGCCATGACAAATGGTATAAGAGCCCTCTTTCCATATGGATTTGTAGATTGAATATTATGAAGCAGAGATACGATGGTAGGGTTGCAGTTGGTATGGAAGCTTAAGCACTTAGGTGCAACATAGTTGAGCAAGGGTGAAGCATTGTGCTTGGGCCAGTTTGAACGACAAGACATGACAAGTTGGGAATAATGTCATGGGGTCTCTTCCTGACTTTATATAGTTTGAGGTGTATGAAAGAAGAGAACCCATGGATTCGGGATGAACTTGAGGTATTGGGGAATAATGTGGAAGAAGAGCTTGTTCGACTTGGTTGGGCAATGGAGCAGGATGTAGTTGCAGATTGAAATAAAGAAAAGGAAGTTGTGATATATAAGGAAGAGGGTGTTTCAAGTGTGACAATGATGGAGGAAGAACTTGAGGCATTTTTGATTGCCCAAGTTGGACCAGGATCAGACATATTCTAGACATTGATGGATTAAGGCACTCACATGGAGGAGCCTCATGATGAAGTAAGTATTGCTATTGCTTATGTTTCATTGGAGCTTTTTGAGGGTGGGCCATATGCATGGATGGGAAAAGGAAGTTTTCCAATGTGATGGACAACCTTACCATGGATGACTATGATGAGACCTTGTGAATTGAAGTAAGGAACACGGATTGTTGCAGGACTTGTTGGGGCAATTTGTGACCTTATGTAAGAAGGTGGAAATGCCGTGAAAAGGGAGGAACATGAAGATCTTTGCAATGGGTGAGTCATGCTTAGCCATATGGAGAATTGGCTAAGTACCCAGCATGACTCATGGACAGATTAAAGAGAGGGCACACCAAAGTTATAATGATATGATAATTGGGTGGACTTCTTCATGGTTGAAACCAAGAGGCAGTCTTGGTTGACCTTTAGTGGGGGAGAAAATGATGATGGAAGGAACCTGTGACATGATATGATATGATGTGATATGTGATTTGAGTGACTAAGGGCACTAAACCTGATTGAGGATGAGGATGGGATGACCAATGTTGTGATGAGTCTACTGAGATAGACAATGAGGGTAGTTGGAGTCATGGACATCGAGTTGGATAGATGGAGCATGGTAGACTTCGTGCAGGGACAGTATGTAGGAACACTCATTAAGATGTCACTTATGGGCATCCAAGGAGGGGTGACGAAGCAGGGATGTTGTGCAGATGGACTTGGTAATGCGACATGGATATATTTTTACAGATGAGTCGATGGGGATGTTGTGCAAATTTATACAACAATACCATGGTTGTTTTATGAGCAACCTATGAGAGTATTCATACCACATGAAGGGCAAAGGCATCTTGCAGTGGAACTTCAGACCGAGACAGGTATTCTTGCTGAGATGTAGGATCGAGAGGGTTCATGGGAGCTCATGATGACTTGAGAGAGTTGCAGCTGATGGAGACTTTATATTGTAGTGGTCTTGGAGTATCTAGTTCGTTGACGAGCTAAGGTCATAGGTGTACCTGACTATGATGTAGTATGGGATGCATACTTTTGGGCACATTTATGGGGTGTGTTCATGAGGAGTGACTTGATGGATATGATAGAGACAAGACACTTTGGAGTTGATGGAGTTGCAGCGATGGAGATGCCTTGGTGGTAGCACTTGGGCATGGGTTGAGTTGATGAGACTTAACCACTTTTGATAGACATGGTGGTTGATTGGTCTATGACCATAAGTATCACATGGATGATGAGGCAGGTGTAGACTTGCCCCTTTGACAGGTTTGATGGATGACATATTGCAGGTGAGATGGAGGTTTCTTCATGGACCTAGATATGGCACGTTGAGCATTGGATAGATGGGAGGAGTTATTGATTGATTTGAGGAGATGAACCTCTCACACATAGATGATGATGCTTGGATAGATGTGATTGATTGATATACAACACATCAACACCAACATCATGGACAACATGTTGTGGATGAGATGGAGACTTCTTCACGGACCTGAGCATGGATTACTTCACACTTTGATGGAGATGAGATGGATTCTTGATCGAGTTGACCTTGTGACAAGATGCTAGAGAAATAAATAATGATGGCATGAGGAGGTGCATTATCATGATTTGGGCATGATGGTTTGACTGATCACTTGACTAGTTCGAGTCATGGAGCTAGAAGTGTACTAAGATGTGTTTGAGTTGGGTTGTAGTATCATGGTAGTAGTTCACATGATGACAATACATTATGACTCGACATGATGTATGTTGCAGTGGTAGCATGTAGCTTGAGTTGAGGAGGACCAGCCTCTTCATGATGGAGTAGAATGGAGTTTGCGATAGATGTGGTTGATGATCATGGATTGAGGAGACTTTCCCGTTTTTGGAGACATGGACCTTGATGTTGGTTTATGTGATGATGAGCAGAGTTGGGTAGAATGGACAGTGATATTGAAGCGAGTGACACTTTGTAACATTTTGACGATGATGGTGTTGTTGAGGACGACAACCTTATTTAGAGTGGGGGAGGATGTCAGGTCCCTGAGTCAGGTGTATGTGCGACTGAGTTGTAACGAGCGTGCCCATGTGCAATGAGTTCCTGTGTTTTCCAACTCGAGTGAAGTGTGCATGCAGTGGAGGTGGCTTGACACAAATTTCGGTTTTATGCAACGGGCGAGCGTGCCTCTAGGTGCAACAAGTCGTGCATTTGGTGAGTGCGTCGAGCGAGGGTGACCATGCAGGCACACGCCCATAGCAAGTAGGCAAGACGTGTGGGCATCACATGCATCATGAGGACAGGTCATGCGATGATCTTTGGGAAAGTCGGGTGAGCGGGTGGCCAACCCGAGCGACCCGAGCGACCCATGTTGGAGTGCAACGGAGAAAAACTAAGTGTTGGCTAACTTATATGTTGGACAGGTTGATGTGATATATGTGTTGGGCCAACATTACACATATAAGACGAGCCACCATAACCATGGAAGGGCCGACCATTGAAACGTCGTGACCCTTGGCTTTACGACGGGTGGACACACGTATATATGGGTGGAGTGTGGTAAGCGATGAGGCATCAACCAAGTTTGAAGTTTGTTATCAAAGAACATGTTGAGCGAAGGGAGAAGTGTGAAAGAAAAGAACCGTGGGATAACAAGGTTCGGTTCGGGTCAGAGTTACAGTGGATAGGAATCGAGTTGGGTCTGCGGAAGTTACAGTCGGGTCGTGTCGGGCAATCGCACTGTGTGTGGGTCATGAACTCGCAGTGACCGGGAAGATTATGTATTATGGTAGACAGAAATGGGTGAACACGGGAGTGTTGCGATGGGTGTGTTGTGGTAGGAAGATATGGGTTTGGGTGAACGGTTGCATGTAGAATTCGGTGGATGTTTCGAAGTGTTGACACATTGAGTTGCATATGTGTGTTGTTGAAGTGCAAGCAGTGGATTATGTACAATGGGTAGCACGGGTTGTGCAACACGACTGCGGAAGTGAAGTGTGGTAATTTGGGTGGGCGTCGAATGATTGCAGCACGAGTTGTGCCTAGACACAACTTGGGGTTTCCGAACGGGAAGGTGTGGGCAGAAGTAGCAGCAATGCTGCATGACTGTGACACAAGTCTGGGATATTTGTCTAAGTGTGCAGGTCGGTTGTTGGTTGCACAACTTAGCAACAAAACTATAAATTATTATACACTTGTATATGTATTGAAGTTATATTATTATTGACATAGGCAGACTTCACGGGAATTTCCCCTCCCAAGTATAAGTGTGTATACTTGTATTATTATTGATTTCCGCTGCATAATGATGATGAAATATAATTGAAGTAAATGTTATTCCTCTGCATTGTTAACACTTGATTGGATAATTGGCTAAGTGTTGAACTTAGGCATAGTCCATACACTAGTATTGGTGAAAAGAAAAATTGTAGTGGTGTCGCACCCGCTATACGTTGGTTCACAGAGTACCGCAGGTATAGGGTCATGACAAGTATGGTGGTATGCAATTTCATTGATTGAGCAATACAAGTCCATGGATAAGACTCATTTTGGTGGTGTATAATACAAGGTGGTGATAAAAATAAAATTGGAGTTGGTTATAATTTTTTTGGAAGTGTGATATGTTTATTTTAATACATATTATTATAGTGTTTAATAAAGATAGCACAAATATATAAGTTAAATGGTTGGTAAATATTAATAGACATCAGTTCATAATAAGCATTAAAACACTTACTTCATGATACATCTCACATTTTCTAGATTAAAAAAATCACAAAAATTAACTAAATTATAACTTTATTTTAAATAATAATTATTGTTAATAATTATAAAAAAAAGTAATATATGAGTTAAACATATATACATTTTTAAATATTGGGCTTGGAGCATGCCCTAAAATTTCTTCCTTGTTTAAGGAAACATGTTAATGGCCCAAGACTCACAGGCCTACCCCTTTACCGACCACCACTGGGTAATTCCAAGTGATGTGTTTTTCTTTGAATAATAGTAATGAGTTTGCCTGCATTCGTGGATAATAATGGGTATATATATTTTTTAAAACATGTAACAATATTTTTAACCATGGAGATTTACCCTCACTTTGCCATAGAAATTCTTAACTTGTAAATAACTCTTGCTATAATACCATGGGCTAATACCATGACTTAACAATACCATATGCCCAATATAACATATGTTGATATGACAATTTCTTTAATTAATTAATTTGTGATAAATTAATTAAAAGAACATAATTAACTTGGAGATAAATTTTAACCCTTGATTTGTGAATACTACTATAAATATTTTGATAGATTCCATGGAGATTGAATCTCTACCATCCACCTAATAATGTCTAATAATTAAACTAGATCCATCTTTGATCCCTCTCGAAGCTTGGTAGATATGAAGTTAAGATGGAGCTAGGTTGGTTTAATTATTAATTACAATTAAAAAAAAAAAAAATTGTAAGCTTTGTAGGATTACATTTTCATCATTTCCAGATTATCATCCCGATTGAGGCGGGAAATTGAACTAGTGATTTCACTTCAAGGAGTGCCTTAACAAAGTAACCCGTCACCATCTATCCAAGACCCCGTGGACAATTATAATTATAATTTTAAATACAATTATTCATTAATTTATTTTTATTAATTTTATTTTAGCTTAGTCAAAATGTTAAACATTACAACATCTCTACCATACTCAAATGTTTACATAGGAGTGGATGAAGGTACACAAGCTAGTAAAAAGTGGATGAAGGTAGGAATACATATTAGACAAAATGTAACAATTGCATTTTACCTAATATTTCTCCCACCTTCTTCCCTCACCCCAACTCACTTTCATAGTTAAGCTTATTCATTTGTAAACTTACCATCCTATATCTATCAAAGCCCTATTTCTATAGCACATTATTACACATAAATTAAGAGAATATATTCCATATATTATATTAAAATGATTATCAAAGCCATTAGAATGAAGAAGAAATTATTGTTTTGTACTTTGTGAAACCATGTTTAACCTTACACTTCTTAAAAACACCTTCCTCAATCACCTAATAGCCTCTAAAGAGCTCTAAAGCTTCTACACATATATACACATTATGTATTCATCCATTCAACCATAGAAAACAGAATATACAAAAAGACATAGGGCCAACGAAGAGATCCATACAAATGCCAAGTGCAAACATATCCATAAAAACATACCTTTATAGGCTACATGGATTGAACGCCGTTTTCTACAATTAATCATGTATCTAAATATAACATCAAACTAATATGGATCTAGGCTAGTTTAATTTTCCCTATGAGCTAATGCCATAGATTCTTAATACCATGTGTCAATACCATGAGCCATTTTTAATTTTTTAATTATTAATTTTTATAGATTTCTTTTATTTTGTTATTTTTATTTTATTTTCACCAAATTAAAACGTTTAAATTATATTTCATATTTTACATTTTAAAATATGTAACTTTAATCTCCACCCAATCTGTGTAGTAACTTTGGCATAGTGTTGACGACATGTCACACAATACTCTTTGCAAAACTTTTTTACCCATGATTTTCATCTATAACTTTAATCTCCACCCAATCTGTGTAGTAACTTTGGCATAGTGTTGATGGCATGTCACACAATACTCTTTGCAAAAGCTTTGTTGCCCACGATTTTCATCTAGGAGGGCACGGGGCCACATCCTCATCAATCGGTGCTTGGTGGGATGGTTGCCCTGCAACATCCCACTTGGTATGCCTCGATCACCCCATCCAAGGAGCTTAATGGTTATAATATATTATATTATATAATTAATTATTATATATATTTAAAATATATATATGTTTGTTGTATTTTAAATTGAATATGTTATTACTTGAATTAATGTGAGATTTATTTTCAAATGTTTTAAAAGTAGCGATAACTTAAAATATTTAATATATAGTAATTTTAAGAATAAAATATTTTCATATTTACAAATATATAACAAAATATTACTATTGCTAGTTAAAAATATGGTATATAATCATTTTTTATTTGTTGACTTTCAAATCAACAATTAAACTCATCAATCTTATTTTTTCTCATGAGATTCACTTTAAATTTATATTTATTTTAATTTGATGTGGATAAAAAACATCTGCTATGTTGATATATAATATCTAATTAAACATTATTCCAAAATAAAAAATTATCATATCTCTGAGCACAAAATCATGTTTCTTATATCTTCATAACTAAATAACATAATTTATAAACATCACTAAATCTAAGTTTTTCTAAATTATAATCCTAACTTAATATAATAGTAACACCATAATTATATAAATTATAATTTAACTGAATTATTAATTATATTGATTAAAATACCAAAAGAGTTTCATATATATCTCAAAGTTAAATAGGGAATTGTTAATTATAAGAGTTCCTTTTAAGTGATATTTAATTTAAAAAACAAATTACCTAATTATTTTCAACAAAATTTAGAGGGCATCAATGTAGAGAGAGACCAGCCTTCGGATCTCGGAAGACATGCATAACATTTCAGCGTCGCAACAAAGTTTATGGTTCATGGTTTCTTTTGATAAGTTTATAAATTAGTTATCAAAATTACCTCTAGTCCTCCCGATACATACAAGATATAACGAATGAAGAGAGTGTGGAAAGACGAAAAGTAAACGAAAAGAGTGATGTAAATTATGACCCTTATTTGGTATGGATTGTGCCTAGTGCAGCAAACGGTAATATGTTCTTTGTCGGTAATCTGCTCTTTGTTCTTTGAAAGCGAGTCTCTTATATCTCACTTTTACATAGTCAAATCGATATGGTGGTATCATTGGATTCCCATAGAACGTCATGCACTGATAGAGAGAGACCGATATGATGGTATGATATCATGACATTGTTTAAGATATGCAATTTATGGAGGTAGTGGAATTGTTTAGGATAGTTAAAGGTGGCTGTAATTTTGGTACTTTGTAAAGGTAGTGTTTGAATCATATTTTTAATGGTGGAAATGGATTCAACGCCATCAAAAACGTTTGGGGCACCTAAAATTTTGATGTTTAACAACTATAACTTAGATTTACAAAAATCTCTACTAGATTTTCTCAAAATATGGCTGGAATTTCCATGACTTTCGGGGCAAAAAGCAATCTTGTTAGACTACAACTGTAATAATACATGGTGGTGATAAAAATGAAATTAGAGTTGGTTATAAATTTCTTGATATGTTTATTTTATATATAAATTAAAATAGTATAATTATATAAATTAAATTATTGGTAAATATTAATAGATATTAATTTATAATAAACATTAAAACACTTAATTTATTATACATTTCTTATTTTCTAGATTAAAAAAATCACAAAATTAACTAAATTATAACTTTATTTTATTTTAAATAATAATAATTATTATTAATTATAAAAGAAATCAATATATGAGTTAAACATATGTACATTTTTAAATATTGCTTTGGAGCATGTTCTAAAATTGTTTATGCTTGGTTAAGGGCTGGTCTTCCTCACATGTAAGGAAATATGTTAATGGCTCAAGACTTAGAGGCATCTAGTAGGAGCGAAAACCTGCCCCTCTTACTACCAATGGGTAATTTTAGGTGGAGTGATTTTCTTTGAATAATTTGCTTATACAACCAATATATACATTTTCAAAAACATGTAACAATATTCCTAACCATGGAGATTTACCCTCACTTTACCACAGAAATTCTTAACTTGTAAATAGCTCTTGCTACAATATCATGACTTATCAATACCACATGCCCAATATCACATATGTTGATATGACAATTTCTTTAATTAATTAATTTATGATAAATTAATTAAAAAGCATAATTAACTTGGAGAAAAATCTTAACTCTTAAGTCATGACTTATCAATACCACATGCCCAATATAACATATGTTGATATGACAATTTCTTTAATTAATTAATTTACGATAAATTAATTAAAAAACATAATTAACTTGGAAATAAATCTTTTATCTTAAGTTGTGAATACTATTATGAATATTTTGATAGATATTATGGAAATTAAATCTCTACCATCCATCTAATAATCACTTGTAATTAAATTAAATTTGTGAAAAATTTATTCAAAAAATACATAAATTGATAGTATAATAAATGATCGACCAATAAATAAAACTATATTTTTATTTAACCATCAAAATATTTTATACATATATTATTTACTTCATTATAATTATAATTTTATATATATATTGAAGTTTAAAATTTCATATTCCCTCGATTACATATCATAATTTATATAATTTTATATATATATTGAAGTTTAAAATTTCATATTCCCTCGATTACATATCATAATTTAAATCCCTTTTAAGTATGTGAGTTATTTTTTTTTGCTAATCCTTACAAAATAAGGAATCATTGAAAAAATACAAATGTTTATGTTTATTCATTGTCATGGAGACTCTCTCCATCTATGCTTGGAATGTTTTGGAGACTCTTACCATCTCTGCATTGAATGCTTGGACAATAATGTAATGGATACTGGAAGTAATGTAACAATGATGTAATGCAATTTAGGCAACCACGAGTTGGGTATTTGGATTAGATTTGTTAGTTTTAAGAATATGGGATTGGTTTTAATCCATTCATATATAAATATTTAATCCTGGCATAAAAAGTAGGGAAAGAGGTTGATTTTTCTGATAATGAAAAGTTATATTTTCTTAAAAATTTTAAGAGTTATTTTTGTATTTTTTCTCGTTATTTTTGTATTTTTTTTAAGAAAAAAAAATGTAATTTTCTATTAAGAGATTAAAAGTTACATATAATATATGTCACAAAGTGCATTTATCAGTTGTTTAGTGAACTCTAATTAGGGAGAAAAAATGTGTTGCTTAAGGAGCCTAGCTTAACCATCAAACAATTAATAGTCCATGGATTATACATGTCATAAACTAAAATATCATCATTTTGTCCTAAGAGTGTTCAGAAATAAAACATCAAATGAAAAAAATATATATGGTTGTTGAACGAAATACTAATCATCAAAAAATGGAGCAAAAAGCATTGTTGTTGCTCATATGCATAAACAAAAACCCCTCTTTATTGTGTTCTGGAATTTAATTTGCAATAAAGGATTGGTGTTGATATTCCTGTATCCTTTGATTTGTTAATTCTAGAACCTGCAAGTGCCCATATGTCATTGAGATCCCTCCTTAGATAGGACATCCACTTCAGAATTTCTTTCCCTGTAGATATGACAACAAGATAGATGGTCAAATAGTTGTTTTAACTGTAAAATTTCTTCAAGGATAAGACGCAGTGTGTGGTTGTGACATCGTTGAGTGGCATTGAACCAATTAATGAGGTTATCTTTGTAATTCTCTCATATTGAAGGAATAATTCATGGATTTGTGGCTCATTACTAGTAGAGCCATTTTTTTCTCGTAATTTTCTGTGTTAAACTTCTATTTTCCACACCTATTCTTTTCAATGCAATTACATTTTATAGTTTTGTAAATTTGGTATAAATTCCATTTCCAGTGGTATATTTTTGTCTCACTAAAAGTATTTAATGTAAGATCCTTTCTTTACTCAAAGGTTGAAATTTAAGTTGCAAATGTTGTATCATGATTCCTTAAATCTATCTGAATTCATTTCATAGCATTAGTTTGATTTGTTGAATTCATTTGTTAGATGCTCAACAAATCATTTATTCTTCATCACAAGCCAAGCAAGACTACCCTACTTTTTGTTATCCCAAGATAAATGCTTTTCTCAATTCTTCCACCTTCCATTTACCAAAATTTGTGCTTTTTATGTGACTCCATTCCCAATGGATTTAATCCTCTAATCTAGATTTTACAACCTTCATTCTAGTCCCCTACCACCTCTATATTAACCTTATTTCCCTTGTTTCTTACAATTTGAATATGGCCATTGAGATTAATGTTTTGGGTTGTTATTTAGAGAAATGAAGTAGCCATCTTTCTTGAATCTAATGAGGGAGCCCCCTCAGACCCAATGGTCCAACTTGAGGTCAAAAGTCATTCTGTGACGCCTTGGCATAGTTACCAAACAACTAAAAACATCTCAAGGGACAACACATTCGTTGAAAATTTGTCAATTGTACAATCATATTTACAAGCAATGATTTAGCATCAATTAAAAACTATACTAACCTTATCCATAAATTACTTCTAGAAAGGTGCCTACATTAGGCCATGGTAAGTGTGCCTACAATGTGAGCATAAATGTGGCACCACTCAATTTGAATTAGGAACACCAACCTACCTACATGGAGTGAATGGCCTATAATTAGTGTGGCTTAAATGTTATACACTTGGAGGTCTAAGAAACTCTTATGATGGATCTCATTTAGAGGTCACCACAAATGAACTATGTTGCACCAGACTATATGTGGGACATGCTATCACATTGTTAGTGTCAACAAGGTAATTTGAAAGCTAAAGTTCCTGTGTGTATTGGAGAGTGTTGGGGGAGGGGGCGGGGGGTGGGTGGGTGGGTGGGGGAGTGTCGAGGAGGTGGGGGTGTTGAATGTACACTTAGGAGTAGGTGGTCCACTCAATGGATTACACCTAACATTTGGTCGATTCTTGGTAGAGCTAAGATTAATCCCCTAGAATTCACTCATGTCAAAATAGTTAACAAGGAGACCACTTATGAACTTGGACCACAATTTCCAAAGGAAATATAATGACACCTCCTTATTATTATAGAAAGGTTGGTCAAAACTCATAAATCAACAACTCATCCAATTCTATTTTCATGGATCAAATGTGAATCAATCCCTCTTTCTTGGATTAGGGATTTAGTTGATTCTTGGGTTAATAAATAACCCCACAAACATTTGTTTGATGATATTCAATTCTTTCACTTGTTCTTTACTAGTACTAATGGAGTAGAATTCTCCCAGCCCTAGGTTAAAAGTTCATTTAATAAAGTTAATAAAGGAAAAATAAGACCAAGGTCATGGGACACGTATTCCAAGTTGAATGTCAGGAAACAAATCCTAGTGGGTGTTTATTTCAGTTTATTATGGCTAAGGGGAAATTGGAAAATGCATTGGCAAAGGAATTGAAAGAAAAAGAGGCATTAGTTGGCATTTTATTTATGAAAATAAAGGAAAATAAGAGAAAAGGGAGATGAAAGGTCATAGGTTCACATGAGGAGGAAATTGAAGGAAAATAGAGGAAAAATGAAGAAATTAGAGACAACAATAATAAAAGGGCTTATGAGGATAATTTTGGGGGCCTTTTTATCAATTTGGTTTTGGAGTTAGTAGGAGAGTGGAGAAGGGAACTAAGAGGAGAAAATAAGCAAGAAAGAAAAGGAAGGATAAGGAAAACAAGGACAAGAAAGGAAGGACAAGGAAGCAAATGACAAGCAGGGAAAAGTTGGATCAAGCAGTTTAAACCAAAATACTTGCAGGTAACAGGTTGCATGTGTGATTTCCTAGCTAGGTTATGGATTCATGGTACATGCATGTATGTATTTTATCCTCTTGATATCATTGGCATGGGTTTTTTGAGGCTTGATAGTGGTTTTAGCCTTACCTTTCCATTTCCGGATAACCATGGTGTGATGGGATTCATTCTTAGTTGGCCTTTGGATTGTCGGAAGGTTTTGGATCTTGGTGAGGTGGTATTAGGAAAATCCCAAGGGTTGGGGGTGGAGATGGTTTTCTCTGAGAAGCCCTCAACAGGCGGGTGGAGACAGGAAAAGTTTCTCAAAGGAATTTTTGAGGCATCCAAGATTGCTTTAGTTTTGTGATCTCGGGACCGGTTTAGGTGAGATCATGAAAGTGTAAGGGTGGAGGTAGTTTAACCTCTGGATTCCCTTGGTTGTTTATGTCTTGCTTTATCCCATGAGATCCCACATTCACGCTTGGAATATGGAACAAGGGTGATTCACTGAAAGAAAGATTTGGTTAAGCTCAACCTATGGTCGAGTGGTACATGGAAGTCCCTAAATTGGTTGGCTTTTGCATCATTTAACGATAGATATTACTCTATGGAAATCTATGAATAATTTGTACCAGATAATATGATGATTTGATGGTTGTTATGTCATGGTTACTATGATCATTATTTGTTGGTTATAAGAATGGATCCGTTATATACTCTAGTTATGGCTTGTTCATGAATTAATATGTATTTGGTTGGTTGATGAATGCATGAGCTAAAATTTTTTATTGCAACTATTAAGATAGGGCCTTAGAACTTCTTGGTGAATCTCAGATAAGTTTCATGTCACTATTTTAGAATATGCATTCACGACCTATAAATTTCATGTTCACTGTATGTTTGACGAAATGACTATCATGATTAGGATTGGTTAGGTCAAATCCATTATCAAGTTTTTAATGAATGGATTTTACTTGATGTTATTTATCATTCTCGAAAGTCTAATTAAGTTATAGGTAGTATTCTGGAGACAAGCCTTGAAAAGGTGGCTTTGATTCTGGGTTCGCGGGCTTAGAATTGAGAATTGGGACTGCAGTCATTACCTTGCAAGATTATGCATGCAATTGGAGGCATACAATTTCATGGATGCAATGTTATTCTTGTGGATGGTAGTCCATGTCAGTGAAAAAGAAATCGGACTCAAGGTTCAGGCACCTAGAGGGGTGGTTTAGCTCTTGGGGTTCCTGTAGCTCCTAAGGAAGGTTAGTAAAGTTTCAGTTTGTTAATTCCACGTCCTTAATTGTACTTAGGAAGTTGATTCATGTCATAGTAGACCTCAACTCATGTTTACCTTGGCAGGCCAGTTAATGTGGGTAAATGTGGGAGGGGGGTTACAAATTGGCATCAGAGCAGGTTTTCGTTCTCTTTAGGTGATATCTAATACCAGATTAGTATCAAAGCATAGTTCAAACACTTGGATTGGATATGGTTATGGCTGGCCCATTTAACCCATTTGGCTAGATGCATGTTGTTATGTGTGCATTGTCATAGTTATGGTTATGCATGCACGATAGGGGAGACATGCATCATGGTGGTCATTATGATGTTGTTGGTATGTTATGATGTTGATATGTTAGCTTAGATGGATTAGCATATGCAAATCATTAGAGCTATGTTGCAGCACTAAGCCTCAGGGTAAGAGCAGATCATCATACAACTTTGTATGTTGGACATGCAGGTATGATGGTTAATGGTTGTATATGCATTGTGGCTATATACATGCTTGTCATGCTAGAGTAGTTATGGTTGCATGATAGATGCTAGTTAATCAATCTGGTCATATGCACATGGCCAAACAATCATGAATGGTAGTAACTTATTGTTATATGCATTGCGGTCATATGCATGATGATTATGGTCATTACAGTTAATATTTTGATGCTATTATGTATCGTGCTACTTTGGAATGGTCTGTGCATATGGTTATGGTTGTTATATTCAGGTACAAGTCAATATATTATTGATATTGTGTTGTAATAATCTAGATTGACTTGTGAAAATGTGATTTTCTCCCCTGTGATGCATTGAGGTATAAGTGTGATTATGCCATCTGTTTGGTTTATCTAACAGGGTGTGCTTATAGGTTGTTTGAATGTTTGATTAATTTCATGATATTAGTATGTGTCTATAAGATTGCATGAAGGGATGATCTTGTTTTAAGATGATTGTACTAACAAAATATGCATTGAGACAACTGATATGCACTTGAGTGTAAGTGGGTGCTAGTCATAGTATTATTATTAATGATTGTGAGTTGATTATGGCATGATTGTTAGTCTTGGTAAAGTTTGATTTCAAATTAATAAACATGATGTCTTGATCTTTGGAATGTGTGACTGACATGTGTGAATAGTTGTAGGGAAACATGTTTGATATTAGCATGAAAAGGTAATAGTTAGTTTGTTTATATAACTAATAGATGGGTGATGTGATAGTACATAATAAAACCTCAATTGAAGCAAGGTAAAAGGTGAAAGGAAGGAATTGGGTGAGAATTCCTTTGGCTGTGTTTGGAAACCACAATTCCAAACAAATGAGTGCTTTACATACAAGAAGGCTTCTTCACCTTGCTTTCATCTGAGATTATGTGGATATGTGTTATATTCATGTCAAACATGTGTTTGACAAGTATGACAATTGGTTTTCAGTTATGGCTGGATTCATCAAGGAATTGGAGTCCCTTGAGAAATGATATATGTACGTGTTCAGTTGCAAGGCAGCATGCTTTGCATAACAAGGTAAGTTAACTGGTACATTGTTACAGTTATTTATGCATTGACAATTATGGTTTATGAAAATATGATACAAGGAATTGCATGGTAAAAGAGATTGCCAGAAATATCGAAGAATGAAAAGGTTGAGCTTTCCCTTGGAAGCATTGGGAACCCATGGGGATTGAGTCATGGTGTTTGTTGAGATTCTTGTGCTTTCGATGCTTTGTGATTTGTTTTCTCTTTATTGGAAATTTTGTTTATGTCTGGTGCATGACAATGCCACTTTGGTTGTGGTGTCATATTTCTATTAGTTTTCCATGGTTTTCTCTTGTTTGCTTCTTGTTCTTTCCTTTTATGTTTTAAGGGTCTTAAGAATTAGTTGGGGAAAGAGACAGTTAATGGAGCTTGGGAAGAAATGAATGAAACCAAAAAGGTAATGTAAGACCTGGATGAAGCCCAATGCATGAGTAAAGGGCAGCTGAAGGCAAGAATATGACAACCACTTGGACTAGTTGGGTCCATAGGGATAGAATGATGGTGACAGGACAATCATGAAAAAGGTAACAGCTAAAGTAAATGGATTTGAGTGTCATATTCCTTGGCCATGTGGGGAATTGTTTTTTTCAATGTCGTGTGTGCATTGCACGGATAAATCCTAGAGTTCTCTTAACCTTGAACTTATGAGCACTGGTAATTACGTTGTGATCATGATTATGTTGATGTCTATATATGTATATATGTATGTATGTATTCCATTTCCTGATAGGGTCATCAGGGATCATGATGGTTTTATGCTAATGTTTATATGTATATATGTATGTACGTATTTCATCGTCTAACATGATCATCGAGGATCATGATTGTTTTATGCTAATGTGTGTGTGTGTGTGTGTGTGTGTGTATATATATATATATATATATATATGTTGTTGTTGTCTAACAAGGTCGTTAGGGATCATTCTTGTGGAGGAATGATTGCTTATGTAGGTGAATGGCATGAAGAGTTTCCTGGTCTTATGAGGAATCAAGTGGGAAGAGTAGCACTGACAAATATATGAGATTAGTATCATATGGATATTAATTGATATTATGTGTTTATACTATGCATATTTTTATGTTATGGATAAGTAGTGCTGAGGGATACATTAGCAGAATGAAAGTGTTGGGAAAAGCATGGATAGTGGAAAGACACTAGAAGTAAGGTTTTCGAGTAGAGAAAGTGTGGTCTCTAGATGTGTAGTACTACTGTTGTATATATGGTGTTACGTGCATGTTTCATATGCAGTGTTGTGTACATATGGTGTTGTGTGCATGTTTCATACACGGTGTTATGTACATGTTGTTTAGGTGATGTTGTGTACGTGTGGTGCTATGTACATGTTGTTCATGTGGTGTTTTGTGTGTGCGGTGTTCTATACATGTTGTACATGCGGTGATGTGTGCACGTGGTGTTGAGTAGACATTGTGCAAGTGGTGTTGTGTACACATTGTCCAAGTGGTTTTGTGTACATGTGATGTTGTGTACACACTCTACAGGTGGTGATGTGTACATGTGGTGTTGCATGCATGTTGTGTAGGTGGTACTATGTACATGTGGTATTGTGTACACGTTGTGCAGGTGGTGCGATGTACATGTGGTGTTATGTACACATTGTGCAGGTGGTATTGTGTACATGTCGTACATGTTATGTTGTGTATATGTGCTATTGTCTTTTGAGTATTTTGTAGTTGTTGTATCATGATGTGTGTATTCGTTGTGATGTCCTCTCTGTACGTATATATATATATATATATTGTGTTGTACACTAGGTGTAGGTGTATGTATTGTGTTGTGGTGTACACCAGGTGTAGGTGTATGTGTTGTGTTGTACATCAGGTGTAGGTGTATCGGCTATGTTGTACATCAAGTGTAGGCGTTGTGTGTTGTGTTGTACACTGGGTGTAGGTGTTGTGTTGTACACTAGATGTAGGTGTATGTATTGTGTGGTGTCATACGTTGTATGTGGATTTATGTGTTGTTATGTAAATTGTGTATGCATATGTGATTGAAGAGAAGAGAAGCATTGGGTGCTTGTCGGGTGTGACAAGCGATTCATTGTGTGTAAGGAAAAGGAACAAAGGAAGAAGCAAAGAACAAATTGAAATATAAGTATTATTATTTTACTTTTGTATTAATTATGCATGTGATCTATGATTATGATGTATGATGGTTGAGTTTTAAGCTAACCGGATGCGATATGTTTATACATGATGATTTGATCAAAGATGTAGTATGAATTCTAATAGGAAGTAAACAAAATTGTAGGTGTACCTTATTGATGGGCCATCAATGAGGTATGATTTGAATTTATTTCAATTCCTTTTTATTCTAATGGAAATTATGTGCTTCGTACAGGAAAGCAAGGAAATGCTCGATTTGTGTCATAGAAACTGACTGCAAGAATTAGCAGAAGTAGCAAAATGAATTGGAACAAGCAATAGTATGTTGATAAAGCACTTCAGGAGTAAGGACATTGTGGGACATTGGTACCCAATGGTGTCCATTGGTTTCCATGAGCATGATATTACCGATATGATAATTTTGAGGTAGGGTATGATAATTTTTGGACCTTCTGATGTGAGGAAACCTTGCAAAGGGATGGATCGACCAGGAAAGGGGATGTTGGGGAACTTGGATGATGAGTGACTGAAGGGGGTGACTGGATTTTTCGAGGGACTGTGTAGCATAGAAGGGAAGGTTGGGGAATGAATTGATTTTTGTCATTAGAATTGTTAAATGAAATCAGATGCACATTGGTAGCGTGCCCTGGAGCAATGAGCCGATAATTGTTCACTAAGGGAACAAGTTGCGCAAGGATATTAGTGCTAGATATTGGATGCAGACTTTGAATTTGGCCATGGATTCTAACCTTCTTGAGAAGGAAGTAAATCCTAGTATTACTTTGAGGGTGGAGATGTCAGCCTTTGGATTCCATTGTTGCTGATGTAGGCATTGCATCCTTTTATTTTTTGGTTAGAGAAAATCTGCATATGTATATATATGTGTATTTTATTGTGAATATTGTATCGAGCTGGATTTATAAAGCTCCATGGATAGTCTTTGTATTTCCTTGTTGAAGAAAATGTGCATAAGTATATGTGGTTTTTATTGTAAATATTGTAATGTGTTGTGTTATAAAGCTCAAGTAAACAGTGATTGTCATGTTTTTAGTAAGATGTCATTGTAAATATTGCAACGAGCTAGGTTATAAAGATTCATGGGTAGTATGTTGTTTTCAACGGTCTTTTTGGTCATAGGTGTCATAGAACACCAAGGATGATGTTCCCCTAAGGGGGATGGGTCTGTAACAACACCAGGTTAACATTTCATGTAATAAAGTTAATAAAGGAAAAATAATACCAAGGTCATGGGACACGTATTCCAAGTTGAATGTTGGGAAAAAAATCCTAGTGGGTGTTCATTTCTGTTTATTATGGCTAAGGGAAAATTGGAAAAGGAATTGGAAAAGGATTTGAAAAGGAAAAGAGGCATTAATTGGTATCTTATTTATGAAAATATAAGAAAATAGGAGAAAAGGGAGATGAAAGGTCACATGTTTTCATGAGAAGGAAATTGAAGGAAAATAGAGGAAAAATGAAGAAATTTGAGGCATCAATAGTAAAAAGGTTTATGAGAATTAGTTTAGGAACCTTTTTGTCATTTTGGCTTTGGAGTTATTTGGAGAGGGAAGAAGAGAATCAAGAGGAGAAATCAAGCAAGAAAGCAAAGGAAGGACAAGGAAATCAAAGGACAAGTAGGGAAAAGTTGGATTAATTGTTGCAGGTAACAGGTTGCATGTGTGATTTCCTAGTTGGTTAATGGATGCATGGTACATGAATCTATGTATTTGGTCCTCTTGATGTCATTGGCATGGGTTTTTCCAGGTGTGACAGTGGTTTCATCTTTTCCTTGCCATTTCTGGATATCCATAGTGTGATGGGATTCATTCTTGGTTTAGGTTTGGATTGCTAGAACGTTTTGGATCTAGGTGAGCTGGTCTCAATAAAATCCCAATGGTTGGGGATGGAGATAGTTTTTTCTAGGAAACCTTCAATAGGTGGGTGGAGATAGAAAAATTCCTTAAGGGATGGTGAAGGAATTGTGAGGCATCTAAGCTTGGTTTGGTTTTGTGATCTCAAGACCAGTTTAGGCGAGATCACAGTGGTGAAGGTGGTTTAACCTATAGATTCCCTTAGTTTTTTATGTCTTAATTTATCCCATGAGATCCCACATTCATGCTGGCACGGGGGTGATTGGTTGAAAGAAATATTTGTTTTAGCTCAATTTATGGTTGGGTGGTATGTGGACATCCCTGACTTGGCTGGCTTCTACATCATTTAATGAGAGTTATTTCCCTATGGAAATCTATGAAGCATTTTAACTATTTAATATGATGATTTGATGGTTGTTATGTCATGGTTACTATGATGATTATGGATATGTTATATACTCTAGCTATGGCTTTTTCAGGAATTCATATGTATTTAGCTGGTTGATGAATGCATGAGATAAAAAATGTTATTGCAGCTATTAAGAGATTCCATATACCTTATTGATGAATCTCAGATAGGTTTTAGGCCCTTATGTTCATATATGCATTCATGTCCCGTAGATTTCATCTTCACTATATGTTTGATGTAATGATTGTCGTGGTTAGGCCTAGTTAGGTCAATTCCTTGATCAAGTTTTGAAATGAATAATGTTTTCTTGATGTTATTTAACATTATGTAAAGTCTCATTAAGTTTTGGGCAGTAGTCTAGAGACAAGACCTGAAAAGGTGGCTTTGATTTCGGGTTCGTGGGCTCAAAATTGATAAATTGGGACTGCAGTCGCTACCTTGCATGCTTGTCCATATGACTAGAGGCCTACAATTGCATGGATGTATTATTATGTCTACGACTAGGATTCGAGGTCAGTTAAAAAGCAATCTAACTCGGGGTTTGGAAACCTGAAGGGGTGGTTTAGCTCTTGGGGACCCTATAGCTCTTAAGGAAGGTCAATAAATTTTCAGTTTGTCGATTCCACTTCCTTAATTGCATTTAGGAGGTTGAGTCATGTCATAGTAGCCCTTAGCTCATTTTTACCCTGGAAAACGTATTAATGTGGGTAAATGTGGGAGGGGGGGTTACAGATTAGTGTCAAAGTGGGTTTATCTTCTCTTTGGGTGATATTTTATACCAGATTTGTATCAAAGCATGGTTAAAACACTTGGACTGAATATGGTTATAGTTAGCTCGTTTAGCCCATCTGGCTAGATGCATGTTGTTATGTGTGCATTTTCATGGTTATGGTTATGCATGCATAGTAGGTTAGACATGCATCATGGTGGTCATTATGTATTTTGTGTCATCATGATGTTGTTGGTATGTTATGATGATGATATATTGGCTGAGATGGATCAAGAAATGTAGATCATTATAGATATGTTGCAGCACTGGACCTCAGGGTAAGAGAAAATCGTCATATAGATTTGTATGTTGGGCATGTAGGTATGATGGTTAATGATTGTATGTGCATTGTGGCTATATACATGCCTTCCATTCTATTGTAGTTACACTTACATGCATGATAGATGTTATTTAATAAGTGTGGTCATATGCGCATGTGCCAGATAGTCATGAATGGTAGTAACTTGTTGTTATATGCATTGCGATCATATGCATGATAATTATGGTCATTGTAGTTAAGATTCTGATGCTATTATGTACCATGCTACTTTGGACCGGTATGTGCATATGGTTATGGTTGTGATATTCAGTTACAAGTCAATATATTTTTGATATTGTGTCATACTAATATGAATTGACTTGTGCAGATGTGATAGCCTCCCCTAAGATACATTGAGGTATTGTGCCACATGTTTGGTTTATCTAACATGGTATGTTTACAGGTTGTCTAAATGTTTGATTAATTGCATGATATGAGTATGTGTCTATAAGATTACATGAAGGAATGATCTTGTTTTAAGACGATTGTACTAACACAATATGTGCTAACATAACTGATAGGCACTTGAGTGTAAGTGGGTGCTAGTTGCAGTGTTATGATTAATGATTGTGAGTTGATTATGGCATGACTTCAAATTAATAGACATGATGTGTTGATCTTTGGAACATGTGACCGACATGTGTGAACAGTTGCAGGGAAACATCCTCGATATTAACATAACAAGGTAATAGCTAATGTCTTTATATAACTAACAACTAGGTGATGTGATAGTACATAATAAAGCCTTAATTGTAGTAAGGTAAAAGTTAAAAGAAAAGAATTGGTTGAGAATTCCTTTGGATGTGTTTGGAAACCATAATTCCAAATGAATGAGTGATTTTCATACATCAAGTCTTCTTAACCTTGATTGTGTCTGACATTATATGTATATGTGCCATATTCGTGAACTTGTATTTGACAAGTATGGCAGTTGGTTTTTGTTATGGTTGGATTCATCAAGGAATTGGAGACCCTTGAGAGATGATATATGTATGTGTTCAGTTGCAAGGCAACATGCTCAGCACAACAAGGTAAGGTAACCAGTACATTGTTATGCTTATTTATGCATTGACACTTGTGGTTTATGGAAATATGATACACAGAATTGCATGGAAATAGAGATTGCCATGAAATCTTCAAGAATGCTCAGTTCAAACTTCCCCTTGGAAGCCTTGGGAACCCATGGCGATTGAGTCATGGTGTCTATTGAGAGTCTTGTGATTTCAGTGCTTTGTGATTTGTTTGCACTTGATTTGTAGTTTTGTTTAGTCTGGTGCATGGCCATCCCACTTTGGTTGTGGTGTCATATTGCTATGGGTTTTCCATGGTTTTCTCTTGTTTTCTTCTTTTTATTTCCTTTTATGTTTTAAGGGTATTTGGAATTGGTTGGGGAAAGGAGAAGTTAATGGAGCTTGGGAAGAGCTGAATGAAACCCAACAGGTAATGTAAGAATCGGATGAAGCCCAGTGCATGAGTAAAGGGTAGCTAAAGGCAAGAATATGACAACCAGTTGGAGTGGTTGGGTCCATTGGGATAGATGGATGGTGAAAGGATAATCATGAGAAAGGTATCAGGAAAGGTAATGTAAATGGATTTGAGGCATGAGATGCCTTGACCATGTTGGGAGTTGTTGTTCTCAATATAGTATATGCATTGAATGGATAAATGGAATTCTATTAATATTGACCTTATGAGCACTGGTAATTATGTTGTGATCATGATTATGCTAATGTCTATATATGTATGCATGTATGTATGTATGCCATTTGTCTAACAAGGTCATCAGGGATCATGATTTTTTTATGCTAATGTTTATATGTATATCTATATGTATTTATGTATTTGTCTGATAGGGTCATCGAGGATCATTCTTGTGTAGGTATGATTGCTTATGTTGGTGAATGGCATGAAGAGGTTCCTGGCCTTATGAGGAGTTGAGCTGGAAGAGTAGAGTTGACAGATCTATGAGGTCAGTATCATGTGGATATGAATTGATATTATGTTTTTATACTATGCCTATGTTTCTGTTATGGACAATTAATGTTGAGGGATACATCAACAGAATGAAAGTAATGTGATCTACGACATGCTGGGATAAGCATGGTGATGAGCCCCAGAAATGGGTAATTATATGGGCTGATTTTGCTTCTTAATTAGACTTAATCCACCATTCTCATTAGTTTATTGTATGTTTTTGAATATATTTATGCTAATAGAGTGAATTGGGTTAGTCATTTGGCCATGTAGTCTAATGTGTGCTTTATGTATATTTTTGGTCAATTTTGAGACAAAATCAAAGGTTTAATGAGCATTTGGTAGCCAAATTCGAGGAAAAACAAGGGAGAGGATTTGTAGGAGGGTGTCCCCTTCATTTATGAACCCCTACCTCGAATTCTCCATTACATGCTCGAAGCATAAGCGGCCACATGAGTGCATCCAACGGGAGCTGAGCAAGTAAAGAAGGAATGTTGTTTATCTGCAGTTTTGGGAAGCTGAACTCCTTGATTTTAGGAGAGCTGTTGGAGGCTCGAGTTGTATAAATAGCAGGGCTTAGGTGCTCAGTTTTTTTAGTTGGATTTTAGCTAGTTATTAGTTGATTTTCTCACTTTTGTGCAGCATTCTGCTCAACTCATTTTCGAGTTCCTTTTGAGAACATGTTATGTAATGTAACTGATATTTTTTATAATGAAGGTGAAACAGTTTTTGAGCCAGCACTGATCTCTTTCAGAGGGCTGAAGCTCTTGGGTTAGGGCCCAACCCAAGCTTCCCAGCACCTCCTACTGTGTACTTATATATTTTTTCTTCAGTTCATAAGTTAATTTCTGTTGCATAGATTCATTTTACTTTGTTAGATTAGGTTGCTTTTGATGGTTAGCATAGTTGTTTTTGTTTTAGTTACTCCTGTAGGTTACTGCAGTGACAACATAAGATTCAAAAAGGCTAATAGCAGGCCCTGATCTCCTTTCTCCCTTCCTGGGATTATGATTTGAGGTCAAGGCACTTCTGCTGCCACCAAAAACACAGTTTTTGCTCTTCCATGCAACTGCAATTGTGATACTTTGATTTGGAAAGATTGATAGATTAATTTAGATTTAGTTTCTTGGATAATTTCCTGTTATTTTACCATAGATCTCTCTGCATGCTTTTCTGTTCAAAGGTTATTGTTCAACATTTTTTGTTTGTAGGTCAGGAATTAGGTCAAGCTAGAGAAATCTCTATTTTCATGGCATAGTTAGTTCTTTCTTTGATCAGTTTTTGTAAGTAGATGTGCAGATCTCTTACAGGACACCTCAGCTCACCATACATCCATAAATAGCCAGCACCATCTCACTTCTCATATATTTCCCAAGTCATTCGCAACATTTCACCAATCTGCCCTAATTTCTGCATTTTCTCCATAAGCTACCCTCCTGCCATTTGAAAAAATCCAACCATCTTGTTCTTTCTTACTCTTCCTTGACAAGCTCTAGACACCTCAACACCTTCATCTAGGCTTTAGTTACTCTTTCCCATCATTTTTCCACCTTCAAAACTCCAAAAATAGCTCTCGGCCTCTTCGTGTAGATCCCCTGCAGCCTCCTGTAGAATTTCCTGTGAGTGATTTTTCGAAGTCCAATCGCAATGGAAGTCTTCAGGAGGGTACTAGGGGCTTCTTAGGACCTCTCCACACCTTACTAACCCTCTGCAACAACCTACTCCATCTTCCTTTGCCACCAAACCTCTGCACAGTCACAATCGGATAAATCACAAGCATAATAATTTCACATAAAAACACTCAAAAGTACAAAAAGATGTTTTCTTCTCATTTCTTTTCAGAAGCAGCTTGAATAAATGCAATTTATCTTTTCAGTAGTCAATGGAATTCATTTCATCAGTTTTCATCTCTTTTCTTGCGAAAGTAGGGTTAATAGGTAAATTAGGGTTTGCTAGAGTTTGCATTTCATTTCAACTTTCCTTCTCTTTCTGCATCTAGAATAGCCCTTGTAGAGTTAGCTTTCTTCCATCACATTTAAAAGCTTCTTCTGAGAACTCATAGAAGTTGGCTTGAGCTCCTAGCGATCTTGCGCCAACTGACCAAGTGACAGCTTGCAGTAAGAGCTAGTACTTGTGCATACAACATCGTCGCTTCCAAGTTTGTTACAAACTACCGGGTTGATAAAAGTAAAGTAGGGAGCCCTAGGAGTTGCAGCATTATTGCTTCAATATTGGAGCTCACCATATTTTTGGTGCCGTTGTCGGGAAAGCGTCAGAGTATTTTGTGATTCCTGCTTTTCTTCTATTTTCTACTGCAAATTTCTCCTAAGTAGTTTATTTCAGCAAAAGTAGAGTAGTTGTTCTATCAATTTCTACATTTCCTTGCTTTCATTTCAATTCTGCAATTTCCATTTCAGCAAAAGTAGATTAGTTCTTTCAATTTTGCAATTTTCATTTCAGCAAAAGTAGATTAACCCTTTCAATTCTGTAATTTCCATTTCAGAAAAAGTAGATTAGTCATTTCTTTGCTTTCATTTCAATTTTGCAATTTCTATTCCAGCACAAGTAGATTAGTCATTTCCTTGCTTTCATTTCAATTCTGCCATCAGCAAGTTTGTTTCAGTAGTTGCAATTTGTTTGTTCAATAAATTTCAGTTTTTCAAGTACAAGCAGAAAAAAACAAAAACCAACCAAAAATATTTCCTTTCATGCCTCGTAGGAGTAGAGATAATCCAGAAAAATGTTTGCCCAACACCCCCACTCCTTCACACAACCAACCTTCTCTCTTCTTCGGTGGCTGCATTCAAGAAACACCCTTAGATAATAGCCATACATATTTGAAGAACCTATAGGGAAATAAGAAGAAGAAAACATTCCTCTGGAGCCAATGGCTAAAGACAGAACTGTTGGGAGCAGTACCTTTTCTTCCAACTCATCCCTTAGAGGTGAATTTGAAAATCTGCTGCAAGATTTCAAGAGCGAGATGAGGCTGACTCTTGCCATGCATATTAAAAGAAAACAAGAGGAAGCAGAGAGGGATTTGGCCATTTTTTGCCCTAGATGCACCAGGAGGCAGCCTAGGAATGAATGCCCATTGAAATCTATAGAGGTTTGTTCAATCTGTGAAGAAAATCATTCCACAGACAAGTGCCCATCCTTTCTCGAACTTAAAGCTGTATACCAAGGAGCTGAAGTAGTCACTGAACAGATCTATTAGATAAACCAAAAGAGGCCGCATGGACCTAGACCATACCAGCAGGGGATGCAAGGGACATCTCAGGCATACTACAACCCCAACCAAGTCACATCCATATCTTCTTGGGGCCCCCTGCTCATCCTTCCTGGTCCACGCCTCCTCCTTGGTCCTTCACATCTCCATATCATGTCCAGCCAGCCGCTCATTCATTTCAGCCATATGCTCAGCCACAGCCTCAGTGGAATGCACCTCATCAGGGGTGGAGTCCCCAGTACAACTCTCCTCCCTCTCTTTTGCCTCCACCACTTTCTCAACCGCAACCATTGCCTCCTGCTCCACCAAGGCAACCCCAAATGTCTGCTCAATCGAACTCGAACCCAAATAACAGAAAGGCTCAACAAGTATATAGTGGGGAACCACCATTTCCAAACCCATACGTTGGAGTAGCTCAACCCAATTACAATGTTGAGGTAAAACACTTCCAAATAACTCCTCTTGAGCTCAATGATATTCACCATGGCTGAGGAAGAGTATTGCAAAAAAGATATTATATTGATATCATTGAAGGACCACATCCAACAGAAGAAGATACAAAAGAGAAGGTCAAAGAACCATTGGCTGCACTTGATGAAGAGAGGACATCAAAATTAGAGATCGAGAGAGCTCTCTCATGGTTACCATCAAATCCTCCATGTATTCAAGAGAAAAATCAGCAAAAGGAGGAAGATATGAAGGTCATGGTAGAAGAATACATGAAGAATGATCCAGATCAACAGAAAGGCCAAGGACATCATAGCTATATTGAGATATGGTTCTAGACGGTCACTAAGTTGCAGTAGTACTCTCTTCCTCAACTATGCTTGATCCCTTCAAAGTCAAATCATTTGGTCTCTGAAATCGGGATACCTGTCAAAGCATGCATTTCAAGACTCCACATCATTTTTTCTATCATCTCGGTGTGCACATGGCTCCATTGGAAGTATTATTATACTTGAAAATGATTTTGTTTTTCAAGTAGGGTAGGGTAGAGAAAAAAAAAAGGAAAAAAAATGAAAAATAAGAGAAAAAATAAAAATCTAAGGTGAAAACCTCCTTGGAGGCACCTCAGATTGGCTCATTGATTGAAAACCTCCATGAGGCAGTCGATGGGTTGGAAAGAAGAGAAAAGAAAAAGAGAATAAGATATCTAGGTGAAAACCTCCCTTGGAGGCGCCCAGGGCAGGCAATTAGTGTGAAAACCTTCTTGAGGTGCTCTAGTTGTTTTAAAAAAAAAGAGAAAAAGAAAAAGAAAAATGAATTTCCAGTTGTATTGCAGGTCTGCAGTAGAACTTCAGGAAGCAGCAGAAGGTGCCAAGAAAGATCTGAAACCAATAAAAACACCTATCCTACCTTCCCTCACCCTTCTCCATCATTTTTGACATTCTTTCCCCCTCACTATGCTTCTTTTCTAAAAACTGTGTTTTCTACAGGAGACTCCTGTAGAAATTACAGAGAGTTAGAAATGGATTTTAAAAGAAGTTTGGGGAACATGGAAGCTTCATAAAGAGTTTATAAATCCCTTTGCAATCTTCAAACCTCTCTTCCATCATTTCCAAGTCTGCATTACAGCCCAAGCTCATTTTTTCTTACTGTCCAGAAAACTGTAGAATGCTCTGATACAAAAATACATAGAGCAGAAATTTGTTTTTTCCCTAACTTGAAAACCGTGCATCCATTTAAAAACTGTTTCATGGGGAGTTGCATAGGGATGATGGCAACATGCCCAAGCAATTTCAGCCACTTCTAGTGCACGGTTTCTAAGAAATCAGCCTCCATCACCTTCAGATATTTTTGCATTTTCTCCATACCTGTGCATCCATTTAAAAACTTGTTTCATGGGGAGATGCATATGGGTGATGGTAACATGCCCAAGAAATTTCAACCAATTCTAGTGCATGGTTTCCAAGAAATCGACCTCCATCACCTTCAGCCATTTTCAGTGTTTCTCGAAATTCGTACATCCATTGAACAAAATTTTTCTATGGGAGATGAATAATGATGATGGAAACATGATCAAAAAATTTCAAGTCAATCCAGTCTACTGTTTGGGAGAAATGAACAAAACAAGTCACTGTCCCATTAAAATCTAGCAACAGCAGCATGAGGGTGCAAATCTAAAGGTTGAAGCAGACTCCTGAAGATCAAATCTAGCCAAGAAGGAACCTGCACAAAGCAAACAAGCCACACATCAGGAGCAGAAAGCATACAGCAGATACAAGCATGAAGCAACTGAAATACGAGCATGCAGCAGCAAAAGGAACCAAAAGGATGCCTCACAGCCAATACATTCGACTCACAGGTAAGTGACTAAACTTGTTCCTCTGTTGCATGGGTATAGTTTAAAAACTGCATGGACAAATGAGATGGTTGCGATTAAACTGGATCGGTGGCCAGCTAACTGGCTACCCTCGTCTAGTTCAACAGTGCTCAGTCGGAGTTCACACTGCACGTAGTGGTGGCTGTTTAAACTCCAACGCAAATGATGGGAGGTGATTGCGGACAGAAAGCATAAGGTTTCATGATGACACTGCAGTAGGGACCAACAGTCCAAATAATTCCAAAGCACATTTTTGCCAGCTCACCATCAGTGGAAATATCTCAAAGAAAACATAAGTATGCCTCCTCGAAACTCCTTCACCACCTTTTCTTCCATTTCATCCTTGTCCACTTAGCTGCAGTAAGCTCTATACCACCACCATAACCTCGAAATCATCATCCCCTATCGTTTTCAACCACTTTTCTGCTATCGGCATTCTACAGGAGCAGTAACAGGTTCTACAGGAGGGCTAGTAAGTTGTTTTGGAGGGGAAAAACACGGTTTTTAGCACAATTCTTGGGCTACAAAGGTGGGTTCTTGGCGTACCTCCATTGAATATTAAAATATGCTAACAATGGTTTAGCTTTTGAGGAGAAAATACAACTGCTGGTGGAGGAAATTCAGAAAAAAATTGCTGCTTATGGTTGAAAAAATATAGTCTCTATCTCTCTGTTAAAAAAAAAAAAAAAAATTCTCTCCATTTCCATAGTTGGTTTTCCAAGGAAGCATAAATAAAATGACAGGAGGTTTTATGAGAAGGTGAAGAAACTGGTGATTTAGAAGAACAAGAAGGGAAGAAGGAAGAAACCAAGATAGAGGAGGAGAAAACTGAAGAAACAGAGCAGGGACAGACAGAAACAGAGAAAGAGACAGAAGGAGGAAAAAAAGGTAGAAGAGCAGACCAAGGGGTGGAAGACATTGGGCACATGGAAAACAAGTTGAGAGAAATGGCCAAGGAATTGAGCATGGTAAGACATAGAGAAGCCATCAGAAGATCTCACTTGGAAGCAGAGAATGAAATATTAAGGAGACAACTACAGGAAAGAGAAGCCCAATTAGCCTGCATGGCTAGCTGGGCTATGGAGGCACTACAACGCAGGCAGCCAACCAAATCATATGCAGTTTACCTCAAAGACCAGTGGCTACAGTTTCAAATCAAGACCCTAGCACAGAGGGGCAGCATGCCTTTCCAGGATTATAGGCAGTTCATGGATTTATGCGAGCACAGTTCAGTAGAGGACAAGGCAAAGTTGGCAGAATTTTATTTACATAACATGGCCCTTACTGATATGAACTTATGGGACCCCAATGCTAGGTTGGGAGACCTACAGCTGATCGCCATGGCATCATGGATGAGTCATGAAGAGAAAAGAGCAGTAGAAATCAGGAAGTTGACTGAAAAGGAACAAGATGAACCCCTGATAATCATAGCAGAACCAGAAGACCCTATGGCTCTAATTAGCACTCATCAGCAACTTGCAGCTGATCCTCAAAGTGCCCCTAAGTACATCAATGATCAGGACGCACATTTTGAGGACATGGAAAGATTGCTTGGAGATGACTGCATTCATGCCTGCATGAGGAGGTGGAACACACTGCCACATAGCTTGCAGATCAGGGAGTATTACTCCCCAACCAGGATGAAAGAAGCATTGAGGAGAGTGCCCTGTATAAGCACTCTATGCAAAGTCTGAAGGTCCATTAGATTGGTTTGAAGCTAAGTCCTCCACTGTTGCTAGGACTACTAGGAGTAAAAGAGGAGGAAGAACAGAAATAGTGGGAAGAAGTGGATAGGAAGGCAGGCTTCCATGATAAAGAGGAAGATATCACATCAGAGGTATGGGATGTCAAGGAATCTATCAGAGCCATCAAGGATGAAGAATTAGATTAGTTGCTCAGAGGATGAACAACCCATTCAGTAGGGGGTGATAATGAGCCCCAGAAATGGGTAATTATATGGGCTCATTTTGCCTCTTAATTCGACTTAATCCACCATTATCATTAGTTTATTGCATTTTTTTGAATATATTTATGCTAATAGAGTGAATTGGGTTAGTCATTTGGCCATGTAGTCTAATGTGTGCTTTATGTAGATTTTTGGTCAATTTTGAGACAAAATCAAAGGTTTAATGAGCATTTGGCAGCCAAATTCGAGGAAAAACAAGGGAGAGGATTTGTAGGAGGGTGTCCCCTTCATTTATGAACCCCTACCTTGAATTCTCCATCAGAAACTTGGAGAATAAGTAGCCACATGAGTGCATCCAAGGGGAGCTGAGCAAGTAAAGAAGGACTGTTGTTTATCTGCAGTTTTGTGAAGCTGAGCTCCTTGATTTTAGGAGAGTTGTTGGAGGCTCGATTTGTATAAATAACAAGGCTTAGGTGCTCAATTTTTTTAGTTGGATTCTAGCCATTTATTAGTTGATTTTCGCACTTTTGTGAAGCATTGTGCTCAGCTCATTTTCGAGTTCCTTTTGAGAACAGGTTATGTAATGTAACTGCTAGTTTTGATAATGAAGGTGAAACAGTTTTTGAGCCAACACCGATCTCTTTTATAGGGCTGATGCTCTTGGGTTAGGACCCAACCCAAGCTGCCCAACACCTCCTACTATGTATTTATATGTTTTTGCTTCAGTTCATAAGTTAATTTCTATTGCATAGATTCATTTTACTTTGTTAGATTAGGTTGCTTTTGATGGTTAGCATAGTTTTTTTTGTTTTGGTTACTCAAGTATGTTACTGCAATGACAACATAAGATTCAAAAAGGCCAACAGCAAGCCCTAATCTCCTTTCTCCCTTCCTGGGACTATGATTTCAGGTCAAGGCACTTCTGCTGCCACCAAAAACATAGTTTTTGCTTTTCTATGCAACTGCTAGTGTGATACTTTGATTTGAAAAGATTGATAGATTAATTCAGATTCAGTTGCTTAGATAATTTCCTGTTCTTTTACCATAGATCTCTCTGCATGCTTTTCTTTTCAAAGGTTACTGTTCAAAATTTTCTGTTTGTAGGTCAGAAATTAGGTCAAGCTAGAGAAATCTTTGTTTTCATGGCATAGTTAGTTCTTTCTTTGATCAGTTTCTGTAAGTAGATGTGCAGATCTCTTGCAGGACTCCTTAGCTCACCATACATCCATAAAATAGTTAGCACCAACTCACTTCTCATAGATTTTCCAAGTCATTCGCAACATTTCGCCAGTCTGCCCTAATTTCTGCGTTTTCTCCATAAGTTTCCCTTTTGCCATTTGAACAAATCCAACCATCCTGTTCTTTCTTGCTCTTCCTTGACAAGCTCCAGACACCTCAACACCTTCATCTAGCTTTCAATTACTCTTTCCCATCATTTTTCCACCTTCAAAACTCCAAACATAGCTCTCGGCCTCCTGTAGATCCTCTTGTAGATCCCTTGCAGCGTCCTATAGAATTTCTTGTGAGTGAGTTTTCGAAGTCTGATCACAATGGAAGTCTTCAAGAGGGTACTAGGGGCTTCTTAGGACCTCTCAACACCTTCCTAACCCTCTACAATAGGCCACTCCATCTTCCTTTGCCACCAAACCTCTGCACAGTCACAACCAGATAAATCACAAGCATAATAATTTCACATAAAAACACTCAAAAGTACAAAAAGATGTTTTCTTCTCATTTATTTTCAGAAGTAGCTTGAATAAATGCAATTTACCTTTTCAGTAGTCAATGGCATTCATTTCATTAGTTTTCATCTCTTTTCTTGCCAAAGTAGGGTTAATATGTAAATTAGGGTTTGCTAGGGTTTGTGTTTCATTTAAGCTTTCCTTCTCTTTCTGCAAGTAGAAAATCCCTTGTAGAGTTAGCTTTCTTCCATCACAGTTAAAAGCTTGTTCTGAGAACTCATAGAAGTTGGCTTGAGATCCTAGTGATCTTGCGCCAGCTGACCAAGTGACAACCTGTAGTAAGAGCTAGTACTTGTGCATACAGCACCGTCGCTTCCAAGTTTGTTACGAACTACCGGGTTGATAAAGTAAAGTAGGGAGCCCCAGG
Organism: Pinus tabuliformis; assembly: GCA_031772625.1. Classification (NCBI taxonomy): domain Eukaryota; kingdom Viridiplantae; phylum Streptophyta; class Pinopsida; order Pinales; family Pinaceae; genus Pinus; species Pinus tabuliformis. Next base: position 103,395,877 of record CM062811.1, read on the forward strand.
AGTTGCAACATTATTGCTGCAATACTGGAGCTCACCACATGGATAGTGCAAAGACACTAGAATTAAGGTTTCCTAGTAGAGACAATGTGGTCTTTGGATGTGCAGTACTATTGTTGTATATATGGTGTTATATGCATGTTGCATATGCGATGTTGTGTAAATATGGTGTTGTGTGCATGTTGCATATGCGGTGTTGTGTACATATGGTGTTATGTGAATGTTTCATATGCAATGCTATGTACATATGGTGTTGTGTGCATGTTGCATACGTGGTGTTATGTACACGTGGTGCAGTGTACATGTTGTACATATAGTGTTTTCTATATATGGTTTTGTGTACAAATTTTGCAGGCGGTGTTGTGTACATGTGGTGTTATGTACATGTTGTAGATGTGGCGTTGCGTGCATGCAGTGTTATGTACATGTTGCAGATGTGATGTTGTGTGCACATAGTTTTGTGTACACATTGTACATATGGTGTTGTGTACATGTCGTGTTGTGTGCACCCTGTCTAGGTGGTTTTGTGTACATGTGGTGTTGTGTACACATTGTGAATGTGGTGATGTGTACACATTTTTCAAGTGGTATTGTGTACATGTCGTACATGTTGTGTTGTGTATATGTGCTATTGTGTTACGGGTATTGTATAGTCGTTGTATTGTGACATGTGTATTCATTGTGTTGTACTCTCTGTAAGTATATGTATTATGTTGTACACTGGGTGTAGGAGTGTGTATTGTGTTGTGGTGTACACCGAGTGTAGGTGTATTTTTTGTGTTGTACACTGGGTGTAGGTGTATGTATTATGTTGTACACCGAGTGTAGGTGTTATGTGTAGTGTTGTACATCTACTGTAGGTGTTGTGTTGTACACGAGATGTAGATGTATGTATTGTGTGGTGTCTTATTTCGTGTGTGGATTTATGTGTTGTGATGTACATTATGTATGTGTATGTGATTGAAGAGAAGAGAAGCACTAGGTGCTTGTCGGGTATGGCAACCGATTCGGTGTGTATATGGACAAAGAACAAAGGTAGAAGCAAAGAATTGATTGAAAGATAAGTATTAGTATTTTATTTCCATATTAATTATTCATGTGATCTATGATTTTGATGTATGATGGTTGAGTTTTGAGCTAACCAGATGTGATATGTTTATAAATGATGATTTTATCAAAAATCTAGTTTGACTTGTTGTGACAGGAAGTAAATAAATTTATAGGTGTAACTTATTGATGGGCCATCAATGATGTATGGTTTGAATTATGTGCTTGGTACAAGAAAGTAGGGAAATTCCTAGTTTGGGTGGTTGAAACTAACTGCAAGAATTAGCAGCATCAAAAAAAGCAATTGGAATAGGCAGCAATATGTTGGTAAGCACTTCAGGAGTAGGGCCATTGTGGGACACTAGTACCCAATGGTTTCCATTGATTTCCATGAGCATGTTATGACTGGTATGATGGTTTTGAGGTAGGGATATGCCTTGGTTTTAACCTTCCAATATGAGGAAGCCTTACCAAGGGATGGATCGTTCGGGATAGGGGATGCCAGGGAACTTGAAAGGTGAGTGACTGGATTTCCAGAGGGATTATGTAGCATATAAGGGAAGGTTAGGGAATGAATTGGTTTTTTTCATTAGCATTTCTAGATGGAATCAGATGCACATTGGGAGTGTGCCCTGAAACAATAAGTTGGTAATTGTTCATTAAGGGAACAAGTAGTGCAAGGATCATAGCACTGGATATTGGGTGTGGACTTTGACTTTGGTAGTGGATTTTGGACTTCCTGGGAAGGAGGTGAATCTTGGTATTACTTTGAGGGTGGAGGTGTGAGCCTCTGGATTCCATTGTTATTGATGCAGTCAATGTATCCTTTTATTTGTTGGTTAGAGAAAATGTGCATATGTGTGTGTGTGTGTGTGTTTTATTTTGAATATTGTATCAAGTTGGATTTAAAAAGCTCCATGGACAGTATATTTATTTGCTAATTGAAGAAAATGTGCATTAGTATATGTGGTTGTTATCTTAAATACTGTAATAAGTTTTGTTACAAAACTCCAATAAACGGTATGATTGTCATGTTTTCAGTAGGATGTCATTGTAGATACTACAACGAGTTGGGTTATAAATCTCCATGGGAATTATGTTTTGGATTTCAGTGGTCTTCTTTATCATATGTGTCATAAAACATCAAGGATAGTGTTCCCCTAAGGGGGAGGGGTATGTAACAACCCCGGGTTAAAATTTCATGTAATAAAGTTAATAAAGGAAAATAAGATCAAGGTCATGGGAAACATATTCCAAGCTGAATGTTGGGAAAAACATCCTAATTTTTGTTCATTTTTGTTGATTATGGCTAATGGGAAATGGGCAAAGGAATTGAAAAGGAAAAGAAGCATTAATTGGAATTTTATTTATAAAAATAAAAGAAAATAGGAGAAAATGGAGATGAAAGGTCACAAGTTTGCATGAGGAGTAAAGTGAATTAAAATAGAGGAAAAATGAAAAAATTAGAGGCATCATTAATAAAAAAGCTTATGAGTATCAGTTTGGGGGCCTTTTTGTCAGTTTAGGTTTAAAGTTAGTTAGATATGGGAGAAGAGCACCAAGAGGAGAAAGAAAGCAAGAAAGCAAAGGAAGTACAAGGAAAGCAAGGACAAACAAGGGAAGGACAAGGAAAGAAAAGGACAAGCAGGGAAAAATTGGAGCAAGTAGCTTCTGTAGGAATACTCGAAGGTAACAAGTTGCATGTGTGATTTCCTAGTTGGTTTATGGACGCATGGTACATGCATGTATGTATTTGGTCCTCTTGTTGTCATTGGCATAGGTTTTGCTAGGTGTGATAGTGGTTTTAGCCTTGCCTTTCCATTTATGGATAACCATTGTGTGATGGGATTCATTCTTGGTTAAGCTTTGGATTACCAAAAGGTTTTGGATCCGAGTGAGGTGATCACAGTAAAATCCCAAGGGTTGGTAGTGGAGATGGTTTTCTACAAGAATGCCTCAATAGGTGGGTGGAGACAGGAAAATTCCTCAAGAGATGGTGTAGGAATTATGAGGCATCCAAGCTTGGTTTGGTTTTGTGATCTCAAGATCGGTTTAGGTGAGATCACAGTATCGTGATAGTAGAGGTAGTTTAACCTCTGGATTCCCTTGGTTATTTTTGTCTTGGTTTATCCCATGAGATCATGCATTCATGTTTGGAATATGGAATGGGGGTGATTGTCTCAAAGAAAGATTTGGTTCAGCTCAATCTATGGTTGGGTGGTATGTGTAAGTCCCTGAATTGTTTGTCTTTTGCATCATTTAATGAGATATATTTCTCTATGGAAATCAATGGAGCTTTTGTACTAGTTAATATGATGATTTGATGCTTATTATATCATGGTAACTATCATGATTATTTGCTTGTTATGAGAATGGATCTATTATATACTTTAGCTATGACTTGTTCATGAATTGATATGTTTTTGGTTGGTTGATGAATGCATGAGCTAAAATATGTTATTACAACTATTAAGAGATGGAATTATACCTTTATAGTGAATCTCAGATAATTTTCAGGTCCCTATGTTCAGATATGTGTTCATGACCTGTATATTTCATGTTCATTATATGTTTGACAAAATTACTGTCATGGTTAGGTCAATTCCTTGATCAAGTTTTGTATGAATGGTTTTGTCTTGATGTTATTTATCATCATGAAAAACCTCATTAATTTTGGGAAGTAGTCTGGAGAGAAGACCTGAAAAGGTGACTCTAATTCTGAGGCTTCAATCTTTGAATTGAGCAATTGGAACTACATTCTTTACCTTGCAGGCTTATGCATGTGATTGGAGACCTACAATTGCATGGATGCAGTGCTATGCATACAGTTGAGAGTCTGGGTCAGTGAAAAGTAAATATAACTTAGGGTTTGGGCACCTAGAGGGATCGTTTAGTTCTTTGGGGTCCTGTAGCTCTTGAGGAAGGTTGATAAAGTTTCAGTTTGTCTATTCCACTTCCCTTATTGTACTTAGGAGGTTGAGTCTTTTCATAGTATCCCTCAGCTCATGTTTACCCTAGTAGGCCATTTAATGTGGCTAAATGTGGTAGTGGGGTTACTTCTTGGCCCTATATTCAGTGATATTGTTTAATTGAACATGGGAATGATTAATGGATGTAATAATTATATCAAGGGATGTGGCTAATGAGAGTTGTCATGGTTCCCTTGTGTGCCTAATCTCTTCAACTAATATTATTAATTCATTTAAATCACCAGTAATCTATTTTTATGGATTGGCATTTGCCTCTAGATTTATGTTTTACTATGGCTCTACTGTTTTTAATTACGTTTAGGGTTTTTAGTCATGGTAATTGTGCTTCAATTAATCTATATTAAATTAATTAATTAATTAACAAAAAGAAATATTTAAAATTTAAAATTTTTATTAATTTAAAAATAACAAAATAAATGAAAAAGAAAAGGAAATTAGACGACCAAAATTACCTGTAGGTTTGAACTTAGGTTAATCATGTGCTCATTCCTATCCTCATTACATATTGGTCATCATATTTTTTTAGCTCTAAGGGGAACAATGCAACCACATGACCCTTTTGTAATTCACAGAGGAACATGCATGTGCTTTTTTAAAGGCACATATGTATTGAAAAAACACAAACACATTTTAAAAAACTAACATGTGCACATTGATTTTTCACGTCATTATCCAAAGAGGAGGTTCATCAAGCATCAAACCTAGGAAAACAAGAACAAATGCACATTTTTTATTACCACATGTGCATTCCAAGAAATTATCACTCATGTGCTCATGTTGCACCAAAAATGAGTAGCAGCTTTATGCACCCACCCTAGTGTCTTCACACAGTGTTGAGCAATGGTTGGTTGTAGCATGTGGAGGTATCATGGGTGTTCGAGAATATTTTCATAGCATGTATCAACCAACGTTGTATGTTCTAGTGTATTGGAACAATTTCAAACAATGATTGGTTTTAGAGTGTAGAGGTATTGTGAGTGTTATTGTTTGGGTTTTCACTTTTATTTGTAGTTTTAGTTTGTCTTGGTCCTAGTATCTAATAATTAGCCAATTTCAATGTCTCATTATTGAGATAGATCAAAAAGGGTTGTTAGTGGTCATAGATCTCATGAGAGTTCATGTGTAAGAGCTCAAAATTAGTCCTCTTCTTGGCTCTTTTTCATGCAAATTATGCCTAAAATTTAGCAATAATTACATAAAGCTAAGAAAGAAATTATTATGGATCGTGATTGTCACTCTGATTTTGAATTTATTACAACAATTTCCATTTCAGTGTTGAATACATGCCATTCAAGGGGTCATTAGAATCAATACATGCATACAATAGATCTCTACTGGTAGGTAAAGGCACTCTTAGGAAGAGTTCTTCATGATAGAAATGACATTAAAGATGAGATATTCTTGATGATGGATGAGCTTCAGTTGGACTTCAAAGATATGGGTAAAAGTTTGGCTAGGATTGAGATAATCATCATCCATGGCAAGGGACCAACTCCTACAAATAGTCCAGGTGTTTCAGTCCCTATTGCGATGGATGTTTCCACCTCCTCGTAATTTCTGCATGATGGTGTCTATTTTCATCTTTGTTGCTTCAATTTTTTTAAGCCTATTATGGTTGTTTATCATTGCATATTTTTCATTGTAGGGTTTTTGGCTGATAATCCATGATTTTTTAATACTTCTAAATAATTTTGGTGCTTATGACCTCTATATATTTTTTAGATAAAAAAATATCTTGTTCTTCCAATGGTCTCTTTCCTCGATAGCAAACCAAAGGCACATAGGGAGCTATAAAATATGTAACTTATTTTTAATAGAGTTTTAATTTACTCTCTCTCTATATGAAGTTGCTCCATTAATAATTAATATTTTCCTTTTTCTTTCACTAGTTCTCATAACCAATTATTCTAGTAAAATTCTCTCTCTCTCTCTCAAGTTGCTCCATTAATAATTAATATTTTCCTTTTTCTTCCACTAGTTCTCATAACCAATTATTCTTGCAATTCTATAAATGAAAATTATATAATAAATTACTCCAATTTTACAAAATTTAACCCCCAAAATTTATCACACAAAAGAAATTTATCCTGCACTGAAATCATGCTCTTCCACCTCTATGTCCAAAATTACTAGGGGTTTGTTTAGGTTGAGCTCGACTATCAGGTGGATAATTGAGTTAATTGATGACAACAATGAGAATGAACTTATGGCAGGCTGTAATACTTCTAAATAATTTTGGTGCTTATGACCTCTATATATTTTTTAGATAAAAAATATCGTGTTCTTCCAATGGTCTCTTTCCTCGGTGGCAAACCAAAGGCACATAGGTAGCTATAAAATATGTAAATACTTCTTTTTTTTTTAATAGAGTTTTAATTCTCTCTCTCTCTCTCTCTCTCTCTCTCTCTCTCTCTGAAGTTGCTCTATTAATAATTAATATTTTCCCATAACCAATTATTCTTGCAATAAGTAAAAATTATATAATAAATTACTCCAATTTTACAAAATTTAACCCCCAAAATCTCTCTCTCTCTCTCTCTCTCTCTCTGAAGTTGCTCTATTAATAATTAATATTTTCCCATAACCAATTATTCTTGCAATTTTATAAGTAAAAATTATATAATAAAATTACTCCAATTTTACAAAATTTATCACACAAACTCTCTCTCTCTCTCTCTCTCTCTCTCTCTCTCTCTCTCTCTCTATGAAGTTGCTCTATTAATAATTAATATTTTCCCATAACCAATTATTCTTGCAATTTTATAAGTAAAAATTATATAATAAATTACTCCTTTTATAAGTAAAAATTATATAATAAATTACTCCAATTTTACAAAATTTAACCCCCAAAATCTCTCTCTCTCTCTCCCTCTCTCTCTCTCTCTCTCTCTCTCTGAAGTTGCTCTATTAATAATTAATATTTTCCCATAACCAATTATTCTTGCAATATTATAAGTAAAAATTATATAATAAATTACTCCTTTTATAAGTAAAAATTATATAATAAATTACTCCAATTTTACAAAATTTAACCCCCAAAATTTATCACACAAAAGAAATTTATCCTGCACTGAAATCAGGCTGTTCCACCTCTATGTCCAAAATTACCAGGGGTTTGTTTAGGTTGAGCTCGACTGTCAGGTGGATAATTGAGTTAATTGATGACAACAATGAGAATGAACTTGTGGCAGGCATACTATCTTGGGTTTATTTTCGTCTAGTTTCTTCCAAAGATAATCAATCTCATTGTTTTACCTTTGGATCAAGATATTGTGCTTTAACATGATTTCCATTATCGAAGAGAGCATTGTCACAAGTTGGTTTGTCCACATAATGAGGGCCATGAAAAATTCATGAAGTTCCCGTAGTTGCTTGATGGTGCTTTCCTTCCTTAGTGCTCGTTCTCTTATGTTTACTTCTTTCTTTTCTCTCCTACCACCTTGAACCTTGTTGTGACTGCAAAATCTCATATGTAAAGGACATGAATTGCCACCTGAATTCTATATTCATCCTAGCTTATTCTTCAAGATAATAGCCAACAAAGACATGTAGGATCCAATATGATTTTATACTAGTTGTACTAAAACAAAATTATATTTCCCATCAAATCGAGTGAACTAGGTGGGAATGTTTCCAAGCTTCCATGTGTGAGACACCTCGTCTTAAATACTCCCATAATTACTAGTTGATGAATTCAAATGAAGCACTACATTTGACTGCATGTTTCCCACAAATGATTTAATTCATTTGTTGTTTTGGTGCATTGGGTATACTTCCCCAATTTCTTCGCACAACCTAAGGGGGATGATGTACTAGGATTTCTGGATGATATTGTCTGAACCCACCTCTACATGACAAAAACACCTTGCCACCTTCCCTTCCATCCTTTGCCTCATGTAATTCACTCACTTCACCTATCTAATTAATTTCCATTGCTTTTCTCCTTGTTGTGGGGCCAATTTGAATTGAACCATAGTTTCAATGGGCCTTCATGGAATCGACTAGAATTTTAAGGTTCCATCAAGCCACATGGTTCCATAGTTTTTCATTGCTACCCAATTTGCAAGATTGCAAGATTTTGAATTCAGCTCTTCTAGCATGTGAAATGCTTTATATTCTATGAATGAGATCATATATTGGATAATCCTTTTATGCATTAAAAGAAGTTTAATATACGCTCAAGTTGTGTTCAGGTTCAACTGGTGAATGACATTGTTGAAGCCTCCTATTATAAGTATTTTGTTCACTGAAAGGATTTGAGCTAAACTTAATCCTTGCCATAAGGTGTACCATGCCACTTTTTATTGGATACTCCCCCACCCCCAAACCATTGTCACTAAGAAACCAGTGGAATTAGATCATCCTTTAGTGATGGGAAAATATGAGGTAGGAAAGGGAAGGGGAATCATTGCCAATGTTAAATGTCTTTTTGATATTTATTATATGTTTGTTTTATTTTTAAAAATATTTAATATTTTTAACCTAACATTAATTTTTCAAATAGAGATTTATTTTAGAATATATTTTTATAGAATATTAACAATTTTTAATTAAAAATAAATATAAATAATACTAAGATAAAAATAAATATTTATAAATTAAAATTTTAAATGAAAATGAAAAAAAAATTAATTAATTAATAAAAAATAGATAAATAATTTAATATGATGATGTTGATAATTATTATCCATTGAAATTGAATATGTTTTATTAAACCTTAAAAGAAAGTAAAAAACTTTTCAAGATTATAACTTTTTCCCTTATAAAAAAAGACACGAAATTTTATTAGTCATGTGAAAAAATAAAATTACATTTTACGTATGCTATGAAACATTTCATAGATAAATGCCACACATGCATAGAATTAGAAAGCAATAAAACAACAAAAGAACATGCATATTACACATACAATGGAAACGGACAATGTAAACTGGCATTTATGGATTAGCCAAACATTTTACCCTTCTTTTTTTGCACCAAGTGCCAACCATCTAAAGCTAGTTTAATAAGAACCAGTGCCAATGATCCATATGTGCCCACCTAGGGGCTTCTTTATCCAAAACTTTCTAAAACATGGGCTCTTTTGGAACCCCCGAGCCCATCTGAAATTTGCATACCTACAGGAGGATAGTCACATTGAAATTGAATGACCAGTCCAATTTGTGTTGGGGGGGATCAACTGAACCATAACATCTCCATCTGGTAGATCTCCTTATTGAGTTGTGATTTCCACTTCTTATTTGTCAAGATGACTTTCCTTGGTTTCATATACTTCATCTTATGAAGGAGGATGCTCTAGGAACTGCCATCATTTTGGCCTCTTAGACTGCCCTTTTCTCTTCTTAGGATTCTTCTTTGTTTGTGGCGATGTACTCTGTAAATTTCTAGTTTGGAAACATACATGGCATCAAAATGCAATGTTCCCATAGTTTAAAACTTCATACCAGTGAAAGTTCTTGTGTTTTAGTATTATATGATCTGGGAGCCCTTTGTTGAGATCAATCTCCACACACATTCTAGAAAATGTAAAAAGGCCACTGTATGTTCTTTCCAAATCCATTTTTTTTAATTGTCCCAAAGTGTTTCCTATATCCTCCAAGACTTTGTGATGTTGGAAAGGAAGGGGGAGGTCAGGGAGTCTCACCCATACCAACATAGTAGTGACCGTAATGGTTGTAGCATCAAACTCGAGGAACCATGGAGTGATGAATAATCTGGCTCTACCCCAAAAAAAGGCCCTTCATTTAAAACAAAATCCATATGCTTCTGTGCTTCAAATTGGACTATGAAGAAGCCCTTTGAACATAAGTAAATGCCACAACTAGGTGTGTTGATTTTTACATGGTCTTTCATACTAGAAATTATCTTTAATCATTTTAATTCTTATTTACATTCCATCATTCAATAATGACACATAAAGACATCAACCATATAACACATTGGTACAATAAGAACATAAAGAAACAAGTGCACAAGAACACAAGAAATTTACCCTAGGAAACCCTCATGGGGAAAAATCCAGCCAACTTTTTCCTTAGAGAATCAATGCAACAAGAGATACATCAAATTCAACCAACCTCCAAAGACCAAGTCAACCCTCCACCATTCTATTCAAATAGTCTATGTAACTAATCTTCTAACTATGCTACAAAACTTGTAATTTTGTACATAGGTCATCCTCTTTCCACAAAGAATCAATCTCAAGATGTCAACCCTTTTTCTCTTAAGCTTGCCTCAGGGTTTCGACCTCCTTGTCTTAGACATAAACCACAGATGTGAGCCACATAAATTCCAATGATGCGAGCCACATAAGGTTATATATGTGAGCCACAAAAGAACTGATTCACTAACTCAAAGATACATTATATGTTTCCTCAGAACATCTGAATATTTGCCTTAGATCATCTACACATATGTGCTTTTTTCTTAGCTAATATGTTGCCTCAGACTTAACCAATCCACTACCTCATATCTTCAAGAGATGTGAACTTCTATCTTGGCTTAATGGGATATCGAATAGGCCCTTTATATATTTTTTCCCTTAGTTGAATGGATGTGTCCCTTGCTGGAGCTAATCTGACTTTAGGAGGGATGACTTGGTCTTTGGGAGGTAAAATTCAAATTCAAAATATTTCATTTTCCTACTCTTTGATGAGCCTTATAACAATTTTTCTTTTGAGTACAAAATAATTGTTTGTATTACAAGCATGAAGAACATGCTTCACATAATTTTTCTTTTACAAATGTAATTTTTTTTTCATTAGTACAAATACAAAATAATATTATGAAGACTGAGCATAGCTAAAAAATTCAACACCCCCTCTTAGATAGGGAAGTATTCATAATGACTATCTAGATGCTCTCTGTATACATGGTCCCTCTAAGGAAAGGCATAATTCGTTTATATCTAATTCAACACCCTTGACCTACAACATCATTATCTACCATCATCATTTGCTAGTGGCCATATACGGGGTGGTACCATACCCATGGTAATATCATTAACATATTAGGACTCACTCCTATAGAGTGATAGGTCCTCAAATCCCATAGCCTCTTCCTAGGCCAAAATGATGAGACCCTCAACTAGAAATCACTTAATCACCATTCCTCATGACCACGCTAGGCCAAGACCTCACTCAACCCCTCCTAGTTGATGATCAGGTCTAGACGCTGAAAGGACCTCACTCTAACCTACCCATTGTATGATTAGAGTCCAAGAGCTCACTCCACCCTACCTAGTGTGTGATCAGGTTCCAGATGCTGAAGGACCTCACTCCACCATACCTAGTGTATGATTAAGGTCCAAGATGTTGAAGGAACTCACTCCACCCTTCTTGGTGGGTGACTAGGGTCCAAGATGTTGAAGGACCTCATTCCACCCTTCTTGGTGTCTAATCATAGTCCACCTTCGAGAGGCACTCACTCAACTTTTCTCGTTGAGAACTTTGGGCCTCTCGAACCCATTCTCCCTATCAAGAGAATGTCCATCTATGCTGCAGACCTTTCAACACTCTCTCTTAATGAGAGGAGTAATCTCCACAAGCCCCAACATGTCTCTAAATTACATCAACTTGTCCTTGGGTAACGACTTCGTCAGAACATTAGTTATTTGCTCATCAATGGAGATGTACTCAATCCTTATTTATCTCCTATGCACCATGTCATAGATGTAGTGATACTAGATCTCAAGGTACCCTGACCTGTCATCCTGCTTTTACCTTCAACTGATCATTTAATTTTTGCATGTTGCCCTCATATGGCTTCATATCTTGTCGTTCACACTGCAACATACTCGACCTATGAGTGCAACACATGTCTTATTTCCTACTCATCCACGAGATCATAGCCAAATCATAATAAATATACAAACTCTCTCTATTTTCAACACTTCTTACCCTACATCTGAACCTTTTTTTATTGATACATATCTCAAACCATATCTAATTATTCCATGACCAATTATACCATGTTGTTACTTCAACACATATTGAGTTATATTCATTGGCTCAACTATGAACCGATCTTCTTCCTTTTCTTGATCCATCATCCTATATGGATGTTCTACTTAAAACATATACTGTCATAGTAATCTTGATTTTCTCCCTTTGACATTGATGTTATCAACTATCTTGTTAGGATATTTCATCTTGAATTTGAAGGTTCATCTCCCTTTCAGCAAGGGTTCCTGGAGAGAACTCTTCATATAGAGAAAGCCTATACAAAGCCTTCATTCTACTTACAAGTGTGGGACTTCTTCATGTACCTCACCAGCTTGAGGAAGTTTACACATACACTTCTTCTTTCATCAAGGAATATGATATCTACTACCATCATAAATCGTATAGATAATAAACCTTTTAATAAACTGTACCTGAAAAAAGTCCCTTGACAACCTTTGTTAAGTTTATGGTATGTTCTATGCTTAGAGCAATTTACTTATCTTTCTTATTATTATCCATAGATTAGCAATCACATGTACATAAGTAAAGTGTAGATAGAACATTAAATGATCAAAAGAAAACAAGCCAATACAAGAGACACAAGATCTGGCGGCTAGCCAAGGACAAACCCCAATATGGGGAAACCCCTTGATCAAATATTCTTTTATCTTCAATAATTCAGTAGAGAGAAATAGTACATAAATCTGATTTACATCAACAGTAACAAACCCTAGATTAGTTGCATCAGCATCATCGACATCACTGGCATCATCGGCTTCACCGGCATCATCAGCATCACCGACATCATCGGCTTCATTGGCATCATCGGCTTCATCGGCACCATCATCATCGGCATCACTGGCATTATCAGCTTCACCGGCATCATTGGCTTCACCGGCATCATCGGCTTCACCGGCATCATCGGCTTCACTGACATCATCGACATCATTGGCATCATCATCATCGGCATCAGCGGCTTCACCGGCATCATCAGGTTCACCGGCATCATCGGCTTCACCAGCATCATCGGCATCACCGGCTTCATCGGCATCATCGACATCACTGGCATCATTGGCTTCACTGGCATCATCGACATCACTAGCATCACCGGCATCATCGACATCATCGGCATCATCGGCTTCACCGGCATCATCGGCATCACCGACATCATTGGCTTCACTGGCATCATCAGCTTCACCGACATCATCGGCTTCAACAGCATCATCGGCTTCACCGATATCATCGGCTTCACCGACATCATAGGCTTCATTGGCATCGTCGACTTCATCAACATCATCAACTTCACCAGTATCATCGACATCACCAGCATCATCGGCTTCACTGGCATCATCGGCTTCACCGACATCATCAGCTTCACTGGCATCATCGGCTTCACCCGCATCATCGGCTTCACCCGCATCATCGGCTTTACCAGCATCATCGGCTTCATCGGCATCATCGGCTTCACCTTAGGATCTCTCCTCCTACTAAAACCCAAAGACAAGTAGAGAGAGGAAGAGATCCAAGTGTATGTCAAAATGACTTGAAGTCCTCTTCTATTTATACTAAAACTTAGAGGTTGAATAGACATGACGTTTGGGCTTCTTGAGCCTACATAAGTTGTAGGCCGGCTTGATAATAATTCCATAATCAAAATAAATTCATATCTCCATGAATACTTATCAGAATCGGATGATCTTTAGATAAATCCTACACCTCTCGACGAGAGGAATCTAATAAAAATATTATCGGCCATGAATAAGATGACACGCATGAAGTTTGGCCCTAGTTGCCAATTTTAACACTCCCTCTCAACTGGGGAGAACTTCATCTGCAATCTATCTGTCAGTTGCTACTATTCATCCATCAAATGCACTGCCCTGTACAGCCTGACCCTTGCCCTGCTTTGCTCTATTCTGCCTATTCTTCTTTGTCTTGTTCTGCCCTGTATTGATCTGTACTGCTCTGCTTTGTTCTGTTCTGCTCTGCTTTTGTCCGAATTATGAAGAAGAAGAAATGATCAAGGATGTATCATACTGACTCAAAGTCAGTCTTAGAGTATGTACCACTGATCCTAGACCAGTCTCAACTAACCCTAAGTCAGCGTCATAGTGAGTACAACTCCTACCACTAGTCCCAAACTAGTATCATCCTCCACTGACTCAAAGTCAGTCTCAGAGTGCATACCTAGACTAGTCTCAACCGACTTGAAGTCAGCGTCATAGTAGGTACCACTCCTACCACTGGTCATAGACCAGTATCACAGTCTTAGAGAGTGTACCACTGGTCCTAGACCAGTCTCAATCGACCCAAAGTCAGCGTCATAATGAGTACAACTCCTACCACTGGTCCTAGACCAGTATCATCCTCCACTGACTCAAAGTCAATCTCAGAGTGCGTACCACTGGTCGCAGACCAGTCTCAACCGACCCGAAGTCAGTGTCATAGTAGGTGCCACTCCTACCACTGGTCCCAGATTAGTATCATAGTCTTAAAGAGTGTACCGCTGGTCCCAGACCAGTCTCAACTGACCTGAAGTCAACGTCATAGTATGTACCACTCTCACTGGTCATAGACCAATATTGCACTGACCAGCGGTCAGTCTTAGATTATGTACCACTAGTCCCAGACCAGTCTCAACCAACCTAAAGTCAACGTCATAGTGGGTACAACTCCTACCACTGGTCCCAGACTAGTATCATTGATCCTAGATCAATGAAGGTCATCCTAGCATAGGGAGTATGGTAGATATAGCGATGTGTCCATCAGTACTACTATGGTCCCTACCCTCATTTCCCTACTCATTGATGAGATGAGAGGTACTTCCCATGAGTCCCAGACTGCATGGGTAGGATGCCTCGACAGGAGAACTTAATCAATCCTGTCCTCACAGGAGAACTAATCATCCTACTACACAATCACCATGGAGAACACATCATCCAGACCTCACTGGAGAACTAATCATCCTGCTACACAATCGTCATGGAGAACACATCATCCAGACCTCACAGGAGAATTAATCATCCTGCTACACAATCGTCATGGATAACACATCATCCAGACCTCACAGGAGAATTAATCATCCTGCTACACAATAGTCATGGAGAACACATCATCCAGACTTCAGAGGAGAATTATCATCTTGCTACACAATCGTCATGGAGAACACATCATCTAGACCTCACAGGAGAATTAATTATCCTGCTACACAGGAGAGAAAATCATCCTGTCCCACAAGAGAGAAAATCATCTTGTCCCACAAGAGAGCGAATCATCTTGTTCACAAGAGAGCGAATCGTCCTATCCCACAAGAGAGAAAATCATTTTGTCCCACAATAGAGCGAATCATCTTGTCCATAGGAGAGCGAATGATCCTGTCCACAGGAGAGAAAATCATCTTATCCCACAAGAGAGCAAATCATCTTGTCCACGGGAGATCAAATCATCCTGTCCACAGGAGAGCGAATCATCTTGTCCCACAAGAGAGCGAATCATCTTGTCCTAATGCACACCACTAGGGGAGGGTGAGTCACCCTGTGGTCGTATGTTGCTCCAGTAAGAACCGCAAGCCCCCAGAGCTCCTAGAGATCAATGTATGCAACATGTAGGACCCTTTTACAAGGGTCTCTTGACGACTCCAAGTCATTCGAGAAAATCACAAATTTGATCATTCCCCGGGGCTCTGACAAAGTGTAGTGACCTGTACATCATCTTAGTGCGATGGAGCCTCCTTGCTCATTGACTTACCATATCCCAGATAAGGCAGGATCTGATGTCTTTCTACTGGAGCAATCATTGAATACGAGATTCCTCAATAATTGAATCCCACCTTTGGTTGTCACAGAGAATCATAGTGGTATTCATCATGTCTACTCACTGAAGAGTTTCCACAACCAAGCAACTTCATACGAGGTCATACTCATAGTTATGTATCCGGCCTTGACGGTACTTATACCAACCAATTTCTACTTCCTGCTCATCCATGATATTGAAGCAAAATCCAAAGAGAACCAGCACTAAGAAGTGCTCTAGTGATCCTCCACACTGCCTACCCAGTCAGCATTCGAATAATCATGCAGTTTTCATATTTTTGACAGTGTATCTCAATCCATGATAGATTTTGCCCCGAAGATATCTCATAGGATTCTTGGCCCCAATCTAGTGAGGCTCAACCAAATATGAGCTCACCATGCTAACTGCAAAACATATGTCTGGACAGAAGTTCACTAAGAACATCAACATGATTGAGTTTATGAAACTCAGAGGCATTTCCCAAATCTGGTCCGACATCACTACCATATAACTTCTAAGAGTTAATATCCTTGAAGTAGTCATAGGCTTGTAGTTTATCATTCCACATTCGGAATCCAACTCCCTCTTACTTCTGCAAATGAGAGGGTTTGCACCTGTCAGAAATAGGTCATCCTTATGAGGTGCCAGTATGAGAGGTCTATCATCCACAACCTTCAGTTAATGGTTTGGATCAGTTTCACTCCTAGTGAATCTCAACTTCATCAAACAACTATCAATCCTCTCATACTATGCCCGAGGTGTTTTGCTTCAAGCCATAGAGGGCTTTCTTCCACATGTATACATGAGATTCCCGTTCATGAATCTCAAACTCCACGGGTTGTTCCAAACCTATGGACATGCTACATGAGGGGAATGGTCCCCTTGTAAGATTTTCCTTTGGTACATCTCAGACATGTACCTTCATGCTCTTTTTGAATTTAGGCATCCTTGTCACCATCTGACTCACAAACCTTCAGTGTTGTGTCAATGGACATGGTCCCCAGTGGACTTCCTGCAACTTGATACAACCCTGAACTCAAAAACATCTTTGAAAAAATCTATTTTCAAACACGTACCTTTCCATCGATGAGTGCCACCCTGTAACCTTTGACTTCCATTGCTGAAATGGACACCAGGTTCTTCTTCCGATCAAGTACACAAAATAGATTTTGTAAATGAATCGAGTTACCTTCATTCAATTGAGGGGTAACATTCCCTACAACCTTACATCTAAACTTTCCAATGAAGTGATCTTTAAGTAGGCCATCAGAAACTTCCGTTGCGCCATTCTGATAATATTCTCTACTTCCACTTCACCCTCAGTGAATTTGAACCCATTGATCCTTTTGTCTTGTCCCAACTGTTGTCAATGATTTCCCTTTCACTCTTGCTTGGGCATTGTCTTCACCTCAGCTGTGATACCTGTTAAATTATAGTATGTTCTATGCTTAGAGTAGTTTACTTATCTTTCTTATTATTATCCACAGATTAGCAATCACATGTACATAAGTAAAGTGTAGATAAAAATTTAAGCGATCAACAGATAAAAATCCAAGACAAGAGACACAAGATGTGGCGGCTAGCCAGGGACAAACCCCAATATGGGGAAACCCTTTGATAAAATCTTCTTTTATCTTCAATAATTCAGCAGAGAGAAATAGTACATAAATCTGATTCACATCAGCAGAAAAAAAACCCTAGATCAACGGCATCAGCATCATCAGCATCACTGGCATCATCGACTTCACCGGCATCATCGACATCACCGGAATCATCGACTTCACCGGCATCATCGACATCACCGGCATCATCGACTTCACCAGCATCATCGACTTCACCGGAATCAGCGGCTTCACCGGCATCATCAGCATCACTGGCATCATCGGCTTCACTGGCATCAACGGCTTCGCCAACATCATCATCATCGGCATCACCGGCATCATCAACTTCACCGGCATCATCGGCTTCACCAGCATCATCGACTTCATCAGCATCATCGGCTTCACTGACATCATCAGCATCATCGGCTTCATCGGCATCATCGGCTTCATCGGCATCACCGGCATCACCGGCTTCACCGGCATCATCGGTATCATCGGCATCACCGGCATCATCAGCGTCACTGGCATCATTAGCTTCACTGGCATCATTGGCATCACCAGCATCATCGGCTTCACCAGCATCATCGACTTCACCGGCGTCATCGGCATCACGACATCATGGCTTCACCAGCATCATCGGCTTCACCGGCATCATCGGCTTCACCGACATCATCAGATTCACTGGCATCATCAGTATCACTGACATCATCGGCTTCACTGGCATCATTGGCTTCACCAGCATCATCAACTTTACTGGCATCATCGGCTTCACCTTAAGATCTCTCCTCCTACTAAAACCCAAAGACAAATAGAGAGAGGAAGAGATCGTAGTGTGTGTCAACTTCACTGGCATCATCGACATCAGCGGCATCATTGGAATCATCGGCTTCACTGGCATCATCAGCATCACCGGCATCATCAGCTTCACCGGCATCATCGGCATCACCGGCATCATCAGCTTCATTGGCATCATCGGCATCACCGGCTTCATCGGCATCACCGGCATCATCAGCTTCACCGACATCATTGGCATCACCGGAATCATCGGCATCATCAACATCACCGGCATCATTGGCCTCACTGGCATCATCGGCATCACCAACATCATTGGCTTCACCGACATCATCGACTTCACCGGCATCATCGACATCACCGGCATCATGGGCCTCACCAGCATCATCGGCTTCATCAGCATCATTGGCTTCACCGACATCATCAGCTTCACCGGCATCATCAACATCACCGGCATCATCGGCTTCACTGGCATCATCGGCTTCACCGGCATCATCGGCTTCAGTAGCATCATCGGCTTCACCTTAGGATCTCTCCTCTGACTAAAACCCAAAGACAAATAGAGAGAGGAAGAGATCCTAGTGTGTGTCGAAATGACTTGAAGTCCTCTTCTATTTATACTAAAATGTAGAGGTTGAATAGACATGATGTTTAGGCTTCTTGAGCCTACATAAGTTGTAGGTCGTCTTGATAATAATTCCATAATAAAAATAAATTCATATCTCCATGAATGCTTATCGGAATCGGATGATCTTTAGATCAATCCTACACCTCTCAACGAGAGGAATCTAATAAAAATATTATCAGCCATGAATAAGATGACCCACATGAATTTTGGCCCTAGTTGCCAATTTTAACAACCTTCTCCCTCTTACTAAGGTAGTCTTTTTCTTTGTACTTCTTTCCATCCAATAATAATTTGTTTTGACATAAATTGAAGGCATTATGCTCCCTCTAAGTTTATATCTCATTCATTACATTATCACAAAGAATATGTTCATCGTAGCTTTGATATATTCTTCCATTTACTGCCAAAAATATTGGTAGCCTTCAATATGTACATGTGCTCCTCATCAAGAGGCCATGGAATAACAATCACTACTAAGCAAAGAATTTAAGGACAAGAGAATTACTACTAGTAAAATCAGCAACAGTAGTAATAATCAAATCAGATAGATGCAAAATACTTATCTTTTGAGAACATGTAAGCTCCCTCTTGATCCATCAAAAACTTCTTTGTCCTTATGAAGTCATTCCTTTCTAGGGTTTCTTCTTTCAGTGAAAATGTTTGATCCTATGGTTTTTTACATAAACCCTAGATTTTCTTCTCCAATACTTTAATGTTTACAAATGACATGCTAGGGTATTTAACTTCACATCCTAGACTATTAAAATTCCATAAACCGAAACCATTTTTTATTGCTAGGTTTTCAAATTGTAGATATCAGATTTCCAAAACCCTAGATAATGCCATCAAATTTCAATACTTGGATTTTTGAAGAGGGACTTTAACCTCTTGTCATTTCAGGCTAACTCAAAAAATTATGTAACTTCAACATATTGACATGGATCCAAGGACATTTTGGAAAATAACATATTTAGCTTCTTCAAACTCATATTCAATGCAAGACAATTAACATATGATATTTCGTAATATATTACATCATACATAGACTTGCTTCTTCAGTTCTTCATTGAATTCATTACGGACTGAGGCCAAATTTGAATGACATGATCTAAGAAATCAAAAGGTTAACCTAATCTTACACATCCTTTTTATTTATCCATAATCATATTAAAATTGTCATTTGAAAAAAAAGCATACCTTGCATTGAGACTGTGGGATCATAGATCATTTAGCCACTTGCAACAACAATCCATCAAACCTTGATTCAATCGTATGTAAATAATTAGATCAAACGTGGATCTCTCGCCAAGATCAAATAGGTCAACTGCCAAATCAGGTTGGCATCTTGTAATGCATTTCATCCTTTCTTTATGTATAGAGCAGAGACCCTTTCAATCTGATATCAAATTTAACTTTTGCATTGATTCGACTCCTTCATATCAAGTAACAAATTCTACGCTTTAGGAAAGGATCTTGACCTCTTGACTTCCTAACTCGGTCCATCAAGATATGTCACGGGATATTGACCTCTAAGACAATCCTTACCCTTTTAGTACTTTGTAAAATTTTACAATGACTTCTCTTCATGAGATCATATACTATAGTTGTAGACTTTTTCAAATAAAGCTTCAATGTTAATGCTACTCACTCTTATTTTAACTCTTTTGGGCCTTGCATAGAGAAATTGACTTCACATAGAGAACAATTCAATCATAAGACATCTTTTAGCTTCACACTTAGAACGAAGGCTAACCTTATTTCAATAAGACTTATAAACTAGGTTTGTGACCTAATCAAAATAGCCTTCTTCTTTCTAAAATGTTAATTGCAAGAGTTTCAACCCCAAGGTTAGATTTAAAGAATTTTAGCTTCTTTGAGAGAGATTTTTTCCCTTATCCAAGATGAAACAAAGACTATATTTTCATCTTTCCATTATTCAACCATTGTAACAGATGTTCCTTGTAATGTGCCTTCCAACATTTTGTCTTAGTGTCGATTGCTCCTAATGACAAAGAGACATACATTTCATTATTTTTTCAAATAAATTTGCAAGAGGTGATTGAGGCTTATTGACCTTTGAGATGCCTTTGATTTTAGTTTATGATTTTTTCAGCCTCATGAAATGGTGCACAGATTTTAGGCTTGAACCTTGATGTTTACTTTATAAGTACCTTCAAACCTTTTCAAGTCTTATATTTTTACGCTTTAAGGCTCGATTCTTCACAAGAATATTCTCGAAATTTCGACCTTATATTTCAGGTAGGTCTAGTCTGGACTATAACATAGGACTTTAAATATTCTTCAAAATTATTTGAACTAATACATAGGACTTAGGGTTTCTTGACTTCAAGAGGGCCACTCTTTTAACACTGATTTGATACCATTTTTATTTTTATAACATGTCCTTTCATAACGGTAATTATGTTTGATCATTTTAATTCTTATTTACATTCCATCATTCAATAATTACACAGAAAGCCATCAACCATGTAACACATTAGTGCAATAAGAACGTAGCGAAACAAATGCACAAGAACATAAGAAATTTACCCTAGGAAAACCCTCATGGGGAAAAAACCAACAAATCTTTTCCTTAGAGAATCAATGCAACAAGAGATACATCAAAGTCAGGCAACCTCCAAAGACCAAGTCAACCCTCCACCATTTTGTCCAAAGAGGCTCTATGACTGGTCTTCTAATTTTGTTACAGAACTTGCAATTTTCCACATAAGTTAGCCTCTTTCCACAAAGATTAAACCACAAGATCTCAATGCTTTGTCTTTGAAGTTTTCCTCAAGGTTTCGGCCTCCTTGTCTCAGACATAAACCACGGATGTGAGTCGTAAAAGGTTATATATGTGAGCCACAAAGGAACCAATTCACTGCCACATAGATACATTATATGCTTCCTAATATCATATGAAACTTTTCCTCATATCATCTGCACAAACACAAGTTATTCTTAGCTAATCTGCTGCCTCAGACTTATCCAATTTGTTGCTTCATACCTACCTCATATCTTTAAGAGAAGTGAGCTTCTATATTGGCTTAATGGGAGAGTGAATATGCCCTTTATATAGTTTTTCCCTTGGATGAATGGATGTGTCCCTTATTGGAGCTGACCTGATTTTAGGAGGGTTGACTTGGTCTTTAGAAGGTAAAATTCAAATTCAAAATATTACATTTTCTCGCTCTTTGATGAGCCTTATAAGAATTTTTCTTTTGAGTACAAAAATAATCACTTTTTCTTACAAGTATGAAGAACATGTTTCACATAATTTTTATTTTACAAACATAATTCATTTTTCATTAGTATAAATACAAAATAATATTATTAAGACTAGCCACAGCTACAAAATACAATAAGGTGTCCATAAGGAGAAAGTCCATTGGATTAAGGCTTCAGGTTTGTGCTAGAAGCCATTAAATCTGCATAAAACTACCTTGGATTGGAGGACAGAGAAGAGGGAAGATACCTCAGCTAGATTGATTTCCATAGTTGGAGCTTCCTCCATTTGTTCTACTATATAGGGGCTTGGAATATATTGGTTTTTATCAATAGATGTTGAATTATTTCCCTGCAATACTTCCTTGAAGAAGATAGAGTTTCCATTGGAGGGTTTAGCTCCCTTTGTGTCCCAATGCAATCTTATGTTCAATATAATGGTTGAGTTCCTTAAAATATTGTATATTTTGAGCTCATGCGGGTGATGGAGAACCTTCCATTTGAATTACCAACCTTGGAAATGTTGAGGTAAGCCTCATTTATCATGGATACTCTATTTTATGGAAGAGACAAAGTCTAAATCTCTAACCCAAAATGCTAAGGTCTTCCTATTGGTGTTTTTTAATAAAAATACGGAGAAAAAAAATTGCAGGTCTTTCTTTCTTTGTGGAGATGGGTTCTCAGACTTGAGGGAGAGATAGGGGCCCTTTGTTAGGGGACCCCTAGAGGAAGCATAGGTGGCACAGTCATCCTAGACTCCAGTAAACATAAAATAGAGCATACGTAGAGTATAAATCTAACAAATACAGAGGTCGAGGAGAAAACCCCTATTTTGAAATCCCTAGCGTAAAAAACAATTGCCTCACTATTTTATCAATTAGAGAGAAACAAGCCGAGACATGGAAACATAAATGCATTATTACTAGCTCGTGATGTATGGTTCGACCATTTTCCATCCCGTGAGCTTCCCCATATGTAAAACAAACAACATTGCTGACAAGAAGAAAATCATCTGGACACAATGATGACTAAAGAAAAAAGACCTCACACAGGGGGGGTCCTTTAAGCCTCACACCATTCCAAGGCGTTGACATTGCACTTGTAGTGAATCCACTGGTCGTAGGGCAGGTTGCAGAGAGCCAAAAACTGACAAAAATCTAGCCTCCATCATGCCCGAGAACCTAGCTTTAATGAGTTAAAAGGTTGATATTGTGATAAACATTTTGAAATTTATATTAATTTGAGTATATGTTGTATTATTTAAGAGAATGATATGGAGTTTCATTCCATAGTGTTTTGGAAATTTACCAATGCCCAATATCACTAAAACTAATGAAATTGATTTTGTTCTAATAATATTTATTTTTCTAATTGAGATGTAGGTTTATAACTAATTGAGATGTAGGTTTATAACCTTTTACAATATCTGGATTTGTTTTGTCTTTTCAACAATCTATTACATCATATTTTCTTTTTAAATTTTAAACTAATAACATTTTTAATAATATTTTTAAATTATAATATAAAATTAAAAAAATATCATTTAAATTTATAAAATTATTAAAAATAAAAAATAAAAAACAAATAATACTATCTTTGTAGTTATCGGGATTAGCTTAATTAGCAATCATCTTTTTGATAATGGAGATTCAAATTTTTAATCCCCTGGATTTACTAGTGTTTATTGAAGGGAAACATATGTAAGTACTCATAAGTTATAATGGAAACAATCAAAATTGACTCCATGGTATGTGAGTAAACAATCATCCGATTGGTCAATTCCTCTAATCAACAAAAAGGATTAATAAAAAAAATAAAAAATTATATTTACTTATTTTTCTTATTTATTTTTATGTTATAATGTAGTTGTTATTTCGAGCAAAATTCCTCAGTAAAATTTATTTTTTAATATTTTATTATTTAAACAAATATTTTATTAATTATTAATTTATTTTTAAATTTAAAATAGTTATTTGATTTTTTTAATATTATTTAAAATGCCTTTTTAATAAGTTTTGATTTTTTAATATAATTCTGGTTTTAGGGAAATGATATGATTTTTCAATATAATTTTTACTTAACAAAATGATGGAAATTGTTGAAGGAATTTTTTAATATCTAACTTTTATGTGTTTTTGTCTTTAGGTTTTATGAGTGTTTTTAATATTTTTATTCAGAAGATAGAGAAGAATAAAAGGGTGAAAAAGGACGTGGAAAGGAGATGATGGAAATTGTTGAAGGAATTTTTTAATATCTAACTTTATGTGTTTTTGTCTTTAGGTTTTATGAGTGTTTTTAATATTTTTATTTAGAAGATAGAGAAGAATAAAAGGGTGAAAAAGGACGTGGAAAGGAGATGGAGTGTAAAAGGGAAAGTGGAGAAAGATGTAATAAGAAAAAGTTTATTTATTTATTTTAAAATTTAATTGAATATATGTTTATTTTTTATTTTTTTAAATTAGTTTGTTTATTTTTTAATAAATATTTTTTTTTATTGTATTTTTAATTTAAATTTTAGTTGATTTTTAAATTGGTTTTTATTATCTATATATATAAAAGGAAAGGTGTTTAATAATAATTAGGGGTAAAAAAAAAAAAGGGTAATTTTGGGAGATGAAATAGAGAACTATAGATTTTTTTTGTTAATGACTCCATTTAGTTGAAAAAATAAAGAGTGGATGAGATGGCACAGGGATGATAGTTACAAAATTAAAGTTTGATGGAATGAGTTATCTCTATAAGGTATTAATGGATCCATTTTACTGAAAAAAAGTAAATGCTAGTAAAAGAAGTGGGAGTGAAAGGGGGATGGCCATTTTGGAATGAGGTGATATTCTCAATGACATGATCACTATTGAACCTACAATGATATTCTCTTTATGGTTTGCAATCTACAGGGGTATGCCAAAATGATTTGTAAATTATGCGGTGATATTTGTTGTGGTGATTTAAGCCTAATTTGTAATTAGCAAATATCACTATTGAACTTGGTTTGTAACACAACATTCTCTAGTCAACTTCAAATGGTGGTTTTACAAACCACTTGAGGTCATGGTTCAAAAAACCACATAGTCACACTTGGATTCTCATCGATGTTTGGCGCAAAGTCAAAGCCCTATTCACATATATGATAGAGAAGACACTAAATTTATTATAGAATCACAATTTAACCTACTTCTCTTTATGGTTTTTTTATCAATGTGGATATTCTCTATGGTGATATTTTTTGTAGTGTTGATATTATATATAGTGTGACCACTATTGAAATTGCAATGATATTTTCTTTATTGTTTGTTATCTTTGGGCCTATTCTCTATATTGATATTATTTTTATATTTTTCTATGTGTGGGTATATTTTCTATGGTGATATTGAACATGTGATCAGTACTGAACTTACAATCTAAGACTAGATTTTCTGTAATGATTGAATACGAATGCGGTTAGGGTTATACTTTGTAGCTCATAAATCAAGTGCATAAGTTCCTCTTCTTATTTCTTCTATTTGAATTATGAGCACTTCATCAAATGTGCCAAAACCTCAATCTAAAATGGGGAGGCTCACTAAAGTCACCCTAAATAGTCTTTATGATCAATACATATTCATAAGAAGGAAAGAATAAAGAGAAGTGAAACATTAAATAGAGCTAAAGAAAATGCTCAATATTAAATTTATATTGTTAGAAAATAAGCGAGATAATATAATATTATGGTTCAAGACTCAACTGCACAAAATAGAGACTAAATTACAAGAAATGAAAAAAGGAAAAAAAAATCAATGGCTGAAGGAAATTACAACTTAAAAAACAAGATTATATGGTTCTTTTTGTGAAGTAATTGTTTGTATTTCCTTTGAAACAAGATATTACCTGATAAATAAGGACATTTTAGATAGGTTGGTCACTAGAAAACCTGACCATATCAAAAAAAGTAGCATTTTCAAAGAGCCAAAGGACAAAATATTGCCTAAAGAGTCAAAATTCAAAATACATATTGTAACAACCCCGGTGAAAATTCCATGTAATAAAAGTTAATAAAGGAAAAAATAATAACCACAGTTGATGGGACACTTATTCCAAGCTAAATTTTGGGAAAAACATCTTACTTGGTGTTCATTTGGTTTATTATGGTTAAGGAAATTGGTAAAGGCAATGGCTAAGGCTTTGGAAAGGAAAAATGGCATTTTTAGCACATTTATTTATGAAAATAATGGAAATTAGGAGAAAAGGAAGGAGAAAGGTCACAGGTTGCATGTGAGCAGGAAAATGAAGGAAAATAATGGAAAATGAAGAAAATAGAAGCCTAATTAATAAAAAGGCTTATGAGGATCAGTTGGTACCTTTTTTCAGTTTAGTTTTGGAGCTCTCTCATTATTCTCTCTCTCTCTCTCTCTCTCTCTCTCTCTCTCTCTCTCACTTGAACATAGAGTTTTCTTGGAGCACTTTGGCATTTGATCAAGAAAGGAAAAGAAGCCAAGAGGAAGGAAGGAGAAAGCAAGGAAGAGTAGGATCAAGCAGTTACATTAGTATTCTTTACATGTATCAATTTTCATGTGTGTTTTCCTTGCTAGATTTGTCATGCATGGTAGTGCATGTGGTTCTTTGTTGTTATGGCATGGGTTTCTCCAGGTGTGACAATGTTTTTAGACTAGTCATGCCATTTCCAGATAGCCATGGTGTGATGGGGTTCACATGTTTTGGTTGAGCTAGATTGTTGGTTGGATTCGAATCTGAGTGAGGTGGATCTTCGAATGATAGAACACATGGCCCAGTAACCCCTGAACCAAACTGTGGGTTTCGGTAAATCTAGATTTTGTGTTGTCTCGATGGGCCTAGGAATCCTCAATCAGTGAATGGCGAGATACACAATAAAGCCTAGAGGTGGTTTACCTTGATTAGGCCTAGGAATCCTTGCCGATGAATGGTGGGATATATAGTAAAGCCTAGATGGTGGTGTCTTGGTTTAGGGCCTAGTGATCCTTGGATCAGACTGTGGATAGCGGTAAATACTGAGAGACTAGGAGATAGGAAAATTCCTCATGGTGTAGGTGGAGAAATTCGGTGGCATCCATGCTTGTTTTGGCCTAGTGATCTAGTGGAGATCATGGTAAATACTGTTATTACATGTTTATTGTGTTGGCCTAGTGATCCAGGATGGATTACTGTAAAGCCTAGTTTCTATTGATGAGGATGAGATGGTTTAGCCTCGGGATGCCATGGTCAGTTCTTTTGGTTTGAGTCCCACATTCATGCTTGGAATATGGCACCGGGGTGAATGGATGAAGAGAGAATTGGCTCAACCATTCTATGGTCGGGTGGAATGTGGTAGTCCCATCTTGGGTTGGATTTTGCATTCATTAATAAGAGGTTATTTCCTTGATATCTTATGTATAAATTTATTGGTTTATATGTGGATTCTATGGCTGATGTATCCTTGATATTTATGTTGTTATTATGCAGGTTGTAAACATGTATTATGACAATGATGATGTGTGGATCTCCTCATGTTTTTATTTGTAAATGAATGAACAATTTATCTATGACCTAATAGATGATAATGCAACTAATGGTATGAGGGAACAATGCTTCTTATTGATGATCAGATAAGTATGAGACCCCTATGCTTACATCTGTTGATTACACTTGTAGATTACATATTTGTGATAT
Organism: Pinus tabuliformis; assembly: GCA_031772625.1. Classification (NCBI taxonomy): domain Eukaryota; kingdom Viridiplantae; phylum Streptophyta; class Pinopsida; order Pinales; family Pinaceae; genus Pinus; species Pinus tabuliformis. Next base: position 103,423,556 of record CM062811.1, read on the forward strand.
GTTTGATGAAATGCCTATCATGACTAGTAGGGGTCCAATCAAAGGCTTGTTCAAGTAATTGCATTTGTATCATCACTCCACTGTTATCTTTCTGTTCCGAAGGTGTCATTTAGTTATGAGCAGTGACCTAGGCTCTGGGCCTAAAAAAGTTGCTCATATCCTGGGGACGCAGGAACACCACTGGGTAGAAAAGTCCTTGGACATTGGCATACCATGTTGTGGGAGCATCCAAAGCCCTTTGGACACATGCATGCCCATATCAAGGGAGCGTCTAGGGGTTTAATGGTCTAAAACCTTAGTTGGTCTCAGGATATCGCCACCTGAGTGGTTGGGATGGCTCTTGGAAGTTTTGTTGTTGGTTTGAAAGGTCTTTGTAGTGTGTTTTCATCAATTCCACTTCCTTAAGGTCACCTAGGAGGTTTAATCCCATCATAGTATCCTCTCATCACATGTTTACCTCGGTTGGTCGGTTAATTGGCTAGATGTGGGAGGAGGGTGTTATAGAGTGGTATCAAAGTAGGTTGCGCTCTCTTTGGTTCATATATCATACCACGGAGTGGTATCAGATCATGGTTCACCCCTTGGACTAGATGGGTGGTGTATGTTGGTCATGCATTCATGTTGGTTGCACGAGTGTTAATCATCCTTGTGGTTTATGTGCTTGTTGCATATGCATGGTGTCAGTCATGTTTGTAGTGATGTCGCGATGTGAAAGAGGATGTTGTTGTTGTGAAGTGTGTCTTCATGAGTGTATTATTGGTTACATGTTTTTTATGCTTGTGTAACATTAATGTACATTGGTATGGTTGTTGTTGTCATGCATGAGGTCATGGTATGTGTAGTTATGTGTAGTTAATATGGTCATGCATTGATGACTGGACTCTATCTAGAACGATGTTTATGTGTTGACGTACCTATTTTTTATATGTATATATGTTTTCATGATTATACATGTATTATGTTGATTGGTTGATATTGCAGATGAGATATCCTCCCAAAATTTTGCTAAGGTACATTGGTTTATTGTGATTTGTTTAGCTGACATAGTATGCCTTCGAGGAAAAATATCAAAATGACTAGCAAGATGGTAGACTACAAAGTTTCTCCCTATGAATCAAATGAGCAGCATGGTGTTGGGAAATCTTATGATTTAGAAGACACATTGAGAAGCTTGAAGGAATAAATAAGGAGTTGTAAGGTGGAAGATGACAAAATCATGCAGGCACAAGAGAAATAGTTGAGGTTAAAGCAATAATCCTTTAGAGTTTGTCAGAATTGTAGTGACAAGGGTCACTTCAGAACAGCCATGGATAGGAGGATAGAACTAATGGTACATATGGCAGTAGGTCTCATGGTGGTCACAGGTCAGATAGAGATGCCATGGTTAGAGATGGCATATTGTTGGATACTCCAGATAGGAGATGTGATGAATACATGTATTATTCTAGTTTTGGTTATGATAGGCATCATGATCTTCATCATTGTCATCCTTACATGAGGAGTGATAAGGGGTACTTTCCAGATGAGTTTAAAAAAGAAAATCCACCTACTTTTGATGGAGACTTGAAGAAACCAGAAGATGCAGAGGCTTGTATAATTAGGATAAACAAGTTCTTTGAGTTGCATGAGTACACAGAAAACATGATGGAAAAAAATTTTATCTTCAGCCTAAAAGGTAAAGTAGATATTTGGTGGGAAGATGTGAAGTAGGTCAGAGACATCTAGATAGAGGACTTGAGTTGGCATGAGTTCAAGATGCTTTTCAGGAAGAAGTATTTGTCAGAAAGGTACTATGACAGTAAGGCCAAAGAATTCTATGAGCTAAAGATGGGATCAATGGCAGATGAAGAGTACATGACTAAGTTCCTGGAGCTATTGAGGTATGTTTCATATCTTAAAGATGATAAGGCTAAAGTTAAGTGATTTGTTAGTGGTTTTCCATTAGCATTTCGAGATCGGATTGAGTATGATAAGCCTTAGTCACTTGAGGCAGTTATTGGGAAATTGAAGCATTACTATGAACAATCAAACCATAAGAATGAATCTCAGAAAGGATGGAAAGGGAAAAATAAAGGTAAATTTAAATGGCAATTGAAAAGAACAAATCCTTAGAATGTAGAAGAGAAACAAAATGTGGCACCACAAAAGAAGTTCAATGCAACTAGACAAGGATATCGGTCACAGTAGTAGCATAGAGGTGATCTACTAGACAGTTGGAGTGTTGGACATGCGGAAAGGAACACTTTAAGAGAGATTGTCCATAGAATCAAGGTTGTAGGCCTCAGATATCTAGTGCATAGGAAGCGCAGATTGTTAGGGGATGTTGGTCAAAGTGTTCCTCGTATCTATGCGGCATTGGATAACAGACAGGCAGACCATCAAGCATCTATCATTGAGATGGATGGTAAGCTTTATGATCAAGTTGTTTCTATTTTGAATGACCCTGTATCTAATTATAGTTATGTTAGCCCTGACTTGGTGGATAAGTGTGGTTTGAATAAAGAAGTGCATGAAGAATATTGGTTAGTGCAGTTGAATACAGGTACAAAGAAAAGAGTGCATCATTGGGTAAGAGCTTATGCATTTGAGTTGAATGGCATGTCTACAATAGCGCACTTGAATGTATTATCGTTGGGATCATATACTATGATATTGTGTATGGACCGGCGATATCTTCATAGGACCAAGGTGGATTCTTATGAAAAATCCATTAAGTGTGTGGATGACAATGGGGAACCAAGAGTCTTATCGAGAAAGAAGAAATCCACATCAGTTAGGATGGTGACATCTATGTAGGAAAAGCGCAATTGCAGAAAAGTGTGTGTGTTATTTGCACTGCATATTTCTAGCGAAAAAAGTAAGGAAGTTGAGGATGAAGATATTTTGAGAAGGTACCTAGTTCTACAATAGTTTCAAGATGTGTTTCCCGCAGATATTTCAAAGTTTCCACCTCATAGGGAAGTAGACGTTTCTATTGAGTTACTACTAGGGGCAACTCCAACATCAAAAGCCATCATAGGATGAGCACACATGAGCTGGTAGAGTTAAAGTTGCAGCTAAAAGAGATGCTTGACAAATGATACATCAGGCCAAGTGTACCACCTTGGGGTGCACCAGTATTGTTTGTGAAGAATAAGGATGGTACTCTCAGATTATGCATTGACTACAGCCAGTTAAACAAAGTGACCATCAATAATAGGTATCCGTTGTGGAGGATTGATGACTTGTTTGATCAGTTGAAGGGAGCAACAGTGTTCTCGAAGATCGAATTGAGATCGGGATACCATCAGGTATGCATCAAGGAAGAGGACATTTACAGGACAACTTTCCGGACCAGGTATGGACATTATGAGTTTGTTGTAGTCTATTTGGTTTAACTAATACTCCAACTACATTTATGTGCTTGATGAATAGTGTGTTGCATTTGTATTTGGACAAGTTCGTTATTTTGTTCATTGATGACATATTGGTATATTATAAAAATGAGGAAGAGCATGTAGAGAAATTAGGAGCAGTGTTGAGATTGTTGAGAGAGAATTAGTTGTATGGTAAGCTTAGCAACAACAGTTTATTTCATACTAAGGTAGATTATTTGGGACATGTTGTATCTAAGGAGGGCATAGAGTAGATCCAGAAAATATAAGGGCCTTCATGGAGTGGGAAACTCCTAGGAATGTGGATGAGGTGAGATATTTCATGGGGTTGGCAGCTTATTATAGGAGGTTCATCATAAACTTCTCACATATTGCTTATCCTATTACATCATTTCAAAAGAAAGGTAAGAAGTTTGAATGTACATAGGAGTGTGAAGCCAGTTTTGAGCAGCTTAAGTAGTTGTTGACACATGCACTAGTGTTAAAGATTGTAGATTCAAATAAATAATTTTTAGTATGTACATATGCTTACAAGAGAGGGCTTGGTGGAGTCCTTATGCAGGAAGGACAGGTGGTGTGTTATGAGTAACAGAAACTGAATGAGCATGAGCAGAATTATCCGACACATGATCTTGAGCTTGCAACGATCATACATGCATTGAAGATGTGGAGGCACTATCTTCTTGGTAGGAGTTTTATATTGATGAGTGATCACTTTGGGTTGAGATACTTGTTTGACTAGCCGAATCTGAACGCTGGGAAATCTAGATGGTTTTCCACGATCAATGATTTTGATTTTGAGATCAGATACATCAAAGGAAATGAGAATAGGGTCGCAGATGCTCTCAGCAGGTAGATACAGGTAAATCATATAGCAGTTATGAGTTCCTATGGGACATATCTACATGACAGGATCTTGCAGGAAAGTCAGCAAGATAATAGGTATATGGAGCTTGTGCACATATTGTAGTAGAGTATAGGTACATGTAGTGGTACAGGTACAGGTACAGGTGCACAAGATGTGGACAATTGTCTTACAATGGATGGATTGGTCAGGTTTAGAGACAAGATATATGTGCCAGACAATAGTGAGCTCAAGAAGGTGATATTGAGGGAGTTTCATGCGAAACCATATTCAGGTCACCTAGGTTATTAGAAGACATTGACCGCAGTAAAGAAATTCTATTATTGGTCGAATATAAATAAGGATGTAGCATAATTTGTGGCTATGTGTTTTGATTGTCAGCAGGTAAAGGTAGATTGTAGGCATCCAGGTGGACTACTACAACCGATTGTGATTCCATAGTGGAAATGGGAGGTAATTTCCATGGACTTTATCACAGGATTGTCGAGGATAGTGAGACAGCATGATTCCATCATGGTTGTTGTGGATAGGTTGACAAAGGTTGTGCACTTCATTCCAGTGATGTCTACATTCTAAGATAGAGATATAGCACAGGTGTTTAATAGAGATGTGGTCATAATGCATGGAGTTCCAAAGAATATTGTGTCAGAAAGGGATGCAAAGTTCACTTCCAAGTTTTGGAAGGAGTTGTTTGCAAGTTTGGGCACAAATTTTGCCTTTAGTGTAACTTATCATCCGCAGACAGATGTGTTGTAGTGTTTTCTTCTCAATGATGTACGAAAAGAACCCACTTAATATTGTGGATGACAAACAATCTCAATAATAGAAATGTCTGCTAAACGTTTTAGATCTGCAGCTATTGATAGAAACAAAACCTGCCAAAACTCTGATCTATGCTATGACCATAGTTAAACAATGAAATAATGAGGAATAACCACAAAAATCCAATGGAAACCAGGTATGTAAAGAATAATTTAATTATAACACCTGTGAAGAGAATAGATAAATGTTATCAGTCCCCCTCTATGGGATGGGTTCTTGGCTATCCTCAAACTTCTTTAGCTTCTATAGAGTCTCTCTCCTCGATAATGCATAAACCCAACAAAAATATGGTGTGCGATAATGAAAATAATCAGAGTTACAACAATGAGTGCAACAATGAAAATAATCAAAAGTGAATAATGAATGGAAAATCCTACTATTTATAACAAAATATTGAGTTATCCTCGAATAATGAGCAACAATAAAATATTATTGATCCCATTCTTGGAATTACCACTTGGAATATTTTATTATATTTGTTTAGGAGGGAAAAAGTATTTAAACTTTTATTTAGAAATAATAAATAAACAAATGATTTATTTATTATTTCGAGGAATTAGTTAAGGAATAATAAACAAATAATGATTTAATTAATTATTCCTAGAAGAAAATCAAATAAATAGTGATTTATTTAATTATTCTTCATGGGTTTAACTACAAATTACTTAATAAAGGTCATTTATTAGGTAATTTCTCATAGTGAAAGCAATTTTACTAGGGTAAAATTAGCTTTAAATGGTATACTTTGATCCATCTAGTAAATTAGGCTAGATGACCAATTTTTTGGTGATAATAGGTTGTCCCCCAACGTATGAGTGTTAGGAGCAAAACGTATGACAGAAGTACGTTGTAAAGACACAATCACTTAGACAACACAAGGGAGTCAAGCAGAGAGAGAGAGACCAATGAAGCTGAAGCTGAGAGAGGATAGTGATAGAGGGGGTGAGACTAATGCAAATCTGTTTTATGTTATGGTACTAGACCTCAATGAGGCAGGGGAGGCATACCCATACATGTCAAGATAACTTTGTACAAAATAATGGTCCACCCAAAAATATGAAACTCAGCAATGAACTACATGCTAAATGGTACATGACATGCTAGCATAACAGGGCCAAAAAAATAATACAATGTGTCTCATATACATAATGCACATGGTAAAAACATGAGCTAGGACTAAATACAATAATATATGAGCACATGAGATATAATGACCCTTCCCTCAATAAAATGGGTGGGAAGGAGAGTATAAGAACTGAAGAAGCCCTGTTGAACAAGGAAGGGCTCTGTAAAACTGAATGGATCATCTGGAGGAGACGTGCATGTGTTGAACACTGCGATCAGTAGGAACCTAATCCATCAACTCTATGGAACTGCATCTGAGGTTGTAGAATAGTAGGTATGCATCCGGGCATGCAAGGGGAACCCTGAAAGGCCACCCCCTCATGAGGTCTGAAACATCTCACGCACACCTAGGAATCACTGGTACAATCTATTGCATCACCCAGGAATCACGGGTGCAATCTGCTGCATCACTAGATCATCAAGTGTATGGATCATGAACATGAAACGACCAAGTCAAAGGGCAATAATAAGACCCTCTGCACGATCCAAGGCATCGAACAAGAATGGAAGTTGGAAACGAGATACACCGCCCTCTAGTCGTTCTTCTGGAATAAATGAGCCTATGAATAGGTTCCACAATAGATGAGGCAATGAGGATCCTCAACTAAATCAAGAGGGAAAATAGTAATGTGATTGATGGACTGACACCAGGGATAATGGGGAAAATTAGGACCGAGGGATAAATAAAAGACTACCTTTGTTAGAGCATAAAGTACATGGTTTACCTAGCTGTTATAGACATATTTGGGCAGTACAACCCCAATCACATATGTCGATAAACCAAGGGCTCTCAAACCCCTAAAAGTGTTATTTCATACCCTAAAGGATCAAGGTCAACTGATTACATCATTTCCCAGAAGTTCTCCCTGAAAAACTGCTCAGAACTGGTCAAAACTGGACCATATAGACTGCTCCATGCTAAGGGTGCGATGCATCTCACCTGCAGCACACAAAGGGTGCGATGCATACTGAAAAGCCCTTCTGTAGGGTGTGATGAGTGAGAGCAGACAAATGGCAGATGCAGTTTGCTAGGTGGAAACCTAGAGAATCTTCTAGAAACTACTCATATGACACTTGCCTCTTTGAATTCACCGAGGGATGAGTAAGAGATCATGAAATCTCCAAGTGGAACCAAGAACTATCATTGAAATGACACTAATCAAAATCCCAGAAGCTGACTCAATCCCCTGCAAACATCTATATATGGATCCCTCATCCTAGAGATCCAAAGGCTGGAATTTTGTAATTTGTAAGGAAGTGTTGTTGGTTTCTCTTTGATACATTGTATTGTTGGGTGATCTAGCTTTTCATGAGGTGAAGAGGGCTTTCATGCTAGGAGGATGGCACTGGATCAAACAGCTGGGTTGTAATCCTCTCTTCTACTACTTCTGTCAATAAAGCTATTTGAGTTTTCCTCCATATACTTGTATATTTCTGAATCTTGTATTTGTGTATGCATTTGTATGGTTAATGTACATTTGATTCTACATTGTTTATGGTTATAGATCTCTATGCTTTGATGGTATTTTGCTTCTTTGACTCTATAGGTGTTCTTTGAAGCAAGACAAGTGAGAAAGGAGCGGTGAAGCTCTATCAAAGGAGAGAGGAAACAAGTAAGGAGCCAAGCGAAAGACTGAGGTTGGTATTCTCTGCTTCTCTCTCATCTATCTTTCATAAAGGAAAACACAAGTTACTTTGATTTTTTTGTTTCTAAGATAGCTACCCGTCTTAGTGGGAATAGAAGCTCTGAATGGACACTAGTTTTCCCGGAAACAAAATGGCGACTCCACTGGGGAGCGAATAGTTCGTTATTTTGTTATTGTTGTTTGCTTTATAAACTACAGACGGAGCCTGAAGTTAAGCCAACTAGCCTTCGAATTGCTTTTGCTATGCAATTGAAAAGTAGATCAACGCTGCTTCAGTCAATCTCTGGGTTGGTTTATGAACTAAACATCTGACTTGCAAACATCCTAATTGCCCTGTTGGTAGCTCAATAGCCTCATTAGATCAACCCCTATACTTTGTGTTTACTGTCTATCATAAGCTCAGCCTAAATCCCTGAACTTAGTTGCAAACTGTGGGTGAAAACCAAATTCAATCTCGCCCCTAGGCCATCACACTATCTCTCATTGGCAATCTAGATGCATCGCACCTCCCATGTGCTGCAGGTGAGATGCATCACTGTTTTCCTTAAGGACAGGTGCGATGATTGAATGAGACTATTTCTGCCTCCAAATTTTGGTTTTTTCTTCATTGTTTTTAGCTCTATTCAGTAGTTTTTCTATCTATGATCAGTATATCACTGTTGAAACCTTCTTCCTTCACATTATTCAGCCTCCATGGATAAGGAATTGTGAATTTTTTTTTATGTATTTTTCATCATTCACAGTCCTCCTTTGCAAACAGTAGCTTAATCGAGCTGTCGTCTTTTGATTCGAAAGTGTTGCAACTGTTGTTTTCAGTCAAGAAAAAGAGTGTCGTAAAGTCTTCCTCTTTTAGATAGTCGATTACACTTTTTCCATTGTATTTGATTTGAATTATCAATTCTTTGAAGTGTCGAAAATAGTTTTCCATTCGAAAGAGAAAGTGTCGTCTTAGTCTTCCTTTCTTTTTTGAAAAGAAATTGTTAAAGTGTCGCTTTGAAGAAAAGTAGTTCAGATTTGTACTTAGTTTTCTTTTTGTCATTCTCACATTAAGGGAACTAAAAAACAAATACATGCATGTGCATTTGCATTTAGACTGCATGCAAAAATTGATTTAGGAAAAGTGCATTTAGTGTGTGCTCTCTGCTCTATGTTGAAAGAATCATATTTTTCTTTCCTTAGTAGCTAGGATTTTCATTGCTAAAAGAAAATAAATGACTGTTTATCATTTTAGATTGCATATTTAGGAGTTGTACATCTACATCATGCGGTGAACCTTGAAAGGAAAACTTCTTAAGAAAAATCAACTAGAAAATAAACCTCAATGAACATAAAAACACTTTGGAACCTAATGCACAACATCTAGAAGTCTAGCCTAGAAACGTAATCTGACGTCGTAAAGCCTGGTAACTATCATTTTCATCGTAGGTTGGGTGATTCCTCCTCTTTGATACGACAAGTGCCACTACGGACTTGTGCTCCCACGTACCATTGAGTATATATTGGGAGACCACAATATGCTAATATCCTTTATCCTTAGGAAGCTGTGTTTGCCACCCTATCGATCGCAATGCACTGAACACAGCATTCGGGAAGATTGACTGTCGTACGTAAAGTCCTCGGTAATTTCTCTATAATTTACCACCGAGGTGTATATTGTAGTTTTGCGATTGGTTTGGGAATCCCTTTGTCTAGATTTCCAGAATAGTCACTTTCGTTCCTTTTCAGACTCCTTAAAAGAAAAGGTCCATCTGAGCACTTGTCACTTCAGGCTCATTAAAAATCGAAGGCAACTAGAGTCATCTTTAGCTTTTTCTTGACTCTTAAAAATTGAAAAAGCAAGTTGTGTCAAAGCATCATAAAATTCATTTAATTCGGAATAACATCACTGTTCCCTCGTTGGTCCTAGGTTGAGAAAATGGAGTCCACCAATCAAGGATTTCCCCCTGGGGGGAATCCTAGTCCTTTCTCCTCTTGGGGAGATGTTGGTGCTCCACACATGGCTACATTGTCCCTTCCAGGACTCACAATTGGCCTGCTAGTATGGCTATTCTCAACCTCTGTCGTTCAAAACACCGTAAATCCTCAGCAATCAAATTAGCAACTAGATGATACTAAAGTTGCTCCCCCACCTTCCACTTCGTTTGTTTCTCCCTCTCCTTCTTCTTCTTCACTTGGTGAAACTAGTAACACTAAAAACCAAGTAACTGAGAAGAAGAAGAAAGGGAAGGAGAAGAAGAAGAAGAAGCCAACGATGAAAGGGGGCAACCATGCATCGTCTGACGAAAATCCACACACTGCACCATCCAAACCCAAATCTCCGCGTGTCATTTTCAAAGGAGACCACTATCATCAAGATTATCCCTACATCCCGTGGATCTTGAGAGACTGGTCTCCCGGCTTGCGCAATCTGGTGTCTTCAACCTCTGTCGATCATGTTGAGAGTACACCGTCAACTAGTGAAAATGAAGTCAATGGGAAAAAAGGAAGATCTAGGTTTCCTTGTAGGTTGTGTGAAGGTGACCATGCCCTCCACCGTTGCCCTTTCCTAGACGAAGCTAAAAGAGTCTTGGATAACCGTCCTGCTTCACCACAGCGACTTCCTCCTGGATACAAGAAACTCTTGCCAAGTCCATCGCTAGTTGAAAATCTGACTGACACACCTCTGTTGTCAGTCAAAATGCCTATCATTGAAGATGAACCCTCTGAGTCCACATCAAACCAAAGTCAACAGGTCGAGACGGCAGTCGACCCAGTTTTGTCTCCAGAAAGTCCATCTTCAGATGATACAGTCTCCAAAAAGAATGAGAATGACACCGTTCAAAATCTTTTTGTTAACATAGAATCCGATGAACAGGGGGAAATCTACCCATTCCTCTACCACAGGAGGGAAGTTCCTCAGTTCAAGAGATTCATCTAGTTGTTTATTCGGTCCCTCCTCCAAGCAATCTAGTCGTTTCTTTTGATTGGAATCTACTAGCGAGACCCTGCCTACCATCTAATGTACCATTCTGAATCATAGTACAAGCTTACAGAATGATCATGGTTGGTACTATCATAGATGAAGGGGCTTCTGCGAGTATCCTTTCCTCAACTGCTTGGAAAGTGCTTGGTTCACCATCGCTTCTACCTGAGATTCGAAATCTGTCAGGCTGCAATAAAGGAACCAGTCGACCGTTAGGGATCCTTCCAAATTTTCCTATAACTTTGAGAAGGAAAACCGTTCATCTGAACGTAATGGTAGTCCAAGGTCCTCTAGATTACAATCTACTCCTTGGACGTGACTACGTTTACAGCATGGGAGCTATTGTTTCCTCACTCTTTCGGGTGATGTGTTTCCCGTATGAAGGCAGAATGGTCCAGCTCATAGACCAGCTTTCATTCCCCCGTTCAAACACGGCTACTAATCAAATGCCATCCCTAAATGGTCTTTTTGCACAAGGAATGTCTCATCAACCTCCAATCTGTCCACCTGATGATTGCGAGTGATTTAGTGAATGTGACTAAACCCAGGAGGCATGCGCCCTGGTCTGCTTCGGTAGGAAAACCCCAGATATAAGGTAGGTTTCCTCGTAGGATATATGACCAATCTAACACACCCGTCCATTTAGGAAAATGGGATCAGTTTGGAATAAGATCTCCTCATCGAAGGTTATGTGATTGGAAGCTCCCGCCGTTCACCCTTGTGTATTTCGATGGACAAAGCCAAGGAAGTATTTTAGCTGCTACGTGGACAAAACAACCTTGTTTTAATGCAAGAACTTCCATATGGTAACCTGGAAACTCTACTTCTCTTATACCTGGAGGCATGCAAACCTTTTTCACGCAAGTGAAAAGCAACCAGCGTAACTCTATCCCCGTATTTTTTACTAACTTCAGCTGCTTAAGTTAGGTGATTGGTCTGATTCACCATTCACCTTTGCATGGCGATGGCAAAGTAAAGGAAATGTTTCCCGGTGGGAAACTATCCTACCTAACCTCAGTAGTTCTTTAACCCTTAGGACAGTAGTTGGTCATTCCTAGCTTGCATACAAAAGGCTCGGAGAAAAGTTTCGCATGGGGCAAGCTCCCTAAAAAATGAACCTACTAATGAGAGACATCCTTATTATACGACTGGCACGAGCAGGTTTACGCAAAGTTCAAGCTCGTTAAAAAATAAACCTAGCAATGAGCATATGTTCCCCCATAGTTCAAGCTCATTAAAAAATGAACCCACCTTCGGTAAATAACCTTTGTGATTGCATAGCTATCAGCTTTTGAGCCTTGGTCGCGTTCTTACCATCACCTCCACTCTTTTTTAGCCGATCATAAGCCTCCACTTGATTGTTTACCCTTTTGAGGAAAAACTGCGACAAGTGATTCTATTAGCCACCTTCTTTACACTGACATGATTGAAAAGTTCCAAACCTTAACTGGAACCAGTTACTATTCGAAAACATCACTCGTTTCTCAAAAGCGAGTCTCTTTTAAGCTCTTTTATACTCGTAAAATATGAAAAGATTGTTGAGCAATTGGCCTCTCCAACTCGTTAAAGTGATTGGAAGTGCCATCCCTCCTCTATATTTTAATATTTTTGGTCCTGAGGGATCATTACACAAAAAGATCGAGCGCTTGTCTTTTTTGGCTATCTAAAGTGATCGGAAAAGTCATCCCTTTCGTATTATTTTATGCTTTTTCGGACTTAAGGGATTATACTACGAATAAGGACTACTAAAGTTTTCTTTCCATCTCTTTTCAGATTCCCTAAAACTGAAAAGGACCAAGTTATCTTTGTCATTAAACTCATTAAAACAATAGCGACAAAATTGTCCGTACGGACAAGAGCGAGTTTCACTATTGCTAGGCTTGCTAAAACATAGCGACAGGTTTGCCCGAAGGAAAAATTATAGAACAAGCATATGTTATCCTCCTCAAGCTTGACAAAAATAAAGAGGTACTGGTTAGCAATGACTGGGGAAAAAGGGAAGAAAACTTGAAGAACTTCATTGGTAGCAGGTCGCTCTTGAACATGACACTTTCACTCCATCACCATGATTGAGTCGGGTTGGGTTATTCCGTTCACCGGTCATATCACCATTGGTCCTCCGTACCATCCATTTTGGGGTTAATGCTACCAATCCATTCCAGTGTCACCAATATTTTCAAGAGAAGTTGCTTAGAGAATTCACCAACCCAACTAACACCTCATCCGCTGCAATACCTTCACGCTCCATTCTTTCATGACCACCACCCTGAACTTTGTATCATCAAACCATTTTCACCTCCACAAAATCATTTTCTCTGTTCTGTGTCGTAGATGTGGGAATCATTAAGGCTCTCCTATGATGGGTCACTTCTTGTCGACATCAGCTCATTATCCAAGAAGTTGACTTAGGAACAACCCTTTCAGTACTTTAAAGCTTGCATGCCTTAATGGCAAGTTTCTCACTTCCGGCGACAGTTTTACATCAATGGCCTTCACCCGAAAGATTTTGCGTGGTGTTCGAAATCGACTCATGTATTCATACCACGTGAATTGTACTGCAATACCTTGAGGGTCATTATCATTATCGGTGATTCCTCTCACGCCTGTTAACAACTTACATCATTGGCTGGTAATCAGGTGATGTCTTTCCATGTTCGACATCAGAATATCTTTTCATATGGATCAACTTGTACATTGGGCAAAGATTGAACGAGTTTGAAGACCCTAGATCTAGTTTCATCCATCCAGGCTGTGATATATTTAGGAAAATAAAAACATCAAATGTACTCCATAGTTGCACAGATAATCATCCAAGCTAAGGGATGATGGCTCTACCAGAATCATCAGTCTGCCACACAAACGATTGTCTATCCTATGTACATGAAAATGAATTTATAAAGCTGAGCATGGGAATGCCCGCCTCAGCTAGATCATGAAAATATTATGAAGATAATGTATTGTATTGTATCTTATTACAGGTCACCTTCCAGTTCAAAAAACCTCGGATCCTCATGATAAAGCATTTCACCCGACATCAGAAGATTTACGACCTCATGCTTTAGGGGGCAACTGTTATAGACATATTTGGGTACTACAACCCCAATCACATATCTCGATAAACCAAGGGCTTTCAAACCCCTAAAAGTTTTGTTTCATACCCTAAAGGATCAAGGTCAATTGATTACATCATTTCCCAGAAGTTCTCCCTGAAAAACTGCTCAGAACTGGTCAAAACTGGACCATATAGACTGCTCCATGCTAAGGGTGTGATGCATCTCACCTGCAGCACACAAAGGGCACGATGCATACTGAAAAACCCTTCTATAGGGTGTGATGAGCGAGAGCAGACAAATGGCAGAGGCAGTTTGCTAGGTGGAAACCTAGAGAATCTTCTAGAAACTGCTCATATGACACTTGCCTCTCTGAATTCGCCCAGGGATGAGTAAGAGATCATGAAATCTCCAAGTGGAACCAAGAACTATCAGTGAAATGACACTAATTGAAGTCATAGAAGCTGACTCACGCCCCTGCAAACATCTCTATATGGATCCCTCATCCTAGAGATCCAAACGCTGGAATTTTGTAATTTGTAAGGAAGTGTTGTTGGTTTCTCTTTGAGACATTGTATTGTTGGGTGATCTAGCTTTTAATGAGGTGAAAAGGGCTTTCATGCTAGGAGGATGGCGCTGGATCAGACAACTGGGTTGTAATCCTCTCTTCTATTACTTCCATCAATAAAGTTATTTGAGTTTTCCTCCATATACTTGTATATTTCTGAATCTTGTATTTGTGTATGCATTTGTATGGTTAATGTACATCTGATTCTACATTGTTTATGGTTATAGATCTCTATGCTTTGATGGTATTTTTCTACTTTGACTCTATAGGTGTTCTTTGAAGTGGGACAAGTGAGAAAGGAGTGGTGAAGCTCTATCAAAGGAGAGAGGAAACAAGCAAGGAGCCAAGCGAAAGACTAAGGTTGGTATTCTCTGCTTCTCTCTCATCTATCTCTCATAAAGGAAAACACAAGTTACTTTGAATTGTTTGTTTCTAAGATAGCTACTCGTCTTAGTGGGACTAGAAGCTCTAAATGGACACTAGTTTTCCCTAAAACACTAGCAACAACTGACTCAACTTCAGAGGGGATGGAGACAATATGACTGCAGGCTAAAATGGGAAACACAGGATGAACGATATGCAAATATAGATGCAATACTATGACATGATATGATGGGGCAAGAAATAGACTCCAAGGATACAAGGGTGACTCATCACGGAAGCTCTGAACAAGGGTGACTCAATGACGTTGCCACACATACTAGGCCCGATGGGGACCATGAGAACATGAGTAAATGATGGTCACTCATGATGAAAATCGACATATGGTACGACAAGTGTTAAGAGGATGTGGACCTCAAATTACAAGTGTTGCTTTTATCACAAAATTCGATTTTGAGCGAAGTGACCCTTCTTGGAAAAATGGTTTCGAGGTGAAGTGTCAAATCATCAAAAACTTAGGAAGACCCATTATAGAGCTCGGTGAGAGCTTTCAAATGGTGCTAACGGTTCAGCAAACTGAGCTACGATCTAGTCACAATGGGCGATGGAAAAATTGTGGATTTTTCTATGAAAGGACGTTTTCCCTCCATTTTGGATTCATTTGCTAAGTGAGTTGTGGTGAATGTGGAGAGGAGGAAAAGGCCCTAAATCTTGTGGATATCGTAGCAGACAAATCGACCGTCAGAATCAGGATCTGCGACTTCATGTAGGTGGCCTTACTCATCTCTTCAATTTCATCGATTTATTTCCTAATTTTTGGCAAGTGGCAGCTCCCTGAGGGACCCTTGCCCTTGCTCACGGTCGCATCACACTTTCTGGGTCCATAAATGCGATCAGGCTCATTGGACACAGCTGAAAACCTGTGAGCTCACACTTTCTGGGCTGAAAAATGTGATTTGTGGTTGGAGGAAGCGTTGGTCTGCTGGTCTGGTGGGGGCTGCAGGTTGATCAGTGGAGCCGGTTGTTTTCTTTTCTGAACTGACAAGACATGTGGTGTTTTCAAAATATGGAAGAGCTGAAAATCAACTACTGTGAACGAGACTTGGATACTCTTCGATCCGAGATCTAGGGGGATCAGGCAATTCGAGAGGCATTGGCTTGTTATGGGGTTCTCAAGTTGGTAGAGAACCCATTGATGAGGGCAGGTGAGCACTTGCTATCGAGAATTGTGAGCTATTAGGATCCAGACCAGGAGGTGTTTTTCATGCAGGGTGTTATGGCCTAAATCTACCTCAGGCTGAGAAAGCTAGGTCTAGGGTAACATCAAACCACACTTAACCTGGTAGCTAGCCCTACCAGGTCGGGAGAGGGCTCTTTCCTTGTCAATCTCAAAAAATATGGTCAATAAAGCTTGAGATGATTGGTTTAAAGACTAATTTTAGGCTAGGTATATGCTCAGAGGAGTTTGATTGAATTTAATAATAGTTTGCTGGATCAAATGTGAAAGGCAGATTTGGGTCCTGGGAATGGACTCAGTCTTGCAGAGGTTTTTGTGGGGCGAGGTAGGAAAATTCTTTAGTACTTTAAATTGAGTGAAATGGAGAGTCTTAAGACTGGTGAGGAGTTGAAGAGGGCATGAAATTATCAAGAATCCTCTTCAAACAGTTGAAAACATATAAAACTAAACAAACCCCTAGGTAGAGCACTGCAACATCAATGATTTCTACCTTTATTCTTGATTCATTTAGTTAAGCTGAAAAGAGAGAGATGATGGCATACATAAACACATGAAAACTTGAATCACAGAAGGAAAAACAATACTAAATCACCTTTCCACAAGAATCCCACAAAACGCTGCAAACCCTGGTCTATTTCCTTGCCAAACTGCGGAAATGATGTACAATAGTGCTCAAAGCATTCACAAGAGTCCAACCTTTACAAATGACTGAAAAAGTACTAGATATAGGAAAAAAAAAACTCATGCTAGCCTTTAGAGGTCGAATTCATGAGTTTAGGAGCTGTTTCAACAAGATCTAAACTAAGAATTGAAAAATAGGCAACGGAACAGCTTGCCTCTAAAACCTAGGAAACTGATTCATTCAATTTTCAAAACCACCTATACATGATGTATCTACCTCCTTTAGTGAATTTTCATCATTTTTACATCAAATTCCATCAATTTTCATCAATTTCCATCATGCGTTTTACCATGAGAGAGAAAAAAGTCAAACTGAGAAAAAAACTAGGCGAAAATTAGAGTTTTTTAGCAACAATGGCACTTTTCCATCCCGTGCATAGTGCCACTTTTTCTGTGCGTAGCGCTTTTTTCCAATTGATTTTGGAGGCCGTCCCCTTCACCAAATTCACTCCACGTGGGCTTGTTGGAAAGGTATTTCTGTCTACTTTCCAGAACAAGTGGAATTTTTGAATTTGGTGTCAATTTGCCCCTCCAAAAATCAGTTCTCCCAACATTGCTTCCTGTGTGGCCAAAAAGTGGCAGAGAGGGCATTTTTGAGTTGTTTTTGACCCTTTTGGAAGCTCAAAACTTGTCAAACATTTCTAGTAATTTATGGGTATGCATGATTTTTCACAAGGAATCCAAAAATGTATAGTTTTCCTCCAGAGGAGGTACCTATCAAAAGCGAGCGCCGGGTGGCGCTACGCACCAGCCAGAAAACCCTGTTTTTTCCTTCAAAATTTCGAAATTGCCAAAAAGTGTGACAAATTTCTTGAAATTTGGGATGAGTGACCTGCATCAAGTACTATGTTGGGCCAAGGAATTTTCAGCCAACATCTTGAGCTTATCTTGCTCTTTCTTGCTCCTCAAAGTTTTCCTCAACTTGGCTTTTAGGCTCCTTATTCTCGCTTTGCAAATCTTGTTTCTTGCCAAATAATGAAAAGTCATGTGCCTCAACATATTTTTCTCCTTGTTGGATTTCTCAAGAAACTTTTCCAAGTGCATATTTTCCCTCTATGGCCAAGATTCCCTGTCAGCATGAACCTCTTGCTCAAGTGGTGTCAACTTGACTTTCCTCCTCTTTGCTGCTTGCCTATTTTCCCTTATGTTTTGCAGCTCCATGAATGTCTGTTTGTCCTCCAACTGTTTGTTCCTTTGTTCAAGGTAGTTTATGATCCACTTATCTCTTTCAAGGTTGAGAGATAAGTCATGAATGTCATCTTCTTGTTCTTTGATGATTTCCTTGAGTTTTGAGCTTTGGGAGCCCAAATCGGTATCCTCATCCTGAATCAAAATGAAATCTTTCTCCTGACTTTCAGAAGGCCCTTCATCATGCAATGGTTTTTTCCCTTTATCCTGCTTTGCTGAAGAAGAAGGCAAAGCCCCTTTCACCCTGGGTGAAGATAACATTTTCCTATGATCTGATGAAAGAAACGAGACCCCTTCCACCCTGGGTGGAGATAGTACTCGTTTGGAAGCTACAAATAACCTCCTTGTGCCCTTTTGATAATTGACGAACACTGGCACACTGGTGGTTTGAGTCTCATGAACCTGTTGCTGACTTGAAGGCCCTCTTGCCTCTTGAAATACTTATGGGGTCACTTGAGGGCTTTTGAAATCCTCATGTGAAATGAAATCATCCCATGAAACATTCAGCAAACTCAGCTGATGCAAAACAACAATCTTGATCAATGCAAAGTGATAAATGATGTTGTACTGTTGATAAGGAGGTTT
The DNA here is from genome assembly GCA_031772625.1 of Pinus tabuliformis. Lineage (NCBI taxonomy): Eukaryota > Viridiplantae > Streptophyta > Pinopsida > Pinales > Pinaceae > Pinus > Pinus tabuliformis. The sequence goes on from CM062811.1 coordinate 103,442,040, forward strand.
TCTTTGCACCAATGTGGTCATTTTCTCAATATTTCTACATATGAAATAGGGGAGGTTCATCATCCTCACTCTAGTGAAATGCATCAATAATGTGACATGATAAGTGTACAAGCAAGAAAATCTCCCTTCACAGCTGATGTATTTGATAATGAGCTTCATGAGTGGAGCATATGTGTCCTGTAGGTATCTGAAAGGAAAGACCCTACTGATTTGCTTCTGATAACTAGCCTTGATATAAGGCTCATAATGCTCTTTGTCCACAAGTTGTCCTTTGTTCCACTGTTCACCCACATTAGGAATACCCGTTGCTTCAGCTATAGTTTCAGGTGTCAAAGTGAAGGTAACACTTTCTAAATTGACCTGGCCATTGTGAAGATGGAGGAAAAATAGTCTAGCAAGCTCATGGTGGTATTTCACCCTTTCCACCATCTCACAATACGGGTAGCAATACTGATGTTTGAAACATGCTACTGCAAGAGGAAAAGCCAATAATTCTGTGAGTGTAGTGGGCTCCTCCCCAACATGTTTTCCTCCCTTATGTGGTTTTCTTGGTGCATGAATTTATTGGGAGGAATCACTCACAGTTTCTTCATCCCTTTCATAAGTTGAATCTGTTTCTATATTTGCCACTGTATGGTGTAAAATGATGAGTATGAAGAGATTTTATCACAATAATAGGTGACTGCTATTTGATGAATATGACTAATGAGTGGGACTAATGAAAGGAGGATTTGATGTTGAGTGTAGGGTTTTTAGGGAGTGATAGGGTTTGGGGATGCAAATTAGGGTTTGGGAATAGTGGGAATTAGGCAAGGATAATTTTAGGGGCGAATGTTCGCCCTTTAGCGAAATTAAGGGGTTTTAAATTTTTAGTGGGCGAATATTTTGTATCGTAGTACATTTTTACAAATCACCTCAAATAGCCCACCTTATTTTAAGGGAGAGGGTAAAAAAGGTAAATTTAGCCCTTGAAATTAGGACTTACAACCTTCCATTCGCCCATTTTCAAGAATAGGTTTTATTTAAGTGAATCCTATGGGCCAAATACCATATTTATAAAAGAGGTATGGTAAATTAATAAAAATATAAATAAATGAGAGGTATGGTAAATAAATAAAACATTTTTTATATTTACTCCATAAGTCACCTTATATACATGTAAGGGTGTAAACAAATAAAAATATAAGTAAAGTGGAGGTATGGTAAATAAATAAAACGTCTTTTTATACTTACTCAAAAGGTACGGTAAATAAATAAAAATATAAATAAACTAGGCGTATCGTAAATAAATAAAACCTCTTTTTATATTTAGTCCATAACCCTCGTTCTATTTATGAAGGCTCAAGAAAGAGGTTTTATTTAAGTGAATCCTATGGGCCAAATACCATATTTGTAAAAGAGGTATGGTAAATTAATAAAAATATAAATAAACGAGAGGTATGGTAAACAAATAAAACATTTTTTTATATTTACGAACACTCAAAAAATGGGTTATATTTAGGTGAAACCTATGGCCAAAATACTATGGGACAAATACCATGGACTAGATTGTTATTAATACCATGCAAAAAACCATTATTAACCCTAATATTAGAATTAATAAAAATAAAAATGGCACATGGTATTGACCCATGGTATTCACCAAAATAGCACATGGTATTGACCCATGGTATTCACCTGGAACGTAGCCTATTTAAATGGGGGAATTAAACCAGCATGTAGCCTATGCTAAGATTCACTAGGAATTTACAAAGTTTTATTATTTAGTGAAAGACTCGCCAAGATATTACAAGATTTTATAATTGAGTAAAATATTCGCCATGCCTGGTGAGAGATTTGCCAAAAAATTATATATACATATTATATTATTGATAAAATCGCCTTCCATTTTTCCTATATACCACGGAGATTCGCCCATTTATTATATTTATAAATTTAGGGGGGGTTCTTAAAATTTTCCTTGGAATTAGGTATTAGGGTTTTAGGGTTCTGGGGATAGGGGGGTAGGATGAGTGGAGAAGAGAGAGGGAAAGGGAAATTAAATGAGTGAAATTTCAGTGGAGAGGGATGTGAAAATGATGCAGGGCAATAAAACAGCAAGAATGACAATTTTCAAAGCCCTAGACAGTTTTCGTAGTGCAACTGAGCAGCAAACTAGGGTTTGATTTTGCACCTATCAAAACACCATCTAAGATGATCAAATCTCTTGCAATGGCACTTAGGAATGTTTACTTACTTGGAAGAATGAAGATTGCAAAGTTTTAGAGCTTGAGGAGGTCGACTGGGTGAAATTTAGCCTTGGAGGACTGGTGCACCGCGCTCAACAAGTGCGTCGTGCCTATTGATCTTTCAGTGTAATTTCTGTGCTTTATGCGCTGCGCCAGGAAGCTTTGCACAATTTTGCTGTGATTTCTCTCCTTTACCTCAAAAAACGTGATTTCGCCTTTTTCTCTTTTTCTTTAGCACACAAATGAAGTCTATAACATAAGAAACACTTTATATACCCTTTTGACTTTAATTTTTGCATTTAGAAAACCCACTTTCTAAAGTTTGCTTTTCACTTTATCCTTTAAAAACTTTGTTTTGCAGTTTGCCTCTCTTTTGACTTTTGATGAACTAATGCTTTGAATTTCTTGTCTCTTTTGCAGGCGCTGGAGTGCAGCAGTTTGGCAAGGTGACCAAGGGCTATAGCTGAAGCTTTATTACATATGAAAACCTTAAAATTACATCAAATTTGTACATAAAATAGAAAAACTCTGTTTTCACCTCAAAACAGAGTTTTGAGGTAAAAACCCTTTATGAAGCAAATTATCAGTGAAATTTGTGATTTTATGAACTTATTAAACATCCTCATGTGGCTGCTGACCTCTTATTGAGTTTTTGAAGACCATGGTGACAAACCCTAGACCTAATGAGACCTAAAAACCCTAAAATGACTTTTGCAAATGGAATGAAATAAAAATGATAGTGAATGATCTGTACATGTGAAAATAGGCTAGCAGATGAAAAGCATGAGGGAAATTGACAAAGAACCACTACCATTAGATGATCCATGACCTAATGGAGTGCAGATGATCGAATGAGACACCTAATATGCATGCAAAAAGAGAAATTTGATCACTGATGGAGGGATGAAGATACCGACACTAACACAGGGGCACAAGATTGAGCTCACATTATAGGATATTTACTTCTTGACGGGACTTCCTCCCTCCGACGTGGTGGGGGATATTCATCCGATGTTACCTCATGGGAGGAACATTACTGAGTTCGTGGAGCACCAATTTCGATGGGGTGTTCGTGTCAAAGGCATGACTATCCCGCTTGTTGATCTAGAGAGGCTAGAGACACAGGTTGTTGTCGTAGCTGTGTTATGGGTCTTGGGAAGCCAGGCATTCCACCACATCACTGGAGGGCAGATGATGTTAGTTGAGAGTGTTTTGGCTGGGACCTACTATGGGTGGGCCCAGATGATGCTGTCATCAATGAAACGATAGTTGAGTCTTTGCAAGAGGAAAGTGAATCATGATTGAATTTTTGGTACAATACTATGTGTTTTCTTCTTTAAGAAGATGCCCACTATCCATCCTCGTGTACAGATCCGAGATGGGGGCCCACAAGAGCCCAGGTTGTGCTGTTGGGGGTAGTTACTGCAAAGAGGAGGAGGAGGGGGATACGGATGTGTGTTCCAACCTGAGTTTTTCATACATTGGGATTAGATGCCCCTTTTCATTGACAATTACCCTTATAGCAGGATGAACTATCAGGGGGATCCTAATTTGCCACTTCCGCCCGGGCGAGCATGGGGACCAGATGGTAAGTGTTAAGTTGCTATGTTTTATGGTGAATTTTATATTTCTATGACATGTATATGGTACTGAGTGTGAAATATGTTGTATGCAAACATAGCACCGTAAATCTGGCAAGATATACAAGCCAAGCTGCAGTGCCTGGGGCTACAGATCAGGGGACATCATCGTCACAACTGGGTCTAGAGCATACTGCACTGCTTTCTGATTTTCATCGTAGGTTTGATGTACTCTTGACTGGGATTTCAAAGCGCAAATGGAATGGCTTAGAGGATCGATACACAAATGAGTGCACCAGTCTTCCCTCATAGTGGCGAGGTACCATGTGGCGCATGGCGATGGGAGGTAAAACAGTACGTGATCTACATGCAAGTGGAGTAGAGCCTTTGGCACGAGATCCATCGGACAGTGACTAGATGCAAGGACATGTGGGTCCCATTGATTTTGATTTTGTAACATACTATGGGCATGTCAGATGTGTTTAGAGTTATGAATCCAAACACTTTTATGATAAATAATATGATTATGCATTTTGTATGATGATGATGGTTCGCCATTTGTGTGGTTATCTTTTGTGGTATACATGTGATAAATGCCAATCTAGAATGTTGTTTGCAATGGTGTCTACATAGTGATTTTGGGCTCTAGGCACATGACTGAAAGTAATGGTTTCAAATTCATGTACCAATAGCTTCACTCGTAGATATTTTATAAATAAGTCTTGGTTATGCACATCATACACACCATTAAATTGCATGACAAGTAGCAAGGAATCGAAACGAACATGAAGATGAAGGATGCGATGAGCGAGGGCATCAACTAACAAACCTATCACTGCATCATATTCGTCCTGATTATTGGTGGAAGATCTAATGCACACACTGTTTACAGGACTAACGTATGCAAGGGGGTAAAAATGGCCCAGGTTGTCGAGGCTACATTACGAGAGAAGCGAATCGCACCATCGGCATGGCCAATATATGGTGTGGATGATGGATCCATCTGGAAGGTGCAAAATACAATGGATGAGATGATGCAATCTACCTAATATTATAGCAGAAACAAAGACACACAAATCAAAGGGATGTGTTGTGAGCACCATTTCTGGAGGTAGAGTGCATTGGGAGAATTAGGAAGGAGATGGCCTTCGAAATCCTCGTGAAAGAATTCCCTATTACTCAAGGGTAAGGGTAATCAAGGGTAGACATAGCTTCCATGGTGTCATCATCAGGTTGGGAGATAGGCGGATGGGAGGAAGATTGACTACATGATGCAGCGACATTACCTAGTGCATCAACCTGAGGAATAAGGTTCACATACGTATCGTCTTGAATGGTAGACGACGTACTGGTAGACAGAGGGTCTACTAATATTGAGGCCTCGGATTTTGTTGAAAAAGGTTCAATAGAAATTCCCATAGAAACCTCAGGAAGGTTTGTCAACAAGGAACTCAAGGATGACGATAGATAAAGAATGGGGCCTGTGGTGTCCATCATCTCGAAATCAAGGGCAAGGATCACAATAAAAGGGCACAGTTTCTATGTTCTAGTTGACTGGTGGTACCAAAATCCATAGGTAGAGGAGCAGAGGTTCCACTACGAGTGGCCTCGTAGTCACGAATCACCCCAAGGAAATTGTGAAACACATCGAGACGAGGGAAACAATGAGAATAATGACCATGAAGATCACAAAGGGCACAAGGGTGGTTTGTGCAAAGCTTTTTTAGTTTCTTAGGTGGGATCGGTATGTTAACATGGACTTTCCACTACAAGAAAAAAGGACATTGGTGAGGGGCGAAAAATGTCACCATAAGCTCATTGGTGATGGTCAAAAGAGCCTTCATCACCAAAAACTGAACATCACCAAAAGTGGCGTCGCCAAAAGTATAGGTGTTGTAGTGACATTCAAAGTCCATCACCAATAATTATTTATAATGATGGATATTGACCGTCACCATTTCATATGAGAAATGGTGATGGACCATAGCCTCTATCACTAAAAATTGAACGTCACCAAAGGTGGCGTTGCCAAAAGTATAGGTGTTGTAGTGACATTCAAAGTCCGTCACCAATAATGATTCATAATGACAGATAGCGACCGTCACCATTTCATATGAGCAATGATGATAGACCATAGCCTTTGTCACAAAACATTGAACGTCACCAAAAGTATAGGTGTTATGGTGACATTAAAGGTCCATCACGAATATTGATTATAATGATGGATAGTGACCATCACCATTTCATATGAACAACAACAATTTATTGTGATGGATCTTTCATGGCCGTCACTATTGGTGCATATATATGGTGACGTTCGTTGACCCTCACCAAAAGCCGCATTGCCATAAGTATAGGTGTTGTGGTGACATTCAAGGTCCGTCACGAATAATGACTATAATGACGGACATCGACTGTCACCATTTCATATCAACAACAATGATTTATGGTTACAGACCTTTGAGGTTCGTCACTATTGATGCATATATATGGTGGCGTTTGTTGACTGTCACCATTTCATATTTTGGTGACGGTTGAAAAATGTCACCAAAGCTCATTGGTGATGGTCAAAATCTCATTCCATATGGATCATGTCAGGGCACGATGGAATCGAACCACCAACCTCCTGCTTGTAAAGCAGGTTCTCTTCCATGGAGCTAGCACCCTTTAAATAATTATACTTTTAAAATTAGTCCTTGAAACTTCATAAATTGTAAATTCTACAACTTTCAATGAATTAAAGTCTCGACAATATTTTACTAAACAAGAAAAGCAACATCAAAGCTGCAGGTCCCTACCTAATGGTTATGGAAGTTATGAAAGGTGGGTGGAGGGAAAAATAATTATGTATAAGAGAATCAATATGTTCAATTGAATAATCAATTAGAAGTTAAAGTCTCAAGACATTTATAATCTATAAATGACCTATAACTAGAAAATGCACCAAATATTGCAAAGGAAATGTCATAAGTTGATAACATATGGAAGAAGAATGTTGACAAAGACAGATGAAATATGTTATAGGTTGAGTGAAAGAAAAATCTAAATGTGGTTGTTGTTTGGTGTTTAGATATCTAAATGATATCTAAACTTCTGTGCAAATGTAACACGGATCTCCGGAAACCATGAACGACATATGATAAAATATATATATATATATATATATATATATATATATATAGAGAGAGAGAGAGAGAGAGAGAGAGAGAGAGAGAGAGAGAGATCCCCTTTACATAAACCAACATGCAATTTGGAATTTGACAAGTCCACACTCAAAACATGACATCAACCAACAAATAAAAGAAATTGACTTGGACAGAAAGCAATAGCTTCACCTTCATTCTTGAGCTGCTTCTGTTTATTTGAATGTGATTCATGACATTCTTTATCTAACAAGGAATCAAAATCATCACTAGTATTAAATTCATCCAACACAGACTTTGGATATCCCACTATCATCAACGTTTTTGTTGCCATGCTTGAAAACCATGGAGTTTCTTGTTGATTGTAGAATAATATGTGTGCCTGCTACTAAAGAACACATTCCTTATTAACCATTGTTACCTGACAAAAACCAAAGAGACAACACAATATCAGTGTACACAAAATCCCCTACTGAAATATAATCATAACTTAGCAAAGAAGTCTAAAAGATGTTCTTAATTAATAAACTTTGTATTTGGAAATATTGTTTCTTTAGATTTAAAAAAGACTATGTTGTACAATACTTCTGTCTATTTATCCAAGCAATTATATCATAGCATATGTCACACAGTAGCAATCTACAGTACCTAAAGTAAAAAGACAAATTTTCTCAAGAAAATAGATTTAGAAAAGAGATTTGAAAACTATAAGTTTGTCATCAAAGCTTTACTTAACTTAACAACAAACTAGTTGGAGTTTGAAAATAAAAATCATTCATAGGAAATGAATAGGAAAATGGCCAAAGTCATTATTCATACAAATAAAGCTAAAGTCACTATTTCCATTGCAGATAACTGAAATTTGGGTAGTGGTCTAACAATTAGAGCTTATTTTCTGGGAAGAATTGTCAATACCATAATTTTTTTTCCATGGTCTATTGTGTCTCTAGATCTAGATCAGATAGTTTTCCATTCTCAAGTTCTACCTTTCAAGTACTGATTTCTGGCTCACCCTTTAAAACACAATTCTACCACTCCATTTTATTTTATTTTATCAAGAGAATTGGCAGGACCTTCCCATCCTCTGTTTTACATAATCAATAACCATCCATCAATGATATAAAGAATAACAGGTACACAACAAAGACCAAAGATGTTCATGTTGTATACCTATGTTCTAGGACTCATCTGACCTTACTGGTGCAAAGAGATCACCCTGAAAAGATAACATCCACGTGGAATTTAGAAAAAATAAATTAAATCAAGCTCCAAGTAAACCAATCAAAATATGAACATCCTTTTAATCAATAAAATCTCTGACTTAAAAGAAAAGTGGCCTAGAATTGAATGTTATATCAACCATGTCAAGTAACTTACATCGAGTGAGAAATACAATATATGCATATTGGATTAGTGAAATAATTGATCTGATAAAGCTCAAAAACAGATGACTTAGAGCTAAGAAACGCAAATAAATGACTTAGAACTAAGACATGAGGTTGCCCTTTCAACCCTGTCATTAAATAACTCTTCTTTATGTCACTTACCATTAAACTTTTTTTGATACCAGGTGGAAGTGGTATTGTAACATTAACCTCTGATAGTTTGTTTCCATGACTACTTCTCAAGATCCGCTCCATTACCAGCATTTGGGGCTAGATAAGATACATGCAAAAACCATCAACATGAAAATCAAATCTACATCCTTGTAAAAAAATGGGAGGAAAAAAAATATCCACAAATTGAAACAGACTGTAGGATACCTCATTCCTGCAACATGATTATCTTGTCATGAACAATAAAAAAATAAATCAAGAGAAATGTAATTTTTGCCACATTTTGACAATGAAATATTTTGCATATTGTATGAACAATTGATGAAAAAATTCAGCTAAAGCTTGTTAGCATCAGGATTGTAGTAAAACATAAAGGAACCGCTCCAACACATATATAATCCTAAACATTTGTATCTATACATATAAGTATTTTTTGAGGATATTGTATTTTGTGAAAATATGGAAGTCAAATATTTGAAATAACACAATTTATGGTACCACTACCTTATGAATTCCATTCATTCGAGTGTTTACGAAGTTCATTCAAGAATTTATTCAAAGTTCAAGGTTCAAACAATTAACATGTAGCCTAAAAAAGCTCAGATTTGAAAAGGAGATAACCCAAATATGTAGAGTATATATCTCACATTTATATATCCTAATTTCTAGACATTGAAATGACACTTTTTAGCATACTATTGTGAATTCAGCGCAAAATGCTAGAAAAAAATATTGATGGTTATCTTGCTAATATAGAAGTTTTATACATGCATTTATTTAAACAGTTAGCTTGCAATGTCAAACATATCTAAGGATCCACACAATACGTTGCATCTTTAGCGTTGATTTGTGAACTTGAGACAACGAAGTCCAACATTAACAGTTTGCCTACAATATGCACTAGCAAAATAGGTGAACAATAGTATTGTAGGTATGTGTTATGAATATATGTATTGCAAGCCAATAAGAGTATGGTTGGAACATTCATGTCCAACCCTTCCAATTTTGCCTATAATTTTCACTGGTTTGATAGGTGAACAATAGAACTATAGGTGTGCATTCTATATCCCTTACCTAAATCCAACACCTTCAACATAGAAATTTCAAAGAATATGTCCAGAACTGGTAGGTAATTTGCAAAATGAAAGAGTTGGCTTGATTGTTTCTGGAGAAGACTAGATTCTTACATTGTTCAATGTAAATTCATGACACTTTTCCAAGCTTAAACAGAACAAAAATGAACCAAGCTAGAAGGTTATTTAAAGAATCCTTACTTAGCTAGGGTAAAATGTTGGCCCTTTTTTGTCAAAAAGCATAAATGTAAAAGCTTTAAGAATTTCATTGAAGAGACTGTAGAAATGTTCTTATCAAGCCACTAACATAAACAAAGCTAAGAAATATTACTTTGTAGAAGAGATATTCATGGTCAAATTAATAAGAAAGTGACATTTTAGCATAGTTAATGCACTAGTGATCATGTCGTAGTGTCCTAGGGCATGCTAGGGACTACAGGGAGTGCTCATGTAAATCTAGAGAAGAGGTGGGGAGACATCGAGCTATAGTCAGGAGGAATATAAGTGATGAGGGGCAGATACTTGAGGTACCCAACCTCTTGGATTATACCTTGCTACAGGAGCCCCAAAGAGAGAGTAGCAATACTAGCGGATGTGGGTAGAGACAGATGCGGATGAAGCAGTAGAGAGTGATATAGTGCAAGAGTCCCCTGGCAGCGTGAGGCTAGTAGGCTACAATAGTGTGAGCCCTAGTTGTAGTCACAAAGGATCCCTGACTGCAGTCATGAAGGGAGACCTAGACGCAGTCTTGAAGGAGCTCTAGCCACAGTTGAAAAGGAAGCCCTAGCTCCAGTAAAAGGCAGCCCTAACCGTAGTCAAAAGGAGACTTATGCACAACAAGAGAGAGGCCTAAGACACAATCTAGAGAGAGGCCTAAGACACAATCTAGAGAGAGGCCTAAGATGCAGTCAAGAGAGGCATAAAGACCTAGTCAAGAGAGGCTAGATATGCAACAAAAGGAAGGCTCTTATCCACAGCAAAGGACGCCTTAATTCGTAGCAAGAGGGAGGCCCTTATCAGCCATCAAGAAGAAGCATATAGCCGCAGTCAAGGAAGGTCTAAAGCAGCACTTAGAGAGGCCCTAGATGCAGTCAAAGGGAGGCCCTAGCCACTACAAGAAGGATCCATAAGACAGCAAGAAAGAAGCCCTAGAAGCAACGTGGAAGTCTTATGTTTTGTTGTAGGTACAACGTGTGAAAGAGAGGTTGTTTTGAGTGTTGTTCTTGGGTTCTCTTGTAGGTAGAAGGGCCGAAGTTTGAATTTTAAGATCACAACAAGAAAATGCATTCAACGTGGGTTAAATAGGGTTGTTCTATAGCTATTCCAGGAAGAGTGAAGGATCGAAAAGAGGTCGAGTATCTTGCTTGAAGCTTCAACTAAAGGATGAAACTCAACTAAAGGATGAATTAGCTTAATAAAGTTCATGATGCCTTTTACAATCATATACTTATGAGTGAACCCAACTATTATTCTTGGGACTTATCCTAGTGTCCTAATAGGTGGGATATAGAGGACAAATACGATCTCCCTTTCTCCATTGCATTCCTCCCACCTTGAAAATAAAAAGGGGACATAATGAATTTCATATACACATACTTAATAGATATGTATTCCCAATCTCTTGCCATCTACTAGTTGCACCTGCTTGAGCTAGGCTCAAGCAATTAGTCAATCTAGAGAATGCATATCCCTACTTATTATCCACATGCCTCTGGGTGGATCTCTCTATCCCTGTAGTGCCAGTAAAAGGGTTTGGGTATGGTAAGGGCTACTAGCTAGTTTTTTGAACCTTTGTATTTACATCTATTTTTGCCTCGCCTAACCCTACTCTCATCTCTGTTTATTCTCAAATTAAACCAACTACATAATCAGAAACTTTGTTCTTGTGTGGTATCTCAAAATACTTTTCAAACATAAAATTACAACATACTGTCACAAGCAGACTAATCATTGTTTAATAGATCAAACTTGACATCTTACATTAACAATTTCCTTTTACGTGATGCCAGTCTTCTACCCAGGCCTTGGAACCATGCCTAAAGGGGTGTACTACATGTTCAGGGGTTTGCACTACCAGTAAAATTAATTATAACTGATTATGAGAACAAGATAGCATTGTTTATATACTAGATTTCTTAAATTAAAGATTAGCTTCCTGTATGAATTACAGTGCACTGATAGAAACAGAGATAGTTTCCAACAAAAAGCACCCAAAACAACAACAAAAGTCATAGGAGACACTTATTTCGCTTCTTTGATGCTAGTCTTTGAAGACCTCCACCACCATCATGACTTCCACATTCATCCTCGTGCACCTTGAGAGTTGCAGGTACCACTCTACCCCTGTTTCTTGAAATCTCTCTGATAGGAGTCTCTGTAGACTTCTCAGAACAAGGAATCATAAGTGGATTGGTTCTGTGAGGCATCAACTCCTTACCACTTTCAACAACTTCCATCATAAACTTCCAGTCTTTAAAATCAAACCAACACACATTTGTTGTAAGAAGCTTCTCCAGATGCCATTTCTGTAGCTCTAGGAGCATTTTTGGGGACAACAAAATGTTTTACATTTTCATCGCCATTTATTTCAACTCTACAATCCTATACTAGAAATGATAATGCAAAGATGTTTTCTACTATCTGGGAAAATTATATTCTATTTAGAACCAAATTCTCTAATCTGGCTTGCTTCTATTTTTGAAATATGTTAAATATGCTTGCCATATTCTTGTTTGTTTCTGATTTTTCATCTTCCAGGGACTCTTTCACTACTTCAGGTTGAGTGCTTTCTATCGGCTTAATCTGTTTTCTCTGTACTATAGATTTCCTTTACTTGGGTTCATTATCCATCGGTCCAAGCATAATGCAAATTCCTTCCACATGCTGGAAAACAAAAGCAGCTAAAAGCCCAATATTTCTCCATGATATTTGGGTTTGATCGTCATTTCCATCCAAAGACCTGCTTCCATATGCCTAGTCACTATAGTTTCTTAGAATATCACTACTAATAAAATCAACTGGAGTATCACCATCATTGTTTTGTGATCTGTTAACACTAGCGAGGAGTGTGGATGTGAGATCAAAGAGTGTATCAACATTTGTAACTTGCTCATGAGGTCTCTAAACAAAATTGTGCAAGCTTTCTACTTTGCTAATTATAGCCTCAAATTTGCCAGATTCTGCTTTTAAAATATTTTCTCTCTCCTCAGCAATCGAAGTCTTGAGGGGATTATAATGGTACCTTAATATACAGTGTTGCACCATACTCTAATTGTTACCACTGCATGCAGTAGCATCTTCCTTCTCTCTCGGGGGCTTACTGTGGCCTTGTTGTGATCCTTTTACCCCAGGAGAGGAATATTCTAATGTCTGACACAATTTTTCTTCCTCTTTAACTCTAGCTTGGGTACCAAGCCTTCTACCCATCCTTTCTATCACCTACTTTTGGAGTTGATAGAAATGAAAATATTCAACCAAAGCTGGAAGGAAAGGCTTGAAATTGAGATTTCTGATTGAAGAACTGACATGAAATGGAAAGAGAGCAAGAAAATATTTTCGTGTTGCATTGAAAAGAGGGAGGGCAGGGAGTTGTGATTTCCCCTACCCTGAGAAGTCTGCTTTGTAATAGAAGAGGGATGAAGGCCCACTACAGTGGATATAAACTCCCAAAGCATACACATTGTCGAATAAATGTGTAGGTGCAGTGTGCCAATTAAGCATGAGGATTGGGAGAAGTGACACATGTGGGAGAGTGGCCATATTATTGAAGAATTGTTTACATTGAGGAAGGACACCATTTGAATATGGTAAGAATGTAAATTCTAACGTGGAGAGTTTCCAACACCATTTTCTCATCTACATGAGGGAGTTTACAATTTGTATATGTTTGTCTCAATTCCATGGTGAATATATTAGTGTGAGGATCCACTGTTTCATGATCCATATGTTGGATGCTTTGTTGAACTTGAGCTTTATAAGGAAATCTCTTTAGATAGCTAGAACGTCTTAGAAATTTATTTGAATAATTATTGTCTTGAAACAATGTTTATTGATGATAAATTGCTTGGTAATGTACACATGCATAGAAGAGTGTGACTGATGGCATGGATACTCGGACTTTCAAGTCGAAATGGCCACCTCTAAAGATAATATTTGGAACATCCTTTGAGCCTTTCTTTGAGATGGCATCCAAGAAGTTGGAGTGAAGACATCAAGGAACTCTATATTTTGACATATTCTAGCTGAATCTCCAAACATGACATATTCCAGCTGAATCACCAAACATGCAAGAGAAACTAAAACTAGGGGTTATATATGTAATAGCCCCAGTGTATGGGAAATCCAGGCTTTTAGAGGAATATTTCTGCATTTAATAACTGGATGAGGATGAATATTTCTATTACACTATGTGTTGTTATTGATATGTTTGGACGTTTTGGGTGAACACTTGGCCCATCTTCAAGAACATCCAATAATGTTCGAGTCCAAGACAGATTTAAAGAGATCATTTATCAAATTAGTTGTCCAACCATGAAAGACAATCAAGTTTTGGAAGAGATACATCATAGTACTATCAAAGCAGATTGTGGACCATGTTAGAAAATAGGATCAAAAAGGTTTTCAGAATGTCTACTAAAATTTTACATTTAGCATTGTCTTAGCATTTTCTTATCAAATTCATGGAGGCAAAAAGTGACAGGAGAAACTTGCACAATAATGGCGGCCACTAGAATGAGAAACACAATGGATTAGCAAAATGGACTCTGTTGCTATGATTACACATGGGAAGATACTTATTACTCTCAACGTGGTTGTACAGGAAAAATAGTTTTTTCCTTTAAGTATAGTTGATGTATAGTAATGTAGTGGTTGTTTCCCTACTACAATAAAACAAATATATATCCATCTCAAGGTGAAAGAATAACACCAGTATATCTTCAAGTGATATGGGCTATGTGTTGTGCTCAACAGCTAGGAAAGTCTCTATCGGTCATAATGTGATGAAGCGATGGGTTTGGGTTTCCGTGCCCGTGCTATCAAAGTATATCGATACAAGTGATGAAAAAACATATGTTGAATTCCCTAGAACATACCTTATTTTCATTACTTGTCTAGGATAAATCCATGGCTATAGCTGAGAAATGTAATCAAAAGAAAATAAATATGTAGTTTATTTAAACAAATGTGGCATGAGTGGAAAACATATGCACCAAATTACAAAATGCAAGTCAAAGTTTTGTATAAAAGTTTTAAATTAAAAAAATTTCAAACAGTTGCCAGGAAGTTTAACGAATGCAACTGACCAGCACTCATCAAATGGCCATTCAAGGAGGGTCGAAGCCATCCATCAATATGAAGATATCTATAAAAGAAAATAGGGACTTTGAAGAAGGGATCCCTGATTTTTCATACCCAAATGTTGCCTGATTATTGAGAAAGGGCCTGACGAGTTAGTGAGGGTTTCCCTTTTGTTTTTGTTTCAATATATTTTCATGCTTAGACTTTTGCTAATATGATGTCATTGGTGGACCTTAATATACATGCTGCACCATACTCTGATTGTTACCACTGCATGTGGTAGCATATTCGTTCTCTCTCGGGGGCTTACTATGGCCTTGTTGTGATCCTTTTACCCCACGAGAGGAATCTTGCAGTGTCCGACTCAATGTTTCTTCCTCTTTAACTCTATCTCGGCTACCAAGATTTCTACCCATCCCTTCTATCACCTGCTTTTGGAGTTGAGAGCAATGCAAAAATTCAACCAAAGCTAGAAGGAAGGGCTTGAAATCTATGTTACTAGAAACGAGAATGGGGGAATGAAACGAGAAACAACAACGAGACGAGAAACGAAGTTTGGAGATTTCACATTCAAGAAATGAGGAGAGAGGAAAACAAGACAAATATGAAACATACAACCAAGCATTTGTTTCACATTTAAGGAACGAGGGGAGAGAAAAACAAGAAAAATCTGAAACATAAAACCAAGCATTCATCATTAACATTCTCAAATAATATGGTTCATAGGTAGTTGCTCATAGGCTTTAGCTGCTCACATTGGCCATTTCTTAATACTTATAGTGAACAACAAAGCTTCCATTTCTCACATAAGCCATTGTTGAATACCCATGTTTGATCCTCTAGGATGGCAAATACAATAGTGAAGAAACACTTGGCACCGAATTCAAGTTTGATTTAGCCTTTGCATTTTCCGGATGAGTACATGATCCCACATACATTGTATATATTCTTGGATGTGACATGAGTGGACCTAAAATTTGGGATGTATTGTATCATTTTCCACACAGTTATTGGGTTATTGTTTTCATGGTTGGGTAACAAGATGGTGGAGATTGAGTTGATCTCCATTGGATATAGAGCCAAAACTAGAGGGTTGTCTCAAACTATTGCCACTTGCAGAACCATAAATACTACAACATGTGTTTGAAAACAAAATCTAAAGAGAAAACTATTTAACAACTAATTTATAAAAATATATATAAAATATCTATACACATTACTAATTTATAAAGAGATTTCATCCCTTTAGGGTGTTGGTATATCCTAAATTAAGATGGATCTAGGTTAGTATATATTATTTACCATAATTATTGTTAAAGTGTATAATGACTATCTCATATTTGTATTTGCATTGATTAAATGATTATTATATGTAGTCATGTTTTATATTAATTATTTTAATGCATCATATATATGGTTTTGTTTAGTAAATTTATTTTTATGTTAAATTTAGATATTCTTTCTTGATCTATTAGTTATTTTTTTATTAATTTTCATTTTATTCGGTTGGATCCATTAAAATTTGTTATCTGAGTCAATGTTTCCAATTAACAAGTGTGGTTTATCAATATAAATAAGTGAAATAAATTATTAAATTGTGATTTTTTTTAATTTCTACTTAGTTAAATATTATATATAAATATCACTTGTGGTTATAACATACCAAACCATTCATTTTTAGTTGTTAAATATGATTATGTACTTAAAATAACTTTAAAAAAAAAGTCATCACCCATGGTTAGAACTTACCAAACCATTCTTTTTTAGTCCCTAGATTTGTTTATGTTAAAATAACCTTTGAAAAAATGTTATGGCCAATAGTTTTGTTATATTCCATGGTTTTGTACTTTATATTAATTTAAGTTGCTGGTTTTTGCACATTGTTTTGTTAGATTCCATGGTTCTATATTTAATATTTATTTAATTTATTAGTTTTTTCTCGTGAATTTTCTTTCATAAATTAAAACAAGCAAGAGAGACCTTGAAGTCTTGAAAAGAAATGTCATAATCTAGGTATTTTATTCTAGGCCCCTCTTAATATATTTTTGGTGGTTAAATTTTTGTGCCAAGAGACCCTTTCCACCTGGGTAATATGTTATAATATTTGGCATTTTAACTCAATCAAAATAAAACAAAATCAAATCAAATAAAAAAATTAAAAAACATAAAATTCTCGAGTTCATAGTTTTTTCTTGTCTATGGTTTTTTCCCATCCATGGTTTTTGTCCATGGTATTTTTCTGCAATGTAGCCTATTCAAAGGCTAATAACTAAAGCAACCTAGATCCATTTTAGCTCGACAGAGAGAGATTTGATCTCTCTTGATGCTCGAGAGAGATAGATCTACGTTGGTTATTTATAAATGAAGAGGAGTATTTTCTTGTAGTAGTACTTCTATTTGTTTTGTATTTAAAATTTATTAAATGATGGATTTCTATTTTGTATTTTGATTTTTGAGACTTATTTATTTTTATAAATTTACAATTATTTCTATCACTATTTTTATGTAATTATGAAACTTTCCATATTTATCATAGTTGAAATTATGTTTGTATTATAGACATATTAATCAATAGCTTGTTGCTCTTAAGATTTATTATTGCAAATTACCTAACATAATCTCTCTTATCACCGATGAAAAAAGTATTTATGGGATAAAACTATTAATGGGATGGATAATAGATAATTATTATTTTTTATATATTAAATTAATGTCTTTGGTTGATTATATTTAATATTATAGATAGTCTAATAGTTGATAAAAGTTTCTATAGGATGGTTTTATCAAAATCATTTTCCATTCATTTGAGAGGTTATAAACCAGACCAATGGCAAAAAAAAATAGTGTCCCAATGCTTATATAAAATAATTAATTAACTAGAAAAATTAACTAAATTATTTAACTATAATTTATAAATATATATATAAAATATCTATATACATTACTAATTTATAAAAATATATATATAAAACCTTATACATTTCAATTTATAATTTTATATAAAAATACACATTTCAAATATTAGATACAATCACTAAATCCACTTTTAAATAAAAGCAACACAAAAATAACAATTTTTTTTATTTAAACTTAACCATACACTCCTACACATCTATGGCTACAATTAAAAAAATAATATAACTTTAACTAATAAAATCCCTAAATAGTCAACGTTGTTAAAGATATATTAAACACTATTGCAAGGTGTTTTCACTAGGGAGAACTCCCAACCTATTTGCAACAAACATGTTCCGTTAGCACCTAAGCTATATATGGTTGACTTCTAACCATAGACTATGAAAATGCCTTCAAAAACTATCCAGAAAACCAATTCTTTTTATGATTCATGTCGACGTCCAATTGGGAAGAGATTGATATTGCAAATGAACCATATTAACGTTTTCCATAAAATAGTTTCAAGAAACGAAGGATTTTTCGAAGACCCAGTTTCTTGCATTAAAAAACAAAAACTACTGTATCTCTTACACAGTAATTCGTCACTGTCTCTCTGTCAGTCTCCCTACTGTGTCATGAATTCAAATCAATCATGCTCATGCTCTCTAATCTCGCCAAATGACCCACTTTGCCAAAGTTTTTCCATCATCGCGACTGTTATTAAAATAACCGCGCTGACTGGCGCCCCATAGTGCAACGAATGCGCTACCAGCGCGGAAGCACACCTGTTTTCCGCGCTGGTCGAATTTCATGAGACAGCACATCCCATGTTTGTATTGACTCGCGCTGACACAACCTTCTATGTTATTCAGATGCGATGTCAGCGCTCCAGTGCAGTTATACACCCGCGCTGATCCAGTTTGGGCGAGTTTGTTCTAACAGCTAGCCTTCCAGATGACTCCAGACCTATTTGTTGGCCTTGTAAATGTCGCCCTCCCTTCTATGGCATGTCTGTTCGTCATTTGAGCCACCTTCCTTGGAGATAAGCTCATCCTCCCACCATTCATGGAGACTCCTTCTCCTATTTAAGCCTCTACCATGGCCATGAGCAGCTAGTTTTTGATAGTGTGGAATTGATAGTGCTTAGAGTGCTGCTGCTAGTAGGTAGTTGGTGTGACAAGTGTGGATTTGCTAGAGAGCTTAAGGAAGTTTGTGAAGTATTGCTTGTGTGAGAGAGAGTTTTTGTCTTGGGAGATCTACCTCCAAGGGTGAATGCTTAAGAGACTTGCTGGCTGGACCCTCTTGAGAAGGACTCAACGTCAGAACTTTGGTTGTACCTTTCTCTGTTATTGATTAATAATAGATGACTACTATTATGGTTCCATTCTCATTTGTCTTTGTAGTGGTTAATGTGAATTACGTCCTTTCTGACTGATGTATAATTGCATTTATTAGATTTCACGCTTGTGTTTGTGTTTCTCTTCGTGTGTGCAGGTATCTATCTACGAGGATCATGGAAGATCGTGACCGGCCAAAGCGAAGGAGCGAGAACGACATCTCTTCATCAAACAATAGCGTTGGAATCCAAGTAGGTGTTCATTGCCTATCTTTTATTTGCAATTAGGAACTTGCATAGTAGCATTGACTGATTGTTGCTAGACCCATTCTGGACTAGTAGGGATCACCTCTATCCGTAGAGGGGATTTACCTCTCCAACAATTTGGCGACTCCGCTAGGGATCCATCCTTTATCTATTTTTGTCCATTCTTGTTTTGAGTTTGATTGTTACTCTCTTTTCAAAGATTGGGGATTAGTTCTCTGCTTTTAGACTCCCTGGTTCAGTCTGGGAGGTGTCTTAATTGTTTAAAAAGTTACTGCCTTGGTTTGGGGGCTTTTGGCTTGATTCTGCCTATTTTTTAGCCTCAGCGCGGTTTATAACAAAACAGTCGCGCTGACAGCGCATAGCTGTTTCTTTGACTTCGTGGTCATCGCGCTTGTACGTTAAACAGTCGCGACGGTTCTGAAATTGAACCAACGCGCTTAAGTCGTGTACTTCCGCGCTGACAGCGCTTTGTTGCTGTGTATCACCCGCGCTGATCCTGTAGGATTGAATTTGTTTCAATTTTGCCTCCTGAGCCTGTTGGTTTGACTATCCCCTGCTCTTTCCACCTGGTTTATGACTTGATTTTTATTGTTTGAACTTTGAAACACTCGCTTGCGAAGTCTTGTTGGGCGGATCTTGTTTTGTGTCTTGTAACCTGGTGTTATCATCTCGATTTCGTTGGATTGGCTTTGTTTCGTTACTCGTTCACAAAGATTCATTACTACTTGCTTTTGTTTTTGCGAAAACCTTCCTCTTTGCTTGCTTTGCCTGGTTGTTTAGGTGATTGTCATTGAACCAGTCCTCGGATTGTTTCAATTACTTCTCACTACCCAGACACGGATTACAGTTGTTTAGGGTCAACCGGTTCTTTTCACATTTGTTGTGTTTTTCATTGAGTGATTTTATTTCTCTTTACTCGGTGTTGCTGTCTCTCAAAATTCATTTTAAGTGCATTATGCCATTGGAAAAAGAAATCGAACTAATATCTTTTGCATTCAATAGTTAATGGGAAAAAGAGCATTTCATTGATTTGTGTTCTCAAAAGAAAAAGTTTCATTTCTTTGCCATTAGCTGCATTAGATTGTTTGATTGATTGAGTTCATTTTGTTTGATTGAAAACTCTTAACCCTCTCATAGTTAGAATTCATCGAACGAAATGGTATTCTTTGGCATGTAGTTTGCATCTAGGTAATTGTGAGAGATCACACGATAGGGCCTGAAACCGAAACTTAATTCAAGATCAACCATAAAATAAACTGAATAAACCTAAAAACGCATTGGAACTTAACGCAAACATCTAGAGGTCTAGGCTAGAGACGTGTTCCGGTGTCTTTAAACATAGTCACTATTATTTCACATTACGGTTGGGTGATTCCTCCTTCTGTGACTCGATAGTGGTCTAACACGGATTGTGCTCCCACGTACCGTCGCGTATATAGGGAGACCCCACTAGGCTTTTATCCTTGATCCACAAGAAGCCGAGTCTGCCGCCTTGCGAACCGTAACGCACCGAACATGGCATTCGGGAAGATTGACTGCAGTACGAAAAGTCCTTGGTTCTCATACGATTGCCAAGGTGTATAAGTAGTTTTACGGATTGCTTGGTAAACCCTTTGCCTAGAGTCTCCAGAGTAGTCACTTTTGATCCTTTTCGGACTCCTTAAAAGAAAAGGTGCCAGTGAGCGTCTTGTCACTTCGTGCTCATTAAACATTCGAAGGAGACTAGAGTCATCTTTTCGTCCTTTTCTCGACTCTTGAAACATGAAAAGGTCAAGTTTAGTTCCTGTGTCTTAAAAATTTATTTGGCCACGTTAACATCACCTGGTTAGATCTTGTGTGCGTTAGTTTGAGTAAGGTCTTTTATCATTAGATTCCTTTAGGTCTTGTTTGGGGTTTTGTCATCCTGGCTGACCCGTCAACTCCCGTTCCAAGTGATCAAGGTTCTCCATCTTCTGCTGCTCCTGAGGTACCGGTTGTAAGTGATACTCTTCCTGTTATTCCGAGTATCCAACCTATCAACTCTCGTGCCCCGGGCGACGAAGATTACGAAGAAGATTGGAATCCTATCTGGGAGCCTGATGAGGACGATATTCCTATTACCCCCCCTGGTGTTTCATCTCCAATGTCTACCTCCCACATGGATGAGACATCTCCTAGCACAGGTGAGACACCTATGGTGTCGAATGTTGACACTCCCATCCCAGCTACTTCTCCACTCCCCCCGCGTTATTCATCGTTGAGGGATAGAGTAGCTGCCAAGACTCCTGCTATGACTATGTGGGATCCTCATGTCACTCCCACCATGGGGCCTTTTGTTTCACAACCCCATACTACACCTGTTACCTCAGTTCCCACGAATCCAACTATTTGTGTAGCATACTCGACTCCGGTCGTTAGTGCCGTAACAGCGTCGTCATCTTCGAACACTGGTGCTAGTTCCCCTCACGGTCAAGTGAGTAGTGGCCAGCTGGAACTCTCGCCTAGAGTCATCCACCCTGCACAAAGTGCTCCATCCTCTTCTGGTCCTCTTCCAGGAGGGGGGCCATATGATGCCTATGGACAAGCTGTTCAGGACCCGAACGTGCAAGGTCCACTCTTTTATTACGATTCTACTAGTCAATACCTCCAATATTCTCAAACCTTGCCTCTTCAACCTTTCGTTGAAGTTTCGGTACCATTATCCATTGCTTGGGACTCTAGTACTCACTCTTTTCATGGGGGCCAAGCAATCCCTGCACAGCTTCAAGGACCGCCTAATCAAGGCCAGCCACCTTATGTGCAAGCCCCCCAAGGGCAGCCACTTTATGGCCAGTCTTACCCAGGACAATCTGGGGGCCCACAAGGACAACCCTATCAGGGACAACCTTCAGCCGCTGGTGGTCCATCGTTTACCTATCAGAGTCAACCTTCTGGTTATCCGGGGCAACCCGGTACCCAGCAAGGTTACCCGTCTGGACAACCAGGACAGCCTTACATCCAACAAGGCCAACCTGGTCTCCAGCAGGGTTATCCCTCCGGACAAGCTAGACAAACATCTATTCCGCAAGCTCAACCGGCAGTCCAACAGGGGTACCCTTCTGGGCAAGGGGGGCAGCCTTACGTACAACAGGGCCAACCTATTGCTCAGTCTAGTCATCCTTCTGGGTAAGGGGGGCAACCCTACGTACAGCAAGGCCAACCCACTGCTCAGTCTATGCATCCTTCCGGGCAAATGGGCCAGCTTTATGCCCGTCTTAATCATCCTTCTGGACAGGCTGGCCAACCTCAAGGTCAACCGGTCGTCCAGCCTGCTCGACCATCTGCTCCGCAAGGACAACCCTTGGTTGCTCAAGGACAACCTGGCACCCAGCAAGCACATCCTTCTGGGCAAACAGGTCCATCCCAAACCCAACCAGGCCAACCTTCCGGCCAGATGGTCCCAGCCCAACCTGTTCAAGGACATCTTTCTGGGCCCCAAACTCAAATGGGTTATCAAATGCAAGGTGGGCCACGGCCTCAACCTTCTTACCAAGCGCAGCCTTCTTATCAGGCTCAGTATGGAGCTCAGCAAATGTATGGCTACCAGCAACCCCAGGGGCAAACTCAGTTTACCCCGTATCAAAATTATCAACAGATGCAGGTCACTCCTTACCAGAATTATCAGTACGCTGCACCTGCGGGTCAAGTTGCTAATCCATGGGGTGCTGGGGGGCAGACCCAGGGTCAACTGTCTGCATATGGACAAAATCCATATGGACAAAATCCGTATGGACAGAATACATATGGAAAGAACCCCTATGGGCAAAGTCCCTATGGGCCAGGCCCCTTTGGGCCGGGCCCATCTGGACAGAGTCCATTGGGGCAACCACCACCTGGTTGGAACCCCGATACTGCCTCTCTTCCACAGCCACAAATGTCCTTTAACCCTCAGTTGTCTTTCTTAGCGACGTTGGAACTTCCAGATGTGTCCAAGTTAACGAATGACCCCATTCTGCATAATCCATATTGGCCACCAGTTCCAACTAAAATACCCAGTGATTGTCCAAAATTTGATGGCAAAGCTGGTGAAGATCCTCAAGCCCATGTCATGACCTATCACCTCTGGTGTTCATCGAACTCATGGCTTGATGACTCTATCCGGCTCCACCTCTTTCAGAGAACTCTCACTGGCTCAGCCGCTAAGTGGTATATTGAGCTGAATCGTGGCACGTTTCAAGATTTCAACTTGTTGGCTATGGCATTTCTAACTCATTTTCAGTTACCCATTCGGTATGAGACAGGGACACATCTCCTCACGTCTCTCAAATAGGACACGGCTACGCATATATCTGATCATATACATGAATGGAGAAGGCGTCGTCGCTTGATCAAATTCTGGATTCCTGATCAACTCCTGACCGATTGGTTCACAACTTCCTTTGTCCCTGTGATTGCGCGAGACATCGCCATGGGAGCTTGTGTAACTGAAGAGCAGGCTATCACGCGTGCTCAGTACCTTGACCTGGTATACTCTTAGTCGGGTACTTTATATGATTATTTGCCAGACGCCCTAAGGTCTGGACAGTCCAAGGCTCCACCAAAACCATCTGTTGACGAAGTCATTGGCTCTGTAAACTCATCATCAAAGAAATCAGCTGCGAACCCTGGGAAGCAAAAACAGAACGCCTCTAATGGAAACGCTTCTCAGGGCCAATCTAATTCTGGGAGTACCTCCGAGGTAAACTCCGTTCAGCCCACCGTGGCGGATAAATCCTCAAAAGGGAAAAAGAAATGGAAAGCTAAGGATAAAATCGGACAGCCCAAGCAGGATTCCCCTAAGCCTCCACCCGAGGAAGGAGCTAAACAAAAACCTAAGTATCCTTGTCTCATCTGTGATGAGGATCACTACACTAAGGACTGCCCAAGGCGGTCCGAAGTTAGTCGACTTTTGAAAGGTGCTCCCGGGCCCCCTGCCGTGCTTAAAGAGCCTTTCCCTTCCCAGCAGACTCAAATGGTGGCAGATCCGTCTCAACCTTCTTCCTCGTTCGGCTCTCAAGTGTTCATGGCTGGAACGATCCCCATCCATGTTTCTACTCGAGCAAAAGAATACCCATCTCATGCCGGGAAAGAGCCGGAGGTCCCCTCCAGCGCTCCTCCGTCCAGTTCTGGTCCTCTCCACATCGAAAGGCCCAGCACTGAGACGATCCCTCGACCCCCTCCAAAAGGTGTACTCCGGAAGTCGTCTTACAACCCTAATGCTCGTGCTGCCCAGCACTATAGCATTATTGAGGACTTAGCTCAGGCTCCATCTGCTATGTCCGCTCTAGAAGTCCTCCAGAGCTGCCCCTCCCAGAGGAAGTCCTTGCTATCAGCTATTGGTGGCATCGACCCGGCTGATTCAGATTTGATTTCTTTTGATCTCGAGGGTTTTACACAGAGACTGCCTCACCAAGTCGCTTTCCTTATACAGGTCATCATCAATGGTAAAACGATTCATCGTACAGTCATTGATGAAGGTGCCTCAACTTGCATCATGTCTGTTGCTTGCTGGAAGGCTATTGGTTCTCCTACTTTGAGTCAGTCTCCTATGACGTTAGAAGCCTTCGATGGAAGAGAGTCCAATCCTTACGGTATCCTCCAACTCTTGCCCATCTCTTTGAAAGGGAAGATGGTAGAAGTGGAAGTCGAAGTTGTTGACGCCAATCTTACCTACAACCTCCTCCTCGGACGTAGCTGGACATACGCCATGCAAGCCGTGGCTTCCTCCCTGTTCCGTGTCATTCGTTTCCCTCACCAGGGGAAGATTGTCACGGTGGACCAGCTCTCCTTCTTCGCCTCTTCTTCTGAAGATAATGTGTCATTCGTGGAGCATACCTCTAAGTCATTCGAGAGCGTGGGTGCTGGACTTTTCAAAGATCCCACTTTAATGGGAGTCTTTCCCCTCTCACCTCCGAATCTCGCCCCTATTAACATGATCTCTGTACGCTCTGATCCGTGGGTTCTTCCTCCCGCTAATCAGGAAGACTCTTGGGGTGATATGATGCCGTTGAGTCCTACTGAGCTCAACTACGTCGAATTGTCGCTACATCGGCTCCCCCTGCTGAACCTGCTCTCCCGAGCAGTGTTCCCGATTCATCTGTTCATTTCCCTTGGCTAGGAGATGAGGCTACTTTGGATCCATTGAAGGAAATATTTCCTTCCGATGAAGCCATCATAGAGACCATGTCTCTCGAAGAGCTCCCTTGGTCAGATCATCACCACCGCTCTTCGTTTCTCCCTCCCCATCCGGAAATGATCGCATGTCTCGAGCGGTTTGCTTCGTGTGTCCCATCCCCGCCCCTCCAAACACCTATTCAGCTTTATCAAGTGTCTTCTGAGGGCAATATGGGAAACATCACGCAAACCCAACCTATCGACATCTCTGTGAAACCAGGGATTGTCGAGCACATTCATATCGGAGTCACTTGCACTCCAGAGGAAGTTCAACTCTACACTGCTCTATTTCGCGAATTTCGTGATGTCTTCGCATGGTCCTATGAGGAAATGCCCGGCATCGACCCTAGTATAGTGGTGCACGAAATACCTACGTATCCAGGTGCTAAGCCTGTTCGTCAGCGCTTACGCCCTGTGCACCCCCGAAAGGCCGCAGCTATCAAAGCAGAGGTCGAAAAGCTTCTCAAGGCTGGTTTCATTTACCCCATTCCACTTACGGATTGGGTTTCTAATATAGTCCCTGTGAATAAAAAGCAGGGTACTATCCGAGTCTGTGTTGATTACCGTGATATCAATCGTGCCTGTCCGAAGGATAACTTCCCTACACCCTTCATCGATCAGCTTATTGATGAGTGTGCAGGAAGCGAAATTTACTTGTTTATGGACGACTTCTCTGGCTATAACCAGATCAACATTGCACCAGCAGATCAACATAAGACGGCTTTTATCTTTCCTTGGGGCACTTTTGCCTATAAGAAGCTCCCTTTCGGTCTAAAGAATGTCGGCGCCACGTTCCAATGTGCAATGTCTTATGCCTTTCATGACATTCGTCACATTGTACAGCCGTACCTGGATGACCTCCCAGCTCATTCAGCCAAGCGTCAGGACCATCCCTCTCATCTTCGCGGAATTTTTCTCCGCTGTCGACACTACCGCATTAGGCTCAATCCTCATAAGTGTGTCTTCTGCGTAGAATCAGGCCGACTACTCGGGTTCATCGTCTCCCGAGAAGGCATCCGTCTGGATCCCCTCAAAGTTGAGGCCATCCTGAATCTTCCTCCCCTGCCTCTTTGCAGCAGTTGCAGAGCTTGCAGGGCAAAGCGAATTTTCTTAGACGATTCATTCCGAATTATGCCGAGGTGGCTAAGGGTTTCACACGGTTATTGAAGCGAGACACGCCCTTTCGTTGGGATGCTATCGTTCAGGAGTCTTTCGAGCGACTCAAGGACCTCCTTGTCTCGGCTCCACTCTTAAGACCTCCGAACTACCACCGTGATTATACTCTCTATCTAGCCGCCGCTGACACCACCATCGGCATGGTTTTAGTGCAGGATGATGATGATGGCAATGAGCACGTTATCTATTACCTTAGCCGCAACCTCTTGGATACGGAAACTCGCTACGCTTATGTCGAGAAGTTGGCATTGGCAGCTGTCTGCGTCGTCCAACGTTTCCGGCACTATATCCTGTTGCGCACCACGACCGTGATTTCTGACTGCAACCCAATGACGTACATCTTGTCGCGTCAGCTACTGGGGGGAAAATACTCGAAATGGATCGTAATCCTCCAAGAGTTTGACTTGGAATTTACTGCTGCCAAGTCTAAGAAGTCTCTGGTCTTTGCAGAATTGCTCTGTTCTTTGCCATCTCCTTCTGCACCATCTCGTTCGGAAGAGCATATCCCGGATGAAACGTTGTTTCTAATCAGTACCCTCGACCCTTGGTATGGGGACATCATCGTATATTTGCAGATGCCTTCCTTCCGTCCCACTGTATTGAAAGACGCTCGACGGAGGATTCGTCATCAATCTCAACCCTATCGCATCATTGGCGATACCCTGTACCGCTTTGGCGCTGATTCTGTTCTCCGCCGATGTTTGACTCTCGGGGAGGCTGAGCGGGTGTTGAATGACTGCCACTCCGGTGCTTGTGGTGGCCACATGTCCGGATATGCCACCGCCCAGAAAATCCTCCGTGCTAGTTATTTCTGGCCTTCTATCTTCAAGGATTGCATCCTTGCCATCCGTGCATGCCATGAGTGCCAGATCTACCACCGGAAAATGTGTGCACCTCCTGCACCACTGCACCCTGTTGTTATCGTAGGTCCGTTTGCCAAATGGGGCATCGATTATACATCCTGTAACCCTCGTTCGGCTGGGGGGTATGGGTATATCATCGTTGCCGTGGATTATTTCACCAAATGGGCCGAAGCGATGCCTACATTGAACGAAGACGGTCACACAGCGACGCAGTTTTTGTTTAATCATGTCATTACTCGGTTTGGAGTCCCTCAGGCTATCGTCACGGATCACGGAAAACATTTCCGTAATCACATGATGACGGAACTAACGACCCAACTAGGCTTGCGTCAAGATAGTTCGACGCCATACTACCCTCAATCCAATGGCCAAGTTGAAGCTGTGAACAAAGTTTTGATCACAATGCTCCAACGTACCGTTGGTACACACAAGTCTAATTGGCATCTGATGTTGTTCCCCGCCTTGTGGGCTTACCAGACCTCTGTGAAGGACACCATCGGTTTCACTCCTTTTCAGCTAGTTTATGGACTGGAGGCCACCCTTCCTGTTGAATGTGAGATTCCTTCGTTAAAGTTAGCTGTCGAGTTGTTTCCCAACACCACTCCGGTGGAGGAACGGCTTCTTTATTTAGAACGGCTAGACGAGACCTGTCGCTTAGCTTCTCTAGCTATCGAAGCACAGAAGAAGAGAGTTAAGGCTCACTTCGACAATACCATTCAACCTCGTTCCTTTGTTGAGGGAGATCTAGTACTGCTCTATGATCAAGCTAAGGATAAGCTAGGGGCAGGCAAACTCGAATCCATGTGGCTAGGCCCCTATATTGTGAAGAGAGTTTTGCAGAAGGGCGCATATGAGCTGATTGACTACGAAGGAAATCCTCTCGAAAAGCCCCGCAACAGGCTCTATTTGAAAAAATACTATGCATGATTTCGTGCACCTAGTTTGTACATACGTGTGTTTTTAGCAAGTGTGTTATGTGTGCATGATTTCACGTTTTGCTTTGGTGTGAAGGTGTGTTTGCCTCTTATTGTGTTTTCTGCTCCTTGTGCAGATGTCCAGTACACCTTATGTTGGTTTCGCTGATGGCGCCTGCCGTAGCACTTGCAATTTGTCTTCTGCGGCGTGGGTGATCTATGATCCTCACGGAGAATTGATAGACCTTCAAGGTGTGTGCTTGGGTCGTACCACTAACAATGTTGCCGAATACAGTGCTGTAATCGAGTTACTAGCCGAAGCGGTTGATCTCGGCATTCATGCAATGGTGGTGAACCTGGACTCTCAACTTGTCGTCCATCAACTCAACGGGTGATATTCCGTCAGAGACCAACGCATTCTAAGGTTGTATTTACGTGTAAGATTGTTAGAAAGGAATTTTGATTATATCACATATCAACACATTCCGAGATGATTAAACACATTAACTGATGCATTGGCAAACCATGTATTAGACAGACATTTGCGTAATAGATAAACATCATACAAGAAGACATAGAAAAGCATAATAAGACCATAGAATAAGCATATGTATATAAATAAATCCTTTTCCAAGCATAGTTTGCATGTGTGTTGTCATGTGTGCTTTTAAGCTTGCATTAAAAATTAAAATATGTGGGTCGTATGTTGTGCAACTGACACATTAGATCACATTTGTGTTAGACATTTGCATAGCATATAAAAACATCATCATATGTAAAAGATCCATCCAAAATCGGTATATATATATATATCGTGTGGCGCACTAAGGCGCTCAAAAATAAGTGTATATGTCTAGATAAGGCCGGTGTCCTCAGTACATCTGAGACGCGTGTCTCTCAAAAAACATCAGTGAGAAATAAGACCTAGATGTCTACTGTGGTGGGTTATGCTCTCTGTAGCATACAACTGCCCGTGCCACCCGCCTCAAAAGGCGGTGCATCCTGGGTTCTACCCCCACTGTGTGAATCTGAGATGCTATGGGGACCTCCTCTATCCCCTGGTAATCTGGAACCCCCACCAGTAAGCCCTCGAGGTTCTGTATCACAGTCTCCGTCGTATTGACTCCTGGAGGAGCCAGGGCCAGGACTCCAGCGCCTTGTGCCTCTCTCCGCGCCTCTGGGGCCAGACCGAGGGGTCTCGTTGGTCCTACATCTGCATACCATAGCATTCATCGTAAAGACATGTACATGAAAAATTAAAAAACATTACAAAAAATAAAAATTAGAAAGAAATCAAGTGGCTTACCACCATCGTCCCAATGCTCTCCCGCAGGCAGTGGCATGTCTGGATCTCCGCGGAAGTCTATGCCAGCATATGGCCAGTCCTCTACAAAAATAACCTGCCGATCCAGCCACTCTCAAAAATACACTCCCCATGCCACTGGACGGCCGCCACCTCCTCGCGGCATGACATGGCCCCATCGACTAGCCCTTGTCTCTCGAGGACCTCTGGGTGGATCCACGACCATGTCCTGCAGCTGTAATGCCGGCACCCGCTCCAGCATGAGCGGGACTAAAATGGACCCGTAGCCAAACTGCTTCGACTCACCGCGTCGGCAGTTGCTCAACTATCTCTTCATGATGGTTGTTAATACTGCTGCCCAGTTGAATACCGTGGGATTCAAACACTCAAGAGCTAATAAGAGATTGGTCTTCGAAGCCTCGTGGTTGGCCAAAGAACCCGCTGCCCAGGTCACCATGAAGAGTATGGTCCGAAGGACGATGTCCTCCACCGTCAGAATAGCTACCTTTCCACTCCGTGTTTTACGTGCCCGCGGGCACACTCGAGCCATCAGCATATCGAGGGTTTCACCGCTGGGTCGTTGCCCCTCCAGAATGGGCATCTCGCCTCGGCGTGATAACCCGGTCAAAAAATAAATATCCGTGTAATCAAACTCGATATCACGGCCTCGAATCGTAAACTTTCCATCAACAGGATTCCAGGCTCTGATTAGGAACTCGAGCAGATCAGGTTGTGCTCGCAGGCGCGGAGTGAGGAAAAATTTGAGCAACCCGCATGCCCGCATTGCATTGCGGCACCCAGCATCGGCATAAGCCGCTATATCCTCGTTATCGTGAGCTCTCTCTTGCCAAACAAATGCCATTTTGTCCTGCATGACCACAAAAAACTATTAGAACCCTGACCGTTGAAGTTTATACGTTCAAATTGATAAAAATATAATTTCACGGCGTCAGCGCGACTGTTTTTAAAACAGCCGCGCTGATAGTGGCGCCCTTTGTTTTTTTCCTTGGGTCAGCGCGGAAGCACACATGTTTTCCGCGCTGATCCGGAGGTGGTGTGTGTAAAAATTATCTGATCAACGCGGACCCGATAAGGGAATCCGCACTGACCGAGAGCGCATTGAAGCTCATAAAATTTGCCCAAATTACCACTTCCCACCGTGGAAATGCTGCAAAGATGACTCAAAATGAAGCGCAGGAGAAGGGGAACCTACCTGGAACAAGTTGCAGGATGGATGGTGTCCGCACGGGATGGAATTCGCTCCGTCAACCTCGCAGCTCCACAACCTTCCCCACGACTCAAAATGGTAACAATGGTAAAAAATTTCTTTTACCCCCCTATTTATGGTCAAAAATTTATAATTGACTATGGTTTTTCATAAATGTGGGTTTTTGTCATGTTTTTACCATGTATTTAGTGCTAATGTCGCTGTATTATGCTTTTATGCATGTTTTACTATGTTTTTAACATGTCGAACAGGTTTACGCGTGCGGTGTTCTTGTGCAGATTCTAGTAACCGGCACGGTCACGATGGTCCTATACACACTTGGTCCCAAAACGTCGTCTTTAAGCTCTTTTTCGACGTAAAGTAAGAAAAGATGGCCGAGCTCCCTTTCGGCTCGTCAAAAGGAACGAGAGGCAGTCGCTTTTAAAGCTCTTTTTTCGACCGTTTAACTCAAAAAGATTGCCGGGTGTTTGTCGTTTCGCACTCGTTATTGGCTCCAAAACGATGTACTTATGACCGCTTTTTTACTTTTTCGGGTCGAAGTTAGTACTTACGAAAAGTACTCCTCGATCGTATCGGTCAGGCGGTTCTTTCAAGCATTGTTTTATACTTTTTCGGGCTCGCGAGACTCAACTTTACGAAAAAGGACCCCCCCTGGAGTTTTCTTTTCCGCTGTCTTTTCAGACTCTCTCAACGGGAAAAGACGCCGAGTTCTTCCTTTGTCAGACTCGTTAAGACTTAATGACATCGGACACCGTCGAAATGACGCTTTCCAAGCATATGCTATCCCCGTCAAGCTTGTCATTCAAAAATAATCGGGGTACCTGCCAGAAATGGTGGGGAAAATGGAACTGTAATAATTGTCGTGTCGGCAGTATGTCGCTCTTGAACATGGCACTAGTCTGCATTTGTGTCTGGGTGGGGATTTCTCATCTTGTTTTACACTAGCCTCCGTGGGTTTGGGTTATCCTATTTGGCCTCTCATCTGCTCATTGCCTTGTCACCATGACCTCTGCTCATTTGATGTCAGATACTGCCAAATCCGCTATCGTGCCGCCTATATGTTCAAGAGAAGTTGACCTATGCAAACTTACCACCTCCCTCTGATGTCTCACACAAAATATTTTATCCTTCTTTGTCTCATGTCGATGATGTGGGAAACATTATGGCCCACCTTCGATCAAGGTTACTTCCTGTCGACTTCAGCTCATTATCCAGGAAAGTGACCTAGAGACTCCCTTCAGGTGCCTTGGAGCCTGCATGCCTCAATGGCAGGTTCTTCGTGTTCGACGCGAGGTTTTCATCATTGGCCTCCGATCGAATGATTCTGCGGGTGTTCGACACCAGCTCATTGATTCACACGCCGCGGATTGTACCTATAAGTACCTTGAGGACCATTGTCATTATTGGTGGTACCTCTCGCGTCTGTTAACAGTTTTCATTATTGGCTGGTAATCAGACGATGTTCATGCATGTTCGACTTCAGCTCATGTATTCACATGCTTGGACTTGTACTTTGTTCGGGTTGGGATGGAGCGCAAGACCCTGGTTTTTGTCTGTTGCAAACCAGGTTGCGATTTTGTGGATTATCATTACATGACTCATTGATGGATGGCTGCGCCCATACCTGAGTCTTTTGGGATGGCTGCGACCATACCTTTTTATCATCATGGTCTCTTCAGCTGGGTGGCTGCGTCCATACCACAGACCTTTTCGTATGTCTTTTGGATGGCTGCGCCCATGCCTAGACTACGTGTAATAGAGATATTAGTTGTACATACATGTAGGTTCTTCCTGGTGGTGTTCCAATTCAGCGAGTTTTGTAAAGCATTTCACCCCTCCCACTCTCTCGGGCTTCATGCTTTAGGGGGCATCTGTTACACAGTAATTTGTCACTGTCTCTCTGTCAGTCTCCCTACTGTGTCATGAATTCAAATCAATCATGCTCATGCTCTCTAATCTGGCCAAATGACCTACTTTGCCAAATTTTTCCATGATCGCGACTGTTATTAAAATAACCGCGCTGACTGGCGCCCCATAGTGCAACGAATGCGCTGTCAGCGCGGAAGCACACCTGTTTTCCGCGCTGGTCGAATTTCATGAGAGAGCGCATCCCATGTTTGTATTGAGTCGCGCTGACACAACCTTCTCTGTTATTCAGATGCGATGTCAGCGTTCCAGTGCAGTTATACACCCGCGCTGATCCAGTTTGGGCGAGTTTGTTCTAACAGCCAGCCTTCCAGATGACTCCAAACCTGGTTGTTGGCCTTGTAAATGTCGCCCTCCCTTCTATGGCATGTCTGTTCGTCATTTGAGCCACCTTCCTTGGAGATAAGCTCATCCTCCCTCCATTCATGGAGACTCCTTCTCCTATTTAAGCCTCTACCATGGCCATGAGCAGCTAGTTTTTGATAGTGTGGAATTGATAGTGCTTAGAGTGCTGCTGCTAGTAGGTAGTTGGTGTGACAAGTGTGGATTTGCTAGAGAGCTTAAGGAAGGTTGTGAAGTATTGTTTCTGTGAGAGAGAGTTTTTGTCTTGGGAGATCTACCTCCAAGGGTGAATGCTTAAGAGAGTTGCTGGCTGGACCCTCTTGAGAAGGACTCAACGTCAGAACTTTGGTTGTACCTTTCTCTGTTATTGATTAATAATAGATGACTACTATTATGGTTCCATTCTCATTTGTCTTTGTAGTGGTTAATGTGAATTACATCCTTTCTGACTGATGTATAATTGCATTTATTAGATTTCACGCTTGTGTTTGTGTTTCTCTTCGTGTGTGCAGGTATCTATCTACAGGGATCGTGGAAGATCGTGACTGGCCAAAGCGAAGGAGCGAGAACGACATCTCTTCATCAAACAATAGCGTTGGAATCCAAGTAGGTGTTCATTGCCTATCTTTTATTTGCAATTAGGAACTTGCATAGTAGCATTGACTGATTGTTGCTAGACCCATTCTGGGCTAGTAGGGATCGCCTCTATCCGTAGAGGGGATTTACCTCTCCAACAGTATCAAACATCGTTTTCCCTACCGTTCCAATTTTTATACGGTCTTTTTTCATAAACGAAGACTTCCGTTTCATTTCTGGTAACAGATCTTGAAATTGAGATTTCTGATTAAGAACTGGCGTGAAATGGAAAGAGAGCAAGAAAATCTTTTTGTGTTACATTAAAATGATGGAGGGCAGGGAATTACCCTGATAAGTCTATGTTGTTGTTTTTTCCGTTGTTTTCCGGTGTGGTATACTACCAAACTACTATTTTTGTAATTTCTGGTGTGGTATACTACCAAACTACTATAAGAGTTTAGCGTATATTTAATATAAATTTCATTGCCAATATAGTAATTGTGGGGCTAGTTCATTTGAAGTTAAATTCTTAAAAACAAAACCCAAATAACCTAATTTCAGGTGAAAAAGTTGGTAGATTGTTTGAAGCAAGTGAAATCGAGGAAGGAATTGAAGGAGAGAAAGGGTACTTGTGCAAGTATTTTCTTGGGTTCTTGAAAAAAGACCAAGGCTTCTGATCCTTCCATCGTGGTCCAAATTTTCCCAGTGAAAATAGATCCATGTTTTGTGAGCAAGCCATTGAAGAGATCCTCCTCAATCTTATTTCTCAACACATCCAAATTCAACCATGAAACAATAACTGCCAGCGATTACTGTAACATTTCATGTGAAAATATAAAACAAATTTGCAAATCAATTCTAAGAATGGCCATCGATCTAAAAACCCTAAAAATTGATCCAACCACCTGTACCTGTTTCCATATAGTCACAGATCAGATTGTACTGTGCCCATGGTATTTCCTTTTTATTTCAACTACTCAACATACATTTCATGTGAAAATATAAAACAAATTTGCAAATCAATTCTAAGAATGGCCATCGATCTGGAAACCCTAAAGATTGATCCAACTACTTGTACCTGTTTCCATATAGCCAGAGATCAGATTGTACTGTGCCCATGGTCTTTCCTTTTTGTTGTCAACTACTCAACATTCATTCGAATACACTAAGGCGATGAAGAAAAAACTTGTTTTGATCTTTCCTTTTTTTTCAACTACTCAATATTCATTCGAATACACCAAGGCGGGGAAGAAAACGCTGACATAATGGTATTTCCTCTTTTTTCAACTACTCAACATTCATTCATATACACTAAGGCAGGGAAGAAACTGCGCAAAAATGGTCTTTCCTTTTTTTCAACTACACATTCATTCGAATACACTACGACGGGAAAGAAAAGGCACAAGAAATTAAATTTTTAATGGCGGGAAAGAAAAGGCACAAGAAATTAAATTTTTAATTTGGATGACCGTTAAATTTTTTAATTATAATTATTTATTTTTTATAAATTTCAAAAACATTATATTTTATGAATATATCAAAATGTATGGAATGTATATTTTCTTATATTATTGTATACTCATTTCAAAAAATTATATTTTTTATTTTTCAAAATTACAAAATAATTAACCATGTTGTAAGTTATAATTTTAAACAAATCACATTTGGATTTTATATAATTAAACAAAAAAACTATAAATATTTTTTATTAATGTTTAATTATCTAATACTAATATTATGTGTTTCCATGTTATTTAAACAAATGAGATTTGGTTTTATAATTATTATGTCAAACTTTAAAGCTAAAAATTAACTTTTAACAATGCATCTTTTATAACCAATTTGGATGTAGTTCATTGTTATGGCAGTGAAAAATCAATCTCATGAGTCAATTTGGTTGTATTTCATTGTTATGGTAGTAAAAAATGAATCTCATGGGCCTGGTCCCACCCACACATTGGTATAGTTCTACCCAAGGAACCATTGATCTTTCTCCATGAATCGGTAATATTGTACCAAGAAGCACCATAATGTATGGCATTTCTATTTCCCACAATTGAAAAAGCACCATAAATCCTTCTACATGAGCATTTTGCTTCCATATTGTTGAACTAAACATGGCAAGACTTTCTTGTGGAAACAAGAATTTCCGAAACCCTCATCCCCCCTATCACAATATATCTTAGAATCCGTCATGTTGGAGTGTAGTATCCCTAGTAAGCATATAGGAGTGTAGGGGAACACAACCTCAAATTCAATGGGAAGCCAAGGGGAAAGGTTTGTGCATCTAAGAGGGATACCTCGATTACATAGATGTGGTTTTCTAAGCCTTTTCATTAATCAAATGTACATTTGAGGGGGAATTTAGCCATAAAAAATTCTTCACTGAATTTTCATACACAAGGGTTTATTCTACTTCGAATTTTGATACTTTGTGTTAACTCACTTTAATGTCATTACATATAACTAATAATTTGCAAGTCCTTGTCTCATTTGATCTCATTTTATTTCAATTGTGAAGTGACTAAGCCTTGAACCCCAAATCCTCATAGCTAAGATTTACAAAGTATGCATTGCCTCATTTCCTCTCATTTTACTTCAGTTAAATGGAGAAACTATGCCTTAGCCCCAAACCCACACAACTAAGATTTGCACACTACAAAATTCTCTTTCTCCCTGGTATTGCACTTGGTTTAGATTTACTTTTCTTAGAAGAGAAGCATTGTCTCACTAAATACCTTACATGTTAACTTATCATCCGATCCCATTACATTTTCCAAGCATTGAGGACATTAATAAAATTTCAAAATTCAATTTCACACTCATTTGATGTAATCACCATGTTCCATCAATTTCAGGTAAACTCTACAAATAAATGTAAGTAATTATTTTGATTTTTTCATTGATTCTAAATTAGCAAGTGAGAAAACTGTAGATGCATCTTTATTTTTAAAGTACAATCATCCAAAAAAACTCATCAAAGACTAAATATAGGTTAAAACCTTTATGGAGTGAAAAATATTGTTGGTATCCTCCAGAATAACACTACTTTCAGAAGCTAGGTTCAGATTTTACTTCAAATTCAAGAACCAAAGTAAGAAGCTTATTTTAAATTTTTTATAACATGGTATATTATAAAAAAAATTGAAGAAGCACACAATACAAAAAAGTTTTGTATTTAGTATCATTCTAGATAGAGAAAAGTACTCGTTAGGCTATCTATGACATGAGTAAGAATTACTACCCACCTACTTTCAAAATCATCATGGACATTTAAATATTAAAAAAGGAATTGATTAGACTACCTATGACTAAATAAGAGTTATTCCCCACCTTTCCAAACTATCATGTACATTTAAGCTATCATATTTTATCAACATCCTTTCTATGATGCAACACGTTACAACTTTCTATTATATTTATGCATTATATGAGTTGATGTACTTGTAAGGTGCAAAAATTCCAAAATAATTGTCCAAATACCCGTGTTTCCACTAAATTAATTGTTTAAGTCAGAGACGCATTCTATTGTAGGAAGCATGCATCAACCAAACACTGCTCTACTCATAGTTTACAAACCCAACCAATTTTTCATACACAAACAAATTCAAGGCTAATCTACAATAACAAAAAATGCTCAAAACAATATTCTTCCTCAAACATCTACCAATGCATAAACAATGAGGAGACAAGAGACACATAGAGTATGCGATCAACGAGGGCCAAAACCTCTCCAACATGAGAGGAAAACCCAAATGAGTTGTTCTTCTTATATAGACTTCAATTGACGAATACCAAGACCATGGCCTAGACCCTTGACTCAATGACCTCTCTAAGACCAAGTCACAAGCCTCCTCGATTCAACTTCCTTATTTTTCCTTGAGTCAATGATGATCGGGCTTCTTCCTTCAATAACTCGACTATCCTTCAAATTCTGGTTCCATGGATCAGATCTGTAGTTATTGGCCCTCTTGCATAAACCCTAGAACGTGTGGTTGACCAACCTTTTGAACCTTGATCTTCTTCGCTTGGATGGCATGAACTCTTATTATAATTCAGCATGTAACCTTGCTTATCTTCTTCCTTGATTCAACTTCTTGGACAACAACAAGATCTTCGACCTTTTCCGTAGTAGATAGTTCTTCCTTCCTTCACACATGTGGATCTATTAGCCCTAAAACAGACCCATAAACAACACCAAAATCTTCTCACTTTGTTTCCTTCTCTTGGTTGGTTATCTTTGCACTTTTTATTACAAACTTACTTAACCAAATTTGCTTTTCCACAAATGGAGGATGAGTTGCCCTATATATAGTGTTTTTTCCATCAAAAACACATGCTAGGAAGTGTTAAGGAGTGCTAGGGGAACACAAGGGAGCAATAGGTGAAAATAATGCATGCAAATGAACGATTAAGATTTTGTGACAGGAAGTGTTAGTGAGTTCTAGGTGTGCTCAGGAGGGAGTGATAAGGTATGCTAGGAAGTGTTAAGGCATATTAGGAGCCATGGAAACATGCAAAGATGTGTCAGGTGCTAGGGTGTGCCAATGCATGCCACGAAGTGTTGTGGAGTGCCAGGGAAACATAAGGGAGCACTAGTTTCAAATGCATGGAAATGAATGACTAAGAGTGTGTGACAAGGAGTGTCATCGAGTTCAAGGTTTGCTAAGGAGGGGACGACAAGGTATGTTAGGCGGTGCCAAGAAATGCTAGAGTGTTAGGGCGACATGCCAAGGTATGCCAATGTGTGTCAGGGTGTGCCAATGCGTGTCAGGGTGTGCCAATGCATGTCAGGGAGTGTTAGGGAGTGCGACATAAACAAAAAGGAAAACTAGTTCAAAATGCATGGAAATGAATGAATAAGAGTGTATGATAGGGAGTGTCAGTGAATTCCAAGTGTGCTCAGGAGGGAGTGACAAAGTTATATGCTAGGTAGTTCCAAGGCATGCAAGAGTGCCATGACATGTCAAGGAGTGGTATGGTATGATAGGGAGTGCTAAAGCATGCCATGGCATGTAGGGAATGCCAACATGTGCCACATAGTGCCAAGGGATTGTTAGACATGCCAGGTGCTATGCCATGTCAAGATGTAAACTATGTTTCTTAGTTTTTTTATGGCCATGGTTAGACGTGAGCCTTGACTTGGTAACTTCTTAAGTGAGATGAGCTAAGATTAGGCATGAGTAGCCTAAGATGAGTTATAGGCCATTCTTAGGTGAACAAGGGATAGTATAGTTGTAGTAATTGTAACTTGGTCAAGATGTTGTAGTCGAGGTAGGACTTGGTTGGTTCCCAAGTCTTAAAACCAATAAGGGTAGTTATGAGGGCATGATAGCTAAGGAGTGCCAGGGCATGCCAAGGAATGAAAAGGTGTGATAACACATGCCAAACAATGTCAATACATGTCGAGGATTGATGGGGAGTGTGAGGGCATCACAAGGGAGAACTAGGTCAAAGAGCATGGAAGCAAACGAATAAGAGTTTCTTCGAGGTGTCCCAAGGACGAAGTGTATTAGGATAATTTCATAATATGACTTGCAATAGGTAAGCCTACGATTACGATAAGGGGATGGAAAAAGCAATTTTAGACAAAGGGATACTTTTGTCTAGGGACAACACTATTTTTCAATGACTTGGTTGGGTTCCACAGTCACAAAAAAAGTAAGGCTATTTATGAGGGCATGACAACTAGGGAGTTCCAAGGTGTGCAAGGGATGCCAAGAAGTGATAACACATGCTAGAAAGTTCCAAGGCATGCCAAGAGATGTCAGGTGCTAGGGTGTGGCAGCAACGCATGCTAGGGAGCGCGAGGGAAACACAAGGGAGGACTATTTTAAATTGCATGAAAATGAATGAATAAGAGTGTGTGATAGGGAGTGTTAGCAAGTTTTGGGTGTGCTAAGGAGGCATTGACAAGGTATGTTAGGTAGTGTCACAGAAACACAAGGAAGGACTAGTTTCAATTGCATGGAAATGAATGAATAATAGTGTATGATAGGGAGTGTTAGCAAGTTCTAGGTGTGCTAAGGAGGCATCTCTACACAAATTTTGGAGGTTTTGGAGAAAATTTTGTGTTTTGGTGTAGACTTGCAATTTTTTTGGCAATATTTTGTCTAATAGCACAGCGAGCTCATGCTTTGCTTCTTCCTCAAGGATCAGAAATGATGTAAAATCAACATTTTTGGAAATCTGATGACCCCATCTCAAACCCCATTTTCCCACTTTCCTCATCTGGGGCTCAAGTTTTGAGAAATTTGAAAAAAATAGGCCAAAAATCACTTTTATGCCCCTCTCTTTCCATTTCGTTGCACACCTGGAGACACCTTGCAAGAATGGCCATACCGCAGCCAAAAATTGGTCATTTTGAGTGAAACAATACTCTAAAGGCATATACACTCTCCCATATTTCCAAATAGGCTTCCGATATGGATTTGGACTTCAGAAAGGCACTCAAAAATGGCCTCCAACAGCTCGTTGTACACCTGGCAATTTATGAGATTTTTGTAAAATTTTCATTGTGTAACTTTTTGTAATTCCTAGTTTGACTCTGGTAAAAGTCAAAAGGGTGAAGTAGGTGAATGTGAGGGGTAAAAGAAAATGTAAATAATGGGTGGTTAGTATTTATAATTTGTTTTGATGTAAATTTGACCTCATTTATGAGAGAGGTTGGAGTCAAAGTTAATTGTAGAAGTCTTT
This sequence comes from Pinus tabuliformis, assembly GCA_031772625.1. NCBI lineage: Eukaryota > Viridiplantae > Streptophyta > Pinopsida > Pinales > Pinaceae > Pinus > Pinus tabuliformis. Next base: position 103,482,611 of record CM062811.1, read on the forward strand.
TTAACTTCCCTATACATTAGGTTTTGGTTAGAACACCTCATGGAATAGTTCCTAGAGTCATTGGTTCAACCCCTAAGAGTAGAGAGATGTTTTTTTAGTCTTTATGTATTAGTTTCTCAGTGAGAGAATGGGTTGGATTTCAGAGGAGAGAACTATTGTAGCTTGTACTTGGACATTTTCTAGAAATCAAAGGACACAATTTGCAACTATTAATTATCTAGGAATTCATGTGCAGTAATTTTGTGATGTTATTTTTTCTCTGTTATAGATTTATATGAAATATATTAATCTTATCTTTCCATTCATCAATTATTCAATGGTTTTCCTTACATTTTATAAACAAAATTCTTTGCATAAAGCTCTGTTTTCATGAAAAAATCATTGTGTTACTTTATTTCTTGCTTAATGAATTCATGTTTAATGCTCATTAATACCTTCTGCTTCTTCTAAACACTACTCTACACTGAAAAACCCTTAGATCCATCGCAAAAGTAATGCCATCTTTCTCCTTTTTGTATTTTTTGTTGTAACCCTTTGATACTCTGACCTAGCTACCTCGTTTTTCTCCCTTATCAAGCAATAAAACCCTAAATTTTCCAAAACCCACTTGAACCTAGCTATCTAGCCTAAAATCCTTTACATTCTAGTCATCTCTTTGTTGTGATTTCATAGAGAGATCCCTCTCAGGTTTGGTAGGACTAGCTATCAAACTAAAAGCTTGGTCTATGATTACCTCCATCGATCTCCTCATCAGCCTGGGACATTGTCGAGGATAATAGAGGGCATGAAAACTAGGGAGTGCCAAGGTGTTCTAGTGAATGTAATGTTCCCAAGTCATGGGAAAATGTAATGCTAGTTGTAAGGTCATGACTGCCAAGGTGTGTTAGGGAATGCTAGGGCATGCTAACATGTGCCAGATAGTACGAAGACATGTCAAACAAGATAAGACGTGCCAAGTGTGAAGGCATGCCAAGATGTACAAGGGTGTGACAATGCATGCCAGGGACTGTCAAGGGAACAAAAGGGAGGAACAATTTAAACTACAAGTAAATGAGCACATAATAGGGTCAACTTACCTTTTCCATGAGGGTCATGCTAGGAAAACCAACACTAGGTGCCAATAGGTGCCAAGTGCCAAGTGTCAATGCGTTCTAAGTGCCAAATGTTCCTCTGTTTCTTCTCATTTAGTTTCCAATAATTGATCTCAAAGAACTTTAATATTAAACCATGCTAAATCATACCAAGTCATCTCAACACATGCCAAACATTCTAATACTTGCTAAGTGCCAACACGTGCCAAGTGCCAATGTGCATCAGGGAGTGTGATGCATGCTATGAAGTGGAAGAGCATATCAAAGAGTGCTAAGGTGTGCTAGAGAGTGCCAATGCATGCTGAGGAGTGTTAGGGAGTACTAGGACAACACAAGGGAGCACTAGGTCAAAATGCATGGAAGTGAATGAATATAAGGGTGCGTCGGGGAGTGTTAATGAGTACTAGCTGTCATGCCAAGGAGGGAGTGACAAGGTATGATAAGCACGGGTAAGGCATGCCAAGTAATATCAGGGAACGTCAAGAAGTGCTAGAGTGTGCTAGGTCTTTTTGGGGTTTGCCAGCATGTGCCAAATAGTGCCAAGGCATACCAGGTGCTAAGACATGCTGATGTGCATGGTGCCATAGTATGCCAATATGCGTCAAGGAGTTTCAAGGCAACAAAAGGAATAAACAAGCTAAAATGCAAGGAAATGAACACATAAGAGGGTTAATAAGTCAAGACTTTATCTTTTTCAAAAGGGGCATGCTAGGCACACTTATAATATGTTCCAATACATGACAAGTGTCAATGTGTGCCAAGTTCTAATGTTTTTCAATGCAATATTTTGCCAAGGAGTTCCAGGGCATGCCAACACATGATAGGGGAGTGTTATGCTATGCTAGGGCATGCCAACATGTGCTTGGGCATCCTACTCATGGCAAGATGTTCTAGGTACAAAGATGTTCCAAGACATGCGAGGTGCCAAGGAATGTTAGTGTACTATTCCAAATCATGTTAAGGTGTGTCATGAGTGTTGAGGAGTGCTAGGTCTCTCTCATTAATAGAATTGATAGAGCTTGATTATGTACTAAATAATATATTTCCTACACACATTAGTGGAACTTTATTTAAAGGAAATTTTCTAGATAATAAACCTAATAGAGATGAATCATGTGTTGACTCATAGGAAAACTATATTCTTATGGCTTGAGGGAAATGATACACATTAATTAATTCTTAACAAATTGAATGACTATTATAACCACTATGACCTTAGACACATAATAAAAAAAACTCCACAACAATGGTCTTAAATCATTATCTTTTGACAAAAAATATAGTAACAAGTACATAGCTTCATCAAAAACTCATTGGAATGATCAATGATGAAAAACATTTTTTACCGTAACCAAAAATACCATTGTTGAGGGTCAATAAAATTTCATCACTAGAAGTGTCACCAAAAAGAGAATTAGTGATGGGCCTTTAACGACCCTCACCAAAAGTGTCACCAAAGAGAATAATAGTGACAGGACTTTAACAACCCTCACCAAAAGTGTCATTGAAAATGGATTTGGTGGCAAACCTTAAAGGACCATCACTATATACACTTACAACAATGATTTTTTAAAGACCGTCACCATATGCAACATTGGTGATGGACCTTAAAGGTCCTTCACAGGCATGAAGCGTCATAAAAAACTCATTGGAATGATAAATGATAACGAACATTTATTGATCGCCACCAAAAGTAACCGAAAAGATCACTGGTGACGGTCAATAAAATATCGTCACTAGAAGTGTCACCAAAGAGAGAATTAGTGATGGGCATTTAATGACCCTCACCAAAAGTGTCACCAAAGAGAGAATTAGTGACGAGCCTTTAACGACCCTCACCAAAAGTGTCATTGAAAATGACTTTGTTGACAAACCTTACAGGACCATCACTATATACACTTACAACAACACTTTTTTAAATATCGTCACCATATGTCACATTGGTGACAGACCTTAAAGGTCCGTCACAAGCATGACCCTCACTAATGACCTTTTTTCTTGTAGTGTTCGGAATATTCGACTCGGGGAACGCTTCATGAACCAATGGTTTAAGTTGAGGAAGTTTAGGATAATTGTTGGTGGCATGCCCAACAACATCACACAAAGCGCACGGGGGTGTCAACTTTAGGGCCCTAGGGGCTAGAGGAGCTTGGGGAGCCTTGTCCTTTGAATCTTTCCTTTTATCTTTGGCCCCCTGACCAGATGCTTTCGCAACAGAATTTGGTTCCTGTTGAGGTTGTGATGGAACTGAAGCAATGGCAGGGGTCATGGGGACCGGTTGAACCCGGGTCAAAGCGTGATATGCTCTTGGCTGAACAGGCAGAGTGTTTGCAAGGGGACTGATGTACCATACTGGGATCCCGAGAATCATGTTAGGAAGGACCATCGAAGCCATGACAAGTACAGAAAAAAAATTCCCAGAGGGGGGAATAAGAAAGGTATCTGGCCGAATGGATAATGTCCCAGCGGAATAGCTCCTAGATGGTTAAGACTTGGAGGAATAGTTCCTAGAGGGAACATAGGAGAGGCACCCACAAATGGAGGAGGGCCTGGGGGAGTGGTTCCATAGGGTTTAGCTAGAAGAGCAACAGTAGGATGCTGAGGAGTTGGTTGTTGATCAGGTGTATCGGACTGCTTAAGGGCAACCCATGACGCTTGTAACATGAAAACACTCATGGAAGTAGGTTTAGAAATCGGAGGGGGGGGGGGGGGACCAGGGAAGGCACCCAACAATGATGAATCCTTATAGACTCCAAGCGAGACATTAGTACAAGGAGTTAAAGACTGGTTATCGGACATCGATGTGATGATGGACTCAAGGGAGGTCACAGATGTCGGCTCGTAGTAAGTCATTTGATCAATGGTAATGATCTTCCCTTCATGGGGGAAGCGCATCTTGCGGAACACCATAGACATGACAATTGACATGGCATATGTGTAACTAGGACCTAAGAGGATGTTGTAATCCAAAGGGGCATCAATAAATTCGATATCAACATGGACAATTTTGCCTGTAAGGGTCACTGGACAATTGTGGTACATGCCAAGGGGCTGGGAGGAGTGTCCATCCCACGCACACAAAGTGATGGTGGAGGGGGACAACTCAGGTGACTTGAGTTGTTTCCAAATAGTAGCGGACATCACATAGGTGGATGCACCTTCGTCAATAATGCATCTGGAGATGATGGCATTACGGACTCTAACTGGTATCTGGAAAGCAACAAATGAAGGTAATGGGGGGTGCTCTGATGTATCAACTAGGAAGACAATCAAATGATCGTCGGAAGGATCCACTACACCCAAGGCAGTTAGTAGAGCCTTATTTTGGGAAGGGAATGACTGGAGGACTTCCAGTGTCAACATGGTGGTAGGTGATTGTGCCAAGTCATCTACTATACTGTATGTATGGGTAGCTTTGTTAGAAGTCGCATTACGGCATAATGGTCCCTTTGGGATCTTGGGAATGGCCTCAACTTTAGGTTGAGGGATTTGTAAAGGACCATTTGGTGTCGTAAGAGGCTCAATGGACACTTTGGTTTTGGACTCGGTAGCTGACGAAGTGGAGGGCTTGTCATATTGACACGACCAAGTTTGTAGGTTGATATTGGAGGGGTTAACCTCATCAGAGTTCATCATCAGGATCTAGTAGTCATCAGGACCAAAAGGTTTGGGGAGGTGGGTTGCTTGACCTGGTTGAGGTTGAGTAGAAACAAATCCTTGTTGAGGGAAAGGATTTGTGGGCACGGCCGGTTGAGGTGTCGCAGGATTTTGAGATGATTGTTGACCTCGAGAAACTGCTTGAGCTTCCCACAGTTGGTGCATTTGGGGTGAAAGAGGACACTCATGTGTATAGTGGCCATGTACACCACAACATGCACAAGGCTTGTTCTTATGAATAGCCTTGTTCTATTTGGATTGGCCACCCTCTTGCTGGTTGTTGGTGTTAGGTTGGTTCCCCTGGGTTTCACTAGGATGGTTACCTTGGTTACCCTGGTTACTCTTGTTACCCTTCCCCTTATTCTTTTTCTTTGAATTTTGGGGATTGGTATCACTTTATTGTGCAAACATTTGTCCCTGAGGGGGAATTGGTTCTTGAGGTTGAGGATGCATGGGATGTTGTGGCACTAATGCTTGAGGGGCTGGAGCACCAGGTTGTGCATAAGAAGGAGCAACATTTTGGTAAATGGGTTGGGGTCCTGGAAACATGTTGCTAGCAGGAGGGGCATAAATGTTGGAGGAACTGGTGCCCCCCTATGGATAGCCATAACTCTACTGGGAATATGGAAAAGACTGTGAAAGGGATCCAACGATATTGTGAGCAGTGTGATATGCCCCTGGTGCACTGGCACTTCCAGGACAAGGGAGGTCTGGAATGACGGTATAGAAATAACTAGATTGAGCATAAATCAGATCATATCTCAAAGTGTGTTAAAATTGGAAACTAGGGCCAAACTCCATGTGGGTCATCTTATTCATGGCTGATAATATTTTTATTAGATTCCTCTTGTCGAGAGGTGTAGGATTGATCTAAATATTATTCAATTCCGATAAGTATTTATGGAGATATGAATTTATTTTGATTATGGAATAATTATCACGCCGATCTGTAACTCATGTAGGCTCAGAAGCCCAAAAGACGCATCTATTAATCATCAACATTTGTGTATAAATACAGGATGTATTTTCCTCATTTGCACACGGATCATCTCATCTCTCTCTCTCACCCAAACCAAAAAGGTCGTTTGAAATCCTGGACTGGTGTGCGGCGAAATCTTGCACTGGTGCGCGGCGAAATCTTGCACTGGTGTGCGGCGAAATCTTGCACTGGTGCATGGAAAAATCTTGCACTGGTGTGTGGCGAAATCTTGGACTGGTGCATGGTGAACGACTCACTGGTGGAGACTTGACAAGTTCAATCTAGGGTTTGCTACTCTAGTTCAGGGCTGATCTAGGGTTTGTTGCTACTGATGTAAATCAGATTTATGTACTATTTCTCTCTGCTGAATTATTGAAGATAAAGGAATATTTGATCAAAGGGTTTCCCCACATTGGGGGTTTGTCCCTGGCTAGCTGCCACATCTTGTGTCTGTTGTCATGGCTTGTTTTCTATTGATCGTTTAATTCTCTATCTGCACTTTACTTAATGTACATGTGATTGCTAATCTATGGATAATAATAAGAAAAAGAAGTAAACTGCTCTAAGCATAGAACATACCATAACTTAACATGGTATTAGAGCTTAGGTGAAGACAAATCCCGAGCAAGAGCAAGAGAAATCACCGAAGAGAATATTGGCAAGGCTATCCTAAAAGAACTATGGGGTCCTCAACATGCTTCCCTTCCGAAGACAAGCTCCGTGAGAAAGCTGACTATCACGGATGGATGATGTCTCTCGATCTAACCTTAGAAGATAAAGGAGTGTTGGACCATGTGAGAGGTAATATTGTTGAGCCTCCATCAAATGCACCCACTGCTGCTAGGAACAAATGGAAAACCGGTGAAGTCAAAACAAAGAAAATAATTCCGGGACTAAATCAAAAAGAAATGCTAGACCTAAGGGTGGAAGAAAAGGACGATGTTACATTTGCGATAAAGCAAGTCACTATGCAAGGGAGTGCCTTGATAGAAGGGAATCACACCGGGTGATGATAAAAATCCCTCTCATGGAAATCAAAGGAATGGAAAATCAAATAGCAAAGGTAAAAGGAGTGTTGGAAATCAAGGAAGAGGACAACCATTCAAGAAGGCTAAAAATTATAGGTATGAATCCAACACTGTTGATAATAAGCAGGATGAATATTATCTACCTACTGTTCTATCTACCTCTACTCCTTCGAACTCAATGGGAATTTGGCTCATTGATAGTGGTGCCTCAAGGCACTTCACTAGTTACAAAGAAGTTCTCCATAATCTGATAGAGAAGGAAACTAACCTAGAAATAGTCCTTGGAGATAATATGAAATATCCCATGAAAGGTGTAGGCAATGTCTCTCTTAAATTGAATCAAGGAAATACGATCCACTTAGAGGATGTATTATATGTACTTGACCTCAAAAGGAACTTGGTGTCCATTTTGGCAATGGAAGACAAAGGCTACAAGGTGGCTTTCATCGATGGCAAGGTACATGCATGGAGAAACAATATTAAAGATGCCTTCACTCTTGGGTTTCAAGTTGATTCATTATATCAGGTCGGAGGAAGTCCGCTAGGTGTCATGTCTTGTGACACATCTCAAGCCTTGATCAAGAAAACCAAAAAGAAGATCAAGATCTTAAGGATTGATAATGGGACTAAATATGAATCTAACGAGTTTCATGAATTTTGTAAAGAGGTTGGCATTAAGAGGGAGACTACGACACCATATACTCCTGAATAGAATGGTGTGGCGGAAAGGAAGAACCGTATGATTGTGGAAGCTGTCCGTGCCATGATCCATAATCAAAGACTTCCGAAGTTTCTATGGGCCGAAGCTACAAACACCCCCGTATATGTACAAAACCGATGCCCTCATCAAGCATTGGGTTCCAAGACTCCTAAAGAAATGTTCACCGGTAAGAAACCTGACGTATCTCATTTTAGAATTTTTGGAAGCCCTGTATATTTTCATGTGCCGAAAGAGAAAAGGAATAAATTGGGTGCATCTGGAAAGAAAGGAATCTCCATGGGTTATGGTGAAAATACTTAGGGCTTTAGAATCTATGTAGCCGATCAAAGGGAAGTCATGATTAGTCATGATGTCACCTTTGACAAAGATATGGTTCTCAGCAAGGTGGACAATCTTCTGACTTCGAGGAGCTCTCAAGAAGTCGACACTAGGGAACCGAAAGAAAAGGATGATGTAACAATTCCTGATGTGGAAGAACCCATGGATCCTATTGATCCACCTGAGCCTTCCTCTTCTGGGAAGAGGCCCTCTTGGCTTAAGCGGCTACTCGATTATGCTGAAGGACACACTGCACCCCAAGAAACCTTCTGTGAAAGTAAGAAGCCCAACAGATATCAAGGATACCTGACCATCATGAGCACGATCATACAAAATGAGCCATCATTCTCAGATGTCGTCAAGCATCAAGTATGGAAGGATGCTATGACCGAAGAATATGAGTCTATTATGAAGAATGATGTCTGGGAAGTAGTTCCCAGACCCCAGGACAAGACAATTGTCTCTTCTAAATGGATTTACAAGATAAAACATATAGCAGATGGAAATATGGAAAAATATAAGGCTCGTTTTATCGCTTGTGGCTTCTCCTAGAAGGAAGGTATAGATTATGACGAGATATTTGCACCTGTTGCTAGATATACCACCATCCGCTCGATCATAGCCCTTGCGGCTTCACAAGGATGGAACCTACATCAGATGGATGTCAAGACCGCGTTCTTGCATGGTTCGATCAAAGAAGAAGTCTACATGGAGCAACCCGAAGGATTTGAGATGTATGATCGAAAATCTCATGTATGTAGGTTGAAGAAGGCTCGTTATGAGCTAAATCAATCACCCTGAGCATGGTATGAGAGGATTGATAGCTACTTGATGAAGCTGGGATTCACTCAGAGTGAAGCCGATCCTAGCCTTTACTTTAAGGTTGAAGATGACAAGCTTCTCATACTGGTGTTGTATGTGTATGACCTCTTTCTAACAGGTGCATACCCTCTCATTCACAAATGTAAGAGGGAGTTGGCTTCTGAATTTGAAATGAAGGACCTAGGACTGATGCACTATTTCTTGGGAATTGAAGTCTAGCAGAAGCCAAGGGGAAATTTTCCTATCTCAAGGAAAATACGTGGTGAAGATATTAGAAAGATTTGGTATGGTTGACTGCAAGCCTATTACTACCCCGATGGAGCTTGACTTTAAGAAGTTAAGTGGTAGCGATGCTGGACTTGTTTTACAAAATACCACCGAGTATCTTCAACTCGTCGAAGCATTAATGTTCTTAGTGAACTCCCGTCCAGATATATGCTTCACAGTCAACACGTTGAGTCAACATATGGTTGAACCTCACCACATACATTGGGTTGGTGCCAAGAATCTGTTGAGATATCTTCATGGAACAATTACTTATGGGTTAAGATACACTACCAGAGATGTGAGACTACTTGGATACACTGATGCTGATTAGTCAGGCAATGTGGAGGACCGTAAGAGAACTTCTGGGTGTTGTTTCTCCTTGGGATCTGCCTCGATATGCTAGATGAGTAGGAAGTAGTATTCAGTGGCTCTGAGCACCACTGAGGAAGAGTATATTGCTGCTAGCATGGCCTCCTGTGAGGCAATCTAGTTGTGAAAGCTCTTCAGTGGGTTGTTTGGATTTACATTGGATACCACCGTGATCCTATGTGACAACCAGAGTGGGATTCGTTTGTCAGAGAATCCTGTATTTCATGATCACTCCAAGCATATCGATATCAAGTACCATTATATTTGAGATATGGTCCAACGAGGAGCTGTAAGGCTCCAACATATCGGTATAGATGAACAAGTTTTCGACATTCTAACAAAGCCCCTAGGAAAGGTCAAATTTTTGACTTTCCGATAACGACTTGGTATCGTTCAAAAACCCTTTGATAAGGTTCATGTATGATGTATTGAGCTCTTGGAGCTCCGGGGGGTGCGGGGTACTTCTTGGAGCGACATATGATGAACAGGGTAAAAGAATCAAAAACTTTCCCTGTGACACCTCGTGGTGACTATGTAGCAGGATGATTAGTTCTCCTATGAGGTCTGGATGATGTGTTCTCCATGACGATTATGTAGCAGGATGACTAGTTCTCCTGTGAGATCTGGATGATGTGTTCCCCATGGCGATTGTGTAGTAGGATGATTAGTTCTCCTGTAAGGTCATGATGATGTGTTCTCCATGACGATTATGTAGCAGGATGATTAGTTCTCCTGTGAGATATGGATGATGTGTTCGCCATGACGATTGTGTAGCAGGATGATTAGTTCTCCTGTGAGGTCTAGATGATGTGTTCTCCATGACGATTGTGTAGCAGGATGATTAGTTCTCTTGTGAGGTCTGGATGATGTGTTCTCCATGACGATTGTGTAGCGGGATGATTAGTTCTCCTGTTGAGGCATCCTACCCATGCAGTCTGGGACTCATGGGAAGTACCTCTCATCTGATCAATGAGTAGGGAAATGAGGATAGGGACCATAGTAGTACCAATGAATGCATCGTTGTATCTACCATACTCCCTATGCTAGGATGACCTTCATTGATTTGGGATCAATGGTACTGGTCTGGGACCAGTGGTAGGAGTTGTACCCACTATGACACTGACTTCGGGTTGGTTGAGGATTGGTCTAGGACCAGTGGTACACACTTTGAGACTGACTTTGAGTCAGTGGATGATGATACTGGTCTAGGACCAGTGGTAGGAGTTGTACCCACTATGACACTGACTTCAGGTTGGTTGAGGACTAGTTTGGGACTAGTGGTACACACTCTGAGACTGACTTTGAGTCAGCGGAGGATGGTATGATACATCCTTGATCATTTCTTCCTCTTCATAATTCGAATAAAGCATAGCAGAGCAGATCAAAATAGGGCAAAACAGAACAGAGCAAAGCAGGCAGAATAGAGCAGAGCAGAGCAGGGGTCAAGTTGTACAGGGCAGTGCATTTGGTGGATGAATAGTAGCGACCGACAGACGAATTGCAGATGGAGTTCTCCCTAGTTGAGAGGGAGTGTTAAAATTGGAAACTAGGGCCAAACTCCATGTGTGTCATCTTATTCATGGTTGATAATATTTTTATTAGATTCCTCTCATCGAGAGGTGTAGGATTGATCTAAATATCATCCGATTCCGATAAGTATTTATGGAGATATGAATTTATTTTGATTATGGAATAATTATCAAGCTGACCTGCAACTCATGTAGGCTCAGAAGCCCAACAGACACATCTATTCATCATCAACATTTGTGTATAAATATAGGAGGTATTTTCCTCATTTGCACACGGATCATCTCATCTCTCTCTCTCTCTCACCCGAACCGAAAAAGGTCGTTCGAAATCCTAGACTAGTGCGCAGTGAAATCTTGCACCGGTGCGCGGGGAAATCTTGCACTGGTGCACGGAAAAATCTTGCACTGGTGCGCGGAAAAATCTTGGACTGGTGCACGGCGAAATCTTGGACTAGTGCATGGTAAAGTACTCATCAGTGGAGACTTGACAAGTTTGATCTAGGGTTTGCTACTCTAGTTCAGGGATGATTTGGGGTTTGCTGCTGCTGATGTAAATCAAATTTATGTACTATTTCTCTCTGCTGAATTATTGAAGATAAAGGAAGATTTGATCAAAGGGTTTCCCCACATTGGGGTTTGCCCCTGGCTAGCCACCACATCTTGTGTCTCTTGTCTTGGCTTGTTTTTTGTCGATCGTTTAACGTTCTATCTGCACTTTACTTAATGTACATGTGATTGCTAATCTGTGGATAATAATAAGAAAAAGAAGTAAACTGCTCTAAGCATAGAACATGCCATAGCTTAACAAAGTGGTATGGAGACCTTCTTCCTCGGTCTGAGGAAAATGGGACGTGACGTCTTTCCTGATGGGGTATAAAAGACTCTTGAGAAACCAATCTATATAAACATGGTGTTCGAAAGGCGGGGCATGACATGTGCTCCTCCTTCGACACCACTCTTGGACATGGTCAGAAAGGCGAGTGGTGGAGGACTGACGGAATGCGGTCAATATCTCCGTACAAGTGTCGTATCGGAGAGGTAACTGGAAATAGTATAATAACGCTTTAGCAAGCGTCATGAAAATAGAATGAGAGGTCGAGGTTGGTCTACATACCATTTTGCAGTGTCTCTAATGAGCGTGCGTTTGAAGAGCCAAAGACGAATGGAGTCATCGATTATGGAGTTGGACGAACACCACATGTGGAAGGATCGAACATGGTTGGTAGGATCCTCTCCAGCAATACCCTCGAACTTTGGGATGTTTGAGGGCAGCTTAGTCAGCATAGAGGGCCAACTAGTATCATGGTGTATGGGGTTGTTTATCAACTGGTTAAGATCTAGTAAACTTAACCCAGCCATAAAAGGGAGCATGGGGGTTGTCGGAACGGTTCCTTAGACTGTTCCACCTAATGTGACCACTGATATAGCAACAGAGCCACCACTAGTTTGGGTTCCTGCACTAGCTATGGGTCCAGACATGGTGACAATATGTGATGAAGGAAGCTCGGAGTCAGATGGGGAATTAGAAGGAATAGGAGAAGAGTCAGGATGGGGAATCGAAGGGCTATGAACTCGAACCCAGCGAGGAGGAGTAATACACCCAAGCGGAAACTGGGGGTGAAGACCTAATAGTCTCCATGACTCACGCCTTGGTGGTGCAACGATGGAACGACACACGGAACATGGAAATGGTGAAGGGAGATCAACAATATATCTTCTATCTCTGTTGCAGTGAGATAAATTTATTATGTTAAGTCTTGGCTTGGCGATGTAACCAAGCACCCTTCACTTAAGGTGTGCTTTTGTGTGCAAGTGTATTAATTTATTAAGCCTAGATCGTGTTTGTAAAAAAGAAAAAAATATTGTTGCAAATAAACTAAAATAAATAATAGACAAAAAACAGCAAAACAATTAACTAAACCCCACCCAAACGAGGTTTGCAAACACTGTACTGCTTGGTGGCTAAACCGATGGAAAATACATTGAAGCGGTCAAGAGATTTGAATGTTGGTGTGACTGGGATCAATTGACTCTAAGCTGCTAGAAAGTGGTGTAGTAACAAAAAAAAAATAGAGGGGAAGATCGCTGCAAAATGATAGGGAGATGGGTGAAACACCTAGGGCAACTGATGGGACCCTAAGGGAATGACCAAACAAGTTTAAATATGAAAGTATGGATGGTAGCAACCTATCTTAACATATCTGAAACAAAAGGTTACAAATCTGGAAAATGTGGTTGAAAGTGTTGCAAAAACTCAGACTTCTCACTTAGCTAAACTCCTCCTAGAAAGGTGGAAGTTTACTAGAAGCCCTAAGGGAGGCTAAATTCGACTTTGAAGAGTAAAACAGAATGGATCAAGGCCTAAAAGGGATGAGACAGAGGTCAAACACCCAGCAAACAAGTCTTAGTAAAACCCAGAAATAGATCTAAGAAAAACCCTAAAACCCAGAAATTGCAGGTTCTGACCTGTTTTTTTATGAAATCGCACTTTTTGGGCTGAAAGATGCATTCTGAAGCCCATACCGCACCTTTTAGGCTGAAAAATGCAATTTCTACTCCGAGACTCTCAGTCTACAAATTTCGAAAAAAAGTGTTGCCTTTGTCACGACTAGTTCCTGTGACCTGCGGATACGACCAAAAAGCTTGCAGAAGTTAGATATTTATCAGATCTAGGGCTAAAACACTCGGAAACATTAATAGAATTGAAAAAAAGAAGAAACCCTAAGCTGAAAACCAAAGGTCACCTAGGTTTCTGGATCTGAAGTATAAAACCAAGTGGAGTCACCAATTTGTGGTAGTGTTTTCTTCTCAATGATGTATGAAAAGAACCCACTTAAGATAGTGGATGACAAATAATCTCAACAATAGAAATGACTCCTAAACATTATAGATCTGTAGCTATTGATAGAAACAAACCTTGCCAAAATTTTGATCTACACTACAATCATAACTAAACAGTGAAAGAAAGAGTAATAACCCTAAACATACAATGGAAACCAGATATGTAAAGAATAATTTAATAATAACACCTATGAAGAGAACAGATAAATGCTACCAGTCCCCCTCTATGGGATAGGTTCTTAGCTATCCCCAATTGTCTTCAGCTTCTGTAGAGTCTCTCTCCTCTATAATACATAAACCCAACAAAAATATGGTGTGCAACAATGAAAATATCAGAGTTACAACAGTGAGTGCAACAACGAAAATAATCAAAAGTGAATAATGAATGGAAAACTCTCCTATTTATAACAAAATATTGAGTTATCCTCGAGTAATAAGCAATAATAAAATATTATTGATCCCATTCTTGGAATTACCACTTGGAATATTTTATTATATTTGTTTAGGAGAGAAAAGATGTTTAAACATTTATTTAGAAATAATAAATAAGTAAATGATTTATTTATTATCTCAAGGAATTAGTTAAGGAATAATAAACAAATAATGATTTATTTAATTATTCCAAAGGGATTTAGTCGAATTTAACAAAGAATAGTAATTAATTAATGATTAATTAGTTATTCTTAGAGAAAAATAAGATAAATAATGATCTGTTTATTTTTCATGATTGGGTAAAATTTAACAAGGAATAATAATAAAACAATGGTTTAATTAATTATTCCTAGAAGAAAATCAAATAAATAGTGATTTATTTAATTATTCTTCATGGGTTTAACTATAAATTACTTAATAAAGGTGGTTTATTAGGTAATTTCTCACAGTGAAAGCAATTTTACTAGGGTAAAATTGGCTTTACATGGTATACTTCGATCCATATAGTAAATTAAGCTAGATGATCAATTTTTTGGTGATAACAAGATGGACATACTGAGAGGGTCAACACGATATTGGAGGACATGTTGAGGATGTACGTAATGCATCAGCAGTGAAAGTGGGAAGAGTATCTTCCACTGGTATAGTTCGCATATAACAATGGGTATCATGAATATTTGAAGATGATTCTGTTTGAGACATTGTATGGGCGGAATTGCAATACTGCCATGAGTTGGAGTGATCTGGTTAACAGGGTGTTGATTGTTCCAGACATGTTGGCAGAAATGGAATAGGAAATTAGGGTAATCAAGAAGAATTTGAAAGTAGCACAAGATAGGAAGAAGAGCTATGCAGATCAAAATAGGTTGCTCAAGGAGTTCCAGGTTGGGGAACAGGTGTACTTGTGCATCAAACCAAAGAAGATCTCCTTGTGGATTAGATCATGTACCAAGTTGAAACTATGGTTTTGTGTACCTTTCAAGATCATTGATAGGGTTGGGCCAGTGGCCTATCAACTTGCATTGCCTCCGACAGTGAATTACCATGATATTTTCCATGTTCCATTACTTAAGAAGTATGTTAAAGATGTTGATCATGTAATTGATTGGTCTGTATTGCAGGTGGATCCAGATGGAGAATTCCAGCCAGAGCCTTAGTGTGTATTGCAGAGAAAGGTGCCCATGCTCTAGAACTGAGAAATCAAGCAGGTTAAAGTGTAGTGGAAGCACTTCGGGCCCGATGAAGCTACATGGGAGATGACGGATTAGATGTGGGCTATCTATCCTTCTTTGTTTGTTGGTTGAGACAAAGCATTGGCATGATAATTGGTATATGTTTTGGCATATGTTTGGGTGATGTTTTGATATATGTACATATGTATATGGATGTAAATATTGGTATGTTATAAAGCCCCAATAAGCGGTATGGGTGTCATGTCATTATGATGTTATGCTTGTTATGTTGTCATGTTGGTTTTCTTTTCAACAGGATGATCATTGTAAATACTACATCGAGCTATGTTATAAATATCCATAGGCAATATGTTTTCTTTTCAGTGTTTTTGCTTAGGTATAGGTGTGGTTGAACACCGAGGATGGTTTCCCCCAAGGGTGAGGGTTCTATAACAGCCCTGGTGAAAATTCCATGCAATAAAAGTTAATAAAGGAAAAAATAATAACCAATGTTGATGGGACGCTTATTCCAAGCTGAATCTTTGCCAAAACATCCTAGTGGGTGTTCATTTGGTTTATTATGGCTAAGGAAATTGGCAAAGGCAATAGCTAAGGATTTGGAAAGGCAAAATAACATTTTTGGCACATTTATTTATGAAAATAATGGAAATTAGGAGAAAAGGAAGGTGAAAGGTCACAGGTTACAAGTGAGGAGGAAAATGAAGGAAAATAATGGAAAATGAAGAAAATAGAGGCCTAATTGATAAAAAGGCTTCTGAGGATCACCTCTCGTCAGTTAAGTTTTGGAGCTCTCTCATTATTATCTCTCTCTCTCTCACTGACTCTTGGACACTTAGATTTTTCTTGGAGAGCTTTGGCATTGGATCAAGAAATGAAAAGAAGGCAAAAGGAATAAAGGAGAAATCAAGGAAGAGAAGGATCAAGCACATACAACAATATTATTTATTGGTATCAATTTGCATATGTGTTTTCCTATCTAGATTTGTCATGCATGGTAGTGCATGTGGTTCTTTGTTGTTATGGCATTGGGTTTTTCTAGGTGTGACAGTGTTTTCATCCTAGCCTTGCCACTTTTGGATAACCATGGTGTGATGGGGTTCTCATGTTTTGGTTGAGCTAGATTGCTGGATGGATTCAAAGTTGAATGAGGTGGATCTCTTAATGATAGAACTCATGGCCTAGTAACCCCTGAATAAGACTGTGGGTTGTGGTAAAGCCAAATTTTTTGATGCCTCGATGGGGCTAGGAATCCTTGACCAGTGAATGGTAGGATATACAGTAAAACCTATAGGGTGGTGTCTCATTTTAGGGCCTAGTGATCCCTGGATAAAACTGTGGATTGTGATAAAGCCTAAGAGACTAGGAGATAGGAAAATTCCTCACGGTGTAGGTGGAGAAATCTAGTGGCATCCATGTTTTCTTTGGCCTAATGATCTAGTGGAGATCATGGTAAAGCCTGTTATTAGATATTTATTGTGTTGGCCTAGTGATCCAGGATGGATTACGGTAAAGCCTAGTTTTTATTTATGAGGGTGAGGTGGTTTAGCCTTGGGATTCCCTCATTGGTTCTTTTGGTTTGAGTCCCACATTCATGCTTGGAATATGGCACGGGGCTGAATGGATGAAGAGAGAATTGACTCAACCATTCTCTGGTTGGATGGAATGTGGTATTCGCATCCCGGCTTGGATTTTGCATTCATTAATACTATGTTCTTCCCTTGATATATTATGTATAAATGTATTGGTTTATATGCGGATTCTATGGCTAATGTATCCTTGATATTTCTATTGTTATCATGTTGGTTATAAGCATGTATTATGACAATGATGATGTATGGCTCTCCTCATGTTTTGATTTGTAAATGAAGGAACAATGTATCTATGACATAATAGATGATAATGCAGCTAATGATATGAGGGAACAATGTTTCTTACTGATTCTCAGATAAGTATGAGACCCCTATGCTTAGATATGTTGTTTACACCTGTAAATTACATATTTTTGATATGTTTGATGAAATGCCTATCATGACTTGTAGGGGTCCAATCAAGGGCTTGTTAAAGTCATTTCATTTATTTCATCATTCCATTGTTATCTTTCTATTCTGAAGGTGTCCTTTAGTTATGGGCAGTGACCTGGGATCTAGGCCTAAAAAATTGGCTCAAATACTGGGGATGCATGTAGAACACTGGGCAGAAAATTCCTTGGACTTTGGCATACCATGTTGTGGGGGCGTCCAAAGCCCTCCAAACGCATGCATGCCCATGTCAAGGTAGTGTCTGGGGTTTTAATGGTCTAAAACCTTATTTGGTCTCAGGGGTTGGCTACTTGAGTGGTTGGGATGGCACTTAGGAGTTCTATTGCTTATTTGGAAGGTCTTTGTAGTGTGTTTCTGTCGATTCCACCTCCTTAAGGTCACCTAGGAGGTTGAATCCCATCATAATAGCCTCTCATCACATGTTTACCCTGGTTGGTAGGTTACTTGGGTAGATGTGGGAGGAGGGTGTTACACATATGCAATATATCAGCCATTCAAGGCCTTGAGGAAACTGAAGAAAAAATTAAAAATTAAAAATTAAAACCATATCATGAGGAGATTAACTATGAAGAGGGATCTGAATGTATGGCCTCTATTAGAATAGGCTCATTGTTTCACATAGAGTAGCTAGGATATGGAGGGATTCCTATATGGTTTTCGATGCGCCCCAACTAATTATACAAAATAAACATATGACATTGTAAGTAGTCCATAGATAGGAGGAGGTCCTCCCGACTTTCGTGCCTATCTAATGAGACTTTTCTAAATATTATATGTCCATCGTGTACATATATTTGTTATACAAATCATGTGTGTGTCCTACATTAGGAACACAATCAACCACATCAACCAAAACTTCCATGTCAGAGAGAAGGCATTGTTGGTTGTCACTCTCCCTCTTTTCCTAAATGACCTTTTCTTGGATTGGAGTGGGAGTGAGCTCTCAACACCATACTAACAAACTTGCAGCTCTGAGTTTAGCTCTTGTATGTTCGTGATAGTGCTCTTGATAATGCACTTCCCCATGGTGAACATGACCTTGCTAATGGGGTATGCCTACTGCACAAGGAGAGAAGGCATTCCCGAAGAAAACAAGAGTGTCATCAGGAGTGAAACAGGGAAGAGAGGAGAGGTAGGTGAACAATGTAACAACATACTAGAGTGTGGCCCAGATTGAAGGGGGAGAATTGAAGAGGCATTACCTCACATGGATTAGAGGAGCCTATAGAAGCGCAACCTCCCATATACCTAATTGGATCACTCTTGCATAAACCAAACCATACTAAGGGACAGAGAGATAAAACGTAGTAGAAACATAACCCAATAATCTAATAGGATAGAGAATCAAAACCTAACCAAGGGAGAGGGTAGCTCAAAATCCTAAGAGAGAAGGAAGGGTGACAAACCTAAGAGGAAGGATGACAAGACCAAAGAAAAGAGGGCTCTCAACTCCTCTAGAAAGAATTGTCATCCAGATAATGTAAGATGTTGTTATTTTCAGAAGATAAACTTAGTAACTAACACAGACCGCAACCTTATGTTGTGGACGAAAAACACCAGAGTGACAAAGAAATGATTTGTTGTAAGTAGGAATTCGAAATTGTACTCCACATGGAAAGGGTTGAGATGCACAAAGGCCAAAGATAAAGAGAATGTAATAGATTTGCAATGGACTTACAGATAGTGCTAATAAAATCCAAATATGGTGCCTATGCTCTAGGCCAACAGTAGGAAATGGTGCTTCATTCTTGGAGTTATCATTATAAGAGTGAACAGTGTGCTCCATGACCAATAGAATTGATGCCTTAATTCACCATCAGATGTGATGTGGGTGATGGCCATCAACCTAGTAATTAAGGCATTCATCAATGGATACCCAAAAGGACCAGTTGGATGAGGTGATAAGATATGTTTAGCAGATGGGACGATGCTTTTCTAGGCTAAGAAGACCTGACGAAGCTTGTAGTCATAAGGAAGGAGATCATGTATTGGGTGTTGGATGATGGTGTGGGGACTCCTCTATGTCACTTTCAAATTCCAAATCGAAGTGTTTAAGGAGGTGTGATACCATGTCCCCGAACCATGTGGGCAGGTGGGATGACGGAAACCCACTCCCTCCCTTTCTCATGTTAAGCACCCCATATGTGGAAATGATATTATATAATTAAAAGAAAAACTAAATAACAATTTAGCCCTCATATCCTAAGACCTTTTGACATTATATTCATGCCAAAACTATTTCCACCTATAAACCATGTTATTTGAAAATAAAATTAACATTACACATACTTTTATTATAATTTTTATGACATGTTTATTTCTATTATAAAAACTAACAACCAAAAATTAAATAAAAAATACATAATATTATCAATGGGTTAGCTGAGGTCACTACAACAAAACCAGCGATTAGCGTCCCTTTTTACTTCTTTTTTTGCATCTAGAGCCCATTTTTGGTGCTATTTGCATCCATTTATCAAATATGGTGCAAAACTTGACACAAAATTTGCATCAAGTTTTGCACCAAATCTTACACCAAGTTTAGCACCATGTATTGCAATAGGTTTTGCACCACGTTTTGCACCAAATTTTATGCCAAGTTCTGTGTCATCCTTTGCACCAAGTTTTGTTCCAGGTTTTGCATCAATTTTGGCATCTATTTTTGTTTGACATACTTTTGCATCCTCATTTGCATCCACTTTTTGCACCTACACTTGCATCAACTTTTGCATCGACTTTTGCATACTTTTTTGCATCCTTTTTTAAATCATTTTTTGCATCCATTTTTTCATCCATTTGTGCATCACTTTTGCGCCACGTTTTACATTGAGTTTTGTGTCTAGTTTTGCATATAATTTTGCATCTACTTTTGTTGCATCCACTTTTCCATCTTGTTTGGCATCCATATTTACATCCTCTTTTGCATCTATTATTGTACCCACTATTGCATCTAATATTTTTGTGCCACAATTGGCGCCTAGTTTGGCACCTCCTTTTGCACCCACTTTTGATTATAATTTTGCATCCACGTTTGCATCCTCATTTGCATCTAGGTTTTCATCAACTATTACATCTATTTTTGCATCCCTTTTTGTATCCAATTTTGGACCAGGATTTGCATCGGGTTTTGTGTCTCGTTTTGCATCTACTTTTGCATCGACTTCTATTGCATCCACTTTTGCATACAATTTTGCATCCACTGTTACACCCATTTTAAATTTCACTTTTTGCATCCCTTTTTACATCTTCATTTGCATCATACTTTGATTCTTTTTTTTCATCTATCATTACATCCACTTTTGTTATGCCATAATTTGCACCATGTTTTGCACTCACTATTGTATCCATGTTTGCTTCCAATTTTGCATCCATGTTCACATCCTCTTTTGCATCAAATATTGCATCTATTTTTGCATCCACTTTTGTGTCAGGTTTATGCATTGGGTTTTGCATCTCGTTTTGTATCTACTTTTGCATCTACTTCCATTGTATCCATTTTTTTCATCCAATTTTGTTTTGCATGTTGCATCAATGTTTGCTTCCACTTTTACATCCATTTTTGCATCTTATTTTGCATATTTTTTGTCTATTGTTACACCACTTTTGTTGCACCATATCTTGCGCCTACCATTGCAACCACATTTGCTTCCACGTTTGCATCCACATTTGCATCCTCTTTTGTGTTCAAGTTTGCATCAGATATTGTGTATGTTTTTGCATCCCCTATTGTATCCACTTTTGTTTCATCCATTTTTGCATCTACTTTTGTGTCCGTTGTTGCATCGACATTTGTTTCACCACAGTTTGTGCCAAGTTTTACACCTACCATTGGACCCATGTTTGCTTCCACTTTTGCCTTCATGTTTGCATCCAAGTTTGCATTGACAACTGCATCTACTTTTGCATCCACTTTTGTGTTAGGTTTTTCATGTTGTTGTGCATCTACTTATGTTGTATCCACTTTTCATCCAATTTTACTTCTATTGTTGCCCCCATTTCTATGTTCACTTTTGCATCCCTTTTCCAACACTCATCATATTTTCTGCATTGATGATATTCCTTATGGCATTGACAATTATGAACAATTGATGACAATGTCAATAATATTGACAATGATGAAAATGAAGATGATGGCGATGACATGAATTGTGATTATGATGATAAAGACGATAGTGGTTACAATGACATTAATGATGATGATGGCAATGATTATGATGATGACGACGTTAATGACCTTGGCGAATCTTCCCAATTTTAGATGTTGTCATTGTCATAATCATAAGCATTATCTTTGGTGTCATCATCATCATTTTCATCTAGGTCATCATCAAAAACAATAATGGCATGAATGATGATGATGATTACAACAATGTTGATAGAAATTACATTAATGATGATGATGGGGATGATAAAAATGACAATGATGATGATAATGGTGGTGATGATGATGATCGTCGATCATCTCTCAAAAATAGAGTTGTTATTTCTCTTGCGTATATCAATGTGTCCTAAACAACCCTTTTCTAGCACTGATCACATTTTTTGGGTTGATGATATTTCTTACAACGTCTATAATTATAAACAATTGCAAAAAATGTCCATAATGATGATGATGATGGAGCTGATGATGATGGCATGAATGGTGATTATGATGATAATGTAATGATGGCAATAACGATGACAAGGATGATGGTGATGATGATGACAATGATTATGATAATGAGAATGAACAATTACTAGTTTCACTACCATCTTCTGGATACATATTACTATCATACTTTTTAAATTTTCTGTCTCTCTTGAGGTATCTTACTATAATGGTGTTGTCAACACTAGAAAGATATGTTGTTGTAATGGTGGTTCTAATGTTAGCACTAGCAAAGTTTTTGTTAAATTTTGGTTAAAAAAAATCGATTTATGCAATTATTTTGACAATCTATGTAAAAAAGTAAATAACATCCAATTATTTTGACTGTAGTCCCATTGATTATCATGAATTCACCAGTCTGAAGACCATCTTCTACATACATATTATTATTAAACTTTTTGCATTATATCCCTCTTATATCTTGTTGTAATGGCAGTATTAGCACTAAAAAAATATCTTGTTGTAATGGTTATGTTAGTATTAGCACTAAAAAAATCACTAAATTTTGGTAAAAAAAAGTTTATCATTTATTTATTTTTAATTTGGGAAATTTTTGTTTTTATTTTTTTTGTTTTTAATTCTATTTTTATGCAGTAATATTTTTTTTGGTTGAATTTTGGTAGTAACTAGTTTTTGGTCGAATCATATGTATTAACCATGTTCTTTATGCTACAAGTCTAATTGTTGGGACAAAATTGCTCTTTCAAATAAGTTGCAAAAGCTATTTTACATCCATTGTTGCACCCATGTTTACACCCACTTTTACATCCCTTTTTGCATCCTATTTTTCATCTTCATTTGCTTCTTTTTTTGCATTTATCATTACATCTACTTTTGTTGTGAAAAAATTTGTTCCATGTTTTGCACATACTGTTGTACCCACGTTTGCTTCTAATTTTGCATCCATATTCACATCCTCTTTTGCATAAAATATTTCATCTATTTTTGCATCCACTTTTGTGTTGGGTTTTGCATCTCATTTTGTATCTTCTTTTGCATGTACTTCCATTTCATCCATATTTTGCATCCAATTTTGTTTCTCATGTTGCACCCGTGTTTGCATCCACTTTTACATCCCTTATAGCATCTTGTCTTGCATCTAAGTTTGCATATTTTTTGTGTCTATTATTACATCCACCTTTTTTGTGCTATTATTTGTGCCATATCTTATGCCTATCATTGCAACCCACATTTTCTTCCACTATTGCATCCATATTTGCATCCTCTTTTGTGTCCAAGTTTGCATCAAATATTGTTTATGTTTTTTGCATCCCATTTCGAATTTACTTTTACATCCACTTTTGATTTGTCTAGTTTTGCAACTAATTTTATGTTCACTATTGCACCCATGTTTGGCCCATGTTTACATCCCTTTTTTCATCCAAGTTTTCCTCCTTTTTGCATTCAAGTTTGTGTCCCTTTTTTTTTACATTCATTGGAGTATCCACATTTTTTTCACCACAATTCATGCTAAGTTTTATGCCTACTATTGTGCCCATGTTTTCTTCCACTTTTTCATCCATGTTTGAGTCCTATTTTGTGTTCAAGTTTGTATGAACTATTGCATCTACTTTTTCATCCACTTTTGTTCAATTTTTCTGTCTTGTTCTGCATCTACTTATGTTGTGTCCACTCTTCATCCAAATTTACGTCTATTTTTACCCCTATTTTTTTGTTTACTTTTGCATCCATTTTCCAACACACATCATATCTTTTGCATTGATTATATTTCTTATGACATTGAAAATTATGAACAACTGATGACAATGTCAATAATTATAACGATGATGATAATGAAGATGATGACGATGACATGAATTGCGATTGTTATGATAATGACAATGATGATAAAGACGATGGGAGTTACAATGACAATGATGATGATGCTAATGACCTTGGCCATTCCTCCCAATTTTTAAATGTTATCATGGTAAAAATCATAATAATTATCTTTGGCGTCATCTTCCAAGTCATCATCATCTGATCATCATTATCATTATTTTCATCTTGGTCATAATCAAGAACAATAATGGCATGAATGGTGATTATGATGTCCATGATGAAGATGACAAAAATTATGATAAAACTTATATTAGTTATGATGATGGGGATGATGACAATTATAATGACGATGATAATGGTAGTGATGTTGATGATCATCAATCATTTCTAAAAAATAAAGTGGTTATTTTTCTTTCATATATCATGTGTCCTAAGGTTGGTGATATTTCTTATGATACCTATAATTATGAACAATTGACGACAATATACAAAATCATGATGATGATGATGATCATGAAGAAGACATGAATGGTGATTATGATGATAATGAAATGATGACAATAATGATCACATTGATGGTGGTGATGATGGCAATAATGAAAATGATGACCCTCCCTCTAAACTAGCGAGGTACTCATAATGAGACAAAAAAGTACTCTCAAGTTGAAATATTCATATAAGAAGGGATCTAGATTGATAAGCATCAATGATGATTTACATCATCATAGCCAAAATTTTCAAAATAGTAAGGCCTTGACTAACAAGTTTATCTCTCCATTAGATCAGAGCACAATGTTTGGAGGCATAAATTTGGACACCACTGCCTTTCAAGGCACTTACCCCACCAAGATGTTTACCAGGTATGTCCTCACATGATCATTTCCTAATCCACTATCATAATATTTGACACCAGAAAATGTCAATCCTCATGACTATTCTTATCTTGGATTAATGTACTTGACTTATGGCGATTAGTCCTAGTCAATGTCCAAATTCTCAAAGAATATTGGTCCCAGATGTTTATCCAATCCACCATTATCCCTACTAGTGCCTTTACTAGGCTTATGATTGTTAATCCTAGCCATAGTACATGACACATGGATAACATGGTGTCTACCCTCACTCCCTCTCAACCAGGGAGGAAACATCCACAAGCATAAGATTTTCTCAAGAATACCCATCATTTTCGTAGAGAATAACATCATTAATTTGTTTTCATCACATGACGACTTTATGATTAAGCATTCATAGATTTGTGGCAAAATATTTCCCCTTTTGTATTTGTGATGAAATACAATAAAAAAGTGAAAGCCAAAATCATTAAACATACACTATATTGATTTATCTAAGTCTAAACTCTAAGGTTGAAGTGAAAATTCATGTAAATCTTATATCTATGAGTTGTGCCAAACTTATGAAAACCTTATTCCCTAAGTCCTATATATAAGAAAATGAAAAAGAAAGAAAAATAAGGGCCAATAAATGGTAACTCATGTATTCACTCCCTCTTTGGAAAATATATGAATATATACACTCCTAGTCACACTTGATCACATGTATGTGATGGTTAAATCATGAATTCTTCTTTTCTCCTTGCATTTTCACTTCATCATTTAAGCACCTAATTGAGGATCTAAGGAATGTTTGTTTCCTAAGGCTTTCATGTCTACTCTTGGTTTACTTATGTCACACTACTGTCAATTTATGTGACAGAGTGAAATACATAAGTTTGTGGAGTTATTATAGAGGTGTATTGAGTTCGTAACCACACACACATGTATTACATCTCATTGATCCACATGTGTGGGTTGGAGACTCATTTCTTGACAACTTTAATGGAGACTACTTTGTGGCTTTAATGGTATAGCTTACAAAATATCTTGTTAAACATTTCGATTCATTCTTTCTTTTCCTCGAGACACTTATAATATTGAAGTCACTCCCAACAATCCATGGAGATGGGGAGTATAAATTACTTGTGCTAGAAATAGAATTGAGAAATAGAGGTTTTCCATTTGCGATATTGGAGTCATAGACATTGGATACATGGTAGTAGTCCTCAATGTCAATTAACTAAAATTGTATTGTCATAATGCGAAAAGAGGTAAACATATTGGTAACCTTGATGTCTTAATCATTTCAAATAATAACCATTCCACCCAAGTATCTCTAAGCATCAATCACTACTACTTGGAAATTCCTCCCCCATTTTCTAATTATATGAGGTTGAACCTCACTTAATATTTTTGCTTCTTATATCAACATTATTTATGGGTGCTTTGCATACCATTTTTCTTTTAGGAGTTTGTTTTCACTTACTATTGACGCCCCTCATGTTCCAAGACTATTTTCATCAAAAATTTACATAGAAAGAAAGTATAAAGTGACTAAAAAGAAACATGTCTCAAGATTTAAGTGCTTGGACAATTCCACTTCATGACTCCTATATTTCCTTAACCTGGGACCAAATGGTGAACTTGATGGCCTTAAGGGAAATTGATCAATGAAAATCTAAAAAAGAGGTGATTTTTGACTTTATCACATACAATTTAATATACTAAAAAAAATATCCATAACAATTTCATCAATCAATGAATCATTAAAAAAAATATCCAAAACAATTTCATCAAGCAAAGAATCATTGCATTATAAAATACAATCTATAAACATTTTGGGAAAGTTTTGCTAAAACATGCTTAAAAATCAGCATATTTAATATTAATATTTAACAATAATATGGACAATAACACATTTTAATAAATTAAATAACATATTATCAAGCCTAAAAAATGTCAGTAACTGAAAACTACAAAGCATGCAACTAATGGAAGTGACCACTCAAGGCCACCACAAGACAATTAATCTATTAAGACCAAGATTAATGGGGACAAAGATCTATAAAGGACAAAGGAAAACCTATTTTAACTTTATTGTTTTATTAGCCTGGTTCAAGATGAACATTTCAAGATATCATGAAGAACATAATTAGTTTTATTGCATTAAGAAAACCCAAGCACATTCTATAACTTAGCAAGAAAGAGATGTATAACACCCATCTCAGCAACACGACACATGACATTAAGTTACTTTACTATATATAATTTAAACTCCTATCATAAAATCACAAATTTAGCATGAATGGAATGTTTAAAATCCATTTTTATAAAAACAAAATATAATTTTTGTTATAGAAAAATATACCAAAAACTAAATATATTTTTCTAGAAAAAAAAATACTAAAACTAAATATATATTTAAAAAAAAACTAAAACATAAGCAAACTAGAATTTGAATTTGACATTCTTGGTCACTTTCAAAAACATATGGTGGAATGTAATCTCTTTATCCTCATCTTTAGCTTTTTCCTAAAAAATAAAAGCATACAAAAGTGGGAAAGAGCCATAAAGCATGGGGAAACTTTTTCCTAAGCACAAAAGCATCTAAAAAGTGGAAAATTCCTTTTTTATATGAGGAAACATTATTCACCCAAAAGATTTTTCCCAAATTGAACTAATGAGGAATTTTGGAAATCTTCATAGCCTCCACTTTCCTATATATTAGAGGCTTGGCCATTGAAAAAATGATGGGAATTTTGTATTGTCACGCTCTTGAGATTTGTCTTGAGAGGGAGAGTTTTGGAGCTATGAGTTGGGGGAGGTGATGTTGCAACTATATCTGATTGTTGTAACTTTCCTCCAACTCCTTTATTCATATAGATCAGTTGTTCTTCCTTCCATATGTTTCTATTCATTCTTTACTTCTTCTATTTAACTAATGTATGCATGGGTTTTTGGTTTATATTTATTTATTCAATAATATTTATATGTTTTTTATAGTTTTGATTATTAAGATATTATGTTGTGAAGGTTGCTTTATTCTCTCTCTTATGTGTAGGACCAAGCTTTGGAGCTAGCTAGGAGCGCTTCTTGGCTATACGAAAAACTCCAAGAAGACCTGCATGCGAGGACTCACAAGAATTCATTCTCTTTTTCTTAATCTATACTCTACATCTTGATCTACTAAGAATCCTAAGCCTTAGAACAACCTTTCTTTTAATTGGTTTGTCCTAGGTTTCTGAGATAAACTGAGAGGGTTTTGTTTTCATCTAACCATGCATTAAATCCTACAGTAAAATGATATTTAGAAAATTTAATATATTTCACTATGTAAATGAACTTAGTAAAATGAACCCATAGAGGTGGTCATAAATGGAAATAAAAGTAAAACTCTAAACAAGAAGCCAAAAGTGGATTTAACCATGGATGAAAAATGGGAGTAGAATTGGATGTTAAACTAGCCATCAAAACAATATGCAAACAATGACACAAAAAGGTTTTTAAAGTAAAATTAAAAAAGGGTGCAACACTAGACACAAAGAAGGGAACAAAATAGGGCATATGAAAGGATATCGAATTGGGTGCAAACAAGGATGCAAAAATGGACACCAAAATGAGGATGCAAAGAATGGTGTAAAATTAGGATGCAAAAAGGATGTAAGAAAAGACACAAAACAAGATGCAAAATGGGACTAAAAAATGGTGAAACCAAGGATGTCAAAGATGATGCATAACTAGATGAAAATTCCAACTAAAATCTAGGTGCAAAATGAGATGCAAATGTGGACACAAAATGTGGCAGAAAAAAGGATGCAAATTTGGAAGCCAAAAAGGATGAAAAACTAGATACCAAAAAGGATGCAAATTTGGACATAAAAAATGGTGCAAAATTGGACACAAAAGAAGAAAAAATGGTGCAAAAATGGGCATAAAAATGGCTCAATTTTGGATGCAAATTGAGATGCAACATTGGATGTAAAATGATGCAACAAATCATTCAAAACTTGGTGCAAAAACAAATGCAAAAGTAGACGAAAAAATGGCTCAAAAGTGAACATAACAATAGACACAAAATGGGATGCAAAGGTGGATGCAATATATGGTTCAACATAGGATGCAAATTTAGATGCTCAAAAGGATGAAAAATTGGATGCAAGAAATGGTGTTAAAAATGATGCTAAATTGGATGCAACAAATGATGCAAAATTAAATGCAAAATATGGTGCAAAATAGGATGCAAAAAAGGGAGATAAATAAAATGCAAAAGTGGATGCAAAAAATGGTGCAAAAATGCATGCAAAATTTGGCACTAAATCAGATTCAACATATGGTGCAAAATTGGATGGAAAAGATGGTGTAAAAAAAGGCAGAAAAATTGGCACAAAAATAGATGTAAAAATAAGTACAAAATTAGAAGCAAAAGATGGCATAAGACCAGATGCAAAAATTGGCACAAATTGGATGTAAAAAAGGCGCTAAATAAGATGTCAAAGATGGTGTAAAAATCGATGCAAATTATGACACAAAAATAGAAGCAAAGAATTCCACAAAAGAGGAAGCAAAAAATGATGCAAAAATAGATGCAAAAAAAGGCACAAAACTAGAAGCAAAACCTGTTGTAAAACCAAATGAAAATCTTGGTGCAAAATATGATGCAAAAAATGATGGAAAATTTGGCGTAAAAAAGATGCAAAATTTGGTGCAAAAAAGGACGCTTTAAAAATTGTACAATAGAGCCAGATTTAGTGCCAGGTTGCTCATCCCAATTGAGAAAAAAATGCACTAGAATCTGGTGCTAAATCTGGCGCAAATTGCCTGTTTTGTTGTAGTGGGTAGCAACTAAGGACTCGGGATCTGCGATGGAGAGGGTTTCTGAAAATGTTGTATGTTCTGGAGTGTTGCCTCTTCCCATTGATCTAGGTCACAAGGAAGGATGTAGGATGGGAGCCCATAGTCTCCACAATAGACTGGAGGAGGGAGCTACATCCTATAGAAATTTTGAATAATATGACACATATTCACAGAGATTATCCTTATTATACACTTATAAGCGGAACATGCATAATACATAACCTCCTCTACGTTGATCATCAATTTACAGAAGCAAAAACATTCACAGGCGCACATAGAAGCATCAATCACACATATCAACACAATATTTTCCCGGAGAAAGCATCTCGCTAAAAACCCTAATTATCTGTATATTATATTGATTGAATCATGTAACAATACATAGTACAATAATCCTCACAAGTACTCAGTACTATCTCCACATGTTACACACAATACAGCTCAGAGTTGATCTCCAAATCTCCCCCACTGCTTACCTGCCTCCATTGCACAATACCTGCAAGAGAATGAATCAATTCAAACTCGTTCCAAGTTCTTATTTACCTTGGAAAAGTCACTCACACTGGAAATCACGTGAGCACAGGCTATCTACTGGGCATTCTCATGGGCATACTCAATCTTGTGCAAATCTCATGCACAACTGACAGCTACAACTCACCCTTTCACTTATCTCTACCACCTGTCTTCACTGAACTGTCCATGCACTGAGTTAACTGATGTATTCTTCAGTTGCATTATGAGTTAATAATTATGAATTAATTAATAACTAATTCACCCAACTCATCTCTAGTCTATTGGCCAGTTAGACTAAATACAACTAGTTTAACCAAGTCAAACTGAACACAACTCCATCAACTGCTCCTCCAACTCCACAGAACTCAATCACTGAAGTTCTAACTGAAGTCCTTCATGCAATAGATCAGTCATCCCATAGGTTACCACGTGATTCCTTCTGGGATCTGCATGTGCCACATCCGTAGCTCATCCTGAAGTGCTCCAAGAGAATAAGATAATGTTTATAGTCCAAATATTATTAAGGGCTAATAATATTCGACTGTTCTATATTTAGACTTAGCAGTCACTCCGCTGTGATCTAAAAATAGAAGTCCATCTATTTTTCCCAACATGATCAATCATCCATAAACAACATCCTGCAACTCATAATCATGATCCATATGTCTAAAAATAGACTTTGCGCCAAAAATACCCTGCGGGCCCACTTAGTGAAGGCGACTCCTTTCCACTAAGCTCCATCATCTTGTTGCATCTTCAACAAGCATTTCTTGTTGCACACTTTTCAACACATCCCAAGTCAAAGAACAGCTCTCTCGAAAATGACAAGATCTCTTAGATGCAAAAAATTTCTTCCATTGTCAAAAGACGATCACACTTTATTTGGATCTAATTTTTGTCCATGAAGAGGGTCAAATCTTATCAGATCGGTTCATCGAGAAGAAAGAGAAATCACCATTTTGGTCAGATCTAGAAGTTTTTCCTAGATTTGGACTTACCTTTTGCAGATCCATGGATCTAGAGATAAAATATAAATTAGGGTCTTCTGAAACACCTAACAGATGGATGAATATTGTGCAGAGAAAACGTGTAACGGAGGATTGGGCTGAGAAAATGGAAATCCAGTGCGGAGCGGAGCTTGAGGAGGCGACGGAGAGGGCATTTGCAGATCTTAACTTGGTTTCATCCAAATGGCTCTCTGAGCATCCATACCATGAATTTGGAGTTTTTGCGTGGACCAAGTTTGGCCCTGGTTTTATCCTCTCCTCGGAGAAATCTAGCATTATCTCCAGATCTGCCAGAGATCCAACAGATCTAGACACCCACAAGATCGAACGGATAATTTTCTGGTCAGATCCAGAGGTTAGAGTATGTATGTGTGATGTA
The DNA here is from genome assembly GCA_031772625.1 of Pinus tabuliformis. Lineage (NCBI taxonomy): Eukaryota > Viridiplantae > Streptophyta > Pinopsida > Pinales > Pinaceae > Pinus > Pinus tabuliformis. The sequence goes on from CM062811.1 coordinate 103,513,913, forward strand.
TTACTCCAGCGCACTGACCCGGTATGCCGAGAAAGGAGTGCAAGGGAAGCACTATCGGAAGTCTAGGGAACACATAACCTCCATCAAACCTTCATAGCTTACAAATATCTTGGCACCGCAGTGGAAATTAGACACAAGCAGTGGAAAGAACTAGTGTATGCCCAACTACAAAGCCTCCATGACCCTGATCTGGAGAATCAAGGAAGAGATCAGATACCAATCTACCCAGATCTAACAAAACAAGATCTATTGGAAGTAGATCGATCCTTTTCTCAGACAGATCTACCCCATACTGATCTGGATCTACTTCAAATCTTCATCAAAACACTGCAAGGAAGGAGAATCTGCAGGAGGATCAGGAAGGGGAGGCAGATCCAAGACTTAAAGTACGAAATCTAGACTCTCCTAGGCATTCCATCATGCATGCAAAACCTGATTCACGCAAGACAGAGGTTACAGGATAATCGAACGCTACAGGATTATGGTATTGTCTCATATTCGAACATCATTATCAATCTGAGATTGCAAGGTGGATGCTCTGGAAACAGTTCCAAGGGCACAGGATCATTTAAAGACGTGGTCAAAGGGAATAATGAAGCCCAAACTAAACCAGCAACACCTATAGACTTACCTAGACCCTACATTGTGGAGTGAAAAACACAAATACCAACCTTGACAATTTCTTTGCCTGAGGTAAATGAACTCTTTGCATATTTTCGTACCAAAGCAATCATATGTAGATTCAATTGTTTTTTGCCTAAATCAGATGCATTACACCAATGGATTTTCTCTACTTTGACAAAGAAATTGTGATATTCATTTCAGCTCCAAGGGTCATTTTATTGTCAAATTCAACACAGCCAAACACAAGGAATATGGCCTTAACGAGGGACCATGGTTCTGGGGTAATGCAGGGCTATTTATGATCCCTTGGTTCCTAGGATTTTATGTCACCACTATGGTGGTATCTAAAATCCCTGTATGGGTCAGGATACATAATCTTCCACTCCATTTTTGGCATCACAAAGTCTTAGCAGGAATTCGGAACTCACTGGGAAAATTCCTCAAGATTGATGTAGATAGAGTAACAAGAGGCATAGTTACTTTTGCCTGAATATGTGTCGAAGTAGATCTGAGTCAAGGTTTACCTGACCACATAATTCTGATCCACAACAATATTCAATGGACACAACCACTTGATTATGAAAACATTTCATTTCAGTGTCGTAGCTGTCAACAAACAGGTCATCTCCATAGCGCATGCCCACATGCTAAAAAAAAATCCCAAAGGAAAAAAGAATAAAACCCAAAAGCCAAAAGGTTGGCAACGCACATAGATCAGATAAGAAGAATTAGATGAATAAATGACAATAGAAAACAATACAAACAAGAATGTACAAATAGTATAGAACAACCCACAAAAGGACAAGATAGAACACAGCATGGCAACAACACAGAGGACCAATAACTCTTCACAGTAGTTTGAGCAACACACAACAGGGAATGAAATAAGTGGCAGCAAACGAATTCATGGTTCAAAGGAATCTACTTCTGACAAAGAAATTCAAGCCAATACCAATGAGACTCAAGTGACTATTGTAACATTCACTCCCAACACTGGTGGTTGGAAAAAAGTGGAAAAAAAGAAAGGTAGGAAAGAATAGATTAGTCTTTTATGGATTCTGAGAAATTAGAACCTGCTAATATTGCATATGCTTTTGAGCATCTACAATATGTAATTTTGATCATTTTTTATGAATAAAATTACGGTCTTCCCAGGGGAAAGAAAAAATCAATGGGTTAGCTAAGTTGATCCAAACATCCATGCCTTTAAGAGGTCATATGTTCAATTATCTAGGTACCATTGGGGTTGAGCTTTGTGGTTGAGCCAGCCAACCAGAAGTGATCTTCCTAAAAATTGTAGAGCACATAAAAAATTGCAAATAAAATGTCCAAACTATTTAATGAAATATTCAATATAATCACCCTTTCCCATCCATGGATAATAAAAATTCACAAAGATCACACTGATTCAACAAGGTCACACATAAGATGGTGAGCGTGGGCAATGATACCAAACCACCAGCTAGGATTCACAGGTCATTGAGCTGCAGCAGAAAATCTCACGCTAAAATACGAACATTGCATATACAACTTATACAACTTATGATTTGTGATAAATGTGCAATGCAACGAAAAAAAAAAATGAGTTGTGACAAGCATAGTAGCACATTATGATCTGCGGAAGGAAAGTCGCAAGAAAGAAATACATTACCTCGATATCTTGTGAACTGCTCGTGGAACCCATTTTATTCAACGGATGACACACCCTGCAAGCAAACCAATCTAAATTTACAATTCATTATTCAAAAATCCATATATATTATGAGATCCATTGTCTCTTGATTCAAGTTAAAACAATTGAAGCTTCAATGATTCAACGATTGTGACTGGTTGTACCTTATGGATATGGCACCATGAAACAAAAGACAACGTTTATTCTTTGGAGGTCATTCAGTTATACCTCACCTCAACTTTCACTTTTGCATGGTCAATACTCATTGTCTGTAGCGGTTTTGTCTAATCAAATCTGAAAGGTTGTCACCCAATCCCACACCATGGAGTTTATTGTGAAGCCATAGGGAAAAGCTAGCTTCCTTGATAGGGTGGTATAGTGGTGAATGATATTCATATTGTACACTGCTAATCATTACTGAGGATGGTGTGTCATCTCAGGGGTGGAATTTGACGGGTATTTGCTTTTAAATATAGTTTAAAATTTTATAAAACTTTCAAGATCTTTTTTTAAAACTGTGAAGATAGGTAAGGGAGGTATCAAAATGGAGAATGACTCTGTTTTTAAATTCCAACTTTGTATTGTCTTCATATGGTTTATTAAATTGTAAATAATGTAATATCTAATAATAGATAATTGTAAATATTACAAAATGTGGCAGATAATAAACCAAAAAATACATTAATAATTATTAAAAATATAATTTTCACCATAATATGATTTGTATCGCATCATAAAATATAATAAAGATCCCAACCAAATTTAATGTATGAACAGAGCGAAACTGATACGGTGGTATCATAGGATCCCAAAACAACTTCCTGTGCAGATAGAGGGAGACCAATATGGTGGTATCACGTCATGAGATTGTCTAAGATATTTAACTTCTTTGATAGAGTGATAAAGACAATGGACAAGACTCACTATTTTGGGGTATAATGAGGGGTGTTGACAAAATTAAAGTTGGAGTTGGTTGTCAATTTCCTGAAAGTGTGATATGTTTATTTTAGGAGATATCACTATGTTAAATAAAAAACCTGTGAGTTTGTTGTGCTTCAATTTTACTATATTTTCCATTTCCCATCCATTTTCGAGCTCGATACCTCCCATTCATTATCTTTTGTTTTTTCTTAAATGCTCGAGAAGGCCATTGACCAATGGTTTTTTCTTAAATGCTCTAGATGGCGGCTCTAGATGGCCATTGACCAATGGTCGGGACATAGGTCGGGCTTAAAAAAAACAAACAAATAAAACAAAACAAAAACTCTGATTTTTTTTAATAGTTATAATTTATTTGTTATAAGTTTTGGAAATTTTGTTAAATATATATTTTGGTCAATTTTATTAAGAATTTTTTTGGGAATCACAAATTTGAGTTGTGAAACCTTAAGAATTTTTTAAGGTGATATATATATATATATATATACACTATCACAATTTGACCATAAATTGTTTCTCTCATTTCCAACCAATAATTTGAAAACATATAATCGTTAGACATAATGGTCATGCTATGGACAATATCTTCTTCCCCAACAGAAGGATAGGAAAGAGAGGGATATTATGTTGTCGTTAAATAAGTTTTTATATTATATTTTTAATAAGATTATATTTTTTGAAATAAATTTACTCTTTTTACATAACCCTTCACTCTGCAATTAAAGTTGGTATAAATCAAAGTAAAAACAATTAATAATGAAATATTAAATAAATGACTTAATAATAGAATATTTAAATTAAATTTAGGGACAGCTCAATTCACAATTTTAGTGTTACTTTTAGTGTTATGAAGTATTGTTGAAACCATGAGATCTAAGGTTCTAATTCTAGTGGATCAAGCCAACAAACACACACACACATATATAGCAAGTGGGTCGTGTTTGTGGACAAGTTTAACTATCGTTTTATATATATATATATATATATATATATATATATAGTAGGTGGCTCACGTTGGTGGACAAGTTGAACTATCATTTTCATGGACGACAACCAACCAGAGGCTTATATTTTGTGTAGTTCGCATTATTTTCTAGTTACATTGGTAGGCTGGGCTTAGACTCTGTTTGTCAAACTAGAGCTTTGATACTATGTGTAAGGCCACTTAGGGGCATATAAAGGTCATGAAATTTTGTGCCTAATCCACTGTTTATTTTGGAAATTGTGTTTCAAGTGGAGATATGTTTGAAAATGTATGTTCTTCTTTTGCATAGAATTCAAGCATTAAATTTGAAAAACAATAAATTTTTTCCTATGAATATTTTTGATAATAATTGCTAATTATGTTAAAGCATAATTTATCTATTATAACATATGTGTTTTTGTAGATTCTTTTATTTTTTTAATTTTTTTTTAATTTTTTTTTAATTTTATTTATTTAACCATAATGAGAATTTTGTATTAAGTAAAAATCTGCAATCAAAACCAACAACTAAAGTACATTGGAACGAATACAATAGGGAAAAATCTTCAATGATTCTAAAAAGAGAAGTGCAAAAAACCATTATCCTCCCAACGAAAGAAGGGGGGAGATCCAATACTAGACCTTCTAAGACTTGAACATACTGCGTTTTGAGAGCATGAGTAGATTCTTACAAATTGCTTGCACAAGTTCGTACAAAAACAAAAAAAAATCTAAGATTTAGTTGAAATTAACCCCTCACTAGAACCATGAGAAGCTAAAGAATGATGCGCACTAGATTTAGGGGATTTATTGCTTTGAGATTTTCTACTTCTTGTTAATGAAATGGGGATATCATGATTGCCTTTTACAACATCTGAATAGGAAGGAGAAGAATAAGAGAGGTTGACTTCATTTTCTTCCTCTGAAATAACCTCTTCTTCCTTCTTATCTAAAGGAGGTGTTTTCTCAATATCTTTATAATTAGTCTCTTCCTCAATGGGTGAACTGATGTTCTTTGAAGGAACTTAATTTGGATCTTGTTAATCTTCTTCTTTTGTCTATGAGGACTCCGAAGCTTCATATCTATTATTGGAGGGAGGATATTGATGAGATTTAGGCTTGCTAGAATGAGGCCTCTTAGATGGATGATTCTTGTGCTTCCTTGAAATTTGTTTGAATGCTCCTTGCTCATCATTACTTTGAGAAGATGGAAAAGGGATAGAAATACACCGATAGGCTAGAGCTTTTGGACAACTTTTTGCAAAGTGCATATACACATGGGAAAAAATGCAATTAAAAGGAACCTACTCATAATCCAAAGCCTATAGATGGGACCAACCCTTGAATTCAAGTTGAATAGCCTTAGGGACTCCTTTTGAAAAATCATTTCAACTGTGAATTCTAGCACAGTAGATGTTATTGTCCTTACCCTGAGAACTAGTAATATAGCAGCCCAATTTGTCATCTATCGACTCAAAAATGTCACTGACATAGAAAAAAGGGGGAACATATGGAAATCCAATATAGATAGGTGTAGAAGAGACTTCCATGATAGGATTAAAATCCAAAGTCTGATGGGTGAAAAACATTCCCCTTGAGTTCATAAAATAGGGCCCAAATCTATATATCAAATCCTTGTCCTCTTTATTTTCAAAACAAAATAAACACGACCATTTACACAATATAAATAACCAATGGGCTCATTATATGCCTAATTGTTAGAGATCCATTCTAAAACAAAGTCATAATTAGGCTAAAGTCTTGTGAACTTACCAATCAAACCTTCTTCCTTAAGGGTTTTAATGTTTTTCTTCACAGAGGCAACAACCCCCAAATCAAGAGAAGGAATTGCATTTGCAATTTTTACAAATATACCATAGGGCACAAATCCATGATGATTTGGATCTCTAAAATGAATTGGTTTGTTAAAATGTTATTTGTTGATTGGGCTGCAAAGAATATTGTATTGTTGTTTATACTATTACGGGAGTAAAAAATCACAACAACCCGCAAGGGTTGCCCCAAGTCAATTGTGATAAAAATCTTATATTGATCCATAAATTGTTGTGGACATTCCAATGGAAAATTCATCACAATAGATTTGACAAAATTATTCTAAGAAATCCAAAATCTACACCATTACAGTTTATATCTCTTCATATTTTTCAGTTTGTAGAAAAGTGTTAATAGTATATGCATGTGAATTAAAAATATGCAGAAAATAGAGAATGAAGAAATAAAATCTCACAAACACATTTGACACATGATATGACCTGGGAAACCCTTTCGAGAGAAAAACTCAGCTAGAATGTGAGGCAACTCCACTCTCTTTATCTAAATGGAAAAATGGCTACGAGTACAAAGAAGTATGATCTGTGGCCTATGAGCTACTACAATGCACAAATCCTATTGGTTTTCTCTATATCCTATCCCTCTTGGCTATTTTTTTCTCATCTATGGAACAAATGCATTCGAAAGAATGGAACCCCTTCTACTCCTAGTGGCCCCACTTATAACACAGTTGATAGCCTACTAGTGGTTAGATTTGACTACCTCAACTCTTAAACAGAGTTACAATATAAAGTATTCTACAATATTTTTCATCATAATCGTGTGGCTAGCCCCTTTTCCATGAATTATGGGGGCTAACATGGTATCATCTTTAATTATGGTGGTGAAAACACGGAGGTAACCTTCTAAGTGTCATAACTTTTGTAAACTCTAATTGACAAAGTTGTTGCATCATTGAAAAGGTCTCTAAGTGTAGAATAAGAAAAAAAGTGTTGTGCTAAAGTGGTAAATTTTTAGCCCCAAAAAAAATTGTTTGATTTCTCAAAATTCTCTCAAAAGGTTTCAGACCCCAATTTGCCAAATAAGGTCCCACTAGTAAAAAGGGTCACGTGAGCTAATTCCTCCATTTTTTCCACTCTGAAAGCATTGATATGGATGAAAAACAATAGTAAAATGTTTTTCCATCATGCCAAGGAGTCTGTTGTGAAAAATTTACAAAGGTCAAGTCTTTTAAACACAATTTTAAGCCTGCAAATATTTTGTAAACAGGGCTTTGGAGCTCATTTCTTTTGCGGTAGCCGAAAGAGTTTTAAGTGGTTTTCATTACCACTTCCTAGTGGTAGAGAGATTTGTATTTTATGCAGGTTTTGAAGGCTTCTTTTATATTTGAGTTCAATTTGTAAACAGGGTGTTTTCAACCTCGTTTTTGGAAGCAAGAAGGGAGGAAAGTGGTTTACAAATATCACTACCTTAGTTGCAGTTTTGCAAGATTCTTATAAAAAATTAAAGACTTGTGGATTTCAAAAAGATTTTTAATGCTTAGCATATGATTAATAAAGAGGCCACTCTCATGGATCCAGAATCCAGAGACATAGTCCACACTAGATGAACTCCTTTATTAATTGGTTGTTGTCCTTATTTCTTCTCTTCTCGGCCTTCTACATTTCTTTAATTGCAGCTTCTTTCAAGTATTTTCTTGATTTTAAGTTATTAATTTCACACTTAAAGTTAATTGAAAGTAATCATACACACTAGAACATTTTAACGAACCAAGTCATTTTAAAGATCTAGATGAAGTGGTATCAGAGTGGGATTGGTAACTGGTTTGTGAGTGTGCATGTTAACTAGGAGCAAGTTCAAGTAAGGTGAATGAATAATTGTTGAAGGAAATCTGAAAAATTGATCGAGGAGTTTTACTCAAAGAGGAGAAATGTTGTCACATCAAGGAGAGAAAAATCCTTGTAGTTCCAAATTAGAGTTTCGCGAAGCTTTCATGGTGATCAAATGTATTGGGAATGGAAAAATACTTCTTCTCCTCCTTCAAATTCTCAATCTTCTTACTCTCCTCCTCATTGTCTTGGTGATTTTGAGAAACAATCTCAAGGTGTTGGATTGAGGTTATTAACCAAGATGGGTTATGAGGGAAAGGGCCTTGGAATTCATGGCAAAGGTATAATTAAACCTTTAAATGTGGAAGCAATATCTCACTATGAAGGATTGGGGTATGGTGAAAGGGAATTCTCTTAGGAAGTTGAAGCAAGGAATTCTCCAAGGATAAAGCATTACAAGAAAAACCTTCGAGTAGTAGCGGAAACCATAGAAGGTATAATAAACCAAGCTATTCCAATGTTTCTTTTGATTATAAGAAGATTGGAAATGTATAAAAAAATTGGTATAGGAAACCATGCACTTTTTATGGTTTAAATAATCGTACTATTTCCAAGTGATGGAAAATAATGGCTTTGTACAGGAAATTTATGTCAACCAAGAAGGGTACATGACATGAAGACTCATATCCACATTGGAAGAAAGAGAAGGGAAAGAAAGGATGGATGTTGAAAAATCTTTGCACTTATTGCAACAAAGGTGGAAATTAGGAAGCTAAATGTTGGAAACTCCATCTAGATCTTTGTCTGAAGAATGGAAAGAAGTTTGTGCATATACCGAAAAACAAGAGGAGAAACTAGTAGAAGAGAAACCATTGGCTTGGGTTGGCCAAAAGTGGATGACAAATATTCGTGGTAGTTTGCTTACCTTAGAGAATTTGTTGTGGCAATATATCAAGAGGATGAAAAATGTTGTTAGCTCATTTTCATTAATAACCTTGCATTTTTTAATGCTAACAATGTGATGTACATGGATAGTGGATGGGGTAATGAATGCAGAAGGATGTGGGAAAATGAAAATGGTAAGTAATATGGTTTCAATTTTCATAATTGTTGTGCAACTTTTTGTGATGAGCTAGATGCACATAACAGGGTGGACAAATACCAGATAGGTGGGGAGGTGTTTCCGTCACTTAGTGTCTGATTAATAACATTTTGGAGGTCCAAAATCCTCTTAGTGGGGAGGAATGATACGCAAGGATCAAAAAAGGCCTGGAAATCGAAGTACTCAAAACTTGTTGGAAACAGTTCCATGTCAAAGAGATCGACAAGGAAACTCCAATGCAAATTGAACGAGATAAAATGGATTTCGTACACAATTTTTTGCGTTCTAAAGTTTGTGTGGAACAAGGGAAAATTTTAGCAGGGCTACCATGTGGCGGCACCAGGAAGTGTCACATGGTACTATACGGATGCTTATGTGGTATTCTATATGATGATGTGGTAGGCTTGATGGTGATATGTGGAATTCGTACGTTGACGTTGTGCTAGTGTGGTAGCACTGGTGGCACGTTGATGTGGTAGACAACATAGAGTTGATGTGGCAGGTTCTCATTTAACACATGAAAACTTGACATGATGGTGACATGTGAAAAAAAATTGTATGTTGACGTTGTGTTGCCGTGGTAGAATAAGTGGCAAGTTGATGTGGCAGACAACATAGAGCTGATGTGGAAAGTTCTCAGTTGACACATGGAAACCTGACAGCGACTGATGTGGAGAACGGGTGGCAAGCTATGTGGTGGATAATTGGGCTACAAGTGGACAAGTAAGATCATGCCATGTGGCCCAATCAGAGGGCACCACGTGGAAACTTGGGAACAACGAAGAATGTTTGATGGTCAAAATCATTGCACAGTTGAAGGCCATGGGGATTGAAACTCCGACCTATGCAAAGGTAGGTTAATGTTCCAACCAATATGCCACTACATATGGTTAGACGATTGTTGGAAATTACTTTATATAAAAAAAAAATTACAATAGAAAGATCCAAAGAGGAAGGATGCAGGTTTGACCCTGCAATCTCCCCGGGGCGGTACTTGTATCGTTACAACAACACATACAACAAACCATGAGTAAGATTGGTATGAGACACATATTATTATGCTTGGGTTACTTTGGCAAATGGTTTTAATATTCATTTCCACACAATGCAACATGCCATAGACTTGCATGTGATTGGCCATCAGGGTTATGACCGACAACAACATGGAAAACAAATTGACCATGGTTAAAATATGTTGAAACGCATGATTTTTCTATTGGATAGTGTTGATATAATATTATATGGTCGCAATATGGTTCAGTTAATGTTATTTGTTGATTGGACCATAGACAACATTGTATTGTTTTTTGTACTATTACGGGACTAACAAATCACAATGGCCCACGGGAGTTGACCCCAGGCCGATTGTGATCAAACTTTTATATAGTAAATTAATTTTCCATCGCACCAAGGAGTTTATTGTGAAAATTTTACAGAGGTCGAGTCTTTTAAACACAGTTTTAAGCCTGCAAACCTTTTGTAAACAGGGTTTTGGATATTGTTTATCTTGTAGCAATTGAAGGTTATTTAAGTGGTTTTCAATACCACTTCATGGTGGCAAAGAGTTCTATATTTATGAAAGTTTCGAAGGCTTATTTTGTATTTTAGTTCAATTTGTAGACAAGGTGTTATCAACATCATTTTTTGTAGCAAGAAGGGAGGAAAGTGGTTTGCGAATACGACTACCTTAGTTGTAGTTTTGTAGGCTTATTGTAGCAAATTGAAGAATTGTGGATGTAACAAAAATTTTAATGTTTAGCATATGATTAATAAAGAGGGTACTCCCATGGAGGTAGGGCTAGACGTAGTCAACACTAGAAGAAATCTATTATCAATTGGTTGTTGTCCTTCTTTCTTATCTTCTTAATCTTCTACATTTCTTTAATTACACACTTAAATATGGTTTAAAGTAATCATAGGGAAAACATTTTAACAAACCAAGTCATTTTAAAGATATATATCACATTACCATCCAAGCTAGGGTTGGAAGGACCACCCATTATACAATAAATTAACTCAACATAATTCTCTAAGAAAATAGATTAGCCAAACCAATTTAACAATTCGGGGCAACAAAAAACCAAGATTAAAAACTTGAAGCAACAACATAAATTGTTTATCTTCCATGGATACTGAAACACTCTGCATGCAACAATTGCAAATGTCAACAATTGCAAATGTCTAAGTGATCCACAAACAACCCATACAATTTTAATTCTTCTCATGGTCATCATATATTTTACACATGTGAAAGTGAATGGAATTTCTCAGGTGTGTGGGCATTTTTATCCTAATTGCAAATTTCGAAAGTATTCTTCAATTTCACTTATAAGAATGAAATTAACTACTTGTTGAATTTCAAAATATGCTTAAAATATACGATCAAAATAAATTCAACAAGACAATGCTACTAAAACACACATGGGGATTGACGGTTCATGGAGCTGTAACGGAAGAACTAAAGATAAACTAAGAATAGTGCATATACAACTCATAATTTGTAATAATTTTTTACCTTACGGATATGGTGCCATGCAACAAAAGGTAATATACTCTTTGTTCTTTGGAGACCACTCGGTTATACCTCACAATCAACTTTCACTTTTGCATAGTCAATACCCATTGTCTGTAGTGGTTCTGTCCAGTCAAATTTGAAGGTTGTCACTAATCACACCCCATGCAGTGTATTATGCAACGTAGTGGCAACTAATATTCATACTGCACACTACTAATAATTACTCATCATTTATGGTAATGTGTTTTTGCGCCCTCTCTGTTTGTTGGATGATGGATAATGTAGTATTTAACAGATAAAAAATTGGAGATAGTATAATATTCAATAGTAAATGGAAGAAGAAGATAGATTATTAATGATTAGTAATATATTTGAATCTATAATATTATATTACCTTATGAAATATAATTTTGATGGTTTAAAAGACCATGAATAAAAATCTCAACAAAACTGTATGTATGCACAGAGCGAAACTGATATAGTAGTTTCATAGGATTCTTGTGGAGATAGAGACCAATGTGGTGGTATCACATCATGAGATTGTCTAAGGTATGTAACTTCTTTGATTGAGCAATAAGGACAATGGATAAGACTCACTATTTTGGTGTATGATACAGCGTGGTGACAAAAGTAAAAGTTGGATTTGGCTGTCAATTTTCTGAAAGTGTGATGATATGTTTATTTTAGGACATATCATCACAATGTTTAATAAATAATGAAGGATTGACTTGTGAGTTTTGTAGTCGGTTCTCATTTTTTCAAAATTGTCACATTACATAAATTTTATTCGTAACTCCCAAGCAAATATATGGAAGAATGAGAATGAATCAGGTGCAGGTTTGACTTTGGGCACATGAATTATTGTTGTGCTTCAATTATACTATCTTTCTATTCCTAGTAATTTTCTTGTTTGATACCTCCATTCATTTTATTTATTTTTTAAATTTTTTCGATGGCCATTGATGAATGGGAGGGCCTTTTTTTTCAAGAAGTACAAAAAAAAATTATTTGTATTATATATTAAAATCAATACATGTAATCTATTGAATCTGGCATCCAACTATCATATGTCAACCATTACCTAGGGATAAGAAACAAACATGTAAGAGGAGTCCCACATGTAGCTAAACTGATGATTTTATAGAATTATCACCATCCTTTATGTGCATATAACACATGGTTTGGCAAGTTGTTAGGGTCCCACCCTAACCCCCTTATTTATGTCAGGGGATCACGTCATAGTCAAGAGTCAATAAAGCCCATATTAATAATTGTAAGTGGTTAACCCGCAATTAATGACGGGACCACAGTTAGTTGCAAATGGGCGGTAGTATTAGTTAGACGGTAAATGGGCGGTAGTATTAGATAGATGGTATTAATAAAACCCACGATAGTGGCTCGTGGTATTGCATGTATGAGTCATATATAAAGGATAGAGACTCCCTGCGAGGAGCATTGTGTCTTGTTTTGTAATCGAGCTCTGCTCTATTGGAGGTTGCCCCCTCGAAGAGGCCTGTGAACATTTCTCTCTGGATAATAAAATCATTGCTATTCTGTGCTCTGGGTATATTTTCTTCGCATATTTTGTGTTCTCGGTATCTTTTCTTCGCAAATTCTATGTTTGGGTATCGCTTTGCAGGTTAAGAGCATAACAAGTGGTATCAGAGCACTTTCCAGGGCTCGGTGGGATCTCCAAATTTTAGCAAAAAAATTTAGGCTAGAGACTTGTTCCAGCGTCTTTAAACCACGGGATCTGTCGTTAAGCGCATAAACCTGCGGATTTGGGGAGGCATGCACGCAGGAAATACAAGAGGTGGTCACGTCTGTTGGACTCCCTTGTAACCCCTGTGGGTACCCCTTCGAGTAGTAGCGCATTAGACAGAACCGTGCACGGACTGTCTTCCACGTACCCTCTGGGTATATAGGAAGCCCCCTAGCTCCCTTGAAACCTCGCCATAGATAAACCTTTGGCCGTCTTGTTGCTACAGTACACCGAGAACAGCACTCGGAGAGATTACTCGCCCGTACGATAGGGTAGTCGGGTTGTACGGCTAAGGGTACGGTCGATCCTCCTTAGTTAGAGCCCTGAAACATTGAGCCGAGTACTACTGTCAGACCCTTATGTATATTGCGATCTGTAGCACCTGACACTCCCCAAGACCATAGTTCCCTTTCTCTCGAGGGATCACACATCATCTATTCCAGATCAGCAGCAGCAGTTGTTCCACCATTCAGATCTCTCAGATCCACCAGATCTGATATTCCATATCAGCAGCAGCAGTTGTTCCACCATTCAGATCTCTCAGATCTGATATTCCCGATCAGCAGCAGCAGTTGTTCCACCATTCAGATCTCCCAGATTCGCCAGATCGGAGTAGTTGGAAAGGGTTCCTATACCTGGATATAATTTTCGCAGAACTTTTGGTGGCATTGACATTTTGAGGATTTGGCGACTGCAGTATTGATAAGAAAGGAGTAAAACTCCGTTAGGAGTTTTCAAAAAAAAAAAAAAAAACTCCATTCAGATCTTCCAGGGCGCTTATTGGTGACCTAGCCCATCAGAATCAGGACGACGAGCTGAGCAAGGTGGTACCATTCAATTCTTGGCAAAAAAAAAAATCGGCGGTCCCAAATTTTAGTCAGACGGGTGTATGGTAGAAACTCGCGCTCAAGCAATGGCCAATGAAAGGACTCAAGCAATGGCCAATGAAAGGATAGAAAAAATAGAAGAAGAGGTGCACTCCCTCCACTCTGTGGTGGAAAGGATCGAAAATCATCTTAAAGGATTAGAGTGCCTAATACAGGACAAGGGCAAGGAGCCAGCCCACGAGGAGGCGTATAAGGGTCATGAATACCATGAGGGGGAGTCTAGCCACTCTCCTCACGTCTGGCACACCCATCCACCACCCAATCAGAGACCTCCCAAGTTGGATATGCATAAATTTGACGGTTCTCACACGTCCACATGGCTAGCACAAATGGAGCAATATTTTCAATTGAATCATATCATAGATGAGGGGACTAAGCTTATGGTGGGCACCATGTACTTGCACAGTGAACGATGGCAATGGAAGGAATGGTATCAGCGTTGCAATGGACAATTTCAGAATTGGGGCCAATTTACCAAAGCTCTTCGAAATCGCTTTGAACAGGAAGACTCTTTTTTGGGGCGTCTCACTAAGCTCCGACAGACGGGTACAGTGGATGAATATATTACCGCTTTTGAAGCCTTAGCCTTCCGCACTAAGGGTCTCACAGATGAATTCTACATGGAATGCTTTATCAGCGGTCTTAAAGAAGCCATCAAAGCTCAGGTTCTACTCCACCATCCCCCCACATGGAACGAGGCTTGCCAGGTAGCCCGTAAGGTGGAACGGGCATTAACAGCTCAATCCAGCCGCCCCAACTTTCCCGCTAAAGGTCGTCCCTCACAGGCTCCTAATATGACCCAAACACTTAAGATTCAAAAGGTGTCACCTGCAGAAATGGCCGAAAGAAGGAAGCAAGGACTATGTTACTACTGTGATGAAAAATATTCCCCGGGTCATAAATGCAAAGAGCACAAGTTTTTTCAAATAGATGCCACTGACTACAGCTCCACCGAGGAAGATCCACCACTTGAGGAACCAGAGGCGACCGAAGAAGATAACCAACAGGAGATGGTATCTGATGAACCAATGATTTCGCTACATGCATTGGCAGGAATTTCTTCACCTCAAACTCTCAAAATCAAGGGTTTTCTTAAACATCGGCCAGTAATAGTTTTGATTGATAGTGGAAGTACCCATAATTTCATCCACCAAAAGATCGCTGAAGCAGCACATTGTTATGTCCGAGCAGTTTCTAACTTCCAAGTCCAGATTGCAGATGGAGGCACAATGAAATGTGAAGGTCGCTGTGAAAATGTCAAAGTTCAAATGGGGGATTATCAATTGAAAACCCACATGTTTGCAATACACATGGGGGGTTGCGACATTGTCCTAGGGGCGGAATGGCTCCGCACTCTTGGGCCAATCACAATGGATTTCCAGGAGTTATATATGAGTTTTAAGCAGAACGACTACACACATACCCTCCGTGGGCTACAAGCGGGAGCCCCTTCTATCATAAGCTCGCATCGTATGGAAAAATTGTTAAAAAAGGGCCATCATGGAGTAGTAGCTCAATTTAATGCCATACAGGTAGTAGATACCATGTCTTCGCCAATTCATCCTGAGATGCAACAGATTTTGAATAAACATCGGACGGTCTTTGACAAACCTCATGAACTTCCACCCTCGCGAGGGGAACATGATCATAGCATCACATTGGTCCCAGGGGCCCAACCCCCAAATGTGCGGCCATACAGACATCCGTTCACCCAAAAGAATGAAATAGAAAAAATCATCAAGGAATTGTTGGAAGCAGGTGTCATTCGTCCTAGTATTAGTCCTTACTCATCTCCAGTCGTCATGGTCCTCAAGAAAGATGGGGAGTGGCGGATGTGTCCAGACTTCAGGGCCCTCAATAAGTTAACAGTCAAAGATAAATTTCCCATCCCAGTGGTTGACGATTTGCTGGACGAACTCAATGGGGCTCAATTCTTCACTAAATTGGATCTTCGCTCAGGCTACCACCAAATTCGCATGAAGGAAGTTGACATTCCCAAGACAACTTTCAGAACTCATGAAGGCCATTATGAGTTCTTGGTCATGCCATTTGGTCTCTGTAATGCCCCCTCTACTTTTCAAAGCCTTATGAATCACCTCCTCAGACCATATCTCAGAAAATTTGTCCTAGTCTTCTTCGATGACATCCTCATCTATAGTGGCACTTGGGCGGCACATCTTAAGCATGTAGATATCCTCTTGCAACTGCTCAGCAAGCATAAACTATTTGTCAAAATGTCTAAGTGTGCGTTTGGCATGGAAGAAGTTGAGTATTTAGGCCACCTTGTGGGCCGTGAAGGTGTCAAGGTTGATCCCAAAAAGATCCAGGCAATGCAAGAATGGCCTCAACCTAAGACCTTGAAAAGCTTGAGAGGATTTTTGGGTCTCACAGGCTATTATCGTAAATTTGTCCACAACTATGGCCGCATAGCGAAGCCCCTGACGCAACTTCTCAAGAAAAATTCCTTCTTCTGGAACGAAGAAGCACAACAGGCATTTACCGCTCTCAAAACCGCCATGTGTTCCACTCCGGTCTTAGCACTACCGGACTTCACCAAAACATTTGTCATTGAATCTGATGCTTCGAGGACGACCATTGGCCTTCACCAGCCAACAACTAAGTGGGAAGAACTTGGGCCAATCTACCTATGAGAAGGAAATGATGGCCATCTTACATGCAGTTGAGACCTGGCGACCTTACTTGTTGGGGCGACGTTTCCAAATCCGCACAGATCATCACAGTCTTAAATATTTTTTGGAGCAACGCCTATCTTCCCCCCAACAAAATAAATGGTTAGCCAAAATGCTGGGTTATGATTATGAGATCACTTACAAGAAAGGGAAAGACAACAGGGTAGCAGATGCATTGTCACGACAATTTGAGGAGGAAAGTACTTTGCTCGCAATATCCCTCCCCATTCCAGACTGGATTGAAGAGGCTCGTGGGGAATGGTTTTCACATCCTGAGCTCTCCCACCTCATTTCTCAATTACAGGCAGATCCTAATTCCAGCAAGGGCTACTCATGGCAGAATGATATTCTTCGCTACAAGGACAGAGTCGTCATATCACCAACTTCCACCCTCAAAAGTCGCATTTTGGCAGAATTGCACTCCTCTCCCATTGCAGGACATTCGGGCTTTCAGAAGACATACGCTCGCACTAGAAGATCATTTTTTTGGACCGGCATGAAACAAGACATCCTTACTTTTGTAGCAGAATGTGACGTCTGTCAACGCCACAAGGGGGAAACCGTCAACACACCAGGCACAATACAACCATTGCCCATTCCGGCGTCAATTTGGATGGAGGTCTCCATGGATTTCATTACAGGTCTTCCAAAGTCTGGGAACAAATCAGTCATCATGGTGGTTGTGGACCGACTATCGAAGTATGCTCATTTCTGCGCTCTACCCCAACCATTCACACCTACTTTGGTTGCTCAAACTTTCATGGATCAAATCTTCAAATTGCATGGCATGCCCACTTCGATTGTGTTCGACCGCGACCCAATCTTCACCAGTAATTTTTGGCAGGAGCTCTTCAGAATACAAGGCACTCAACTCAAACTCAGTACTTCATATCATCCGCAAACAGATGGTCAAACCGAAGCAGTCAACAAATGTCTAGAAACCTACCTTAGGTGTTTCACTTCAGAAAAACAACACCTTTGGGCACAGTGGTTACCTCTGGCGGAATGGTGGTATAACACCAACTATCATGCCACCACCAAAATGACTCCCTATGAAGCAGTCTATGGACAACTTCCGCCGTCCCCTACTTCTTATCTCACGGGGTGCTCCAAAGTACAAGTCGTGGATCAACTCTTACAACACCGTGCAACCATGCTGGCCCACTTGCGCGAGAATCTTCATCAAGCTCAGAACCGTATGAAGCAACAGGCTGACCAACATCGCTCAGAGCGCCAATTTCAAGAAGGGGATCAGGTCTTTTTGAAGTTGCAACCATATAAGCAAACATCACTCAAAGACAAGGGCTGTCAAAAGCTCTCTCCAAAATTCTACGAACCATATCAAGTACTTCAGCGCATTGGAGAAGTGGCTTACAAGCTGGCTTTGCCACCTACAGCAAAAATCCACCCAGTTTTCCATGTATCGTGCCTCAAGAAAGTGATTGGGAACAATTGCCGAGTTCAAACCAGTCTACTTGAATTGGATGAAGAAGGATCAATCTGGCTTCAACCTGAACAGGTTCTATACACACGAGACAAGCACCTGCGTGGCCGCGTGATTAAGGAGGTCCTAGTCAAATGGAAAGACACCTTGCCGGAAGATGCAACTTGGGAACCAACCGCTATTCTTCAGCAGTTTCCGCAGCTTCAGCCTTGAGGACAAGGCTAGTCTTAAGGGGGAGGGCATGTTAGGGTCCCACCCTAACCCCCTTATTTATGTCAGGGGATCACGTCATAGTCAAGAGTCAATAAAGCCCATATTAATAATTGTAAGTGGTTAACCCGCAATTAATGACGGGACCACAGTTAGTTGCAAATGGGCGGTAGTATTAGTTAGACGGTAAATGGGCGGTAGTATTAGATAGATGGTATTAATAAAACCCACGATAGTGGCTCGTGGTATTGCGTGTATGAGTCATATATAAAGGATAGAGACTCCCTGCGAGGAGCATTGTGTCTTGTTTTGTAATCGAGCTCTGCTCTATTGGAGGTTGCCCCCTCGAAGAGGCCTGTGAACATTTCTCTCTGGATAATAAAATCATTGCTATTCTGTGCTCTGGGTATATTTTCTTCGCATATTTTGTGTTCTCGGTATCTTTTCTTCGCAAATTCTATGTTTGGGTATCGCTTTGCAGGTTAAGAGCATAACACAAGTATATGATGAGAAAATATTAGGAAAAAAAAATTGTACCTTTGTATTTAAAAAACAATAAAAGAGTGCAAAATAAACAAAAAAGCATGAAAATTAAAAAGGGCTAGCCATAGACCCAACATCATAGATGATAGGATTCATACATAGAGAAATGTGCATGAGGCCTGGTGATTCCCTGATGCCCGATTTGGATAAATGATATGTACTGGAGTTGAATTCTCAATGGATATGATGGAACTGGATCTGCTAAAAGGATTCTTTGAGGGAAGAGATGTTTCGAAGCTAGCCCAGAAGATGTGGTTGTTTAATGGAAGCCTATCCCTGAATATGCTTTGCTAGCCCAGAAGATGTGGTTGTTTAATGGAAGCCTATCCCTAAATATGCTTTATGATAATCTGTGAATCCCCATATATCTGCAAAGTGGGAATCTTGAGAAAATCAGCGAACCACATAAGGCCCCATAATGCAATGACTTCAGCATTCGAATTTGTGCCCAAACTGCCTGACCAATGGATGGAGAAACTTTGTGTGTTGTCTATGCAGATCCAGGCACCACAACCATAGTGCCCGTCCAATGCAGCCCCATCGAAGAAACCCGCAGGGAAAGAGATGTTAGGTGGGCATGTATGGGGTTGTGCATCCCCCTTACTAGTGGAGGGGGAGTCACACAGAATGATCCAAGAAAAACATTTTTTGTTGATGTAATTCACATCCAACTCTTGGCCTTCAAATATGTAGGCATTCCTTGCTTTCCACAACTCCCAAAAAATAATAATAGGAACAACCCTTAGTATCTAAGCTTGTCTGCTCCACAAAATCAAACATTCATCTATCGATTACTATACATCATATTTGACAGAAAGACTAGATAAGGTTCTCATTGGGTGAGGGTTTAGGGTAAAAAACCCTAGTTTTACTGCAGCAACTCTCCGCAGGTAGCTAGACCTGGACGACCGTCGACCAACAAACCTTTGTTTCTGTTGCAGCCGCATCTGTCACCATCTGCCGACAGTTACAGCTAACAACATGGGCGATGTTATGGAAGTTGAGGACCTCGATTATTCTGAGGACCCTTTCCCCGACCGCGTCATTTTTGGAAACCCTAACCTCAGTTCATCGGCATCTGGCTCAGCTCCCCCATCCAGTCCTGCTCCATCAAGCTCTTCGCCAGTGGTTTCCTATCCAGGACTTAGTACTGCTCCTCTATTTTTTGGGTCTCTGTCCATTGAATCCCCTACACTGGATTGCCCTCCTTTATCACCTGGCACCCTCCATTTCCTCACTGCAAATACTCCACCCTCACCCTCTTTTGACCCGAATCCGTCGACTGTCCATCTTCAGTCATCCTCTTCGACATTTTTCACTCCACCGCCTGAAGATTTACATGCTTCCAGAGCTCCAAACCCTCCCATCTCTACTAGCTCTTCATCGAGTTGTTTTGAAACCCCTGCGGTGAAGGTCAAGTCAACGACACAAACCACTCAGGAGGGTTCACCTGATCTGCTGTCGGATCACCCATCTACCCCTCGTACTGGAAAGCGGAAAGCGAAGTGTGTGAGGGCTACCGCAAAGGACATCACTATTCGTTTTGGTGAGAGCTCTGCAATTGGGGAAGTTGCACTCATGGCAAGCACTGTTTTGGTCGGACATGTTTGTGGCCGTGCTTATTCTGCAATCAGACTCACCCTATGGGTCCGTGAGATTTGGGGAGATTTGCTCAAGGAACTACCTGAGGTGCAGATATTGCCCAGGGGCTGGTTCGCACTCCATTTTGCAAAAGAAAATTATACAGACCTGGTCCTTGCTAGGTACTGGCACATCGAGATGGCTCCTGTGCTCCTCAAGCGATGGAGTCCCCTCTTTGACCCAGAGAGGGAGCAAATAGGGGCAGGGCCACTCTGGGTTCATCTGCCAGGGCTTCCTCTACAGTACTGGTGCGAGGAGGTTTTCGTCAGAATTGGAAATGCTCTTGGTACCTACCTGGACCATGACAAAACATTTGTGCAATCGAAGAACAGAACCCTTGCTCGCATTTTGGTACACTTGGACACTCGTGAAGGCCTGGAAGAGAAAATCACTCTTCAATGGGGGAAATACACCAGGGTACAGATCCTGGACTACGAAGGAGTTCCCTTCCGATGTAGGTGATGTCACAGAGTAGGGCATATCTTCAAAGACTACCCACTCATCAAAAAACCAGAGGACCCTCCGAGGGTGACTACTACAACTACAGGGAATGATGGGCCGGTTCTGCATCGCTCTCCTAGTTCGGGTCCTGCTCCCCCAGTCAGCATCATCCCCCCAAAGACGGTGGAAGCAGTACACAGAACGCCATCGCCTCCTCTCACTAGAGCTCGAGCTGCAGCAGAGGCCGCAAAATTATTGGGTATTTCTCTGACCTCTTGCCCTACCTCTTTTGCATATTGCTCATCTATTGTCACATCCACCATATATACTTCTGCGGCACACTGCACTTTGGCTTCGACATTACCTTCCATCGCCACCACCGCTCCATCTTTGCCCTCTCTATCATCCATTTCTTCCTCCCATTCATCAAGCGGGATATCTGCATCTCACAATTACAACCTTCATTCCCGTACTCTCCCTGGTGGTACCCCGTCTCATATAGCCGGTTTGGGACTCACCCAACCTGGTTCTGTCATCCTTACATCTCGAGGGAGGAAATCAAACCTTTCCAAAGCCATTAAACAGGCAGGGGCTGAGGTCGTCTCTGGTAGGCAATCCACTCTTGATGGGGTTCTTAGAGCACTGAACACCCCGGGTAGGGTTCCCCCATGAAGTGTCTCTCATTCAACTGTAGAGGCATGGCTAGTGCCTCCAAGAAACTAGCCTTGCGCAGACTTTTTGAAGTAGAGCCTTCTGACATTATCATGCTCCAAGAAACCCTAGGTGAGGTCGATATCATCTCCAGCTCTCTAAGCTCTCTATCTCCTGGATGGATTTTTTTGGCCACGGATGCAGTGGGTCGATCAGGGGGCCTAGCCATTGGCTACAATCCTTGGAACATCAAGGTTTTAGCATCTTGGGGTGGCAAGGGTTTTATTGGCCTAGATATTTTCTCTGCGGAGCTCAGTATTAACCTGAGGGTTATCAACATATATGGTCCCTGTCAACAACAGGAAATCTTCTAGCATCACCTATTAAACCTATCAATTTTTTCTCCTGATCACATCATTCTAGGGGGAGATCTCAATTTCTCTCTGGGTTTTGGAGAGTCTTGGGGGTCACAAGCACAAGTGGACTCTATCACTGGATATATGTCTAACCTCCTGGATCAGCATAACTTGGTGGATATTCCCATGAATAAGCCTCTCCCTACTTGGCGAAACAGAAGGGTGGGGGAAGCTGCACTTGCAAGAAGATTAGATCGTTTTCTGATAAAGGCCCCCCTTATGAACCAACTGCATCACTACAAACAATGGGTGGGCACAGGGGGCATCTCAGATCACTCCCCCATTTATCTGGAGGTGTTTGGCCCCCATCCTAAACCAAAAGCTCCATTTAAATTTAACCATGTTTGGCTTCAGGATCCTGAATACATTAACATGGTCTCAGAATTCTGGACTGCCAACCCGATTGATAGACATGATTCCTTGACAAAGGGTTTCTGTTACAACCTGACCCAGCTTAAGCATCTATCTATCAACTGGGCAAAAGAGAAACATCAGAGGGAGGAGCAGCTTTTATCACATATTGAATCTGAGTTGAGTACATTGCTTGATGATCGAAACCTGGGTTTTGCCTCAGCAGATGAAAAAGCCTACTTGATTGAGCTAGAAAACCAAAAGGCAAGGATATTGAGGGAGAAAGAGGAATCTTGCCGCCTCAGAAGCAGAGCTATATGGTTAAAAGCTGGAGATGAAAACACTAGATTCTTTCAGAACTTTGCTAAAGGTAGAAAAGTTTCAAACACAATTTGGAATTTACCTCTACCTGATGGGGGAGTGGCTGACACCTTCAACAAACTCTCTCATCTTGCCACCACTCATTTCAGGAATCTTTTCAAAAGCCCTCCTGGGTCAAATCTGGTTGATATCATCAATGTGGCAGGACATTTTCCCAGGTTTGTAAATGAAGATGAGGCCGAGGAGTTAATCGCCCCTATTACGGTAGGCGAACTGGAGGGTACGCTGAAATGGTTCAAAAAGGACAAGAGTCCTGGTCCGGACGGGTGGACGATAGAATTCTATCTTGCTTTCTATGAACTTCTGGGGAATGATCTGTTAAAAGTTGTGGAAGAATGCAGAGTATCCGGATCTTTATACAATGTTGTAAATTCGACCTTTATTGCCCTTATCCCGAAATCTGATACTCCATCCTCTTTCAATGACTATAGGCCTATCTCACTATGCAACTGTCTGTATAAAATCATATCAAAGGTCATTGCAAATCGTCTTCGACCCATTCTGTCTCGACATATCGCTCCCCAGCAATTTGCCTTTCTTGAGCATCGCCAGATCCATGAAGCCATTGGCTCGGCACAAGAGGCCATCCACTCGATCTGGACTAAACACCTAAAGGGCATCATATTAAAGATCGATCTGGCTAAAGCCTTTGACCGTGTCAGTTGGCTCTACATCAAAATGCTCCTTATTCATCTGGGATTCCCCCATGATTTCATTGCTTGGATTATGGCCTGCATCACCTCCCCTACCTACAGTGTCCTCATCAATGGATCTGCCTCCCATTTCTTTCATGCTAAGAGGGGACTCAGACAGGGTTGCCCCCTCTCCCCTCTTCTCTTTCTGATTGTCATGGATGGGCTCAGCCATTTACTAGCCTCTGCCAATAGAGACGGCAACCTACGTGGTCTCAAGATTATTGATTTCTGCTTTCTCACACATCTCCTTTTTGTGGATGATGTTCTCATTTTCCTGGATGGGAGCATTCGAGACTCTCTCACTTTCTCCAAACTTCTCTCCCTCTTCTCATCGGCTACAGGTATGCAGGCAAATCATGGAAAATCTACCATCACCTTGGCCCTCACCTCCATCCAGGAGTCTCAACTTGCACAACAGCACTTCCCTTATTGCATCATTCCTCTGGACAGGGGTTTCAAATATCTGGGATTCTAGATTAAGCCTCTCAGCCAGAAAATTGCAGACTGGGTCTGGCTTGTCACCAAGCTGGAGAAAAGGCTTTCTAACTGGAGTCATAGATATTTATCCAGGGCTGGCAGACTTGTGCTCATCAAATCTGTACTTGAGGCCACCCCTATTTTCTGGATGGCACTAGCATGGATCCCCAGGAACATTCTGGCCCGATTACAACAACTCTGTAGCAGATATCTATGGAATGGCCACCAAGACAAAAAAATATTTGCTTGGATCAGCTGGAATAAGATTGCCTTGCCTAAAAAATGGGGAGGTTGGGGTCTAAAAGACCTCCCCATATTTGCTCAAGCCCTGGCTGCAAAAATGGGCTGGACTCTACTGATTGGGCAAAATCTATGGACTACAATCACATATCACAAGTACATTTGGCCACAACAAATTATGGATTGGGTCTGATTGCCCAGCTGGCCCAAAACTGGTATTTCATCAGTATGGAAGGCTCTGCTACACTCTCTTCCTAGCATCAGGGACAACCTCGTCTGGAGAATAAATGATGGAACAAAGGCTCGCATAGGATTGGATCCCTGGACTGGAGGTGGAGGTAGATTCCAGTTATCAAGAGATCTCATCCAGCACCTTCATTCACATGAGATCAAGGTTATAGCACATATAGTGGATCCTCTCAACACCAACATTTTCTCTCAAGGATGGAAATCAGCCTTACAGCTTGATATTCCCCCACAGTGGCAGCAGGAATGGCAGGAATACACAAATGCACTATGTGAATCACACATCAAGATCAAAGAAGGACCAGATGAACTGATTTGGAGTCTTGCAGAGAATGGTATCTATTCACCAAAGACCGGATATCTCAATCTGATCTCACACAAATAGCCAGAGCAGACAGTTTTTTGGTGGAAGAGCATCTGGAAATTAGTATCACCCCCAAGAACTAGGTTGTTCTTTTGGTGTATCCTCAGAGACAAAATTCCCATGAGCGAGTCACTTACCCACCTCTATTTCCATGGTCCTCACTGGTGTGTCTTATGTAAGAACTCACTTATTTCTACATTGTAGCTCCCTGATCAATCTTTGGCAGAATATCTCCACTACAATTCATATCACCGGGTGTTGGGAGGGAGATAATATTGGTTGAGCAGGGGAAAGCTAGGGTAATCTTCATCGAGGCACTAGACTACAATGCCTTCCCTTAATCATTTGCTGGCATATTTGGCTGGCTTAGAACCGAATTATATTTGATGACAAACCTGTTTGCTGGCCTCATATCACTGCTCAAATTATATTTTCCTATCATGAGTTGCCTAAGCCTCACAAACCTCGACCCCGTAGACCACATGATCCTGCTCCTATTGATAAAAATTCCCCATGGGCCTTTTTTGATGGTGCTGCACAGCATCATGGATGTGGCGGTGGTTTCATTCTTTACATTAATGAACAGCATTACTACAAAGTAAAGATGGGGCTGGGTGAGGGCACAAATAATTTTGCAGAGCTCATTACACTCTGTCACCTACTACATTTCTCATTGGGTCATAATTGCATGGATTTGAACATATATGGCGATTCAAAAATCATAATAAATTGGTTCAATAATATTATTGTTTGTCACTCACACACACTCAGTAATATTCTGGTTGAAGTAAATCTTTTCAAGGCTCAGTTTAACACTATTTCATGCAATCACATTTACAGGGAACATAACAGCAGTGCTGACGGGCTTTCCAAGGAGGCCACGGTACTTCCCCGAGGAGAGTGGATGATACAGGAACAGCGAGGCCCCAATGGATACCATTACTATCATCAGCCCTACATTGATCAACACTATCACAGGGCAGAGAGCCCTTAGACTGCAGTTGATTTTTTGGCAAATTTTGATGTATTCACTTGGCTCATACATTGTACATACTTTTCACACAGGCTATATCTTTAGTGTATATAAGCAAGAACTATCAGTAAAGACATCACCCTGCGTGGTGTATGTGGAATCTACTATAGATGACAGACATATTTATAGCTCCTTTTATATGCTTTTTTATTATAGCGAACAGTGACTGAACACCCTGCGTGGTGATGATTGCACAAAAAACTCATAGTTTTTGACAAACCTTAACATTTTTTGAACTGCCCATAATGGCAAAGATCAATATGGCATATGTTGATAGCATCTACAATATGTAATTTTTCAATCATAATGAAATATTACGATTTTCCCAGTGAAAAAAAAGGTTCTCATTAAATCAATATATATATATATATATATATATATATTCTTTTCAATAATTTTAATTTATTTGTTAGTTATATATATATAAATAAATATAAATATATATATAATTAATTTATTTGTGGTAAGTTTTGCAATTTTGTTGAGCATATTTTTAACTCAAATTAAATTTGATAGAAAATTGTTCGAATCATAAATTTAAATTATTAACTCTCTAAAATTCAAATTCTTTTTAAAAAAATTCAAAACACTAAATATATATAAAATGAAAAACGCATTTAAATAAAATTAAAAATAAAATCACAATTTTAACTCCAAAACATAGAGAACAACATTAAATAAGTTTTTATATTTATCCTTTTCCCTTACAAAATGATAGGAAGAAAAGGGATACGTTGTTGTGTTTAATTAAGTTCTTAAATTGGTTTTGTGTATCTTTAATAAGATTAATTTTTTTTAAATAAATCATATTTTTAAAAAATACTTTTTTATTAATTTTAATATATATTTTATTATAAAATAATTTTAAATAATAATAAAATAATAAAAGTTATTTATAAATTGAAGAAATTAAAGTGAGTATAGATTAAAGAAATTTAATTCATTATTTAAATTTAAATGGAATAAAAATAAATTAAAACTAATTAATTAATGAAAATTTATATAAATAATATAATAATAAAATATTTGAATTATTTTTAGGTATAGATCAATTGGCAATCTTAGTGTTATGAAGTATTTTGTTAACCATGAGATTCAAGGTTCAAATTTCCAATGGGTTAAGCCAACCAAAAATAAAAAAATAAAAAAATTATAAAAATGGGTGGCACATAGATAGGGTTGGTGGATAAGTTGAACTATCATTTTCATGGACCAATGACCAAGAATACACTTATGTTTGTTTAATTTAAAAATTGTGTTTCAATTGCATATATGTGTGAGAATATGTGTGCTTCTTTTGTGGAGAATTCAAGCATAAAATTTGTAAAACAATAAATTTTATCCTATGAAGAATTTTGATAAACTGTTAATTTGTGTTAAAGCATAATTAATTTATTATAACATTTGTAGTTTTGTAGTTTTTGTAATTTTTATTTCTAATCTTATTTTCTAAATTCGAATGAGAATTTTGTATTAAAACAATGTAAACTTTGAAACGGGAACTATAAACTCAAAACAGGAACTCGGCCAAAAAACTCAGAAAAAACTTCAAAAACAGTGCTAAAAATAAAAGGTGTGTATACTAGAATGATGGTTTTTTTTAGGGTCAATTTTGAACATGTTTTAAAAATGGCAGTGAAAATGAAATTTTCGTGCAAAAAACACCATGAAAACAAAAAGTGTTGATACTGAAATGATAGTTTTTCTATTTTAGGGTCAATTTTCAACATTTTTAAAAAATGCTAGTAAAACTGAATTTTTATGTGCAAAAAAACAGTTGTTTATGAGGAAAAAAACACACTACGTTTTTGGTAGAATAACATTTTTCTTTCCTAAGTATAAATTCAACATGTTTTAGTAATGACCATAAAGATAAAATAATGGGATCTGAAATACATTAAAATTTTATTAGTTTTCATCCATGTTGTTAAACATATAATAACATCACACTAAAGATTGCTAAATTTCTAATTGTTTTCAACCAAAACATTAAAGATGCAAAAAAAATTGGAATGTTTTCAACCATAAAATTAAAAAAGCATGATATTATGAACAAATTACATGACTAAATTAATTAAAATGTCATTATTTGTATATTGAATGAAACATACATTATATCTCTAATTTAATGTTGCATTGTGGATATTCTAAACAATAAAAATTATCATAATTAAGACATATAATCCAACAACATAAAAATGACTCATAATTTCTCATTTAACACCATACGGAAATCAAAAAATTTATTTCAAGATACGGTGCAAACATCAGTTATATAAACTGTCTTAGACAATTATTCAAAATCACTCATATTTTCTTGCATGCCATCAGAATTCATATCTTCAGATGAATGACTAGATGTAGAAGAAGATGTTCCATATTCTTTTCTTTCGTCAACTAGTGCCCCATCTGAGTCCACATGCATGCCCACCATTTCAAGTTTCAAAATTCTTCTGGATCTACGACTGGTTTCAGCAGACTCTCATCTCAACACTATTCCTTCTCGTAACAACCTTTTCAAAATCTCTATCGTCTTGAAGTGAAGATTTCCTCTCTTTGTTAAATTGAATTCATAAACAAGTATGTCAACATCCTCCAATTTTAAGAGGTCTATGCGGCGACAATTTATATTTGTACCCTTTCTTTTCCTGTTTCCGCCATTTTTTTTGTCAACTACCATCTCTGGCTTATACACACCATTGAATGGGTATGTATTTGTGGCATACCAATGTACTTCAACACCTATAACATCCTCATTTTGTGTAAAGACCATTATAACCTTAGCAACCCATAATGGATAGTCATTGGGATCTCCATCTGCTAGCACTGCGATCATGCAACCCTCCTTAATATCTTGTGTTGGACCCTTGTAAAGGTCTTCCATGGCTTCACTTTGTTCACGAGGTTTTCTGGAACCAATATACATATCTCTTTCCTCTACCTGTGAAGAATTAATAATACCTTGAGATTGTTGTTGTTAAACAATGTTTATTTCCTCATGTTCATTTGACACATTTTGTGGTCAAATAAATGGATTTTTAAAAGGTATATCTTCATTTGTTTTTTTTCAAATGATATCACTTTGATTATTGAAAAATGACTCCCACCAAACTGAATCAACAATGTCAAAGTACTCATATGTATATCTAATACATTTTTTAATTTCTTCTAGGCAATCACAATAATTTATATTTCTATTCTGTCTACGTGCATTATAAACTTCACCAACTAATTGTAATAACAATATTTTTGATGCAAATATTGGATGATCTAGAATGAACTTCAAAAATTCCAAACCTAATGAGGGTGCCCATTCTACAGTAGTTGAATACTTCTTGCCCCATATTAGTGTTTTCCCATCAATTTTTTTTATACGAAATTGATGTTGGAAGCTAATGTCATTAAGTTGTTCAATGCATTTCTCCTCACCATGCAATCCCAGAATAAACCTTCACATGCCAACAGTTTCTTCCAACACATCAAAAGTAGGCTCTGGCATGTATGGTTTCTTAATACATTCAATTAATGATGGCAGGCTCCCAACTTTCTTCCTCCTCAATGTGACTGAAAAATGACTGAACATATAATCAATATGGTCATGAGTGTGCCCAACAAGAAGGAAACCAACCTTTACCTTATGAAAAATTCTCAATTCAAAAAGCATGTTTAGATATCCAAAAACAACCTGATTTGTGTTTTCACAGCAAGTGTTGTCCAACTATAGATACAAAACTTCAGGAAGGTTACCAGACCAATGAGAAAGCACATCATGAATTATGGTTATTGTCAAATTTGCATCATTATGAATATTTGGAGCTGTGAAGTACACCCTTGACAACATTTTCCCATTCAATACCATACAACTGACCAAGTGATACTGAATAAAATTTTCCTCCTGTAAATTTTTGGGTGTGCGAACAAAATGTGGTAAAATTGTTTTCTTCTCGTCCATACCATCAATTATCAAACCCAATATTTATTCAGATTATCATAACACTTCTTTCGATGCTTGTACAACTTTTTCCTTTCACTTGTTTGTTGTTCGTGATGCTCCTGAAGTTCTTTGACAATTGAATCTACACAACATAAAAGAAAGCCATTAAGATATACGTTTTCATAGTTGATGACTATACAATTTTAAAATTTAAAGTTATGAATGCTTACCTCTTTCTGACCCTTCACATTTGTCCCTTTTTTATTTAAGAGAAGCACATGTACTGCAAATCCCTATCCTTGTCTTCTTAGGAATACAGACATTGTTGAATTCTTTCTTCCATACCTTCACAAAATATTGATATGTAATAAACCGACCATGTCCCTCAGCACCTTCAGCATATTCTTTGTATAAGTTGTAGATTTCTCGTCTTGAAAAATTATTTGGAATGTGTATTGTCTCTCTATTTGGCATACACTCTCCATGCTTTGAAAAGAAATCTTTCATCCATGACATTGCAATATTTGATAATGGCCCAAACTGTCATTTATGACGTACTTCTGAATAAAATGTCGGATCCTTTTCCAAATTTTCTTGGATTCTCAAGAGACGAAAATTACCCATCAAATGAAACATTTTGAAATCCTTTCTACAGATAAATAAAGACCCAATATGATAATCATGACCTGACAATGTAGATTTCATGCACCCAACTAAATATGAATTTTGCATGCTTTTATTCATTGACAAATATCTCTTCCTTTTATCTAATGAAAATTTCAAATCCATATGTTTCAAGCAATCTTTTTGACAACATTCACTTGAGATAAGAGCGCTAATAGAACTTCTTCTCGTCAAATATTCTACTCTACCGCTTGTATAACTAGAACATATTGCATTGATATTAAAAGGTCTGCTCCTACTCCTCGATATAATATTTCTTGGCAACATCTCCATCATTGGATCATCATTTGTATAAGCATTTTCATCATCATTCTGAGTGTTATCCACACTATGATCAGCTGTGCTTTTCAAATACTGACTTGGAGGATATTCTTCATCTTCCCCTTCTTCAGTGCTACTATCATAGTCCTTAGAATTAGGACTAAATGGAAAATTTGACTCGATGTTTATTGGATATTCTTCCTCATGTGCAGTGCCAGTGCTGCTCTCATAGTCCATAGAATTAGGACTATGTCGAAAATGTGTTTGTTTACTTACTGCAAATTCTATATCATGTCCTTTTTCACTGCTACTCTCATATTCCTTAGGCTTAGGACTATGTGCTTCATCTTGTCCTTCATCACTACTGCTCTCACAGTCCATAGGATTAGGACTAAGAGGACACCGTGACACTCCATTCTTTTGAAATTTTTCATCGTGCTCCTCATCACTGCTGCTCTCATAGTCCATAGGATTAGGACTAAGTGGACACCGTGACACTCCATTCTTTTGAAATTCGCGATCATGATCTTTATCACTGCTTCTCATAGTCCATTGGATTAGGACTAAGAGGACACTGTGACACTCCATTCTTTTGAAGTTCCCCATCATGCTCTTCATCACTGCTGCTCTCATAGTCCATAGGATTAGGACTAAGTGGACATCGTGCACTTCATTCTTTTGAAATTCTTCATCACTGCTGCTTTCACAGTCCATAGGATTAGGACTAAGAGGACACTGTGACACTCTATTCAGTTGAAATTCTTCATCACTATTGCTCTCATAGTCCATAGGATTAGGACTAAGAGGACACCGTAACACTCCATTCTTTTGAAATTTTTCATCATGCTCTCATAGTCCATAGGATTAGGACTAAGTGGACACCGTAACACTCCATTCTTTTGAAATTCGTCATCATGCTCTTCATCACTGCTGTTGTCATAGTCCATAGGATTAGGACTAAGAGGACACCGTGACACTCCATTCTTTTGAAAGTTTTCATCATGCTCTTCATCACTGCTGCTCTCATAGTCATAGGATTAGGACTAAGTGGACATCATGACACTCCATTCTTTTGAAATTCGTCATCATGTTCTTCATCACTACTGCTCTCATAGTCCATAGGATTAGGACTAAGTGGACACCATGACACTCCATTCTTTTGAAATTCATCATCATGCTCTTCATCACTGCTGCTCTCATAGTCCATAAGATTAGGACTAAGTGGACATCGTGACACTCCATTCTTTTGAAATTCGTCATCATGCTCTTCATCATTGTTGCTCTCATAATCCTTAGGATTACGACTAAGTGGAAACCATGACTCTTTATTTATTTTAAATTCTTCATCCCCTCTTTCATCAGTGCTTCTCTCATAGTCCTTAGGATTAGGACTAAGTGGAAGAATTGAATTTCTATTCATAGTGAACAATGTAAACTTTGAAACGGGAACTCATACTGTTACCCGTTTTGTAGAGATAGCAAAAAAGTGACCCGATTTTGAAAAGAGGTGATGCAGAACACAAATGTGTTTTTTAGAGCATAGTTTTTGGCACTATAAATTTTTCTATGTACATTGCGTTTTAGAATGGTAGTGTTTTTTATGCTGATTTAAAAAAGTGGTAATTCTACAATAGGGCCTTTTTTTAAAAGGCCTTTTTTTTATTTTCTAATGTATGAAATGTAAATAATTATTTTGTAAATTTAATAATTTTTGAAATGGTCTTTTTCTTCATATTTTCTTGTTTTTATTTTAATTTCAATTTTTTTGTAGTGAGGTTTTTATTGTTTTTCATATTTAACGAAGAAGGTCGATATTTTGAATTTTCGATATTCTACATATTTATACATCGTTAATTAATTTTTCAATCCACAAGAAATAATTGTTTCTAAAAAACAATTTTTTTTAACAATGGACATAAAAATAGCCATTTTTAACATAAATATAACTAAAAAACTACACGTTTTGATAATTTTTTGCTATAATTGACATGCGAAAATCACAATTTTTATATGAAAATTTTAACTAAAAATGGTTAAATAATAGTTTTTTTATGAATTTCATGTCAAAAAAATAATAATAATCACTTTTTTTTCAAAAAATAATGATTAACTTAAAAATTAATGCGAAAATCACATATTACAAATATTGAACGCATAACAACCTTAATTGAGTGTATATTCTTCTCATAAAATGTCAAAGTCAAAACATTACAAGTATAACTACTTAATAGTTATAAAAAATGAGCTTGATTTCCAAGCATAACTTAAATTTAATCAACAATGTCACGTAATCCAAACTCTTCGTCCTCTAGAGTTTCATCATTGTCTTCTTCCACAATATTTTTTGCTTCCTTTTGTTCATTTTCGTTTTCTAATGGATCTTTGATGTTTGCGAATCTCCCAATGTATGTCTTTCCAAACATCCTATGTAATGGTGGTTGGGGTTCCTTTGCCTTTTTTGCCACACGTGATTCACTAAAGTCCCCTTTTTTAAACCCAATTTCTTGCATTGCATCTGGAAAAAATTGAAGAGCATTAATTCTTTGCTGAATGAAATTGCACTGTATTGGATCTTTTTCAATTGCAATGCAATTTATTCCTTTTTGAAGGCAACATGCTAGTGTTGTACCTAATTATCAGGCACAAAAGAAATAATGAAGTAAATTAGTACAATGACATATTAATTAAAAAATAAGATATTGAAATTCAATTCCATGTAATAAAACTTACCTGAGCCAGAAAATAAATCCAGAACCCAATCTCCTTCATTTGAACATATGTCTATAAGATAGTTAATCAATAATTGTGGTTCTTGATAAATGTTAACTATCTTTCCTTTTGCTTCTTTGCCTTCATATGTTATTTTTCTCACAACAGCATCATAAGTCAGTATTTGGCTATGACTCTTTCCATCTACCTGATTAAAAATCATAGACATATGGCTATCATATTTTGCCCAACTATCAATATGAATGAACTCACAATCATTTATAAATAGTTGATCTTCACGGTTAATAAGATTTGACTTTTGCATGTAACATGAAATAGTAAAAGTTCAATTAAATTGTACATAAATGAATTTTTCAACATTAATCAAATATACATTTTAAATGTCTTACAATGTAAGCTGCATTCTTGAATTTGTTTTCCCCTTGAAGCTTGACAATATCATTTCCAATTGTGTGTCTGAATGAAATGTCACAAATCTCCATAATGGTGATGACGTGACTTCTACAAATCCCGCAACCACTTTACTAAGAGTTTGATAAGTATAAGGGTCACTATCATAGTCAATGTTTGGAATATTGAAACCATGGGGAATATATGCAATAACTAGGGAATAATCCCTTTTAGGTATGAGTTTAGCAATGTCTTCACAGTGGCCTTGTATTACTTGATATTGAATAGTGTCTAGCTCATTCGAAATGAAATGAGTAAGTGTTGGATAAAATTCAACATTCTTAATACGTTGCTTCTTCAGTCTTTCGATCTTTATCTTTTCAATAAAGGTTCTGAAGCTATCTGGTGCTCCATTATCTTCCTTCTTCATCTTTTATAAAATAAACAAATATATGTGTAACTTATAAATTAAAAATGAATGTATAAATCAAGATACCTTTTTAAATGCAAGATAAAAAGCTTTTAATGTTGATGTAGAATTTGAATCTGGATAGTTGCGTACAACATCATCCCACCTATCTTCATTCAACAATTTAACCATTTGTTCTTGACTTTTCATGTAAACTTTGTGACTACATAGATAAAGTAACAAAAAGTTAATATAATGATATGTATAACAAATACTACCAAGAACAACATGTTTTATTTAAAAGAAAATTATAATCTAGAAATAAATAAAAATAATTCAACAAACTTACTTTTGAAATTCCTCAGACATTTCCTCCAATGATAATTCCCCTGACCTCACACAAGATAATATTGTTTTGACAATTTTTTCATATTTCACTCATTGCATTGCTCTCCAAGGTGTGATAGTCATATCTTCTGGAAGCTACTTCATTTCAGGACCTGATTTACTACTGCTACATATCAATGGCTTAGACTTTTTGACCTTCTGGTTTTTAATGCCAATGTTTTTCCACATGCTAAAAATATCATCAATAAACTCCCATACATCTCCAATTCCAAATGCCAACTAGAAAATGTTATCAACACTTCTGAATAAATGACTAATTTTGTTGCTTTTTCCACCTTTTGAATTGGTTTTCTCTTCAATTTGAGAGCCTATTTCCATACAACATTATTTTTGGAAATCTACAGTAACATTTATCCTACATTTTTCTTGAAAGTCACTATGAATAAATCTAACCCTTTGGATGGAAGTCATAGACATCCTATATTCATTATCGGAATTATGATCCCATGCCACTAAATTTGCTTTTGTATCTGATAAACCAGCATAAATGATACATTTCATTGTTTCAAAATGTGGGTTATTAGGATATTCCTCCATCAATTGTCTTTGACCTTCTACAGAATGGTTCCCCCCAAGCACATAATAATTGTATTCAAAACATTTTGACTTATCAAATGCTTCTTTGTTGGGAACTTGAAGTGGATCAACAAGAAGCACATAACTAACCACATAAGCATATGGATTGTACCTCATCAATGTCTTCAAGTTGTGAACATGCAGATGATGTGGCTTTCTAACTTGATATTAACATTGTCCTTCACTTGCCTTATAGGTTTGTCTAACATTAAGCTAAAATGTACGACCACCATCAATTAAGTTTATGTTTGTCAAATTCTGTCGAATGACATTTTGTTTTGTTTTGATAATGCCATATTCTAAATCAGCTCCTGGTGTAATGATTTCTCTACTTTCTTTTGAAGTTTCACTAGGTTCTTGACTGCTGGTAATGACTACTTCAAAATCTTCAACTTTACTTTTCTTTGTCATAACATTCTCAACAGATTTATTCTTGGGCATTGTAACTTTTGGTCTTTTACGGCTCTTCTCAATCCCAATGTCATCTTCAATAACAGCAACATATGCTTCACTGTCAGTTTCAACTTCATCGTCCTCACAAGTAACTTGTCTACCCTTGCTAGATTTATCCACTAGAGGCCTTTTTTTTTTGATCCTTTGGATGTAGTTTTGTAGCGTCATCAATTACTACATTTCGCTTGTTTTCCATATCTTCTTCTGACACTGAGTAAAAACTACTAACAACTTTCACGATATCATGCTCTGAAATGAATGCCTCCCAATCTAATTAAACAACTTTCAACAAAATTCTACCAAACAAAATATCATATGTCAATAAAAACAAAGTTAAAAAAATATAGTGAGATACTTTCAAGAACGCAAAATACAAATATAAATAACAATACTTACAATGTTTTGTTTCATCTCATTTACGATTTGTTTACACAACTTTGTAGATACCTCTCTCGTGTCATACAATGAATATGATAGTCGGTATTTAATCCTTTCATGTGACTTGGGAGCTTTTGTAAGTATGTAAACAATTTCAGTGTCCGGTACCGAAAACATATCTATGACTCTTCCCATCACCTCATAAATTCCATTATCATTTGGTATATCAATATATAGATATATATTCACATTTTGGTTTTCTCTTTCTTTCACATACCAGATTCTTGATGGAAATTTCACCTCTTTTGAATTCTTCCACTATGAAATCATCTTCTTATCAGTTGAGGCACTTAAAAGATTTGTAGCCATGAGATCAAGTGGAGTTCGTTCACCAATGTTTTTTGAATATGCACCTTTAAGAGTCTTTGGTCCAAAAATATTCACAGAAATTTTCTTTGATGCCATTTTCCTAAAAAATAGAAACACATAAACCAGTATATACCGAAAACATATTAACTTAAATTAACAACGAAAATATATCATAAATTTTTTATTTTTATAATCAGATAATTGAAATAAAAAAAATATTAACACCAAGAAAATTGTGTGGGAGGGTGGGAGGCCAAGTGAGCAGGAGGGCACGTAGGTGTGTGGGCGGGAGGGTGGGTGAGGGCGGGTGGGAGAGCGGGTGAGGGTGGACAGGTGGGCGCGCGGGTAGTCGGATGGGCGAGTGGGCGCCAAGCGGGAAGGCGGGAGGGCGGGTGAAGGCGGGTGGGGCCAACAAAACTCATGATGGAAACCCACCCTGTGGCACCATGGCGACCTGCCCACGGCTGTTGGGCGATTCCAGGAATCGCCCAGTAGCCACCCTGGGCGGGTTGCCAGGGTGCCCGCCTACCCCCTCCAGCCCCCCTAGCCCCTCCCGCCCTCACACCTCGCCCTCACACCCACCCCACCCGCTCGCCCTCACACCCCACCCGACGCACCCGCGCACCCTCACACCCCACCCGACCTACTCGCCCTCACACTCCGCCCACCCTCACACACGCCCCCACACCACCCCCCCACCCGCCCTCACACCCCACCCATACCCGCCCCACCTGCCTTCGCTCATACCCTGCCCGCCCCTGCCCTCACAGCCTGCCTACCCTCACCCGCCCTCTCGGCCAGCCCTCACACCCTACCTGCCCCGCCCACCGTCATACCCCGTCGGTCCCGTACCCACCCGCCTAGCCCCTCCCCCCTGCCCTCACACCCCGCCCGCCCTCACCCTCCCGCTCACACCTGCCTCACCCACATTCTCACCCGTCCACCCCACCCTCACCCGCCCTCGCCCACTCGCCCCACCCTCACACGCCCTCGCCCTCCCTGCCCACCCTCACACCCCGCCTGGCCTCACACCCACCCCCACACCCCCCCCCACCTACCCTCACACCCCGTCTGCACCCGCCTCACCTGCCCTCACCCGCCCTCACACCCCGCTGGTCCCATACCCACCCGCCCACTCCCTTCCACCCTCACCCACCCACTCCCTCCCGCCCTCACCTGCCCTTTCACCTGCCCTCACCCTTCACCCCCACCCGCCCACCCTCACACCCCACCGGTCCCATACCCACCCACCCAACCCCTCCTGCCCGCCTACCCGCCCCACCCACTCCACCCGCCCATCCCCGCCCACCCACGCACCCCTTCCCACCTGCCCTCACACCCCACCCGCCCTCGCCCGCCTGCCCCACCCTCATCCGCCCTCACCCGCCCTCGCTCGCCCCACCCTCACCCGCCCTCACCACCCTCACCCGCCCGCCCCACCCTCACTTGCCCTCGCCCACCCCACCCTCACTCGCCCTCGCCTACCTCACCCTCACCCGCCCTCACCCCTGCCTACCCAACCCCTACCCGCCCTCATCGCCCACCCCCACCTGCCCCTCACCCCCCGCCCTCACCCGCCTTCCCCGCCCGTCCTCACACACCACCTGTCCACCTCGTCCCGCCCACCCTCACACCCCGTATCCAACTGCCCCACCCGCCCTCACACCCCGCCCGCCCACTCCCTCTTGCTTGCCCCGCCCGCCCTCGCCCGCCCTC
Source organism: Pinus tabuliformis (assembly GCA_031772625.1). NCBI lineage: Eukaryota > Viridiplantae > Streptophyta > Pinopsida > Pinales > Pinaceae > Pinus > Pinus tabuliformis. The sequence continues at coordinate 103,552,129 of CM062811.1, forward strand.
ACCCGCCCTCGCCCACCCTCTCAGCCGCCCGCCCCACCTGCCCTCTCTCGCTCGTTCCTGCCCTCTCAGCCACCCGCCCCACCCGCCCTCACCCATGGGGCCGCCCCACCCCGCGCCACCCCGACAGCGCGTGGTGTGGCGCTGCAATCGATATGATCTCCTCATTATTCCCTAAAGGAATAACGTAAAATCAAATTCTATCAATTCATTTTCCGTAGGGCCCAGTAGATTGGATCTAGTCATAAGAACAGAAGAATGCTTAGTGTAAATAAAAATAACTCCTTGGTCTTCGACCCCCCAGTACGAATAGTCCTTGGATCAGTGCAATAGATAGGATGTCTTTATCCATCTCCTCACATGGGAGCGAAGCAAGTTTGAAAAAGGATCTTGGAGTGTCCCAAGGTTGGGCCAGGAGGGTCTTTCAACGCCTCCTTTTCTCATCAAAAGTGATTTCCATTTTCTCGCCATTGACTCGGTGAGGAAATAAAAAGAAAAGGGGAACAAGCACACTTGGAGAGTGCAGTACAATGGAGAGGAAGTTGTATGCTGCGTTCAGGAAGGATGAATTGCTCCTAAAAAAGAATCTATTTATTCTCTTCCAATTAGTTGATTGGATAGTATCACAGGTGCAAGGATTTACTTCACGGGTGGGGTCTCTAGTTGAAGTCCAGGATAGCGCAGCTGCGCCAAGGAAAATCGTAGGAAGAAAAAGAAAAAGCATCTTATTTTTTATTTTTATTTTTCAGGTATGGACCACTTGGTCCAAGTACGGGGGATATAGCTCAGTTGGTAGAGCTCCGCTCTTGCAATTGGGTCATTGCGATTACAGGTTGGATGTCTAATCATCTAGGTGGTAATGATAGTATCTTTCACTCAAACTGGTGGCTTACTTTTTCTCAGTAATGGAGAATAGGACCGAAACATGCCACTGAAAAACTCTACAGAGACAAAGAAAGATGGGTTATCAAGAACGTAGAGAAGGTAGAGTGGGTAGTTGGTTAGATCTAATATAGATCGTACATGGGTGATAGTTGGAGTCGGTGGCTCTCCTAGGGTTACTTCATTTGGGATCCCTGGGGAAGAGGATCACGTTGGCCCTTGCAAATAGCTTGATGTACTATCTCCCTTCAACCCTTTGAGAAAAATGTGGTAAAAGGAAAATCCATGCCATGGACCGACCCCATTGTCTCCACCCCATAGGAACTACAAGATCACCCCAAGGGTGCCAAAGACATCCAAGGGTCACAAACCGACCATATACCCACAGTGGATAACACATTATGTCTGCTCCAGTTGGACAGGAAGGGTCGGAGAAGGGCAATCATTCTTAGGACCAAAGAGTCGGGTGGAAAAAGGGGAGAGCTCTCCATTCCTAGTTCTCTTGTAGCTGGATAGCCCAGAACTACAAGAATCCCTGAAATGGGATTTCAACTCAGCACCTATTTGGAAGAGTTTCTCTTTGGAGAGCACAGTATGATGAAAGTTGTGAGCTGTGTTCCGGGGGGGGGGGGGGGGTTATTGTCTTTAATTGGCCTCTATGATAGAATCTAGTCGGGGAGGCCTGAGAGACGGTGGTTTACCCTGTGGCGGATGTCAGCGGTCTGAGTCCGCTTATCTCCAACCCATGATCCTAAATGGTAAATGGTATATGATACCATGCTATTATTCAGATCCGGTAGTTTTATTTATGATTTTTCGTTCATGGACGTTGATAATATTTTTCCATTTGGTAGCACCTTAGGATGGCATAGCCTTGAATGACGAGGTTCAAACGAGGAAGGGCTTACGTTGGATACCTAGGCACCCAAAGACGAGGAAGGCGTGGTAAGTGATGAAATGCTTTGGGGAGTTGAAAATTAGCATAGATCCAGAGATTCCCGAATGGGTTAACCTTTTTCACTGCTACTGAATCCATGGGCAGGCAAGAGACGTCCTGGTGAACTAAAACATCTTAGTAGCCAGAGGAATAGAAAGCAAAATCGATTCCTGTAGTAGCGGCAGTGAAATGGGAGTGGCCTAAACCGTGAAAATGGGGTTGTGGGAGAGTACAATATAAGCTTTGTGCTGCTAGGCGAATCAGTTGAGTCCTGCACCCTAGATGGTGAGAGTCCAGTAACCGAAAGCATCATTAGCTTACGCTATAACCCGAGTAGCATGGGGCACGTGGAATCCTGTGCGAATCAACAAGGATCACCTTGCAAGGCTAAATACTCTTGGGTGACCAATAGTGAAGCAGTACCATGAGGGAAAGGTGAAAAGAACCCCCATCGGGGAGTGAAATAGAACATGAAACTGTAAGCTCCCAAGCAGTGGGAGGAAAATTAGATCTCTGACTGCGTGCCTGTTGGAGAATGAGCTGGTGACTTATAAGCAGTGGCTTGGTTAAGGGAACCCACCAAAGTCGTAGCGAGAGTGAGTCTTCATGGGGCAATTGTCACTGCTTATGGACCCGAACCTGGGTGATCTATCCATGACCAGGATGAAGCTTGGGTGAAACTAAGTGGAGGTTTGAACCGACTGATGTTGAAAAATCAGTGGCTGAGTTGTGGTTAGGGGTGAAATGCCACTCAAACCCAGAGCTAGCTGGTTCTCCCCGAAATGCGTTGAGGCAGAACAATTGACTGGACCATCTAGGGGTAAAGTATTGTTTTGGTACGGGCCGCGAGAGCGGTACCAAATCGAGGTAAACTCTGAATACTAGATTACCCCAGTAAAAAAGGGTAAGGGTCAACCAGTGAGACGATGGGGGATAAGCTTCATCGTTGAGAGGGGAACAACCCAGATCACCAACTAAGGCCCCTAGGGGATTTATTGTCTATCGTTGGCCTCTAAGGTCCTCTCTATGCGCCAGAACCTTTTATTCATTTCCGAAATATGAGATGAGTATGTTATCAGTAACTTGTATGGTTTACCATCTCCAGCTCTACTCTTGAATCATTAAGTAATAAATAATATCATTACAAGATCGATTAATACAGTAATGACATGTAATTCTAGGGTTGGCCAGGTAGCTGACCCTATTGTTCCGTTCTCGCGGCAATATGAGCATAAAATTTATGCTTCTTCAATTTGCATGATTTCCCCACTCAATGGATTGATGACCATTCGCTACCAATGAGGAATTTATTTTCATCCCACATCAAGGTGATTGGATTTCCACCAATGGAAACCATAAATTTCATCCCTGGTAACGTTAGATGATGGATCTTTACTTGATTATAGTGGGAAAATTCTTCTGTTATTCCGTTGTAATAATTTCCCAGTCTGTTTAAGTTTCTAATCTAAACGAGTCGCACATACACCCTAGCGCATACTCTTCTACGCTGAGGACATCCTCGAAGAGCAAGAGATTTTTTTCTATTCTATATTGGTTGTCTTGCATTTCTAATAAGTTGTTGAATAGTGGGCATTCTAGCTGTATTGTATGCGGAATCAACTGGTTCGGATTGATCCTAACCACACCATTATATCAGGTGATTATGAAATGAATCACTCCCCCCCCCCCTCTTTTTTTGAAAAGGAACAAAGAGATCACAGTTACAGTTCATTATAAAAATAAATTAGAAAGAGGATCTTCCGCTATGAGATCAACCTTCCGCTACGACATCAACAATGCCATAAGCTTGGGCTTCTATTGCTGACATAAAAACATCTCTGTTCAGGTCTCGTTGAATGACCTCTCCGGGGTGGCCCGTTCTTTCTATATAACATTTGGTTATGTAATTTCGAAGCATCGTTACGTGTTTTGATTCGTTATGAAAATCTGTAGCCAATCTGTCATAATGGGAACTAGCAGGTTGGTGGATCATAACCCTAGCGTGAGGTAATGCTATACATTTAGGCATTTCTCCCTTGATTAGGATGAAAGATCCCATTGAAGCAGCTACCCCCATGCATATTGTATGTACATCTAGTACTATTGCTTGCATCATATCAAAAAGACCTACCCTAGTATTACTAATCCACCGAGATAGTTGATAAATGAGAAAATATCTTTATTTGCATCTTCTGCACTCAAATATACCATGAGACCCATGAGTTGATTTGCAATCTCATGATTGATATCCTGAGCCAAAAAAAGTAATCTCTCTCGATAAAGTCAGTTGTATAAGTCAACCCAAGTTGCATCTTCATCTCCAGGGGCTCGGAAAGGCACTTTTGGAACACCAACGGGCATTTGTTTTAATGGAAAGAAGTGAAGCACTATACTCTAATATGGGAATGTAAAGTATATGAAGTTGTGTAACATATGAACTCTAGATGGATGGTATAGGGGAGGTTTTGAACCTATCTAGAAATAGAGCTTTAGATGGATCAAAGATCCATGTAAAAGATCCTTCCATTATTCGAGTTGATAATGTAACGAATCACACTTTTACCGCTAAACTATATCCGCCACGATCTGATTGTAACATACAAATCGATCTTTTGTCCACCCAACCCATTTATCTTTTTTTGAGTCTTTTCCGAATAACTTCGATTAGAGAACGATAAGCCCCATTCACTATTAAAATGATTAAAATTATCAAGCATGAAACATTTTGTATAATTTGAGTCCATAAAGTCTTTTTTATTGGAACTGGGTCGATGGATCACAAATAGAGATTCCAGAAATTGCTTTAGAGATGTTTTAGTTGCAATAAGTAATTTCTGAAGGCACTCCATTTTATCGATAGGCAAGTTTATTGAAAAAAAAACTTGAGGAAACCAAGAATTCTAGTCATACTATTGACAACTTCCTAATCACTTTCATATTATAAAGAATAGATTGGTGGCCCCTATCGTCTAGTGGATCAGGACATCTCTCTTTCAAGGAGGTAACGAGATTCAACTTCCCCTAGGGGTACGATGATCCATTCGTTAGGTACCCTAAATAATTTTCAATTATTGTCTTGTTCCTGCGTCGATGCCCGAGTGGTTAATGAGGACGGACTGTAAATCCATTGGCAATATGCCTACCCTGGTTCAATCCAACTCGACCCAACCAATATCATCAATACCAATCTATCGGTATGGTTATATTCATGCTAATCATGAATGAAAAGATAATTGGTTATTGAACCCCGACATCGATATCTATTCATATCGTAGATGCCCAATTTTGTATGAATTGATACATTTCAAAAATGAAAGAGAAGGATAAGGTATTTAATCGGCCTAGCACTCTTATAATCTATATGAACTATCTAGCACCTATCATGGAATAAATATTATCCAATAGTAGCTGAATTATACTGTATTGGGATTGTAGCTCAATTGGTTAGAGTACCGCCCCATCAAGACAGAAGTTGTGGGTTCGAGTCCCGTCAGTCTCGATCCAATAGTAAGTGAATTGTACTGTATTGGGATTGTAGTTCAATTGGTTAGAGTACCGCCCTACCAAGAGGGACTTGCGGGTTCGAGCCCCGCAAGTCCCGATCCAATAAGTTAATAAATTAAGCTCTTAATCCCCGTAGAAGAGTGAAAAAGAAAATCTAGTATCTAATGGATAGATATACTATAAAAATATAGTGTATCTATCCATTAGATACATTCACCAGATCGATAATTCAGTTTGGAAAAAGACCCTTCTTTCGAGGATAAAATATAATAATCATATTGAATCTACAAGAAATATTCTTCCCTTGCCGAAGAATAAAATTTCTCTATCAAAAACATAGGAAGATCAATAGATTTTAGGGTGACACAGAGGTAGTCCTTCTAAGTCAGAATCCCACAGAGATCCCTATAGATAATTCCCAATGATTTTTAGGAGATCTTCCTTCTGTTCTTCCCCAGGAATATTGTTGCTATTTCATGCTAATACTTCTTTTTCATGATCGATAGCCAGTGGATTTCTAGACACTCTATTTTATTTCCAAGAATGATCATGTCAGGATCTGGATGGACTATTCCTTATCATTCTAGGGTGATGGGTGGGCCTTTGGATAAATTCGATATGGGATACTTCTATATCATCACAGAAGCAGGATAGATTCACAATTCCATCTAAATCGTGGAGATCCAAGCAAAATATCTCTCATGTCTGACGAACATCTTCTGGAGGAGCATAAGGTTCTTATTCGTACGAAACCTATTCTTTCGAAATTATACCAGACATGTGTTGATCAAAACGTTTTCTGATGCACGTAAGTTTTTACTACTAGTCTTATCAAAAGTGATCGTATTAGGTTATATTATTTCCATCAAAGAATTTATTCAATCCATTAGTTAGATTCCATTACTCGAACCAATTCTATCGATGACAACATCTATTTCATGGATCTTGAAAGAATGATTCATTCATCTCTATGAGATCAAAATGAGATCAAATCTCGAGCTATTTTTGAACAAAGTTAAAATAAGGAGATCATGGAAGTAACTACCCTTGCATTTATTGTTGTTATACTGTTCCTTGCAGTTCCAACTGCTTTTCTACTTATCCCTTACGTCAAAACGGCCAGTGCAAGCAGTGGAAGCAATTGATTTTTATGAAAATCAATTGATTGTTGATCACTAGATAGATCTTTATGATCCAGATCATAAGTATAAAATAGGTTATGAGATCTTTTATATTACAACAATACAGGGTAGGGTGGATCTATTGTATTACAACAATATAGGGTAGGGATTGCTTTTAATTTTATTTTTTTTTGAAAAGAAAAAAAGTAGTACGGAGGAAAAGAATATCTAACCTTTTATTTGTACTACTTCTTCTTTTACACCCATATATGGATAAATATATCTTAATGGTACTTATCCATATATGCTAAATGTAGGATGAAGGACCTCGTACCATAAAATAGCAGAGCTGATCACATCACCTTCTTCCTGCTCCTGGAAAAATAGTCCCAATGCAGACAGACTTAATTCTGAACGTACTTGCAGATTCTTTAGGATCAAAGTTGAACATATTTTTTCGGTACAAATAGCTATATCTAGCACATGTTAGATATAGAACTTGAAATGGTATATGATAAAGCAAAGGAATCTAAGACTTATGTCCCATATTTTTCCGAGAAAAAATTCATATTAGATCCAATCAATTCGGAACCATCTGATAAAACAAGGACTCTTTCTATTCCTACTAAGAAAGAGAAGAGAGATCATTCTTTAGTGGAATAAATGAGATTATCGACTCATTCTAGAAAAGAACTAATGAATTCAAACCTGTTGAAGAAAATAAGATTTTTCATAGGAAAATGATAATGATAAGGGATTACATACATCCCTTACAGGGATAAAGAGGAAATAATGCCATGTAGAGTGTTTCAATTTGGAACAAAGATTCAATATTACTGGATCCTTATGGAACATAATATATTACCATGCATGATATGGAAGGAACGCAATAATTGATTCTTAAGCATTACCATTATAGCCCACTTCTCCCCCATACTACGAGTGAAAGGGAAAATGTAAAAACTACCATTAAAGTAGCCCAAGTTATACTGACTATATCCATACGAATCATGTTCTCTAAAAAATAATGATTTCATCATCGAGATGATAAGGGAACTGTTAACCATAGTGCAAAGTTGAAGTTGAAACGAATGGTCCACCTTTGCATTCTGAACGTTACTGACATTCGAGCTAATATGAGAGATCAATAAATCCATTTGTTCATTGACCAACAAGTTACTATAACTAACTCGATGGCCGTACATTCACGACGGAATCGGGATCAAATGTACGTAACTTACTATATATATTGGTAATATGTACCAATATGTCTCCAGAGGTTTTGTAATGGAAATACATACTTTTCCTTCCATTTGTTTACCTCAACAAGGCGACACCCGGATTCGAACTGGGGATGGAGGATTTGCAGTCCTATGCCTTACCGCTTGGCTATGTCACCGAGATATGGGAATCCCATGGACAGATTGAATCATTTCTCCTTTCAAGTCATTCGTCCGTCCATTAAGTATAGTATGAGATGTATGCTAAAGTCAACCATAAAGGAAATGGATCTAATTTGTTCTCCATCTTTCTTTTGATATGAATATTTTCATTAGGAAATTTTCTAAGTGAGATTAACATTTAAGAATGGTTTGATTCATTCATTCATAGCTCCATTTCACGTGGTTGGAAGAAAGTATCAAAGTACCTCTTCCTTATCCTTTTTTTTTCAAATTGGAAGTATATCTGGATAGGGGTAGAATTTCATGGGATATAGTGAAGACTAAATATACATCCGAATCTTTTTTGTCGAATTGATCCATATAGATCAATCGAGAATAATTGAATATATTTTTCTATAGATGGGAAACTTCCAATGTGATTAGATGAAAATGAGGGAGCATTTACAATCCCTGAATTTGGTAAGATACAATTTGAAGGATTTTGTCGTTTTATCGATCAAGGCTTGATGGAAGAACTTCATAATTTTCCAAAAATTGAGGATATAGATAAAGAAATTGAATTCAGGGTTTTTGGTAATGAATATGAATTAGCAGAACCTTTCATCAAAGAGAGAGATGATGTATATCAGTCCCTTACATATTACTCTGAATTATATGTACCAGCAAGATCAATTCGGAGGAATAGTAGGAAGATACAGAAACAAACTATATTTCTCGGAAATATTCCTTTAATGAATTCCCATGGAAAATTTGTAGTAAATGGGATTTATAGAGTCATGGTTAATCAAATATTAATAAGTCCTGGTATTTATTACCGTTCAAAATTAGACCATAATAGAATTAATTATATATATACTGGCACTCTGATTTCAGATTGGGGAAGAAGATCGAAATTAGAGATTGATGTGGGAGAAAGGATATGGGCTCGTGTAAGTAGAAAACAAAAATTATCTATTCCAATTCTATTATCAGCTATGGGTTTAAATCTCGAAGAGATTCTGGACAATACTCGCTATCCCAAAAGATTTTTATTTTTATTGAAGAAGAAGGAGAGGTGGGAGCAGGAGGAATATCTATGGTCGAGGGAAAAATCATTCTGGAGTTTTATAAAAAAATCTACTGTATAAGTGGTGATATGGTATTTTCTGAGTCTCTATGTAAAGAATTGCAAGAAAAATTTTTCCGACAAAGATGTGAATTGGGAAAGATTGGTCGACGAAATCTGAACCAAAAACTGAACCTTGATATACTTGAGAATGAGATTTTTTCATTACCACAAGATGTATTGGCTATTTTGGATTACCTTATCGGGGTGAAATTTGGAATGGGTACACTCGATGATATAGATCACCTCAGAAATCAACGGATTCATTCTGTAGTATATTTATTACAGAATCAATTTAGATTAGCTCTAGGTCATTTAGAAGATGCAGTTAAAAGAACTATACACAGAGCAACCAAGCGCAGATCAACTCCTCAGAACTTGGTCACTTCAACTCTATTAAAAAAACTTTTCAAGGTTTTTTTGGTTCACACCACTTATCCCAATTTTTGGATCAAACTAATCCATTGACGGAAATAGCTCATGGGCGAAAATTGAGCCATTTAGGCCCTACGGGCTTAACAGGGTGAATTGCTAGTTTTTGAACACGGGATATTCATCCCAATTATTATGGGCATATTTTTCCAATCGATACGTCTGAAGGAATGAATGTTGGACTTGTTGCATCATTATCTATTCATGCAAAGATTAGTGATTGTGGTTCTTTACAAAGTCCATTCTACAAGATCTCCGAGAGATCAAGAGAAGAACATATGGTTTATCTACTACCGGGAGAAGATGAGGATGAATACTATCCGATAGCTATGGGAAATTCTTTGGTGTTACATCAAGGAATTCAAGAGGAACAAATTACTCCAGCTCGATACCGACAAGAATTTATAGTTATTGCATGGGAACAAATCCATTTCAGAAGTATTTTTCCTTTCCAATATTTTTCCGTTGGAGTTTCTCTTATTCCTTTTCTCGAACATAATGATGTCAATCACACTCTAATGGGTTCTAATATGAAACATTAAGCAGTTCCACTTTTTTGACCTGAGAAGTGCATTGCCAGAACTGGGTTGGAAGGTCAAGCAGCTCTAGATTCAGGAAGTGTAGCTATAGCTACACAAGAGGGAAGGATCGAGTATATCGATGCTGTAAATATAACTTCATCGGTTAATGGAGACACTATACGAACAGAATCGATTATATATCAACGTTCTAATACCAATACTTGTATGCATCAAAAACCTCAAATTCTTCAAGGGGAATGTGTAAAGAAGGGAAAAAGTCTGGCGAATAGTGCGACTACAGTAAGGGGAGAACTATATTTGGGAAAAAACGTTTTAGTAGCTTATATGCCATGGGAAGGATACAATTTTGAAGATGCAATACTCATTAGAGAACGTCTGGTATATGAAGATATTTATACCTCTTTCCATATTGTAAGATACAGGACTGAAATCTGTATGACGAGCCAAGGTCCTGAAAGAATCACTAGAGAAATACCTCATTTAGATGGTCATTCACTTTGTCATTTGGACGAACATGGTCTTGTAATGCTAGGATCTTGGATAGAAACATGAGATGTTTTGGTAGGTAAATTAATGCCTCAAACAATAGAAGAATCATTATGTACCCTAGAAGGAAGATTATTACAAACCATATTTGGTATTGAGGTATCCACTGCGAGAGAAAATTGTCTCAGAGCACCTATAGGTGGAAGGGGTCGAGTTATCGACGTGAGATGGATCAATAGAGTAGATGATTCCAGTGATAATGCGGAAACAGTCCATGTATATATATCACAAAAACGTAAGATACAAGTGGGTGATAAAGTAGCTGGAAGGCATGGTAATAAAGGTATTATTTCAATAGTTTTTCCCAGACAAAATATGCCCTATTTTCAAAATGGAATACCAGTTGATATGGTATTGAATCCATTAGGGGTACCTTCACGAATGAATGTAGGACAGATCTTTGAATGTTTGCCCAGTTTAGCAGGAAACCAGATGAATAAACATTATAGAAAACACCTTTTGACGAAAAATACGAGCGAGAAGCTTCAAGAAAACTAGTGTTTCCTGAACTTTACAAATCTAGTGAGAAAACAACTAATCCAAGGGTATTTGAACCAGATCATCCTAGAAAACATAGATTAATTGATGGAAGAATAGGAGATGTTTTTGAACAACCTATTACAATAGGAAAAGCTTATATGTCGAAATTGAGTCATCAAGTTGATGAGAAAATACATGCACGTTCGAGTGGACCTTATGCACGAGGTGCAAACTTGTTGGGATTTAAGCCTTGGATGAGGTGGCCATGGCAGGGTCCATGTGCACAAATGTAAGGGAGCGAGACCCTGGAAAATATTTGAGGAAACATTGAGGTGGTGGGTGGCCAGGTGGACTTCCACTTCACCTTGGAAGTTTGGATGCCTTGCAAAAGAGATTAGGTCGAGATGACATGGCATGGTAGAATCAACATGTGTTGTGGTAGCTAATAGTGTTGGGACGCATTGAAGGAGGGGTCCACCAGGGGTCCACATAACCCCATAAGGTATTTCCCAATAGTTTCGACTGTAGGCGGCATTAGAATCCAACGAGATTTTATTCTTGAGGTGGCGTGGCAATAAAGGGCCTACATCCATGTGCATTGTATATATTATACATTATGTTGTAGGTTGGGCCTCGTAAACCATAGCAAGGGGTTAACATGTGACACAGTGTGAGCGGGTCGGTATCTACGTAGAACTACCTTCTAGGTGGTGTTAGGGCTAGGACATGGATAGCCACATGAGTGCCACGTAGGGACCACATTGGTGCCACATGGAAGGCTATAGTGACATGGCACTATCTGATAAGCCAATATTTCAATGACCATATCTTTTGATTCAGGAATTTGACCAAGGAAAATTTATATCATTGAAAAGGTCTCGACGAGATGAATGCAATGACATCATTTGTTTTAAGTTTCAAGGAAGTTAAAATGGTCAAATAATTTGGGCCCCATTTCCATAACTAGACTTTCGAGGTCGGGTCATCAGAGTAACTGCCTCCTTCTACTCTTAGTAGGGACTAGGGATAGTAGGGGGTATGTTATGAAGTGGTATCATAGCTTCTAGGTTCAACACTTGGATTGGATGGCCTCTATCATAGAATAAATGTATACAATAGTTTCAACTCTAGACCATTGGGAATAAGTTGTACCTTGTTACAAAATTAATAGAGCAGTAAGTCCAAGCATTTAACATGGCTCAGATCTTTACAGATAGGTTGATTCTCTAGCTCTAAGTGTTGTATTTGAATGTGGATATGATTACAAGCTATTTATAACATTTTATTTTGATTTGTATGTTGGTTGTAAGGATGTTAAGGTATGATTGATTTTAGTGAAAATAAAATGGTATTGCATGTGTTTTCTATAGGCATCTTGAGGGTCTAGACAATCTATTTCTGTGGCCATGGATTCTTGTTATTTCTTTAGTTTTTTCATGATTAGCTATAGGGCTTTATGCATAGTTGTTTAAGTGGTGTGTTCTTACACACTTGGGATGAATGTCCATGAAAATGCTTATATGACATGAGCACTTTAGGGGAAATGCATGTGTTTCTTGTGTTGCATAGCATAACTGCTCCTATTGATTGTGTGTGTGTGTGTGTGTGTTGATTGGATGGAAGAACCCCATGGTATGTATGTTATATGAATGAGAGCTTTGGTGTATTGGAGGTATAGTGTTTGTGACTCCATTTGAGAGTCAAGTGGTTCAATAAATGCTTGTTGTAGGTGATGGTTACAACAATATGATCATGGCTTATTTACTGATTATTGCATGTGCAAAGTGAATGTTGGGTGTAGCAGTGTAATGAATGCTTATTTGTTAACCTAAGATTGCATGAAGGCCCTATGATGCATTTCTTAAAAGTGAAAAATTATAAGTATAATAAATACATGTGGTTTATATTATGAACAAGGAATGTTGAAGGATATATTAGTAGAATGAAAGAATTGTCATATGCAACATGTTGGGACAAACATGTATAATTGAAGAAACCACAGACCACGAATTTGGGTTGTGGATACACGCAATAAAGCTTGGGAAAGACATTAGAGGAAGTGTTGCCAAGTGTTTGTGGATAGATACAGTGTGGTCTCTAGATTTTCAACAGTGTTGTGTCATGTTGTATTGTGCCATGTGAATTGTGTGTAGAATTATCTTGTATATTCACAAGCTCATGTAATCTACTAAAACAAGATATAAGAATATACTTCTACTCTTTACAGCGGAAGCACATAAAGATCGATCAAAACAATAATCAACAAGAGGAAGAATATCAATGGCACATAACACAATAAGTATCCAGGGAAAGCCACAGCTCAAAACCCCATTATCTGTATTGCATTAATCATAAATCCATGATGATATTACAATTCTTGTTCTCACAAGAACAATCCTAGCACTCAGTAAAATCAATCTCTAGCTCACAAGCAAGCTTAAGCCAAATCTAGGTCTCTTCTCTGCTCTCCAAGCCTCCTATTTCCTTGCGCCCTTGGTCAAAGAATTTGGATAAATAAAATATGCTCTGCTCAACCTTGAGCTTAACTTGCACAAGTATTTCCTATCCTCTGCCTGATGACTTCCTTTGGCCAATACTTATCCAAATTTCCAAGCCTCCAAGATTCTAATTCTTTGCACAATTCCTGAGAGAATTAGCAGGTACTTAAAGGGAAATTCCTCATCCATAACTGTGCAATCAAAAATTAGGTCCTTCTCTGATTACATGCATGATATTTACATCTCAGTAAATCATACAACTGATGGTACATTGTCCCTGCACTCTAGTCTCAACTGGGTCTTTCTCTGAATCGACATGCATGAGTTTCAAATGGGGGAATCTTCAGTTAACTAGAGTGACACTTGTGGATGCACCAGTGCACCAACTAACTGTTAATCCTCTATTAGTTCCACAAACAGTTTGGAACTAATTTAACTAAACATAACTCGGTAAACTCTGAGTTATCTAATTACAACTCATAATTAAACTCATCCTAGACCCATAAAACTTAGGGAGAACATATACATGACTTCCAAAACACTTCCAACTTGAAATTCCTAAGTTAACCAAGTCAACTTAACTTAGTTAACTATTACAAGTTGTTATGAGAAAAGAATTATAATTTAAATTCACAATTCAATTCAAGGACAAATTAAATTGGAATTTATGGATTCTATTTTTAACATTTCATGTTGTTATTTTCAACACTCCCTCTCAACAAGAAAGTAATTCAACTTGATACTAACCCTAAACCTTTGGAATGTTCTTCATGCAACACATCTCTCCTTTGTTGCTACAGAAACTATAGAAACCAAAAAAAATCCAACCCGAATCAATATGTTGCCTCTATCATCAAAGTCTTTGACTGTTATTGCCTCTATGAACTGAAAACTTTGTGCTTCTACTGACTCTGCCTTTCTACACTATGTTCAACCCTTCTCTACACTCTTGAGTATCTTACTACTCTAGCCTCTGTCACTCTAATCTCTGACTGCATCAATCACCATTGATTCCTCCTGCTACTATGTACTTTGGACTCTCGTAGCAAGGTACGATCCATGAGATAAAACCACTCAATGGACCCTGCCCAATTTTATCCCTCTTGGGACTATCACTTCACATTGCCACACATCACACCTGGAGGTATGGCTGCATGTGATCCCTCTGCCCACCAGGCTCGAAATTTCCCCCTACTGGAGGTCTCTGCATGACTGGATGCCTCAACTCGACTTCCTCTTAGCTTCTCCAAATGTGGCTGCTCCACATTTGTCTGAGATTGATTCTTCTCTGCTTGAGTGGATCTCTCCACTCGGTCTCCTCTCAGCTTCTCTAATTATGGCTGCTCCACAACTTCTTGAAGCTGCTTCAGAGGCTTCTTCTGGGCCTGCATGTTGAGAGGTAATTTACTCTCCCTCTTAACCACCAAGTATCTAACATTTTCCTTGATCCTCAAGGATTTGCATGCGTATTGTACCTCAAGTGCATACAGGTTCTTGGCTAGCACACCAATTTGTTTCATATGTGCCATCGTCACAAAATTTTATGGAAAAAGTGTTGGTTTTAAATCAGCGATATCTCCCTCATTCGAACTCTCATTCGACTGATTTTGTTTTTTGAATTTGGGTATTTTTTCACAAGGAATCCAAATTTGATATTTTTTTCTGAAAATTTTTCACAACAAAATTCAGATATGCTCTGCAACCTCGCAACCCAAAAAAAAATCTTGCTATGATACCATGTAGAAAATTTCTACAAATCTAGTTCTGATATCATGTAGAATTATCCTGTAGATTCACAAGCTCATGTAATATACTAAAATAAGAGACAAGAATCTACTTCTACTCTTTACAGCGAAAGCACATAAAGATCGAGCAAAACAATAATCGACAAGAGGAAGAACATCAATGGCACATAACAAAATAAGTATATGGGGAAAGCCACAACTCAAAACCCCACTATCTATATTGCATTAATCAGAAATCCAAAATGATAATACAATGCTTGTTCTCACAAGAACAATACCAGCACTCAGTAAAATCAATCTCCAACTCACAAGAAAGATCAAGCCAAATCCATGCCTCTTCTCTGCTCTCCAAACCTCCTATTTTCTTGCGCCCTTGGTCAAAGAATTTGGATAAATACAATATGCTCTGCTCAACCTTGAGCTTAACCTACATAAGTATTTCCTATCCTCTGCCTGATGACTTCCTTTGGCCAATACTTAACCAAGTTTCCAAGCCTCCAATCTTCTAATTCTTTGCACAATTCCTAAGATAATTAGTGCGTATTTAAAGGGAAATTCCTCATCCATAACTGTGCAATCCAAAATTAGGTCCTTCTTTGATTACATGCATGATATTTAAAACTCGGTAAATCATACAACTGATAGTACACTGTTCCTGCACTCTAGTATCAACTGGGTCTTTCTCTGAATCGACATGCATGAGTTTTTGATGAGGGAATATTCAGTTAACTAGAGTGACACTTGTGGATGCACCAATGCACCAACTCACTGTTAATCCTCTATTAGTTCCACAAATAGTTTATAACTAATTTAATTGAACATAACTCAGTAAAATGAGTTATCTAATTACAACTCATAATTAAACTCATCCTGGACCCCTAAAACTTAGGGAGAACATATACATGACTTCCAAAACACTTCCAACTCGAAATTCCTATGTTAACCAAGTCAACTTAAGTTATTTAACTATTACAAGTTTCTATGAGAAAAGAATTACAATTTAAAATCACACTTTAATTCAAGGACAAATTAAATTGGAATTTTTGGATTCTATTTTTAACATTTTTTGTTGTTATTTTCAACATTGTGTGTGTGTTGTGTTGTACCATGTGTATTTGTTTTGTTGTATCATGTGTATAAGTGTATGTGTTGTGTTGTACATTGTGTATATGTGCATGTGTTGTGTAATTTTTTGGGGCAGGAAGTTATGGGATTGTCTGAGCCCATATGTTGTGTAATGTGTTGGGACAGGAAGGTATGGGATTGTCTGTGTTTGTGTTGATTAGGATAGGTAGACTTCCTAGAATGGGGGCTTCTTGGGCCTATGAATTTGTGGGATACACCTACATTCCTATTGACAAAAGACTACCCGGATTTGTAATGCCCATATTCGCACAGTAACAATTGGGCTTATATATATATACACACACACACACTATTATACGCTTGACAAGTTTGGAAACCGATCTAGTGTGTGGGGGTCAAAGAGAAGAGAAGAGAAGGCACTAGGTGCTTTCCAAGTTTGGAAACCAATCCAATGTGTGTACGAGAATCAAAGAGAAATTCAAGATATGTATCAGTATTTCATTTGATTTCATGATTTATATTCTAATTTATGATGATTTGACCTAGGAGATAATTTGACTCGTTATGACATGAATCAAAATAAAATTGCAAATGTCGCCTCATGAATAAGTTGTTATTAAAGTATGATTTAGATGATTGCAATTTATTTATAATTAAACTCGTGGATATTTATATGCAATGATGTAGGAAGCATGGAAATGCACGGCTTGGGTGGTTGGTGTTGGATGCAAGATTGATAGCAACAACAACAAAAGAATTAGAGCGTGCAACTGTATGCTAGTAAACTATTTCAAGAACGAGGCCATCGTGGGACACTAGCACCTAATGATGCCCATTGATTACCATGAAGCATGCTATGACCAGTATGAAATGTTAAGGCATGGACTTGCCTTGGTTATGAAATCGTTCCAATGTGAGGAAGCCTTGCCAAGGAATGGATCGCCCGAGGGACTGAGAAACAAAGAAGGGGATGTCTAAAACTTGAAGGTGAATGATTGCATGGAAGGAGATTGGATCATCTGAGGGACTGGGAAACAAAGAAGGGGATGCTAAAAATTAATTTTGATTTTGAAAAGGGTCATGAACATGGCTTATTGGAATCTAAAGCACATTGGGGGTGTCCTTGGAAGCAATGGCTTGGGAATTGTTCGTTGATGGAAGAAGAACGCAAGAGATATAATGTTGGATGAGGGAGTCATGTTGCACTCTAGGAAAAGGAAATCCAACAAGTTGAAATTTGGTGCGGCAACAACACTATTAAAATTGCAAAGGAGCCACTAAAAGATGGATGATCCCATTAGATATCTTTGTTATTTAGTTGTTGGGCTAGCAACTATATATATGTAAAATGTAATTATAAAAGAGTTTCATTATTAAGGTCACACTAATATGTGCCTAGGATTAAGCATGTTATACATTATGTTAAGGATTAGAACACTGCGGATAGTGTTCCTACAAGGGGAAGGGGTTTGTGACAACCCCTTCCTAATACCCCTTATTATGAATATTGTAACTGGCCTACTATAATGAACTTAACTGAGTTATTGGGACACAAATTATAGAGTTTGGATAAGGATATTTTCTTAAGGAGGCTAGGATTCTATTAATGCCAATATGGTTAACCAACTCCATGCTTTAAAGGAACTGGCTGAACAATAAATACGACCAAGAAATGAATGGATGCAAACTATACTACTCTTTGGAAAAATATACAGGAAAGAGAACTAAAAATTAAATGAAATGTATGGTTGCGTTGGCAAACTGGTAGAGAAGTTTGATAAGTAGTGAAAGAAACTGCCGCAACAACATTCCCGTGATGACAAAAAAAAAGAACCATTGTGATTGAGATGGAAAGGGCGAGCACAAAGAGTGTATGCCACACAACCTAGAGGCAGTGGAAACGACATTAGTGGGAGGAAATATCGGAGGATGCAGGTCAAAGTTGCTAGAGGGAGTGAGAAGAAAACACATAGATCCATCCTATGATAAACAAGACCCTCCGTAGACAAAAGGAGGCTAGAGTCGAAGACCTTGGACAAAAGAAGGAGAAGGAAGCCAAGCATAGAGATTAATGAGAGGAAGCACTGTGTTGCTCAAAGAAAATGAATATTAGGGGAATCTACCCGTAGATCACTCTTCCTAATCTCTGAAATTTGGATCGGGGGTGACTACTAAAATAAAGGATTGTCTGCAATGTGTTGAAGGTTGGGTGGAGAGTTGAAGTCCCAACCTAACAACCCTAGTTAAAAATCCATGAAAAATATATAAGACCATGGTCATGGGACACATATTCCAAGCTGAGTGGTGGGAAAAACATCCTAGTAGGTGTTCATTTTGGTTATTATTGCTAAAGGAAATTGGCAAAGGAAATGGCAAAGGCTTTAGAAAAGCAAAATGGCATTTTTGGAACATTTATTTGTGAAAACAATCAAAATTAGGAGAAAAGGAAGGTGAAAGGTCACAGGTTGCAAGTGAGGAGAAAAATGAAGAAAATGGAGGCCTCATTGATAAAAAGGCTTATGAGGATCAATGGGGAGGCTTGGTCAGTGTAACTTTTTGTCAGTTCAACTTTGGAGCTCTCATTCTATTCTCTCTCTCTCATACTCTTGGACACTTAGAGTTTTCTTGGAGCACTCTTGGAGAGTGTGGCATAATCGAATTCTTAGAGTAAGAAGCCAAAGGAATAGTAGGAAAGTGCAAGATAACATTGGGATCAACAACTACAGTTGGATTTCTTCGCAGGTATCGAATTGCATGTATACTTTCCTTACCAGTTTTGGCATGCATGGCACATGCATGTGGTTTCTTGCTTATGATTTGTCATCGGCATGGAAGATTTCCTATATTGACAGTGGATTTTCCTATCCTTGCCATTACCAGGATAACCATGGCACTATGGTTTCATTTCTTTATTTTTCTGGTTTGTTCTCATGTTTCCTTTTGGCTTGGATTGAGTTACTAGTTCCTAGAAGCCTTGGTTGGACAAACGCTCTAGAATCCCTGTAACGACTTGGGTTGAGTTACTATTCCTGGAAGCCTTGGTTGGACAAAAGTCCTAGAAGCCCTTGGTGGGTTGAGTCGCTAGTCCTGGAAGCCCTGGTTGGACAAATGCTCTCAAAGCCCAATGACAGTTGCAGGTTGACTTACTAGTCCTCAAATCCAAGTTGGAACAAATGCTTTGGAGCCTTGGAAATCTTAGGTTGAGACAAATATGATGATGGCTAGTGATTTCTGACCTTGAGGTGGAATCACTAGTTGAGGGTTGAGGTGGTTTGGCCTCTGGAAGCCCTAACTCGGTTTTGAGGTATTTGTTTCATGATATCCCACATTCATGCTTGGAGTATGGCATGGGGGTGACTAGATGAAAGAAAGGTTTGGTTCAGCTTAGTCTACGATTGGGTGGTTCATGGAAGTCCCATACCTAGTTGACCTATGCAATCATCAATAAGAGCTCTCTTTCTCCATGGTATGTTATGGGTAAATATACTTGTTTATATATGGATTATATGGTTGTTATTTCCTTCGCATTTCTGCTGTTATTAGGCTAGTTATGGACATGTATTATGACAATTGCTATGTATGGCCCTCATCATGTTTTCACTTGTAAATGAATGAACAATGTATCTATGGCCTAATAGATGAAAATTTCAGCTAATGTGTTGAGGAATCAATTCTTCTTAGCGTTTCTCATATAAGTATGAGACCCCTATGCTCAGTTATGTTGTTAAGACCTATAACCTTCATATTTGTGACATGTTTGATGAAATGCTTGTCATGGCTAGTAGGGGTCCAGTCTAGTCCTTATCAATGTTTTTGCAAATGTATCATTTTTCTATTGTGTAAATTCATTTATGAAGGTGTTATTGAGTTATGGACAGTGACATGGGCTTTGGGCCTGAAAAAGTGGCACAAATATCGGAGTCACAAGTACAACACTGGAGGAAAAAGTCCCTAGACACTTGATTGCCCTTGTTGTGGGCATGTTTGGAGCCTCCTAGATGCACCTTGGTCCATATCAAGGGAGCGCCCAAGGCTTTGGTGCATTAAAACTTCAGTTGATCTTAGGGGCTGGTTACCTGAGTGGTTGGAATGGCTCCTGGGAGTTTTGTTGTTGATGTGGAAAGTCTGGGTGATGTGTTCCATCGGTTCCACTTCCTTAACTGATACATAGGGATTCAAATCATATCATATTAACTTCTCGTCACATGTTTACCCTGGTTGGTCAGTTACTTGGGTAGATGTGGGAGGAGGGTGTACAGAGTGGTATCAGAGCATGGTTCAACCCTTGGACTGGATGGGTAGAATGTGTTTTTCATGCATGCATGTAGGTTGTATATGTGCTTGTCATGTATGATGGTAGTGATCATTGTTATAGTTGTGTTTCCATGTAGGAGTTGATGATGTTGTTGTTGGGATGCATTGGTCATGAATACATGTCGGTTGCATTTGTTGTGCATGCCAATGTCTATATGTTGTTATGCATGCATTATTATGGTTATTTTTATGCATGCATAATAGCTTAGATTTGTGTTGTGATGTCATTCTATGTGTTTTTTGTCATCATGATGTTGTTGGTTGAGATAGAGTAGGAGATGCAGACCATTAGAGTGAGGTTAAAACACTAGACTTTTGGGTAAGAGAAGATCGTCATACATGTATTTCATGTTTGGAATGCAAGTATGTTAGTTAATGGATGGTTATATGCATTAGGGTTATAAACATGTTTATCATTTTATTTTTGTTGTGGTTACATGCGTGGTAGATGCTAGTGAATCAGTGTGGTCATATAGTCATGAATGATAGTAACTTGTTATTATATGCATTGTTGTTGTTGTTGTTGTTATTTTATGTTAGTTAACTTGATGATTATGTTATATGTTTTTGATGAGTATGTTATATGTTAACTTATTATTGTTATATGCTAGTAACTTGATGATTAGGTTTATTACATTAAGATCTTGATGTTATATGTATTGTGTTAACCTAGATTGACCTATGCATATGGTTATGGTTACGATATTCAAGTATGAGCTGACATATTTGTGATATGGTGTTGTACTAATCTAGACTGATGGTGAATATGTGATTGTTATGCATGAATGAAAAAAAAATTATGTGTTTATGATGTGAACATGTTAGCTAGTTATTGTTATGGATATCATGACCTTATGGTTGAGTTGATATATTGTGTAGTTATATCGTGCTAACTACATTGATTGTGTAGACAAGATAGCCTCCCCTGAGATACATTAAGGTATGAGCTTGCTTATGTCATATACTTTGTTCTTGAATGTTTTATTATGTCATCTATTTGGTGTTTGAATGTTGGTGTCTATTATATCATCTATTTGTTGTTGAATGTTTGATTAGTTGCATGACATGAGCATGTGTCTATAAGATTGCATGAAGGAATGATATTGCTTTAAGATGGTTGTACTCACACATATGTGTTGAGACAACTAATATATACTTGAGTGTAAGTAGGTGACAATTGTAGCATTATGTCTAATGACTATGAGTTGACTATGGATTATGACATGGTTGTTAGACTTGATGAAGGTTGATATCCAAGTAATAGATATGTTTCCTTGATCTTTGGAACATGTGATTGACATGTGTGAACAATTGGAGGAAACATGCTTGGTATTAGCATGACAAGGTAATAGTTGATTTGTTTATATAATTATCCATTAGGTGATGTGACAATACATAGTAAGACTCAATTGCAGCAAGGTAAAAGTAAAAGAAATGAACTGGGTGAGAATTCCTTTGGTTATGCTTGGAAACTACAATTTCAAACAAATGAGTGATTTTCATACAAGAAGTCTTCTCAACCCTAATTTGTCTAAAATTATGTGGATATGTGCTATATTCATGGACATGTATTTGATAGGTATAACAACTGGTGTCTAGTTACAATGTAGCTTACTTGGCACAACAAGATAAGGTAATAGGTGTATTGTTATGTTTATTTATGCACTGACAGATATGTGTTTATAGTAGTGTGATGCAGGGAGTTGCATGGAAAGAGAGGTTTCCATGGAATCTTGAATAAGGCTCGGGTTGAGATTTCCTTGGGAACCATGGGATTGATTCATGGTGTCTATTGTTAGTCTTGTGCTTTTAGTCTTTTGTGATTTGTTTGAGCTTGATTTGTAGTTTTGTTTATGTATGGTGCAAGACCTTGCCACTTTGTTGTGGTGTCGTGTTGTTATTGGTTTTCATGGTCTTCTTCTTGTTTGTTTCTTATGCTTGCCTTTTAATTTTTTATCCTTGGGAATTGGTTGGGAAATAGGAAATTCAATGGAGCTCAGGAGAAACTG
Source organism: Pinus tabuliformis (assembly GCA_031772625.1). Lineage (NCBI taxonomy): Eukaryota > Viridiplantae > Streptophyta > Pinopsida > Pinales > Pinaceae > Pinus > Pinus tabuliformis. Next base: position 103,574,730 of record CM062811.1, read on the forward strand.
AATCAAACCCAATGGGTGATGTAAGGCCCAGATGAATCTCAGTGCATGTATAAGGGTAGTTGAAGGCAAGAGTATGACATCCAGTTGGATTGGTTGGGTCCATTGGTGTGAATGGACGATGGCAGGACAATCATGAGAAAAGTAATCAAGAAAGGTAAATTTAATATATTTGAGGCGTCGGATGCCTTAGCTATGTTGGGAATCATTTTTCTCAATGTTGTGCTTGTTGTGAACAGATAAAGGGAGTTATATTAACCTCCACCTTATGATATCTAGTAATTATGTTGTGATCATGATTATGCTAATGTCTATATATGTATACATGTTTGTATGTATGTATGTATGACATGTCTGATAGGGTCATCATGGATCATGCTTATTTTTATGCTAATGTATATATGTATATATGTGTGTATGTATGTTGTTGTTTGACAGGATCATGATTGTTTAATGCTAGTATATATGTGTGTGTGTGTTGTTGTCTGACAGGGTCATTAGGAATCATTCTTGTGGAGGAATGATTGCTTACGTAGGTGAATGACATGAAGAGATTCCTGGTCTTATGAGGAATCAAGGGCGAAGAGTAACCCTGGCAGATCTATGAGGTCAGTATCATGCATATATGATTTGATATTATGTGCTTGTACTATTCCTATGTTTATGTTATGACAGGTAACGCTAAAGGATACATCAGCGGAATGAAAGTAGTGTGATTTGCGGCATGTTAGGATAAGCGTGGATAGCTAAGAGACACTGGAAGTAAGGTTTCTTTGTGGAGGCAGTATGGTTTTGGATGTACAATTTTATTGTTGTGTACATATTGTGCATGTGTATATTCAGTGATTGTACCTATGGTGATGTGTAATCTTGTATATGTATTATTGTGTATATATGATGTTGTATTCTTGTTGTATATATGGCATTGTGTGTATATTACATATGTAGTGCTAGGTATAGATGGTGGTATGTACATGATGGATATGCATTGTTTTGTACATATTGTAATGGGCACATGGTTGATATGTGGCCTTGTGTGAAATGGTGTTGTGTGCATGTTGGATATGCGGTATTGTGTACATATGATGCTATGTACATGTTGTATATGTAGTTCTATGTACATATGTTTTTTTGTGCATGTTGTATAGATGGTACTATGTACATATGGTGTTGTGTGCATGACTGTACATGTGGTGTTGTGTGCATGCGATTTTGTGCACATGTTGTACATGTGGTGTTGTGTGCAAGTGGTGTTGTGTGCATGTCGTGCATGTGGCGTTGTGTAAATGTGGTGTCGTGTACATTCCATGCATATGGTTGTATGTACATGTGGTATTTTGTACAGATTGTACAGGTGGTGTGGTGTACATATGGCATTGTGTACATGTTTTGCAGGTGGTGTCGTGTACATGTGATGTTGGGCACACGTTGTGAAAGTGGTGTTATGTAGAGGTGGTATTGTGTACATGTCGTACATATGGTATTGGTGTACATGTGGTATTGTGCGCGTGTCATACATGTTGTGTTACGGGCATGTGGTACTATGTATGTGCAATGTGTAGTCATGGTATCGTGGCATATGTATTCATTGTGTTGTACTCTGTGTATCATGGAAAATTTTAGGGGCTAATGTTCGCCCAGTGGGCTAATTTTCCATGATTTTTCCACAAAAAAGATTCGCCAATTTCCAATTTTATAAAAGACGATTCGCCCAAATTTTAGAATATAAAATTATTTTACCTTAAAAATCGCCAACATTATATAGAGACTATATATAAAATAATTATAAATTTGATTAATTTTACAAATATATCAATAAACATTTATAATTTGCATATTAGGGATTAGTGAGATTCGCCAATGTTTTAAACTTCAAGAAAATTTTCCATCCTTAAAATTTTCCTTGCTGTGTATGTATTTGTATTGTGTTGTACTCCAGGTGTAGGTGTATGTAATGTGTTTTGGTGTACACCAAATATAGGAATATGTATTTTTTTTTGTAGTACACTGGGTGTAGGTGTATTTGTTGTATGTCAGGTGTAGGTGCATGTGTTGCATGGTTTTATATGTCGTGTGTGGTTGTATGTGTGTGATGCACACTATTTGTATGTGCACATGGTTGAGGAGAAGGCATTAGGTGTTTGTTGGGTGTGGCAACCAATCCGAAGTGCGTATGGAATAAGGACAAAGTAGAAGATAAGGATTCATTAAAGGATAAGTATTAGTATTTTATTTTAGTTTTGTTATGCATTTGATTTATGATTCTGGTCTATGATGATTACATGTGATCTATGATTTTGGTTTATGATGGTTACATGTGATTTATGATTTTGATCCATGATGGTTGAGTTTGAGCTAACTGGATTCGAAATGTTTATACATGATGATTTGATCAAACAAATAGTTTGACTTGTTGTGACAGGAAGTAAACAGGATTGCAAGTGTACCTTATTGACAGGCCACCACTGAGGTATGATTTGAATTTATTTCAATTCATTTTGATTCTAATGGAAATTATGTGCTTGGTACAGGAAAGCATGAAATTCTCAGTTGAATGGTTGAAACTAACTGCAATAATTAGTAGCATTAGTGAAAGAAATTGGAACATGTAGTAGTATGTGGGTAAAGCACTTTAGGATCAGGGCCATTGTGGAACATTGGAACCCAATAGTGTCCATTGATTTCCACGAGCATGCTATGATCGTTATTATGATTTTGAGGCAGGTATATTCCTTGGTTTTTGTATATTCCGATGTGAGGAAGCCTTTCCAAGGGATGGATTTCACAGGATGGGGGTGAAAGCGAAACTTGGAAGGTGTGTGACTGCATGGAAGGGGGTGACCAGATTTCCTGAGGGACTATGTAGAAAAGAAGAGAAGGTCGGGGATGGATTTACTTTGGTCATTAGCATTTCCAGATGGAATCAAATGCACAATGGGAGTGTGCTTTGGAACAATGAGTCGGTAATTGTTCACAGAGAGGACAAGTGGCACAGGATTATAGTGATGGACATTGGATTCATATTTGACCTTGCTATGGATCTCCTGGACTTCCTAGGTGTTAGTGTCAGTGTCTTCACACTGCCATCAATGATCAAAGTTTACTCTTTTGCGTTCATATTAGGAGTCCCATTCTCATGAGTTGCATTCCATTAGGTCATGGATCAACTGATGGTAGGGTACATTCTAGTTTTTTTTTTCCTCGACACATATTTGCTGACCTCTTTTCATATTGTTCAGTGAATGGTTCAGGTTTAGGTTCATTTTCAATTTATTTCATCAAATAGGTTTTAGGTCTTAGGGTTATCAGTCTCATTAGGTATTAGGGTTTCACCATGTCAAATTTTCAGTAATTATTGACTAATAATGGTTAGCAGACACATGAGGATGACACTAATCATCAGGAAATTTTTAATATCATAAGTTGTAAACTTAATAAGTTTTTCACCTCAAAACTAGTTTGAGGTGAAAACAGAGCATTGGTATTTATTTGTAAAGTTCATGTAATTTTATTATTTCTTTTATGTAATTAATAGTCCATGATGCTCCTCATCTGTTGATATTTCCAAGTACATTCCACTGCAAAAAGTCAAAGAAAACAAGCATCAATTCACCTATTTCAAGCAAAAAATCAAGCATCCAAAAAAACAGAGTATTTGAAAAAGCCAATAGACATTATAAAGTGGGTTTTGAAGAATGAAAAATCAAAAGTTCCCAAGCCATATAAAGGTAATTTTACTCTCAAGTTATTTCATTGTTTGAGTTGAGGTTCATGAGAAAAAACGCAATTTTGAGGTGTTATTGAGCAAAGGGAGTGAAATTGCTGTGGTTTTGGAGAAATCTACCTGGTGCTACACACCAAAGCTCGGCGCTATGCATAAGAGCGGTGCTACGCACCTCGGTTTTTTTTGTTGTGTAATTTTGAATTGGCGCTAAGCACCAAACCAGCACTACACACCTGGGAGAGTTTGCTACACACCTGATAGTTGAGCTAGAAATCATTGCAAATTGCATCAAATCTCCTCAAAACTCCCAAATTCCTCCATTGCAAGTAAGTAACATCACTATTCTTGCTGAAAAGAATTGTTGCATCAGTCTTGGGTGGTTTTGTCTCTTAAAAAACATCAAACCCTAATTGTCACTAAATTGTCTCATATATTGTAAAAAACTCACTCATTACTGCTGTCCTTTATAATCTTTTACTGTTTCCCTAAATCCCATCCTCCCATACATAATTCCCTAGACATCATTCCCTAAACTTTTCCCTAATTCCCAAACCCTATACACATACATCCCAAACCCTATACATATACCCCAAACCCTACACTATTCACTAACCCTACTCACTCCCTACATCCCTTTCCCACTCTTGTTCACCCTCACCTATTTTCCTATTCAAATCTCTTCATACTCATCTTACCTTCATTCACCAATTCACTACACTTCATTCACCACAAGAGAAATAATTGTACAACAATGGAGAGGGACAGTGAGTATGAACTCGAGGAAGAAACCCTTAGTGACAATTCCAGGGAGAGAGACACACAAGGCAGAAATCCTCATAAGGGAGGAAAACATATCAGAGAGGAGCCCACTAGTTTTACGGAGCTGCAAGCCTACCCATTTTCCATTGCTTGTTTCAGACATCAGTCATGTTTCACTTTTTGTGAAATGGTGGAAAGTTTAAAATCTCATCATGAATTAGCAAGGTTGTTTGTGACACATTTGGACAACAATGAGGTAAACCTTGCTGGAGTTACATTCACTTCTTCACCAGCTATCATTTCAGAGGCTACAAGTATTCCAAATGTGGGTGAAAAGTGGAAAAAAGGTCAGGACATTGACATAGAGTACTATGAGCCTTACATCAAGGCTAAATATCATAACAGACTCAAGAGAGTATTCTTGGAGGAAAGGTTTGCTCCATTGATGAAGATCATCGTCAAGTACTTTACTTGTGAAGGTAGGTTCTCCCGATTGTATGCCTACCACATTAGATTGTTGATGCGTTTCACTAGGGTGAGAATGATGAATATCCCCTACTTCATGTTCAAAAACATAGAGAAGATGGCATTAATTGTAAAGAAGAAATCATACCCCCAGCAATTAACCAGCATCTATCACTACTCTTTGATTAAAATCATTGTTTTGCATCCGCTGAACCTTCTTAATATGCCATGGGAGACCTTCTTTTCTCATGAAATGTTCAAAGGCCCTTAAGTCTTTTCATCGGTGCCTCATGAAGAAGGTGGACCCTCAGGACATGAAAAGGTCAAAGAGACTGAAACTATTGGAGTGCTAGTATTTGTGGCATATGAGAGGGGCACTAGGAAACTTTTTGTCGCTGTCAGGCGAGTATTATCTCCACAAGGTGTGGAAGGGGTCTCACCTTCATCTTCAGGCCACAAGCAAATGCTATCTCCACAAGGAGTGGAAGGGGCTTTGCCTTCTTCTTCAGCTAAAATGGTACAGGTTGGGCAGAAACACAAGGGCAAAGGTAAAGGAAGGAAAAATATGCATGAGAAGTATCCTAATGATGGGCAAGAAAGAGATTTTGACCTTGTTGATCATGAGGAGACACAAGGAGTGGATGTCATTGACTTGGATGCTCAAGATCCAAGGACTATCAAAGACATGATCATTAAGGAACAAGAGGCTGAGATACAAGCCTTGTTAGTCAATTTAGAGAGGGCTAAATGGGTCATCAAATATCTAGAGCAAGAAAACAAACAATTGACTGACAAGAAAGTCCTCATGGAGTTGCAAATGATCAAGGAGAACAGGCAAAAGGCTAAGAAGGCAAAGGTCAAGTTAACCTCCATTGAGCAAGAGATTGAGAATGACCGAGAAACTTGGCTTAAGAGGGTAAACATACACCTTGAGAGGTTTCTTGAGAAGGCCAACAGAGACAAGAAGATGCTTTGGCACATTGCCTATCACTATATGGCCCGGAACAAAATATGTAATATAAGGATGAGGAAGCTTAAGGCAAGGTTGAGGAAGGCCTTGAGGAGAAAAAAGGAGCAAGACAAGCTAAAAATCTTGGCTGAAGCCTCACTAGCCCATCAAAGCAAATAGCAATGGAGCCTTGTGCCAAATCTGGGCAGGTTTTGACAAATTTTGGTCATTTTCAATTTTTGGAATTTTGCAACACAAAAATTTGGCCTAGGTGCGTAGCGCCACCAGCACTACGCTTTTGACTAGGAGAATTTTTGGAGAAATTTGGATTCAGCATGATAAGAGCATCAATCCCTGAAAGTTTCAGCAATTTTGGAGTAAAAATTGGTCACCTATAGGTCAAAAAACAATCAAAAAATGACCTCTCTGCCTCTTTTTGGACACACAGGAAGCAGCCTTCGAAGATTCCACTTTTAAGGGGGGAAATGACCTCCAAATGAAAAAATTCAAGATGTTCCAAAACCTAGACAGGAATACCTTTCCAATGAGCTATCTTAGGCTCAATTTGGCTAAGGGGAAGGCCTCCAAAATCAGATGAGAAGTGGAACTACGCACCTGGCCAGTGGTGCTACGTATAGAGCCAGTTTGCTCAAAATTCCAAATTTCACCTATTTTTTCTACAAGTTGACTATTTCTCTCATTTTGGATGAATTTATGATTGTAAATGATGCTATGCTATGTAAATTTAACTATAAAATGACCTTAGAGGGTAGATTCATCATTTTGAGGTGGTTTGGGGGTAAATGAATCAGTTTCCATGGTTTTAGAGGCAAGTTGTTCCACTGCCTATATTCTTGTTCCTTGTTGGGAAATGGTTGTAAAAATCCCTTATCTCTTGGATTCGACCCCTGATGGCTAGCATAGGTGGTTTTGATGTCTATATTATGTGTTTTTTCAGTCATTAGTAAAGGTTGGACTCTCTTGGATGCTTTGAAATACATTGTACATCTCTACAGCAATTTGGCAAAGAAATTGTCAAGCCAAGCAGTAACTCCACAAAGCAAAAAAATGATTCATATGTTATTCCACAAGGTAGATCTTCATTATATACATGAGGGAGAGACTGTTCAGATCATCTCTCAATGACTGTTCATATTTCTAATTTATTTATTTACATAAACTCACCCAATCACAAGGATTAGGTGTCAACATTCCCCCCCTTAATCTGAAGGGATGTTGGTGAGTCCAAGCATCATTCTAAACCATTCAAGTTTTTATCTTCCAAGCACTTTGGTGAAGATGTCTACAATTTTCTCATATGTGGAACAATGATGGAGATGGATTGTTTTGGCCTCAACATGATGTCGAATCAGATGATATTTAGTATTGATGTGCTTCGTTCGATCATGTAACTTTGGGTTCTTGGCCAACTTTATTGCAGAGGTATTGTCAATCATGAGTGGAGTTTATTATACTTGTTTTTCCTACAAATATTCAAGAATTTTCCTAAGCCACACAATTTCTTTTGTTGCTTCAGCTGTTGCCACATATTCTGCTTCTGTTGTGGAATCTGCTGGAACTGATTGTTTGCATGATCTCCAGGAGACAGCTTCTGATCCAAGACTCATATCATATCCTGAAGCTGATACCCCAGATTCTTTGTCTCCATCGAAGTCTAAATCAGAGTATCCAATCAAGCTGAAGTCGTCCACCTGTGTATACTTGATTCCAAAGTCTTGAGTTTCCTTCAAGTACCTTAGAACTCTTTTTGTAGCAAAACAATGTCCCTCACAAGGCTTTTGCATAAACCTAAAGAAGATTCCAACAGTAAACGAAATGTTTGGTCTAGTAGTAGTGAGGTAGTTGAGACTTCATACAAGCTGTCTATACTTTGTTGCATCCTCAAATTCTTTACCTTCAATAGATGTGAGCTTTAAGTTTTGTTCCATTGGAGTAGCAAGAGGATTGCACTCTGTCATGCCAAACCTGTTCAACAAATCTCCAATGTATTTCTTTTGAGAAAGAAATATGGACTTTGGATGTTGGGTTACTTCAATGCCAAGATAGTAATGAACATATCCCAAATCAATCATTTCAAAACTTTTCCCCAATTCCTTCTTTATGGATGCAATGTAGCTTTCATTGTTCCCTGTCATAAAAAGATCATCTACATATACCACAAGATATACAACTATTTTTCCAACTTTCTTGACAAATAAAGTTGCATCATCAAGAGCAAAATGTTTGAAATTGAGTTTGAGAAGATGCTCAGTTACTTTTTCATACCAGGCTCGTGGTGCTTGTTTGAGGCCATACAAGGACTTCACAAGTTTGCATACTTTATGTTCATGTCCTTTCACAGCAAATCCTTCAGGCTGGGACATAAAAACATTCTCTTTTAGATCTCCATTCAAGAAAGCGGTTTTTACATCCATTTGATGGACTTTCCAACCGTTCTGAACTGCTAGTGCAAAGAGTGTCCAGATGGTAGCCCATTTTGCTGTGGGGCCAAAAGTCTCCTCATAATTGACCCCTTCCTTCTATGCAAAACCTTTTGCCACAAGCCTAGCTTTGTGCTTGTCAAGTGAGCCATCAACTTTATACTTGTTTTTGTAGACCCACTTGTAGCCAATTGGTTTGGTTCCTAATGGAGGATCAACCAGCTTCCAAGTGTCGTTCTTTATGAGGGCATCATACTCATTTTGCATCGCTTCATTCCATTCATCATGAGAAGCAGCTTCTTTGAAGGAAGTTGGTTCAAAATCTGTAGACAAGTTCAATTCACAATCATAAGAAACATCCATATCAACAGGTGAATTAGAGTCATCTACATCACCTCCATTTTGCTGGTTTGAATTTCTGGTTCCTGTCTTTCCAACTTCATCAGGATGAAAACTTTCAAGTGTCTTTGTCAGCCACTTTGGGGGACCTTTATCAGATGGTCCCGGCTGCTCCATTGATTGAGTTGGGACTGAATCAAGATTGAGTCTCCCAATTCTATCAATTACATCACTTAAAGCATCATCCATTGTTGGAGTTTCATGCGGGGGAGAGTGTTCTTCAGAAGAAGATTCCACATGTTGATCTAGTATAGGAATCCCCCCTTTAAGATGTGGAATCTGATATCAAATTCTTGAAATGATTTTGCTTTTGCAAATCTATCCAAGCGATCAAGTTGTCACTCAACAACATTGTCAGTTTTGGATGATTCAAGAAAAATTACATCTCTAGATAGAACAAACTTTTTATTTACTTCATCATAAAGATGGTATGCTTTGGAGGTGTTTGAATATCCCAGAAAGATACACTTACGACTTCTAGCACCAAGTTTGTTTCTATGTACCTTTGCTATCAAGGCATAAAAGGTGGAACCAAAGACCCTGAGATGCTTTACTGAAGGAACATGTCCATACCACATTTCATAAGGAGTCTTGTTTCTAATAGCATTAGATGGACATCTATTCTTTATATATGCAGCACATAGAACAACATCAGCCCAAAACATTATCTTTACATTCTTGAAGAAGAGCATGGATCGTACCATATTTAAGATTTTCCTATTCATTCTTTCAGCTACACCATTCTGTTGGGGATTATAAGGCACAGTTGTTTAATGTTTGATCCCATGTTGGCGAAGATAGTTTTCAAATTCATTTGATGTGTATTCTTTTCCATTATCAGTGCGAATAGACCCAATATGAGATTGTGCATCATTTTCAATCCATTTATGAAAATACTTGAACGTTTGAAAAGCATCAGATTTGTTCTTCAATAAATAAACCCAACACATGCTGGTGTAGTCATCAATAAATGTCATGATATATTTATTTCCATTTGCAGAAGGAACAGGCATTGGACCACATAAATCTGAATGAATGAGTTCAAGTTTCCTATGTGCTCTTGAATGTGAATCATGAAAAGACTGTTTGCTATGCTTTCCTAGAATGCAAGCATCACATTACTTAAGTTTCCTAGGAATTGTAGGCAAACCAGCAACACCATTTTTCTTCAACAACTGGAGACTGTCATAGTTCAAATGTCCAAATATAGCATGCCATAATAAACTTGATGGATGTGTACCTTCTTCATGATGAGAATTGTATGAGAAATGTTATGCATGAGCAGAGGTTCCTTGCAGCTTGAGAAGCCTTTCTTCTTCTATTCCCCTCATGACAACTGAGTGGTCAGATGCTTTTCTTACCTCAAGATTGCCATCAAACATATGAATGGAGTGACCTTGCTGGCAAATGTGGACCAAGGACAACAAGTTTCTCTTGAGTTGTGGGCGATATAGAACATGATGCAGAAGAAAGTCTGGAAGACCAAGCAGTTTAAGCCTAACTGTGCCAAGCCCTAATGGCTTGATTTTTGATTGATCTACAAAGGATACTGCTCCATCAACATTGTCAGTGAAATCTTCAAAAAAATCTTTTCTATGATTCATGTGGCGGGTTGCTCCTGAATCAAGCAACCAATCATTTTTCCAAGCAGCAAGTGAAGCATTAAATAAATCTTCATTTACTCCAATGTTACATTGTGCCACAACATAGTGAGTGGATTTAGGTGCTTTACCTTTGTCTGTATCATCAGTTTTACCTTTCTGTTGGTTTCTTTGCTGCTCAATTTTGTCCCATGGTAGCTTGCAGTACAAATCTGCCTTTCCTCCTTGAGGGTGTCTGCCCCCCTGCCTTTGAAATATCTTTCTCTTCCTCTTGAATGCATACTATAAAAAAAAAATCTGCTGCAAAACTTTTACTCTTAATGGGAAAAAAAATATAGTTCTGATATGATTGGACAGCAAACTCAAATATGGCCTGGAGTGGTAACTTCAAATCTCCTTGTTGTGTAATCTTGCCTCTTTGCTGCTCAAGGACCTTATAATTCAATTTTATTGTTAAATATTTCCTCCATCAAGAAAACCAAATAAAGAATTTATCATCACAAGTGATTTGAAGAAATATATAAACCAATCTAGTCTATCAAAAGATGACTCAATTGAACCTATCCCTCAAGCATGGCTTCGTAGCCAAACTAGACAGATTGCAAACTATATTTTGTGACAAATTTTGCGCCTTCTCTAGTCAAACGAAGCATAGCTGATAGAATATGATAAAGGAGTTTCTTTCTTAATATTAGTGTCAGCTTGTGCATGGCTTCGGATATGCTACAGGAAACTCTTCTTGGTGATAAGCAGCTTCGGTATGGTCAGGGAAAAGCCCCAACAGTCCACCACGAGCTATGACCAGGAGTGCTTTACTGCTAAGAGTTCTTGAATCTGCTCCGCTTCAATCCCGTGTCTAAATATACTTCAATCGACGGAATTAATTCCGCGACTCTAGTTCCTGTGTTCAAAAGGCTGAAGGTTCCAAAACTAGTCCACGCTCACTGCACCACCGTATTGTAACAGGAATGTCAGTGAAATTTTCTCTTTCACCATCTCACGATCTGTGAGCAAGAATGAAGTTCCCGCTAAATAAACTGTTAGTTTTTAATAAGCACAAAAGGGAATAGAAATCTTGACGATGCCACCATAAACGGAAGAAACTTCAACCATGTCAAATGAACCACACATTCACTTCAACACAGGTCTGAGCACGGTTACACACATTGCACAAGTCTCCAGGCAACTTTCAATGAAAAACCATTACTCAATGTTTCGCACGGTTAAATACAGTCATTCACATGTTGGTCTCATATGCAATGTAGGAAAGCTCTATGCAAATCGGAAGTTATCAGTGTGAATACCATAACAGAACAACGTGAATATCATATTAACATAGTGTTAGTACAATAGCGTTCAACTTATGGCCAAAAACTTCAACAAATAGCCAAAGAAACTTCAACGCATATCCATACCAGCGTAAATACCATGATTGCAAGTCGTCGAGCTAATCTCAAGGGCATTCAACTCAGCGATTCAGAGGACTCTCCAGGCTAGCGCTAAAATTATGAAACGTTTATGGACAGTCAGGACTGCCAGAGAGCACAGGCAGTGTCAAGCAGCAGCGTTCAAGTGATAGTGTGGAGCAGGCTACCAACATTTATGATTAGGTAGCATTTTTGAATGGAGAGCATAGGAGCAGAATAGGGAGTTACAAAGGGCATAAAGGCTAAAAAAAGGAGCTGGCTCCGATACCATGTTAGGCCAGGCAGTAACTCCACAAAGCAAAAAACTGATTCGTATGTTATTCCACAAGGTAGATCTTCATTATATACATGAGGGGGAGACTGTTCAGTTCATCTCCCGATGACTGTTCATATTTCTAATTTATTTATTTACATAAATTCACCCAATCACAAGGATTAGGTGTCAACAGAAATAAACCAGGACTTGCAACTATTTTTGTGGGATTCTTGTGGAAATGTATTTTTGCATTGTTTCTCCTTCTATAATTAGTTTTTCTCATGTGTTATGTGTGCTAAAATCTAATTCATTCTTCTCAACTAAATGAAATCAAGATAGATAGGTAGAATACATTGGTAACAGTGCTTTGCCTTGGGAATACATTTTGTTTTTGATGTTTTCAATTGTTTGAAGGGGACTCATGAGCTTTGCATGCCCTCCTCAGCTCCTCACCAGTATTAGACCTACCATCTCACTCAATTCCAAGTGCATAAACACCTACCTACCTTGCCCCACTGAACACCCTGCAATTCTGACTTGATTTCCTTGACCCAAAGCTACCTGCTCCATTTGATCCAGCAACAAAACCATCAAAATCAACCAAAAACCATAGAGCTACTATAACTAGCCTAAAATCCATATTTTTTTCAGCCATCTCAACTGATATTGACAAGGAGAGAGCCCTCTCCTGACCTGGTAGGGCTAGCTACCAGGTTAAGCTTGGTTTTTGGTTATCCTAAGATTGCCTCCCTTCAGCCTAAGGTAAATATAGGCTCTAACACTAGGAAGGAGGTGAATCCTGGTATTAATTTGAGGGTGGAGGTGTGAGCCTCTAGATTCCATTGTTGATTGATACAGGCATAGTATCCTTTTATTTACTAGATGAGAAAATGTGTATATGTGTATGTGTATATAATTCTAAATAATGTATCTAGTTGGATTTATAAAGCTCCATAGACATTATGGTTATTTGTTGGTTGAAGAAAATGTGTGTGTGTGTATATGTGGTTATTATTGTAAATATTGTAATGAGATGTGTTATAAAGTGCTAGTAAATGGTATGATTGTCATGTTTCAGCAGTGGTCATTGTAAATACTGCAACAAGTTGTGTTATAAAACTCCATGGGAAGTATGTTTTGTTTTCAGTAGTCTTGTTGGTTATAGGTGTCATTGAACACTGAGGACAGTGTTCCCCAAAGAGGGATGTATCTATAAGAGCCCTGATTAAATATCCATGTAAAAATATATAAGACCACGATCATGGGACAAGTATTCCAAGTTGAATGGTAGGAAAAACATCCTAGTGGTTGTTCATTTCGGTTATTATGGGTAAAGGAAATTAGCAAAGGAAGTGGAAAAAGATTTGGAAAGGAAAAATGACATTTTTGGTACATTTATTTATGAAAACAACGGAAATTAGGAGAAAAGGAAGGTGAAAGGTCATGGGTTGCATGTGAGGAGAAAAATAATGGAAAATGAAGAAAATAGAGGCCTCATTGATAAAAAGGATTCTGAGGATTAGTGAGCAAGCTTGGGTAGTGTAACTTTTTGTCAGTTCAGTTTTGGAGCTCTCATTGTATTCTCACCCTCTCTCATATTCTTGGAGAGTGGTATACTTGGATGCTTGGAGCAAGAAGGCAAAGGAAGAGCAGGAAAGCATGAGAGCACATTAGGGTCAGCATCTACAGTTGGATTTCTTCACAGGTATTAAGTTGCATTTATAGTTTCCTTGCTAGTGTTTGCATGCATGGAACATGCATGTGGTTTCTTTGTTATGAATTTTCATTTGCATGGAGGATTTCCTGGATTGACAGTGGATTTTCCTAGCCTTTCCATTTCCAGGATAGGCATGGTGTTATGGGTTCATTTCTTTGTTTTTCTGGTTGGTTCTCATGTTTCCTTTAGCTTGGGCTGAGTTACTAGTTCCTAGAAGCCTTGGTTGGAAAAATTCCCTAGAAGCCCTATAACAGCTTGGGTTGAGTTACTATTCCTGGAAGCCTTGGTCGAAAAAAAAATCTAGAAACTCTTGGTGGGTTGAGTTACTAGTCCTAGAAGCCCTGATTGGACAAACGCTCTGGAAGCACGACAATAGTTGTGGGTTGAGTTACTAGTCCTGGAAGCTAGGTTGGAACAAATGGTATGGAGCTCTGGACAACTTGGGTAGAGACCGATCTGGTTATGGTTAGTGATGTCTCACCATGAGGTGGAATCACTGGTTGAGGGTTGAGGTGGTTTGGCCTCTAGAAGCCCTAGTTCATTTTTGATGGATTTGTTTCACGATATCCCACATTCATGCTTTGAATATGGTAGGGGGTGACAAGCTGAAAGAAATATTTGGTTCAAACTAGTCTATAGTCGGATGGTTCGTGGAAGTCCCATACTTGGTCATCCTATGAAAACATCAATAAGAGCTCTCTTTCTCCTTGGTATGTTATGGGTAAATATACTTGTTTATATGTGGATTATATGGTTGTTATTTCCTTAGTATTTCTGTTGTGATTATGTTGATTATGAACATGTATTATGACAGTGGCTATGTATGGCCCTCATCATGTTTTCACTTGTAAATGAATGAAAAATGTATTTATGGCATAATAAAAGAAATTGCAGCTAATATGTTGAGACATCAATGCTTCTTAGCGATTATTAAATAAGTATGAGACCCCTATGCTCAGTTTTGTTGTTAAGACCTGTAACCTTCATGTTTGTGACATGTTTGACGAAATTCCTTCATGGCTAGTAGGGGTCTAGTCTAGTCCTTGTCAATTTTTTTGCAAATGTATCATTGTTATGTTGTGTAAATTCATTTCTGAAGGTGTTATTGAGTTCTGGGTAGTGACCTAGGCTCTGGGCTTGAAAAGTGGCACAAATATCGGAGTCACAGGCATAGCACTAGAGGAAAAATTCCTCGAATACTCGCTTCCCCTTGTTGTGGTAGCATCTGGAGCCTCCTAGATGCACCTTGGTTCATATCAAGGGATCGTCCAGGGGTTTGATGTATTAAAACTTTATTTTATCATAGGGGCTAGTTACCTAAGTGGTTGGGATGGCTCCTAGGAGTTTTGTTGCTGATTTGGAAGCTTTGTGTGATGTGTTCTGTTGGTTCACTTCCTTAACTGATACTTAAGGAGTCGAATCATATCATAGTAACTTCTCGTCACATGTTCACCCCGGTTGATCGGTTAATTGGTAGATGTGGGAGGAGTGTGTTACACCCAATCACATTTGTTAGACTCTTCCTTACTAGATAAGTACTCATATATCAATGTATGCATGTAAACCTCGTAACTTTTTTATTGTGGTTTTTATATCCAATATGATTGTGTAGAATAATTCTTGCATGATCTTGGGAATTTTATGGTTCTATCTTATTAATGCATAATATTTTGGTTCTGATCTCTATATCTATTTTGAGCTTAAGAATTATCATATTGGTTGGGTATAGGAGGTAGTCAAACTTCTATATCTTAGTTAATCATGTGAATAGACTATATAGTATAAATGGGAATGTTTCTTGTGAGTATTGTGTGAAGCATGGGTATTGTTAGATGTGTTATGCATACATGCATCATGTTTCTATTTAATGTAAAGTTACTATGTGAAGAAGAATTGTTGAGGGATATTGTGTTTATGCGTAATGAGGTATGATAATGTCTTGTGTAAATGTTTCAAGGAATGATTTATTCTTGTATCCATCTCGAGCCTGCAAATTGGTCTAAATGGCTTGTGTATGAATAGGTAGACAAACTTTGTTAATTAATTGAATAACTATATGAAAATGATGTGGCTAGTGGGTCTTGGTTTATAAATTGTAAGGCTCATGAGGAATATCATTTGTATAAATATACATATACATATATACATACACATACGCATACACATATGCATATACCTCTACATGCATGTGTGTGTGTGTGTGTGTGCGTGTATGTTTCTGTAGGTTACAAACGACCTTGGCCAAGTTCTTGCAATGCTCAAAAGAGATAACGTTGTGTTTATATATATGTGTGTGTGTGTGTAGTGGTCTAATGGCCATGAACGATTCTTGGAAAATCTCATGAGGGATAGGCCATATAGGCTTTTATATATATATATATATATATATATATATATATATATATATATATATATAGTCCTAGGAAGAAATTATGTCTGGAAGCAACTTTAAGACATACATAGTCCTGCCTAGGACTGGATCACAAGACCTATAGTACCCAACTTCCCCACTAACCATTAGACCACATCCTCTGAATTGAAAGGTGGTTATCTATCTCTGCCGTCACTATCTTCAGTCACTCTAAAGTTGCCATCAATTAGGCCAATCACAAAAATGGCTTCAACCCTCCTCAATTCTCCTATTGGTTGGTTGGCTCACATCAGGACTCTCTCACAACTCTTTGAGGAGATCTCTTTCATTCACATATGGCACCACCAGAACTCCACTACGGAAAAATTATCCAAAGTTGGACTTTCCTCGCTGTTGGGTGTCATACAATATCAGGTTTTTAGAGGTGACAAGTTCTTGGGAGCCAGGGACATTTCCCTCCATGCTTTTTCATATTGCAGTACCATATCATTAACATTTCTAGCCTACGATTTAAAGACCTTAACGTGCAATTCAACAAGTTACCAATACAGCGATTGGATAAATTTTTATTCAACAAGATTTTTGGACAACTGAGCATCTCAATATGGAGGAAAAGTTAGAGTAATGGGTCATAAATTTATTTTCATGGCAAAACCAACACAGAGGAATACCATAAAATTAAAATTTCAGGGATTTCAATCTCTATTTTCATTGAAAGTAAAATATTATTACATCTAAACTTGCATAATTCCAATCCTTGGGTAAAGTCCAAAGTAACTATCAGAAACTCTAACTTTACACGAGGCGAAGTGAATAATATGAGTTAAAAGTTATTCATTGATAATATATCAAGCATGAGTTTTATGTATTGCACAAATATCACAAACAATGATACTTTATTGGGTACTACATCCATAATATTTCCATCAATGATATGAATCATAATTAATCATTTTAAAGAATCATATAATTATTATAACACCATTTGAACATAAAATTTCAAAACGTATGGTTAAGTGTTACAGTGGAGAGTCATTGAATAATTTACTTATTTATATAACAATTAAAAACAATATTAAATTAGCAGCATTTAATTAATATTATTTTATATAAATATGAAAATTATATAACCAATGAGAAATACAAATTATTACATTAGAAAAAACATGTATATCATAAACAAAGTACTGTTCACCTTTATATTCATCGCGGTTTTATTTTATTGATTTAGTGTTGTTGCCAAAATTCCTAGTTTCACCTTCCTCACAAACTTGTTATAATTTTGCTCGAACATTGTCGACTCATAGGTGAATCACTCTACCTATTTTTTTGGTACTTCCCTTCTCCATGGACCCTCAACTTTTGCAATGGAGCTATAAAAGGAAGTGAGCGAACACTGAAATATAGAAAATAGTCCAACCAAACTTAAGAAGTTCCCACTCTCAAAACAATTATCTACATGCCAAACTGTTTCTTCTTATTTTTTGTCGTCCAAAAATGCTTTCATTAGATTTTCAAAAAGGCACATCTTACATAATTTGTCTCAACAATCCTCGCTCTCTCATTCTGACCAGACTTGTTGAGATTAGGGACTGGAGAATACCATAGTAGAAAATTCACAAACATTATTTCCAGGAGGCTTTCGAGCCCTAGCATAATTGAAGCAAACAAAAATAAAACCATAACTGACGACAGTATATCAAGGAGGGGGGTGAGGGGAAAGTACAAGGGGAGATGCAAATAAACCAACCTGATCATGCATATGGAAATTGATATGTTCCACCCACACTTCCAAGCTATGAAGGTGGTCATTGGTGTGGTGGTGACTATGACAGAGGTTGTCCAACTGTTCCAAAATTTCATTTTGGTTGTATTGAATGTCATTGAAATAGGCCATAATTTCATTTTGGTCTTCATACCTGTGGTCCATGAGAATATCCATATTAATTTGTATGTTTCAGAGTTGTTCAGCGATAGATTCCAAGGTAGCAGGTGCTACTACATGACCAGGAAAATGGTTCGGAGAAAGAGCTTTGGCATCCTTCGTGTCTCGGTTGATTGAATTGACAGAAGACATATTATGGCTGGGCTCGGAACACCCTCCCTGAGCCTGCCTCCCTCCCCCATAGCGAGGGCGACCCCGTTGATGGGGCATTGTGGAAAAGGTTGAACCTACCTTCCGGCAAAATCAATCCCCCAAGAGAGAACTAGTATAAAACCTGCAATGTGAAATACAATTTCCAGAACCAAGAAACCATGACAGTGAATAAGACTGTGTCGAAGATCCAACCACCCGAACTCTGAGATAGGAAAGACAATAAACCATCCATACCCGAAGGTTGGGCAGTGTAGACCATGCCCACCATCCAAAACACCCACCAATATAGACAATGCAACCACAATTAACCAAATATGAGCACACAGACCACCCTCCATCCAAACCAGAGACACCCTCACACCAGTAAAAACCAAATAGTTTCTACGGGGAGCCAACGATGGCACAACCACGAACCAACAGAGAGGAAACCTTCAAAATATAAATATATGTAGAGTAATTTGAAAACACAGGTTTCTTACCCCGCATAGAGGATTGAAGGCCCAGAGAGTTTAATTTTCTAAGTGCGAGCCTGTAACAGGCGAACTCTTCGAGACGACTGGGTTCCTCGCCCGTTCGAGTGCCTAGATCCCAGGGGAAAAGAAGATGGTAGAACCCAACCCACTCCATTGTGTCATTGACCTCCACTGTGCCTTTCATCCAAAGTCGAAACCCCAAGGAGTTTCCATGTATCCAGACCCACACACCTTGTTGTTCCTCTCGACCAAAATTTATCGCTCGAGCTACCAAACTGAACTGATGCTCAAACCAGCCCTCGAATTTATCAGCAGATCGTATGGTATCAACCATCGTGCAAGAGGAATGAATGCCAATATTTTGAATGAGCAAGAAGTTTATGAGAATGTGGAGGATAGGGCCCAATGGCCTTGCGTGTGACAACTGTATAGATGATTGATCACCCCCATAGGGGGTCTACATGCCAAACTCTTAATAATCCTCACACTAATTACTAAATGCAAATTTTAGGATTAGGAAAACCATCCAACATAAGGGTGCATAAAATATTTTTCTCTTAGATTAGCCCTCTTTTTATAGTAGATTTTGCTATTGTCACTTGTTATCCCATGCAAATTAAAATTTCTTAAATTCTAAATTACTTATTATTCATCCCCTCATGTGTCAAGTTTTTACCCAAGTATTCAAGTAATTCATTTTTCTTATTTCATTAAAAAGACTATTTCTCCTCATCCATAACATGTTTCCTAAATTTGCTTATAGATGTCCCCTTGATCTTTTTTTCCTTTTGAAGTTCTTACTTGTTAGTTGTTTTAATTTTAATTTCATTTAACGATCAAGGTGTTATTTCATCTATCTAACTTCCCTTTCTTTTTCTCTCTTTTCCTCTCAATTCAAATTTTAGTCGAGATTCATTTCCTATATTTCCTCCACCATGGAGAATTCACATGAAATTAATATTTTTTAATTAACTTATATTATTTTTATGTATACTATTTTCTTAGATGTCACCACTTTAATATACATCCTTTGTTTCAAAAATAATATTTTATTTTAGCTTGAGATGATATACACCTAAAATTTATTATATGTTTGTTAAAATATTTAATATTTTTTCTAACTCATTTCTTTAAGCTCTCTTAAGTTTACTTATTAAAATTACTATCCTGGTTTCTTTTCCTAGTCTTTAAACGACTTTCATCAAAGGGGTTTTATCACTAAGTTCACTATCACTTATACACATAAATTTTTGAGATCTTTATAAATAAAATTTTATTTCATTTTATCTTTTCATTTCATGATACCAAGGGTTCCAAGTTAATTTTTTCCTTCAACAATTACCCTGTGTACTTCCAAGGTTTCCATAATGTTTATTCTTTAATTACATGTGATTAGTTGAGGGGAACATACGTGCAACACTAGAGACAATAGTTAACTCCAGGGTTTCCCTTGTTAAGAGACTAATGGTGACTAAGGATCAAGGTGTCCACCTTAATGTGTGCCCCTTGGTTGTACCTCTCGAGTGACCAAGTTTGTGATATAACTCTCATGTCATCATGTAACTTCAAGGTAAAAGCTTCATGCACTTTTCAACCTAAGACAAACCTAGTGTGCTAGCAGGTGGAATCAAGGATGTTGCTCCACCCCTCCAAGACAAATATGTATTCCTTTGTACAACCTCATTTCTCATATGTGATTCATTCAACAAGCATGAACCCTATGCATGCATCCATTATTTGAGTCATCAGTAGTTATAAAATGTATTTATCAAGGACAATTTAAATTCAAAATGACATTACTCAAGTTTCAAACCAGAATACTTTGTTCAATCTCGTGTCTATGCGTTATAATAATCTCCTACCACACTCAAGAGATTATTAGTAATATCTGATCATAAATGATTAATCATCATATAATTTTACATAAGAAAAGTTATTATAACATCAATAATATCATCATCTAATAACATTCTTATCAAGTAACATATATCATGATCATCAATAATATACATGTCAATTGTTATCATCACATAATGAAAATAATTCAATCATCAATTTTGATGTTCTCAAACACTAATACATTTGTCAAAGTGTTTGTTACAAAAAAAAAAAGAGAAAAAAAAAATGGGGCCCTACATTAATGAGTGAATCTATTAACGTTTCCCATTAGGTCCATTTTTTTTTTTCTAGAAGAGATGGTTGAAGCCTCTACAATGGCCTTCAACATGCGAAGTAAGTTTGCAACTCGATTCTTAAATGTTATGTGAATTGACAATTATGGCCATATAGGCACTCAATGCCATACCAATTAATGATAAGTTATGAATAGGGTAGTGTTGATGGTGTTGGACCTGCCAACATTCATGGGGTCTCCCTGATATGAAGTTCCAAATAGACCTCACACTATTTGGGGTAAGAGCATGTTGTGGTATTCAACAACCCCCTTTCTATTAATGATAGTAGTTAATATTACGATAATACATGGGGACTCTTCAAAAAATCTATCCAAAAAAATAAAACTTTTAAGGCATTTCTTTTATTTTTGGAATAAAGCAAAGATAACAATCATAACCCCCTTTTTTTAGAAAAACTACTAGAAACTTACCTTCACACATATAGCATGATTTAAACCCACCAAAAAGACCTTTCTAACCCTCCAAAATCAAGAAAAATGATTAAGTAAGGTCTCTATGCTCGAAATTATCATAAAATCCGACATAAACTAAGTCTCGCATTGCATAGCACCATACATAAAGGGCACGCTTGAAAAGGGCCATTATGAAACATGCGAGATGTGAAACTGTGATGGCATTGTAAATTTTATCGCATCGCATTTCAAGCGTTCAAACGAACATCGTGTACTTACAACCAGCCAATATTGCGAAATGTGATTAAGACCTAGACCCACTCCTTAAATATCATAAGAAAATGTTTTAGGTCTGCCACTCAATAAAAAGGGTCTTTTACATAGGTTAAAACTGGACATTAGCTACATTTTGAAAAAAACTAACGAGCGACGCACATCTCGCATTTCGCAGAAACAGAGTGGGAGGTAAGAAATGTGGGAAGGCATATTGCAATATTGCTTTGCAAATCGCACAATCGCTATCATCGCAATTCAAAGGCTAGTCATGCTACAAGCTTTCTTCTCGTTTTACGATGCAAACATTTTTTAGCATTAAAGTTAAGGGATAATGAATCATTAGTGGGCATTTAGTAAGAGATAACTGCATTTATGTGTGAAAATCCATTTAGCGTGATATGATATCTTCTTACATGTGTTCAAATAAAACTCCTTTTATCACCTTTACAAGCTTCCTGCATTATTTCATTTTACGTTCATATTTATGTATCTGATAGTTGTTGCTCTTCACTTTCAGGAAAAGTCCGCAGAGCAAAGCATTGAGAACAATGGTTAAGAAAGGCAAGCTAGTCGCTTCTGAGAAGTCATAAATGACTCCTCTGTTTATGGATACTACATGCAACAGTGAGGGAGGAACCTCTACATGGGAGGCTATGTATAACATACT
This sequence comes from Pinus tabuliformis, assembly GCA_031772625.1. Taxonomy (NCBI): domain Eukaryota; kingdom Viridiplantae; phylum Streptophyta; class Pinopsida; order Pinales; family Pinaceae; genus Pinus; species Pinus tabuliformis. The sequence continues at coordinate 103,596,937 of CM062811.1, forward strand.
AGAGGAGGAGAAACCAAGGATTATGGAAACAAAAATTATAGTTGACGAACGTGATTCCTGGGACGCTTCCATGCTAGAGACAGCATGCTCATTTTTCCACCGCATAGCCATGCGGCCGAAGATAATCCCTTATACTGACATGGTTAAATGGGTTATTGATGAAGCCGACATCTCAGACAGAGAATTCAAGACAAGAAGCTAATGGGTTATGGGATATTTTACCCCAAACAACCTACGGCTTACATACCACCTTCCAGAGCCACAAGCCATCTACAATAGGCAGTTCGTGGAGAAGTTTGCCAAAGAAAATGATGACCCAGCAGACTACACCCGAACCTGGTCCAATTATGAGGAAAAAATCAAGAAAGATAAAAATGGTATGTACACTACTTCGTCTATTTGTCACCCTCATAGTTTTGCAGTGGCTATGTTATGTAGACTATTTGGCAGACCCAATAGTACTAAGTTCTCCCCAAAATGGTTGTTGATAATAGATGCAGATATTAACACAACTGTAATGAATTGGGCACAAATTTTGTTTGAAAATTTAGCAAAAACAATTATCAAGTATAGAAGGAAAAGAAGTGTTGCTTCAAGGGTTTACCCTCCATTTTTTATGAGCGCCTATGTCATGGATGCAATTTTCTTTAGTTTGAAATTCCCTATCATGGGATGGAAATGGACCATTCGAAATCCACTTCCCATTCACATATACCACAAGGACATGTGGGAATCCAATTTTCAACCACATTTTTTCAAGATTTGTCATGGAGTTATGCTCCCTATTCACAAGCAGCTTTATAATCAAGATGCCCACAGGTTTTCCCAAGAAGCTGAAATTGACATCCTCCCGGTGGCTAGATGTTTTGGGGAGGAAACATTTACATATCAAGGTTTTTGGCAGCATCACCTCCCCCCATGTCCTCCCATACTATGTTCTAGATAAATGATAGCTAGAGAGATAGCATATCAAACAGCTAGTGAGGGAGGAATGAGCAAGACATTGAAGGATTCAAAGAAGTCCATCTGGCCTATATTCCATGTACAGTGTGGAGAATTTGCATTACATGACCTAGGGCATGCATTCAAATAAGCAGAGAACATGTTATCTCTGCGATTACCTAAATTCCCCGGAAGGCAATATGACCCATTCGGCATTGTCAAAAATTTCACCACTCTTGTGAAAATAAAAGTATTCAACAATGAGGCAGATGCCTTTGATGACATATTTTTGCAGAAAAACACCTTCACAGAGGTGAATCATAGGGCACAACTACTTTTTGACCATGAAGATCTGGAAAAATTTTATAGTTACAGAGAAAGGAGGTTAACAAAGGTCCCATTGGACCAATTATTGATTGAACCAATAAGGGAGCCTACTCCTAGTATGACTATAGAAGGTGACTACAAAGAAAATTCTAAGACCGATTCTGGAGTGGAATCTCAAGAGAAATCTACGGGTAATCGCAACAGTCATCACAAAATGGGAAAAGCAGAAGAATGGAGTCAGTAAAGGATACAGCCCAATCTACACAGAAGATAGTTGAAGAAACTTCAACTAGCAAGTAGGCTAAAATCCCTACTACCTTCACACAACCAATAAAACCCATGGTAGTTGAGTTAGAGGAGGAGTGGGACAATTTTTATAAAATCCTTAATACAGAGGAACAGGCACTAGAGTTACAAACTCCACAACAGAAAACAACTCTGGAAATTAAAGTGGAAGAGACTGCAAATGCACAAGAGGTAGAGCACATCCCTGCCACCCCCACTTCCGAAATAATTTTGAGAATTGAAGAAATTCTCCCTCTAGATGTGTTCTATAGCCCACAGCATAAGGCCATGGTGAAAAGACAAAGAAGCATAAAATGCAACAGCAAATGCAGTGGCAGCAGCAAACAATGTCATAGAAAACATCAATGAGAATTTACATAGTTCCAATCTTGTGGCAGAGTCTATTCCAAGTTTCCTTCCTAACGTGAAACAGCTTGAACAGCAATGGAAACAGGCAGCGGTAGAAAAAACAGAAGTGATAAGGCAAATGACCAGGTTAAACTGGGAGGCATATTGGCAACATTTGGTACAACCTCATAGCCAATGGATGACCCTGTGATGCCTAACCACTTCTATAGAGAAAATAGCACCAACACTGACTGATGTCATAGTCGTTGGACAGTTGAAAGCTGAAGTTGGCCAACCAACACAACTCAAGCCCATGATGGATATTTGCGATCTGAAGGATCAAATGCAAGATAGTTAGTCACCTTGTTTATTTCCATTTTGATTTTATTTTTTCACAAATTGAGGCAGGTCGTTTAAACCTCCTCAACTATTTTTGTAATAATCTATTTTTAGCTCTACAGTTTAAGTATTTAAACCCCTCTCATGCATTTAGAGATGGGTCTAGAATTTTATTAGAAAAAGTCTTTAAAACATGCACTTTTGTCCCTTTGAGGAAGTTCTGGTGAAATTAATGGAACGAGATTTATTTTCTATCTGATTTAGCATCTTCTACTGAAATTACACTTTTGTACGCTTAGATGGTGTTGAATGGACTGAAGATAGATCAATATTGCTGAAACACATGAGTAGGATGTATTATAAATGGAACTTTTATCTCATAATCCTTTTTACTTATGTATTAAGCAATGATTTCTTTTCCAATTGTTTATGTATGAAACTCTGAATCTTGATTACCATTATTGCACTTATGTATGATGATGATCTATATTTTATGTTGAATATATGAATAATTCCTTATGCTATATATCTTTCACAATCATTTCAGCTAACTTTTTATATGAAACGATTATTGTTAAAACGGATTCACTTCTCATCGCAATTGAATGGTTTTTATTACCAATTGCTTTCAGATATTACTGTATATCGCATACATCAATTTAATCACGGGTATATTTATAATTAGATAGTGCTTAAATTAGGATAAAATGCATGTGATTGTTAGTTAATATTAGATTACTTTTAGCTTAGACATTACTTTAAAACCTCACATACCACCCCATTAGCACAAGCATTAAATAGATGGGAAACTTGTCCCATTATCTCCAGTCGAAGCCACTACTCCAAATGGAAAAGGAGTTGCCAACCAAGGTCTGGACCGGGTGGCTTTCCCCCATGTTGAAGCAATGATTTTTGAGGCTTCAACCTTTTGGCACTAGAAGGAGGGCCTGACTGTGAATGGCAAGTAAATCCAAATTAACAGGCCATTATAAGAGTAAAACTCCCTCACCCTCACCTCCAACTTCTTGAAAGTCTTCCAAATCCCCTGATCCTAAGCGATAAGTTGCAAAAAATATTATACAACCCGTTCCTAAAATCCCAAACAAGCCAGATCATTCTTCTTTTACTAAAAGCCCTGAAGTTCAATCTTTGATTCACAAATTACAGGGGATTTCTCTATCTCAAGAAGAATTTGAGTTATCCCAGGATAGTGTTACCTCCCAGTTCACTCCATCTCAATGGTTGGCTAGAGAACAGAGTGAAAAGTTCAGAATTCCTTTGTTCGAATTTCCTCTACCAAGCCGAAAGAGAGCTAAGAAAACACCATCTGAATCTCACAGCAAGGTTCTATCATCTTCATTCATCCCGTCTATATCCTCACAAGATCAATCATCCACCTCACCACTCCAAATCGTGATTCACACAGGTACAAGAGCTACATGTTCTTCTATCCAATCACCTTCAAACACTACTTCTACACCTTCCCCTACCCACATACCAACAATGACAAAGGATCCTCTAAGGCCATGGACAAATCCAGGGGCTGTTAGGATGGCTAGACCTTTACATCAATTACTAGCACACCCAGAGAAATCGTTTCGCAAATTCAATCCTGATAATGGCCTATTAGCTGAGGAACATATAAATAATTTTATGTTGTCCATTAACTTGAATGAAGTATATGAAGAAGACGTAGTTGTAAGATTATTCCCATATACTTTGCAAGGAGCAGTGGGATCACGGTACTTTCGTTACCATCAGGTTCTATTATCAGTTGGGATGCTTTTCAAGAGCAATTTTTAACTAAATTTGAAGATGATAGATCTATGGCTACCTTGATCAATGATCTCTCCAATTTGAAAGCTGAACCAAAGGAACCCATTAAGGAATTCAACTCTCGCTTCAATAAATTATTGAATAAGATACCAATGGCATCTAATCCTAACGATGAGGTCCAAAATCAGTGGTACATCTCTACTCTACCATCAAACATAGTTATCTTCATTGATAGAGCTGCCAAACCAACTTTGGCAGAAAATATGAAAGAGGCAATAACTGTAGAAAAATGCATTCTAGCTGTGGAAAATAAAAATGCATTAGAAGAACGGAAATCTAAGAAAGTAACCTTCAGAGATGACTCTAAGAAGAAACCACCAAAAGATCCTTTTGATCTTGAAGGGTTAAAGAAAGTCCTCAAGACCATGTCTAACGAAATGGTTGATATAAAAAACAGGTAGCATAGACTTCCTCTAAGAAACCTTTTAGACCATTTAAAAGGAATTCCCCTGCTAATCCTAAACCCCCAAATGTGATATCAAATGTTGAATCAGATGGAGAGGAGGACGAAGTTTCAACAAACGAAGAACAAACAGATGATGAGGAAGTAGAAGAGTTACAAGGGATGTGGGATTTTATACTTCCCAATGAAGAAACTCAAGAAGCATTACCTGTCGCTACCCTAAGTAAAAATCATGTTGAATTGTCACAAACAAATCCAAAATAGAAGGCTTCGATGCCACCCCCTATGGATAAAGAAACAGGTAAGAAATCCGTACCAAAATCCACTCAAACTACACCTACCCAGTTAAATCCTTCTCCTTCATCTAAAACTTTGATAGTTTCTGATGAAATGGAATATAATATTATTGATGATATGAAGAAGACTAGGGCAAACATCACATTTCATGAGCTTAGTAAATTGAAACATCAGCATAAATTACTTCTCAAGGAACTTAAAGCAATACCTACTGCACCACTTCCTATTGTCGTGATCTCACAAGCTGCCCAAGAAATGGGAATACTCCGTAGTGCTTCTTTGAATAAAATTGATCCAACTAATATAGCTTTAATTGGGGGAAGATCGAAATCCCACACTCTGCCATTTCTCCTTACTTTTGAATCTTTAACAAAAAATTACACAATTGTCTAGTTGATTCTGGAGCTTCATCTAACATATTACCCAGAACAGTTTGTGCAAAGTTGAATGTTCAGCCTCATAAATATGTTGTACAAATAGTTCATTTAGATCACTCTCAAGTCGAAATTGTTGGGGAACTTAACCAAGTAACCATCAGACTTTCATCAAACCATAAAGTTTTCCAAGTCATTGACATACTTGTAGTTGACATTCCTGAGTTCTATGGCTTAATCCTTAGTAAAGACTGGTCAGAAAAAATTCATGGTTATTTCGCAACTGACTGGTCTCACCTGTGGCTTCCCTATAATGGCAAACCAAATAAAATTTGGGTTGATCGCGAGAAGCATAAAAAGTTCATAGTGACAGAATTAGAAGGATAAAATGAACCAGTTGTGTATAGAAACAATATCATCGGAAATTATTCTGTAGAATCATTTCTAGGAAATTTCAATGCTCATACTTCACCTTTCTTAGAAAACTCTATTGTCTCTCAAGTTGAAAATTTTTCTCAAACAGACACTTCTAAATGTGTAAATTTTGTAGATAAACCTGTAGTTAGATCTTTATTTTGGAAATTATTTTTTGATGGATCTAAATCCAATGATGGAGCAGGAGCAGGTTGCATCTTAGTCAGCCTAGAGGGGGAAAAAACTATGTTAGCATGCATACTTGAATTCGATTGCACAAACAACACCATTGAATATGAGGCACTAGTTCAAGGTTTGTATAAGGCAATTGGCCTTAACGTTAAATACCTCCAAGTATTTGGAGATTCAGAGATTGTCATAAAATAGGTGAGAAATACTATACACTGTTTGTCAGGACATTTGAAACATTATCAGTCATTAGTCCAAGACCTGACTCTCCACTTTACAACGTTTAATATTTCCCCTATTCCAAGACTCCAGAATGATAGTGTCGATCTTTTATCCAATGTCGCTTCCAAGCTTATCTCACCAGAAGATAACATCCCAGATCGGTTTTCCATTGAATTAATTTTTAGGCCTTCTATTCCTAACAATATCACCAACACAAGAGTCTTTAATAACGATCTAGATATCATAATATTTCTAACCTCAGAAGGTTCTTACGATGACCAGATAGTTGATGAGGACCAGCATGATAACTAACTTAAACAAGAAACAGTCATTAATGTTATGCCAAAATCTGTAGTTAAGTTGGAAGATTTATATGACCTTAAAGACAGATTTAAACGATCCACCAATTCAAAACTTCAGAGTTCAACTCTGAGGTTTGAATTGATCAATCTTGGGACTGATTTAAAACCTCAAAATATTAACCTAGGCCTCGGTTTTACATCAGATGAAAAAGTAGATTTTATATGTTTGTTGAAAAGATACAAGAATGTCTTTGCATGGAACTATGAAGATCTCAAGACATACGAAAACTCTATTATTCAACATACTATTCCCATGATATCTGACGAAAGACCTATTCAATAAAAATTGAGGAAAATCTATCCTAATTTAGAAAGCCAAATTCAATCTGAGTTGAATAAACAGCTGAAAGCCAAAATTATTTTTCCTGTCAGACATTCCCGATGGGTTTCCAATCTTGTCCCAGACAGGAAAAAGAATGGCGATATTCGGATATGTATAGATTTCCGCAACCTCAATAAATCTTGGCAAAAGGACAATTTCCCATTACCCCTTATGGAACAAATTTTTCAATCTGTAGCAGGCTCAGAATTAATGTCTTTCTTGGATGAATTCTCAGGTTATAATCAAATCTTAGTACACCCAAATGACCAGCTGAAAACCACATTCAGGACAAGGTGGGGCACTTATGCTTATCAAAAGATGCCATTTGGAATAATCAACGTCGGTGCCACTTTCCAAAGAGTTATGGATATAGCCTTCAATGTGTTAGAGTCGGTCTAGTAGCCCTCCACTAGAGATCAAAGCTCTTTGCATTTCATGATTAGGTGTCCCATCAGTGTGATCATGTTGCATTCCGTTAGGCATGCCATAATCCTGGTGGAGGAAGTTTGTGTCTTTTATTCCCCTCTTGTTTGGCACTGCTGGTTCAGGTTTGTTTAAGTAAATAAAATCCTCAAAGGGTCATTCATCTTGCTTTAAGTTTCAAGGTCTTAGGTCTAGGGTTGAGTCCATTTTTGTCTTGAGAGGTCATAAAGGACCAGCAGGCCAGAGGGATGTCCTTCATTAAACATCATTTCAACAATTCTCATCATTGTACAACTAAACTTTCACCTTGTTTTCAAAAACTCTGTTTTTGAAAAACAAGGGTCATTATCTCATTTTTTGTAAAAATTCTCAAATTTTCAAATTCTTCAAATGTCGAAGTGCAGCCTTGGTCTCCTTTGCCAAAGCATCCTAGAAGCTATCCCTGCAAAAATTTTCAGAAGAAATCATCATTTCAACCAATTTTTCAAAGAAAAGAAACCAAAAGTCAGAGCCAATTAATTCAAAAAGTGTCAACACTCAAAACATTATAAAGTGGGTTTTGGGCAAATGAAAATCTAAAGGAAGCCTATAAAAGCACATCATTCTTCATTAGCAACTCATTTTCCTCTCACAAGCTAAGTGAAACCTTGCAAAGGCGATTTTAGGAGTTCTTGAGCAAAGTGGGCAGTTTCAGAGGCGCGCTACGCGTCAAGAAGGGCGCGCTACGCGTCAGGGGCGCGCTACGCATCAGGGAGCTTTTCTCAGTGTTATTTTGCATGTGCGCTACATGTCATAGGGGCGCTACGCGTTGGGCAAGGCGCGCTACGCGTTGGGTTTTCTGCTCAACAAATTGCCAGCAAGCCATCAAATCGATTTTTCTCTCAAGCACATTGCAGGTAGGCCTCTCCTCCATGGCTAGATTTGGTTTTGCAAGATGAAAGAGAAAATTAATATGTTCAAATGCTATGAAATGATAAATCAAAACCCTACATTGTTGTGGAAAATTTAAAGTCTCAATGGTACTAGGGTTTCAAATTTCTCTTGCTGTCCAAGGTTGCCCATTTGTAATCCCTTTTTCCCTCATTTTCATCACCTTTCTCCTTCAAATTTTCCCATGAAATTTCATAATTCTCCTCTCTAAAATTCCTAAAACATACTTAATTCCCAAACCTTTCTTCACTTTAAATTCCCATGTTGCCTTCCCTAAACTCCTTATTTTTGTTTATTGTCCCTAATTCCCTCATGTTCCCCTTTCCCTAACAATCCCCTTGTATTTATGTCCCCTTGGTGACAGCATTTGAAAAAGTCAAACAACAATTAATTGGGTGCAAAGTCAGCAATACATTTCAGCCATCTCGCCTTCAAAACCATGTCAGAAACCGAATCAGATTATCAGCAGAGTTATGACAGTGATTCAACACCAGAGGTAGAAGTGCCAAGGAGGCATCACAAGGGTGGTAAGGGTGGTCGGCATGTCAGGGAAGAGCCCACTTCTTTGGCTCAATTGCAAGCCTGTCCACTTGCAATGTCATGTTTTCAGTATCAATCATGCTTTGGATATTGTGAGAGGATCTCACAAATTCAACACCATAGAGAACTGGTCCGCTTGTTTGTCCTACATTTGCACAATGGCCATGTGAACCTTGCAGGAGTGGATTTCACCCTATCATTTACCAATCATGTAGTATACCATACTTAGGGGAGGTAGAGGAAGAAAGCACACGGGGGAGGTCCTCGGAGCAAAGCTGGCCATCATTTCAAGCTCGTACAGGAGGCTGATCATCCACTCCCCGCGCTTTTCTCTCTGAACCAACTTGATCGATGCGCTGATAAGATTAGGGCGCGGAACCAACTGGATCCACTCCCGACTGTTAAGGATGCGTAAGCAGGCTCAACTGTTAAGGACCCTTTAGGGGGCTCGACCATAGGGAGAGGAGAGGACCCTTTAGGGGGCTCGACTGATAAGGACCTTTAGGTGCTCGACCATAAGGGAGAGGAGAGGAGAGGACCTCACCATATGAATAGTGAGTGACTTCGTCGCTTTAGGTACTCGACCCCTAAAATTGTTGCTCAAGCCACCGGGATACCAAATGTTGGGGAAGAGTGGACCAAGCGCAAGCTGCTAGACAAATTTCATTATCAACCATACATCAAACCCGGATGCATGAGGCACCTTACTGCTGTTTTTCCTTTCAGATTCCTAAGGGATGAGTATGCACCCTTGATGAGGCTCATTATGCGCTATTTCACTTGTGAGGGCAGATTTTCACGTTTATATTCGTACCATATCCGTTTGTTGATGCATTTCACCCGGGTGCGAATGATGAACATTCCATTTTCATGTGCCGAAATATAGAGAAGATGGTGCCCGTAGTGCAAAGGAAGAACCCCGCACAGCAACTCAAAAGTATATATCATTATGCACTGATCGAAATCATAGTGATGCATCAGTTGGCATAGCAGGGTATTTCTTGGGAGGATTTCATTTCTCGCGACTTCTTCATGGTGCCACAGCCACCTCCCGAGATTGTCCATGATGAGGGAGGGCCTTCACATCAGTTTGACATTCCTGAGCCAGAGCATGTCAGCACTCCTCCATATGTTACATATCAGAGAGGCCACAGGGTCTTATTTGCATCTGCACAGCGAGTATTATCTCCACATCAGGTGGAAGGGGTCTCGCCTTCTTCATCAGCACAGCGAGTGTTATCTCCACATCAGGTGGAAGGGGCCTCGCCTTCGACAGCAGCACAGGTACAAGAGAGAGGCAAGCAGCCCATGATTGATGAGGGGCCATCAGGAGATCCGGACATAGATATTGTTGACCTTGATATCAGCTCTCCTAGCTTAGAGCCAAAGGAGATCATTCAGCAACTAAGGGCTGAAAATGACTTGTTGCAGCAAAAGTTGGAAATGGAAAATTGGACAATCACATACTTAGAGCAGCGCAACAAGCAATTAGAGGATGAACACACTCTTGATGAGTTGCGGAGGATCCGAGAAGACCAGAACTTGGCTCGCAAGAGACCCGGTGATTTGACACCTAAAGAACAAGGGTCTATGCTCATTTAGGTGAAAACTCATTTAGAGAGGTTGATAGCCAAGGCAAACAGGGACAAAGATATGCTCCGCCAAATGAAGAATCATTATTGGGCCCGCATGCATGTGTGCAAAGCAAAAATGAAGGTACTTAAAGCACGCTTGGCCAAGGCACTAAAACGAAGGAAAAGGCCCGATCCACTTCAAATTTTGGCTGAAGCCACCTTGAAGGAGCATGGTGCTCAATGATACACCCCCAGCTCAAAATTCAGAAAATTTGGAGCAATTTTGGTCAATTTTGAATTTTTTGTGCCAAAAACAGGTTTTTGCCCTCAACGCGTAGCGCGCCGCGCGCTACCCTTAAGTTGGGGAGGTCCATTTCATGAAAACTCCGCATTTTTAGATTTTTCATGACAAAATACACTTGCTCAGCCACTGCCAAGAAGTTTCATGGAGATTTGAGCCCCCAAAAGGTCAAAAAACAAGCAAAAAATGACCTTTTGCCACTTTTTGGACACACAGGAAGCAGTCTTGGGAGATTGCAAGTTTGGAGGGGCAAATGGCCACCAAATTGAGAAATTCCACTTGGGATGGAGAGTAGACATCTAGACCTTTCCAAAAAGCCCACTTTTGCCTCATTTGGATGCCAAGAAGTGACTCAAAAGTGGCCTGAAAGGCGCGCTACGCGTTGAGAAATGGCGCGCTACACGTTGGGAAAATTTGCCAGTTTTGCACCTTCAGCTCAGGAAAACGCAGCATTGACTAGTTTTGACTTTTTGGTGGGATTTTTCATCCTCTTTGATGTAACTGATGTAATTTCATGTTGACATGACACTTTTTTACCTATTCTAGAAGATTCATTCATAAAATGGCAAAAAATTAATGAATGAATTGGTTTCCTAGCTTATAGAGGCAAGTTGTTTTGATTGCCTAGATTGTCGTGCTCAGTTTAGAATTGGTTGAAACAGCTCCTAGGATGATGAGCTCGACCCCTAGAGGAAATTAAATGTGTTAGCTTGCCTATATTATGTAATTTCTTAGTCATTTTCATGGTTGGACTCTTGAGGGATAAGCTTAGACTGTTTTACTCTTTGTATCTCTGCAATTTTGGCAAAGGAAAGACCAGGGTTTTGCAGCACTATTTGGGATTCCTGTGGTGATTTGTGTTGATGGTGTGTTTCTCTCATGTACTTGTAAGTTTGTTATGTGTATCATTTTCCTACTCTTCTCTTCTGCAAATTAAGTAAATGAAGTGTTAAGGTAGAATTCATGGTTTCTATGCTCTGCCTTTAAGTTTGCTTAATATCTATGTTTTCATCTATTTAAGGAGAACTCTCGATGGTTTCTTGCTCTCCTTAGCTCCTCACCGGTCATATCTATCCATTCACTTACTTCAAAGGCATCAAGACAATCTCCTACCTTGCCCCAAAAAGACCTCTGCAAAAAACTGTGTCTCATCCCCGCACCCAAAATTGCTGTGCTCAGTTTTCCAACAAAACCCTAAAAATTTAAAATCAAACTTTCCCTATCAGTTTACTAGCCTAAAATCAGTGTTTTTTATTGGTCATCTCAGCCCTTTGAAGACATTTTGCCGAGATAGACCCGGAGAGAGCCCTCTCATGTCCCCGTAGGGCTAGCTACGAGGCTAAGTGGTTTGATGTTGCCTTCGATTTTGTCTTTTTCAGCCTGAGGCCAAATTCAAGCACTAACACAACGGTTTAGTAAACAAATCAGTAGTGATCTACTTGGATGATATAACAGTATACTCCAAAAAATGAAGTAATCATCTAAGAGATTTAAAACAAATCTTTGAATGTTGCCAAACATATGGAATTTATCTGAACCCCAAGAAGTCCTTTTTCACATTAAGTGAAGGAAAGCTCCTTGGATTCATTATGTCCAAAGCAGGAATTCATATTGACCCTAACAGAATTAGAGAAATTTATGAAATACATTTACCCCATAACAAGAAATCAATGCAATCTTTCCTGGGTCAAATAAATTTTGTTAAAATATTTGTCCTTAACTTCTCGAGAATTGTTTTACCTCTTCAATCTATGATAAAGAAAAATTCTCTGCTTAAATAGGGACATTCGGAACATGAAGCTTTTAGCTTGATAAAGCAATCAATTATCAACACCCCATCCATCTTTAGCAATCCCCAATTTTTCCGATCATTTCATTCTATATACTTTTGCTTCCAAGAAATCATATGCGGCCATATTGGCACAATTAAATCAAGATAAAGTTGAAGCCCCTATCTCTTTCTTTAGCTCCAATTTGCAAGGAGCTGAATTAAATTACTCAGATGTTGAAAAACAAGCTTTTGTTGTTTTCAAATCTATAAAACACTTCAGACCTTTTCTCCTCAAGACCCACACTAAAGTCATAGTACCATTCTCAGCAGTGAGAAATTTTTTAATACAAATGGATGTAGGAGAAAAGAGAGCAAATTGGGTGACAGCCCTACAAGAATATGACATAGAAATTAAACCAGCAAAAATTGTAAAAGGTCAAGGTTTTTGTAGGATGTTGGCAGGAGCATCTAATCTATCAGAATTGCAGCGTTCAGGTGACGATGTACAAATATATGAGGTAAGCCTTAACGACACATAATCAAGGTATGCTCAGATATCATATTTGACTTGAAAAACATATATGAACCAACCCAATTAAATTACTCAAAGAAAAGAACCTTGAGATTAAAAGCTAGGCAATATCAAATTGTCGATGATGTTCTTTTTAGAATAAATTATGATTCTATTTTACTTAGATGTCTTGAAAAATATGAGGCAGAGAAGGTGTTGCAAGAACTTCACGATGGACCAGCTAGTGGTCACTTTGGAGGTGATACTACAGCACATAAAATCCTGCATGGCAAATATTACTAGCCAATTGTTCAAAGATGCACACAATTATGTAAGGAGATGCAATGTTTGTCAAGCAGCTATTAGAAGACAAAGAAAACTCGTGCTACCATTACAGCCTGTCAACATTGACCAACCATTTGAACAATGGGGATTGGACGTGTTAGAGTCGGTATTTTCATCCCTCCGTCAGAGATCAAATCCTCTTGTTGCATTTCTTATTAGGTGTCCCGCCCAGTCATTTTCATTCCATTAGGTGCATAGATCATCTGACGGTAGTGGCATTCCTCCAGTTTCCCTCATGTTATCTACCTGCTGGCTCATGTTGCTCATTAAAAAAAAAGCATATACAATCTTCTTTTTATCTTGAAAATTGCAAAGGTTGTCTTTAGGGTTTCATGGTCAATTAGGTCTAGGGTTTCATCAAAAAATGTGTCAAAGTGCCCAATAATTACAAGCATGCCATGAGGAGATTTCAACATCAATAAATTTCATCGCCAAGTGTTCGAAAATGTGTTTTTCCTCAAAACTCTATTTTGGGGAAAAACAGAGTATTTAGCTTTTATTGTAAAAAAATCATGAAAATTTGGTTTTCCTCATTGTAAATTTCTTCATCTGCATCCTGGTTTCCTTCCTTAGCCCCAGAAGCTTCAGCACCTGTAAGACAAGCAAAGCTCAGGTCATTTAGTTCATTACAAAACTCAAATGAAGTGAAAGAAGTGCAAAAAACAGAGTGTGAATATAAAGTCATCTGCAAAACATTATAAAAGTGGGTTTTGGAAAAATAAATTTAAAAGCTCCATGTATAAATCATTCCTCCAAGTGTTTGAAGTTCATTTGTACTCCAAGGGCAAAGAGAAGCAAGAAAAAATGATTTTGGTGAGTGAGTGACAAGTTTGGGTGAGTTTGGGTGAAAATCGACTGACGCGGCGCACTGGGCAGGGGGCGCGGCGCATTGGGCCTCGTTTTGCAGTGTAAAACAACACAGGCTCATCGCATATGGAGGGCGCGGCGCATTGGGTTGTATGCGCGGCGCACACAGCCAGAGAGCCCGAAACTGCTAGCATTTGCTCCAAATCGCCAAAAATCGCACGGATTTGCCAGGTAGAGCCTCCATCATTGTGTTTCATCCAAGTTTGTGCTTATATTATGGTGGTTGATGAATGGTAATGGTTTTTAAAAAAAAAACATCAAACCCTACCATTTGAAATTCCAAGAAACTTGTTGCCTAGGGTTTGATTAACTATTTTGCTACCAAGTCTATCATCCCTCCATCACTCCCTTATCCCATTTTTCCCTTGATTTCATTGTTCCCTAAGTTCCCCTACCCCCTAAAATCTCTAATCCCCTATTCCAAGTTCCCTTTCCCAAAATCCTAATTGTAAAATCCCAAACTCTAACCTTATGCAAAACTCCCAAAACATCCCATATTTCCCTAACTGAATCTATCCCAATAGTCCCTAAATTCCCATTATTTTTCCCTTCCCTTATAGTCCCTCATTTTACTATTTTCCCTTGGTGGCAAAGGTCAAACAATCATCAAAGGCAGTCCAACACAGTTTGACACATCAGCACCTATTTCTCCAAGGCAATTTGTTTACCAGTAGCTATGGCATCTGATCCTTCATATGATTATGAAGAGGAGACCCAAAGTGACTCACCCACAGAGGGGCATGCACCCAGGAGACCTCATAGAGGTGGCAGACATATCAGAGAGGAACCAACCACTCTCACTGAGTTATAGGCCTGCCCCCTTGCTATCTTCTGTTTCCAGCATCAGTCATGTTATGAATTTTGCGAGAAGGTCGCTAATATTCAGTTACATCATGAGTTGGCCCGCTTATTTGTGTAGCATTTACATGGTGATCAAGCCACTCTTGCTGGCGTCACTTTCACATTAACACCATAATCCATTTCATTAGCAACCGGCATACCAAACATTGGAGAACCATGGAACAAGAGGCAGAAAATTGACTGGCAGCACTATGAACCGTACATCAAACCCGGTTTTTTGAGACAGCTCAAGAGAGTGTTTCCTTTTCGCTACCTCAAGGATGAATATGTTCCTTTAATGAAACTCATCATGAAGTATTTCACCTGTGAGGGTCGGTTCTCCCACTTGTATGCTTATCACATCAGGCTGCTGATGCATTTTACTCGGGTACGCATGATGAATATTCCTTATTTCATATGCCGAAACATAGAGAAGATGACCACTCTTGTGCAGCATAAGACCCCTCAGCAGCAGTTCAACAGTATTTATCATTTTGCTCTCATCAAAATTGTGGTCATTCATCAGCTTGGTTTACAAGGCATCACTTGGGATGACTTCATCTCTCATGAGTTTTTCAGAGCTTCACAGGGACCTTCAGAGGCTGGGCATGAGACAAGTGGACATTCTTATCAGCATGAAGGCCATGAGACCACTAGTGTGCCGGTGTTCATCACCTATCAGAGGGGCACTAGACGGTTGTTTGCAGCAGCAGAGCAAGTGATATCTCCACCCGAGGTGGAAGGGGCCTCGCTTCCTTCATTAGCACAGCAAGTTCAGGACCGAGGCAAGAGGCCACTACAGGAGGAAGGACCATCAGGTGAGCGGGAGACTAATTTCATTCTCATTGAGGTGATGATACCGATATGGGCCCACAAAGCGCAAATCTCAAAGAGATCATTAAGGAGCAGCAGGCGGACATTGATGCCTTTTCTAACAAGTTGGATAGAGCCCAATGGACTATACAGTACCTAGAGCAGAGGAATAAGCAGCTTGAGGATTAGCAGGTGGTTATGGAGTTGCAAAACATTCGGCAAAATTGCCAAGCTACCTGAAGGAGGAAGGTGGAGTTCACTTCATTGGAGCAAGAGATCAATGTCGATAGGGAGTCATGGCTCGAAAGAGTCAATATCCACTTGGAGAGGAAGCTGGAGAAGGAAATAAATGAGAAGAATATGCTTAGAAACTTGTCATATCATTACTTTTCCAGGAACTTGGTGTGCCAAGCGAGAATCAGGAATTTGAAAGCAAAGTTGAAGAGAGCGTCAAGGAGGAAAAAAGAGGATGAATGACTTTAGATCTTGGCTAAGGCTTCCTTGGCCCATCACAGCACTTGATAGAGAAGACTCAGCCCAAATTTCAAGAAATTTGGAGCAATTTTTGCATTTTTGCAAATTTTTGGCACAAAAAACAAGTTTTTTTGCCCTATGCGCCGCGCCACGTGGCGCTTGCTTTTGCTAGAGGCCTCCAAATCTCAAAAACTTAGAATTTTTGGATTTTTCATGCAAAATTACACTTTTCTACCTATGGCCAAGAAATTTGGGCAGGTTTTGAGCCCTCAAAAAGGTCAAAAACACTCAAAAAATGACCTCACTGCCCCTATTTTGACATACAGGAAGTAGTGTTGGTAGAATGGAATTTCGGGGGAGAAAATGGAGGCCAAATTGAAAAATTCCACTAGGGTTGGAAAGTAGACATGTAGACCTTTCTAGAAATCACACCTGGAGCTCATTTGTACATCTGTAAGACCTCCAAAAGTGGGTCCAAACAGGCACTACGCATAGAGAATCAGGCGCGGCGCATAGAGGAAAAATTGCCAATTTGACCAAGTTTTGCTCTGTTTTTCGCCCAGCTTCGCCTAGTTTGACTTTTTCACTTTCCTAATGGAAAATTTATGATGTAATTTGATGAACATTGATGGATTATGATGTAAATATGTTAGATTTTCACTTTTAGAGGTAGATTCATCAATTTAGAGGTTGTTTGAAACTGAATGAATCAGTTCCCTTGTTTCTAGAGGCATGTTGTTATGTTGCCTAGTTTCTAGTTCTCAGTTTAGAATCAGTTGGATCAGCTCCTAAACTTGTGAGCTCGACCCCTAGAGGCAAGGATGAGCTATGTTTGTCTATATTATGTTATTTTTCAGTCATTAGCATGGTTGGACTCTTGAGAAAGCTTTGAGCTTCATTGTACATTCATTTTCAGTATTTTGGCTAAGGAATTGAGACCAGGATTTGCAGCACTATTTGGGATTCATGTGGCAATTTTTCTTGGTACAGTGTTTCTCTTTGTGATTTTGAATTTGTTTATGTGATTGCATTATCTATCTTATTTCTTCTGAACTAAACAAACAAGAGTGTAAGTACAATTCATTGAAAGTGCAATGCTCCACTTAAAGTTTGCTTTAGTTGTTTGATGTTTTCAGCTGTTTGGGGAGGATTCATGATTGCTCTTGCCCTATTCAACACCTCACCTATCTTTTCCTTACATCTCACTAAAATTTAAGTGCCAAAATGATTGCCTACCTTGCCCCATCGAGATCTCTGCAGAACTGAGCCTCAATCCCCGCACCCCAAAATGTGCCTTTCCCTCTGAGCCAAAAAAAACTCCATTTTATCAAATCAACTATTTTGCACATATACCTAGCCTAAAATCAGAAGATATTTCAGTCATGTCAAGCCCCATAGATCATCATTTGCTGAGATTGACCCGGAGAGAGCCCTCTCCTAACCTGGTAGGGCTAGCTACCAGGCTGAGCGTGGTTTGATGTTGGCCCTAGATCCTACCTTCCTCAGCCTAAGGTAATCTAGGAACTAACAGGACGTAATAGGTGAGATCATTCCTCATTCTTCTAAGCAGCATAGATACATCCTTACAGCCACTAATTATTTCACCAAATGGGTACAAGCAATTCCACTCAAGGTAGCAAATTCAGAAAATATTATTGAATTTATAGATCAATTTATTATCATCGGGTTTGGCTTACCATCTGCTTTGATATTTGATAATGCATCTTATTTTTCAGGAAATGCTATGATAGAAGTTTCTCTTAAAAGAGGTTTTAAGCTTAAGTATTCGACCAATTACTATCCACAAGGAAATGGATTAACCAAATCCACAAACAAAAATCTCATCACGATTATTAAACGAACTGTTGACCAAGGCCAAAAGAACTGGTACAATTCTTTAGTGTTTTCTCTGTGGGCAGATCAAATAACTCATAAATCCTCCATTGGCACTTCTCCTTTTAATGTGGTATATGGGAAAGAAGCATTCTTACCAACAAAAGTAATTATTACCTCCTTGGCCTTAGTTCAATTCGTTGGAGAAACTCTTTCCTCATCTATGCAGGTTAGACAATTACAAATTCTTAAGCTTGAACAGGAAAGGGGAAAAGCCAAGACCACGCATGCACATCATCAACAGTTAGTCAAAGCCTCCTTTTATTCAAATTTTGTAACTTCAAAATATTTTCCACTCGGAGACCTAGTATTAAAATGGGATAAACCCCATGAAGAGAAAGGTAAGCATACCAAGTTCCAACAAATGTGGCTTGGCTCATTTTAGATTGTGGAACAATTAGGCCCATCAACTTTTCTGCTACAAGATTTATCAGGTAAGAGAGAATCTCTACCTGTTAATGGACAGGTTCTAA
Source organism: Pinus tabuliformis (assembly GCA_031772625.1). NCBI lineage: Eukaryota > Viridiplantae > Streptophyta > Pinopsida > Pinales > Pinaceae > Pinus > Pinus tabuliformis. The sequence continues at coordinate 103,615,352 of CM062811.1, forward strand.
AGAGATACTTTTCGTAGAAGATGATCTCTTCTATCCACTGTATATTATTGCCTTTAGTTAAAATTTTCCTTTAGAATAATAATAACAATTCAAAAGCATTTATTTTTGGTTTTACAAAGGATAGTCTCTTTTTAATTTTGACTTTTCACTTGTATAAGTAAATATTGGTATGAAAGTAATCTTCACATATGAAATATAAAGTTAAGTTCTATTTCTCTTAAACTACCTATTTTCTCCCTTAATTATCTAATTTTGATGAAACTTAGCTTTAAGAAATAAACTTCTCCTTTACATCAGTCCAGAAAAGTATCTATAACAAATAAAAGTCCCTCTCAGAAAGGCATCTTTAAAACTCTACAATTGTCGTCCAGAAGCTCTTAAGGAACCAATGATCCTCCCCACTTAATCAACTTTCAATTTTAGAGTGTAATTCTAAAATATACTTAAACTTAAAGGATAAGTCTCATTAAGAGCCAGCTTACCATGATCATAAGGTTGTAACTAACTGACATTACCAATACTGCATATCAAAACAGGGTAATGGCTTATAATTATATTAATCAAAAGACAGGGGGTCTCATCACGAGCCAGCTTGTTCAGTTAAGTCACAAATCAAGTGGATGGCATTGTCAATATTGGTCACCAAACCAAGACATTGTCCTTTAAGAAACAAAATATGAAGAGCTAAAGCAACAATGAATTACTTCAGAAAAGAAAGAAAGCAACAAGTACACTTACGAGCTTATCTTTAAAATTGCATTCTGATTTAAGTGGGTTACTAGATCATTGCTGGTTAAAAGGTAACCATGTCGAGGCTATGAACACCTGCTGGCAATAGAGGCTCTACCTACGACAACTGAGTATAACAAAATTGATCTGAGGAGAGACTTCTTGCTTTTATCTTTAAAAAACCAAGTAAAGACTAATGTAAACAAAGGGACTTTTTAAGAGAAAAGAATAATCAAAAGAATGGTAGCTAAGTATATGTTGTTTTATTAATAAAGAGCAGTATTTCTTACCTTATATTCCATGTAAATATTTTATTTTCAAAACTATCTTTATTTTTGAAGTTTTAGAAATATCAAAAAACTCTCATAGATAACTAATAATTCCAAGTGAATCCCCAATTGTTATGGTATTCAACAACCCCCCATTTATTAATGATAGTAGCTAATATTACATTAATAAATGGGGACCCTTCAAAAAATCTATCCAAAAAAACAAAACTTAGCATTTATGCATTTCTTTTATTTTTGGAATACAGCAAACATAACAATCATAACCCCTTTTTTAAGAAAAACTACTAGAAACTTACCTTCACACATATAGCATGATTTAAACCCACCAAAAAGACCTTTCTAACCCTAGAAAATCAAGAAAAATGATTAAGTAAGGACTTTATGCTTGAAACTATCATAAAATCCGACATAAAACTAAGTCCTTAAGCTTTTTATGCTTAAGTCTCGCATTGCATAGAACCATTCATAAAGGGCCTACTTTAAAAGGACCATTGTGAAACATGCGAGATGTGAAACTGCGATGGCATTGTAGCTTTTATTGCATCGCATTTCGGGCATTCAAACGAACACCGTGTACTTACCACTAGCCGATGTTGCGAAATACGATTAAGACCTAGACCCACTCCTTAAATATCATAAGCAAATGTTTTAGGTCCACCGCTCAGTAAAAAGGGTCTTTTACATAGGATAACCCTGGAAATTAGCTACGCTTTGAAAACAACTAACGAGCGGCTCGCATCTCGCTTCTCGCAGAAACACAGCGGGAGGTAAGAAATGCGGAAAGGCATATTGCGATATTGTTAAGAAAATCACACAATCGCTATCATCGCAATTCAAAGGCTCGTCGCCCCAGAAGCTTTCTTCCCATTTTACGATGCAAACATTTATGAGCATTAAATTTAAGGGATAATGAATCATTAGTGGGCATTTAGTAAGAGATAACTACATTTATGTGTGAAAATCCATTTAGCATGATATGATATCTTCTTACGTGCGTTCAAATAAAACTCCTTTTATCACCTTTAAAAGCTATCTACATTATTTCTTTTTACGTTCATATTTGTGTATCCAATAGCTATTGTTCTTCACTTTCAGGAAAAGTCCGTAGAGCAAATCATTGAGAACAATGGTGAAGAAAGGAAAGGGAGTTGCTTCTGAGAAGTCAGAAATGACTCATCTGTTTATAGATACTACATGAAACAAAGAGGGAGGAACCTCTACATGGGAGGTTATGTATAACATACTGGAGGAGGAGCAGCTCAGGATTATGGAAACTAAAATTACAGTTGATGGACATGATCGCTCAGATGCTTTCATGCTAGAGACGACATGCTCATTTTTCCACCACATAGCCGTGCGGCTGAAGATAATCTTATCCTGACATGGTTAAATGGGTTATTGATGAAGCCAACATTTCAGACAAAGAGATCAGGACAAGAGCCAAGGGGTTATGGGATCTTTTACCCCAGACAACCTACGGTATATGTACCACCTACCAAAGCCACAAGTCATCTATAACAAGAAATTCGTGGAGAAGTTTGCCAAAGAAAATGACGACCCAGCAGACTGCACCCCAACCTGGTCCAATAATGAGGAAAAAATCAACAAAGATAAAAATGGTATGTACATTATTTTGTCTGTTTGTCCCCATCATAGTTTTGCAACGGCAATGTTATGTAGACTATTTGGCAAACCCGATAGTACTATGTTCTCCCCAGAATGGTTGTCGCTAATAGATGCAGTTTTTAATGCAACTGTAATGAATTGGGGACAAATTCTGTCTGACAATTTAGAAAAAACAATTATCGAGTATAGAAGGAAAAGAAGTGTTGCTTCGAGGGTTTACCCTCCATTTTTTATGAGCGCCTATGTCATCGATGCAATTTGTTTTAGTTCGAAATTCCCTATCATGGGATGGAAATGGACCGTTCAAAATCCATTTCCCATTCACATATACCACAAGGACATGTGGGAATCCATTTTTCAACCACATTTTTTCAATATTTGTCATGGAGTTATGCTCCCTATTCACAAGTGGCTTTATAATCGAGATGCCCCCAAGTTTTCCCAGGAAGCTAAAGTTGACATCCTCCTATTGGATAGATGGTTTGGGGAGGAAACACTTACATATATCAGGGTTTTTGGCAGCATCACCTCCCCCCATGTCCTCTCATACTATGTTCCAGATAAATTGATGGCTAGAGAGATATCCTATCAAACAGCTAGTGAGGGAGGAATGAGCAAGACATTGAAGGATTCAAAGAAGTCCATATGGCCTACATTCCCTATACAGTGTGGAGCATTTTCATTACATGACCTAGGGCATGCATTCAAAGAAGCAGAGAGCATGTTATCTCTGTGATTACCTAAATTCCCCGAAAGGCAATACGACCCGTTCGGCACTGTCGAAAATTTCACCATTCTTGTGAAAATAAAAGTATTTAGCAATGAGACGGATGCCTTTGATGACATCTTTTTGCAGACAAACACCTTCACAGAGGTGAAGCATAGGACACAACTAATTTTTGACCGTGAAGATCTGGAAAATTTTTACAATTATAGAGAAAGGAGGTTAGCAAAGGAACCATTAGACCAATTATTGATTGAACCAATAAGGGAGCCTACTCCCAGTGTGACTATAGAAGGTGACTCCAAAGAAAATTATAAGACTGATGTAATATCCCTCCCCTTAATAATAAAAAATAAATAATAATATAATAATAAAATAATAAATAATGCAAAAATAATAATTAATAATAATAAATAAATCACTTAATAATAAACAATAAAAATAATAAAGATAATAAATCATAAATGTTAAATAATAAATGATATTAAAAATATATACAAGAAAATAAATAAAAATAATAAAAATAAAAATAGTAATAACCATACTAAAACTCTAAATAAGAATAAATAGAAATAAAACAAGAAAACTATCAAAAAGAAGGAAATAAAACAAGAAAGCTAAAAATCAAAAGAAAAGTAAAGAAATAAAACAAGAAAGCTAAAAATCAAAAAAAAGTTGCATGTAGACACATGGAGTGTGTGCATGTGGTTCCCCTTCCAATGTTGTTCTATTTAATAGATGGTGAGGAAGGTGAGAGGCATTCCTGCATTCCATCATTCCGAGATTCTATCTTTCATTCTCTTGGGAGAATGGTGTTTTAAGACTTAGGAGTCACTGGCAGTAATACGTTGATTGAGAGCTCGGGGGTGGCCAGTTGTAGCAAGACTTTGCACAATTGAGCCTATGGTTGGGTGGAGAGTCGTCCCCAAAACCTTGTTGTGGTAAGCCTACTTCTACCACAGGTAAACAGGTAAGCACTATTCATTAAATTTGAATTTAGTTAATTAATTACATGTTTATTTGGCTAGGTAAGTGCAACTCTTATTTAAATTTAATGTTAATAAGTTAATTAGATATTTATTTTGGGCTGTTACATATGGTATCAGAGGTTAGGCTCAACCCTTGGGGCCTATGGGCATCTTAAATTTTTTTCTTTCTTTATTTTGTTTTGTTGGGATTTTTTAACTCGACTTTTTCTGAAAGTTACAGGATCATTACTTACGAGAAGCTGCATGTCTTTTTTTTGTTTGTGCTACAAACCCTCGCTTTCTAATGACTTAAGTGCCAAAGATTCTAGTTTTAAGGGCCTATTGGATTTGGTTTTCCCGAGTTCTTTTTGTTCTGTGAATTTTTAAGAAGTATTGTGCATTTTATGATTTCTAACCTGCGATGTTCCAAATCTCCGTTCACTTTTTCTCGTAACTTAGCATTCAATGAACTTAGTTTTCAACTTAAGTGAAAGATATAGCGTACTGCTTACAATATGTTATAGTTTGTTAGTTTTTTTTTTAAGAATTGAAACACTTCAAGGCATTCTGACTAAGGGAGTGATTTGAGTTATTGGAATCTTTGCTTTTTGTATTCTGATTTGTATCCAATCGGATTTTGATGTGGCGAATCTCCAAGCCTAAATAGAACTCCGTGCTTATTAGGAATTTGTGTTCTTACTATATCTTTACAGATCTGCATTGGCCGCTTACGAGCTTCAATTATCATAGTTTTATCTGTTTACGATTTCACTGGTTGTGTTCACAATGAGTTGGTCCATTTGGCATCAAATCTGACACATTACAGTGTTCTTTCTATTCATCTGTTAACTGAACTTTCCAAGGAAGAATTATCGACCAACGTGATATAATTTTGTTGCCCTTTTTGGGAATTTCGTGAAAAAAGAGAGGAGAAAAAGCGACATGTAGTTTCTTGTTGTAATGCTTCTTCTGTATTTTTCATCCTAATAACCTCTTATTTGTACTGTTGACATGCCATTTCTTTTTTATTTTCCATCATATTGGTCAGAAATACGTTCTTACTTTTATTGGAGTTAAAGACTGGTAATTTGGGACTGCACTGGATATAAGTTTCCCAATATGTGATTACTAAAGTATTTGCGTCCCTGGAAAAACTAATAGATTCTGCTAGTATTGTGTGCTACGGAGATATTTGGCATGCCTTCTACTGAACAAATATGTACCTTATTACCATTAGTCTTGTGAAAATATGAAAGTGGATAATATTGTTTTTCCCCGGGAAAATCGCTTCTAGAAACTCCTCTGGCATCTTCGTTGCACATGGAATGCCAAAAATTAAACACTTGTGAATTGACCTGATATGTATGTTCCATACACATAGTAATTCTGGTTGCAAAAGCTATGGACTCTTGGATTTACCTATTGTGAACTTGCTCTCCTTGATACTTATGCAATAAGGTATTTTATCTGCAAAAATCTATTCTAGAGCCTCTGCCGTTTCAGGGCGTTGTTGGTCCTAAACGTCTAACGAGTGAAGTGAACTGTATTCCTGGAAATAAATTGAATCACTTGGTATTTAAAATGATTATTGTACACTAACAACATTTAGTCTGATATATCCATGTTTCATAAGGCATCACAACAATCAAATCTCTGAAGGCATTGTTATTAAAGTGAAAATTCACCAGGGAAGTATTTCAAATTACCATTGACACTCCATTGATGCTGAACATTGATGAGAGAGTTTTGCCATCCAAGTTCGTTTTTTATACAATGTATGATGACACCATGAAAAAAAAAAAACCATTCTGAGTCTATCCCTGGCAGTGTTTTTTGTTTGTTAGTTGCTCAGTTGTCAGTGCTCTGAGAGGGTGCATCATCTTTATCGGGGAACTCATGTTTATCCACAATAATAACAAAGTAAGTTCAATAAACTATTCGGGAAAACTAAATAATAGTACGAAATTAACTTAGCGTCCAAACTAGTGTCCTAAATCTACAATTGAGAAATTTCCAAATCGATAATCGATTTTCCTTCTTTTAACAAATATTCAAAAATTGTTCATCGGATTTGATTTAGGGACTTATTTTCATGTGCTAACTTTTTCCACCTTTCACAAAAAAAATTGGAATTTAAATGTAGGTTGATCTCTTTACTCCATCATTATGATTGTTTTATCGCAGATCACGCTCTATTAACGACTTAATGGTAAATGAGTTGTTGTCAATTCGTTAGCTTTTGCAGATCACACTCTTTCATTGCTTATATTACTAATAAATTTCAAATTAACAAGAAGTCAGCATGACTCTTTGGTGGAAAAAGCTTTGGAATTTGGGTTTTGTGTAATCTCCTTGTGTAGCATCTAGGTTATAGCCATTTGCAGATAAATATGATCCACAAGGTTACCTCAAATTAAGTGCATATCTGTTCAAAAATCCAAGCACCAAAAGAAGCTCCTTCTCTCGTCAAGAATTCAAAGTGCTAAAATCATTATAGCTAAAATGTATTGTAGCCAATAGGTTTGTTCAGAGTTTCCTAGTATTGTTTTGATCTTTATGTTGTAATTAATGAATGCAAACTCAGTAGCTATTAAAGCTTTGTTAAGGGTTTGATATGGTGTTGCCTTCACGGGTGCGCTTGCAGGCAGGCCATCTTATTAATAAAATGATTTTATTTTGTGCTTTGGGAGGGATAACCTTCCCAATCATCCGATCCGGTTCTGGGTCGGGTGGTGGTGTCTCTTCTTTATGGTGTGGAATATTTCTTTGGTTATTTGATATCTTAAATTTCCTTAGAGTAATCATTTAATAGCCATAAGAATCTCAAGATACATTCAATAAATTTGTTTAAACAATTTATTTTCTTAAAAGCAGTCCATTTAATTCTTCTAACATAAGTTATGATTGCTTAAACAAATACTCACAATATTTCACTCTACAGCACATAATTTCAATTTATCCTAGCACATAAGGTTATGAATCTATAGACTTAATATTGGTGTGACATATCATTTCAAAAGTCATGGTGAATTTTCTTTCAAAATTCAAGTACCTTCTTAAAACAATACTGCCACTAATATTCTTAAGCTTTACTCATTGGAATTTTGATTTTATGTTGAGACAATTCTCTAAGTTTTAATACTACAAAATTAGTGATTATTGATAATTTGCATGATCAATCACACAGTTTTAAATTTGGCAATGGTCTGATTTCATGCCGAGCAATAGGGGAAAAATATATAAAATACTAGATTGAAATGAATCAAGAATCTTCAAAACTTTGTTGAATAAATTTGGCATGGTTAATACATACCTGGTTAAAAATTCACTGGATAATTATCACAACAATAATCTAGTTATTTTGGCTCTTATTTTATGCTTCTTCAGTGATGAATCTTGATATTGAGTGACTGATTACAGTGTTTGGCTATCGTTGCACTATTGATATGGTATGCTGGCATGTTTTTTTTAACAAATCTTTAATGCTGGTGTAACTACTCACCACCGGTTCATTTTACAACACAGTTTACATAGCACTTGAAGTATTTGGATAATTGAAGTTGAAATTTGTCACCAATTAAAGTGCTCTAAAATAGTGAAATCTGTTCCAATTCACAATGGATAAACTCTGATATCTTATTACCTTTAGATGATCATTGTTCACTAGCATATGTTCATTATTTTATTGTTCAATCTAATCTAAAAACACAGAGATAAAATTCCTTGAATGTTGATCATACTATTCACTAATTATTTGGGTTGGATTGCTGTTCTCATTGTATCTTCTAATAAATTTAATTTTGCACTGCCATTGCCATTCAGATTACATGTATATGCTCATGTACTATTATATTCTCAATGGAAAATTGTACAGACTTTGATTTCAGTTTAGATGTTGAGTATAATGTTACATGAGGTTTCGTGATTCAAGGTTAATTGCATACAGTGAATAAAGATGTCTAAAGAGAAATGGAAAGGAGAAACTTGCTAATGATAGTTCATGTGATTATGGCCAACTTGGATCAGATGTTTAAGGTGGTAGAGAAGAAGTATCACAACAGGGGTAAGAAATCAATAAGAAGAAACAACCTACTTTAGAACATAATGGAAGAGTTCGGTATAATCATGACTTGGTACTCTAAAGGTATCACTATAAGGTCTATCTAAGAATGATGCACATAAAGAAGAAGTATTGGCAATCAACTAATAAAGTTGAAAAATCAGGGTAATAATGAAGGTTATTTTAAGGAACCTGTAAGGTATGATAAATAGAATGATTGGAAAAGATAAGTTGTGTGCATAACAACATCTATAACAATGGGAGAGCCACATTGTAAATATTTCATAGGTGACTAACTATATGAATGAATTATGGATAACAAGATGTATGATCAGGAGATTTTATGTATTACCCAAGTTGGAAATAGTAACAACATTTCCAAGGATATCAATGCTATAGGAGAGAAGGAGAAGAGACCACAATTCAAGTCAATTTAATGAAGTGAAAAAAAATTCCATTTTTAGCCAGTAGACATGGAATAGTAGGAAATCAAGACAAGGAGAAAAAGAAAAATATATCTATGAATATCGGGTAGGAGGGAATGAAGGGATGTTCTATCAAGAAGAAAGTTCTTTTAAAGGTATTGATGAGTAGAGCTAGAAACATGATTGGTAATGGTCATAATGATGATCTACATATTTTAAAAAATGTGAAGGTGAAGTTGCATGATGACCAAATGATAATAAACGAGGAAGATATAGGAAGGAATGTTGCTAGAAATTTTATACGGATACCTTGAGAAGGATTGTGTACATAGTGACAAAAGAAGTAAAAGTCAATTAATAGAGATTGTACTTGACTCATTATTTCATGAGTAAGACTTCCCATAACATTAAAAGAGGTGGTTTCCACTTAACACCTCACATATAAGTTTCCCATGGATAAAGATGGTAGTAGTGTTTCCAACTGTTTCAAAATCTAAAATAATGATACTATTTAATAAGAAAGAGTCTTTTTCCCAACTTGAGGAAACTGAATTTATGATAAAGAAATCAAGTGGTATTGAGATACGAACTCGATGAGATAAGAAAATATTTTGGTGGATGAAGTGCTAATTGTTAAATAAGTCAACATGGATCAACAAATCCTCATGATATAAAGATTAAATCATGATGAAATAGTGTTTATATGCAATTGCATATAGCGATATTGGAATCAATAATCCAAAGGGTAAATGGATGTAAAATCAAGGGATTTTAATTTAAATAGTGATGGTATCACTAGTAATATCTTAAACAATGAAATTCACCAGAATTTCCTTGGGGAAGGAAGAATACATGACGAGAGATTAACACTCAAGATGATGAGGCTCATGTGAAATTTAATGATATACCGTTGGTGTAAATGATCAACTACCTAGTAGAAAGAAGTCGAAATGATTATTGAAAAGTAATTGACAACTTGATGAAAACATATTGACAATGTTTCATGGTAGGAAGATAATGATTTACATATGGTTCTTATAGTGATAATGTATCCATATGATAATAGCGATATGCATAGGCATTATGATGTTATGTGAAGGTATATAGACATATTCATTTACTACATGATGATAGGTATTTAATGTTCAATACTCATGATGGATATGATTAATGTGGCATAGGAATTATGATGCTATAATATGAGGATTATTGACATGTGGTTCATTTATGAGAAGTCATGATATGTCTTTAATATAATTATGTTGATGGTATAACTGAAGCATGCGATAGTTCCGTACAAATCTATGAAATGCATGAGCATGCAGTTCCTTATTATTCATAATGTCACAATTAACAAAGATGAACGTTCTCATGATCAGGGAAAATTTTAAGAACCCCCCCAAATTTGTAAATATAATAAATGGGCGAATCTCCATGGTATATAGGAAAAATGGAAGGCGATTTTATCAATAATATAATATGTATATATCATTTTTTGGCGAATCTCTCACCAGGCATGGCGAATATTTTACTCAATTATAAAATCTTGTAAGATCTTGGCGAGTCTTTCACTAAATAATAAAACTTTGTAAAGTCCTAGTGAATCTTAGCATAGGCTACATGCTGGTTTAATTCCCCATTTAAATAGGCTACATTCCAGGTGAATACCATGGGTCAATACCATGTGCCATTTTGGTGAATACCATGGGTCAATACCATGTGCCATTTTGGTGAATACCATGGGTCAATACCATGTGTCATTTTTATTTTTATTAGAATATTTTACTCAATTATAAAATCTTGTAATATCTTGGCGAGTCTTTCACTAAATAATAAAACTTTGTAAAGTCCTAGTGAATCTTAGCATAGGCTACATGCTGGTTTAATTCCCCCATTTAAATAGGCTACATTCCAGGTGAATACCATGGGTCAATACCATGTGCCATTTTGGTGAATACCATGGGTCAATACCATGTGCCATTTTTATTTTTATTAATTCTAATATTAGGGTTAATAATGGTTTTTTGCATGGTATTAATAAGTTTCACCTAAATATAACCCATCTTTTGAGTGTTTGTAAATATAAGGTGACTTATGGAGTAAATATAAAAAAATGTTTTATTTGTTTACCATACCTCTCATTTATTTATATTTTTTATTAATTTACCATATCTCTTTTACAAATATGGTATTTGGCCCATAGGATTCACTTTAATAAAACCTCTTTCTTGAGCCTTCATAAATAGAACGAGGGTTATGGACTAAATATAAAAAGAGGTTTTATCTATTTACGATACGTCTAGTTTATTTATATTTTTATTTATTTACCATAAGACGTTTTATTTATTTACCATACCTCCACTTTACTTGTATTTTTATTTGTTTACACCTTTACATGTATCTAAGGTGACTTATGGAGTAAATATAAAAAATGTTTTATTTATTTACCATACCTCTCATTTATTTATATTTTTATTAATTTACCATACCTCTTTTATAAATATGGTATTTGGCCCATAGGGTTCACTTAAATAAAACCTATTCTTGAAAATGGGCGAATGGATTCACTTAAATAAAACCTATTCTTGAAAATGGACGAATGGAAGGTTGTAAGTCCTAATTTCAAGGGCTAAATTTACCTTTTTTACCCTCTCCCTTAAAATAAGGTGGGCTATTTGAGGTGATTTGTAAAAATGTACTATGATACAAAATATTCGCCCACTAAAAATTTAAAACCCCTTAATTTCGCCAAAGGGCGAACATTCGCCCCTAAAATTATCCTTGCTCATGATGACATGCAAGAGTTGGCATGTGGATTATTTCCTATGATACTATGATGGTATGGTTAATGCATTGGATGCATGTTGAGATGTGATGATTCACAGGACTCCACAAATGGGCCGAGAGGGCCGGTTTATTTGATGATCTTGTGCGAGCCCTTACGCACGAGGGAGAATAAGTAACACCATATGGGTTGGAGACAAAACTCAATCAACACTACATATGCCAGTGGTTCCTTTGTCTTGTGTATAACTCTTGATGGATAGCTCTTGAAGAGCTATGGGACCATCTTGAGGAGGCCAAGTGCCTGATGTTCTAGGCTAGGTGCCTATTATTGGATTGGGATGCCGAAGTCTGGAAGGGATGTCAAGGACTTCGATGCCTGGGGTTGTGCACCTTAAGTAGTTGTGCAGGGAGTGGGCCAGCCTTGCGAGATGCCCGGGGTCATTGAGTACCGGACCGGATGCCTGCCTTGGGGCAGATGAGGTCTGAGTCAGGCGCGAGCCTTGGGGCCAGCCTTGGACTAGGATACAGACCAGGTCAGGCTTATGCCTGGTGCCGAAAGTGGGAAAAAGGACAAAGATTCCTTGAGATTTCCCGGGGTGTTGGGGACTTTCGATGCCTGCTGGTTATACTAGTTCAGCAGAGGGTGTTGGCAACATGAAGTTAATAAATAATTCAACTTAACTTCGAGACAAAGTTCCTTAAAATGGGAGAGTATGTAATATCCCTCCCCTTAATAATAGATAATAAATAATAATATAATAATAAAATAATAAATAATGCAAAAATAATAATTAATAATAATAAATAAATCACTTAATAATAAATAATAAAAATAATAAAGATAATAAATCATAAATGTTAAATAATAAATGATATTAAAAATATATACAAGAAAATAAATAAAAATAGTAATAACCATACTAAAACTCTAAATAAGAATAAATAGAAATAAAACAAGAAAACTATCAAAAAGAAGGAAATAAAACAAGAAAGCTAAAAATCAAAAGAAAGTTGCATGTAGACACATGGAGTGTGTGCATGTGGTTCCCCTTCCAATGTTGTTCTATTTAATAGATGGTGAGGAAGGTGAGAGGCATTCCTGCATTCCATCATTCCGAGATTCTATCTTTCATTCTCTTGGGAGAATGGTGTTTTAAGACTTAGGAGTCACTGGCAGTAGTACGTTGATTGAGGGCTCGGGGGTGGCCAGTTGTAGCAAGACTTTGCACAATTGAGCCTACGGTTGGGTGGAGAGTCATCCCCAAAACCTTGTTGCGGTAAGCCTACTTCTACCACAGGTAAACAGGTAAGCACTATTCATTAAATTTGAATTTAGTTAATTAATTACATGTTTATTTGGCTAGGTAAGTGCAACTCTTATTTAAATTTAATGTTAATAAGTTAATTAGATATTTATTTTGGGCTATTACAACTGATTTTGGAGCGGAATCTCAAGAGAAATCTACCGGGGAATCACAACAGTCATCGCAAAATGGGAAAAGCAAAAGCATGGAGTCAGTAAAGGATACAGCCCAATCTACACAGAAGATAGCTGAAGAAACTTCAGCTAGCAAGCAGGCTAAAATCCCTACTACCTCCGCATAGCAAATAAAACCCATGGTAATTGACTTAGAGGAAGAGTGGGACAATTTTAATAAAAGCCTCAACACAGAGGAACAGGCACCAGAGTTGCAAACTCCACAACCGAAAACAACTCTGGAAATTACAGTGGAAGAGACTACAAATACACAAGAGGTAGAGCACATCCCTGCCACCCCCACTTCTGAAATAATTTTGAGAATTGAAGGAATTCCCCCTCTAGATGTGTTTTATAGCCCACAGCATAAGGTCGTGGTGAAAAGACAAAGAAGCAGAAAAGGAAACAGTAGACACGGCAGCAGAAGCAAACAGTGTCACAGAAAACATCAATGAGAATTTACATAGTGCCAATCTTATGGCAGAGTCCATTCTGGGTTTCCTTCCTAATGCAAAACATCTTGAAAAGCAATGGAAACAGGTAGTGGCAGAAAAAGCAGAAGTGATAAGGAAAATGACCAGGTTAAACTGGGAGGCATATTGGCAACATTTGGTAAAACCTCACAACCAATGGATGACCCTGCGATGCCTAACCACTTCTACGAAGAAAATGGTGCCAGCACTAACCGATGTCGTATTCGTTTGACAGTTGAAATCTGAAGTCAGCCAACCAACACAGCTCAAGCCCATGATGGATATTTATGATCTGAAGGATCAAATGCAGGATAGTTAGTCACCTTGTTTATTTCCATTTTGATTTTATTTTTGCAAAAATTGAAACAAGTCGTTTAAACCTCCTCAACTATTTTTGTAATAATCTATTTGTAGTTCTATAGTTTAAGTATTTAAACCTCTCTCATGCATTTATAGAGGGGTCCAAAATTTTATCAGAAACAGTCTTCAAAACATGCACTTTTCTCCCTTTGAGGAAGTTCTAATGAAATTAATGGAACAGGATTTATTTTCTATCTGATTTAGCATCTTCTACTGAAATTGCACTTTTATACTCTTATATGGTGTTAAATGGACTGAAGATAGATCAATATTGCTAAAACACATGAGTAGGACGTATTATAAATGGTACTTTTATCTCGTAATCCTTTTTACTTATGTATTGAGTAATGATTTATTTTCCAATTGTTTATGTATGAAAGTCTTAATCTTGATTACCATTATCGCACTTTTGTATGATGATGATCTATAATTTATGATGAATATATGAATAATTCCTTAGGCGATATATCTTTCACAATCATTTCGACTAACTTTTTGTACGAAATGATTATTGTTAAAACGGATTCACTTCTCATCACAATTGAATGATCTTTATTACCAATTGCTTTCAGATATTATTGTAGATCGCATACATCAATTTAATCCTGGGTATATTTATAAGTAGATAGTGCTTAAATTAGGATAAAATGCATGTGATTGTTAGTTAATATTAGATTACTTTTAGCTTAGACATTACTTTAAAACCTCACATATCACCCCATTAGCACAAGTATTAAATAGATTTGGAAATTGGTCCCATTATCCCCAGTTGGAGCCACTACTCCAAATGGAAAAGGAGCCGCCAACCATGGTTCGGACCGTGTGGTTTTCCCCCATGTTGAAGCAACGATTTTCGAGGCTTCAATAGAGCCCCATTCGGATACGATTCGATAGCTGATGCATTGGGTTTTAATGATGAGCCTTGGCTGCAATAACGCATAGAATGGTGTATTCATGACTTTGGTGAACAAGTGTGTGACTCTGCGAAGGGTCAAGTGCGATGTATGAAAAGTTCTAACACAATGAGGGGAAAATGAGTAAGCCCCTTAGAATCCTGTAACAGTATGCATATTGAAAGGAACACATGAGCATAAAAGACATCACAAGATAGCCTACAAAATAGTTCACAAGTTAACGATGACGGAAATAAACAGCAACATGCATTCAACAAGGTTCATACTAATGCAAATGAAATAGCTCATAAGTGTTAGCGTAAGTGAAACAACATACATTGTAAACATAACAAGAATAGTTCTACTATATTCACAACTTATGCATGAAAACATGTCGGATTTGAGCTTTTATTAAAGTGAAAGTTCCAAGCATACATATACCATTGGCGAACCACTAGTCCAAATAGTGGAACATGAAGTCTACACTTGCACCTCCAAAGAAATATACTCCCTCTATGCTATGGAGAAACCAAGGCTATCAACAAAACTCCTAAGCTCCTGATCCTAAGCTGAAAGCCTAACCAAATTCTTCATTCCCAAAATCCCTTTACATGAGTTATGAGGACATATTTATCACAAAAGGGGTGATTTTTCATCTCTGTTTTGTGACTCTTGGACTTATCTCATGACTCTTCAACTTCATTACAAAATGACTCTTCACATTCCACAATTGACACTTGGAATTTCACTTTCAAATTAATTACAAAATAATATCACAATATAATCGTAACCATGTAGGAAAAAATTGGGTAGAGCCAACTAGATAGCCTAATAAGACCAACAAGTTACGCTTGAGTTTGGGGAAACTCCATCTCAAAAAATTTGACTTATAATTTCTCGGTCACATGATGGTGCCAAGCTTTGTACTACGTGATGACTTCCCCAAACTGTGTGATGGGATCACACTACAAGCAGACTCTAGCCTCGATGGCATCCAAGTACACTGATTTGTAACCAGTCTGAGTTTCCTTCTTGATCAGGAGAAACATGGTATTGATCTGGACAAGGTCACCAATTTACTTCTGCATGTTTTTCATGTTCACTTCAAGATCTTCCCCAGTAGCGATATGTTTAAACCGATCTAAGTATTGTTCAACCTCCTACCTGACTAATTCATGCGTTTGGCATCAGTGAGTGACCAAACTGGTGGATTATTGTGCAATTTCACCATGAAATCCACATTGTTGTACAATCATGCATATGAGGCCTTAATATTGGAGATGAGTGAGGAGAGCTCTTTATTACTCTGAATGATCATTCACACTTGTGCTTTCTCCAACTCTACCTGTTGCCTTGTTTTATTCACCAATTCAGACGGTGCCCCTTTGTATTGCATTGACCACTCATGCACGACAATGATGGTTCTATTGACTTCCTTGAGGTCTTTAGCATTATCCTTACACTTTTGTTGCATTTATTCCAAGCACGCAACTTCTTTATGCATTGTGACAACATCCTCATAAAGGCTCTACATAGTTTCTCCTAATGTTGATACTTCAGCAAGTATGGTCACCTTAAGTTCTTCTAGATATACTTGTGTGGGAGTTGTGTTTTGGACCTCTTCTCGGAGCTATTCAGCTTCTTGCCTTGCAGCCTGCAATTTCTTTGCCAATTTTTTGTTCTCAACCATTAGATACTTTTTGTTTGACTTGGTGGCACCTGCGAAGGCCAAGTTAGTTTCGACAGTGGCATTTGGATTCCTTCTAGTGTTTGCCACAATCACCCTTTCTTTGATGAATGCAGGAGATGTGAGATCATTTGGAGAATGTTTCTTCCTTTCTTGGACAATATTCTTCTGAAGCTCATCATAAGTCAAATTGTACGTTTCTATGACCAAACCCTCATCAAGAGGAACAATTTCCTCTTCCTAGCATAGAACTTGCTCTACTGTCGAAGGAGGGGGATTCTGAATGATGACCTATTGAGTGCTTGGCATCAGATCAAAATCTTGGTTTAACTGCTCTAATTCCACCTCCATGTCTTGAATCACAATAAACTCCTCAATTTATTGAGGGAGCTCTTTGTCCTGCAATTGTTCGCTCTCCTCTTCTATTAGTGGATTATGGTCTTGCTCCTCGACTTGTTTCAGTGCTGCTTCTTCTTCTTCTATTCTCTGCATTTCTTCTTCTTCTTTATTGTACTTTTATTCTTCCAATATCCTCTTCTCTTATTCTTCCCTCTACTTCATCTCTTCCTCCTGCTTCCTCCGCTTTCTCCTCTTTTATGCTGTTATGGCCGCTTTAAGGATGATTGGATCTACTTTCATCTTGTGCCTCTGATCTTCCACTAGACTGTGTGAAACTTTCCTCTTTTCCTTTTCACACACTGGGTTGTGCCTTCCTGTCGGTACTACCTCTAGAGTGATGTCCTTCTGTGGAGTAACCTATGATGTTCCTACAAATCTAACTGGTTTGTGGGACTTGTAGGCATTGTAACAACTCTTCATCTCTTCCTCCTCGGGTCTGAGAAATGTCTCGCTTGGCCATTGAAAATGAATCCTTGCAAAATGGTATTTACAAAAATTCTTAGGATCGTATGGATTAAATTCCAAATGATTGAATTTGAATTTCTCTATCTCCTTTCCTTCAGCGTCTATGACTTTCAAATTCTTGATTTTTTACAACCTGATTTGCAAAGGAAGAGCAAGCCAAGGTGATTTCTTCTTCCTGTGCAAAACTGTTGATAACCCTGTGGAAATATGGTAAGAAACTTCTTGCATGACTAACTTATCAGTGGCATACCTCAGTAGAATATGTAGAGACTTATGTTTGCCAAACATTATGAGGAAAGTTCCATCTGGTGAGGCAAACCAATCTATTATTTCTAACACTACTTCCATTTCCCCACGTGACATGCAAGGTGGCTCTTCCTCAAATATTAACTTGTATAATGAAATGATGGAATGATCAGTCATATTTTCCATTATTACTTTGTGGGTGAACTCTGAAAGCAGCTTGGTGTAAATTTTCACGATAAGATCTCTTAGTGTCCATGTCCAATTCATGCCAAGAAATTAATTGTGAGCACATATTTCATCTAGTAGGTAGGTAGACATGTAGAATTTGGCTTGCTTGCCCTTGGGAGGATTATGGTCATTAGCTACATGGATCTTTAGTTTTTGAGCCAACGAGTTTGACCAGTTGAATTTTTTTCCTTCGTTCACAATTTAGTTTAGCAACAGCACCCACACTTTGAGGAAGATCTCAGTACTCTGGTGATCATTTATCCTACAAAATAGAACTATCAAGTATTGATAATCCTTCCTGAGATATTTTATCTTGTAGGTGTAGGTGGGTGTCTGACGGAACTTTGTTGGCTCTTTGACCCAACCTTTGACAACCTCCTTTGTGCTCAAGTAGTTGGTGGCTTCATAGAAGTAAGAATCCATGAGTGATTTCGACTCCAGAAAATGATACATGAGATGGTAATTCGATGCCAGGAAATAAGAAATCCTTTGTCTGTCAGCACTGCTAAGAGTCATGGTCTAGGAATCTATATGAGATATTATCTAGCTGATAATTTCTACACATGGGAAAGTTGGGTACCTGCATGCAATCTTATGTAACCCTGACTCTTGGACATTGATATACACCTATCAGTCTTAAATATTGACTTTGCAACCTCTTGCTGAGAATGCCTCATTCACTTTGCACCATGTGACATCTGAATCCTTTTCTATAAATAGTTGGGTATCTTAGAAAAATGGAAAATTCACTGGAGTACTCTCTACTGCCTCCCTACTGCTTCTTTCTATAGTTTCCTTTGAGGCAAATCCCTTAGCGGCCATGATAATAGTGACTACTCAAGAGAATTTCTCAATGACTCCAATACCTATAGGAGGAAAATGCACTCATGGAAAACATAAATTAGCTTCAACAAAATGAATCACAAAGCAAGATCAAGGTAGCAACCACAAGACTAAAGGGGACAGTTACATAATTCCTGAGCTGGGGGAAGGGATTGACTTCAATAACTTCACATTGCATATTATCAACATCCAGGGGAGCAACTTGAGGCTTGAGACTGTGAAATGCACAGTCTCAGCCTGGGCAGACTGAGGGAGATACTGTGCATTCCATAGTCTCAGTGGCCAAGCGTGAGGCTTGAGCCATGGAACTGTGTAATGCACACTTTGTAAAGCCAAGTACTGTTCATTTTTTAGTCTCATAGGCCAAGCACAAGTCTTGATTCTTGGACTTGTGCAATGCCTAGTTGAGCAAGGAAATTGTTGGCCAAGTGAAGGGAAGATTTGTCTACCAAGAGGATGGGAAAGTGGTAGATCTGAGTGATAGCGCAATTTAGATTATATATTTGACTAAGGAAATATAAATCATTGAAGATCAAGTATATAATACCAACATACAAAAGGAAAAGCAAACATGCATAGGGGGTCACTGAAACGACGACCACTAATGGGAAAAAACAAGAAATTTGATATGACACTTGAAAAAGGTGAATGATAGACTAAACCAACACTTGTAAAAGATAATATAAGTTAAAAATCCAGCAACCATGAAAATAAATAATCAAAACAACACTCACAGAAGCGAAACGACAAAAAGCGACAGAAAAAGCTAGAAAATACGACAAAAGCAAAACTAACCCGAAAAAGAACTGCAAACTCCGTTGAAGGCTCCTTGATCTCCTTGGGAAGGTGATAGCTCCAATATTGAATGTGAAAATGATCTCTATGGACATATATTATATAGATCTAGGTTGGTTAGCATTTATGACATGCATGCCTAAAATCAAGGAAAAAGAGACACTTGGCGAAAGTCCAAAAATAGAAACTTGTGTCATCCTTCGGGAAACTAAATATCCTCTCCCCATTTTCCAGGAATTTCTTTTTTATTTTTTTATTTTTTTTCTTTTTCAAGAATCCAATCGTTCACACTTGCAAGGAGGACTGTGCAATTCCCAACCACCAGAGATTGGGCAACTCCTTGACTCAGTGAATTGCACTGTTTCTTAGCTCAAGGGAAGATTTATGAAATTTATGAACTCAAGGTCGAGCTATCTCCCAGAATTTCACAATTTCTGAGCTCAAGGCTGTAGGTTTTAACCCCATACAGAAATTACCTGCATACGAATTCTAAAACACGGAAAATAAACAATGTGAGAGCATAACACATAAAACACATAAACACAGAGATTTTCACCTGGATCCCAAAACCGTGACTACCAGCTTGATTTTTCATTATGTTCCTTTCAATGTTACAATACATATTTATACATGACGAAGCATCCAATACCATTGACCAAAAACCATTACATCCAAAACCATGGAGCGAAAGCCATCGCGTCTAAAACCATGTGCGAAAACCATGCACAAAACCATAAGTAGGTCCGCCCAACCTAATATAGGGTCCAAAAAAAATTTCCCTAGGGCGCTGCCCTAGACCCAGTAGAGGGGGGCTGACCGCCCCCCTCAAACCCCTGGTGACCCCCCCACTGTGTAGTCGGTGCAACAAAGGGGGGCCTTCCCCCCCCGTAAACTACATAGGCTAGTCATGGAAAGAATATATCACAACCCAACATTCTTCCACTTGTTGTTTTCTTTCCACAGGGGGGCACATGAGAGCTTAGTCATTTATCCAACCCTGAAATTCCCATTATTTCTCTACACCAAGAGAACTTCTCAGAGCTCACACATTTTTTCAATGCATCTACAGTATTCTTCAAAGTCTCCACCTTTACCAGCAACACCTTTTTGTCTTCTATCATATCCCTCACAAAGTGGCATTGAACATCAATGTGCTTTGTCTTTGAATGATAAGCAGGGTTCTTTGCTAAGAAAATTTGACTTTGGCTGTCACAATCTATCCTTATAGATCCCTATACTAACCCCATACTTGAACACAATCTCTGCAACCAAACTGCTTCCTTCCTTGCATGATTGGTTTCCATGTATTTTGTCTCTGTAGTTGATAATGCCACTACAGATTGTTTCTTACTCATCCAGCTGACTGCACCTCCAAATAGGTTAAACACATACCCACTTGTAGATCTTCTCTGATCTAGATCTCCAGCCCAGTCTGCATCAACAAAGCCATGGATATCCAAAACTCTATACAATCCTCGTCTTCCTTGGTAGCACAAACCATAACTAGTGCCATGCAAATACCTGAAAACCTGCTTCACTATTTTCTAATGCTCCTTTCCTAGTTTTGACATAAGCCTGCTCAATATTCCCACTACATGTGCAATGTCTGGACTAGTACATACCATTGCATACATCAAGCTATCGGCTGCACTTGCATATGGAATACGGGACATGTCCTCTTCCTCTTCTTGTGTCTTGGGACACTGTTTAGCAGATAACTTCACACCTACAGGAATAGGAACCTTCACCAGTTTACTATCCTACATATTAAACCTTTGCAGTATTGTCTCGACATACTTCCTTTGGTTTAACCAGAGCTTCCTCTTTACCCGATCTCTTTTAATTTCCATCCCCAAAATATAGTTTGCACCACCAATATCTTTCATGTCTAATTTGGAGGACAATTGGGTCTTCAAATCCTGGATAATTTCTTTGTCATTTCCAACCAGCAACATATCATCCACATACAAGACTAGATAAATAACGCGATCACCAATTAATTTAAAATACACATAGTGATCTGCTTTGCTTCTGGTGAAGCCAAGTCCCCATATAAATGTATCAAATTTTTGATACCACATCCTTAGTGACTGTTTTAACCCATACAAAGACTTTTTTAATTTGCATACTAGTTCTTTCTTACCCTTCACCACAAAGCCTTCAGGTTGCTTCATGTAGATCTCCTCTTCCAGATCCCCGTGAAGAAATGTTGTCTTCACATCCATCTTTTCTACCTCAAAAGCAAAAGCAGCAGCAACATATAAAAGTAATCTAATAGAAGCTACCTTGGCAACAGGATAAAAATATCACCAAAATCAATTCCCGGCACCTGGGAATAACCTTTTTCTACCAACCGAGCTTTGTATTTCTCCACCTTTCCTTCTGCATTTGTTTTTTTCTTGAACACCCATTTGCTGCCAATGGTTTTCCTTCCAGCCGACAACTCCTCCACATCCCAGGCCTCATTTTTGTACAAAGATTCCATTTCATCAACCATGCCCTCTTTCCAGAGTTTTCCATCCTCTGAATATATTGATTCCTTTACAGTTCTAAGATCATCATCAGTAACAGATAAAGAAAAATTTGAACAGAAAGAGGATGGACTATACCTTTCTGGTTGCCTTCTTTCTCAAACTGATCTTCTCACACTCGGAGTTTGTGGCTCTTCATCTTCTGATTCCTCCTTTGTTGTAGAGTCTGATTCTCCCTCCTTAAGCTCAAACTCTATCTTCTCAGGTTCCTTTGGTTATACTTCATGTTTAATAACATCTTTCACCTCTATGAACACCACATCTCAGTTACACACAACCTTCCTTGTTACTGGGTTCCAAAGCTTATAACCGTTTAAACCATCCTTATACCCAATAAAGATGCACTTTTCAGATTTACTATCCAACTTGGTTATTTTCTCCTTTGGAACATGTACATATGCATCGCATCCAAATGCCCTCAGATGTGAAAGAAATGGTTTCTTACCAGTCCATACCTCTTGTGGAGTCTTATCCTCCAACGCTAATGAAGGTGATCTATTGACCAGGTAACATGTTGTCTCCACCGCCTCTACCTGGAATTTGTGTCCTAACTGGGCACCACTAAGCATGATTCTTGCCCTTTCCATCAACGTCTTGTTCATTCTTTCTACAATTCCATTTTGCTCAGGTGTGTATGGAGTAGTCTTTTGCTGTAGCACAGCTCTTACGGAATTATTCAAATTCCTTGCTACAAAACTCTCCACCGTTATCTGACCTTAACACCTTTATCTTCTTCTCTGTCTGGTTTTCCGCTAGAGCCTTAAATTCTTTAAACCTGTCAAAGACTTCAGATTTCTTCTTAAGGAAATATATCCATGTATTCCTTGAGAAGTAATCTATAAATGCTACATAGTACACAAACTTACCCAGTGATGGAACCTTCACAGGTCCAAACACATCACTGTGCACAAGCTCTAATATATGTTTCACCCTCTTACCACCAGAGGGGATACTCACCTGATTTTGCTTCCCATATACACAATTTTCACAGAAATCAAAATACAGAGAGCTATTACTCATACCTTCTACCATACCTTTACCATGAAGCATTCGAAGTCCCTTCTCTCAAATATGTCCAAGCCTTTGATTCCACAGCATGGTCTTCTCTCCAGAGACCACTATATTTTTTGCTCCACTTTCAAGAACCATAGAACTGTTGTACCCATCAATAATAGTGTTACCTTGTAGCTTGTACAAAGTTCCAGTCTGAACTCCATGCATCAATACCAGTTCTCCCCAAACCATCTTGTAGGTATCCTTCTCGAACACTATTTTTACACCTGCATCATCCATCTTCTTACAAAAATCAGATTTCTAGCCAATGCAGGAATATGGAGAACACACGGAAGTGTTCTAACCCTTCCACCTTGCAACTTCAACTTTACTTTTCTACGACCAATGATTCTATCCTTCCAATAATCCCCTAAGAATACATCACCACCATCGTATTTCTCATACTCGTATAACCACTCTCTATGGGGAGTGAATTGAAAGGATGCACCTAAGTCAATCAACCATGCCTCATGATCTACATGTGTACTTGAAGAAGCCATGTACACATCCCCACCTTCATCTGAGGTGGTTTTCGCCTCTGCAGAAGGAGCATCATCAGATCCCTTTCCTTTATCAGGAGCTTTAGATTTACAGTCCCTATTGTAGTGCCCTTCCTTTCCACATTTCCAGCAAACCACCTTTACAAGTTTTCCTAGAGATTTAGATCTCACTCTAGATTTATATCTCCCACTTGATGACTTATTTTTGTTTCTGTTCTGGGAATGTCCTCATACAGACAAATCATCACCATTCTGGCTCTCCATATTTTTCAGTCTCATCTCCTCCGTCAGCAAGGATGAGACTATTTCATCAAACTGCAAGGAATTTGCATTGTTACCTATTGCAATAACCAGACTATCCTACGAATCTAGTAGAGAACACAACAAATTGATGCACTTATCTTCATCTAAAATTTTAATATCAACAGAAAATAACTAACTTACCACAATATTAAATGCGTTCAAATGCTCTGTCACCGAGTCTCCATCTTTCATCCTCAGGTTATATAGATTTTTCCATAGGAACAGTTTATTCACCAGAGACTTAGATTCATACAAAGTCCCTAACTTGTCCCACAAATCCCTCACTGTAGATTCCCCTAATACATTCAACAATACTAAATCTGAGACACACAATCATATTGTGCTCTTTTCCTTCCAATCCAACTTCTTCCATTCTTCATCGGACACTCCCGTTCGTTTAGTACCTAGATCTACCGTGATCCACTAATCTTTATCCATCAACAGATCCTCCATCTTGAGTTTCCATAACTCAAAACTTTGACCATTAAATTTCTCGATCTCTATCTTTCCACTGCTCACCATCTTCTTTCACCACTAGAATCGATCTCGTAGATCTCCCACTGAACAGGGTTTGCCACAGGCCCGAGCAAAACCTCTCAGCATCAAAGGCATCACCTTGAAGCCAAAACAACTCTGATACCAAATGTAGGTTTTAACCCCATACAGAAATTAGCTGCATACGAATTCTAAAACACAGAAAATAAAGAATGCGAGAGCATAACACATAAAACACATATACATAGAGATTTTCCCCTGGATCCCAAAATCAGGACTACAACCTTGATTTTTCATTATGTTCCTTTCAATGTTACAATACATATTTATACATGCCGAAGCATCCAATACCATGGACCAAAAACCATCGCGTCCAAAACCATGGACCGAAAACCATCGCATCCAAAACCATGTGCGAAAATCATGCACAAAACCATAGGTAGGCCCCCCTAACATAATATAGGGTCCAAAAAAAAATTCCCCAAGGCGCTGCCCTGAACCCCGTAGAGGGGGGCTAACCGCCCCCCTTAAACCCCCTGTGACCCCTCCGCTGCGCAGTTGGCGCAACGAATGGGGGGAGAAGCCCCCCGCCTGCCCTGTAAACTACGTAGGCTACTCATGGAAAGAATATAACACAACCCAACAAAGGCTAGCCTACCTGTCTAGATTGTACAATTCAGATCCTTAAGGCTAGCCTGCCTTCCAAGATTGTGCAGTTTTTGGAGGGACGATCGGAAATGCTACAAAGTCAAGTCAAGAGATATCTTATGTTCGAAAGGTATCAAACTGGGATCAAACAACAAATCACAAGCACTGCATGAAAGATAAGTCTTAACATAACATGAATACTTGACATTAATAAATTATAAGCTCATGTGGATAGAAAAGAGGATCCAAAATCAAAGCATAGGAAAAATTTTAGAGGGTGGTTGTAGTAGCTACAACAGGTAGCATATTTATAATGATACCATTTTTTTATTCTATGATGTATAACATAGTTAGCAATAAATCAAATAACAATATTTAATCATCCACAAATGAACATGCAAGATCGCATTAGCATTCATCATCAAAACAAGGTTATCACATCTTGAAAATGAAATAGACAAAAATTTATGCTTATCTGAATAAACTAAGATGGTTGGAAACTGAAGGAGGGACTTCAACTCTCCACCAAACCATAGGCCAACCACACTGCAAACTTTCTTTTGACTTACTTAACGCAGTTGAATCCCAAAATGATATCTAATATAATGCACTGCGTAAACCCCCATACTTAAACTTTCTTTTGGCTAACCACCCTAAGCCAGATCCAAAGTCTGGAGGGATCCGTACTCAAAGGAAAATTCACACCAAATCTTAGACAAATACTTAAGAAATGGAGACCACTGTCTAGGTGGTTTATCAAATTCTCTCAAATATTAAGCACCACAATGACTCTCTTACTCTCTCTCTAAGATCAATGATATGGATTCACTCAAGTCCTAACTAGGGTATTGATCAATTCCAAGATATTGAATCATTTTTATAGGTGCTTTATCAGCTATGTTTTCAAAGAAAGGATTGAGGGAGCCTATAGCCCACTACCAGAGTGGTTTATCTACCTTACAGTAAGCACTCAAGTGGTTTATCTTACCCTTTCAAGTGGTTTATCATCCTTGCAGCAAGAAACCAAGTGGTTTATCATCCCATTAAGAAAGAATTAAATGGTTTGTCATCTTATTCAATAAGCACATAACGGTTTATCAACTTACTCAGCAAGCACTAAGTGGTTCAATTCTCCATTGAGCCTCCTGTTAGCCTTGTGGGCAAACGGTCCAAAAAAGGATCCATGCATGCCCCAAAAGTCTTCAAAAAATCCTCTCAAGGATCATTCAAAGTCGAAATGGTCGCGGGAGGAAAGCCCTTGGAAGGGCGGAAATACACTATCGGGAGGCTCAAAACACTCTAATAACATGGAAAAACCATTACTGCGGGCTTAAACAGTGTTTTCACAGCAGTCGTTAGATCCAGCTAATCAATGGCCCACATTAAATCAGCGGATCGCATCAGTGGATCTAACCGGCACAGGTGGGCAATGGCAATCAACACTGGACACCGCCGATCAGCGATCACTGATGATCGGATTGGTGGGTCGCAATGGCAAAGGAAAATCAGTGCAAACCATGGGGCGATGGAAATGGTGATCAGCGATTAAACGAGGACTGTTGATTGCACACATGGATCGACTACCCGAACCACATCGGCGGATCGCAGATCGGCGGAGACCAAGGGGCAAGGCTTTTACATATACCGATATGTGATTGCGTTCAGATCGCATCGCAATATCACATCGGCGAAGACCAAGGGGCAAGGCCTTTACAAACATATGGATGCGACTTGCGATAGCGATTAAACTTGGACCCAATGGGATTCGCAATGATATCACATAATTATTCAAGTCCGCCCAAGGTCGTTTTCAATGCATTTTTAATGTATTTTCGTTGTTTCAACGAAATACGAAGGAACCTTGGCCAGCACCAATAGCGATGAAGCCCGGACCCAAAAGGATCTAGGAAGTGAAATATATATATTTTTAAGTTTGCCGAAGGCAATCTTTTATGTTTTCCAGCGTTTTTTATGAATTACCAAATACAGCAGTCGATGGACAGATCCTGGAAAGGGAAAGAGAGGGTTCACAGCATGCTGCAACCCGCAAACGAGATCATGGGGCATCGATGGCCCTGCCAGCATAACAGCGGTCATAACAGACATGATGGAGCATCTCTGGCATGAGAGAGCTCCCAAGCAACATGGCAGGTTGCCCAAAATATCTGAATGTGGTCATTCCTCTATCAGAAGAGGGGAACTGCCAAGCCATGCTTGCCTATTGAGGGAATCAAATGGTTAAACAAGACAGAGGGATAGATTAAGACACCTGAAGCCTCAAAAGGCTCAGGACCATTGTAAACAAGCTATAAATAGCTGAAAACAAGATGTAACAAGGGTTCAACTTTTGGAGATCATTCCTCCTCTGTTCATTCAAGCTTCTCCTCTGCATTCTTAGTAATACAAGCTTCTTTTGTTGTTATATGTTCAATGTCCATTTCTCTTTTGTTCTATGCTTGCACTCAAACATTTTGTTCATGTTTTCTTTGTGTTTAAGGCCAGATAACTGTCATCTTATCTCTGCTTTTATATATTAGATTTGCAAGATTATTTGCTGCCTGTAGCTGGCCATTTTTATGTGTTATTATATACGCATCTACCAGTATGGTGAGTAAGTTCATTTGCTGCCTGTAGCTAGCCATTCATATATGTTCATGTATGCAATCTGCTGGTATAGTCAGTATTCTCCATTTATCCATTAAATCTAAAAACTATTGAGCATAAGTGGTCTAAAGCCTTATGTTGTTGGGGGTGTGCATGCATGACTTGAGTGAGAATAGAGCTGAAATAGTTATCTGACTTGATCCAAACCATCATCCATTCCAGTAGTTTAGAGAAAAATACTGAAGATTATATGTTACCAGGCACCTCCGATTTACAAAAGCATGATGATGGATATTGTGGTAGCAGATGTACCTCCCAAATTTGGCATGTTACTTTCCAGAGGCTGGATCAAGAGACTAGGTGGATCATTACAAAATGATCTGACTTATGCTACTATCCTAGTTTTCGGATGTGAGAGCAAGAGATTATACAAAGAGGCACAGTTGGCTTACATCATCATCAATGAGAAGAATCCCACTAATCATCCCATCTACGTTGTTGATACTGATTTTGGAGCATGTATTCTTCATATTGAAGAGTCTCAGTTGGCCTCCACGCAACTTAAAAAGCCAGTTTGCCAGATCAGGCAGGATGGAAACCCGCAGATTTGGGGTATGTTCTTTGATGGGGCTTGCTCCAAAGAAGCTGCAGGGGCAGGTGTAGTTTTTGTGTCCCCAACATAGGAATACATTCATTTGTCATTCAAATTAGCCTTTCAGGTCACAAACAACATAGCAGAGTATGAAGCTTTTATTCCGAGCTTAAGCACTGCTAAGGAAATGGGTATCAAAGGCCTACAAGTGTTTGGGGATGCAGACCTCATCATTCAACAGGTAAATAAAACATTCCAACCAAAGCATCCAAGGCTAAAAGAATACAGGGATGAGGTATGGAGGCTCAAATATTCTTTCAAAGTTTTTAGCATTTCTTATATTCCAAGAATGAAGAACTAGCTTTCTGACTCCCTCGTTGTCTCTGCTAGCACGTTTGTTCCTCCTTTGCCTCCTAAATTGACATATGGAGTTCAGGTAAAATACAGACCATCCCTGCCAGACAATGTCAAGTATTGGAGAGCTTTTGAAGATGATGAGGAAATTAACAAGTTTTTACAAGTCGTTGAGGAATTTGCTGAAATGCATATCAACCAAGAAAATCAAAACATGGAAGAATTCGGCCAGTCCAAGCTAAAAAGTGAAATCGGCTGAGAAAGCATCATCTAGTTGCCCAATAATCACATACCAAAGGGATTGGTTCCTCTAGAGAAGCTTTTCGATCATAATGACTTGCCCTACTTGCCGGCCAAAATAGAGAATGAGTCTGCCGTTTGTAAGCATAATATAGGGAGCCCAGCCCATCCGAAATTCATCAATCTGTCTAATCATTTGTCTTCTGCCCAGAATTCTGAGTATTGCTCCCTCATGAAGCAATCCACTAATATTTTTTCCTGGGAATACATCGATCTTAAAACCTATGACCCAGACATTATTCAGCATAGGATCCCACTGGAAAAGAACACCACCCCTTTTAAGTAGAAATTAAGAGCTGTCAGCCCTCTCTTACTGCCTTTGATTGAGAAAGAATCAAGAAGCTATTGGATGCCAAAATCATAATTCCCCTAAGGTATTCGAAGTGGATAGCCAACCCGGTGGTGGTAAGGAAGAAAAATGGAGAAATCAGGCTTTGTGTCGACTTCAGAAACCTGAACAAGTGCTCTAAAAAAGATAACTATCCCCTCCCCAAGATGGAACACTTGCTAGAAAGAGTTTCAAGGGCTAGAGTCATGTCTTTCCTAGATGGATTTTTAGGCTACAATCAGATTGTTGTACATCCTGAAGATCAGGAAAAGACCACCTTCACTACTCCTTAGGGCACTTTCATGTACTCCAAGATGCCTTTCAGACTAATGAATGCTGGGGCTACCTTTCAGAGGGCCATGGACATAGCCTTTGTGGGAGAGAAGGACAAGTTTGTCCTTGTTTATCTTTATGACATAACAGTCTTCTCCAGCAGCCACAAAGATCATTTACAGCATTTGAAGAAAGTCCTTCTGAAGTGCAGACAGTTTGGAATTTCAGTCAACCCAAAGAAGTCATAGTTTGCTCTAGAAGAAGGCAAACTTCTGGGACATATTGTCTCTGTTGAAGGTGTGAAGATTGATCCAACCAGGGTTCAAGCCATTCAGACATTGTCCATCCCAAGGTTGAAAATGGACATTCAATCCTTCCTGGGTAAGATCAACTTTGTAAGGAGGTTTATTCCAAACTTTGCAAAGTTAGTAAATTACATCACTTCCATGCTGAAGAAAGGATCGGAGATACAATGGACATTTTCTTCAAGAAGCTCTTTTGAAGCCATCAAGCAAGCGATCATGGAGGCTCCCACTCTAATCAGCCCAGATTACACTAAGGGGTTTTGTATCTTCTCTTTTGCCTTTTATGATACACTAGCAACAGTCTTGTTGTAGAAAAATGATGAAGGCATAGAGCACCCTATGGCCTTTTTCAGCAAAACTCTAAGGGATGCTGAACTAAGGTATGACCTTATTGAGAAGCAAGCTTATGCTCTCATAAAATCTTTGAAAGCATTCAGGATTTATATTATGCATTCCAAAGTAACTGCATATGTGCCCTCAGCCTCAATGAAAGATGTCTTGACTCAGCCAGATATTGATGGAAAGAGTGCAAAATAGATTGCAAAATTCATAGATTTTGACATAAAGGTGAAGCCCACTAAGCTTGTCAAAGGCCAGGGCTTAGCTAAGCTCATGGCCGAAGAAAATTGCAGCTTGTTAGACATAAATTTCATGGGTCTAAATTCAAATGATAAGCAAATGAAGGGAGCATCAGAAGAGCAAAAGCAAGATCAGTCCTTGGCTGAAAATCTAGCCACCTGCGAATGGTATTCCAGCATAGTTCATTTCTTGCAGAAGTTGGAAGTTCCTCCAGGGTTTAGTTCAAGTCAAGCTCGTACCACTAGACTCAGATCAGCCAAATTCTACATTGACAAAAATCTACTTTACTAGAAAGACCCATCAGGAATCCTCTTAAGGTGTCTAGATAAAGAACAATCTATAGAGGTCATACACCAGTTCCATTCTAGCATCTGTGGTGGGCATCATTATTGGAAAACCACAGCTCACAAAATCTTGAGGGTTGGGTATTATTGGCCTACGTTATTCTCTGATGTGTTTTCTTTTGTAAAAGCTTGTGACAAGTGCCAGAGGTTTGCAGGAAGACAGCAGCTAAAATCTCTGCCTTTGAAGCCAATACAGGTCAGTGGTCCCTTCCAACAGTGGGGCTTGGACTTTATAGGTGAGATTAACCCACATTCCAGTGGCCAACACAAATGGATCTTAGTAGCCACTAATTATTTCACCAAGTGGATTGAGGCTATACCCACTAAGAATGCCAATCATCAAGTTGTCATAAAGTTCTTGAATGAGAATATTTTCACTAGATTTGGTTGCCCAACCAAACTAGTCATTGATAATGCAGCAACTTTTAAGGCAAAAGAATTGATGGACATGGTTGAATCCATGGGCATTCAAGTGGTACATTCTACCTCATATTATCCTCAAGGCAATGGCCTGGCAGAATCATCTAACAAGAGTTTGGTAAGGATAATCAAAAAACTGTTAGAAGACAACAAAAAGAGTTGGGATTCCAAGTTGAAGTTTGCACTATGGGCTGATAGAGTTTCCATCAAAAAGTCCATAGCGAACTCTCCATTTAAATTGGTTTATGGCACTGATGTTGTTTTCCTTATCCAGGTGACCGTCCCTATGGCTAAGTTCTTGTAAGAAGAACAAGATGAATAGAATGACTTGGTAAGAAGAATGAATAACATAGTTGAATTACAGCAGATCAGAGAGCAGCTGGTTGAGAAGTCACAAGTCCATCAGAATAAAATCAAAGAAACCTTTGACAGGAAGGCAAAATTGGACAATTTCCAAGTTGGTGATTGGGTGCTCAAATGGGATGCATTAAAGGAAAAGAAAGGTAATCATGGCAAGTTTAACTCCTTATGGACTGGTCATTTTGTCATCGCTCAAGCTCAGCACAATAATACATTCATCCTGCACGATCTGGAAGGAGGGGACACTTTTGGTAGCCCGATAAACGGGCGGTTCCTGAAACTCTATTTCATTTAAGGCTTTAAAACCTTATTATTGTACATATGTTTTTCTTTTAGTTTTTTTGTTTATGCTAAAAAAGACTCCATGCCTAATGGAACACTAGGGGAAGGATTTAATTTTGTTTTACAGGAAAGGCATTGATCTGCAATTCTTGAAACCTCACAGGGAGGCTTTCATCCCCAGAGGGAGCCAGTGTTATCCTTGTGGGCAAACGGTCCAAAAAAGGATCCATGCATGCCCCAAAAGTCTTCAAAAATCCTCTCAAGGATCGTTCAAAGTCGAAATGGTCGCGGGAGGAAAGCCCTTGGAAGGGCGGAAATACACTATCGGAAGGCTCAAAACACTCTAATAACATGGAAAAACCATTATTGCAGGCTTAAACAGCCGTTAGATCTAGCTGATCAATGGCCCACATTAAATCGGTGGATCGCATTGGTGGATCTAATCGACACAAGCAAGCAATGACAATCAGCATTGGACATCGCCGATCAGCGATCAGCGATGATCGGATCGGCGGGTCGCAATGGCAAAGGAAAATCGGTGCAAACCATGGGGCGATCGCAAGCGTGATCGGTGATTAAACGAGGACCACATTGGCAGATCGCAGATCGGTGGAGACCAAGGGGTAAGGCTTTTACATATAGCGATATGTGATTGTGATCAGATCGCATCGCAATATCGCATCGGCAGAGACCAAGGTGCAAAGCCTTTACACACATATGGATGTGACTTGCGATAGCGATTAAACCCGGACCCGATGGGATTCACAATGATATCGCATAATTTTTCAAGTCCGCCCAAGGTCACTTTCAATGGATTTTTAATGTATTTTCTTTGTTTCAACAAAATACGAAGGAACCTTGGCCAGTGCCAACAACGATGAAGCCTAGACCCTAAAGGGTCCAGGAAGTGAAATATATATATTTTGAAGTTCACCGAAGGCAATATTTTATGTTTTCCAACATTTTTTACAAATTACCAAATACAACAGCTGGCAGACAGATTCCAAAAAGGGAAAGAGAGGAGCCACAGCACGCTGCAACCCGAATCAAACGAGATCATGGAGCATTGATAGCCCTGCCAGCGTAACAGCTGTCATAACAGACATGATGGGGCATCTCTGGCAAGAGAGAGCTCCGAGGCATCACGGCATGCTGCCCAAAATATCTGAATATGGTTATTCCTCTGTCATAAGAGGGGAACCGCCGAGCCATGCCTACCTATTGAGGGAATCAAATGGTTAAACAAGATAGAGGGATAGATTAAGACACCTGAAGCCTCAAAAGGCTCAAGACCATTGTAAACAAGCTATAGATAGCTGAAAACAAGATGTAACAAGGGTTCAACTTTTGGAGATCATTCCTCCTCTGTTCATTCAAGCTTCTCATCTGCATTCTTAGTAATACAAGCTTCTTTTGTTGTTATATGTTCAATGTCCATTTCTCTTTTGTTCTATGCTTGCACTCGAACATTTTGTTCAGGTTTTCTTTGTGTTTAAGGCCAGATAACTGTCATCTTATCTCTGCTTTGATATATTAGATTTGCAAGCTTCTTTGCTGCCTGTAGCTAGCCATTTTTATGTGTTATTATATATGCATCTGCCAGTATGGTCAGTAAGTTCATTTGCTGCCTATAGCTAGCCATTCATATATGTTCATGTATGCAATCTGCTGGTATAGTCAGTATTCTCCATATATCCATTAAATCTACAAACTATTGAGCATAAGTGGTCTAAAGCCTTGTGTTGTTGGGGGTGTTCATGCATGTCTTGAGTGAGAATAGAGCTGAAATGGTTATCTGACTTGATCCATACCATCATCCATTCCAGTAGTTCAAAGAAAAATACTGAAGGTTATATGTTACCAGGCATCTCCGATTTACAACCATAGGAGAGTTTCCTGGAGTGCTAACACCTCCCACTGGCCAATTAGGATTTAACACATAATATAGGCCTCAACTTAGTCACAAGGAATACTTCTCAGTCATAGAGAACTGGCTCATGAATATTTCAATCAATTTTAGTCTTCCTCGTCATTCTTAGCTCCTTCTCCTCTACCAGGCTTCTTCTTCATTTGCCTTCATTATCATGAGCTCACTTACCTCCTTTATCCACACCTACATGCCCCATTCTCAATTTTCTTTCATTGTCTCTTGTGTGTGTCCTCTATCTGTTTTGTCATCTCTCGCTTTTCCTCCTAAGACAAATTTTATTTTCCTCAGTTCCCGAGAAAGAAACAAGGATGGGAACTATCCTCTAACCTGATTTCCCACTACAAAACTTCAATTCTTGTCATCATAGGAAACACCATGGTCGGGATGATATGTAAATGAATTAAATGGGATGGGTGTTTATTTCTTACATTACTTCCCCAATAATACCAAAATTCCACACAATCTTCCCCGTAGATCTCTTATATGTGTCCCTCCCCTTCAACCAACCATCAATTCATTTTCACTTTGAATTCTACATATTTCTGAAAATTTACATAGGGATATTTACAATCACAAGGTGCAGAAAAAAGGGTTGTTACAGATCCCACCCCCTTAAGGGAACACCATCCTCAGTGTTCTATAAATAGAACATATAAATAACCACTAAGCTTTATATTTACAACTCTTACATTCATTTACACAGTAAAAATAAATAGGTAAAGTACCCTCACTTGATCTTCCATTTCTCGGGTTGTTTCATCTAGTCCAAAGTACTTCCATTGCACATTGTCCTACTCTATTATTCAATTCTGGAGCATAATGTGCCTCTGATTCACGATGCACAATGGTTCTAGTTATAATTCTCCCTCGAATTCCACCTGTATCAAAGACCAATCGAAAACAGCATTAGTGTCATGTACATACTTCTTAAGTAATGAAATGTGAAAAACATAATGTGCTTTCACTGTGGGGGGAAAGTCCAATCAATAAGCAGCTAGCCCTACTCTTTCCAAAATCGAAATGATCCAAAAAATCTAGGTTCCAACTTAGCACAAGACCTTACTTTTAGTGAGCTCTTCCTTGGTCTGATGCAAAGATATAAATTCTCTCCCAATTGAAATTTTTTGTGCATTCTCTACTAATCTGTATAACTCTTTTTCCTATCCTAGGATGCCTTCAATTTATGCCTAATATTAATTACCTCTTGCTCCATTTCCTACAACATATCATGTCCAAGAATCACCCTATTCACTGGATCATCCCAACTAATGTGGGTGTTAGATTTCGTGCCATATAAAGTTGTTGGGTGAATTAACTTTCTTTTATTAAAACAAATTAATTGCACACACATAAATTGGAAACTAGGGTCGGTATGTTTATTTCAAGGTTATTGTGCAAAATATATGTAGAAAGCAATTGATAACTAACATTTATCAATATATAACTGTTGCTAAGATTCTTCTATAATATCATGGCACTTAGTCAAACCAAAATTTAGTGTAACTCTTCACTCTTTCAAGAACAGAAACATCACTGTCAAACCCTCACTTGCATAAAAAATAACACTTTGCACACATTATTAGAAATAAAATCACATTTGTAGAATAAAATTGCACTCTTCTATTCTAGATCACTCTTAAAGGAAAAGGGAGTGACACACATTGAAATCAATTACACAAACCATTCAATCACAACCAAACAACCATCAAGCCAATCAAAATCCCCCCATTCATTAACTGAATAACACACTATAACAAATGTAACAACAACCAACTAATATTTTGTTTCAACAACAAATTATAAAGTTGTAGCAACAATTGAATAGTAGCGATACATGATTAGTAATGATCGATCCACTAACTATGTTTTCACACAAGCAATATATATCAGATATTTTGCAATCTAGTTAATTAACAGTAACTACAATGTATCAGCAAGAATTTGTAATAGTGATAATTGAAATTACGACAAGCATTGTATTAACATAACCTATAAGAAAATTAAATGTAACCACTATGCTACCTCTACAATGCAGTAATCCCTGCTAAGGAGGAGGGGCCTTCCTCCTTAGCAAGGAGATGGTAATTCATAGTTCATAGGCTAGCACAAAAAACCACAAATAAGCCACAAACCTATAAAATGTTTCATTAACTATGATAAATTACAATATGCACAGTTATGAAAGATGATGGTGCCACCCTTGCACAAGGCAGAGGGTTTGTATCTTTATAGGTTTTCATATTTTCTAATCTTGGTATCAAAATCAGCCATGAGAATCTCTCAATTCTTAGGATGTTCAAACTAAGAGTCTCTTTTAACAAATTACAACAATTTATTGAAAATAAAAGTAAAATTGTAATAGTATCACATTTTGGCGAGTGACTAGAATGGAGGATTTTAATTGTCATAGTTGAGTTGGTTGAATTGTCAAAAGTGGTCCAATCCTGGTTGGCACAATGGTTTTGTTTGACTTGACTGAGTAGCAGACTCCATATTGACTCCAAAAAATTCCACTCATAAAACAGCGTGTTCACGAGCATGAAATAGAGTAGAAGAATCACAATAATAGTAGAGCCTGGCCTAGTGTGACATCATCAAAAAATCTTGAAAGAGCAACATTGCATTATCTAGGCAAAAGAGAGTAGAAACATCTTAATAAGTTGAGTCATCTTGTAACATCCTTTTTGTCACTTTGTCAGTAAATTTACTTAAAGAAAGTTATTCTCTCATCAAATACAAGAACAAATGCACAAGGTAAGGTGACATGAGAGAAAAAAAATACTTTGGTCAAAATAATTGTAATCAATGGGGTAAAAGGATGTGGTTGTAAAGGTGAAAATAATTGAAAAGATAAGGAAATATTGGTGAAAAATATGTCAATTCCTAGACCCAACATCTCCCCCCAACTAAAGTAACTCCATGTCCTCATGCAGACCCCTTAGTCAGCCTTCAATGCATGTTGTGAATGCAATTCAGTAAAATTGTAAGCCTATGGTGTCCTTAGTAATATTCATATATCCCTCAAAAAGAAATTAAATCCAACCACAAAGTCTCTTCCTCTCCATGTTTTAACTGAAAATAATGTTGATACTTGAGTGTTGAAGCCAAATCAAAGGAGACCTATAATTCAACCCGAGCTAATTGGGCCCACATCATCTGATACAAATAACATATATAGGTATTCTTGAAAGAGTAGGTACAAAGTTTTGGAAGCAATATGGATCTTCATCCTTTTATTTCTTGTCACACACTTCCCATTTTATCTTGCTATTGTCTAGTGCATTATGTCTTAATTGTTAAATGTTCCTGGAACAAAGGTTTGATATTTTTCTACAGAGCTCACTTACTTTAGTTATTATAACTAGATATTGTCAAAATTTTCCATATGTCCTCACCACAGCTGCAGCAAAACCTAGTTCTTCTCAAATCCACAACATTCTACTATATTGGTTTTTTGTTATAACTTCATGAGCCAATTTCTAGCTTATCTGATTTTGCACAAGTGAGGTAAACTCCCTTAGCTAGATATCTCCCACACAATGTGAGAGATTAAATCTATTTTCCCCATAGCACGTAAATTCATGTAGATACAGCTCACATAGTAAGTGTTGTTTTGAAAAGTTACTTTTATTTAATACAAAAATGATAGTTATCTCATACAACCTCCTTTCCTTAGTAGCTTTCAATTGAAAAATAAAAATTTTCTTTTGAACAAATAAGGGGTAAGAAGGATAGGCCTTTCTACATCTTGGTATTTCATGTACGAGGTTGTAAATTTTCTCTTTGTCCTCCTCTAACTGCTAAGATTTTTCTTACAATTCCAGCACTTGTCTCCTTTCTTTCTCCCTTTCCTCCTTCACCTTGTCTCATTTAAGTATTTGAATCATTAATTCTTCCACCCAAGCCTCATTAATATTATGAATAATCCTCCTATGTGCTCAGTGGGACTACCCCTTTTTGGAATGATACAACCAATTGTCTCCACCTACTAAATTCTGCAAATAAAAAGATCATGTTTAAATGATCATCCTTTCTAATTTTAGGCCACAATGCCTCAGTTGTTGTTACAACAATGTCTTTAACAGATTTTTCTGAATCCTCCTAGGTTTCAATTTTTTCTTCATCCTCTGGTTGTACTGCCTCAACTACTAGTTCTTGTGTATTAGTAGCATTGTTGATAGGGTCTTTTTATCATGAACTTGATTTCCTTCAGTCTAGTCTACCTCATTTGTTACACCAAATATCACACTGGGGGGGGGTTGTTGAGTCAATGTAATGGAAAAATGATCATTTAAAACATTTCATCAATAATTAACTATGTAGCAATGTATCATAAAAAAATTCATCATAACAATAAATGAAACTATGTATCAAGAGTCCATCATCACATCAACACAAGAGAACACAAGATTTTATGTGGAAACCCTTGCGACGGAAAACCTTAAATCGTTTTTGTCTTTTTATTCAATTAATTTACATAATAAATATTTTTAGGCACTGACCCCCAATATATTCAAGAAACTACTTGTGATAAGCTATAACATGGATACAACTTGATTGAGGCACCAACCTTGGACATGTGCAAAATTCAAAAATTTGTAGGTTTCAACCTAATTAAGGCACCAAGCTTA
Source organism: Pinus tabuliformis (assembly GCA_031772625.1). Taxonomy (NCBI): domain Eukaryota; kingdom Viridiplantae; phylum Streptophyta; class Pinopsida; order Pinales; family Pinaceae; genus Pinus; species Pinus tabuliformis. The sequence continues at coordinate 103,653,659 of CM062811.1, forward strand.
GTGGAGTAACCCACCTCCCACTTCAACTTCGAGTGGACCACTTTTCACAATATTTCAAAATGGATCCACATGTCCCTTAAACAATATAGGTCTTCAAAAACTGATCAAGCTATTGTTGTCACAATGTTGTCATAACCTACTCATAACTTGCTTAGCTCATCACAATAATATATTCATCAATATGGTGACATGACACCTTTCCCTAATCCTAATTTCTTCATATATACACCAAATTTTGCAACTTGTTCATAAACTTTGAAGCATCTCAAAAGTAATATTATAGGTTCTGGACATCATAAACATATCTTCAAGGCTCTTCATGCCCCGTAGATTGATCACATTAGAATATTGTTCATGATGCTTCTTCCAAAATTCAATTTGACTTGATATTGGCTCCAAAACCATATAAAAGAAAATTTTAAATTAAAGGTTCAAAAAAATAGCACAATCTAACTGTGTTCTACAAAAAAGACCTTTACATGTTCGACAAAATGATATTTTAAGGATTCTACAAAATGAACCAATTTGGTGCACAATTAACCCTTACAAAAAATTAAACCTGAAGGATTCAAACTCATAACCTATATTGTACAAACTGAGTTTCATAACCAACCAGCCAAAATGTCGAGTCATGATAGGCTTAGGCCCAAAAGTGTTTTTATTGTAGTGTACCGATCATATAATAAACATGCCTTGTGGGATCAAACCCTGGGTGAACCTTAATCTAATAAATAATGTAGTATTGTTACCATCCTCACCAACCCATGGGATTATGATGCAACATAATGACTAGCCCTATCAGTTTAAACAATATAACACAGTGACAATCCCCCCCCCAACCTTAGACTGTGGGCATATGATGTAATACTGAGACCAGTCTACAAGCTTACCAATATAACACTGTAGTGAGATCCCTTTGAGCCATAGGCTCAAACATTATGTTACTACATGGATATCCCTTCTAGACTGTGAACTTATAACGCTGTGAAGAATTCCCTTGTAGCATGTGTGGGCCACAAATAAAAGAAAAATAATTTCGCAATGATATGTACACAATATAACACTAGGACAGGATCCCTACAAACCTGAACCAATAACCTTCACTATCAAAAAATCCACACGCATTCACATAACCATAGAGCCACACTAAATCACACATCTTTTCCATTCTAGTGTGACCTATTATATACTTTTTCTGGGGTGAAACGTTCCATCATTTGGTCGCAGGGAGACCCTAAGTTCTTCAGTTGACCATAGAACCTTACCAAGTGACCCTGGTATTAAGGGTCAATGGGCACACATGTGTTGACATCATCACACCACATCGAATCATGTGATTAAGATGAGTTTCAGTTGAATTCATGCTTATTGGCTAACCAAAAGTTCCTTGTTGGCATGCCACATGATAGGTTTCCATGTCATCATCAATGTGCCACATTATCGTCACTACCATGTTTCCTTGTCACAATTTGCCACATGTCCTTGAACTAACACTTGTGTAACCACTAGATGCCTTCCACATGTCCCTGTACTACCACTTACGTAACCACTGGATTCCTGCCACGTGTCAACATCTCATATGTCTGATGGGGGAGGTTAAATTTTATTCAGCTCTACTCATCATCCATCGCTCATGTTTTTTACCACCATTAGATCAAACAAAAGGTGCATTTTATTTAACTACATTAAATAGTGCACATGTTTTTGTACCCGAAGTTATTGATTGATTTTCCAATGTATGGATCTAACCTCAACATGTGCGATCTTTAACAAATTTGGTGAATTTACATAAATTTGATGTTTTTGGTCCTTATTATAGCTACCAACTTCAAACGATCATAACTTCTCATCAAGGAGGATATTTTCCAAGTGTGATATACCATTGGAAATGTCTCAAAGAATAATAGCCAACCATACCATCCATATACTCATTAAGACATAATAACTTTTAAAAAATACCAATAAACATTATTTTCAATAATCTCCCCCTTTTTCGTTGATGGAAACACCACCAGACATTGATGGTCATTGATGGAAATGCACTGAACTCCCCCTGACATGTTGCTAGAAAAACCATTTGACTAGTTGCGAAGATTATTCCTACTTCATACTTTTTCTATCTTATCTCCTTTATCTATCTGCTAATGTCTACATTCTCTCCACCTTTTACATTAATGGAAAAGGAAATGGTTGCCTACCAATGCACCACAATGTTCCTGAACTTTCTTGTGGAATTGATCCTATTGTAATGGAATATCCCCATGAAACCATGCTTCTTTCTGTGTGAATCTCCCCATGTCAATAAATTATAATATAGATCTTCCCCCTATCAAAGGTTAGAGGAAAACCCCTTTTAATGTTGGTTGAAGTTAGTGAGATAGTACTTCCTAAGAGGAATACACCACTCCCATCCTTTGTCTAAGCTATTTGAAACCTTCCCTTAGCAATGGCTTAGTGAAGATATCAGCAATTTGTTCTTTGGTTGGAATGTATTCCAATTTGACTAACTAATCAGCAACTTGTTCTCGTAGAAAGTGATACTTGATGGGAATATGCTTCATTTTTTAGTGCATGAAAGGATATTTTGAGATATTAATTGCATTAGTATTGTCACACATGATATAAATAGGCTAATCATTGTTTTTTTGAATATATTTCAATTTTTTCGTCATCTATAAACTTGAGTACAACATGTGGTTGTCGTGATATACTCTTCTTCAGTTGTAGATAAAGAGATTGAAGATCTTTTCTTGTTGAACCAAGAGACTAGGCACTTTCCAAGAAAGAATGTTCGTCCACTAGTGCCTTTTTTTATCATCCACGCTTTCAACCCACTCTACATATATATAGGCCTTAAAGTAAGGTTTTCTACCATAGGAAACCATAAGTCGTAATCCATGGTGCCCTACAAATAATTAAATATTCTTTTAACAACATTCACATGAGATTCCTTCAGACATGACTGAAACCTGCCTACCAATCTGACAGCTTGCATGATGTTTGGCCTTGATGTTGTTAAACAAACAAGGTTATTAATCATCGAGTTGTACACAATTTTGTCTACCTAAGGAGACTTGTCATCTTTTCTAAGTTTACAGCCTCTAACCATGGGATTTTTTTACAGAGGCACAATTTTCCATTCCAAACATTTTTAGAATTTCGTTAAGATATTTAGACTGAGATATGAAAATGCTTTTTCTGAATTAATTAACTTGTAATACTAGGAAGAAAGATAATTCTCCTAGCATGGACATCTCAAATTCTTTCTGCACACTTGTTACAAATCTTTTGCTCATGAAATCATCATTACTACCAAAAATAATATCATCCACATAGACAACAATGATCAGAATGTCACCTTTTTTAACCTCGCTATAAATATTGTTGTCAATGGTGCCTCTTTTGAAACCCTATTGTTGAAGATAACCCTCCAATCTAGAGTACCATGCCTTGGGAGCTTGTTTCAAACCATACAATGCTTTCTTTAGTCTACATATGTAATCTTTTACTTATGTTAAGTGAAATCCCTCTGACTGCTCAACACAGACTTCTTCATGTTGAAGAAAATGTAACTAGGTTTGGTTTTCATTATGACTTGTAATTATAATATTATAAAGAAAAATATTATTCCTTGCATCATGGGTTTCATGAGAAAGATGTGATTACCATAGGTCAAAGACTTCTTCTTGATTTCTTTAGGTTTTTATGTTTCATCATAAGTATTATAATAGTCATAATATCAAAGGTTTACACTCCAAGAACAAGTGTCACTATCCTCATGCAAATCGCTCTACAAAAATACTATAATCTCCTTGATGATATGTCAACCTAAATTCAAGGCACTCCTGTCAACTCAAGGTGCTATCATTGACCCATATATATAAGGTGTGACGTGAATTCTAAAGCAACAAGTTTCAGATCATCTAATACAGTCAATGAATTTCGTATGAATACACAGGGATACCTCGGTAAAGTGATCAAGGGTAATATCATAACTCTCGGAAGTTTGCAGATCAGTTCAAGCTATGGTCAATGAATAACAAAACGCATACACCATGGAGGATCTCAGAATTCTATAATATATATACACATACAGTATCTCTAGAATCTTGGATATACAGAATATATGTCGAAGGCCTCTCTGAAATTGATACGATGTGATTACTCTCGGAAGGTATCAAAGGGTTGTATATATATATAAATATACAATCACTGCTCTTCGTAGTATCCTGTGTATATATATGTAGCTATAGTTCTTGATGATGAAATATAAAGTGACTATACTCTCAGGAGGCTACAGTTCTCGTGGCTGGCATATAACGTGACTACAACTCTCACTGGAGGCTATAGTTCTCAATGATAGCACATGTACTATGACTATAGCTCTTAGTGGTGACTACAGCTCTTGGTGGTAGATTCAGTTCTCGATGGTGGCACATCTAAACAGTGTCATAACTCGACGAGGAGTATGCAATTTTGTCTCAATACAAGCATCATAAATAAAGGACTGTGACAACCAAGAAAAGGAGGAATTGAAGATAGTAACTAGATAGCATGGACACAGGGAAAATGAAGGACATAGGGAGAAGAAGAGAAAGAAAATATGAACTAAACAGAGCAGAGGATAGTGACAATTGCCTTGGAGGGAACTTGGTTCCTATCTTGCCAAGGGTCTTGGTATTCATCATCTAAACATCTATAAGAAGAGATTGAAGGGTTTTCCTCTCAAGAGAAGAGAGGTTTTGGCCCTGGCAGACAGCCAACATCTTGTGTTCTTATTTTTTGTTTAGGTAGCAGTTTGATGAAGTACGCACATATGCACTAATAAGAATAAGAATAAGAATAAGCTAATAAGGAAAATTAAAAATACTCAAAAAATTGTTATCAAAGTAACGAAGAATCACACTACACACATTTTCCCTAGATTCTTCAACATGGTACTAGAGCTAAGGTGACACATCAAGGATAGGGTAACTCAAGAACACTCATCAAGAAGGAGCATCTACAATGTTGAATCATCAAGCCTAGAAGTCTCAATCAGTTCAAGGTCAAGAAGGGTATAAATCCATCATTCATCAAGAAGGTCTACAAAGCTAGAAGAAGATCCTTATATAAAGGCACCTACAAAGAAGAGAAGATTCAAGCAGGACCTACATCAAGTCATCAAGTCTTCAAGGAGAAATCAAATATATTACATCTCAAAATCTATCAAGTAAGTACATTTCCCCTTCTGAATATACATCAATGTATTTTCGCAAGGAAAGCAATAAATTGGTAGGAACCAATAACTTTCTTTCATGGAAGAAGAGGATTGATCTACTACTCAAGGAGAATGAACTCCTAGAACATACCAAAGGTAATATCACTATCCCTTCTAAGGAATAAACTCAAGCCTTAGCCAAGTACAACAAGTATGAGACAAGATCTCAAGGGATTCTGATAGAATTAATCAAAGACTCTCTCATTGCCTATGTCTCCAAGTTTAAGAATCAAAAGAAACTTATGATAAGTTAGTAGAGTTATTCTCGGTATCTGCAACCGGAGAAGTAATATCTCTAAGGAATGAATTATACAATATGAAGATAACAAAGGAAGGAATAGATCCCTAATTCATGAAAATCTCTGAAATGAGATATCAACTTCAAGAGCTTGGGAAATTCATGTCTAAAAAAGACTTGGCAACTCTAGTACTCAATGGTCTACCTAAGGAGTGGGGAAACTTCACATCAAGCATATATGTCAAGAAGGAAGCAACCACTCTCAGTGAAATGTGGTCTCTATGCAAAATAGAGGAAACCGAACTTAAGGAAAATGAAGATGTGGGATCAAAGGAGAAAGCATTTGTTTCCATGGCCAAGAGAAAGGGTAAATTTGGAAAATTTGGTCCATGAAGAACAAACAACAAAGACATGTCCAAGACCCAATTCTTTGGATGCCAAGAATATGGAAATTACAAAAGGAATTGTCGTAAGCTTAAGAAGGAAAACAACAATAAAATAAAGCAGGAAGAAGCTCACATAACTCAACAAGAAGAAGGAAAGAAGCAAAAGAAGGAAGATCCTCCAGATCTCTACTATGACTAGGTCAAACTCTTTACTTCTAGACTTGTTTAAAAGTTTTGAGTAGTATAGGAGCATGTAGGAATAGGATAAAATTGCATGGCTAGAAACATCCTCTAGAATATAGAAGCATAATGTACATAGAGTTCTAGATACTCATGAAGATGTAGCATTTATGATAAGAACAAAAAAATGCATGAGTAGAAATATCTTCTAGAATATAGGAGCATGATAGATATAGCTCAAGATATTAATGAAGAAGAAGCATACCTAGTATAAGACCTCATCCACGATGAAAGAAAAATTGATCATGATTAAGAATCTTAGAATTCCTCCATCATCAAAGGAAAAGAAACATTTTCAAGGCAAGGATCTTTAAGATCCTATGATAGAATTTTCAAAATAAGGTTCATCAACCAAGGTAGATGTCTCATTGGGAATCTGATTCATGGGATTCAAGAAAAGGATGATATGCAGGAAAGCTAAGATAAAGCAAGAAGAGCCACACCTAAGGATGATCAAAGCAGAATCAAGATGGGGTATGTATGCATTAAACTTTATTCATGTTATTATTTCTATATTATTAAGTCATGGGATAGTTCTATAACATGATCAAGCATGAAAGAACTCTTTTACCAAGAACATGCTCGAAGGCATGTAACATAATGCAATGAAGGTCAACAAAATAATATGCTCACATAAGTAGTATAAGATTGTTGATTAAGAAGCAAAAAAAAAAATCTTGACAAGTCCAGAAAGCAAGCAATGAAGGAATGCTCTCACAAGAAGCATTAGATGGTTGACCTATATATCTAATAAGAATCAAATGAAGAAAGAGATCAAACATGTGGAAGAACACCATGATCACCAAGAATCACTATCTGACAAGATACTTTGAAGATATCTCCTGAAAGAAGGCGAGACAGCTCTGATAAAGGAAGAAAATACCCTTGACACCTATGAAGGTCTTGGAGATATAAAAGATGCAAATAACTAATTCTACTCTACAAAGATGTCATGATGAATAAACCATCCAACAAAAATCAATGTTGAAGCAATATTAGGATGAAGTCAAGATGGGCTACTAGGTCGAAGCATGTAAACAAGCAACTACAACGAAGCATCCATGAGAAGAATATTCTAAAGCATGGACAAGATGACAAAGGAGTAGCCAAGATGACAAGAAAACCTAATGTATGACATGGAATCCACTTTACTCGAAGGAAGAAATGACATGACAAACCAGGGAGGAAAGTGATCGATGGATGGTTCCCTACCTAGAAGAAGCTCAAACAAAGACTTCATGACATCAAGAAAGGAAGGATATCAATCAGTTGAATGACCCACAAAGAAGAAGCTCTTGATGAAGGAAAGAGTCCCCAGTTAAGAGGGAGCCCTGACAGGTCCCTAATCAAGAGGGAGTTTTTAATCACCCCTGATTACAAAGGAGTGAAAAAAAAAATTTCCGTTTCATGGGTCATGCACTAGACCAGGACTAACAACCGCAAGTCTAGATGAAGGTCGTGAATGGAAATGTAGACACAAGATAGCCACAAAATTCTTGTCTTCACTTGGGAAGAAAGAATGGGAGGATTGGGTAATCATCTAGCATCTGATACTCTTTGAGGATGTGTAGGGAATCCAAGATAAGAGTATGCAAGAGGACCGATATTCTTTGAGGGTTGGGAACCCAAGACAAGAATAGTCCTAGAAGGTCATACTCAGTGAACACCTGGGTGGGTATGTACCTTGAGACAATGATGAAGGTGTTTATAATCATTGGTCTCGCCAAAATTGTGCTCTAGTCTATTAAGAGATAGAGTTGTTAGTCAAAGGCTTACTATGTGACAACATTAATTATGATGATGCTATAGAGATGGATTACTAGTCCGACTCTTCTTATGAGATATCTTTAGTATTGAGAATAACCTTGTACCATTTAATGAATACCTCCCTAGTTAAGAGGGAGTGTTGAAGAAAATGTAACTAGGTTCGATTTTCATTATGACTTGTAATTATAATATTGTGAAGAAAATTAGTATTCCTTGCATCATGGGTTTCATGACAAAGATGTGATTGCCATAGGTCAAATACTTCTTCTTGATGTCCTTAGGTTTTTATGTTTCATCATAAGTATTATAATAGTCATAAGATCAAAGGTTTACACTCCAAGAACAAGTGTCACTATCCTCATGAAAATCGCTCTACAAAAATGCTATAATCTCCTTGATGATATGTCAGCCTAAATTCAAGGCACTCCTATCAGCTCAAGGTGTTATCACTAACCCATATATATAAGGTGTGATGTGAAGTCTAAAGCAACAAGTTTTGGATCATCTAATACAGTCAACAAAGATCATATGAATACACAAGGATACATCGGTAAAGTGATCAAGGGTAATATCATAACTCTCAAAAGTCTGTGGATCAGTTCACTTTATGTTCAAAAAAGAACAGAATGCATACACCATGGAGGATCTCAGAAGTATGTAATATATATACACATACAAAATCTCTAGAATCTCGGATATACGGAATATATGTCAAAGGCCTCTCTGAAATTGATACGATGTGATAACTCTCAAAAGGTATCTAAGGGTTGTACATATATAAATATACAGTCACTGCTCTTCGTAGTATCCTATGTATATATATCTCGCTACAGTTCTCGGCGATGAAATATAAAGTGACTATACTCTCGGAATGCTACAGTTCTCAGTGGTGGCATATAACGTGACTACAATTGTCGGTGGAGGCTACAATTCTCGATGATAGCACATGTACTATGACTAAAAATCTCGGTGGTGGTTGTAGCTCTCAATGGTAGATTCAGTTCTCGATGGTGGCACATCTAAATAATATCATAACTCAACGAGGAGTATGCAAGTCTCTCTCAATATAAACATCATAAATAAAGGATTGTGGCAGCTGAGAAAAGGAGGAATCGAATACAGTAACTGGACAACATGGACACAGGGAAATTCAAGGACATAGGGAGAAGAAGAGCATGAAAATGAACCAAACAGCGCAATGAATAGTGACAATTGTCTTGGAGGGAACTTGTTGTCTATATTGTCAAGGGTCTTGGTATTCATCATCTAAAAATCTATAAGAAGAGATTGAAGAGTTTTCCTCTCAAGATAAGAGAGGTTTTGGCCCTGGGAGAGAGCCAACATCTTGTGTTCTTGTTTTTTGGTTTTGGTAGCAGTTTGATGAAGTACACACATATGCACTAACAAGAAGAAGAATAAGAATAATCTAATAAGGAAAAGTAAAAATACTCCAAAAATTGTTATCAAAGTAACAAAGAATCACACTACACACATTTGCCCTAGATTCTTCAACACTTCCTTGAGTTCCCCTTTCAAGAATGTTGACTTTACGTCCATTTGATATACCTTGAATACTTTGTAACAAGAAAAATCTAGGAACATTCTAATAGCTTCCAGCCAATCCACTATAGCAAATGTTTCATCAAAATCAATTCCTTCAAACTTTGCATAACCTTGGCATACAAGGCTTTCTTTATTCCTCACAACTTATCCATCCTCTTTGAGCTTCCTTATATAAACCATTTGGTTCCAAATACATTTTACCTTTAGGTCTTGGAACACATTCCCAATTATTGTTCTTTTCAATTGATCCAACTTCTCATTCAAGGCTTTAACACAATGTTCATCCTTTCTAGATTATGCAAAATTTTGTGGCTTCATAAGAGACAAAAGGGCCATATTCCCTTGAGATGATTTATTGGCAATCTCCCTTCTAGTTTGAAATCTCGAATATTTGTCTCCCATAATTTCATTGTCCAAATTATTTTTCTATACATATCAAGATGGAGTCTTTGTGTGCAAAGGCTCATCTTCCTTTCTTTGATCTTCTTCAAATTCTTCATCTTCTTGTTCTTCTTGTGTTGATTCTTGGAATATAATAGGATTAGGACGAGCATGGAGAAGAACCTCATTATGATGTAGTGCTTCATATACTTTCACATCAATGCTTTCAATGAATTCTCATGTTCTTTTGTTGTAGAACTTGTACCCCTTGCTTCCATAGGCATATCCAGGAAGATTCCTTCATTGACTCTGGATTCAATTTTCACCATTTTTTCTTCATTCACTTTGATGTAACATTTGCTTCCAAAAACTTTGACATGCTTAACTATGGTTGGTCTTCCTTTCCATAGCTCGTAAGGATTTTTAGTGCTTTTTAGCCTTATTTGAGCCTTGTTCAATATATACATAGTTGTATTTATTACTTCTCCTCAAAAATGATCTGGCATTTGAGCTTCAGAAAGAAAATATCTTTCCATATCTTGAATTTTTATGTTGTTCCTTTCAGCCACACCATTCTTCTAAGGTATTTTGGTGATAGTGAAGTGCCTCATAATTCGATGATACTCACAGAATTCATTGAATTCATGGGAGATGAATTCTCTTCCTTTATCTTCCCTTTATATTTAATCTTCAAATCCATTTAATTTTCAATAAGAACCTAGAAATTCTTATATTTCTAAAAAAAAATCGTATTTTTCTTTAAGAAAACTAACCCAAGCCATTCTTGTAAAATCATCAAAAAAACAACATGAAACACCTCCCTCCTTTTAGAGCACGTGTCCTGGCTGGTCTGCAGAGATATATGTGAATAATTTCCAATGGTCAGGATGTTGAATATTCTTTTGTCTTGAAGAATAATCTGGTTTGCTTCCCAAATTGACATGCTTTGCAAACACCATTGTGAGGATTTCAAATTTTGGGTATGTCTATGATGGTTTGTGTTCTTGTGAATTTTACCAAGTTCTCAAAACTTATGCATCCCAACCTTTTATGTCATAATCAACTTTCATCTATTCTTCCAACATAAAATTTTTTAATTTCAAATCCATCAAGGATGTATACATTTCCATCACTCCTAATATATTTTTCCATCAATTTACCAATATATCAGTTCTTGATTTCACGTATTTTGGTGTTGAATGTGACATTGAACCCTTAATCACGCATTTTATTGGTCCTTAAATGTTTATGTTTCAATCCTTCCACATATGGGATATCTTAGGCTTTGGTCCTTCCATTATCAATGTTGAAAATTTTGTTTCTTGTGATTCTTGCAAATGCATTATTTCCAAGGATTGCATTACCTCCATCTATCTCCTTAAGGTTGATAAACTTGTTTTGATCCCCTGTCATGTACCTTGAGAAGTCACTATCAACATACCATTTATTTTCATGTTTTTGAGCATATAGGATGAGACCACACCTTTCTTATTTCTCCTTCCATGTCTTGGGGGGCACCCTTTCTTCCTTTGATTAATTTTACAATCCTTGGCCTTATCTCCAAAATTGTGGCATATAAAACATTTAATATGACTTTGAAAAGGGTTTCTTCTGCTTTTACCAAGAATGCTTCTAGAGAGGTTAATTGAATAGCTACATTCAATTTCCTTATGACCAAATGTATAGCATATATAATAATAACTATGAAATAATGTGTGGTGTCTGGATGATTGTTCCTTATTTCTTATTTTGGCTCGATTGCCTTCTTGATTTTTCCCTATTGACTATCATGTTGCGTCAACAATTTCATCATCCCTTTCTCTCAGTTATTTTTCCCTTTCTCCAAGTTGCTTTGACAAGATTTCATATTTCGTTTTGAACTCTTCCAACTCAATTTGCAAAAGCATGACCAAATTTTCATTTGTATCCATATTGGTAAGACTCAAATCCACCTTCTAGTAGTTAATTATTACTGAAAGCACCTGCTTTGATACCACTTGTTACACCAAATATCACACTTATAGGGTGGGGTGAATCAATGTAATGGAAAACTTATCATTTCAAAATATTTCACCAATAATTAACCATGTAGAAATGTATCATAACAATGAACGAAATTATGCATCAAGAAGCCATCATCACATCAACACAAGAGAACATAAGATTTTATCCAGAAACCCTTGTGGGAGAAAACCACAAATCCTTTTTTTTTCCTCTTCAATTCATTTACATAGATTTGCATGCACCGACTTTCTAGAGGAACCAACCCCCAAGATATGAAAGCAACTACCTGCAACAGGCTACAACTTTATTGAGGCACCAACCACGAAAATTTGCAATCACACATTTGAAATAGGCTATAACATGATTGAAGCCCCAACCTTAAACATGTGCGAGCTTTGAATTGTTGTAGTCTTCAACTTGATTGAGGCACCAACCTCAGTACAAGCACCCACCTCCCTCTTCAACTTCTAGTGGACCACTTTTCACAATATTTCAAAATGAATTAACATGTTCATTAAACAATATAGGTCTTCAAAAAGTGTTCATACTCTTGTTGTCACAATGCTTTTATAACCTTCTCATAACTTTCTTAGCTCATCACAACAATCTCTTCATCAATCTAGTACAATGACACCTTTCCCTGATCCTGATTTTGTCATACATACACCAAATGTTGCAACCCATTCATTAACTTAGATGCATATCAAAAACGAGATTATAGGTTTTGGACATCAAAAACATATCATCAAGGCTCTTCATGCCCCCTAGATTGATCACAATAGAATATCGATCATGATGTTTCTTCTGAAATTCAATTTGACTTCATAATGGCTCAAAACCCATATAAATCCAAAAATTAAATTGAATTTTCGACAAAATAGCACAATTTGAACGCGTTCTACAAGAAGGACCTTTACAAGTTTGACAATATGATATTTTAAGGGTTCTACAAAATGAACCATCTGGCACAAAATTAACCTTTACCAAAAGTTAAACCAAGTCCAACAGGACTCAAACTTCTAACGTTTGTTGCAGAAACGGATCTACATAACCAAGTGTCAAAGATGTCAATTCATAATAGGCTTAGGCCCCAAGAGTTTTTTTATTGTCCTCAATGAACCATAATCCAATCAATAATGTATTATTGTTACCATCCTCACCGACCCATGTGCTTACCATGTAACACAGTGACTGGCCCTACGAGTTTAAACAATATAATACAGTGGTGATCCCCCTTATAGATTGTGGGTTCATAACGTAATACTGAGATGAGCCTATGGAGTTACCAATATAACACTGCAATGAGCTTCATCTAAGCCACAAAATCAAACAATATGATACTACAATGAGCTACCTTCCTAGCTATGAGCTTAAAACATTGTGATAAATTCCCTTGTAACATGCGAGGCAAAAACAAAAGAAAAAGAATTTCCCAACAATATTTACACAATATAACACTATGATGATCTTCTTATGGAATTAAACTAATAATATTAACAACCAAACAATCGATGCACAGTCACATAACCATAAGGCCACATTGATCCACACATATTTCCATTATGTCGTGATCTATTTATTTTCCCTACCTGGGGTGAACCATTCCAGCTTTTGGCCACAGGTTGATTTTAAGTGCTTTATTCTACCATCTAACCTTTCCATGTGACCCTAGTCTTAAGGCTCAATGGAAGCCCATGTTCTGATGTCATCATGCCATGTGGCATCATGTGATTGAGCCACGTGTAACTTGAATTCATGTTTATTGGCTGACCAAAAGTGCCATGTTGGCATGCCGCATCGAAGGATGTCATGCAATCATTAATGTGACACATCGTCTTCACTACCATGTGTCCCTATCACAAGTCACCATGTGTCCTTCAATTTCCACTTGGACCTACCACTTATGCAACCATTGGATTCCTACCACATGTCAACATCTCATCGATCTGATGGGGGGGGGTTTACATGTTGTGCATCTTTACTCATTATCCACCATTCATGCTTTTGATCATTGTTAGATCAAATGAAAGGTGCATGTTGTTTAACAACATTAAAAAATGCACATGATCGTGCACCCAAAGTCGTTGATTGGTTTTCTAATGTATGTATTTTCCCTCAACATGTGTGATCTTTAACAAATTTGGTGACTTTAAATAAATTTGATGTTTTTGGTCCTTATTACAACTATAAACTTCAAAAGATCATAACTTATCATCCGGGAGGATTTTTTCAAGTGTGATATATTGTTGGAAAGGTATAGGAGAGAAATATCCAACCATACCTTCCATAGACTCATTAGTACATCATAACTTTAACAAAAACTCAATAAAATTCAAACCTATTTGAATTTACTTGATGAGGGCATGCAAGAGATCTAATTATCTTATTACTTCCTTTGATTCATGAATGACATTTTCACTTCCTTAGGCATCCCTTTGACATCAATGACACTTTTTGTTATCAATGACAACACTATGTGAAACATCAGTTGTTGTTTCTTGTGTGATAGGAGCATCATCAATAGGTTATTTTTTATCAACCTGTTAATTCTCCATAGGCTGCTTTGCTTCACCTACCAATTATTGTCGGACAACAACATCTTAAGTGGGTTCTTCTTTAGTAGGCTATAACTCTACATCATCTTCCTCAAACTCTATTTTCACTCCCATTGACACAGACTTTGGCTTTTGTACCTCATCATGTGTGTATCCAACCCCATTAAGAATTTCCCCACAAACCTTGCACAACAATTTTTTAGTCTTTTCAGTCTCAGAGGGGGGAATATGCATTCATCATTTCAACAACTTCAGCTAGGGTTTCTTAGTCTAAAATTTATCTTTTAACATTGCAAGGTTTTTTCTCAATTCATCGTTTTCTTTCCTTAAGCTATAAACTTGTTGAAAAATAGGTGTCAAATTCAAAATTCATAGAAGGAAAGTTGTCATCTTGTTTTTGCTTAGATTCCTCCTCTTTATCCTTGCTAATTAATTCCTACATCTCCTCTACATCATTTGGTGTTTTAAATGACTGAGTAGGCAATGTTATTACAATAATCCTAACTGTAAGTTTTAACCCCGTACAGAAATTACCTGCATACGAATTCTAAAACACAGAAAATAAACAATGCGAGAGCATAACACATAAAACACATATACACAGAGATTTCCCCTAGATCCCAAAACCAGGACTATTAGCTTGATTTTTCATTATGTTCCTTTCAATGTTATAATACATATTTATACGTGTCGAAGTATCCAATATCATGGACCAAAAATCATGGTGTCCAATACCATGGATGGAAAACCATTGCGTCCAAAAAACAAGTGTGAAAATCATGCACAAAACCATAGGTGGGTCCGCCCAACCTAACATAGGGTCCAACACCAAAAATTTTCGGGGCTCTGCCCTAGACCCCATAAAAGGGGTTACGGGTACACCTCAAACCCCCTGTGATCCACCCCCCCCCCCGCTACACAATTGTTGCAACAAAGGGGGGCTCCGCCCCCCCTCTAACCCCCCGGTTAACTACATGGGCTAGTCATGGAAAGAATATAACACAACCCAACATTCTTGCATTTGTTGTTTTCTTTCCACAAGGGTCCACAAGAGAGCTTAGTCATTTTTCCAGCCCTGAAACACCCATTGTCTCTATACACCAAGAGAACTTCTCAAAGCTCACAGATTTTGTCAATGCTTCTACAGTATTCTTCAAAGTGTCCACCTTTACCAGCAACACCTTTTTGTCTTCTATCTTATCCCTTACAAATTGATATTGAACATCAATGTGCTTTGTTTTTTAATGATATGCGAGGTTCTTTGCCAAGAAAATTGCACTTTGGTTGTCACAATCTATCTTTATAGCTCCCTGTACTAACCCCATACTTGAACACAATCTCTGCAACCAAACTAGTTCCTTACTTGCATAAGTGGTTGCCATGTATTCTGCCTCTGTAGTTGATAGTGCTACTACAGATTGTTTCTTATTCATCCAATTGGCTACACCTCCAAATAGGTTAAACACATACCCACTTGTAGATCTTCTTTGATCCAGATCTCCAGCCCAGTCTACATCAACAAAGCCATAAATATCCAACATTCTGTCCAATCTTGATCTTCCTTGGTAGCACAAACCATAATCACTAGTGCCACGCAAATACCTGAAAACCCGCTTCACTGCTATCTAGTGCTCCTTCCCTGGTTTTGACATAAACCTGCTTAATACTCCCATTGCATGTGCAATGTCTGGTCTAGTACAGGCCATTACATACATCAAGCTACCGACTGCACTTGCGTATGGAACACAGGACATGTCCTCTTCCTCTTCTTGTGTCTTGGGACACTGTTCAGTAGATAACCTCACACCTACAGGAATAGGAACCTTCACCAGTTTACTATCCTGCATATTAAACCTCTGCAGTATTGTCTCGACATACTTCCTCTAGTTTAACCGGAGCTTCCTCTTTGCCCGATCTCTTTTAATTTCCATGCCCAAAATATAGTTTGCAGCACCAAGATCTTTCATGTCTAATTTGGAGGATAATTGGGTCTTCAAATCCTGGATAATTTTTTTGTCATTTCCAACCAGCAACATATCATCTACATACAAGACCAGATAAATAACACGGTCACCAATTAATTTAAAATGCACACAGTGATCTGCTTTGCTTCTGGTGAAGCCAAGTCTCTATATAAATGTATCAAATTTCTAATACCACATCCTTAGTGACTATTTTAACCCATACAGAGACTTCTTTAACTTGCATACCAGTTCTTTCTTACCCTTCACTGCAAAGCCTTCAGGTTGCTTCATGTATATTTCCTCTTCCAAATCCCTGTGAAGAAATGATGTCTTCACATCCATCTGTTCTACCTCAAAATCAAAAGCAGTAGCAACAGATAAAAGTAATCTAATAGAAGTTACCTTGGCAACAAGAGAAAAAATATCACCAAAATCAATTCCCGGAACCTGGGAATAACCTTTTGCTACCAACCGAGCTTTGTATTTCTCCACCTTTCCTTCTGCATTTGTCTTCTTCTTGAACACCCATTTGCTGCCAATGGGTTTCCTTCCAGCCGGCAACTCCACCAGATCCCAAGACTCATTTTTGTGCAAAGATTCCATTTCATCAACCATGGCATCTTTCCATAGTTTTCCATCCTCTGAATCTACTGCTTCCTTCACAGTTCTGGGATCATCGTCAATAATAGATAAAGCAAAATTTGAACAGAAACAAGATGGACATACCTTTCTGGCTACCTTCTTTCTCAAACTGATCTTCTCACACCCAGAGTTTGTGGCTCTTCATCTTCTGATTCCTCCTCTGCTGTAGAGTCTTATTCTTCCTCCTTAAGCTCAAACTCTATCTTCTCAGGTTCCTTTGGTTGGACTTCATGTTTAATAACATCTTTTACCTCTCTGAAAACCACATCTCGGTTGTACACAACCTTCTGTGTGACTGGGTTCCAAAGCTTATAACCCTTTAAACCATCCTTATACCCAATAAAGATGCACTTTTCAGATTTACTATCCAACTTGGTTCATTTCTCCTTTGGAACATGTACATATGCATCACATCCAAATACCCTCAGATGTGAAAGAGAGGGTTTCTTACCAGTCCATACCTCTTGTGGAGTCTTATCCTCCAACGCTGATGAAGGTGACCTGTTGACCAAGTAACATGCAGTATTCACCGCCTCTGCCCAGAATTCCTATCCTAACCTGGCACCACTGAGCATGCTTCTTGCCCTTTCCATCAACGTCTTATTCATTCTTTCTACAATTCCATTTTGCTAAGGTGTATATGGAGTAGTCTTCTTTCATGCTATACCACACTTCTTACAAAATTCTTCAAATTCCTTGCTACAAAACTCTCTACCATTATCTGTCCTCAGCACCTTTATCTTCTTCTCTGTCTGATTTTCCACGAGAGCCTTAAATTCTTTAAACCTGTCAAAGGCTTCAGATTTATTCTTAAGGAAATATATCCATGTATTCCTTGAGAAGTCATCTATAAATGATACATAGTACACAAACTTACCTAGTGATGGAACCTTCACAGGTCCAAACACATCACTGTGCACAAGTTCTAATATCTATTTCGCCCTCTTACTACCACGGGGGAAACTCACCCAATTCTGCTTCCCATATACACAATTTTCACAGAAATCAAAATCCAGAGAGCTATTACTCATACCTTATACCATACCTTTACCATGAAGTATTCAAAGGCCCTTCTCTCCAATATGTCCAAGCCTTTGATGCCACAACATGGTCTTCTCTCCAGAGACCACTAGATTTTCTGCTCCACTTTCAGGAACCACAGAACTATTGCACCCATCAATAACAGTGCTACCTTCCAGCTTGTACAGAGTTCCAATTCAAACTCCCCGCATCAATACCAGTTCTCCTCGAACCATTTTGCAGGTATCCTTCTCGAACATTGTTTTTACACCTGCATCATCCAGCTTGCTTACAAAAATCAGATTTTTGGCCAATGCAGGAATATGCAGAACACTCGGAAGTGTTCTAACCCTTCCACCTTGCAACTTCAACTTTAGTTTTCCGTGACTAATGATTCCAGCCTTCCTATCATCCCCTAAGAAGACATCACCACCATCGTATTTCTCATACTCACAGAACCACTCTCTACGGGGAGTGAAGTGAAAGGATGCACCTGAGTCAATCAACCATGCCTCATGATCTACATGTGTACTTGAAGAAACCAAGTACACATCCCCACCTTCATTTGAGGTGGTTTTCACCTGTGCAGAAGGAGCATCATCAGATACCTTTCCTTTATCAGGAGCTTTAGATTTACAGTCCCTTTTGTAGTGCCCTTCCTTTCCGCATTTCCAGCACACCACCTTTACAGGTTTTCCTAGAGATTTAGATCTTCTTCTAGATTTAGATCTCCCACTCGAAGACTTATTTTTGTTTTTGTTCTGGGACCGTCCTCGTACAGACAAGGCATCACCATTCTGGCTCTCCATATTTTTCCGTCTCATCTCCTCCGTCAGCAAGGATGAGACTATTTCATCAAACTACAAGGCAGTTGCATTGCTACCTATTGCAATAACCAGACTATCCCACGAATCTGGTAGAGAACAAAACAAACTGATGCACTTATCTTCATCTGAAATTTTAATATCAACAGATGCTAACTGACTTACCATAGTATTAAATGCGTTCAGATGCTCTGTCACCGAGTCTCCATATGTCATCCTCATGTTATATAGCTTTTTCCGCACGAACAGTTTATTCACCAGAGATTTAGATTGGTACAAAGTCCCTAACTTGTCCCACAAAGCCTTCGCTGTAGCTTCCCCTGATACATTCAACAATACTGAATATGAGACACACAATAGTATTATTCTCTTTGCCTTCTGATCCAACTTCTTCCATTCTTCATCGGACACTCCCATTGGTTTAGTACTTGGATCTACCACGATCCACTGATCTTTATCCACCAACAGATCCTCCATCTTGAGTTTCCACAACTCAAAACTCTGACCATTAAATTTCTCGATCTCTATCTTTCCATTGCTCGCCATATTCTTTCACCACCAGAATCGATCTCGCAGATCTCCCAATAAATAGGGTCTACCACAGGCCCGAGCGAAACCCCTCAGCAATAAAGGTGTCCCCTTGAAGCCAAAACTGCTCTGATACCAAATGTAGGTTTTAACCTCGTACAGAAATTACCTTCATACGAATTCTAAAACATAGAAAATAAACAATGCGAAAGGTCTACCACAGGCCCAAGCGAAACCCCTCAGCAATAAAGGTGTCCCCTTGAAGCCAAAACTGCTCTGATACCAAATGTAGGTTTTAACCTCGTACAAAAATTACCTGCATACGAATTCTAAAACATAGAAAATAAACAATGCGAAAGCATAAAACATAAAACACATATATGTAGATATTTCCCCTGGATCACAAAATCGGGACTACCAGCTTGATTTTTCATTATGTTCCTTTCAATGTTATAATACATATTTATACATGTTGAAG
Source organism: Pinus tabuliformis (assembly GCA_031772625.1). NCBI lineage: Eukaryota > Viridiplantae > Streptophyta > Pinopsida > Pinales > Pinaceae > Pinus > Pinus tabuliformis. The sequence continues at coordinate 103,673,509 of CM062811.1, forward strand.
CATCCAATACCATGGACCTAAAACCATCGCGTCCAATACCATGGACCAAAAACCATTGCGTCCAAAAAACACGTGCGAAAATCATGCACAAAACCATAGGTGGGTCCACCCAACCTAACATAGGGTCCAAAACCAAAATTTTCAGGGTGCTGCCCCGGACCCCATAAAGTGGGGTTACGGGTACACTTCAAACCCCCTGTGACCTCCCCCCCTGCTACACAATTGGCGCAATGAAGGGGGGCTCCGCCCCCCTTCTAACCCCCCGGTTAACTACGTGGACTAGTCGTGGAAAGAATATAACACAACCCAACATTCTCCCTGAAAACCTAACACCTACAAGCTTTTTCAATGGGATTTTCTTAGTTCTTGTTTATAGGGGATGTTCCTCTATGACAAGGCAAAACAAAAATTCCAAACTCTTTGATTGTCCATTGGTTGTGTTAGCATGAATACCTTTAACAACATGAGAATCCTCAACAAGTGTACTTTCAAGGCGAACCTCCTCGGGGGTATCAACACAAGAGTCCTAGATAGGTGTGTCAACAAGGGAATTGTTAGTATCACTTCTTCTACTTGGTCCTACTTCCTCCATGTTGACATCCTCATTATGTTCTTAAAATTCATCTTCTACTCCCTCTCGAGCCATCCCTCTAGCAGCAACCAACGTTCTTGACCGAGTTCTCCCTTGTCGTTCTAGTGTATCAATGATAATGAGCTTAATTAGCCCATGGTTCGCCACACAAGTCTCGTGGTGCTTTGCCTGTTGGGCCACATTGGCCATATGTTTTAGTGATTTAGGGAGAAAATAGGGCATGTTAATCAATTTCCCTTGGAAAGGATGATCCAACGACTGAAAATGATAATTAAATACCACTCCAAACCAACCTTCACAAGTGTTGTACTTCTAAATGAAGTATGCCACATCCTTCCATGGATGTGGGAGTGAAATTTTTTCTACCCCTCTTAATTTATTCCAAATATGTTCCCTTTCCTACAAAAAATAGTTTTCACCATTGGGACCATTGTCTTTTTGCTAAACCATAGCACCCCTATTTGTGGCAAGGATATTATTCTAGCAATTACCTCCTTTCCAACTGCGACTTGAACTCCTCTCACAGTTGAGCCTTGTTCTGTCAGTTTTTGTGCAAATTCCAAGGCAATGTCATCATTGAATCCCTTTAGCTTGTTAAAATACACCAACCATCCTACATTTTGGAAATTATTGTAGACTCTCGGATAGTTATTCAATACATCAACTGAGTCGAGCTCATGATGCACAATGGACCCCCCATGGCTTCAAATGTTGATATAGGTGTTGTTATAGTTACAACAATCGTGAAATACAATCACTTGTTGGGAGAATAATGTCAAGTTTGCAGAATTTGGCAAGTTAGTTGTAGTGGGGTTTTTAATTGGTACATAAGGTGCCATAATTGGTAAGTGATCTAGAATATATGTATAGATTTCAAAAAAAATTAGAGTAATGGTTGTGAAAGGTAGTAAATGATAAATAGTTATGGAAATGGTTATATGTATGTGAAAAATGATTTTCCATCTTGTCAACTCATGGTACTGATGATATATGGTACAATGGAATGATGTGAACCCCCCCCCCCCCCTCAACTGAGATGGAGGTCGTTCTCAGCCATTGTAGTTAAGTGGTATTGTCACACAAAATGTAGTAATGCAAGAAATGAGAGAGTTATATATGTCAGGTAATTATCGACTGTGTTGATGAAATAATTGGTTAGGAAAATGCTATCTCAAAAAGGATCACGCATTGTTGGAATTTGTGGTAGGCATCTTCGATGGGTCCCCTTGTGTTGCTGGAGTGGAAATAGTAGTGGTACTTCTTTAGTATCATCTTCAGTGTCTATGGTAACAGTGGAAAAATGTAACAACAATTGGTCATCAATGGTAGCACCAATAATAGTTCTTGGTTTTCAGTATCAGTAGTAGCATCTGGTCTTCAATATAAACAAATATATTAGAAGAAAATGCAACAACACATAAGAATGTGAAACTATTAATGTTAATGTAAACTACAATGAAAAATATGTGATGTACTGACTACCAACAAGATGGTTTTCAATTGACACCTATCTAACCATGTCGCAAAGGGGTTTTCACCGTTAGATTTATTTTATTTTATTTTATTTTTATTTTTATTTTTAAATGAATGAATGAAAAATGAATTAGGTGGTGGTAGCATAGGAAGGTTCTCCCTTTACCCAATAATCTCGAGAACCGAAACTAAGACAATGTGAAAAAATGAACCCTTAGGAGATGGTTTCTAATACAACCAGAGACAATGTCCATTCGAAATCAAGGTTGTTTTCAATTCATCAATAGTTGTCAACCTAAAAGTCCAATTTTCAAAGATTGTTTCCACTTCATAAGGACCTAACCATCTAGTATGTACAGAGTTTTCCCTTAAAATCCTTAAACTTAGAGTCATATACTAGATCCCAATCACCTTTTTTAAACACCTTCTTAATAAACAAATTGTGCCACTTGGTGCATTGTTGTTGGATGATATCATTGCATTGTATGGTATCCAGACACATTTCTCTTAATTCATTTAGCTAGTCCAAACAGTGTCTTTGTATTATAGTCATATCCAAATTCACTTCTAAAGTAGTCTTGAGTGTCTTGATCTCAAACTTAATGGGAAAAATAGGACTCTTACCATACACAATATTGTATGGAGAGAAGCTTGTGGTGTTCTGCCATGTAGTTTTGTGGGCCCAAAGTGCCTCTGGAAGTCTCTCGACCCGATCTCGATGGTGACTGGCCATAGTCTTCGTAAGAATAGCTCCAGTCACTTTGTTGGTACTCTCCACATATTCATTAGCTTGTCGCTGGTAAGGTGAAGAAATCCTATGATGAAGCTTATATTTCTTGAAGATATTTTTTATCAATTGGGCAGTAAATTGTGGCCCTCCATCAGTCACTATCTCCCTTTGTACTCCACAACGAACAAATATGTATTCAAACAAAAAGTATGAAATGACCTACTTAGAAGCTTTAGTGAGTGTCTTAGTTTCAGCCCACTTGGTAACATAATATATACACACTAAAATATAGGACTTCTAATGATATAGGGGATTGATAGGCCCAACAAAATCCAAATCCCATCTCTCAAAAGGCTTTATAACCAACTGAGTATGTAACAACATCTCATATGATCGAATGGGTTGGCCCATCCTTTGGAAGTTGTCACACCCTTGCACATACTTCCATACATCATGAAATATGGTAGGCCAAACATAACCCATACGAAGTACCTTATGACATGTTCTCTTATCAACAAAGTGCCCACCACAAGGCTCATCATGGCAAGCCATCAGAATTTCAAGGACCGCATCTTCCCTCACACACTGCCTAATTTGATGATTTGGCCTAGTGTGAAAGAGATAGCCATCTACCCAAAAATATTGAGCACTTTTTTGAGTGATTTCCATTTTTCTCTAGGGAAAAGGTGGTGTGGAAATCTTCCTGCAACAAGACAATTAGAAATGTCTACATACCATGGTGAGTGGATGGAAACTACGAAAATATATTCACCCGGAAAATAATCATCAACCAACAAACATCACTACTCCTAGGATGTATAAAAAGGAAGCTGGCAACGACATTATCCTTTTTGGGGCTTGTCCACAATAGTGACATAAAATTCTTGAAATAAAAGTAACCACCTAGTAACCCTACCATTGGGGACTAGTTTATTCATTAATAAGTGAATGGCAGAGTGGTGAGTGTGTACACAAACTTGATAACCTGTAATATAATGCTTAAACTTATTGAGAATATACAACAAGAAATTCCTTCTCAATTATTGTATAGTTTAATTCAATAGGGGTTAAAAAAAAAAAAAAAAATCTATAATAACATGCATTCCTTAAAAAACTGTGTACCTTTTCTTGTGTTTTGGGAGTAGGAATTCTCAAGATTACTTAAATTTTCACCTAATGAACTTGTATCGTTGTAGTAGAAATATAGTATCCCAAATCATTAAGATATCGAACGGTTAAAGCTTAGGAGCGGGAGCGCGACGTCGGGAGCGAAGGTGGGAAAAAATAATAGGGTTTCAGAGTTGCTATGGAGGCAGTGATCCATGGAGGGGTGCAGAGGAGGGAGCTCCACTCCCTCCTTCAAGCAAGCCGTGAATAGCAAAGGAAAAAAACCCATGGAAAATTACAGAGGACCTTCAACGGGAAGGAATAAGAACAATGAAGAGGAACAAAATGGACAAGAATCCAAGGAGAAAAGTATTATTAAAGAGAATGAGCAAGAAGACAAGGAACAGGGAATAAAAATCAAAACACACATGGGCCCATGTAAGCCCAAAGCTACAGTAATTCCCAGAGTCACATTAAATGAGCCTGCTCTATAGGAGCACAGGGAATACATGCAAACCTATGCAATCATCTACAAATTCATGGGTTTATGGCCCACAGAAAAAGCCTTACAAATGTCGATAAGATACCACTGGAAACCAAAAGGAAACATTGACCTACACCTAGGTTCAAAGGGATTCTTTACCGTGGTTTTTGCAAATATCGAAGACAAGGATAGAGTTTTTGAAGGTGGGCCATATTTCTTTGCTGCTGCAGGTCTCTATATGCGACCTTGGATCATGAATTTTGTCCCAGAGCATGAGACCTTTACTTCAGTCCCAGTTTGGGTAAGGCTCTATTCTCTTCCACTTGATTATTGGCAAACAGAATCATTAACAGCCATAGGAAATAAGTTAGGTCGATTTGTTAAAGCTTCCGAAGCCACAAGGAGGGGAAAGTATACTTCCTTTGCTCGGATTTGTGTGGAGATGGATATCTTTGGAGCTCTTCCAGATGAGATAATCTTGGAAATTCATGATGAAGAATGGGTTCAAACCATAGACTACGTGTTAGCCTCCTGTTGCAACAGGTGTTCATATTTCATGATTGACATTTTACATGCCAAATATGTCATACTTTGCATGCTGCAATGTTCCATATTTCCAGAAGAGACCAAAGAAGAAGCCATGAAGTGTGCTAGTCCAAATGCCACTGCTGAATTCCAATTTTGATGACTTAACCATTTTTAAAGAATGTTCTATAAAAGGGAGGGCCAAACAGCTTAACCTTGGTCTCCCTAGGTTTCAATTTCCTGTTTTAGAATATAGAGAATGATATCTGTCCAAACAGCTTAATCTTGGCAGATTTGTAGATAGGTAGAGAATCAAAGGAGCCCAACTACTTAATCTGGGTCCTTGGCAGAAATAAGTGTAGGCTTAGATAGGAGAACACAAAAAAGAAAAAATTGTAAAGCTGGGTCTGCAAGTCTAAGTGCACCCAATCCAAAAAGAAGAAAAAATGCTAGGAAAGTAGGCTGGGTAGGTAGTTTTTGAGATTGTAGAATGATGATTCATGATCAATTTTGTGTTTTTAAGTGGTATATCTTTTCAGATCATAGTCATGAAGCATTTTTTCATCTGGAGGAACTCAAACTGGACATAACTAACTCCCCCTTCCTCTTTTTTCCCAAATCACTTACTAACTCCCCTAAAGAGGTCAAGATCTGCTTGATTCCTCTTAGTTTCATCATTTTCCATATCAGTTGCCTTGGTGAAGATCTGCTCCACTCAAGGATTGTCCATTTTTCCTCTATAAGTCACTTTCCCCAAAAAAATAGCGAAAAGTCCCATACCTTAGCGCTTTCTCATCATCTTCAAATTAACTACTGACCCTATTATGTAAATCCCTATCTGTTTTCCCCTTCCCCTACTAAATCTATGCTAACCAACTCCCCTATATACATATCCCACCCTATAGCACTATAGCTAGGTATTTATCAGTTCTGGGACATAATAGTCCACCTGGGACTATCATGAACCCATCTGTGTCCTAACAGGAGTTAGTGTGACACCTGGTCATGCTAACAACCTTTTCCCCTAACCCTAAACCTACAAAACCCACTTCTTCACCCTTATCCTAAAGTTTTATTCATATACATTCAACCCCCGCTCGTTTTACACCCCCAAACCCACAAAACCAAAGTTTTTACCCTCCCCACCATGCTATATCAAGATCCGAATATTCGCGCGCCCATCCATTATTCCCCCGCCGATTCACCTGTTCCGTCCACCGTCGGATCGGGCCCTCCCCATCCGACGGCTCTCGGCGATTTCGGAGGCGCCCCGCTGCTCGGCCGTTAGCTTCCGATGGCGAGGCGGTTTCTCCGCCGTACCAAAGACACCTGTCCGCCTTCTATTGCATCGGAAGGGCTCTGACGGATACCGCTCCCGTACAAAAAGCGGTCCGATGAAACCGCTTTCCGCCCTCTGTGCGCGCGCCCCATGTCATTTGTCTTGTTCTACGTGTATGCCTCGTCACCGTGCCACGTCGTCTGCATAGCATCGGCCTCCTGCCGAGTCACCCTTTCCACGTCACTGCCATCGTGTCACTGCCACGTCACCCGCCGTACGTGCTGACGTCATCCTGCTGACATCATCATGCTGACGTAATCCTCCGTACTGGGTCCCACCCGCTGATGTCATCATCAATTTTTGGAGCGAAAGGCGAAAATCGTGCTTAGGAAGCCCAGATTCAAATTCCGAGGCAGTTTTCCATGTAATCGCGCATGGCTACGGGAAAAGGGCCGAAATGGAAAACCCCTCATTACGCAGCCCCCAGCAAGCCCAAAAGGCACCGAATGACCCATTTTTCTTCGCAAAGCATGCAGAAAGGATCAAAAGACAGTTCTAAAGGAAACAGAGGGCCGAACAGCGGCCATTAAGTTTTGATTTGACCCACAGCGAAGAAGAGAACTGGCCCGATTCATTTGTCAAAGAGTATCAGAGGAAAGATGAAGCGGCAAAGAGTATCAGTTAAATTTTTTAATAGAAATCTTCAGTTCCCAAAGTAGGTCAGCATTGAATGGCCTCCAGCAAAGTCAAATCAGATGGTATAAGCCCATCCCAGCTCTCAAATCACAGTTAAAGCACTTAAAGCCACCGAACTACAATGGAGCAGAAGTCCATGCACAGTTATTGCAGAAGCACTGCACCAAGCCAGCGAGGACAACGCATTTAATTCAGTTTTGATACGGTTGCCCTCAGCGCAGCCCATAGATATTTTCTTTCATTTATTCCTGATAGGTTTAGGTTAAAGTAATCTTTTACTTTCAGACCTGTTTAGGTCACAGCTGTAATAAACAATTTTGGAGAATTTTTCCTATATATACCACCCTTTGCATTGTTTCAAGGGTTGGTCGATTGATAACTTTTCATTAGAGACTCGCACTGTATGTCTGATACTTTTTCTTTAATCAAAGATTGCTGAAGAGTTTGGAGGAATGACTGTCTGATGTGTTGTTAATGGTCTCTGGAGACTGAATGATGGAATTCTTGTGCTGCAACATGAATCAATAAGTGCCTCTTACCTTTGTTTTCATTTTTCACCCTCTAAATAACAGAAAGAATGATTAGCTTAGAATTTGTTTAACTGCACTCTAGGCTCATCTTCTGTTGTTTCTTTATATTTTCATCTGAAATGAATTGGACATGAATATGAACTCCCCTTGGCTCATAGTTACCCTAATTCACATGTGTTTGACAGTTATCTAGGGATTCTTTACTGCCCTTAGATAGAGCTCATCCACCCTTCTCTGTTAAGCTGACTGAGAGATTCTTAATTGCCTCTCCTCCCTTAGCATTCTTTCCATCCTTTAAACCTGAAAAATTGTTCCATGTGTAGCTACCTTGCTCCTTATTCCTCTTGTGACCAAGAAAACGCACCAGCAGTCTTACTCCTTGACTCCATGCCCAATGGTTTGAAACTTACCAGAATATGCATTGCCTCTTTACCTGAAAACATTAATCTTCTCACCAAAACACAAACAAAACCCCCGAGCTCAATAGCTAGCCTAAAATCATCATCAACAAAGCTAAATCAGAAAGAGAGAGCCCTCTCTGACTGCAGGTGGGCTAGAACCTGCAGTCCAAAGTTGGTTTGTGGTTACCTCGGCCGTATCCCTTTACTCCAACCTGAGGGACAACCTGAGTGATAACATAATGGCGACTCCACTGGGGATCATCCTCAGTTAAATTCACGAAACAGGTTGGAAGAATCCACTGAGAAATCAATTTTCTAATTGTTGTATATTCCTTGAAACTACAGATGAAGCCTGAATGTCAGCCAGGTAGCCTTTGAAACTGTCTTTGCTTTGCAGTGGCAGAAGTAAATAAAAGCTGCTTCAGTCAATCTTCATGCTAGTTTTAAACTATACATAGCAGTTCCAAAATTTGATCAGTTCCTTGCTAATTCTCAAAACATTCCCAGAAAAATACCAAAACATTTTGGAAGCTGGCTCCCAAGAAGAATCCACGATACACAAGGTCAAATCCCGACCCAAATCCCCCAGCTGCTTTTGAAAATCCGAACTTAATCCCAAAGATCCTTAAGAAGCAAGAGCAAAGAGAAGATTTTGCTGATTTGAGTCCTGAAGCAGCTTTCCCAAGCTGTGTTCCAACTCCTGTTAAGGTTTTATTTCGTTCAACCCCTTCTTCCCCTTGTTCATCATCCACATCTCAAAGCACTCCATCCACACCTCCATTCGCTGCACATACTACAACTACCACTACTGTTGTTCCAGTTACTCCTGTTATCCCTGTTATCCCTGTTGTTCCATTTATCCCCGTTGTTCCACTTATCCCTGCCAATATGGCTAATAGATATGCACCCCTGCAACTGCCTGCTAATCCTGGGGCTTTACCTCAGGAGTACCAATCTAAAATTACCTATTTTGACAGTACCGGTCCTTTCACAGCCCTTCAGCATACCAAAAAGATGCAAGACTATTTTGAAAACTATGAGATAGACGATGATAGCATGAGAATGAGAATTTTTGTTCAAAGTTTAACCGGTGATGTAAGAACTTGGTTTAGATCACTTGCTGCAAATTCTATAACTACTCCGGATGAGCTTTACCAATCCTTTACCAACAGATGGGAGAAAAAGAAAGACCCCTTGCACATACTAGCAGAATATGATACAATTAAAAGAGGTCCCCAGGAGACTGTTTTGGAGTACTGTGCAAGATTCAATAATGTCTATAATGCAATACCACAGAACTTAAGACCCCCACCTGACCTTGCCTTGTATAAATTCCCTGATGGATTCGACCCGGATATGGCATACCAGTTAAAAGAAAGAGCTCCTCAGACCCTTGCAGACATGCAAAATGTTGTTGTTAGCGTAGAGGCCAACCTAATTGCCAAAAGAAACAGAGCCAGAATGGAAAGAAGAACCACCTTTAAGGAAGAACCTTCAGCCTTTGATCAAAAGCTTGATGCTATTATCAATGGCCTACAAAGGCTGGGAGAAAGAGTAGAAAGCGTTGAGAGGAAATCATCATGGGAAGGACAACAGTCCAATACCATAAGAAACCCAAATTTTAGGAAAATGCAGAACACAAATGCTGGCAGGTCTAGCCCAGACCATGACATAAGACCCCCTTTTCAAGATAATTATGTTGAAGGATCTACATCCAATGAGCAAACAGAAGACACTCACATGAATCTGATGGATCTAAAGGGTGAGCATCAAACTTTTCTGAGCCAAGAAGACCAAGATGAGCCTAACTTTAGTCAATTTCAGACTAAGTCTGGTGAGTCTTTTGATTTTAAACAAGGTTATGATACTGCTGTGTATGAGGTCCACAAACAATATAAGCTGAGAACTAGGACCATTGATATTTCTGAACCTAGCAAAACAAAGGATGGCAAACAGCCTAACAAGATTAAGAGCAAGGCTGTCATAACAGAACCAGCTAATACAATTGTCCCAAACTCGCATCAGGTGATTGTAGAAGACATAACAGAAGCATAGCCTTCTATAGATCAGCTTTTACCACCTTCTTCCCCTGAGAAAAACTCAAACAGCGTTCCAAAAAACTCTCCTGAAATCGAAAAACCGCAAGCAATCAATTCCCATAACGCTGACAAACAAGAGCAAGTAGCAGACAATTCAAATGAAACAGAAAAAACTGCCATTATCAACACCAAAACTCCATTGGAAAAGCCATTTAATTTAGAGACAGAAATAGCCAAGTTGAAGATATCCATCCCCCTCTCAGAACTTGCCAAGCACGATGTATATAGGCAACAAATTCAAAGATCACTTCAAATACCAGAGAATAAGGACGATGTAAATGTTTTGGATGATACTCCTGAACTGTTGTTTGGCCCAAAAGTTAATGGAAAATCAACATATGGACCTATTCCACCCTTTTATGTCAGTTTTCATATACATGACAAAGTTTTGCACAACTCTATGTTTGATTCAGGAGCTTCACACAATCTGATGCCCAAAGCAGTTATGGAAAAGCTGAACCTTGATATTACAAGACCCTACAAAGATTTATACTTAGTTGACTCAAGTCAAGTCAAGTGTTTAGGCCTCATCAAAGACTTGTGTGTCTCCCTAGTCCAATATCCCAACAAAACCATCCTCATGGATGTGGTGGTGGCTGACATCCCACCAAAGTATGGTATGCTCCTGTCAAGATCATGGGGAGCAAAGCTCCAAGGATCCCTTCAACTAGACCTCTCCTATGCTACTATTTCAGTCTTTGGGCAACCAAAGAGATTGTACAGAGAAACACTCATGAAATATGTGGTAAGTAGTGAGAGCAAGCCTGAAAATTTTCCCATTTACTCAATCCATTCTGATATGGATTCCTTTATTCTATTTAATGATGATACAAATTCTCCAACTGATGATGAGCCTTTGGCTCTAGAACAACAAGCACACATCAATGAAGAATCGGTTACACATACCCATGAGACTGTCACAACAATTAATGCAACCAGCATGCTAGAAGAAACTCCCCAAACAGAAATTTCAAATCTGCCCAATCCTAACATAGCTGAAACCCTTAGCACAAACCACAAGCAAGAAATCACATGGTATTTAGAGTTTGATGGCTCGGTCAACAAGTTAGGAGCAGGGGCAGGTGTATGGATTCACAATACACATAACAAGCATGCGGAAGGTCATGCCTACAGACTGAATTTCAAATGCACAAACAACATGGCAGAGTATGAGGCTCTGCTTTTAGGCCTTAAACTGCTCAAAGCTTTAGGAGCTACAAGAGTGTCTATTTTAGGTGACTCTGATTTAATCATACAGCAGATGAAAGGTAATTTTGTAACCAATGACAATAGAATGAGGGCCTATAGGACTACTGCCATTAATATACTCAATGCATTTACTGAATCAGCCTGGCCAAGATTTCAAGAGAGCATAACATCCATGCACACAGCCTAGCCACCTTTGCTAGTACATGTAAGCTTCCTTTTGAGCCAAGCCATCACTTTACTACTGAAATAAAACATAGGCCTGCTGTCCCAAATAACGTTAAAGATTGGGAAGTTTTTGAAAATGACGCCCAGATCAACAATTTCCTCACCCTTGAGTAGGAGTTTTCGGATATCAACATTGACATGGATGCTATGAATGACTCCCAACAGCAAAAAAATGAAAACCAACAGGCTGTAACAGCTGCAACAGCCAAACAAATCCTAAACCCGATTGTTTTTGACAAAACAAACATAGAATAGCTAAAATAAATGCATTTGGAAGAAATTGCCAAAACAGAGGCAGAGATCATTGACCTAAAGGATAATTCTCTGCCTGCTGGCCTAACCCCATTAGAAGACATGTTTGACGCCAATGATGTTCCCAGAAAGCCAAAATTACACCCATTGAACACTGCTATAGAAGAACACAACATTGGGACAGCAAAGAATCCCAAAATGATCAAATTGTCCAAAAATTTACCACCTAATCAGAAGCCCAAGTACATTGATTTATTTAAAGAGTTCCAAGATGTATTTGCCTCGAGTTATGAGGATTTGAAATCCTATGACATCTCGGTGATCCAACACACCATTCCCTTAAAACCAAACCAGAAACCTTTCAAACAGAAACTTAGGAGAATTAACCCTATGCTTCTTCCCATGATTGAGAAGGAAGCAAAGAGGATGTTTGAAGCAGGCATAATAGCACCCATCAGATTTTCTGAATGGGTATCCAACCTCATTCCTACAAGAAAAAAGACAGGTGAAATTAGACTTTGTGTAGATCTGAGAAATTTAAACCAAGTCTCCCTAAAAGACCACTATCCTTTGCCCAAGATGGATCACATCCTACAAAGAGTAGTGGGGTCATCTAGAATCTCTTTGCTAGATGGCTTTTCAGGTTTCAATCAAATACTTGTTCACCCGGATGACCAAGACAAGACAGCCTTTACCACACCGTGGGGAACATTTAAGTATGTTAAGATGCCATTCGGACTTAAAAACGCTGGTGCTACCTTTCAAAGAGCAATGGATATTGCTTTTGCCAAAGAAATACATGACTTCCTAGTTGTCTATCTTGATGACCTTACCCCATTTTCCAAATATGATCAGGAACACCTCAAGCATCTTAGGCAAATATTCATGACATGTAGGAAATATGGCATTTCCTTGAATCCCAAGAAGTCCCTGTTTGGCCTTGAAGAAGGCAAACTACTCGGCCACATCATATCAAAAGATGGGATTAGAATAGATCCTGAAAGAATCCAAGCCATCCTCCAAATCCCATATCCAAGAAACATAAAAGAGCTGCAAGCATTCCTTGGAAAAATCAATTTCCTAAGGAGATTCATTCCAAATCTAGCTGAGCTGATAAGATTGTTGAGCAACATGCTAAAGAAAGATGCCAAGGTAAAGTGGTCTCTTGAAACCAAACAAGCATTTGAGAGTATCAAAACGGCCTTAACCCAAACCCCTGTCCTCACCAGCCCACAATTTGACAAAGATTTTATCATTTTTTCCTTTGCATCTGATCATACAATAGTTGCGGTCCTTTTACAAAAAAATGAACAGGGAGCTGAAAAGCCAATTGCATTTTTCAACCGAGCCTTAAGAGATGCCCCTTTGAAGTACCCAATCATGGAAAAGCATGCTTATGCACTCGTTAAGGCCATCAAGGATTTCAGAGTGTACATTTTATATTCACATTGATTGCCTATGTCCCATACGCTGCTGTAAAAGACATATTGACCCAAGACGGATTAGAAGGCAAAAGAGGCAAGTGGATAGCAAACATCCTTGAGTATGACATAGAAATAAAACCAACCAAGCTGATAAAGGGACAAGGTTTAGCCAAACTGATGTTCGAAACAAACTTTCAAGCCCTAGACATTAACCAACTGGACAATGAACAGGAGCTGGCGACTCCACAGATCAGTGAGACCTTTTTGCAATCTCCGTGGTATGCTGATATATGTGTTGTACTGTTAAACCTGTTTGCTCCCCCAGGATTGTCCAGAACCAAGAAAAGATTTTTGAAAATGAAGACTTTAAAATTTTGTGTCATAGATGGTGCATTATTTTGGAGAAATCATGAAGGTATATTGCTTAATTGTTTAACCATGAATGAAACTAACAATGTCATGAAAGAATTCCATGCAGGTGACTGCGGAGGACATCTATATTGGAATTCCACTGCTGATAAAATTTTAAGAGCTGGTTTTTACTGGCCCTCTCTTTTTGCAGATGTAAAGAAGTTTGCCATGTCATGTCACAAATGCCAAATCTTTGAGGGCAAGAGAAAGCTGTTACCTTTGCCCCTGAAACCCATCTCAACCGAAAAACCTTTTCAACAATGGGGTCTTGACTTCATTGGAGAAATCCATCCCTCTTCCTCAGGCCAGCACAAATGGATCCTAACAACCACCGACTATTTCACTAAGTGGGTTGAAGCCATCCCCTGCAGGCAAGCCAATGACACCATCATTATCCAATTCCTTGAGTGCAATATCCTTTCTAGATTTGGCTGCCCTGAGAAAATCATCACTGACAATGCCGCTGCCTTCAAATCCAAAAAGATGATCAATTTTTGCCACCAATTTCATATTACCTTGGGCCACTCTACAGCCTATTACCCTCAAGGTAATGGCTTGGCCGAATCCTCCAACAAGAGCCTCATCAACATCATAAAGAAAGTGCTGGAAGAAAACAAGAAGAACTGGCACAAAAAGCTGGTAAATGCCCTATGGGCAGACAGACTTTCAACAAAGAAATCCATTGGGATGAGCCCTTATGAGCTAGTATATAGTATGGAGGCTAGATTTCCTTCATCCTTGGGCATCCCTACTATCAGACTGTTATAGGAAATTCAGGCTGAACCAAATGACATTCAAAGGAGAATTAATCAGACCATTCATCTTCAGCAAACCAGAGAGCAAGTTTATCACAGAGCTTAAACTTTGCAAGAAAAACTCAAAAAGATGTTTGATAAGAAAGTTAAGGCTGAGGATTTCTATATTGGTGACAAAGTTCTAAGGTGGGACTCGAGAAGAAAAGACAAGGGCAAACATGCAAAGTCTGATTTTTTATGGAGAGGGCCATTCGTTATTTCTGTTGTTCAGGGAAATAACACTTATTTTCTCAAATCCGTAGAGGACAGCACTGCTGAGGAAGGCCCTGTGAATGGTCGTATGCTGAAACATTACCATGATCCCTTTTAGGCGATACAATGTAGCTTTGTATATATCTTTTGTACAGTGATGTTTGTATATATCAGCACTTTGTTTTCATTTTTATATAAGCAAACCAAGTGTCAAGGGAACAGCAGTAAATTTTGTGAAGACATAGCCAATACAATTGTTCCAGTTTTAAAAGCTTTGTCTCTGCACTAACCTCAACAAAACAACACAAAGTAGCACAGTCACATCACAGAAATTCATGGTAAAGGGAAGCCGTTTGCAGTATTTAGTCTAAAATATCAAAACAGAGCAGTATTTTCAGTTCATATCAGCACCCTTGCTCAAAGCAAAAACAAGGCAAACATATCAGTTTTGATCCATGTTTTGAGAATGTTTCAAAGATGCAATGCTCAAGCAACATTCTACATAATAGCAAGCACGCAGAAGAAAGCAGGCAGTGCTATGCAGCTCACAATATTTCAGTTGAGGAGGAGGTTATTCATATTACAAAGTTTCAATTATCTAACAGCCAGCATAAAGAAGTTCCTTCAATCCACAGCAACCACAGAAGATCAAGGCAGTCTGACCCGCTGTTCTTGGCTTTTCACAAGGAAAAGCCATCCCCAAGTGGAGCCACTGTTAGCCTCCTGTTGCAACAGGTGTTCATATTTCATGATTGACATTTTACATGCCAAATATGTCATACTTTGCATGCTGCAATGTCCCATATTTCCATAAGAGACCAAAGAAGAAGCCATGAAGTGTGCTAGTCCAAATGCCACTGCTGAATTCCAATTTTGATGACTTAACCATTTTTAAATAATGTTCTATAAAAGGGAGGGCCAAACAGCTTAACCTTGGTCTCCCTAGGTTTCAATTTCCTGTTTTAGAATATAGAGAATGATATATGTCCAAACAGCTTAATCTTGGCAGATTTGTAGATAGGTAGAGAATCAAAGGAGCCCAACTACTTAATCTGGGTCCTTGGCAGAAATAAGTGTAGGCTTAGATCGGAGAACACAAAAGAGAAAAAATTGTAAAGCTGGGTCTGCAAGTCTAAGTGTACCCAATCCAAAAAGAAGAAAAAATGCTAGGAAAGTAGGCTGGGTAGGTAGTTTTTGAGATTGCAGAATGATGATTCATGATCAATTTTGTGTTTTGAAGTGGTATATCTTTTCAGATCACAGTCATGATGCAGTTTTTCATCTGGAGGAACTCAAGCTGGACATAACTAACTCCCCCTTCCTCTTTTTCCCCAAATCACTTACTAACTCCCCTAAAGAGGTCAAGATCTGCTTGATTCCTCTTAGTTTCATCATTTTCCATATTAGTTGCCTTGGTGAAGATCTTCTCCACTCAAGGATTGTCCATTTTTCCTCTATAAGTCACTTTCCCCAAAAAAATAGCCAAAAGTCCCATACCTTAGCGCTTTCTCATCATCTTCATATTAACTACTGACCCTATTATGTAAATCCCTATCTGTTTTCCCCTTCCCCTACTAAATCTATGCTAAACAACTCCCCTATATACATATCCCACCCTATAGCACTATAGCTATGTATTTATCAGTTCTGGGACATAATAGTCCACCTGGGACTATCATGAACCCATCCGTGTCCTAACAGGAGTTAGTGTGACACCTGGTCATGCTAACAACCTTTTCCCCTAACCCTAAACCTACAAAACCCACTTCTTCGCCCTTATCCTAAAGTTTTGTTCATATACATTCAACCCCCGCTCGTTTAACACCCCCAAAACCCACAAAACCAAAGTTTTTACCCTCCCCGCCACGCTATATCAAAATCTGAATATTCACGCGCCCATCCATTATTCCCCCGCCGATTCACCTGTTTCGTCCACCGTCGGATCGGGCCCTCCCCATCCGACGGCTCTCGGCGATTTCGGAGGCACCCCGCTGCTCAGCCGTTAGCTTCCGACGGCGAGGTGGTTTCTCCACCGTACCAAAGACACCTGTCTGCCTTCTATTGCATCGGAAGGGCTCTGACGGATACCGCTCCCGTACAGAAAGCGGTCCGATGAAACCGCTTTCCGCCCTCTATGCGCACGCCCCATGTCACTTGTCATGTTCTATGTGTATGCCTCGTCACCGCGCCACGTCGTTTGCACAGCATCGGCCTCCTGCCGAGTCACCCTTGCCACGTCACTGCCACCGTGTCACTGCCATGTCACCCATCGTACATGCTGACGTCATCCTGCTGACATCATCATGCTGACGTAATCCTCCGTACTGGGTCCCACCCGCTGACGTCATCATCAATTTTTGGAGCGAAAGGCGAAAATCATGCTTAGGAAGCCCGAATTCAAATTCCGAGGGAGTTTTCCATGCGCGAGCTACAGGAAAAGGGCCGAAATGGAAAACCCCTCATTACGCAGCCCCCAGCAAGCCCAAAAGGCGTCGAATGACCCATTTTTCTTCGCGAGGCATGCAGAAAGGATCAAAAGACAGTTCTAAAGGAAACAGAGGTCCGAACAGTGGCCATTAAGTTTTGATTTGACCCACAGCAAAGAAGAGAACCAGCCCGATTCATTTGTCAAAGAGTATCAGAGGAAAGATGAAGCGGCAAAGAGTATCAGTTAAATTTTTTAATAGAAATCTTCAGTTCCCAAAGTAGGTCAGCGTTGAATGGCCTCCAGCAAAGTCAAATCAGATGGTATAAGCCCATCCCAGCTCTCAAATCACAGTTAAAGCACTTAAAGCCACCGAACTACAATGGAGCAGAAGTCCATGCACAGTTATTGCAGAAGCACTGCACCAAGCCAGCGAGGACAATGCATTTAATTCAGTTTTGATACGGCTGCCCTCAGCGCAGCCCATAGATATTTTCTTGCATTTATTCCTGATAGGTTTAGGTTAAAGTAATCTTTTACTTTCAGACCTGTTTAGGTCACAGCTGTAATAAACAATTTTGGAGAATTTTTCCTATATATACCACCCTCTGCATTGTTTCAAGGGTTGGTCGATTGATAACTTTTCATTAGAGACTCGCACTGTATGTCTGATACTTTTTCTTTAATCAAAGATTGCTGAAGAGATTGGAGGAATGACTGTCTGATGTGTTGTTAATGGTCTCTGGAGACTGAATGATGGAATTCTTGTGCTGCAACATGAATCAATAAGTGCCTCTTACCTTTGTTTTCATTTTTCACCCTCTAAATAACAGAAAGAATGATTATATTAGAATTTGTTTAACTGCACTCTAGGCTCAATTTCTGTTGTTTCTTTATATTTTCATCTGAAATGAATTGGACATGAATATGAATTCCCCTTGGCTCATAGTTACCCTAATTCACATGTGTTTGACAGTTATCTAGGGATTCTTTACTGCCCTTAGATAGAGTTCATCCACCCTTCTCTGTTAAGCTGACTGAGAGATTCTTAATTGCCTCTCCTCCCTTAGCATTATTTCCGTCCTTTAAACCTGAAAAATTGTTCCATGTGCAGCTACCTTGCTCCTTATTCCTCCTATGACCAAGAAAACGCACCAGCAGTCTTACTCCTTGACTCCATGCCCAATGGTTTGAAACTTACCAGAATATGCATTGCCTCTTTACCTGAAAACATTAATCTTCTCACCAAAACACAAACAAAACCCCCGAGCTCAATAGCTAGCCTAAAATCATCATCAACAAAGCTAAATCAGAAAGAGAGAGCCCTCTCTGACAGCAGGTGGGCTAGAACCTGCAGTCCAAAGTTGGTTTGTGGTTACCTCGGCCATATCCCTTTACTCCAACCTGAGGGACAACCTGAGTGATAACACTACCAACATATTCTGTTCAGATGCCGCAAATGTCATGAACATGGAAACCTATTCAGGGATTTCCCTCTCACTAGAATAGAGAATAAGAGTAAAGCTAATGCTATGAAAGACTCCGAAGGCTTTCACAAAATGGCATACGAAGGAAAAGGAAACAAAAAGGGAATAAAATCACAGAAATCTGAAGGACAACAAACTAGCCAAAACAAGTTTCGAGTCTTGGAAGTGGAAGAAGAAGATAACACATCAGACTAGACGAAAGGGGAAGAATTAATGGAAGAAAAGAAAGTAGAGGACAAGGAACAAACACCAGATAAGATTCTGCAGACAGAAGTGATGGTGAGCGATGCTGAAACAGAAATGGATCAGGAGATGACCCCTAGTGAGATGGAAACGGAGGACCAAGAACTTCAAGAGATTCTTGAGAAAGAGAATCTTGACTTGGAAGATTTCTTGATTCAAGGAACTAAAGAAGGGATAGACTCTTTACCTCCAGAGGAGTTCAATAAATTCCAGCAGCTATATCTATGGAAAACCCAAAACAAAGGACCGGAGAGGCAAAGGAGCAAGGAAAAGCAGAGCAATGAGGGGGTAAAAACGGTAAGACCCATACCTGTATTAGCACCCAGAAACCCAGGAAAAAAAGAGGCAGGAAAAAGTAGAACGAGCTATTAATGGAATGTGGAAAGCTAATGATAGACTCAGGTAAGATGAAAGATCTAACCAGCTACTCCTTCACTAATCTTTAATAATGAAGTTTACTTCTTGGAATATCAGAGGTCTTGGTAGTAAAAGGAAACAGAGACTGATTAGTAACAGAATGAAACAAATAGATCCGGATGTGATCTTCATTCAGAAAACCAAATGTTCCATTCATAAATTAAAAGAGATTCACAGCAAGTGGCTCAATAACTATGAGTTTCTTGAAGTCAAAACAGAGAATACAGCAGGAGGTATTCTCACCCATTGGAATCCTAAGAAAATAGAAATTTTAGATGCCTAAGCATCTCGAGATTATCTCTCTGTGGTCATCCAGCCTGTCGGAGATAAGGAAACTTATCTAATCACCAATGTGTATGGACCCCAAAGATTGGAAGGAAAACAAAAGTTTCTTGATTCTCTGGAGGAACTAAGGGATAGACATGCAGGTAAGCCATGGATACTGGGAGGGGATTTTAACATGATTAAATTTCTTTCAGAGAAAAGAGGTGGAACTATAATTCAAAGTCAAGACTCTTTGAGGTTTCAGTCTTTCACAGACATTATGAAGTTAGTGGACATTACAACCAGTAATGGAATTTTTACTTGGAACAACAAAAGAGGAGGAGAGTCTCAGGTGGCTTCAAAACTGGACAGACTCATCTGAGGATCTTATGCTCAATAATAAGGAAATCTCAGCAAGAATCCTACCCTTTGGAGGATCTTACCACTGGCCAATTTATCTGGAGGTACAGGGTATTGGTACTCCAAGAAATAGACTTTTTCGCTTTGAAAACATCTAGCTCTCTCATCCAAATCTCAATAGTAATATTGTTAAATGGTGGGCAGAATATTTAAATAGCCAAGGCACCAATATGTTCCTTCTTCAAAAAAGACTAAAACACATTAAGCTTAAGCTCAAGGAATGGAACAAGAATGAACATGGCAACATTTTTGCAACCAAAAAATAAGTAGAAGGAAAAATGAAGGAACAGATGGCTTTGATGAAATCAGGAATGAGCAGGTCACCAAATACCATCAAGAATGGGAGGAATTGTGCAAACAAGAGGAAATATTTTGGAGGCAAAAATCGAGGGTTCAATGGCTCAAAGAGGGAGAAAGAAATACTAGCTTCTTCCATAGATCCACAATGGCGAACAGAGTTCATAACAAAATTTCAGTGATCAAGGATGAGAGAGGCATTCTTCACAAATCTCATGCTGAAATTGAAAAATCTCTAGTCAAGCACTTTCAAGGCATTGCCAAAGAAACTTGTTATAACAGAGAGAATTCCATCAGAAACTTCACAAGACACATTCCTAGGCTGGTATCCAATGAGGACAATTTCAACCTCAACAAGCCAGTAACCGAGGAAGAAGTCAACGAGGTGCTCAAAGAGATGCAAAATGGTAAAACACCGGGCCCAGACGGTTTCAATGTTGATTTCTTCAAAGCCTGCTGGAGCTTTGTTAAAAAGGATATTTTAAATGTGGTAAAAGATTCCAGGATGAATAAAACTATTCTGAAAGCTCTGAACACTTCTTTCATTGGTCTTATCCCCAAGCAGGAGACTGCTCAGACTCCGGACAAGTTTAGACCAATAGCTTTATGTAATGTGGTCTACAAGATAATATCAAAAGTGGTGGCCAATAGACTAAAACCGCTCCTTCCATCTCTAGTTTCTGTGGAACAAGCTGGTTATGTGGAAGGAAGGCAAATTCTCAACAATATTATTCAAGCTCACGGGGTGGTTCATTCTCTAACTATTAACCGAAAGGCTGGTATGATCATGCAATTGGACATTGCTAAAGCCTATGATAAACTAAGTTGGAACTATATCAGGAAAATACTTATTGCCTTTGGGTTTGATCACAACTGGGTAAGATGGATCTTGGCCCTGGTTACTTCCTCAAGTTTCTCTATTCTGGTCAATGGCTCTCCCTCTGAAACATTTCTTCCCTCTAGAGGCCTCAAAGAGGGGGACCCAATCTCTCCCTTTCTCTTCATCCTTATGATGGAAGGACTGGGCCGATCTATCAATCATGCCAAAGAAGTTGGTAAGATCAAAGGTCTCCAACTTTCTGACAGGGGCCAGGCGTGGATGCATCAATAGTTTGTGGATGACACGATGCTGCAAGGAATCCCTATAGTCAAAGAAGCTCATGCATTCAAATAGATTCTAAATGAATTTACCAAGGCTTCAAGTATGGAAGTTAATCTCACCAAATCCAAGATCTTTTTCTTTAATACTAATATTCCCATTCAAAAGAACATTGCCAAAATTATGGGCTTTCAAAGAGATTCTCTTCCCTCAAAATATTTGGGGATACCTCTAACTTCTAAGCCACTACACAAAAGCATCTGGGAGCCAATTATCAACAAATTGCAAGACAAAATCAGAAAATGGATTATTAGATCCTTAAACCTAGCAAGCAGACTAGTACTCACAAAGGCTATTCTACAAGCAATCCTAGTTTTTATGCTTTCTGTTCTCCCAGCTCCCAAAGGAGTTCTGCAGCTTATTAGAAACATTCAAAGAAATTTCCTCTAGGGAAAGGGGGAAGTAAAGAAAAAATGGGCCTTGGTAGCTTGGGAAAAAATATGCAAACCCAGAAATTATGGAGGACTAGGATTAGATGATCCAGAAATTCTAAGCAAAGCTCTAGAGGCTAAATTATGGTGGCACTGGCTAAAAGAACCAAAGGCTCAATGAGCTACAATTTGGAAAGAAAAATATGCCAGTTCATGGCCCAGTGAGGATCATATAAGAATGGATGGTAATATCAAGGGATCACACATATGGAACAAGGCCTGGGACAATAGATGTCTAGTTCAATAGAATCGCTTCTGGGAAATTAGAGAGGGAAACTTAGCTCTGTTTGGGGAGGGCAGATGGCAACAGGAACCCATTCTATTAAAAGAATAATTAAAGGAACTAAAGGCAAAGACAGATTCTAAAGGCTTAATCAAAGTTAAGGATTTTTGGGGTCGAACCAACAATGCAGGAAAGTGGAGATAATGGAGGAATCTTGATCTTAGAAATGACAACCCCTTAAAAGACAAAGCTGATGTAATAATGCAAGAGTTAGATAGAAGGAAAATATTTGTTTCTGAAGGGAATGACCAGCTAATATGGGGCAATAACAATGAGGGTGCCTATAATCTTAAGGAGGAAAAAACAATTCTCCTTGGTTTGGCTTCCCAGGCTCCGGATAAAGCTTGGCAAAGACTTTGGAGATAACAAGGTTGGATGAAAATTAAACTCTTCACTTGGCTGGTGCAACGTAGGAAAATTTTGAATTGGGACAATATTAGGAAAAGAGGTATGCTGGGGCCCTCAAGGTGCCAGCTTTGTGAAATGCAAGAGGAAACAATGGAGCATATTCTCAACAATTGCTCCTTTCCCTCCAAGCTGTGGGATTCTTTTGCCTCCATATTCCAGCAATCAAACAGAGACCTTGGCAACATCACCAACACCCTGAACAATTGGAGAAGAAATTTCACGAATAACGAGGTTCTTAGCATTGCCTAGGCTCTAACTCCAGGCTTCATAATCTGGAACACTTGGAAAGGAAGGAATAATAGTATATTCAAGGAAAAAAAACCACCCCTGTACCTTCTAATCAGATCCTAAAACAACTGCAAGAGACTGTAAGCTCCATTGTCCGAAATCTTCCTATGAATCCTCCCTCGGCTTCTGAGTGGAGGGTTCTCTTCCAGCTTGGACTACAAAGGTTGATTCCTCAAAGCCTGGGAGGGAAGAATCTTCTCAAATACCCAGAGTTTGAATTTTGGCAACCTCCTCCCAAAGGATTTTTAAAGTTCAACATTGACGAAGCCTCAAAGTGCAACCCGGGTACTACAGGTCATGGTGGAGTTTTAAGGGATGAAAAAGGGAATATCTTGTTTATATTCCATGACCATCTTGGAAAAGCCACCAACAATATGGCAGAAATTATGGCTATGGAACATTGTTTAGAATATTTGCTTCTAGATAATTGACACATTGTGATTGTGGAAGCGGATTCTGAGTTAATCATTAACTCGGTCAAGAAGATCAGCTGGGGTACTGCTCCGAAAAAGGTCTCTAATAATTGGAGGCTCAATCAGATCTTTCATAGGATCCACAACCACCTTCAAGGCCTCCGCACCATCACTTTCAAACATGTTTGAAGGACGGCCAACAAGCTAGCGGACCTCCTGGCCAATCAAGGAGTGAATTGTGCAGAGGAAAAGTTTGCAACTAAACGGCAAGAGCTAACTGGACTGGTTCTTAAGGCGAAATGCCATGATCAAGCCAAAGAAGATAGGTTGATGTTCAGAAACAGGACCCTGGAAGGTAATACTGACAACCCAGAAGCGGCATGAGTAGAGGAGTGAACTCTTTAAGTTTTACAAGGTATAGTATGCTTTGGCGGTCTATTGGTCGAAGAAGCAAGCTCACTCAAAGCCTCTATGACTGTAAAGTGGGTGGCTCTCCTCTAAGGGTTTTAGACAGACCAGTCAAGGCCTCTTCTCACAATATCTCTGACAATCTGGTTTGTCGTGTGGATGGGAGCAGGGCACTCTTGACGCCCCCGACTTTCCAGTTTCTAGTTTCTCAGGCGGTTTTCACAAGCCCCGCGAGTGGGAAGCAATATCTTCTTTTTCGCAGCGATCACATTCAATGATGGACGCGTGGCAGAAGGACAGTTTGAAAAACCATCGTGATCGCACGTTAAATGGTGGCACTTAGGGTTCAGTGATATTCCTATCCGTCGTTGGATCTGTGGAATAAGATCTAAGGTCGCTTTTCATCGGGCTTGTTTGTGGGGCCAGGGTGTATAGGTCTGACCATCGAGTTATTATAAAGTTTAGCTTTAAAGATTTTTGTAATGAGCACCGGTTCGATTAACTTTTAATTGTGCACTTTAGGTGGATCTTTTCCCGAGATTGTAGTCCTTTGGTTTTGGTTGTTTTTTCTGTACCATTGGTTGACTTCACCATGGTTTGGTGCCCACTCTGTTCGTGGGGGTGTGTAAAATATGTAAATCAATTTTGAATTAATGAAAGGATCGTCTCTTGCACTAGCAAAAATAAGAAATATAGTATCCCAACACAATTCCTTCATTCATCATCATATAGAATTTTTTTTATGATCAAAGAAATATGAGTTTGCCTATATCATTCCAACACCTTCTAAAGATGAGTTAATGTGCCATCGAATTCATCACCATATGGTGTAAAACTATCCAGAAAAATCTCTAAAAAGTCACTAACTCAATCTAAAGATATTCCTAACATGGCTTGTTGGAAAATAGCTAGTGAATTACAAAGTCCAAAAGGAGGGACTTGATATGCAAATGTACCCCATGGGAAAGTGAAGGTAGTTTTATCCTACTCTTCAAGGGAAACCTGGATTTGATTATAACCACTAAACCCATCAAGAAATGAAAATAATTTCTTACTAGACAGGGTATCGAAGACCTAATAAATAAATCAAAATGATAAATGGTCCTTTTGGGTGGACTTATTGATATCCCTACAGTCAACACAGATTCTCCCTAGGGAACTCAACCTCTTTGGAAGACATTCATCACTCACTAAACCCATCAAGGAAAGAAGGAAGAGGAAGAAGTAAGTGAAGAAGGAAGAGGATGAAGAAGACTTGTTTATGGGTTATTTCTCTCTCACGTGAGAAGGAAGGCTAGGGTTTTTGTTGTTGGTTTAGGTTTTTTCTTCTACGGGTTCGATCTTGAATAAGGAAGAGAAAGAAGGTCAATGAAGGTCACATTAGGTCATCCTCAAGCATCAGAAGAAGGATAAAGGCAAGTGAAGGTTTGAGACTTCTTGGGAGGCCAAAATAAGCTCAAATGTGTGGCAACAACTACTTCTGGGAGGGAATAAAATTTCAGACCTGTGATAAAGGCCGAAATTCTGAAGCTAGGGGTTGAAGTTGTGTTGTTGGAAGATATTTAACTGGGTTTGACTTGGAAAAAGGAAGCACATCATCTGGAAGGTTTGGACTTGGTCTTGGAGGGTATTGGTCTTGGTCTAGAGGTCTTCGAATTCATCAATCGAAGAATTTATAAGAAGAGAAGAGATTTGTGGGTTTTCCTCTCAAGTGGAGAGGTTTTGGCCCTGCTTTGCAGCATACATTTTGTGTTCTTGTTATTCTTGTTTTGGTAGTTGTTTGATGATAAAAAAACATAATAATAAGTAAAGAAGCTAATAAGTAAAAAAAACTAAAAACATATCATAAACATCTATCAAGAAAAGAGAAATCACTTTAATCATTGCCATATAGATTTCTCAACAATGCTCCATTGACTAAGTGGGAGGGTTTAAAAACTATCATAAAGTCACAATTCTACCCTATTGGGTATGTAGAGGATCAGTGGATCCAGTGGCATTACTTCAAGAAGAGACATGGGCAGAGTGTACAAGAGTACCATGGGAAAGTGAAGGTATTTTTATCCTACTCTTCAAGGGAAACCTGGATTTGATTATAACCACTAAACCCATCAAGAAATGAAAAGAATTTCTTACTAGACAGGGTATCGAAGACCTAATAAATAAATCAAAATGGGAAATGGTCCTTTTGGGTGGACTTATTGATATCCCTACAGTCAACACAAATTCTCCCTAGGGAACTCAACCTCTTTGGAAGACATTCATCACTCACTCATTCAAGGAAAGAAGGAAGAGGAAGAAGGAAGTGAAGAAGGAAGAGGATGAAGAAGACTTGTTTATGGGTTATTTCTCTCTCACGTGAGAAGGAAGGCTAGGGTTTTTGTTGTTGGTTTAGGTTTTTTCTTCTACGGGTTCGATCTTGAATAAGGAAGAGAAAGAAGGTCAGTGAAGGTCACATTAGGTCATCCTCAAGCATCAGAAGAAGGATAAAGGCAAGTGAAGGTTTGAGACTTCTTGGGAGGCCAAAATAAGCTCAAATGTGTGGCAGCAACTACTGCTGGGAGGGAATAAAATTTCAGACCTGTGATAAAGGCCAAAATTCTGAAGCTAGGGGTCGAAGTTGTGTTGTTGAAAGATATTTAACTGGGTTTGACTTGGAAAAAGGAAGCACATCATCTAGAAGGGTTGGACTTGGTCTTGGAGGGTATTGGTCTTGGTCTAGAGGTCTTCGAATTCATCAATTGAAGAATTTATAAGAAGAGAAGGGATTTGTGGGTTTTCCTCTCAAGTGGAGAGGTTTTGGCCCTGCTTTGCAGCATACATTTTGTGTTCTTGTTATTCTTGTTTTGGTAGTTGTTTGATGATAAAAAAACATAATAATAAGTAAAGAAGCTAATAAGTAAAAAAAACTAAAAACATATCATAAACATCTATTAAGAAAAGAGAAATCACTTTAATCATTGCCATATAGATTTCTCAACAATGCTCCATTGACTAAGTGGGACGGTTTAAAACTATCATAAAGTCACAATTCTACCCTATTGGGTATGTAGAGGATTAGTGGATCCAGTGGCATTACTTCAAGCAGAGACATGGGCAGAGTGTACAAGAGTACTATCAAATTTAGGAAGATGGAAATAATCCTAGGTATCTCCCAAAAGAACCCAGAAATACTCCTCAAGTATATAAGGGGTATACACAGCCATCTACTAAAGTAAGTCATGTTGTTCAAACCCAGAATGGTTGATGAGGCCTGTGTACAAGAATAGTACCTAGAGAACATAGACCACAAGAAAGCGAAATCAAGTGGGTCAAAGTATAAGGAGCACCAAGAAGCTTCCAAGGAGGGGGATAAGAAGTGGTAAGAGGGGAAGATAAAAATACAATAGCCACAACACACCAATTTCAATATCCCAACAATCATTATAACATTGATGATCATATTGGTGTCATGTTAGAAGTTTCATAAATAGCTCAACCCAAGGAACCGAAAGAAAGATGTTAAGATCATGGCCACAAATTCGAGTAATCATGTGGAAAAGTAGCTCGGACATGGATGATAATATTTTTTATGCACAATTGCAAAAGGGGGTGAACCTGAGTAGCCTTTAGCAACCATTAAAGAAATTTTGAGGTCTAAAATGGGCCTCCTAATGAATATTATAAAATAATATTGGAAATAATAAAATAAGATTATATTACCTCATCATGTTTTAGAGAGAGAAAAAACAAAAAACTACCTTTTCAACTTGTTTTGTCAACTTATCACCTTATGATTTTACTCAAATTTTGAGCAAGAGAACATGTTAGATGCAAAATTTAATTTTGTATCCAAGGTACCCATGTTGCATACTTTCAATGGACCCTTCTACATGAGAAATGTGAAATACATGAAAAATTGTGATTACAATCACATTTTTTCATGTACTTTACATTTTTCGTGTAGTAGGGTCCTTTGAAAGTTTGCAACATTGTTACTCCTTTGATGAAAAATTAAATTCCACATCCATTAAATGCTCCCACTTGAAATTTGAGTAAAATTGTAGGGAGATAAGTTGAAAAATAGTTTTTTATTTTTTTTTTATTTTTTTTTCTTTTTACCTTTTTGCTCCAAAAATGTTGAATCATCCACCATGGCTGACATCATAATATTGAATCCTATTGGTTCTTATAAAGTTGATTTTTTTCGCTTTTGTTTTGAGGCCCATTTGTGACCTCAAAATTTCTCTAATGAAGAAGAGAAGGAACTGACTAGACTCTTCCATATAAAGATATAGGATCCAAAGGTAGAAAGCGAGAAGATTTTCACTGTTGGGAATGTTTTAATTCCCATGAGAGCTTAACCTAAATATATGGTGGAACCTCAAGGTAGTGACCGAACATGTGGTTTCACTTAGAGAGATTAAATGATCTCATGTCCTATGCACACAAAAAAATCAAAGCCTGCACCCATGTCCTTTAATTTATTTAATCCTTGATGTAAGTACTCATCGTTGATGGCAACGTGGTCACCAAAAAACTAACCTAGGTGCCAAAAAAAATAATCCCCCAACGTGTCATCCCATCATCCCATCAATTAATACAAGCCTTGAGGATCATGACTGGGACCACATTGTATGCAAATGCATTGAAGTCACATTTGCCTTCAGCGTCTCTAGATTTTTCAAGGGGGATCTATCTCTGAGATCTTCAACATGATATTCAACTTCATTTTAATCACCTCTCCCTTTTTTTTGCTCTGATTTTCATGAATTTTGATTATAACTCCTCCCTCTTCTTGCATTTGTCTAGTTTCCTTCCTTTGGATTTCCTCTCACCCTCAAAGGAAGGATTAGTAGGTGTAGGGCACCTTTAGATGGTAGCATATTCGATTTTTATCTTTCATGAAGGTTTCAGTATATTCTTTGGGTTGCATGTTATCTATCCCTCAACCTTGGGGCTTCTTAGTCCATCATATATCTTTATTCCTAAGGTTTTAATGACACGACAGTGCAACTGCAGTTGTTGGGGTAGTGGAGGATGTGGGGATATTAGAGGTTTGCATGCTCACTTCCACGTTGAGAAATTTTTGCATCACTTCTAGACCCATACTACACCTGAGATACAGTCGTAAATTCATGATGTGGAAGATGAATTTCATCATGAAAGCTAAGGTATTCTAGACTCTGAGGTTATGGACGGCATCACGCCTAGATTTTAGACATCGAGAACACTAGGAATATACAAAATCATTATTTATATATTGTGGACTTATACTAGCATGTAAAAATTTTGTTGCATAGAGCATTGGATGTTAAGCGAGATGCTCAAGACAACATATTTCACAGATTGGATGAAAGGGTTCTCTCACTCACCACAAAATGGGGTTTTCTCAAAGCTTGGTAATGGTGCCACATCACAACGATGTTGACCATCCCATTAAATTGGGCATTTCCCTATCTTCATAAATCTCAAGTTTTTCTTATTTATTGCTTCATTTTCTCTAGTTTATATTGATGTTGCTTCTACTGCTTGGTCTTCCTATTTATAGAACAATCATACACTGCTATTCTTTGGTTGTCTATTCCATACATAAAGTTGAACTAGGTATCTTATTTTATGTTTCTTTAGTTTGACAATTACAAAGACAACTCTATATTTTTTTTTATAATGCTCCCACATATGACTCATTTTTAAACAATGTTCGATAAACAATTATTTTATTTATAATCTGGTTTCTCAAATAACAAACTAAAAGACAAATAACATCAAATAATAATAATAATAGATGTACCCAAAATTGTAATTAATGAATATTATTAACCTATTTGTAGACATAAAAAGTGTAACATCTTAATGTAAAAATAATAATCTGGTTTCTCAAATAACAAAGTAAAAGACAAATAACATCTAATAATAATAATAGATGTACCCAAAATTATAATTAATGAATATTATTAACCTATTTGTAGACATAAAAAGTGGAACATCTTAATGTATTCTCCCTTTCCCCAACAATCTCGAGAACTGAATCTAAGACAATGTGAAAAAATGGACCCTTAGAAGATGGATTCTAATACAACGAGAGACAATGTCCATTCGAAAACAAAGATGTTTTCAATTCATCGACAGTTTTCAACCTAAAAGTCCCATTGTCAATGTCTAAAGACTACTTCCACTTCATAAGGACCTAACCACCTAGTACGTACATAGCTTTCCCTTAAGATCCTTAATCTTAGAGTCATATACTAGATCCCAATCACCTTTTTTAAACACCTTCTTAATAAAAAAATTGTGCCACTTGGCGCATTGTTTTTGGATGGTATAAGTGAATTGTATGGTATCCAGGCACATTTCTCTTAATTCATTTAGCTAGTCCAAACAATGTCTTTTTATTATAGTCAAATCCAAATTCACTTCTAAAGTAGTCTTGATTGTCTTGATCTCAAACTTAATGGGAAAAATAGGACCCTTACCATACACAATATTGTATGGAGAGAATCCCATGGTGTTTTTCCATGTAGTTTTGTAGACCCAAAGTGCCTCTGGAAGTCTCTCAACCTGATCTCGATGGTGACTAGCCACAGTCTTTGTAAGAATAGCTTCAATCACTTTGTTGGTACTCTCAACCTATTCATTAGCTTGTCGGTGGTAAGGTGAAGTAATCCTATGATGAATCTTATATTTCTTGAAGAGATTTTTTTATCAGCTGGGTAGTAAATTGTGGCCCTCCATCTGCCACTATCTCCCTTTGTACTCCACAATGAACAAATATGTATTCAAACAAAAAGGTATGAAATGACCCACTTAGAAGCTTTAGTGAGTGTCTTAGTTTCAACCCACTTGGTAACATAATTTATACACACTAAAATTTAGGACTTCTAATGAGATGGGGAATTGATAGGCCCAACAAAGTCCAAACCCCATCTCTCAAAAGGCTTTATAACCAATTGACTATGTAACAACATCTCATATGATCGGATGGGTTGGCTCGTCCTTTGGAAGTTGTCACACCCTTGCACATACTTCCCTACATCATGAAATATGGTAGGCCAAAAGTAGCCCATACGAAGTACCTTATGACATGTTCTCTTATCAACAAAGTGTCTACCACAAGGCTCATCAATGCAAGCCTTCAAAATTTCATGGACCTCATCTTCCCTCACACACTGCTAAACTTGATGATTTGGCCTAGTGTGAAATAGATAGCCATCTACCCAAAAATATTGAGCATTTTGTTAAATGATTTTCCCTTTTTCTCTAGGGAAAAGGTGGTGTGGAAATATTCCTACAACAAGACAATTATAAATGTCTGCATACCATGGTGAGTGGATGGAAACTACAAAAATATATTCACCCAGAAAATAACTATCAACCAACAAACATCACTACTGCATTATCCTTTTTGGGTTTTTCCACAATAGTGACATAAAATTCTTTAAATAAAAGTAACCACCTAGTAACCCTACCATTGATGAATAGTTTATTCAGTAATAAGTGAATGGCATAGTGGTGAGTATGTACACAAACTTGATAACCTGTAATATAATGTCAAAACTTGTTGCATATACAACAAGAAATTCCTTCTCAATTATTGTATAGTTTAATTCAATAGGGGTTAAATTCTTGTTGATGTAATAGATATCATAAGGCTTGTGTTCTTCTTTCTATCCCAACACATCTCCAATAGCAGTGTTAGAGGCATCTATAGAAATATGGATAGATAAGGTCCACATAAAATAGGGGCTTCTATTACACACATTTTTATACCTGAAAAAACATATTTACACATCATTCCATATAAACTTGGTATCCTTTGAAAGTAAGGAAAATAATGGAGATGCAAATGTCGAAAGAAAAAAATAATAATAATAAATAAATCTATAAAATGCCTATAATTGTAGAACTTCCTTCAAATTCTCTACAAATCTACCTCTGATATCTATGTAGAAAATATGATTTTAGATTAACCAGATAATGCAATATACCAAAGAAAAATACTATAATCTACTTCTACTATCAAACTTGCGGAAGCTTAAAGATTGAGCTGAATCAGAGTTGAACACATATAACCATAAGAAGAAGAATCAATGCACATGAAACACAGAAAATACTCATGGAAAAACCTCAACTAAAAACCCCACTATCTGTATTATCATACAAGGTGGAAATACATCAGAATTATACAAAGCCTTAGCACTCACAGCTCGCCAAGTCTCAGTACAATCCTCCTGGATGCTCATAGGAAAACTTGGCTTCTCACAAGCCTTGTCCTCTGCCCTCCAAGCTCCTATTTCCTTGCGCAGTTCCTCTGGGATGATCCTCCTTCACCTAGTGGAACACTGCTCTAACACACTGTCAGAACTGTGCAATCCTCAAGGAACCTTGCCTTGACTGCATACATGAGTTTCCTTTAGAGGAAAACACATGCAACTGATAGTACATTTTCCTTGACATTTAGCTCAATTGGGTCTTTCTCATAATAGACATGCATGAGTTTCTGATGAGGGAATCTTCAGTTATCTGGAGTACATTGGTTGAGTGCATGCATGCATCATCTGACTGATAACTCACAATTAGTTCCTCAAACAGTTTGGAACTAATTTAACTGGACCTAACTTAGTAAACTGAGCTAACTAATTACAACTCAAATATAACTCAATCTTATCTCCTTAATTAAGGGATAATCTCCTTAATTTAAGGGATAATTGTTGCATGACTTAAAAAAGACTTCTAACTTGAATTTCTCCAACTAATTAATCCATAATGAATTAATTAATTATTTTTTCAAGCAGTTGGTGAGACTAAATTCAAATTTTAATTCAAGGACAAATTAAAATTGGAATATTCTGGATTCTATTTTTATCATTTCTTGTTGCTATTTTCAACACTCCCTCTCAACAAGAAAGGAATTCAACTCGATCCCGATCTTGAACCTTTGGAATGTTATGCATGCAACACTTCTCTGTAGTGTTGTAGCTCCAGCAACTTCAGAAACAAAAAAACATCCAACCTGAATTAGAATGATGCCTCTGTCATCAAAGTCTTTGACTGTTATTGCCTCTGTCAACTGAAAACTTTGCGCTTCTGTTGACTCTGCCTTTCTACACTTTTGTCAATTCTTCTCTATGCTCTTCAGTATCTGACTGCTCTGGCCTTTGTCACTTTTATCTCTGACTACATCAATCCCACTAATTCCTCCCACTACTATGTACTTTAGGCTCCCGTAGCAAGGTACAATCCATGAGATAAAACCTCTCAATGGACCCTGCCCAATTTCAGCCTTCTTGGGACTATCACTTCACGTCGCCCCACCTCACACCTGGAGGTATGGATGCATGTGATCCCTCTACCCACTTCTCCAATTGTGGCTCCTCCACAATTGTCTGAGACTTCTTATGGGACTGCATGTTGAGAGGTAATTTACTCTCCCTCTCAACCACCAAGTCTCTAACATTTGCCTTGTTCCTCAAGGCTTTGCATGCGTCTTGAACCTCAAGAGCATACGAGTTCTTGACTTGTGACCTGATCTATTTCACCTGTCTCGTGGTGATGTGTCTAAGGAAAACCTTTCCCTTACTAAAAACAACATTGTAGCGTTTGTCCTCCAACATCGTGATCGATACCAAATTCTTCTTCAGTCTAGGCACATACTTCACATCTGTCAAGGTGATAAGAGCTCCATTCTCCCTCTGAAAAGAAACTGTGCCCACTCCTAAAACACTATACCTTTCATCGTCACCCATCTCTATGTGCATCTTGAGGTTTTTCTCCTCCAAGGTACTGAATAAACTTTTATCGCCTGTCATGTGGAATGAGGCTCCACTGTCAAGACACCAACCACAACCCATCATCGATGACACCATGCATGCAATGAGGGTAAAGTCCATCTCGAACTGAGAGGCTAATGCCTCACCTTCAGATCCTTCCAGGGATCCCTTCTTTGACTTCTTCGATGGGCAATTAGCCGCATAATGACCCATTTCGTGACAATTAAAGCATCTCAGTTTAGACTTGTCCACCTTCTTCCCTCCATGAGAAGAATTTGATTTGGAATGAGAATCTTTCTCCTTCCCTTTCCTTGCCTTACTTGCTAAGGCCATATTTTCTTCATCATCCTTGGATGAAGAACCATCTCATGTGCTCCTCCTGATCTCCTCTTGCATCAAATCCAACCACAGTCGTTCCCAATCCGGCAGTTTCTCCCTTCCACTCACAGATTCTTGGTAGTTATTCCAGCTCTTTGGAAGGCCAAGGAGAGTGAGGCTCACCATATCATCATCGGCAGTAGTTATTACCACACTTCCAAGTTCATCTCTGCAAGTGGTGAGCTTGTTCAGATATGTGGATATAGTATTTCCCTTGTCCATCTTGATCCTTCGAAGCTTATCCTTGAGCACCAATTTCCTCTGTTCGCTAATGTTCTGGTAGAGGTCCTTCAATGTCTTCTACATTGAATATGGAGTATCCTTCCCATGGAGACTCGAGACAATATGGTCTTGAACTCCCTCAAGGATGATCCATCTCGCCCTCGCCACACACTTCTTCCACTCAGCCAACTCTTGTGCATTAGTTGAAGCTTGCTTTTGGATTTCTTGATCAATGAAATCCTTCAAGCCATTTTCTTCTAATAAAGCCTCCATGCTATGTAATTCGAGCTACCTTCCAAGGCATACTCGAGTCTCAAGCCATAGAGCGCCATTGGCCAACCTTGAAGTATGATAAGAATTCGATTTGCACCTCCAACCCCAAACTTCAAACTTCGAATTCTCTTCTCTGTATATTGTTCACAGCTCCGATAAACTAGGTTCTGATTCCATGTAGAAATTTCCTGCAAATTCTCTACAAATATACCTCTGAGATCTATGTAGAAAATCTAACTATAGATTAACCCGATAATGCAATATACCAAAGAAAAATACTATAATATACATCTACTATCAGACTTGCAGAAGCTTAAAGATCGAGCTGAATCAGATTTGAACACATATAACTATAAGAAGAAGAATCAATGCACATGAAACACAAAAACTACTCATGGGAAAGCCTCAGCTAAAACCCCCACTATTTGTATTATCATACAAGGTGGAAATACATCATAATTATAAAAAGCCTTAACTCTCATAGCTAGCTAGCTCTCAGTACAATCCTCCTCGATGCTCACAGGAACCTTCTCCTCTGCCCTCCAAGCTCCTATTTCCTTGCGCAGTTCCTCTGGGATGATTCTACTTCACACAGTGGAACACTGCTCTAACACACTGTCAAAACTGCGCAATCCTCGAGGAACCTTGTCTTGACTGCATGCATGAGTTTCCTTTAAAGGAAAACACATGCAACTGATAGTACATTGTCCTTGACATTTAGCTCAACTAGGTCTTTCTCGTAATAGACATGCATGAGTTTCTGATGAGGGAATCTTCAGTTATCTAGAGTACACTGGTTGAGTGCATGCATGCATCATCTGACTGAGAACTCACAATTAGTTCCTCAAACAGTTTGGAACTAATTTAAATAGACTTAACTCAGTGAACTGAGCTAACTAATTAAAACTCAAATATAACTCAATCTTATCTCCTTAATTAAGGGATAATCTCCTTAATTTAAGGGATAATTGTTGCATGACTTTAGAAATACTTCTAACTTGAATTTCTCCAACTAATTAATCCATAATGAATTAATTAATTATTTTTTCAAGCAGCTGGTGAGACTAAATTCGAATTTTAATTCACAATTTTAATTCAAGGACAAATTAAATTTGGAATATTCTGGATTATATTTTTATCATTTCTTGTTGCTATTTTCCATAATAATAACATGCATTCCTTAAAAAATTTCATACCTTTTCTTGTGTTTTGGGTGTAGGAATTCTCAAGATTACTTAAATTTTCACCTAATCAAATTGTATCCTTGTAGTAGAAATATAGTATCCCAGCACAATTCCTTCATTCATCATCATATGGAATTTTTTGATGCTCAAAGAAGTATGAGTTTGCCTATATCATTCCATCACCTTCTAAAGATGAGTTAATGTGTCATCGAATTCATCACCATATGGTGTAAAACTATCCACAAAAATCTCTACAAAGTCATTAACTCGGTATAAATATATTCCTAACATGGCCTGTTGGAAAATAGCTACTGTATTACAAAGTCCAAAAGGAGGGACTCGATATGCAAATGTACCCCATGGGAAAGTGAAGATAGTTTTATCCTAGCCTTCAAGGGAAATCTGGATTTGATTATAACCACTAAACTAATCAAGAAATGAAAAGAATTTCTTACTAGACAAGATATCAAAGACCTAATCAATAAAGCAAAAATGGAAATGGTCCTTTTGGGTGGACTTATTGATCTCCCTACAGTCAACATAGATTCTCCCTAGGGAACTCAACCTCCTTGGAAGACATTCATCACTCACTCATTCAAGCAAAGAAGGAAGAGGATGAAGAAGACTTGTTTATGGGCTATTTCTCTCTCACGTGAGAAGGAAGGCTAGGGTTTTTGTTGTTGGTCTAGGTTTATTCTTCTATGGGTTCAATCTTGAATAAGGAAGAGAAAGAAGGTTAGTGAAGGTCACATTAGGTCATCCTCAAGCATCAGAAGAAGGAGAAAGCCAAGCGAAGGTCTGAAGAAGTCTTGGGAGGCCAGAATAAGCTCAAATGTGTGGTAGCAACTACTGTTGGGAGGGAATAAAATTTCAGACCTGTGATAAAGGCCGAAATTCTGAAGCTAGGGCTCAAAGTTGTGTTGTTGGAAGAGATTTAACTAGGTTTGACTTGGAAAAAGGAAGCACATCATCTGAAAGGGTTGGACTTGGTCTTGGAGGGTATTGGTCTTGTTCTAGAGGTCTTTGAATTCGTTAATTGAAGAATTTATAATAAGAGAAGAGATTTGCGAGTTTTCCTCTCAAGTGGAGAGGTTTTGGCCCTGGTTTGCAGCCTACATTTTGTGTTTTTGTTCTT
The DNA here is from genome assembly GCA_031772625.1 of Pinus tabuliformis. Classification (NCBI taxonomy): domain Eukaryota; kingdom Viridiplantae; phylum Streptophyta; class Pinopsida; order Pinales; family Pinaceae; genus Pinus; species Pinus tabuliformis. The sequence continues at coordinate 103,709,837 of CM062811.1, forward strand.
ATTGTTTTGGTAGTTGTTTGAGGATATAAAAACATAATAATAAGTAAAGAAGCTAATAATTAAGAAAAACTAAAAAGAGATCACAAGCAGTTATCAAGAAAAGAGATATCACTCTAATCATTTCCATATAGGTTTCTCAACAATCATCTATTGACTATGTGGGAAGGTTTAAAAACTCTCATAAAGTCACAATTCTACCCTATTGGGTATGTAGAGGATTAGTGGATCCAGTGGCATTACTTCAAGCAAAGACTAGGGCAGAGTATACAAGAGTACCATCAAATTTAGGAAGATGGAAATAATGCTAGGTATCTCCCAAAAGCACCCAGAAATACTCCTCAAGTATATAGGGGGTATACATAGCCATCTACTAAAGTAAGTGGTGTTGTTCAAACCCAGAATGGTTGATGAGGCTTGTGTACAAGCACAGTACCTAGAGAACATAGACCAAAAGAAAGTGAAATCAAGTGGGTCAAAGTAGAAGGAGCACCAAGAAGCTTCCAAGGAGGGGGATAAGAAGTGGAAAGGGGGAAAGACAAAAATACAATAGCCAAACACACCAATTTCAATATCCCAACAATCATTATAACATTGATGGTCATCTTGGTGTCGTGTTGGAAGTTGCATCAACAGCTCAGCCCAAAGAACCGAAAGAAAGATGTTAAGATCATGGCCACAGATTCAAGTAATCATGTGGAAAGTAGCTCGAACATGGATGATAATATTTTTTATGCATAATTGCAAAAGGGGGTGAATCTGAGTAGTTTTTAGAAACCATTAAAGAAAATTTTAGGTCTAAAATGGGCCTTCTAATGAATATTATAAAATAATATTGGAAATAATAAAATAATATTAGATTACCTCATCATGTTTTGGAGAGAGAAAAAACAAAAAAAATACCTTTTCAATTCATTTTGTCAACTTATCACCCTATGATTTTACTCAAATTTTGAGTAAGAGCACTTCTTAGATGTGGAATTTAGTTTTGTATCCAAGGAATACCCATGTTGCAATCTTTCAATGGACCTTGCCACACGAAAAATGTGAAATACATGAAAAATTGTGATTGCAATCACATTTTTTCATGTATTTTACATTTTCCATGTAGTAGGGTCCTTTGAAAGTTTGCAACATTGGTACTTATTGGATGAAATATTAAATTCCACATCCATTGAATGCTCCCACTTGAAATTTGAGTAAAATTGGAGGGAGATAAGTTGAATTTTTTTTATTTTTTTTGGCTCCAAAAATGTTGAATCATCCACCATGGTTGACATCATCGTATTGAATCCTATTAGTTCTTATAAAGTTGATTTTGTTCGCTTTTGTTTTTAGGCCAATTTATGACCTCAAAATTTCTCTAATGAAGAAAAGAAGGAAATGACTAGACTCTTCCATATAAATATATAGGATCAAAAGGTAGAAAGCGAGGAGATTTTCACTGTTGGGAAAGGTTCAATTCCCATGAGAACTTAACCTAAATCTATGGTGTAACCTTAAGGTAGTGACCAAACATGTGGTTTAACTTAGAGAGATTAAATGATCTCGTGGCCTATGCACACAAACAAATCAAATCCCGCACCCATGTCATTAATTTATTTAATCCTTGATGTGGGTTCTCATCATTGATGGCGAGGTGGTCACCAAACAAATGACCTAGGTGCCGGAAAAAATCAACCCCCAAGGTGTCATCCCATCATCCCATCAATTAATACAAGCCTTGAGGATCATGACTGGGACCACATTGTATGCAAATGCATTGAAGTCACTTGTGCCTTCAGCATCTCCAGATTTTTCAAGGGGGATCTATCTTTGAGATCTTCAACATGATATTCAACTTCATTTTAATCACCCTCTCCCTTTTTTTCCTCTGGTTGTTATCAATTTTGATTGTAACTCCTCCCTCTTCTTGGCTTTGTCTAGTTTCCTTTCTTTCTATTTCCTCTCACCCTCAAAGGAAGGATCAGTAGGTGCAGGGCACCTTTAGATGGTAAAAGATTCGATTTTTTATCTTGCATGAAGGTTTCAATATATTCTTTGGGTTGCATGTTATCTATCCCTCAACCTTGGGGCTTCTTAGTCCATCATATATCTTTATTCCTAAGGTTTTAATGACACCATGGAAAATTTTAGCGGCTAATATTCGCAGGTGGGCTAATTTTCCATGATTTTTCAAAAAAAAAGATTTGCCAATTTCCATTTTTTCTAAAAATGATTCGCCCAAATTTTACATTATAAAATTATTTTACCTTAAAAATCGCTAATATTATATAGAGAATATATATATAATTATTATAAATTGAATAATTTTACAAATATATCAATAAACATTTTATAGTTTGCATATTAGGGACTAGTGAGATTTGCCAATGTTTTTAAACTTAAAGATAATTTTCCATCCTTAAAATTTTCCCTGAATGACACGATAGTGAAACTGTAGTTGTTGGGGTGGCAGAGGATGTGGGGATATTAGAGGTTCACATGCTCGCTTCCGTTGAAAAAAATTTGCATCACTTCTAGGCCCATACTCCACCTTAGATACAGTCGTGCATTCATGATGTGGAAGATGAATTTCATCATGAAAGATAAGGTATTCTAGACTCTGAGGTTTTGGATGGCATCACGCCTAGATTTTAGACATTGAGAACACTAGGAATATACAAAACCATTATTTATATATTGTGGACTTATACTATCATGTAAAAATTCTTTTGCATAGAGTATTGGATGTTAAGCAAGATGCTCAAGAAAACATATTTCACAGATTGGATGAAAGGGTTCCCTCACTCACCACAAAATGGGATTTCCTCCAAGCTTGGTAATGGTGCCACATCACAACGACGTTGACCATCACATTAAATTGGGCATTTCCCTATCTTCGTAAATCTCAAGTTTTTATTATTTATTGCTTCATTTTATCTAGTTTATATTGTTGTTGCTTCTACTGCGTGGTCTTCCTATTTATAGAACAATCATACACTAGTAGTCTTTGGTTGTCTATTCCATACATAAAGTTGAAACTAGGTATCTTATTTTTGTTTCTTTAGTTTGACAATTATAAAGACAACTCTACTTTTTTTTATTTTAATGCTCACACCTATGACTCATTTTTAAACAATGTTCAATAAACAATTATTTTATTTATAATTTGGTTTCTCAGATAACAAACTAAAAGACAAATAACATCTAATAGTAATAATAGATGTACCCAAAATTGTACTTAATGAATATTTTTAACCTATTCATAGACATAAAAAGTGGAACATCTTAATGTAAAAATAATATTCTGGTTTCTCAAATAAAAAACTAAAAGACAGGTAACATCTAATAATAATAATAATAGATGTACCCAAAATTGTAGTTAATGAATATTATTAACCTATTTGTAGACATAAAAAGTGGAACATCTTAATATATTCTCCCTTTCCCTAGCAATCTCGAGAACCGAATCTAAGACAATGTGAAAAAATGGATCCTTAGAAGATGGATTCTAATACAACCAGATACAATGTCCATTCGAAAGCAAACATGTTTTCAATCCATCGATAATTGTCAACCTAAAAGTCCCATTGTCAAAGACTATTTCCACTTCATAAGGACCTAACCACCTAGTACGTACATAGCTTTCCCTTAAAAGCCTTAAACTTAGAGTCATATACTAGATCCCAATCACCTTTTTTAAACACCTTAATAAAAAAATTGTGCCACTTGGCGCATTGTTGTTGGATGATATCAGTGCATTGTATGGTATCCAGGCACATTTATGTTAATTCATCTATCTAGTCGAAACAGTGTCTTTGTATTATAGTCAAATCCAAATTCACTTCTAAAGTAGTCTTGAGTGTCTTTATCTCAAACTTAATGAGAAAAATAGGACCCTTACCATACACAATATTGTATGGAGAGAAGCCCATGGTGTTCTACCATGTAGTTTTGTAGGCCCAAAGTGCCTCTAAAAGTCTCTCAACTCGATCTCGATGGTTTCTGGCCACAGTCTTTGTAAGAATAGCTCCAGTCACTTTGTTGGTACTCTCCACCTATTCATTAGCTTGTCGGTGGTAAGGTGAAGTAATCCTATGATGAAGCTTATATTTCTTGAAGAGATTTTTTATCAGCTGGGTAGTAAATTGTGGCCCTCCAGCTGTCACTATCTCCCTTTGTACTCCACAACGAACAAATATGTATTCAAACAAAAAGTATGAAATGACCCGCTTAGAAGCTTTAGTGAGTGTCTTAGTTTGAACCCACTTGGTAACATAATTTATACACACTAAAATATAGGACTTCTAATGAGATGGGGGATTGATAGGTCCAACAAAGTCCAAATCCCATCTCTCAAAAGGCTTTATAACCGAGTATGTAACAACATCTCATATGATCGAATGGGTTGGCCCATCCTTTGGAAGTTGTCACACCCTTGCACATACTTCCCTACATCATGAAATATGGTAGGCCAAAAGTAGCCCATACGAAGTACCTTATGACCTATTCTCTTATCAACAAATTGTCCACCACAAGGCTCATCATGGCAAGCCTTCAGAATTTCATGGACCTCATCTTCCCTCACACATTGATTACTTTGATGATTTGGCCTAGTGTGAAAAAGATACCCATCTACCCAAAAATATTGAGCACTTTGTTGAATGATTTTTCATTTTTCTCTAGGGAAAAGGTGGTGTGGAAATCTTCCTGCAACAAGACAATTAGAAATGTCTGCATACCTGGTGAGTGGATGGAAACTACAAAAATATATTCTCCCAGAAAATAATCATCAACCAACAAACATCACTACTCCTAGGATGTACAAAAAGGAAGTTGGCAACGACATTATCCTTTTTGGGCTTGTCCACAATAGTGACATAAAATTCTTGAAATAAAAGTAACCACCTAGTAACCCTACCATTTGTGACTAGTTTATTCATTAATAAGCGAATGGCAGAGTGGTGAGTATGTACACAAACTTGATAACCTATAATATAATGTCGAAACTTGTTGAGTATATACAACAAGAAATTCCTTCTAAATTATTTTATAGTTTAATTCAATAGGGGTTAAATTCTTGTTGATGTAATAGATATCGTAAGTCTTGTGTTTTTTTTCTATCCTAACACATCTCCAATAGCAGTGTTAGAGGCATCTATTAGAAATATGGACAAATAAGGTCCACTTAGGTCCACATAAAATAGGGGCTTCCATTACATGTTGGAGATACTGGTGGGGGGGGGAGGGAATCAGTATTTCTTTTTCCCACTATTGTTTCACCAGTTAAAACATATATATTCAGAACACACGATGAACAGAAAGAATAAATGCTTTTATTAATATAAACTGTGCAGCAAAATAGATACAATATATAGATGGTTACAATCAATTTCCAAGCTCCAACTTGGACTTTGGTGAGGCTCCAACCTCCAGAGCACCAACTCTATTTTGCCAAGACACCAATCTTGGTCTTAGGAGCACCACCTCCCAAGGACTTCAATCCTTCCTACTTCTGAGGCATCAACCCCAAGGACTCCAATCCTACTTATTTCTGAGACACCAGCCCCAAGGACTCCTATCCTTCTTGCTTTTGAGGCACCAGCCCCAAGGACTCCTATCCTTCTTTCTTTTGATGCACCAGCCCCAAGGACTCCTAATCTTCTTGCTTGTCAAGATTCATTTGATAGTAATTTTCTGCTCTCAGAACTCTTCTCTGCTGAGTTCTGTCTATTTATAGCTTCATTCTAGTCTCCAAACTACAGTATCAATGACAACCAGACTTCTTATGAATGAGTCTTTACAACTCTACACATTGCCCACTCATAGTCTCCAATAGCCTTCATGCTCTCTGATAATGTCTTCACACAGCTCTAGTCAGTCTACTGTTAGTTGCACTAAGCTCTGCATAAAGAACAACTTCTTGTTCAAGCTTATGTTCTCTGCTAGCTACTTCTCCCCTTCGACTGTCTGTTGTCCTGTTAGCGTTGCGGCCCTCTTTCTGTTCTGTTGTTTTCTCCAACTGCTTCAACAGTGTTCAACAGCTGCAGCAGCCTTCACCAGCATTCACTAGCAACTTCATACAATGCTTAACTACCTCTGCTACTTCTGCTGCCTCATATTCTGGTTCTTCTCAACACCAACGCCCCCATAGTCCTTTGTTTTTACTATTTTATGCATTCTCGTGCCTCTGTCCATTCGTTTCCTCTTACACCGCCTCTTAGGCTTCCTCAACGTTCGTTGTCATATCCTCTGTGCTCGCTTGCTTCTTCAGCTTCCCATCTTTTAGTTTCCTCTGTCTATTCATGCTCACAGGACACATTGAATCAATGGCCAGGTCCAAGTCATACGCAGAGGACACATATTCAGATAACTGTAACAACGCTCATGTTTTCTCATTATAGCAGGCATACACAGGGATGGCATTATTTAACGGACCTACCATGTCCTGATCGCAATCACCATCGACATTATTTTAGCCTCCTGAACTATCGGGAGCATTCTGTAGTGTATTTCTACCTCTAAATGCCGCGTAAGCCAAAAATTCATTTACACAAGAAACACAGGTAAGTTGGGACCTCTGTTCCGTCAAGCCCCTAGGCGCTAAGTATTAAACCCATATAACCGCGCGCCTTCGCATAATCCTTAATCCGCTGTTCTCCTGTCACATCAGTCGAAAAACACGTGAAGTTAAACTTGTCGTTCGATCATTCATCAGGCGATCCGACGACGTTCGCTCCTCCTGATCCCGCGAACTGCCCGCGCGTTAACTCATGATAAAGCGATTTTCAACTATTCCCTACCGCCACGCGTCACAGTTCTAATGGAATCGCGAGCCCGTGTACGAATACCACTTGACTCCCAAGGGTGGTGCGAGCATTACCACTTACCACTTAAGCCTGCTCTCCCCGCCCAATAAACCTTATGCATCTTCCGCGCCATCCCTTTAGGACTTGCGATCGCTGCGGATGCGATATGATATTAAGCAGTAGTTGATATACTTGTTGGGTCCGGAACATTTCATCGCAATCAGGGGTTTCCCTTGGCGGAGGTCCAATGCGATATCGCTATCGGCGATGCAAAGGGGCCGCTTACCACTATATGACTTCCGCTCTAAATTCCCGATGCGATAATCGCTATCAGCGATCGCAATGGTCCACTTGATGTATTGTAGCTCCTACTCCCAAAGTTTCGATGCGATATAGTGTGCCAGACCCGATAGGACTCAACGCTCGCATTCATAAAAAATTCAGGGCCGATTTTTGCCTCTGATAGTATATTTTCCTATGTAGATTCCTTGGCCTCTGTTTGCGCCTCCGATAGTGTTAAACACATATATGCATGGTTTTTGCCACCGAGTGTTATGGACTCTCGATAGTGTTTAAATGCATGCATATATATGTGTTTTCTCCTCTGATGGCTCCCGATAGTGTTATATGTGGCATATTCGCTCCTCTCGTCTCCATCTGCTCTGATGGCTCTGTTCTGTTGTTCCTCTGGGCTCCGTCTGCTCCTCTTGGCTCCTCTTGGCTCCGTCTGCTCCTATTTGCTCCTCTTCTTTGGCATATATATGGCATATATATATGCTTTGTTTGCTCCTGTAGCTTCACTTACTTTGTTTTGACATATATATATTATATATATATGTGGCTACTCCTGTAGGTTCTTCGTGGGCATGTTTTACATGCAGCTCTCTTCTGATATGGCTCCTCTTGCTCTGATATGCCTCCTTGCTATATGATTCCTCCTGTAACTCCTTTTGCTTATGGCTTGGCTATCCTAATGGCCTTGCTCCTGTCTCTTCATGAATCTACTATGCTTCCCCTTGGCTTCATGTCATCCTTTAGTATCCAGAATATTTCCATATTGACATCAATGACAACCTAGGTCAACAATCTCCCCCTTTGTTATTAATGGCAATATTCTTCTTCTCTCCCCCTTTGACATCAAAGGCAAAGGAGTGCTCTGGGACTCCCCCTATCAAACTGCTTATGTTCTTCATGAATGGTATATCTTCACGGGTCTGTGACTCCCCCTGTAATAATGCTCTTCTTCTTTTTACTGAAGATAGAAGGATTGGTGTTTTATCATCAATTTGCACATTCTTCCCTCTTCATGTCTCAGAACTGCTTTATCATGGCTTCAACAATGCTTAAGGATGCTCTACATTAATGCTTTCATTTAGATTGCAAACGGCCATACACCAAGTGTCCAAATCCAGGCTTTCATGCTTCAATCCATATTGATGTCTCCATAGGTAGAATTGAGAGACCTTCATAGTCCGAATCAAGAGAAAATGCCCTTGAGATTGTCTTTCTTGCTCTTTCTTCATATCTGATTTCCTTTGTGTCTTTTTGCTTCTTCTTAAGTTACTGCCATCTAGTATTCAATCATCATTGCATTTGGACAAAAATGTGAGGGGTTGTGCCTTACTGTTGCTATATTTCTTAAGTGATCTGTATCAGCTTAAGTTATGCTTGACTGCACAACATTCTCCTTCCTATGAGCCATCTTTTCCTTGTGTTCTTGTACATATCTCTGCAGATTCAGATATCCAATCTGTGACTGTCTTTTAAATACAATTGTTGATCTGCATATTTTTGCAATGCTTCAGTTTGTTATATGCTGCCAGTTGCTCTTACTTCAGACTCCATTCCAGATGTATCTGTTTGTTTGAAGACTGCCTCTATCAGTGTCCAGAATTGATCTGTTCTCACATTTAATTCATGAGTTAATACATAAACTTCTATGATAACAGCACCATGGTTGTTTGACCTATTTCTTTAACAACAGTCCAAAGAATGATTATAGGATCATATGCTTCAACGGAGTGCTCCTGAGACATGATCTTCATCAAAGAATGACTGTTAATATAGTTCAACAAGGATTTCATAAGAACCCGTTCACTTATAGCTTCAGCGATAATGATCAAGAATTACAGGCTCCCCCTAACTATATGCATCATCTCCTTTTGGCAGAGTCTTCTTATAAAATGCTTAGATTCTCAAAATTTAGGCCAATGACATATGTTGTTGGCTAGAGAGCTCAAGGGACTCTCGGATTGTATTTCCTTCCTTCTCCATACTTGTGTAACTTTCTTCTTTTGCATAGTTCTAGCTTGTGTAAGAGCCCAAGTTAAGTTACAGTCTTGTGCCATATGACCAATGTTATGACACTTGAAGCATTCTACATTGTTCATGAATAAGAATTCGTGTTTTCTTTCTGCAAAATTATTTCTTGGAGATTGTTGGGGACTATAATATCTATTTCTATGAGATGATTGGGGACCATAACGTCTATCTTTATGATATGATTTACAGTATTTTGCCATGTGACCAAAGTTTGTCCAAGAATAACAATAACCAAAAAATGAACTTTGGTACCTGGGATATGGAGGTTTCCTTGATGAACTTCTGAAGCCTATCTTCCTTGAGATCCTTTGATGATAACCATTGCCTCTTGCATCTTTGACATCATCTACATTTCTTCTTGGGGCTAGGTTTCTTCTTGGAGCAGGATTTCTTCTATTGTAGCCTTGATTTTTCTCCTTGCCTTTGCTGGAGCTGGGAGCATCACCATTTCTTTCTGACTTCTTCACATCTCTTTTGTTTAAATCATTTTCATTCTTGTTTGAGGATTCACTTACATATCCGAGACCTGATTTATCAGATGGACATTTGTGATAGTTGAGCATGTCATCCAAGGCTTGAGAGCTCTTCAAGATTTTGTTCATCCCTTCAACCTTTGTTCTGAGGAAGACAACCTCTTCTTCCAATCTTTCACACATTATTATTCTGGGCAAGTTGTTTCTCAGTTTCTTCCTTGCTACGAGTAGCTTCATCTGCTTCTATTTTAAGGGAGATGATATCTGACTTCATTTTGAAGATTTCTTCATTCTTTGCTTGATTGCTCTCCATTCTCTTCTCAGCTCCTTGTGGCTTCTTGTAATTGATACTTAAGGGAGGAGACCTCTACCTTGTACTGACCAATCTCTTCTTCAAGTTTGTTCAAGCTCTTGTGCCTTTGTTCAAGTTGACTTGACAAGGTATCTTCCTGCTTCTTTGCTTTATTCAGTTGATTTGTCATGGATATGACTTCTTCATGATGTTTTCTTTTACTTTGATCAAATTCCTTCTTAATCTTGACAAGCTCTTCATCCCTTTCTTGTACTTGAAGCTTGATGAGGTCAACTTTCTTTGTTGTTTGATCTTGGTCACCAGCTGGAGCTATCTTCTTAAGTGCCTCATTTTCCTTTTTCAAATTGTTAATCTCTTCCATGGCAGTCATAAGTTGAGCGAGGAGTTCTTCTACAAAGTATTTTTCATTCTCTTCATCTTCTAGGTTTGTTTTAGCCTTGATGTCATCATTCTCATTTTCAGCTTCTATGATGGGTTCAGGATCTCCTTCTTGATTGATGGTCATGGTCAATGCTCCTTTTGAGTGAAGGTCATGAAGTTTGTCCCATATATCCTTTGCTGATGAATATTTTCCTAGATTGTTCTTTACAGAATCAGGTAGCCCATTCAAGATTGCCTTTACTGCTTTTGCATTGTACTCCTTGGATTCTCTATCCATCCTGCTATCATCAATCACTGATTTCCAAATTTCAATGCATTGAGTCTGTAAGAAATTCCTCATTCTTGCTTCCCATATATTAAAGTTCCCATTGATCCTTGAAGCCTCATCAAATTGATTGTCTTCTATTTTACTAGTAAAGGGAGACACATCCTTAGGAGGATTGGAGACTTTCTTCCTTGACCTCGCCATTTGTGTTCTAAATGTCGACCTTCAAGTTGTTAAGCTTTGAATGAAGGTACCTGCTCTGATACCAATTGTTGGAAATACTGAGAGGGGGGATGAATTAGTATTTATTTTTCCCACTATTGTTTCACCAGTTAAAACATATATATTAAGAACACACGATGAACAACAAGAATAAATGATTTTATTAATATAAACTGTGCAACAAAATAGATACAATATATAGATGGTTACAATCAATTTCCAAGCTCCAACTTGGACTTTGGTGAGGCTCCAACCTCCAGAGCACCAACTCTATTTTTCCAAGACACCAATCTTGGTCTTAGGAGCACCACCTCCCATGGACTTCAATCCTTCCTACTTCTGAGGCATCAACCCCAAGGACTCCAATCCTACTTACTTCTAAGACACCAGCCCCAAGGACTCCTATCCTTCTTGCTTTTGAGGCACCAGCCCCAAGGACTCATATCCTTCTTTCTTTTGAGGCACCAGTCCCAAGGACTCCTATCCTTCTTGCTTGTCAAGATTCATTTGATAGTAATGTTCTGCTCTCAGAACTCTTCTTTGCTGAGTTCTGTCTATTTACAGCTTCACTGTAGTCTCCAAACTACAGTATCAATGACAAACAGACTTCTTATGAATGAGTCTTTACAGCTCTTCACACTGCCCACGCATAGTCTCCAATAGCCTTCATGCTCTCTGATAATGTCTTCACATAGCTCTAGTCAGTCTATTGTTAGCTACACTAAGCTCTGCATAAAGAACAACTTCTTGTTCAAGCTTATGTTCTCTGCTAGCTACTTCTCCCCTTCGACTGTCTACTGTCCTGTTAGCCCTGCGGCCCTCTTTCTGTTATTCTGGACCCTCTTTATGTTATGTTGTTTTCTCCAACTACTTCAACAGTGTTCAACAACTGTAGCAGCCTTCACCAGCGTTCAACAGCTGCAGCAGCCTTCACCATTGTTCAGTAGCAACTTCATACAATGCTTAACTACCTTTGTTGATTCTGCTACCTCATATTTTGGTTCTTCGCAACACCAACAACCCCCACAGCCCTCTGTTTTTACTATTTTATGCATTCCTGTGCCTCTGTCCATTCGTTTCCTCTTACACTGCCTCTTAGGCTTCCTCAACTTTCGTTGTCATTTCCTCTGTGCTCGCTTGCTTCTTCAGCTTCCCATCTTTCGATTTCCTCTATTCATGCTCATGGGACACGTTGAATCAATGGTTAGGTCCAAGTCATACGTAGAGGACACATATTCAGAAAACTATAACAGCGCTCTTGTTTTCTCATGATAGCAGGCATACACAGGGATGGCATTATTTAACGGACCTGCCACGTCCTGATCACAATCGCCATCGACATTATTTTAGCCTACTGAACTATCGGGAGTATTTCGTAGTGTATTTCTGCCTCTAAACGTCGCGTAAGCCAAAAATTCATTTACACAGGAAACACAAGTAAGTTGGGACCTCTATTCCATCGAGCCCCTATGCGCTAAGTATTAAACCCATATAACTGCACGCCTTCGCATAATCCTTAATCCGCCATTCTCCTGTCACATCAGTCGAAAAACACGTGAAGTTAAACCTACCGTCCGATCATTCATCAAGCGATCCGACGACATTCACTCCTCCTAATCCCACAAACCGCCCGCGCGTTAACTCGCGATAAAACGGTTTTCAACTGTTCCCTGCCGCCACGCGTCACAGTTCTAATGGAATCGCGAGCCCGTGTATGAATACTACTTGACTCCCAAGGGTGGTGCGAGCATTACCACTTACCGTTTAAGCCTGCTCTCCTCGCCCAATAAACCTTATGCATCTTCCGCGCCATCCCTTTAGGACTTGCGATCGCTACGGATGCGATATGATATTAAGCAGTAGTTGATATACTCGTCGAGTCCACAATAGTTCATCGCAATCAGGGGTTGCCCTTGGCGGAGGTCCGATGCGATATCGCTATCGGCGATCGCAAAGGGGCCGCTTACCACTGTATGACTTCCGCTCCAAATTCCCAATGCGACAATCGCTATCGGTGATCGCAATGGCCCACTTGACATATTGTAGTGCCTACTCCCGAAGTGCTGATGCAATATAGTGTGTCGGACCCGATAGGACTCAATGCTCCCATTCATGAAAAATTCAGGTCCGCTTTCTGCCTCCGATAGTGTTAAACACATATATGCATGGTTTTTGCCGCTGATAGTGTTATGGACTCCCGATAGTGTTTAAATGCATGCATATATATGTGTTTTCTCCTCTGATAGCTCCTGATAGTGTTATCTGTGGCAAATTTGCTCCTCTCGTCTCCATCTGCTCTGATGGCTTTGTTCTGTTGTTCCTCTTGGCTCTGTCTGCTCCTATTTTCTCCTCTTCTTTGGCATATATATTATATATATATATGTGGCTACTCCTGTAGGTTCTTCGTGGGCATGTATTACATGCAACTCTCTTCTGATATGGCTCCTCTTGCTCTGATATGCCTCCTTGCTAAATGGTTCCTCATCTAACTCCTTTTGCTTATGGCTTGGCTATCCTGATGGCCTTGCTCCTGTCTCTTCATGAATCTGCTCTGCTTCCCCTTGGCTTCATGTCATCCTTTAGTATCCAGAATATTGCCATATTGACATCAATGACAACCTAGGTCAACATTACACACATTTTTAGACCTGAAAAAGCATATTTACACATCATTCCATATAAACTTTGTATCCTTTGAAAGTAAGGAAAACAATGGAGATGCAAATTTCGAAAAAAACAAAAAAACAAAAAAAACAAACAAACAAACACACAAACAAACAAACAAAAAAACAAAAACAAAACAAAAACAAAACAAAAACAAAAAAACAAAACAAAACAAAACAAAAACAAAAACAAAAAACAAAAATCAAAAAACGAAAAAATGAAAACGAAAACGAAAATAAAAAAAAACAACAACAAAAACGAAAACAAAACAAAACAAAAAAAGCAAAAACCAAAAAAAAAAAAAAAAATGCCTATAATAACATGCATTCCTTAAAAAACTGCATACCTTTTTTTGTTTTTTGGGTGTAGGAATTCTCAAGATTACTTAAATTTTCACCTAATCAACCTGTATCCTTGTAGTAGAAAGATAGTATCCTAGCACAATTCCTTCATTCATCATGATATGGAATTTTTTGATGCTCAAAGAAATATGAGTTTGCCTATATCATTCCAACACCTTCTAAAGATGAATTAATGTGTCATCGAATTCATCACCATATGGTGTAAAACTATCCATAAAAATATCTATGAAGTCACTAGCTCGGTCTAAATATATTCCTAACATGGCTCGTTGGAAAATGGCTAGTGTATTACAAAGTCCAAAAGGAGGGACTCGATATGAAAATGTACCCCATGGGAAAGTGAAGGTAGTTTTATCCTAGTCTTCAAGGGAAATCTAGATTTGATTATAACCACTAAACCCATAAAGAAATGAAAAGAATTTCTTACTAGATAGGGTATCAAAGACCTAATCAATAAAGAAAAATGGGAAATGGTCCTTTTGGGTGGACTTATTAATCTTCCTACAATCAACACAGATTCTCCCTAGGGAACTCGATCTCCTTGGAAGACATTCATCACTCACTCATTCAATCAAAGGAGGAAGAGGAAGAAGGAAGCAAAGAAGGAAGAGGATGGAGAAGACTTGTTTATGGGCTATTTCTCTCTCACATGAGAAGGAAGGCTAGGGTTTCTGTTGTTGGTATAGTTTTTTCTTCTACAGGTTCGATCTTGAATAAGGAAGAGAAACAAGGTCAGTGGAAGGTCACATTAGGTCATCCTCAAGGATCAAAAGAAAGAGAAATCCAAGCGAAGGTTTGAAGAAGTCTTGGGAGGCCAGAATAAGCTCAAATGTGTGGCATCAACTACTGGTAGGAGGGAATAAAATTTCATACCTGCGATAAAGGCCGAAATTCTAAAGCTAGGGGTTGAAGTTGTGTTGTTGGAAGAGATTTAAGTGGGTTTGACTTGGAAAAAGGAAGCACATCATCGGGAAGGGTTGGACTTGGTCTTGGAGGGTATTGGTCTTGGTCTAGAGGTCTTCAAATTCGTCAATTGAAGAATTTATAAGAAGAGAAGAGATTTGCGGGTTTTCCTTTCAAGTGGAGAGGTTTTGGCCCTGGTTTACAGCCTACATTTTGTGTTCTTTTTCTTCTTGTTTTGGTAGTTGTTTGATGATAGAAAAAACATAATAATAAGTAAAGAAACTAATAAGTAAGAAAAACTAAAAAGAGATCACAAGCAGTTATCAAGAAAAGAGAAACCACTCTAATCATTGCCCTATAGATTTCTCAACAATCATCCATTGACTAAGTGGGAGGGTTTTAAAACTCTCATAAAGTCACAATTCTACCCTATTGGGTATGTAGAGGATCAGTGGATCTAGTGGCATTACTTCAAGCAGCGACAAGGGCAGATTGTACAAGAGTCCATCAAATTTAGGAAGATGGAAATAATGCTAAGTATCTCCCAAAAGAACCCAGTAATACTCCTCAAGTATATAGGGGGTATACACAACCATCTACTAAAGAAAGTAATGTCGTTCAAACCCAAAATGGTTGATGAGGCTTGTGTACAAGCACAATGCCTAGAGAACATAGACCAAAAGAAAGTGAAATCAAGAGGGTCAAAGTAGAGGGAGCACCAAGAAGCTTCCAAGGAGGGAGATAAGAAGTGGAAAGGGGGAAAGACAAAAATACAATAGCCACAACACACCAATTTCAATATCCCAACAATCATTATAACATTGATGGTCATATAGGTGCAGTGCTGGAAGTTGCATCAACAACTCAACCCAAAGAACCGAAAGAAAGATGTTCAGATCATGGCCACAAATTCGAGTAATCATGTGGAAAGTAGCTCGGACATGGATGATAATATTTTTTATGCATAATTGCAAAAGGGGGTGAATCTAAGTAGCCTTTAGCAACCATTAAAGAAATTTTGAGGTCTAAAATGTGCCTCCTAATAAATATTATAAAATAATATTGGAAATAATAAAATAAGATTAGATTACCTCATCATGTTTTGGAGAGAGAAAAAACAAAAAACTACCTTTTTAACTCGTTTTTTCAACTTATCACCCTATGATTTTACTCAAATTTTGAGCAAGAGCACTCGTTAGATGCAGAATTTAATTTTGTATCCAAGGAGTGCCCATGTTGCATACTTTCAATGGACCCTGCTACACGAAAAATGTGAAATACACGAAAATTAATTGTGATTACAATCAAATTTTTTCATGTATTCACATTTTTCGTGTAGTAGGGTCCTTCGAAAGTTTGCAACCTTGGTATTCCTTGGATGAAAAATTAAATTCCACATCCATTGAATGCTCCCACTTGAAATTTGAGTAAAATTGTAGGGAGATAAGTTGAAATATGAGTTGAAAAAAAAGGTTTTTTTGTTTTTTTAATTTTTTTTTATCATTTTACCTTTTTGCTCCAAAAATTTTGAATCATCCACCATGGTTGACATCATCATATTGAATCCCATTGGTTCTTATAAAGTTGATTTTTTTCGCTTTTGTTTTGAGGCCCATTTGTGACCTTAAAGTTTCTCTAATGAAAAAGAGAAAGAAATGACTAGACTCTTCCATGTAAAGATATAGTATCCAAAGGTAGAAAGTGAGGAGCTTTTCACTGTTGGGAAAGGTTCAATTCCCATGAGAGCTTAACCTAAATCCATGGTGGAACCTTAAGGTAGTGAACGAACATGTGGTTTCACTTAGAGAGATTAAATGATCTCGTGGCCTATGCACACAAACAAATCAAAGCCTACACCCATGTCCTTTAATTTATTTAATCCTTGATGTGGGTGTCCATCGTTAATGGCGACGTGGTCACCTAACAACAAACCTAGGTACCAGAAAAAAACAACCCCCAATGTGTCATCCCATCAATTAATACAAGCCTTGAGGATCATGATTGGGACCACATTGTATGCAAATGCATTGAAATCACTTGTGCCTTCAGCGTCTCTAGATTTTTCAAGGGGGATCTATCTCTGAGATCTTCAACATGATATTCAGCTTCACTTTAATCACCCTCTCCCTTTTTTTCCTCTGATTGTCATCAATTTTGATTGTAACTCCTCCCTCTTCTTACCTTTGTCTAGTTGCCTTTCTTTGGATTTCCTCTCACCCTCAAAGGAAGAATCAGTAGGTGCAATGGTAGTAGATTCGATTTTTATCTTGCCTGAAGGTTTCAATATATTCTTTGGGTTGCATGCTATCTATCCCTCCACCTTGGGGCTTTTTAGTCAATCATATGTCTTTATTCCTAAAGTTTTAACGACACGACAGTGCTCACTTCCGCGTTGAGGATGTGGGGATATTAGAGGTTCACATGCTCACTTCCGCGTTGAGGAATTTGTGCGTCACTTCTAGGCCCATACTCCACCTAAGATGCAGCCGTAAATTCATGATGTGGAAGATGAATTTCGTCATGAAAGATAAGGTATTTTAGACTCTAAGGTTATGGATGGCATCGCGCCTATATTTTAGACATCGAGAACACTAAGAATATACAAAACCATTATTTATATGTTATGGACTTATACAAGCATGTAAAAGTTATTTTTCATAGAGTATTGGATGTTAAGCGAGATGCTCAAGACAACATCTTTCACAGGTTGGATGAAAGGGTTCTCTCACTCACCTCAAAATGGGATTTCCTCCCAGCTTGGTAATGGTGCCACATCACAACGATGTTGACGATCCCATTAAATTAAGCATTTCCCGATCTTCATAAATCTCAAGTTTTTCTTATTTATTGCTTCATTTTCTCTATTGTTGTTGCTCCTATTACTTGGTCTTCCTATATATAGGACAATTATACACTTAATCTTTCGTGGTCTATTCCATACATAAAGTTGAAACTAGGTATCTTATTTTATGTGTCTTTAGTTTGACAATTATAAAGATGGCTTTATTTTTTTTATTATAATACTCCTACCTATGACTCATTTTTAAACCATGTTTAATTAATAATTATCTTATTTATAATTTGGTTTCTCAAATAACAAACTAAAAGATAACCGCCTGGAGTATACCGTAAAACTGCTTATGTTTGGCTAAGAGCTCGTCTTCCTTGGACATAAGGAAACAGGTTAACGGCCCAAGACCCAGAGGCATCTGGCAGGTGTGGAAGCCTACTCCCTTACGGACCACCAGCGGGTTATTACAGGTGGCGTGGTTTTCCTATTTAACAGTGATGAGTCAAGCCGACACTTGCGGATAGCAGCCAGAGATGGCTATCCTCATTGTTGGTTTGACACCTGAGTTGATAGATTTTTCCACCTTAAAAAAAAATAATAATAATAATAAAAAGACAAATAACATGTAATAATAATATAGATGTACCAAAACTGCTTCTGCTTGGCTAAGAGCTCGTCCTCGGACGTAAGGAAACAGGTTAACGGCCCAAGACCCAGAGGCATCTGGCAGGAGTGGAAGCCTGCTCCCTTACGGACCACCAGCGGGTTATTACAGGTGGCGTGGTTTTCCTATTTGACGGTGATGAGTCAAGTTAGCACTCGCGGATAGCAGCCAGAGGTGGCTGTCCTCATTGTTGGTTTGACACCTGAGTCGATAGGTTTTTCCACCCCGGGAAAAAAAAAATAATATAAATGTACCCAAAATTGTACTTAATGAATATTATTAACCTATGAATATTATTAACCTAGGCATAAAAAGTGAAACATGTTAGTGTAAAAATAATAATCTCGTTTCTCAAATAACAAACTAAAAGACAAATAACATATAATAATAATAGATGTAACCAAAATTGTACTTAAGGAATGTTATTAACCTATTCGTAGACATAAAAAGTGGATCTTAATGTATTTATTTTGTAAACAAGACTACACTACATCGAAATTAATTTGACCATTTTAAGCGTAGGTTGAAAATTTTTATAATATTTTCAATGACAACTTTATGTTATTGAAAAATCATAAAAGTCCAAACAAATGAGAATAAATTGCAGTTTATTTAAGAACAGTTTAAACGATTTTGTCTTTATATCTATAATATTTTATTTTTTAATTAGTTAAGAATAAAGTAGTAGTTGGTAAGGTTAGTTTTAAATGCATTTTTTAAAGCCTTTAAAAACTTTAAACAAACTTGTATTTAAATTTTAAATGTATAATAATTTATTTTTTAAATTGTTTAAGAATAGAGTGGTGGTAGGTAAGGTTAGTTGGGGAGTGGATATTTTTAAACAAACTTGTATTTAAATTTTAAATGTATAATAATTTATTTTTTCAATTGTTTAAGAATAGAGTGGTGGTAGGTAAGGTTAGTTGGGGAGTGGATTTGGATGTAGTAGTTAACAGATCGGCAGATTATTTTATTAAAATTGTTATTCCATGTGTTAATTTAAATAAATAATAATTTTTAAAATTAATTAAGTGTTCATAATATTTTTAAATAATGATTGTTTTTAATAATATTATAATACAATGTTTTTTAAATAAAAATGATATATCGAGTTAAATATTGAAAAGTTATTTATTTATTTATTTTAAATAAATATAATAATATTAGAATGAATTATTAAAATTATTTTGATGGGTGTGGGAAAATGAGCTAGCAGAGAAAGACTCATTATCTTATTATTTCTTCAAGAGGGGATGGCGTGGCCAATTTCCTCATGCATTGGCACATGTTATAAGTGTCAACCTCACAACAAATTAATAAGGCAACCTCCACACTCTTGGCGTTTTCCTATCCAACTCGTCATCAACTCACCCTTCCCTGCCATCTTTGCATCTGCTTCAGATTACAAGTGGGATTTTTCCCCTACAAATTCTGGTCTTTCGGTGATATTATGACGGAAGGCTCAAGCACTCCTAGCCTGAACCCCCATAGCTCTCATTCCACTGCAAGGATTATAACTCAAAGCTCTATTACAAATTCATGGGAGAATGTCTTGACAAGGAGAGCTCTCCAGTGTTGTGTTTAGCAATAGAAGGTAGCGAATATGGCCTAAAGCAAGCACGTCACCAACAATTCGGTAAACATTATTTTGGCCACCACTTTCAGTTGGTATGGTATGGCCAATTTATAAGTATTGGAATATAGAGTCTTATATGCAGGGTAGCTCCATTAAGGTAGATTTTTATGTTAAAATTCAAGTTGTTTTGGTCTCCCTGAGTCCCCTTCACTCCTAGAGTGCTCTCCCATTGATTTTCTTTGTCCTTTGTTTCACAGGCAATCCCTCTGTTAGTTTGCGCTCTGCTCTCCTCCCTGCATTCTGCCTTGTTTGGGATAACTTATTACTTGTCCATTGGTTCTCACCATTTTCTGGATTTTACCAGCACTGAGTTTTGTCCTTCTCTAAGTGCCATGCCAAGGAAAAGAATGTGCTCAAGGCGTGGGTCTAGGGGTTATGGTTCCTCGAGCAGACCCAGAGCCTAGTCTCAAGCCTAATCCACTATTAAAATTTATTGTTTTGTCACTCCACCCAAAGTTCAAGAAGAAATTCAATAATTGGAAGCCTTGACCACAACGGATCGTCTGACGTATTCAAATTTTGAAATTCAAGTTGAATTCGTTGGCAGGGTCCCCAACCCTAACCACACCAGGGGACGAAGGAGTCAATATTTTAACACTATCACCCTTCACTGGCAAATGAAAACTTTGATGGGTTGAATCTTCAAAGAGAAACATGAGGACCACGTGAGATTATAGCATGTCCCAATGAAATCCAATGGGTTCAACGCCACCAATGTTTTTATTTGGTCAACCTAGATGCCCAACTGGCCCATATGAGGGACATCTTCAATGTGGGCATCAATCTCCAACATGCCCAAGGGTGCAAGATCTGGCCCCAGCAATGTCTCCAAATGAATGATACATGCACAGCTCTTATATTTTGTGTTTTTTATTAAGAAAATTTCTTTTATTTTCATAGATAAGCTACATCTATGGCAGGCCGGATACACTTGGTGGATTGTATGTAACAATTTTGATTATGGAGCCATGTCGATGTCTAAATGTAGGGTAGCTCAAACAATAGTTTTAATTTTGATCATTTTAATAGACAAAAGATTAATAAAATGCCTCCACTCTCATTAATCTAATTTCCCTTACCACAAACTCCAACAGTGAAAAAACTATGTTTAAGCTTTATAATTATATTAAAATAAAAAGTAACCAATTAAAAACAAAACTATTAAAATTATAATTATAATTCAAATAAAAAACTATTTATTTATATATAATGCTAATTATATTATTTGTTAAAAAAAATAACATTTAAATAAAAAATTATTTATTTATAAAAATATTAAAAAATTATAATTTATAATATATAAATTTTAAATATAATATTTCTAATTTATAATTCTTAAAAACAAAACACAAATCTACGATGATGTTACAAAATCTTGCATTAAAAACAACAAATCTACCATGATGTTATTAATTTATAATTATTAAAATAAAATTAAAATAATTATATAAATATTTTATAAAAATAAAAATAAATCTTCTTATTTATTTAAATCTTAAAAAAATAAAAAATAATGTAAGTACTTCACTTCTTTTAGATAATGAATTTTCGAAATAACAAGTTTTATTAGTAATAATGATAATAGGTATTAATTTTATAATTAAATATTTTTTATAAAATTATTTAAATTTACAACTATATTAATTAAATTAAATAACTAATTATTTATGCTTTCTAGTTTATTAATTATTGTGTATATTTTTCATTATTGTAAATATATAATTTTTATTTTGGTAAAGATATTTTTTTTTTATTTATTTATTTTTTGGTATATCAAAAGTATATAAAGTGGGTATTTATTGGATGCAAATGGGTGTTTACATTTGAAATTTTAGTGAACTTATAAGCTTTCTCTCTTTCTCTTCAAATATATTTACCTTTATGGTTAACGTCATCATCCTCCATTACAATAATTCTTTTAAAATTGATATTAAAAGTACATTTTCTCATTATGAGACTTTTTTTGGACCTCAAAATTCCCATAATGTTATAAGATATGTGTCAAATACGCTTTTATTGAAATGCTCTATAACAAGAATGACGATTATGAATAAATGCGGAGACCCCATTGCTACACAATGTATTTATACATTTAATTCTCTCTTAAAATTAAAGAATATTATGCAAAACCAATACTTTTGCTATCCAAGTGTCTTCAAGTCCATGATTGCCTTCATTACTTGAATTACTTCATTTAAGGGAATTTTCATGAATAGAGAAACATCATCAAAACTAGTGAAAATATTTCCAAATTCACTTTTTTCATCTTTAATGATTCTCATGAAATCACTAGAATCTTTATTACTTTAATGAATAAATTAGTGTTACTAAATGACTCAAGAGTCTTATTATATTTCAAATCAATATTGCTAAGTGACTCAAGAGTCTTATTATATATTTCATTAACTCATGTGGACAAGAAATTCATATGTTAATATTTGATTATGTTGACAATCTCTTAAAATGGAACCCTCACTTCATGAATTTTTTAAAAACCAGCTAAAATCAATCATTTGTCAAATCTAAATCCTTTAATAATCTTTTTAATATCCTTTATAACTTTCAATATTAAACTATTCTCCAACTTCTTATAACTACCATTCATAATAAAATGCTTTAAATCATTTTAAAAATATAATCCGTTCAATTCATTACCATTATATCTTCACCTTCTTTTTCTCTCAAAATTACTATACCAACATTGTATACCAACATTGTTGATTAAGTTTTTAAGAATTTAGTGTTAACTCTTATAACTTTCCATATTAAATGATTCCCTAACTTATAGCTACCATGCTTTATACCAACATTGTTGGTTAAGTTTTTAAGAATTTCATGTTAACTCTTATAACTTTCCATATTAAATTATTCCCCAACTTATAGCTACCATGCTTTCTTAAAAATTTCATATTAACTCGTATAACATTCATATTAGGTTATGCCCCAATTTCTTATAGCTACCCTTCATGCTAAAGTGTTTTATCATTTTTAAAAATATAATCCTTTTAATTCATTACCACCCTAACTTCACTTTTATCATCTCTCAAAACTGATGTACCAGCTATACTGCTATTACCTTTCATAATTTTTTATAAGTTTCATAAATTTTTAAGAGTTTAATGTTAACTCTTATCTGTATTATTCTTTTGTGATTTTATCTTTCTTAGAATTAACACAAATCCTATATAGCATTCTCCTTATCCTCTTCTCTCAACATTTTAATGTTGTTCTCTACCGCTACTTAAAACAAGATGCGGGGATTGTCACAAAACCTAAACCTTTCCTAAAAGACTATAAGTAATATTATCTAATTATAATATTTAATAATATATAAAATTTATAAAAGGTCTTACCATCCATTTATACGAATCTAAAGGACATTTGAGAAGATTGTGGAATGTTTTAACAATTTTATGTTATTTAATAAAAGCTTGTAACACCATTAACCAGCTAACTAACAATACCATTAATTAGTTAATTAATATATTTACCTTCCACTATTATATGGATTTATAATTTTTTTGCTAATGTTTTAATTATCAAATTTAAAAATTAATAATAATAATAAATTAATATTGGTAATCGGGGTTATTTTGGGTGGTTGGATAGAATGTCTATTATTTTCTTTACCTAGATTCAAATCCCTCACTGACATGATGAGCTATAATTCCTTAGTAAATATTGTTGTCATGGTTTCGTGCCAATGAATATTATTGTATTGGCTTCATCCCTTGTGAACCCTTATGTGAGTATCTTTGTGGGCTAGCCAAGTACTAGCAACCTCACTCTAGCCCTCGAGCTGAGAGGGAGGCTGATTAGTTTCCTCAGATAACAAAAACAATCAATATTATTAATTATTTATATAGAATTAATTTATTTATACTTAAACTTTTTAAATTTACTATTGTTACAAATCTTATGTTTTTAATATTACTATTTTTACAAATCTTATGTTTTTAATAATAGGCTTTATGAAAAAAGAGAAGAAATATAGTGAGAAAAATTCATATTACTACGCCCCTCTAAAATTGTTACAAAATCATTGTAAAGACGTTGAACTCATCAAAAATCTGAGCTAGAATAAGCTAAGTGTGTGGGTTGAAAGAGATAAGAATCTCATTGACTTGTTTTTGGCACAAATTCACTACACAAGAGTTACAAATCTAAGCTGGAGTAGGGTGAATCTATGAGTTGGAAGATAGTGGAACCCCATTTACCACCCCTTAAGGGAGTCAAGCAAACCATCTCAAGCCATGGGAGATGTTTTCTCAAAGGAATTTAGCTCCTTGTTTCAAGTCCTTGATTCTATGAAAACGAAGACAACCTCAACCACAACAACTTGTCAGAACACTAGAAGACATCCCTTAATTGGACCTTCCATCTAGGAAGCTAAGAAAGAAATCCCTCAATCTATATAATTAGGCTTTAGTTAGAAAATTTGTAGGTCTCTAGTTCAATCCAAAAGATGTGGAAATATGGGAGGTAGAACATTGGTCCTCCAAGATAAAAGTGCGACTAATATTATTCACCTTTCTTCATGGTTATTATGTCTTTCTTTTTTAAAACAAGGAAGAAAGAGATCTAATATTCAAGCTTGAGTCATACTTCATGGGTTCCAATATATCTCCCTATGGACCCTTGACTTTAATCTAGAATAGGAGATTCCAAAAACATCAATGTGGGTTGGATTACCTCACCTTCCATTGATTTTAGGGATGAACTCTTCCTAAGAGGGATTGGAAACAATCTTGGTCACTATTTAGATTGAGTTGAACCAACAAGGAACTTGTGCAAGAATATGTGTAGAAGTGTACTTGAAGGGACTCTCATAAGCTTTACAAACCAATTTAGATGGGTGGAACCACCTTCAAGTGCTTTTGGACGTTTTGCTAAAAACTATCCAGAATCCAAGAGAAACCTCATTCAAAGTTGTGGTCAAGCAAGGAACCTAAGTTTAAGACTATTCCAAGTAAGTAAAAGAAATTTTCAGCAAAAGGGGGCATTCTATCCAAAACCATCAGAAAAAGGTCCACCTTTCAGCAAGCAACAACAAAGTTGAAGTTTTCAAGAACTTAGAGCACACAATAAACCCAAAAAATATAGAAAAGTAGGTGGAAGAGAAACATGGAGAAAATATTAATTCAAAACTAGCATATCCTAATAGTGGCACCAAACCATTCTGATGGAGAGCGTGCAGGCGTTAGAGACAATCTTCCTAATCTGTCAGCAAGTTCTTCTATGTCTTGATCAACTTCCCTTTCTGGTCCTTCTTTAGTATCAGTCATTAACTGATAGTCTCATTGTCCCTCCAATTCCAACTTGCTAAACAGTGGCTTTATCTGTATCGGCAGTAATTCTCAAAGAATTATGCCAACACAATATCAGAGGTCTTATAAGAAGGGTTAAAACCCCAACACTATCGGCGATCGCTTTACAAATGGAGGACTTACACAATATAATCTATCGGGCAGTAATTCTAAAGAATTACTTTAACACACACAGTCACGCTTTATAATGTCCCTTTTATCTTTTCCCTGATGCGATATCGCATCGGCGATCACTATCGGCGGCTTTGCAATGGAACACCGGCTCCGATATATTACGGACCCGGCGTATATATATATATTCCCCCTATGTTGAGTTCGGGTCTGATACATGTATCGGCATTCGCTCCAACCAAATGATCTCCTCCTCCTCCGAACTAACGGACCCGATGCCTCCTTCTGAACTGCCCTATAAATATTTGGGGTCCGGATCTTTCAAAGCCTCCGCAGACCGGATCCACTTATATGCACTGCCTTTATAATTTCGGCGGTTCCGCTTTTCGGCGATTCCCGTCGGCGGTTGTTAACACAATGGACCTTACGGACCCGCCGAAACCATTAACTATGATATATTATATTTCGGCTCCGGATTTCGAAGCTCGCCAACTTAACTGTGCCGAGGGTTCCTTTCGGACCCGAAAAGATTATAAACCAAACTTTATAACAAATCGGCTCCGGGCTATCGGAGTTTTCACAATGTTAAGGCCTCTCCTTCCAATGCGATATTTGGTTCGGACCCGATGGGTTATGAACCAGTATAAATAGTTTTGACGTCCGCTACAGTGCCGCTTAATGTATAAATCTTTAAAGTAACCTGAAATATGTTGAGATTGCAACAAGATGATGGAGCTTAGTGAAAAGAGTCGCCTTCACTAAGTGGGCCCGCAGGCAAATTATGGCGCAAGTTCTATTTTTGATCACAGTGTGGATGATCACAGTGTGGGTAATCACAGTGTGAGTGATCACAATGTGGGTGACCAAAGTGTGGGTGATCAAAGTCTATTTTTAGACTGGCTGTCAAAAATAGAAAAGTCAAATATTATTGTCTCATAATAATATTTGGACTATAAACTTGATCTTATTCTCTTGGAGCACTTCAGTTTGAGCTACAGATGTGGCCCATGCAGCTGTCAGAAGGAAGTACGCTTTTCTTATGAGTCAGTTGAGTTGTTGCATGCATGACTTCAGTTAGAACTCAATCAGTTGAGTTTGGTGGAGTTGATTGTGGAGTTGATGGAGTTGTGTTCAGTTTGACTTGGTTAAACTAGTTGTAGTTAGTCTAACTGAAGATAGACTAATGATGAGTTGTTAATCTAATTATTAACTCATAATACAACTATAGAATACATCAGTTAACTCAGTTGCATGTTAGTGCATGTTCAGTTCAACAGGGACAGGTGTTAGAGAATCAGATTGCTATCAGTTGTGACTATAGTTATGCATCAGATCTTGCACAATCAAGGGATTGAGTATGCCAATGAGTTTGCTCATGTATTTGCCCAGTTTGTAGCTTATGCTCACGTCTTACACATTGTGAGTGATTCTTTGGAGGTGAAATACGAGTTTGGTAGACCATTCTCATTCATTCTTGAGCAGGTATTTAGCAGTGGAGGCAGGCAAGCAGTGGAATAGATTTGGAGATCAGATCTGAGCTGTATTGTGTGTAACAGGTGGAGCTGGTACTGGATTGCTTGTGATAAGCATTGTACTTTGTAACGTTACATGGTCTCAATCATTAATATACAGATAGTGTGGGGTTTTTAGCGAGATGCTTTCCCCGGGTTACATACTGTGTTAATGTGTGAATGCTCTTGATGTTTTATTGTTATTGATGCTGCTATATTGATGATCAACGTAGAGGAGCTTATGTATTGTGTATGTATTCCGCAATAGTACATGATCAGGATAATCTCTGTTGAATATGTGTTAAATTATTCAAAATTTCTACATGGTATCAGAGCTGCTTGATTTGTAGAAGAGATTTTTACAGGATATCAAGCGAGGATTGATCATCAGATCTACTATTCAGGAAGTGTTTACATTCTATTTCTTCAGGCAGAGTCTGTAATCGGGCCAGGTAGCCTCTGGATTCATCCTTCCTTTGGAAGGTGAGATATCCGGTGAATGCCCATACAATCAATCTCTGTACGAGAAATACTGTGTTCTCACGAATTCTAGATCGGAAGCGGTTGAGTTTGGAGCTGGTGGAAAATCGAATTTGCAGCAGTGTTGTTGAAATGTCTTTCAACGGATTACAAATGTTATTCCAAAGCAAGAGCGACCTGGCGCTCAAGGATAAACTCAGAAACAATAAAGGTGAGAATGGATCTTCATCAAAGGTATCTAATGAAGAGAATTGCGCTTTGGCTGCTAAAGCAAAGAAGGGGAAGAACAAGAAAGCTTCTCATTCCGGTGTGAAAGGCAAGAAGCAGGATATGTCCAAGGTGAAGTGTTTTCACTGTCACCAGCACGGACACTATGCCACTAATTGTTCGCAGAAGAAGAAGAACAAGCAAGCTGCTGGATCTGCAGGGGGAGAGGCCTTAGCTTCTCAGTTTGAGCTTGATTTTTCATTGATCGCATGCTTGGTTTCAAGTGTGATGGGATCAATGTGGTTCTTGGACAGTGGTGCGTCTTTTCACATGACGAGAGATAGAGATTTGTTCTCTGATCTGGAGGACAAAGATCTTGGAGTGCACATCGAGATGGGCGATGATGGTAGATACAGTGCGACCGGTATCAGTACCATTTCCTTTGAGAGGGAGTCTGGTAAACCCTTCGTATTGAAGGAAGTCATGCATGTTCCAGGATTGACGAAGAATCTCATCTCAGTGGCGATGTTAGAAGACAAGGGGTATGATGTTGTTTTCAGCGAGGGAAAGGCTTTCCTGCGCAGCAAGACGACTGGTGAGACCCGGAAGATAGGGGTTCGAGTGAGGAACCTTTATCAGTTGCATGTAGATGGATGCGCAGCAATGGCGGGCAAGGCAGAAGGATTGGTGAGCCAGGATGATGGCGAGTTGTGGCACAGGAGATTGGGTCACCTTCACCATGGAGCCTTGAAGATACTGCAGCAGATCACTACAGGGCTTCCTAAAGGCACACTTGCGCAGTCAGATCAGTGCAAGGGGTGTACTTTGGGGAAGTTTGTGAAAGCCACCTTTCACGAGAAGGATAGTCGCGCCACGACGATCCTTGAGAGAATTCACACAGATGTGTGTGGACCTTTCTCAGTTGCTTCGACAGCAAAACACAGGTTTTATGTTATTTTTGTTGATGATTTCTCTCGTAAGTGCTGGATCTTCTTCATGCAGAAGAAGAGCGAGACATATTCAAAGTTCTGTGAATTCAAAGCACTGGTCGGGGAAGAAGGTGAAGGCTCTTAGGAGCGATAATGGTGGTGAATACATCTCGGACGAGTTCAAGGATTTCTGCAAGGCAGAAGGGATTCGTAGAGAGCTCATAGCTCCCCATAACCCACAGCAGAATGGGGTAGCTAAGCGGAAGAACAGAACGATTGTGGGTGTTGCACGGACAATGTTGCATGATCAGGGCCTACCCCTTCACTTGTGGGCGGAAGCATGCAATACAGCAGTTTATGTGCAGAACCGTTGTCCTCATAGGATACTTGGCATGAGTACACCTGAGGAGACTTATTCTGGTAAGAAGCCTGATATTTCTCATTTGAGGATTTTTGGTGCTAACATTTACATGCATGTGACGAAGGATGCCAGGAAGAAGTTGGAGCCGACCGCAGAGGTTGGGATATTTGTGGGGTACACTGATATGCCCCACAACTATCGTGTGTATTTTCCAGACAGTGGTAAAACTGTTGTGCGACGGGATATAAAATTTCAGGAGGAGAAAGCCATGAAGTGTTCGCTTGAGAGGGAGCTACACTTGCATGCAGATGAGGAGCTATTAGTTCCTAAGGATGAGCTTCAGGACGTGGATCAGCCACAGGACGAGGTTCATGGAGTGGAAGAGACCACTCATGCAGCGCCAACCATCAGAGGGCGAAAGCGCTTGACAGAAGCTGAGTGACTGGCTCAAGATGCAGAGAAAGTTGTAGGACCACCTATAGCCCAACACAGGCAGAGACAGTCACCTGATCGGTACACTGGATACATGGCTCTGATGAGCAAGTGTGTTGTGACTGAGCCATCCTCTTTCGAGGAAGCTGTGGAGGATCCCGCATGGGTAGACGCCATGGTGGAAGAGTATGATTCTATTGTCAAAAACAGTGCATGGGAGATTGTTCCTAGACCGGAAGGGAAATCAGTGGTGGGTTCGAGATGGATCTACAAGGTCAAGCAGGCAGCTGACGGGAGTGTGGAGAAGTACAAGGCAAGATTTGTTGCCCGAGGCTTTTCACAGATAGAGGGGATCGATTATGAGGAGACCTTTGCACCTGTCGCAAGGTATTCTTCCATACGGACGATTCTTGCTCTCTCAGCGCAGATGGGATGGCACATTCATCAGATGGATGTGAAGACTGCATTCCTCAATGGAGTCATTGAGGAGGAGGTGTACATTGAGCAGCCCGAAGGCTTTGAGGTCTTCAGCAGCGAGTCGCATGTGTGCAGGCTCAAGAGAGCGTTGTATGGGTTGAAGAAAGCACCACGTGCTTGGTACACACGGATAGACAGCTATTTCACAGGACTTGGATTCTCCAAGAGCGAGGCGGATCCTAACCTATACCAGATTGTGGTGGAGGGTAAGTTGCTTATCATTGTACTGTATGTTGATGATTTGATTCTAACGGGTGATGAGCTGTTGATACTGTCATGCAAGAAGGATCTTGCTACAGAGTTTGAGATGAAGGACTTGGGCCTCCTTCACTATTTCCTAGGATTGTAAATATGGCAGCGCAGTGGTGGATTGTTTGTTTCTCAGGGCAAGTATGCTCGGGAGATACTGGAGAAGTTCAACATGCATGGCTGCAAGCCTGTTGATACTCCTCTTCCTGGAGGTTGGAGGAAGGAGGATGCCACTTCGGGAGAAGAAGTGGATGCAACTGTTTATCGACAGTTGGTGGGGTCGCTGATGTATTTGGTCAATACACGACCTGATATATGCTATGCAGTTAACCAGCTTTCACAAGCTATGGTTAAGCCTACCAAGCTCTTCTGGAAGGTGGGCAAGCATGTATTGCGCTACTTGAGAGGCACATCGGGATATGGTTTGTGGTACAGACAGGAGGATGAGGTGAAGCTATGTGGCTTCACGGATGCAGATTAGGCAGGGAGCCCAACGGACAGAAAGAGCACATCAGGAGGGGTCTTCAGTATTGGATCGACAACAGTTTCTTGGTACAGCAGGAAGCAGAGATCCGTGGCACTCAGTTCAACGGAGGTCGAGTATATGGCAACAAGTTTGGTTGCATGCGAGGCTATATGGATGAGGAAGATCCTGGTTAGTTTGTTCGGTTCTCATTTGGATCCTACTGTGATTTATTGTGATAACCAAAGTTGCATTAAACTCTCGGCTAATCCTGTATTTCATGATAGATCTAAGCATATTGACATCAGGTACCATCATATCAGAGATTGTGTGCAGCGGAGGATCATGTTGCTTTCATACATTCCAATGGAGGATCAGGATGTTGATATTCTGACGAAGGCTCTCACCAGGAGAAAATTCGAGTACCACCGAGGCAGGATAGGGGTTGCTAATAATCCATATCTTGTCGAGAGGGAGTGTTGAGATTGCAACAAGATGATGGAGCTTAGTGAAAAGAGTCGCCTTCACTAAGTGGGCCCGCAGGCAAATTATGGCGCAAGTTCTATTTTTTATCACAGTGTGGATGATCACAGTGTGGGTGATCACAGTGTGAGTGATCACAATGTGGGTGACCAAAGTGTGGGAGATCAAAGTCTATTTTTAGACTGGTTGTCAAAAATAGAAAAGTCAAATATTATTGCCTCATAATAATATTTGGACTATAAACTTGATCTTATTCTCTTGGAGCACTTCAGTTTGAGCTACAGATGTGGCCCATGTAGCTGTCAGAAGGAAGTACACTTTTCTTATGAGTCAGTTGAGTTGTTGCATGCATGACTTTAGTTAGAACTCAATCAGTTGAGTTTGGTGGAGTTGATTGTGGAGTTGATGGAGTTGTGTTCAGTTTGACTTGGTTAAACTAGTTGTAGTTAGTCTAACTGAAGATAGACTAATGATGAGTTGTTAATATAATTATTAACTCATAATACAACTATAGAATACATCAGTTAACTCAGTTGCATGTCAGTGCATGTTCAGTTCAGCAGGGACAGGTGTTAGAGAATCAGATTGCTATCAGTTGTGACTATAGTTGTGCATCAGATCTTGCACAATCAAGGGATTGAGTATGCCAATGAGTTTGCTCATGTATTTGCCCAGTTTTTAGCTTCTGCTCACGTCTTACACATTGTGAGTGATTCTTTGGAGGTGAAATACGAGTTTGGTAGACCATTCTCATTCATTCTTGAGCAGGTATTGAGCAGTGGAGGCAGGCAAGCAGTGGAATAGATTTGGAGATCAGATCTGAGCTGTATTGTGTGTAACAGGTGGAGCTGGTACTGGATTGCTTGTGATAAGCATTGTACTTTGTAATGTTACATGGTCTCAATCATTAATATACAGATAGTGTGGGTTTTTTAGCGAGATGCTTTCCCCGGGTTACATACTGTGTTAATGTGTGAATGCTCTTGATGTTTTATTGTTATTGATGCTGCTATATTGATGATCAACGTAGAGGAGCTTATGTATTGTGTATGTATTCCGCAATAGTACATTATCAGGATAATTTCTGTTGAATATGTGTTAAATTATTCAAAATTTCTACAAAATATTTGCGAAACTTGTAAAATGTAATTAAGGGTCTACGACCACATAAATGAAAAGGAAAACGACCAAATGCTAGTTTACACAGTCGGCGTATCAAGCGGAAACAGTAAAACAATTTCACACTGTCAATACACAAAGTGATAAATTATGCATACATATTACCAGAACCCATTGCATTAAGAACGCCGAGAGAAAAGTTTCAATAATAATGCTTAGCACTCGCCCCCCTCTTCTCTCCTCCTTGAGAGCTTCGCTGCCTCTTTATTTATAACTAAGGATAGGCCTTCTCGGTCCTTATCCGATACAAAGAAAAGCATGCTTTACAGGATGATTTAAAGCTTGAAAAGCTCTGTTACAAATAGCATGATTTATTGCTAGAATTTATTCTATTTTTAACTAAGAAAGCATAGAAATTGCAGACTAAAGGACCCCACTCCCTTGCCTGTAAATTTTTTTGTTATTTTTTGAATAATTTGGAAGATTTTTCCCCTCTGAGTCACATGCTCCCGCATCAGACTCCTGAGGACAAAATTCTTCATGGGCTCCTGTCCATGAGCTCATCTACATACTTGCCCAATTTCTGTAGAATGTCTTTTGTAACCCAAGTAGCTTCAGCGATCGGCTATCCCTTCCATTTCACCAGATATTGGAAATACTCTCGTGCCCTTGTTTTCTTATACACTTTCTTGTCCAGAATTCTTTCTGGCTGTAAATTCTTGGCTGTGGGTAACTGTTTTACCCAATCAATCTCTGGAGTCTCTTGATCCTGTGATGTATCATCTGCAGCTTCATTCTCATACTTGTACAAGTCTGCAACATTAAAAATTGGTGATATTCCCACACCAGGTGGTAATTCAATCTCATAAGCGTTTGCAGAGAACTTTCTCAGTATCCTGCATGGTCCAATTTTCTTGGATTTTAACTTATTATATGCTCCCTTTGGAAATCTCTCCTTTCTGAGGTGTGCTAAAACCAAGTCTCCAACTTCAAAGTTCATTTCTCTTCTCCTCATGTCAGCTCTGGTTTTATATTGAATGTTGCTGTCCTGTAGCTGTTGTTTCACCTGTTCATGTATCGCCTGCATTCTTGAAGCAAAGTCTTCACCTTCTGCACTTCTCACTTCTTCTTTTCCCAAATTCCTTAATTCAGATATTCCCCTTGGGTGCATTCCATAAACAATATGGAATGGGCTCTGTCCTGTGCTCCTGTTTGGTGAGTCATTATATGCATATTCAACTTGTGGTAACACTTGATCCCATTGCTTTGGATGTTCTGCAGTAAAGCTCCTCAAAAGATTGCCTAAACTTTTGTTCACAACTTCAGTCTGTCCATCAGTTTGTGGATGATAGGCAGAATTGAAATTTAATTTAGTTCCCAGCTTCTTCCATAGTGTTCTCCAGAAATGTCCAACGAACTTTGAATCCCTGTCTGAAACAATGCTTTTGGGCAATCCATGTAATCTTACAATTTCCTTAAAAAACAAGTTAGCAATATGAGAAGCATCACTAGTTTTGTAACATGGAACAAAGTGTGCCATTTTTGAAAATCTGTCCACTACAAAAAAAATTGAATCATATCCTCTTTGAGTCTTTGGCAATCCTGGCACAAAATCCATACTTACCATATCCCAAGGCCTGTCTGGAATTGGTAGTGGAATATACAACCCTGTGTTCTGGCTCCTTCCTTTTGCATACTGGCAGACTTTACAATTTCTTACATACTTCTCTACTTCAGATTTCATTTTCGGCCAGAAGTAAAATCTGTTGAGTTGTTCAAAGGTCTTCTCTCTACCAAAATGTCCTGCAAGTCCTCCACTATGCTTCTCTTTGATTAAATTCTCTCTCATTGAATAGTTGGGTATGCACAGCGGATTTTTTTTAAATAACAGTCCATCTTGTATAAAATAATCCAGCCACTTGCTCCTGTCCGCCAAAACAGGATTCTTACAAGCCTCAAATGCCTCTTTAAAATCTGAAACGGTCTCATATAATTCTTTAAGAAAATCAAAACCCAACACTTGGATTTGACTTTCTTGCAGCAATACACTTCTCCTACTTAAGGCATCTGCCACTTTGTTTGATTGTCCAGTTATATGCTTCAACACAAAATGAAAGCCTTGAATATACTCTACCCATTTAGCATTTCTCTGGCTGAGTTTTGGCTGCTGCATTATAAACTGCAATGCATGGTTATCTGAATAAAGAATAAATTCTTTCGACATTAAATAATGCCTCCACTTCTTTAGTGCCCGTACAACTGCATAAAACTCTTTATCATAAGAAGAATACTTCCTTTTAGCATCATTTAGCTTTTCACTGAAATAAGCTATTGGTTTATCTTCTTGGCTTAAAACCCCTCCAATTGCTTCTGCGTTGGCATCACACTTAACTTGAAAAGTTTTGTTAAAATCAGGAAGAACCAAAACAGGCTTTTCAGTTATTTTCCTCTTTAACAGCTGAAAATTTCTCTCTGCTTCAGCAGTCCACTTAAATGGTTGTTTATCCTTCTTTATGGTCTCAATAATAGGTGCATTAATCTTACTAAAATTCTTAATGAATTTTCTGTAAAACTAGCAAGACCATGAAAACTCCTTACCTCAAAAATACTCTTGGGGGAAGGCCACTCCACAATTACTTTGATCTTTTCTGGATCCATCTTTAATGCTTCAGCTGAGATAACAAATCCCAAGTACACCAGCTCCTCTTTCATGAATAAACATTTCTTCAGATTCAACAATAATTTTTCTTGTTGTAGCTTCTGTAAGACATAATGTAAATGCCTCAAGTGCTCCTCTTTGGACCTGCTATAGACTAATATATCGTCCAGATATACTATTACAAATTTACCAATGAATTCTTTAAGAACTTCATTCATAAGCCTCATGAATGTACTTGGTGCATTGGACAACCCAAAAGGCATCACTCTCCACTCATATAATCCTTCATTGGTCTTAAAAGCGGTTTTCCATTCATCCCCTTCTCTTATCCTTATCTGATGATAGCCACTTTTAAGATCTAACTTTGAAAAATATTTTGCGCCAGACAAGCAATCCATTAAATCTTCAATTCTGGGTAACGGAAATCTATACCTGATTGTAATCTTATTGATGGCTCTTGAATCTGTACACATTCTCCAGCCTCCATCTTTCTTCGGGCTCAGCACTGTTGGCACTGCACAAGGACTCAGGCTTTCTTTGATCAACCCCTTGTCAAGCAATTCTTGCACCTGTTTCTTAACTTCTTCATTTTCTGCAGGAGTCATTCTATATGCTGCTTTGTTAGGTAAGCTTGCTCCAGGAATCAAATCTATATGATGACTGATTTTTCGTATTGGCGGTAATTCATTAGGCAAATCATCAACAATAATATCACAATAATTCTCCAGCATTTCTTGAATTTCAATGGGTAATTCAGAAATTTTAGTAGAAGTCAATATTACCTTGGGCTTGCAAATTACAGGAAATTTTACCTCATTTTCTTCAATCTGCTTCAAGTATTCTTTCCCTCCAAGCAACAGAGTTTTTGGACTAGTCTTCTATCCCGGTACATCTTCTTCTTGCAAAGGAAACAATGTATGATTTACACCATCTTTTCCAAACTTGTAGGTGTTTCTCTTGCCATCATGTATGGCTCCTCTGTCATATTGCCAAGGTCTTCCAAGCAATATGTGACACACGTCCATTGGCATCACATCACAAACAATTTTATCTTTGTACTTGCCCACTTGAAATTCCACTTCACACTGTTCACTTACCAACAGTTGATGTCCCTTTTGTAACCATGACACCTTATAAGGTGTTGGATGCTTCATTGTCTTCAGCTTCAATTTCTCCACTACTTCTGTAGAGACCAAATTATCAGTGCTGCCACTATCAATGACCATCTGGCAACATTTCCCTTGGACTTTGCACACTGTCCTGAATAAAGTTTTCCCTTGTGGTGGTTCAGCAGCCACCTCCTTCATTGGCTTAAGTAAGACTTTATTAACCACTAGAGATTCTCCTCTTTCTGGTGTATTTTCTTCTTCTGCTACCGCTATCGCTGGTGCTTCTTCTTCAGCTGGAGCAACAATTGCATTCCTCTGCTTTATGTCTGCATTCTCTGGGCACTCAAAAGCTCTGTGTCCCAGCTTGTTACATCTGTAACATCTTAATTCTCTGCCTCTTCCTCTGCCTCCTCTTCCTCTGGAAAAACTCCCTCTGCCTCTTGCATCACCTTCTCTGGGTGCATGCTGGGTTGAGCTACTGCTAGCTCCATCTCTAGGTGTTGTAGATCTTCCTCTACCACCTTGACTTCCTTTTCCTCTGAAAGTCCCTCTCCCTTTGGCAGACTGCTTCCTCATGAGTTTTTCCTCAGCTTTCAGCGCTATCTGATAAGCTTCCTCTACTGTTTTAGGAGACAGCAAACTTATCTCATCCTGAATGTCCATCCTGAGGCCATTCATATATCTAGCCACCTTCTCATCTGTGTCTTGGGCTTCTCTAGCTCTTATGCTTACTTTATAAAACTCTTCTGTATATTCTTTTACTGTTAAAGCTCTCTGTCTAAGATTTTGCATTTGTCTAAACAATGTTTGCTGATAATTACTTGGCAAGAACTTACCTCTTAACTTTGCTACCATTCGGCTCCAGTTCTTGATTGGCTGCTTACCAAGTCTCTTCCTTTCCGCCTGCACACCATCCCACCAGAGTGCTGCATGGCCTTTTAACTTGGTGAAAGCAAACTTTACTTTCTTCTCATCCACTGTTTCCTCGTAATCGAAGAATTTCTCCATGTTGTTAATCCAGTCGATCAATTCTTCTGGATTCAATCCTCCTTGATATAGCGGTACTAATTGGTTCCATGGCCTGGCTGTGGATTTCAATACTGACTGAAAGAATCTCATCTCAGGAGTAACTTGTACAGCTTCCTCCTCTTCCGCAGCTTCAATTCCGGGCTCACTGACATCTCCATCATCTATATTTCTTTCTGAAGTCAGTGCATCCACTCTAGCTCGCAGCTCTTCTACTATTTCCATTAGTTCAGCATTTGCAGCAGGTCGTCCTCTTCCACCACGTCCTCGTCCTCTTCCAACTCTGAAAGCCATCCTTCTTCCGCTCCTGAGATTCAATTCAATGTCAGTTGATGGCTCTGATACCACTAATGATGGAGAGCGTGCAGGCGTTAGAGACAATCTTCCTAATCTGTCAACAAGTTCTTCTATGTCTTGATCAACTTCCCTTTCTGGTCCTTCTTTAGTATCAGTCATTAACTGATAGTCTCATTGTCCCTCCAATTCCAACTTGCTAAACAGTGGCTTTATCTGTATCGGCAGTAATTCTCAAAGAATTATGCCAACACAATATCGGAGGTCTTATAAGAAGGGTTAAAACCCCAACACTATCGGCGATCGCTTTACAAATGGAGGACTTACACAATATAATCTATCGGGCAGTAATTCTAAAGAATTACTTTAACACACACAGTCACGCTTTATAATGTCCCTTTTATCTTTTCCCCGATGCGATATCGCATCGGCGATCACTATCGGCGGCTTTGCAATGGAACACCGGCTCCGATATATTACGGACCCGACGTATATATATATTCCCCCTATGTTGAGTTCGGGTCCGATACATGTATCGGCATTCGCTCCAACCAAATGATCTCCTCCTCCTCCGAACTAACGGACCCGATGCCTCCTTCCGAACTGCCCTATAAAGATTTGGGGTCCGGATCTTTCAAAGCCTCCGCGGACCCGATCCACTTATATGCACTGCCTTTATAATTTCGGCGGTTCCGCTTTTCGGCGATTCCCGTCGGCGGTTGTTAACACAATGGACCTTACGGACCCGCCGAAACCATTAACTATGATATATTATATTTCGGCTCCGGATTTCGAAGCTCGCCAACTTAACTATGCCGAGGGTTCCTTTCGGACCCGAAAAGATTATAAACCAAACTTCATAACAAATCGGCTCCGGGCTATCGGAGTTTTCACAATGTTAAGGCCTCTCCTTCCGATGCGATATTTGGTTCGGACCCGATGGGTTATGAACCAGTATAAATAGTTTTGACGTTCGCTACAGTGCCGCTTAATGTATGAATCTTTAAAGTAACATGAAATATTTGCGAAACTTGTAAAATGTAATTAAGGGTCTACGGCCACATAAATGAAAAGGAAAATGACCAAATGCTAGTTTACACAGCTGGCGAATCAAGCGGAAACAGTAAAACAATTTCACACTGTCAATACACAAAGTGATAAATTATGCATACATATTACCAGAACCCATTGGATTAAGAACGCCGAGAGAAAAGTTTCAATAATAATGCTTGGCACTCGCCCCCCTCTTCTCTCCTCCTTGAGAGCTTCGTTGCCTCTTTATTTATAACTAAGGATAGGCCTTCTCGGTCCTTATCCGATACAAAGAAAAGCATGCTTTACAGGATGATTTAAAGCTTGAAAAGCTCTGTTACAAATAGCATGATTTATTGCTAGAATTTATTCTATTTTTAACTAAGAAAGCATAGAAATTGCAGACTAAAGGACCCCACTCCCTTGCCTGTAAATTTTTTTGGATTTTTTTGAATAATTTGGAAGATTTTTCCCCTCTGAGTCACATGCTCCCGCATCACATTCCCTAAGGATCCTACATTGAATGCATGAGAAGAAGAGGAAGACAAAGAAGATACAGAAGAGTTATAGGAAAAAAACAAGGAAGGGAAGTAGAAGATGTAGAAAGGAATTTAACTTAAGAAAAAAAAAGGCAAAACCAAAATAGTAGGTCTATTATGAACCCTCTAAATCCATTTCCTTTACTAAAGTCTTAAAAAAAATCTTCTAATCCTTCCTCTCCCCTTATAAAGGAAAGGAAATCCAATGAAGGCTAAATAATTCACAATG
The DNA here is from genome assembly GCA_031772625.1 of Pinus tabuliformis. Lineage (NCBI taxonomy): Eukaryota > Viridiplantae > Streptophyta > Pinopsida > Pinales > Pinaceae > Pinus > Pinus tabuliformis. The sequence continues at coordinate 103,748,658 of CM062811.1, forward strand.
TAAAAATAAATATACGACATAAGCATCCCTTTAACATTTTTCTCATGTAATAATTATGATCTGAGTTATATATTTTACTTTATAACTCATTTGTGAGAATTTTTCATTTACTTAGAAAACTAATATAAAAAAATTTCCAATAAAATAATTAATTTTTCCTACTGCCACCCTTCCACAAATACAAATTGAATACCACCAGTTTAAAATATAGCCCCTTTAAAATATAGTATTTTTAATTTTAACTTTTTATATAAAAATAAAATTAAACAAAATTTGTAAATTAAAACAATTAAAAAATAAATAATATAAAGATTTTTATATTGAAATATTTTAAAGACTTTATCAATTTTATAACACGATTTTATAAATTTAATTGAAATCGTAAGAATTTTAAAATAAATAAAATTATTAGTGTAAAAATTTATATTTAATTTTTTAATAACATTATTAAATTAAAATAAAAAATAAAAAATAATTTAGCAAAGTAATTTGAAACTTAAACCTTCTAATTTTCACAAATTTCACATTACTTCAATAAACTATTAAGCTACCCCTTGAGACCATACATTTTATTAATTTTAAAATAATAAAATAATACAAATAAATTTATAACTATATGATTTAAAAGAAGTTGAAAATTTTGATCTTTTCATTTTTACTGTAATCAAATATAAAAATTATTACATAAAAAATTATTAAAAGGAAAATTGATTTTAAATAAACATCATTATATAAAAAATTATTAAAAGAAAAATTGATCTTACATAAACATCATTATCACTAAGTTACCGGAAACTCCTGAAGAATTTTCTGGAAACACGGATCCCCGTTTCCGATACATAAATGGATACGATTCTTGTCCGAAACACTGTAAAAACGTTTTTGTGCCGTTTCAAAAAATCGGAAACTTTAGATTTGGAATTGGATACGTTTTCAAGGGATTTAAACTTTTTTGGATCCGTTTCTGGAAATCCGGAAAGGGATCCACGAAAATTGTGATCAGAATCCACCCTTAAAATGTTAAAAAGCTTGAAAATTTGTATAGCCATAAATAATTAATAAAAATGAAGAAATCAGATTTGCAAATAAACTCACTATAAACACAATCTCATAAAACCTTTTCTAAATCTTTAGAAACAATGACACTCCATATATTTATCAAAGATTCTTACTAAGGAAAAGATAGATGTTCAAAAATGCAAATAAAAGGGTTTGATGAATGTCTTCGTAAAGAGATTATTTGAGCAATTAATTTTCATTTTGGTTAAGGTTTTGTTAAGTGTCATTGATTTTGCTCTTGATTTCAGAAATCCCTCCAATATAACAAATCTTCTCTAGCCAATCTTGTGCCTGCATATAGTCATGAGACCAAGCTGACATTGAGAAGATTTAAATGTTCAGATAGGTCTTGATGGAATATCCTAATGATCCCATGGGCCTTTTAATTGTCATGCAAGGAAGATAGATATCGTCTGCCATGCATGACACGTTCTTTGAAGGAGTTGGACCCGAAAGCACAAAGGCCGTAGCATTTTTGATTACATTATTATTATTAATGATGATGATAATATGTTGAATGTTATAATAATCACTAATGATGATGACAATGTTTATGCTGAATTGATGATGATGATTTGTTTATGTTGAATTCATGACGATGACTATGCATTTTTAGATATAGATTCTAGATTCTAAAAGATGAATGGTAATATGAATATATATATATATATATATATATATATATATATATATATATATATATATATATATATATATATATGCATGTCGTTTCCTTGCCGTATCGTATCCTCATATTTTGAAAATTTGTCGTATCCGTATCCGTTCCCGTATCCGTTTCAGTGCAACTTAGCATTATCATTATAATATGCTAATTCATAAAATTCAATAGCAAATTAAATGATTTTATTTCAAAATATTTCATCTAATAAATTAATTTATAAAAATCAACAATAAATTAAATAACTTTATCTCCAAATTATTTCACTTAATTTATAAAAATCAGCAGTAAATTATTTCATTTTCAAAATATTTCATTATTAATTTATAAAAATCAACAACAAATTAAATTATTTTATTTCCAAATTATTAATTCATGAAAATCAATAACAAATTAGATAATTTTATTTTCAAATTATTAATTAGTAAAAATCAACCACAAATTAAATTATCTTATTTTCAAAATATTAACCCTTAAAAATCAACAATTAATTAAATTATTTTATTTCCAAATTATTTTACTATAACAGGATTAAATTAAAATTATTTTATTTCCAAATTATTTCACCATTGCCGCTGAAATGTCCACTCATAAAAATAAAATACAAACTTAAATAATTTTAAGTATAATAACATAATATATAAAGCAACATGGATGTCACCTTGACACTTTAACCCCTGAAGACTTAGGTAATTTTATGTATAATAACAGAGTATGTTAAGGTCCCGGATGTCACTTGATATTATGACCTTCATCTTATGATCTGCACGGAGGTCACCGTGATATTATGATTTGCAATGATTAATGGGTGTGGGCAGCAATACACACCCACATACTTCATATTCCTTTTGAGGTTGCAAGGTATAATAATATGATAGGTTAAATAATAGGTTATTTTTATACTTAATGATAAATATGAGATTGTAAATGGAGCGAAAATCGGGCGGAGCAGACTGAAACTTTAGTGATGGCGGAACCCTAGGTCACCAGGGCAACCTGGACCTGTTACCGCGGCAATGGATATGGGTTTCGTTGGAGGTTTCCCATGCGGGTCTGACCGTGGTTTATGAAAACAATATTTGTTTTGACCTCGTGAACAACAAGCTTGTCGATTACTGTCTTTTGTTTTTCGGAATATTGTCTGTCGTCTTTGCGAACTCTGTTTTCTCACTAGTCTACCTTCCCCTGGATATACGGAGGTCAGTATCTGTCAGTTAACAATGGTCGAAGAAGACCTCGTGGACTACGAGGAGGACCCGATGCCAAAACAGGAGATTTGGGCTCATCAAGCTGGCCCCGACATGGGCCCCTGGCAGAAAAAATCACCTCGAACGACAGCTGCACTTCAGTCGTCGCAACACCCGCCCTCCACCGGAAAACGACACCCTACTGTTGTCCACATTGAAGACATCCCCGGTCTGGAATGCCCTCCTCTCTCTCCGGCCACTCTGAACCTGCTCGGCACTAGTCTTCAGGCCTCGCCCACTTTTGACTCTCCCCAGACTCATCTTCCGCACCATTCTATGCCACTGAATCCTCCTTCCTACTCCTTCGCACCGGCTGGTCCTTCAAACCCCCCGCACCCTGCTCAATCCTTCGTACACCCGGCCTCGTGTAGTTACAACCCTCACTCTCTGATAAGATCAGGGTGCTTCAGTTCACCCATTCCAAACCCTAGACCTGCATTATCTGCTCAGCAAGGTTCTTCGGAAGCGTGCAGGAGTTTACTTAGAGAACATCCCACGGGTCGTCGCACGGACAAGCCCAAAAAGGGCAGGTGCCTCAAAGCGGTGGACACTGACATAAATTTGACCTTTGGAGAAGATGTTCCTATGGCCGACGCTATGGATACGGCGAGGAAGGTTCTTGTTGGACGTGTTCGAGGCAGGAACTATTCGGTGGAGCATCTGCGTCAATGGACCATGGAGATTTGGGGTTCTCTATTGAAAGAACTTCCAGTGATTAGGGTTTTGGCGAGAGGTTGGTTTTGCCCTCTGCTTTCATAGGGAGGAGTATACGAACTGGATTCTATCGCGCTACTGGCATATAGAGCTTGCTCCTGTACTACTGAAGAGATGGGATCCTCTTTTCGACCTGGAGCGCAAACAGTTGGGAGCAGGACCAATTTGGGTCAGACTTCCTGGTTTGCCTATGCAATTCTGGACTCCTCAGGTTTTCAAACGAATTGGCGACGCATTGGGGACTTACCTTGAGCACTATTAGTCCTATGAAAAGACCGGAATTATGACTATGGCAAGGATTTTGGTCCACCTTGACACCAGGGAGGGACTTGAAGAAAAAATCACTCTTCACAGGAGACATTTCTCGCGCAGACAGCTCCTAGACTATGAAGGAGTCCCATTTCGATGTAGGAGGTGCCACAAAGTGGGTCACCTATACAAGGATTGTCCACTACTTTCATCGGTGACTACAGAGACCTCTCGGGGGACTAAACATACTATCTCAGAGGAGCCGAATAAGGGAGACCAGCAACAAGGACAGGCACCACCTGAGGCCGCAGTTGAAGCTACACATAAGGCAAAAAATTGGCGAAAGACTCTAACCTCTCCTCCTCAGACTCGTTCCAAATCTGCAGCGGAAGCGACTTCTCTTCTGGGTAATGAATCTTTTCCCATAACCTCTGTATTTTTATCAGATGTTATGTTTACTTCTTTGCTGTCACCTTTGACACCCCCTTCCACCTCTCTCTGTTCTATCCCCACCATCCCTTGCTCCATCTTGCCCCCTCCCCCCACTTTCTCAACTACGCCTACCTCCCTCCGGGGTTTGTCCACTCCTCCCTCTCATACATCCTCCCCATCAGGGTCGGGATCTCATCCCTACAATCTCAGATCCAGATCTTGACATTTATCTCCTCAATTTGGTTTGGGCCACTCCCCCGGAAGGACCAAAAAGAAACCCACCAGAGGGCGCCCATCCAAGATCAAAACAGCCATCAAGATGGCAGTGGCTGATGTAGCAAGGGGTCGTCAATCCACCATCGAAAGGGCACTTAGAGAAATTGAGCCCTCTATCCCTATTTCCCCATGATCTGGCTCTCTTACAACTGCAGGGGATTAGCCAACCCTAAAAAGAGATTGGCTCTAAAACGTCTATTACACTGTTCCAATTGTGACATCCTCTTCCTTCAGGAAACCCTTGGCTCATCTGACATCATAACCAGATCCCTTCACTCTATCCTCCCGGGCTGGGTTTTTCAGGGTTTGGATGCTTTTGGCAGATCCGAGGGTCTGGCTATAGGAATAAACCTTAAATCTGTTAAGCTTATTTCTTCCTGGGGCGGTATGGGATTCATTGGTATGGATATATTTGCAAGTGAGATGGGGATCCAGTTAAAAGTCATAAACATATATGCCCCTAACCAGAACAGATTGGAGTTTTGGCACAACTTGTTGGATCATAATCTTGTCTCGGGCTCCACCATTATTGGAGGTGATTTAAATTTTTCTTTGGGTATGGAGGAATCATGGGGTCATCACTCACAGATCGACCCTATATCGGACCAGATGAGCACTCTACTGGATACTTTTAAACTTGTTGATGTTCCCATGAACAAGAAAATGCCCACATGGCATAACAGGAGAACGGGTGAGGCTGCCCTGGGTCGGAGACTGGATCGCTTTTTGATTCATGAAGATCTTCTCCGTACCCTACCCTTATACAGGCAATGGGTTGGTACTGGAGGTATATCTGATCACCTACCCATATTTCTACAAATCTTTGGTCCCTCCAAAAAGCCTCGTGCCCCCTTCAAATTCTTTACTAGATTCCTAAAAGACCCAAAATTCATCAATCTAGTAACAGAATTTTGGCGTGCACAACCCCCTCTCAGGGAGCAGAGAATGGCAACAGATTTCTGTGGTCGACTTAAGAAACTCAAGACTATCACAGAGGAATGGTCAAGGCAGAAAAAATTGAGAGATGAACAAACCCTAAAGGACATTGAATTGCAGATAGCCCAGCTCACGGATGAAATGGGGCTTGCGTACTTAACAGATGACACAAAACTCCATCTGATGAATCTGGAGACACAAAAGGCAAAGATTCTTCTTGAAAAGGAAGAAATGTGGAGACTGAAAAGTAGGGCAATATGGCTACAAGCTGGAGATGGAAATACTAAGTTTTTCCACAACTTTGCCAATGGCAGGAAGGCCTCTAACACCATTTGGCAGCTGCCTTGTGAACAAGATGGATGGGCCTCTACCCACCCACAATTAGCCAGATTGGGGAATACTCACTTCAAAAATCAATTCACTTCTTCGGCAGCCATCACCCTCCTAGACATCATTAACCTGGCTGGACACTTCCCTAGGTTTGTGGATCCGGATGAAGTGGATGACCTGATACAACCTGTCACAATGGAGGAATTGGAGGGAACACTTAAATGGTTCAAGAAGGACAAGAGCCCTGGTCTGGGTGGCTGGCCAGTTGAATTCTACACTACTTTTCTGGAGCTTTTGGGACAGGACCTGATGGTGGTCATTGAAGAAAGTAGAATTACTGGGCACATCCACCCTCCCCTAAACTTCACCTACTTTGCTTTGATCCCTAAATCTGACTCTCCAGTCTCTTTTAATGACTTCCGCCCTATATCTCTTTGCAACTGCCTGTATAAAATTATCTCCAAAATTATAGCCAACCGCATAAAGCCCATTTTATCTAACCATATCTCTAAGGAGCAATTTGCTTTCCTCCACCATAGACACATTCAAGATGCTATTGGCTCGGCCCAAGAAGCCCTACACTCCATTAAGCTCAAAAATCTCAAGGGACTTACTCTCAAAATTGATCTATCAAAGGCTTTCGACAAAGTGAGTTGGCTATATATCAAGATGATTATCACACATTTGGGTTTTCCCCCAACTATCAACAACTGGATCATGGGTTGCATCTCCTCTGTATCGTTTGCCATTCTCATCAATGGGTCAGCCACTACATCCTTTAATATTGACAGAGGGATAAGGCAAGGCTGCCCATTATCACCATTACTATTCCTCTTAGTTATGGAAGGATTGAGCCGGCTAATTGATTCAGAAAAAAGAAGAGGGGGTCTCATAGGGCTAAAAATTATGGATCATTTCAATCTGACACACCTTCTATTTGTAGATGACATTCTAATATTCTTGAGTGGTAGTGTTCTAGACACCACATCAATGTATGAGATCCTAAACCTTTTCTGCAGAGCAACGGGAATGGAAATTAACTGAGATAAATCCACCATCTCTCTATCTGATTGTACACAACATGAATCACAGCTCTCCATACAAAAAATTCCATTTCAAGCTACTGAGCTGATGGAGGGACTCAAATATCTAGGCTTCAGGCTAAAACCAGATGGGTACAAAATCGCTGATTGGACCTGGCTTATCACAAAAGTGGAGAAAAGAATAAACTACTGGTGTCACAGGTTCCTCTCTAGGGCAAGAAGATTAATTATTATCAAATCAGTCCTTGAAGCCACCCCGGTCTACTGGATGTCATTGGCCTGGATTCCAAGAGGGGTTCTTCACAGAATTCAACAAATCTGTTGCAAATTTCTTTGGAATGGAAGAAAGGAGGGAAGACCATTCGCCTGGGTTAAATGGAACAGAATTGCCACTCCAAAAAAATGGGGAGGTTGGGGCCTTAAAATTCTTCCTGCTTTTGCACAAGCCTTAGCTGCTAAACAGAGCTGGTTATTACTAAAGCAAAAAAGTCTCTGGACTGAGGTTATCCTACATAAATATATCTGGCCATCAACTATTATAGACTAGATTAGAAGTCCATCATGGAACAAAAAAGGAATTTCGGTGATATGGAGGGCCATACTTAATACTCTTCCCATTATCAAGGATGGATTGTTATGGAAAATTGGAAATGGAGCCTCAGTTCACATTGGAATTGATCCCTGGACAGGAAGCAGAAACTCTCATCAGCTCCCAAATGGGCTGATAAATAACTTTAACGGCAGAGGTATTATGTATATTGAACAGATAGGAGATCAATAGAATTCCACTTTTCTTACACAAGCTTGGCAGACTGGACAGAACTGGAACATCACAAATGAATGGAACAGAACATGGCAAAACTACATTCAAGCACTTACAGAATCACATGTTAAGCTAAAGAATGAAGTGGATGGTCTCATATGGGCACACTCAAAATCCAGACATTACTCATCAAAGCAGGGCTATGACACCACTATTGCAAATAAAAAACTAGAGGCATTAAGGAGTTGGTGGGTATCTATTTGGAAATTAAAAGCTCCTCTGTGCACCAGACTGTTGATGTGGAATATATTAGAAAATAAGATCCCCACTGGATCCTATTTAAAAAAGAGGGCTTTTTTGGGCCCTACCTGGTGCGTCCTCTGTCACCAAGAGGAGGAAACGACCCAGCATCTCTTTCTCTCATGTCCGACCACCAGAATCATTTGGATACAAGTCCTACAAACTCTAAATCTGAATATGAGTTGGCAGGGTGTAGATATCATAACAGTTTGGGACAACTAGTGGGGTACTGCTGTGGAAAAAACAAGAAACCTTCCCCTTCTGATTTCATGGCACATCTGGCTCAAGCGAAACATCAAAATCTTTGAAGACAAGCCGGTTAACTGGAACCTACTCCCTCCGAAAATCTGCGCAGCTTTTGAAGAGCTAATAAATGATGAGAGCCAAAAGAGACCTAGGAATATTAGATAGGAATAGAGCAACAAATCTATACCTTGGGCCTATTTTGATGGTGCTGCCCAGCAGCATGGCTGTGGAGGAGGCATATGTTCTTACCTTACAGAATCACACTACTTCCTGATTAGCATGGGATTGGGACAGGGCACAAATAATCATGCTGAACTCATATCTCTTCGCCCCCTGATATACTTTGCCATTCTAAAACAATGCAGAAACATACAAATTTTTGGGGATTCAAAGATTGTGACTGATTGGTTTAACAACACCGCTGTTTGTAATGCATATTCTTTGAGATCTATTATGGAAGAAATTGTTTTTTTCAAAACATTCTTTGATCAGATTTCTTGCTCTCATATTTACAGGGAACGAAATGAAACTGCAGACAGGCTATCGAAAGAAGCAACACATCGTCCTCTAGGAGAGTGGATGATCGCTGAACATACTCCTGCAGAAACCTATCACTACTTCCACAGGCCATACATTGATGAGAGATTACAGAGGGGCAACAGCCCCTAATTATCAGCAATTTGTTTGTTTTGAAATTTTTGAAATTCTGATACTGCTCATTTACTTCATATTTAAGACCAAATGATTGTAAATATGGACAACACATTCACACCCACGAGGGTGAATTTTTGATCTTTTTATTGTGGTCTTTGGACCTGCACAATACTCCCTTTGGGGGCTCATTGTAAATATTTAGTTTATAACAGTGGACGGACAACCATGATACATCATATGCCATTGGGCATCTACAACATGTAATTTCACCTATGAAATTATGAATTTTCTTTCAGGAAATATATATATATATAATTATGTTGATAGGTTTTTTTTTAATTCCGTTTATATTTTAATTTATTTTTTAAATTATCCCGTCCACACCGTGCCTTGCTTCAACCAGGAATGCGGGTGGGTACAACATTTAGAGCCCTCTTACTATTCACCCACTCTGTGCCTTGCTTGATTTCAGTTTGACCCACAAACTCTTTCGAGCTTCACTTACTCATCAACTTTGTGATGCCCAAATATCGCTAGCTACTCACACCAATACCAATAGTTATACCGCTAGCTATCTAACCCACTAATGCTTATATCGCTAGGCTATACAGTGGATGGCGTAGCTTAGCTGCCCAAGATTGCTTGTCCTAATCATAGGGGGTCCATTTTAGCCCTTCCATGAGCCCTTCGAGCTTTCTACACAAAACATAATTGCAGTCCCGGCAGATTTTAGCAATCTATTAGCTATAACCCTAGAGATCTAGCTAGGTGATCTAGGTGATCTAGCTAGAGTCCTCGCGTGGTCGGGGGAAAAAGTTCCACACGATACGAATGCAAGCCAGACATCCAGGGCTTTTAAGGTGGGAAACATTGATTTATAATGTAACGGGTTAAAGCCATGCGCGTCTGCTTGGCTCCCTAGGAGATATAAAACTATATGGGCTGGTGGTCATTTTTAGGTATTTTTATTTTGATAGCTGATTTATTAAATATTCCCCATTATTTTAATTAATATCTACTTTTTTAGCAGTAAATTTTGTAACATGATTTCTTTCTTATAAACACCGTCTCAAAGATAAAATTTTGCAACATGACTTTTTTCTTGTGAATACTGTCTTCACGTTTGCTTGAATTTTTTTAATATTTAATTTATATTTTATATCTGATTTATTTTTAAATATATATATATATATATATTTGATTTCCATTCTTTTCATTGATGGCTTGAATTTTCTTTTATATTTTATATCTGATTTATCTTTTATATATATATATATGATTTATCTTTTATATATAATTTTCATTCCCTTTTCATCTGATTTATTTTTGGTTTTCTATTCTCTTTTCATTTTAGAAATATCAAGATAAAATAGTTTAGGTGTTATGATTTCTGTAGGTTGTTTGGGGTATGTGGGCTCTGCAGATCGGGTTTATGATATGTCTATCTCTGGTATATGATATGTAATTTTTGTGATTATGGCATAATGATTGCTAGGAATATATAACCTGGAATGAACCTCTGGAATCAACTTGGATGATAAATTAACCTGTATGTCTATCAGTTCCCAGGCCAATGATGGAAGTGTGGTATATGAACGCAACTGATGGGGAGCGGAGGTTGCCTCCTCACTGCGAGCCGAGGCAATACATTTCCCCGAAGAAGCTCAATGCGTTATTGGGCAGTAAAGTGAAGAATCTGATCATTTATTAAATCCTGTGCATCCATGGTAAAGCGGCTGCAAGGCTAGATGGCTGATTGCACAGAAATCGAGAGAAACAGGGCCTGCCAATATCACTGTTGGGTTTGGCGGTGACCATCCCATCTTTTTGAATGAAGATGCCAACAGTGGTTGAATGGTGGCAACTGGGAGCGTATTCTGGAGAAGAAATTTCTCGGACCCTGAAGATGTTGTTGGGGATTCATCCGTCAGAGGGAAGAGCTGGAGTCAGAAACTTATGAGTTTCTTGACTGATTGATCGTTGTGATAATGTCAGGATTATGACAATAAATTTATGTGTTGCTGTAGCTTCATCTCTCTTTTAGTGAGGAAATACTTCGGTAACCATCATCATGGAGTTCATTTATTTGTGATATTTGGTCGTTTTAAATAAGAGTTGTTTTTTATTGGTAATGTTTCTAAAATCTAATCGTAATTTATTGAAATCACAATTTTAATGGTTAATTTCTGAGCAATCTAAGTGTTGAGGATTTTTCAAAGTCTTAAATATATATACAGTTAAAAAACTAGTTTAAATAACACAAATCAAGATTTCATCATAAATTTTTCTATCAAATTATAACAAAAAAACAAAAACAAAAACAACTCTTTTATGGTATTAACATAAATATATTAATATTTACTGTCATAAATAACAAATATAAAAAATCGGCTGTCATAATTAAATTCAATTCAAGATTACTTGAAAAATGTATCCTATTGATAAGCAGTTCGCATCTCTTTGAGATTTGTCCACTTTATTTCCAAGTAGTTCACCCTTGTAAGGTCATGCCAATAGTTCATGTAACAGATGACAAAAAGGAACCTCAATCCAGTGGTAAATTTAGCATAACAAATTCCAGAGAAAAACTCTTATAGATTGAAAAGTAATGTCAAGACAAATATATTCGCAATTAATTCCAGTTAAATAAAGAATTTGCATTGATGATCTGCCCTTGAATAAACCTTTGCCAATTTTGACCTTATGAAATGCAACTATATTTGTAGTCATTCAAGAGAACAAGATTTGAAAGGCATTTGGACATATCCAACATAATTTAGTCCTCACAATCCCTGCATCTATGATTAATGCACTTCGCATCTTCTTTGAGAGTTGTCGACTGTATTTCCAAGTAGCTCACCCTTGTAAATTTAGTATAACCTCAATCCAGTGGTAAATTTCGCATAACAAATTTCAGAGGAAAACTCTTATAAACTGAAAAGTAATGTAAGACAAATATATTCACAATTAATTCCAGTTAAATAAAAAATTTGCATTGGTGATCTGCCATTAAATAAACCTTTGCCAATATGAAATGAAACTATGATAGTAGTCATTCAAGAGAACAAGATTTGAAGGCATGGGAACATATCTAACATAATTTAGCCATCACCCCTGCAACTATGATTTCTGCACTTTCATATTCTGATCAAATGCTTATGCTAATTGTGCATTTTGTTTGTTTAGGGCTATCTCTGTATATCTACATTTGTGTCATTTAGGTGTGAATATAAGATATTGCATTTATAGGCCAGTCGGATTTGTCTTCAACGCACTATGACTAGAGTCTAGAGTCTTGGAATCGATGCCAATTTTTTTAAGAAAGTGTTTAAAGTTTCGGTACGTGGGTGGCGGGTATTTTGGGTACAAGGAATAAGTATCCGACACGGTTAGAAGCTTTGCCTTGGTGATATGTTAAAAATTAATATATATTAAAAATAAAAGTAAACTAATTAATTTTATTTATATTTAAAATTTGTCAATCAAATTTTATCTTGCTGATTCTATCTTGCAAAGAAATATGTAAAAGATAAGGATTGAGCTTTGATCGGCAAAGAAATATGTAAAAGATAAAGATTGAAATTTGAAACATTGGAAAAAATCAAAATATTAAATGCATCAACAATTTGCCAGTCAAATTCCTTGCAAAGAAACATGCAGAACTCAACAAAAAAACTATTTTTACTCTATTATTATGTGATTTCATGCAACCCTATATTATATTTAACTTCGAAATTCAAGTTTGGAAATTTATAAAATGAGAGTGACTAACACGCTACTTTTTCTCTCTCTGACCATCACTCTGATTCGTTGAATCTTATCATTAAAGCTTCAAGATAGGCTTCAAAGAGAGTAGACTTATTTGCAATTGTTGAACTTCAATATTTTCAGCAGAAGCTGCAAGGAATCATTGGCAACTGTCTCTATTTTGTTGAAACTTTTGCTACATCTCCACGTCTATGTCGCTTTATAGAGCTCATGCAGTCCAGCCTCTTGACTTGGCATGTATCGTTTAGAAAATAAAGAAATGGTACCTTTTTTGCTCAAAATAGTTACCCGAAACATGAAAATTTGTTCAAAATAAGTACCCAAAACTTCAAAATTTGTTACAGTGAAACTCTTGAAAAGCTTCAAAATACTGGCTAAAGCTCCGAGCACTACCTTTTTTGCTCAAAATAGTTACCCGAAACATGAAAATTTGTTCAAAATAAGTACCCAAAACTTCAAAATTTGTTACAGTGAAACTCTTGAAAAGCTTCTAAAATACCTGCTCAAAATAGTTACCCGAAACATGAAAATTTGTTCAAAATAAGTACCCAAAACTTCAAAATTTGTTACAGTGAAACTCTTGAAAAGCTTCAAAATACTGGCTAAAGCTCCGAGCACTTTTGGAGCGTTTCCCACCCGCTCACGGGAGCGTGGGGTACGTGGTCTCCAATGCCTAGGAGCGGTACCCAGCTATGGTTTAAAAGGATTATGTATATTTTAGAAAACAAAATATGAAATATATAAAATTTCTAAATAGCAATTTTCAGACCCAAAACAAAATAGTGCCCCATGTTTCCAAAACACATTTCAATTGCGTACTGACCAAGATCAAAGACTAACTTCCATGTTGCTCCTACAAATCAGAATTACAGTCATGCAAATTCTTGTTCTTAAATTTTGAAACATTCATAAAATTGTCATGTTTACCTGCAACTTTCGCAAGTCCTCCTTTCCCAACCACTGGCACAGTATCATTATTACCATCTTCGGTATTTTCGCATATTGCCAACTTTTTGGATTCTCTCTTTGCAACTTGGGAAAAATATGTAACTTTCTATTAGATGAGTAAACATGATCCTCCGATTCATGTGAGGCTTTGTATCCAAATAAATTATTACTTAAGGTTGGAGAATGTAACCCAGTATCAGGACATTGGTTGGCATCATACAAAACCAAGAGTGAGATCTACGTTCTTTTCCATATCAACCCTCTAATTTTGGTCTCACTCTTTGGAAAGGTGCAAATCACATTTATGGAATGTTGAATAAACACTTTCACCTGAAAGATAAACAAGCTATGTTACAAATTCTCAAAGAGGTAGTCCACCATAAATTCAAAATAACCTGGAATTATATGTATATATCATAGGAATTATATTATACAACAATGAAGAGCAGAAAACATACTGGGAAAATATATCTATACTTCATCATAGGGTTCCTTGATCATAACTACAACTCCTTCCCACCAACCATCATTCCACCATGCATCTACTATAGTTCCAACTTCAAAGCCATTAGGCATACTCTGAGGTGGTCAAGGACAAATAGTAAGACAGCCAATAATTCAATACTTAATTTATCTGGAGTGGTTATTCTTGAAGACAGAATTCACTTCTGCAAATACAATTTCAAGACAAAACAAAAAGGAGAAGGTTGAGGTTGCACATCATTATCAATGTTTGGACAGTTGTTCTCCATATTGAACAAATAATAGACAATTGGATCAAATAACAAACCTCTAGATTGTCATTTTCATCTTCAGAATATATTTGTACGAAACCTTTAATTGATGAGTGAGGTTTCTTGTTATGGTGCATCTAAACCAACAATCTTTGATGCCACTATCTTGACATAGGACTTTAATATTGTCACCAATATCAAAAGGCACATGTTCTTATTCATATGCACAATTTTTTTCCCTCTTATATTTGAATCCAATAGAATTTGTCTCCTTTAAGGTATGCAGTTGTTTAAATCTCTTATCTGCTCCAACATACTCTATCTATCTGAAGACATTTCCAAAAATGGCTCGACTTTTTTCCATTGCATTTCCCCATAAATACTATTAGAGGTACTACACGTCTTCAAGAACATTTATTTCTTCTTGGACATCTCTTTAGTGCAATCCCAATGTCTGCATCTTCTTCTTCATCCACATCCAAGTTGTCAATTGGATCATGTTTGGAAAAATTTTGCAGACATCTCTTTACTGTACTCTCAATGTTAGTGTACTCCCAATGTCTACATCTTCTTCTTTATCCACATCCAAGTTGTCATCCACATCCAAGTTGTCAATTGGATCATGTTTGGAAAAATTTTGCAGATCAACCAAATCAATATTTTTGAGTATCTTCTGGTGTCAATAGCCTTGCATCTAATTTAAATTAAAAGGTTTGATGCCTTCATTGTCAAACTGCCTGTAACAGACATGAATTTGAGACACCACATCTGGTCGGAGGTTGACAAAGCATTTCTCATATTGTGCCAGTCTATCGACACATTCAACACTAAGGACTTGACGAAATGGAGTGGTAAAAACTTCTGCCACATGAGCTGGCGAACAAGGCATACTGCCAACCACTTCATTTGTCTTGTGAAACCAATGCACTGAACCTTTGTCTGAGCCTTCATGTCTTCTAAACATGATATATGATGAATTTTTTCTTCAACCATGGCATGGAAATAATCATTATGATGAATTTTCTCTTCAACCATGGCATGGAAATAATCATTAACCTAACAGCCAAATAAAAAAATGTTACCACCAGTAAAACTCAAATTTATAACAAACACTATACAAAGTCTAAGATCAATACTCTACTAAAAATTAGTCAGGACATGCTATAACTCTATCTCGCTAATTTACAAATCAATCTGGCTAATTTATGTTCAATCATAAATGGATGGGTACAATATAACATAGTAAATTAGGTTCGGGTTACCTTGAATAATTCAAAATTTAGTAATTTGGTTCTTTTGTCATTAATATACCCAATTCAAATTTGGTATGGTTTAGGAATAGTTGATCATTTCTGTTCATAAAAGTTTTGAATTTTCACAAAATTTTGTATTTTGTGTGTTATGTTGTTATTGGGTATCGATTTCATCGTTATGAAACCTGATTTGTCAGCTGTTGAATATGATTATAATCAATTTGCAAATCTGCCCCTCAAGAATATGTTACTCGCTTTGTCATTGGTCCTGGCTAGAATGTGGTTGTTTCAATTGTTCGATGGTAAAGTGATTTTCGTTCCTGGACACGAGTCTTTGCATTATTTTCTCCCTATTCCTAGACAACAATGGTTGAAAATTGGTCTGCTTGGCGTAGCTCATTTGGCAATAGCCGTGGGAATGAAGTCTCACTAAACAGGAAATCCCCCGATAGAGGTGAAAAGTTAGACATGTTGAAGATGTGGTCCTACCAAACTTACAAAGAAGGGTTGAAAATTAAACTTTTTTTTAATTTAAAAAAAAAAAAAAGGGTTGAAAATTGGGCTTTTTTTAATTTAAAAAAATAAATAAATAAATAAATCATTTTTAGTATGTGTAAAATGTGTATTCCTAATTTTTTCCCAAGATTTTAGACAACTATTTTTTTCCATATTTAATTCAATTTGAATTCGAACTCAACCTTGACTTCATAATTATGAAATAAAAACCCAAACTCCAACATGACTATAAAATAAAGCACAATGTCTCCTCCATCTAGCATGCACTATGGTGGAAGTCCAATGGCCATCCAAGTTACTTAATTTTGTAAAGGTCTTATTTTCGGGTAGTTGAGTTTGGTTAGAGTTGAGTGAAGATTTAAGGTAGAACTTTGTTTTAATGTTTTGTTTGTTTTAAATCGTTTCAGGGGTTTGATAATTTATGAATTTTAGAACATGAATTTGTTGAAAATGCAGCCACAAAAAGTCTCAATTTTGATTTTGTCTTAATCAAATTGAGGAAATTGAAATTCCACATCAGCAAACAACTTGGAAGAGTTCACTGAGGTAACATGGCTCTTGTCACTCAATCAAGAACACTCAAGTTGAGTTAATGAGTTGAAGTTCAGTTTGCTTGTGTTGATTCATAAAAAAAAAAAGTATAGCTTAGTTAATTCGAGTTAAGGGCATGAAGTTAAATTGTATGTAGTGATTCCTAAATTTTAGGAGCCTAGATTGAGTTAATTTCAGTTGTAATCAGTTAAACTAGTTCTAATTATTAATAGAACTAGTTGGTGGTCAGTTAAGTAGTGGGACTTCAATGTAACTCATAGATCATCTAGTTAATTAAGCAATCAGCTAATAATTAGCTCATGCATGCAAAGAATACAAATTGTTTAGTTGTGGTGGAGTTTCCAAGGAAGGGAACCAACAGTTGTAAACTAGTTGAGTGTACATGTGTTGCATGAGGTTAGGTGATCAACCCTGAGGATTGCGCAAGCATTTTGGAGGAAATTCCTAATTAATAGGGGCCTATTTCTTCAGGAATTATGCAAGGAAATAGGAGCTCAAGCAAAGGCAGAAATTGACTAAGTTTGGGTTAGAGGCCTTTGGTGAGCAGAGAGATAGGTTGTGCACTTGCAGGGTGATCTTAGTTGAGCAAAGAAATTGTAATACATCTCTATTCATCATATTAATGCAAGCAGACATTGAGGTTTTTAGAAGATTTCTTTCTCCAGATAAAAATATTTGTTGCATGTGTGTTATTTCTTATTGCATGTCTAAGTTTTTTGTTTTAAATTGTGAATTAATGTCTGTAGAGTAGTAGAGTAGGTTTGTGTCTTGTAATTTTGATTAAAACTTCATGAGCAATTGAAAATCTACAGCCTAATTTCTACATGGTATCAGAGTTGATTCACATTGGAGCAGGAAATTCGAAGTTGGTTCTCAAAGGTTTGAATTTGAAGATCAGTGTAGCAGTGTTTCTTCAGAGCTGAGAAAATGGCCTTCAATGAACTAAGGCTAGAGTATGCCTTGGAAGACACCTCAAATTTTGTTGTACGGAAGGACTGCATGGAGGCAATGTTGGATGACAATGGATTGCTTGAATATGTCAAGACATATATTCCAAGACCACCAACAACTAATGTCTCGGACCTTTCACAATGGAAGAAAGAGGTAGCCAAGGTGAGGAGAACAATCTTGGAGGGAGTACGGGATCATATTTTCTTGAATCTCCATAGAAAAGAAACTTTATTTGCGATGTGGAGAGCACTAACAGAATTGTTCGAGAATAGTAGTGACCACAAGAAGCTAGCGCTCAAGGACAAACTTCGAAGTATCAAGATGCAGAGGAATGACACTATATTGTAGTATATAAGCAAGTTCACACAATGTTGTGATGAACTAGGTGGGGTCAGTGTTACTATCCCTGAAGATGATTTAGTAATCCTAGCCCTTCTTAGCCTTCCTAAGAGCTGGCATAGCTATCAATATTCGGTGAACAGGAGGGAGAAACTACCGAAGTGGGAGCACTTATGGTCCGATTTGGTATAGGAGAAAATAAGGCGAAATACCATAGATGGGGCCTCATACAAAGAAGAGGAAGAGGACTTTGCTCTAGTCAGCAAAGGAATGAAGGCCAAGGGAAAGAAGTCCCAGGGTGAGGTTGAATCCAGCCAAGAGGGAAAGAAGAAAGAGTTGTCCAAAATTAAATGCTTCAATTGTCATGAATTTGGGCACTATGATACTAAGTGTCCACACAAGAATTCTAGCAAGGAGTTTGCAGTCGCAGCAGTAGGTGAAGCTTTGGCTTCACAGTTTGAGCTAGATTTCACCCTTATCGCATGCATGGCCAGCATTGTCATGGGGAGTGTGTGGTACTTGGATCCGAGTGCCTTGTTCCACATGACTAGGGGTAGTGAGTTTTCCAGTGACCTGGAGGAGAAAGATCTCCAGATGAATATTGAGTTTGGAGACGATGGAAGGTATAGCCGGGATCGGTACAGTCACCTTTTAGAGGGAGTTGGGCTCCCCCCTCAGGTTCAAGGATGTCATGTTTGTTTTGGGCCTAAAGAAAACTCTTGTCTTTGTTGCAGTTTTGGAAGACTGTGGTTATGATGTGCTTTTTAGCAAAGAAAAGGCATTCCTGAGACACATAGTCACGGGATAGGTGAAGCAGATCAGGGTCTAAGTCAAGAACATGTATGCACTTGAGGTAGAAGATGCATGCACAGCCTTTAGGAGCAAGGCAGAGACTAGAGTTATGGTGGTTGAGAGGGAGCATGTTAGACCTCTGAACATGTAGCCTTAGAAGGAGCCTCGGGAAGTTGTGGAGTAGCCACAAATGGAGAGGCAAAGAGGAGGAAGTGTGGAGACATCCACTAAAGAAAAGACCTCTAGTAAAGGGACAGTTCGAGCAAAGTGGGAAGAGGAAGCACATGCAGTTATACCTTCAGGAGTGAGGTGGAGCGATGTAGATCCTTAGTCCAAGAGTTGCAGAAATTTGGGCAAGATCCATTGAGGCATTCTCCTCAAGGATAATTACCTTGCTACGGGGACCCACAGTGTTCAGCAGCAGGAGGATTAGTGTCAGTAGATACTGAGGAGTGCAGAGTAGTGTTGACAACAGAGCAGAAAACTCAGTGGAAAAGTCAACAATAGCACAATTTTCCCAATAGACAATTGCAAACACAGTGGATTCAGTTTGTTTTTTTGGGATGCTTCTCAGTTGCAGATGTTGTAGTAGCAATAACAATAGTGAAAGGTATTGCATGCAATACATTCCTTAGGTACAAGATAGGGGTGGTTGATAATCCATTTCTTGTTGAGAGGGAGTGTTGAAAATACAAAAGAAAGTATCAATTTTGCTTTTGCTTTAATCAAATTGAAGAAATTCAAAATTCCACATCAACACACAACTTGGAGGAGTTAAATGAGGTGACATGGTTCTTGTCACTCAATTAAGAACACTCAATTCAAGTTAATGAATTGAATTTCAATTTGCTTGTGTTGATTCCTAAAAAAATAGGAGTCTAGCCTAGTTAATTCAAGTTGAAGGCATGAAGTTCAGTTGTATGTAGTGATTCATAAATTTTAGGAGACTAAGTTGAGTTAATTTCAATTGTAATCAGTTAAACTAGTTCTAATTGTTAATAGAACTAGTTGGTGGTCAATTAAATAGTGGGACATCAGTCTAACTCAAATATGATCTAGTTAATTGATCAATCAACTAATAATTAGCTCATGCATGCAAAGAATACGAGTTTCCCAGTTGTGGTGGAGTTTCCAAGGCAGTTAACCAGTAGTTGTAAATTAGTTGAGTGTACAGGTGTTGCATGAGGTAAGGTAATCAACCCTGAGGAATTGCGCAAACATTTTGGAGAAAAAATCTAATTAATAGGGGCCTATTTTCTCAGGAATTGTTCAAAGAGATAGAAGCTCAAGCAGAGACAGAAATTGACTAAGTCTAGGTCATAGGCCTTCAACGAGCAAAGAGATAAGTTGTGCACTTGCAGGGTGAGCTTAGTTGATCAAAGCAATTGTAATACATCTCTATTCATCATATCAATGAAAGCATGCATTGGATTTTTTAGCAGATTGATTTCCCCAAATAAAAATATTTGTTGGATGTGTGTTATTTCTTCTTGCATGTTTAAGATTTTTGTTCTAAATTGTGAATTAAAGACCGCAGAGCAGTAGAGTAGGTTTGTGTCTTGTGATTTTGATTAAAACTTCATGAGCAGTTGCAAATCCATAGCCTAATTTCAACAATATTTTAAAAAACAAAACAATATTGTGACATCATTAAATTTCTTCATGAATATAGAAGTGAGGGTGGTGTATAAGACTTTGGAATAATAGGTGAAATTTTGAACAAATATTAAAAATGCGATGAAGAAAATGTAGTTGTTTATATAGAGTGTTCATATAATTTTTTAATATATTTTTATTCGAAAAAAATAAAATTCTCATAATAACATCGAACACTTTTCACAACCCAACTTTAATTAAAGAAGTGGGACTCTAAGTGCATCCTATATTCATGATTTTTTTGTCTTTTTGAGTTTTTTAATAAAAAAACAGCATTAAGGCTTGAATCCATGACAACAAAAAGAACTTTTAATGGGAAACTATTTTGACTAGCCATTTACTTTAATCAACCAAATGTTGTCAAGCTCTACTAGTTGAAATGACTAAATACAAAAAAGAGTCCCCATTTTCCTCTTACAACTGTATAGGAAAGGTTTCCATCTTTAACACTACAAAGTTAGAAACACAAAGATTAGATAGGCCTATTTGGTTCTAAAGTTATAGGGATATGTTGAAATGAAAAATGAAATACACAAAAGCACATTAACATTTACAAGTTTATGATCAATGACATGACATCAGGGAAAAAAGTAGCATCAAAAAACAAAATTTTATTCAAATATTTATATTTGTTTTATTCATCGAACTGCACAAAAGAATACATGAACTTTGGAGCCAACCTTCTAAAACAGAAGCAATAGCCCTTGGTGAACTCCCAGGCACTGATTCGCTTGCTAACGTTAGTCCAGGTAACATCTTAACTACTTCAAATATATCATCTTGGTAAAATTTAGCCTTACTCAGCTTTTGACCAACAGTGCATGCAAAGACCTCCCTCTTTGTAGTTTTAGGTAAGTTTGTCATTACACTATCAATAATATCAAACACATCTTCAGCTGAACAATTATCTCCTATACACGACACAATTTGAAGGAGTCCCCTAGTTAGCCATTGTTGTTAAAAGATGTTCGACTATAACACCCTTGCTCACTCCCTACACATTTTGAATTCAAACAATTTAATAAACTGCCAATCTTAAAGATCTTCATACAAGCTTAAAATGACAAAGTAAATTCGAATTCATATACTTGAGAAAAATAACCCTAGAATTCTTAGTTGATAACATTAGTATGTAATACTTGAGGCTTGACTTCCACAATTTGCTAAGTACTCTTGAAAACAAGAGGCTCATTTGCTTACCAAGAACCAAAATCTAGATTTGCAACCTCACAATGCCAGAGATTGCTACCGTCTTTCGCCTCAATAAACGAACCATCGTGTTTTTTGTCTACAACTTCATTATGGGCCCACAACTACTTTCCAACCAAAATCCATTGTTGGCACACAAGTGTTCCATTCTTCATATTTCTACCACTTGCTTTGGTAATGTAAATGAAGAAGGTTTAAATGTAATTTGAAACTAGTAAATTAGCTATATACCTGTTGTTTGCAGCAAACATTTGAAAGGTGGACAAAGGCTTGCATGCTTTTCTAATGTAAAAAATTCAAACCTAGAAAGTGATGTGAATGGAACATCGAACGATACGAGATAAAGTGAGAGAATAAAGTGTATTTTGAAGATACCTAATATATGAAATTCCAAAATTAAAGAATGTGAACTTGTACATACAAGATTATACTCATGCAACTTGTTATTCTATATAAAACTTTAGCACAAGAAGCAATTCAACTCACCTACTACATTCTTATGTAATATAAGCTACTTTAGCTTCATATAAACCACAGGGAAGAAATGGAATTCTCTAACAAGAAGATAAACCACAGGGAAGAAATGGCATTCTCTAACAAGAAGATAGAATACAAAAAAAAAAATTGAAAAAAAAACAAGGTCCTCTTGTTACTCAAAACTATCTAATAGTAGTTCTTGTAATATGATTATTAAACATAATGATATGGGCATTTAAACTAAGAACCTCCAATGTGAATCAACCCTCCAATGTGAATCAACCCTAAATTCCCTATTTAAGACTTAGAATAACAAATGCAAGCCCTTCAATCTATGTCAATCTATGTCAACAGTGTTGGTGTTAAAAATATGAGTGAATTTGACAATGTTAGTGGAAAAAAATTATAGCGGAAATCTATTGTATTACCAACTAAACACAAATAAAATAAAGAACCTAAATCTAATACAACAATTATTATTTCAAACCAAAGTACAACTTTTCCAATTCAATAGATCCAATTTAACAATCGTATCAACGTCTCTTTGCACATTTTGGGACAATTGCTAGTTTTATATATAACAACATAATATTTTGAGCGCCCATGGATGTCACCTTGATATTGTGACCTTGTTCTTATAATCTGCACATATATCACCTTGATATTATAATCTGCAATGATTTCAAGGATAATGGGTGTGGACGGCAATACACCCCACACTTGGTATGCCTTTTGAAGTTTGAGGTTGCATGCAATTATACTAATGCAAGGTGTAATGAAAGGTGATGGCTAGTTTGATTGTCTTTGAGGTTTTGATTTTCTTGTGTTTATCCATTTTGTTGCATTCTTGTAATCATGGTAGAGGTGAAAAAGAGTATGCAAGTGGGTAAAAGCCAAAATATAAGGAATGAAAATTCATGCAAAGTTGGTATTATTACTTTCCTGCAAATGTCGCTTTTTAGCTTTCTATGGCAATTTGACTACCTCGAAACTTTCTTGTAATGTCACTTTTTTTTGTCAATCTGACTATCATGGAGGAAGTGAGGTTATTTTTCTGCAGTGTTTAAAATCTTGATTCAAGCAAAATAGTCTTAGTAAGTTCTAATTCGAGTTGGACAGTAAAGTGATAAAGAAAAATGGCCTAACTTTCCGAGGTGGATGTATTCATCTTCTTCTGTGGTTCTTCTCTAGTCCATTCCTATCATTCTTTGGAAAATTGGTTTCTTACTCAACTATGGGTCAAGGAATTCTCTCCCTCCCTTTTTTTGTTTTTCTGTTTATGCTTAATTGGTGATTCCTAATCTCTCCCTTGTGCTCATAATTAGGAAGTTACAGTTTGTGTGATCTTCCATCATTGGGTTTAGCTTTTCGGGTCTAAACCTCTGTTTTTTAGCCCTTCAACTTTGTGGCTAAAGGCCTTATCCTCTACTCGCCACTGCCTCTCAAGGCTTCTCTAGATTTCCTATGCAAATATTTGTTATTGATTTTCGATATTTAGGGTGGTTTTTTTCCCTGTGCCCTATTTCATATCCATTCATCCCTCTTTCCTTTGCAACTCATGGTTGACTTATTTTATTTCAACTAGTGTCTCTTCCTATCTCATGGTTTCACCCTTGTCTATTTTGTTTCAATGCTTACGCTTCATCAACCCTTAGGGGTCAAGAGGGACTAGAGAGGGGCCACTCAACATTGGCTTGTTTTCTTTCTACTAGTGTCTCTTGCTATCTCATGGCTTCACCCTTGCTCTATTTTGTTTCAATGCTTAAGCTTCATCAATACTTGGGTCAAAGGGATTATAAGGGGGACCAATCCACTTTCTGACCGAGAGTTTAGATTGTTACATAGCTTTTTGTTGCAATTTACACAAGTACAATACCTCCAAAAATCTGTAGAGAAGTTCACCACACTAGAGATGGAGCTCTTTTAAAAGGAGGTTTATTTCTTATGCAAACACTAGTAAGACTTGAACCTGACAAACTCATTACATGCAAACAGTAAATATATTGAAGCTCAATTAAAAGGAGGTTTATTTCTTATGCAAACACGGATAAGATTTGAACCTAGCAAACCCATTACATGCAAATGGTAAATATATATATATATATATATATATATATATATATATATTGGAAATTATATTGGCAATTTTAAAACTATCATGGAGATAATGCTCCAATGGAGAGGTCAAAAACTTGGTAGGAAACATTAATTTGTATTGATGAAGTTTAAAGACCAAGTTTAAAAATTAGATGAGAAAGTTTCAATCCTAGCCTCAAAAAATCGCCGACCTAGAATTCTCTAATTCCAAAGAGAATACAAAAGTTCCTACCACCACCCAAATACCCATCTGCATTATATGTTAAATCTATGAGATACCCATGTGCATAACATGTTATATCTCTTTAGGATATGTTCTTGTTTTGTTTTAGATACAGTAGATAAGACAGATTTCAATTTTCATGTTTTAATTTAGACATTCTTAACCTTTTAATTAATTTTGAGTTATGGATATCATATTCTCCATGGACTACTTTTGTGTTACTAATTTGATTGGCCAGCCAAAAAACACTTTTTAAGTAAGTAGTTTTGAATTATGGATAGCAGATTCTCCATGGACTACTTTTGTGTTAATAATTTGATAGGCCAGCGAAAAAAACACTATTTAAGTAACATAAGTGACATAGAGCTCTACCTAACCTTGTTTTAATAATAGTAAGTTAAACCAAATAAATAAAAATATATATAACATATTAGGTTAAACCAAATAATTTCACATTTAGTGTGCAAAATTCTTAAAAAACAGAAAAACACTATTTATTAAAACAATATAATGTGTTAACCAAATGAATTTATATTTAATGTGCAAAAATGAAAATGAAAATATAATACTTTAAGCCAAATGATTTTATATTTAACTTGCAATAATGAAAATTATAAAACCTTTAAATGAATTTCTTTTCAATTTGATAAATAATAAGACTACAAACAAATGTGAATTCATCATAAATTTGTTTAAGAAAACCAAGCAAAACTTAAAACTATAAAAAAATTGGTTAAGAAAACTAACCAAAACTTAAAACTATAAATGCCTTTGAGAAAACTAACTAAAACTTAAAACTTTTAAAACTTTATGTACTTGAAAGGTAACTATAATTTCTTAATTTTCACACAACTTTTTCAAAACCAACCAAAACTTCAATTCAAAATCAAAATGCAGCCATAGTTTCTAATATTTTCTTTGCACGCCAAAACTTTAATCCAAAATCAAAATATAGCCATAATTTCTTAATTTATGATAGAAAAATAAATGCAGGCATAGTTTTTTAATTTATCATAAAATTTAGCTTTACAACAAAATGAAATAAATAAAACAATAATAAATAATAAAATGGCTATTAATCTAAAATTGAAATAAAAACATTAATAAAATAATACATCAAAATTCCTTTGATTCACAGATAATTTTTAATTTTTATTAATTTTGAGCAACTTTGACAACAACATTAAATTAGCTTTACATAAAATGAAATAAATAAAACAATAATACATAATAAAATGAAATATTTTAGATTAAAATCCCTTTGATTCACTGATAATTTTTATTAATTTTGAGTGACTTGACAACAACATTAACACGAAAATTAGCTTTATAATAAAATGAAATAAATAAAACAATAATAAATAATAAAATGAAATATTAATCTAAAATTGAAATAAAAACATTAATAAACTAATAAATTTAGCACGAAAAATAGCTTTACGATAAAATGAAATAAATAAAACAATAATAAATAATAAAATGAAATATAAATCTAAAATTGAAATAAAAATATTAATAAACTAATAAATTAAAATCTTTTTGATTCACTGATAATTTTTATTAATTTTGAGTCACTTGACAACAACATTACCATTAAAATTAATTTTATAAATTTTAAAATTAATTTTATAAATTTTGACTTGACAACAACATTACCATTAAAATTAATTTTATAAATTTTAAAATTAATTTTATAAATTTTAAAATTAATTTTATAAATTTTGAGTGACTTGACAACAACATTACCATTAAAATTAATTTTATCATTTTATAGTTACAAAGGGTTGACAATACACAAGATTGGACAACATATTTATACAAGACTGAGGAAGTTGCAATTATGTGGAAATTACTGAAATCTCCATTAAACAACATTAACATTATCTAAATTAATTTCATAGTTATAAAATGTTGATAATACACGATTTGGACAACATATTTATACAAGACTGAGCAAGTTACAATTATGTGGAAATTACTGAAATTAACATTATCTAAATTAATTTCATAGTTATAAAATGTTAATAATACACAATTTGGACAACATATTTATACAAGACTGAGCAGGTTACAATTATGTGTAAGTTACTGAAATTAACATTATCTAAATTAATTTCATAGTTATAAAATGTTGATAATACACAATTTAGACAACATATTTATTCACGAATGAGCAAGTTACAATTATGTGGAAATTACTGAAATCTCCCCACGGGGAGTAAACAACATTAACATCATTTAAAACATTAAATTTTTATCATGGATAATTACAGAATACAATTTCACCACGAGGCACTAAACAACATCAACATAATCTCAACAATTGATATTAAACATTATTTTTTTATCATAAATTTACAGAATATGGGAATTTTTATCATAGAATTTACAGAATACAATTTTGCCACAAAGCAGTAAACAACGTCAACATAATCTCAACAATTGATATTAAACATTATTTTTTATCATGAATTTACAGAATATGGGAATTTTTATCATGGAATTTACAGAATACAATTTCGCCACAAGGCAGTAAACAACATCAGCATAATCTCAACAATTGATATTAAACATTATTATTTTATGATGAATTTACAGAATATGGGTCAAGACTACTTGCACATTATTATTTTATGATGAATTTACAGAATATGGGTCAAGACTACTTGCAAATTAATTCCAAGCACCATAATTATAAGTCATCCATTAATTTTAACCTAATATTAATTTTCTACTACTTGGAAATCAATTCGAAACATCATAATCAGAAGTCATCAATTAATTTTAAACAACATTAATTTCCAACATCAAATTTACATAATACAACTTGACCACCATAATTAAATGAAGTTGAATCAATAAGAGATAACAGGCACCTTTTTAACACCATATAAACCAAAAGAATAAAGAGCTTAAATTGTTCATGCATATAAAAAATCAAAAAGGCCTGCAAATCATTTTCTTCCTTTTTTTTAAATGAAGTTGAATCAATAAGAGATAATAGGCACCTTTTTAAGGTGCCCTATAAACCAAGAGTAAAGGGCTTAAATTGTTCATGCTGCATATAAAAAATCAAAGGCCTGCACATCATTTTCTTCTTCTTTTTTAATATATCCAATATATCCTGCACATCTTATATACAGACAAGCGTCAATTAAAAAAATCCCAAAAAATATCAATATTGCATATGTGTTTTGCAATATATCCTGTACATCTTCATTTGTACGAAATGTTTAAAATACAAACAGTTGCAACCAAACAAACCACGCACCATTTATTTTCATAATAGATTTAAAACACTTCAAAATTGTTTTTCGTGATCACGTACGCTATTAATTTTCTACGAGTGTTGTTTTAAATAAATTCAACCTCCTCTCTCAAAGGTTAATCACCCCCTCTAGAACATTTGCCCACTAAGAACAAATGAGAACCAACCAACCCTAAACATCATTTTAGAACTAAAATATCCCTATTTGTCGAAAATGAATTCATCTAGAATCTTCTTTTGCAGAACCTAGTTTTCACAAAATATAAATTTGTCAAAACCCTAGCGCCCACATAAGTGACAACAACAAACAATCAAAAACAAATTTTAGAACTAAAATATCCCTATTTGTCGAAACTGAATCCTCCAATATGCTTCATCTAGAATCTTCTTTTGCAGAACCTAGTTTTCACAAAATATAAATTTGTCAAAACCCTAGCGCCAACATAAGTGACAACGACAAACAATCAAAAATAGAAACCTATTCTGCACTTCAGCTCGATGACAACGCTCATAGCAGCCAACCACATGTAATGATCAAGGAATATTTCCACAGACCACCTCACATAGCTTCAGAATTCATCAATTTTATTCACTGAGATAAAGTGGATTTCTCCTTAAGCTCTCTTTCAGGAAGTTGATTATTTATCTTGGGATTTATTTTACATGATGAGCGATTACGTTGGAATTAACATCATATAGGAAATAGAAACGGCCCTGGCAACAATATTAAAAATTAATATCACTTCCTTCAAATAGGAATGACCCTGGCATTTCTAACATCAGAGAATCACTTGAAATTAATAATTCATTAAGCTAAACAATATTGAAGTAATGTCTTGAACACCAAGAACCAAGAGCCTTATCGGCCTATAACGAAGCAACCTATGCAAGATCAAAATTACAAAAAAGACCTGCCAGAGAACATCCAAGTTCACAATTCTGCCAGAGAAAACACAATTCTGCCGGAGAAAACATCTATAATGCCAAATCAGTTAAAAAGCATGATATGGGACTCTCAAATTCGAAAACCAGTTGAGAAGCATGAGATCAGACTTCCAAGATTTTATATAACGATTATCTAAAAGGAGGTGCTGGCAAGACAGGCTTAAATGTCCGAGGAGGAAATGATAGGAGAAAAGCTTTACCAGAAATTGAAAATAATCCTTTCGCTCTTCTTTCCCAAGGGATTAAGCCAGTTGTTTATAATATAAACACTTAAGTTAATATTGTTGTATAGCACAACTCTTATGAGTTGTCTTCTCAGTGTCGAGGTTAGAATAGAGAACAGCCATTTTCGCTATATACAACCATGCTTACAAATATCCCAAAGCTTCTACGGAAAACCTGCAGACCAGAGGTTATAAAAGGCCAACGAGGTTTGAACACTTCTAAAAGCACAGATGCAGAAACCTGTTTATTACCTTGGAAGCTCAAGTTGTGCAGGACCAGTACGACTCAAATCACCTTCCACGACATTTATTATAGATTCTTCAAAGCTAAACCAGTTGTTGTCCTTGATTTTGCTACATGAAACTGTTAAACTACTGACATGTCCAAAGATAATTTCGCAGCAGGTAGCGAGTCTAAAAACACTTCTTCATCAGAATAATGGTCATTTTACCAATATGTCACAATAAATTGCAAAAAAATAGCTATGGCAGAATCAGTTGAAGAGAAGGCACACAATTTTCTTTCAGTACCTCTGAACTTACTGAAAGACAACAGAAATACACAGCATTTGATCAAATTTTGTTGCATCTAAATACAAACAGAAGTTGAAAACAGAATTCCACGCTAAAAAAGTTCTGATCAACTCTAGTCTAACTTAGTTGCCTGTAACACGCAGGATTTAGTCCAACTTAGTTGCCTGTAATTCAAACAGAAGTTGAAAACAGAATCCTATGCTAATAAATTCTGATAACTCTAATTTAATTTCGTTGTAACTGTAAAATAGACCCCTAGAGCATGGGAGAATAAGCATGGACCTCTGCTTACAAACTTGCACTTGGGACCCAGGCTTTGGAAAGAGTGATAAAAATTAGGCCTTTGGTTGCACCTTCTGTGCAATTTATTAAATTTATGACACAGGCCAAGGGGCACAGGTGACAAAATCTTCTGAGAATATATAATTCATGCTGATAGAGAACAAATGGATGGTGGGTACAGGTTAACAGGTACTACTCCCTACTAAATTTCAATAAATTCCTCTAATATTAAAATCGTCCAAATTTCTGTTTATTTAACAAAGCAAATAAGTGCACAAGACATAAGTCAGCATTTTACATAGACAACATCAGCAAGCATAAGTCAGCATTTTACATAGACAACATCAGCAAGCAATCTTTTCCTAGTTACTAACTTGCTAAAAAGGACAGTAATTAGATTCATTTTTAAGGAGCACTAAATGATAAAAACAAAAAAAACACTCACTCATTATTAAACATACACTCACTTATTAGCTGTAACATAACAAAAAAGCATTAGCAAGTTAGCAGATGTGCAATACAACCATATCCAGTATTTCTCATTACATATCGCAGGCTGACCTCAGAAATACACAGTCGCATGTAGACTATGAAGAAAATCATGTCTCGCAAGCCTTCACAGGAAAAACTTTCAGAAAGCTTTGGATTTTTTTATTTTTTTTTGCACTGGTAAGGTGTACTATAAGTATACATAAAAGTTAAAACTATGATATTCTTACAGTTAACAGAAAATGGAAGTGGGTGACCTTCCAGTAGAATTCAAGCACTGCTGTAGCAACACAACGAACAGTCATACAAGGATGTTTCGTAAAATTTGCACCACCTACAATGTCCGCTCTAGTGTAAGAGCCCTAAGAAGAATCAAGCTCTTGGACCAGCCAAGCAAAATTACTTTAAACACTGTGGGGTGTAAACAAACATCATACTGTCAAAACAAAAACTAAATACACAGCAGCATGAAATAATGTGAAAAACCAATCTCCACTATAAACAACACTAAATTTGTATATCTACCCCATAATGAAGAAGAAAGTCTCTCTATCTGACCATATTGCACTTGAAAGTTCCCAACTTAATACCATAAAGTCAAAATATCTAGGTTGTGTACCATCAAAAACCAAATTCCAAATTGCCAACCATTCCACAGTTGAATCTAAACAGCGAATATATGCTAAGGCCTGAAAATGTTATGATGTGGTTTTTAAAAAAACATCTCCATCAAACAGTTGTTTATGGGATGAGAATACAACCAACAGTAGATTTGTACATCCAACTCTAGAAATGTCCACTTCTACAAACTCAAAAGCTTGCATGTTTAGGATCATGCTTCATGCTAGAATAAATGGAATCTATGAAACAACTCCATAGACCTAGATCCAAGTCAGCTTGTTAAGCACTGGTCAGAAAAAGCTTTGTAAAAGCACTACAGAAAACCTATGACTACTGTGAAAAACCTATGACCACTGGTAAGACACATTACAGAGCCTCGTGTTAGAATATTCATCTGTTAGTTCAAAAGTACATATCATACAATGTGAGTCTACCATGCCCTCCTAAACAAGTGAGCACATGTATTACTAAAAGATCCTTTTTTGACAACAGGAATTTTAAGCACAAACTCTCTTCAGTCGCTTAGCAGCCTGCACAAATCCAGCAATAACCTGCAACTCATCCAATTGCTTTACAAAAGCAAAGCAACGACACTGTAAGTTAGGTGAGCCAAAGCCAACCAACCTTAAACAACATTTTAGGCTGAAATATCATCTTAGTTAACAAAATAATGAAGATGGAAATCACAACTTTTACAAATATTACTTTGTAAAGTAAAAAGGCAATTGTATGTGCAAGTTGCAAAATGTGATCAAGCCTTAATAATAATATAATAATAACAATAATCTAACTTTAATGTCACTGCCTAACCAGACACCAAATTAATGTATGAAACACCCTTGTTTGTAGGACAAGGGACCCCAACCAAGCAGCAATTTGACGGCTGAGTCTAAAGAGGTGTAGAGACCCTAGCCCCCTTCAGATTCCAAGCTGTGACCTCCAGGTGGAGACACATGTACTCAACAGTCAGGACCAGTCAAGCTACACAGTCTTCTGATATAGTGATTGATCAACTTAAACCAGGAGTACTAAAGAAAGAGATGGAACACTTCCCTCACCATCACAAGCTCGGGGTTTAACTGTCATAAGTAGCATGTTACATCTTCTACCTTACTTAAAAGTAATTTTTATAGCTAAAGACTAGGCTTAAAAAATACAAGTTCGTGGTAGCATAACCCTCTTTTCAATGAAACTAGAGATGTTATTAAGTTAACACAATCTCTTGTTGAAAATATTTTTATAAACTCTAACTTTAATCGCTAGGTTGGGAACAGGTGGTGTTTAGCATTCAAAGGTAAGTGAAGTCGTTAACGACTCTATTAGGTTGCATAAATTCTCAGTAGAATACCAACGGAACATTAGCTATGTGAGGTCTACTCATTACAAACAAATATTGTTCAGACAAAAGCATGAAGATGGACCAGATTATCTAAGACAATGCCAGAGCAACCAAAAAACTCAAGTTAGTGATAACACTTGTAAGAACACAAAATGCCACAACTTCACAATGCAAGCATGCAGAGAATACGCATATACCTCTGATATAAAGTGCTTTTCCACAGCATTAACCAGCTGCTCCTTTGATGAATTCAAACTCACATCAGCCTAATTCCCAAGCCAAAAAATAGAAAACCAAAAGAAAAAAATTGTCAGCCATAAACCACAAAATAAATCAATAAACACTGGACAAATGGGCAGCTATTCTAAGACAAAGCTAAAATGATACATACAAGATTAAAGTGCCTCCAATATCTCCATAGTGCTGCTGGATCCAGTTTACTCAAATCCACCGTCTGCATCAATCACCACATCATTCAATAGTTGTAAGTGGTGAAGCTATGCTTCAAGTTGAACTGGACAAACCAACCAACTCGCCACAAACTGACTTTTGCATATAACATATGCAAGAGAAGGAAAACAAATTGTCTAGCAAAGAAATGTTTCTGTCATTTTATATGACACAAACAAGATTATCAAGCATGTGATACAAAAAAAACTTCAAAACTATGATATTTATGTAGTCATACAAGAATCACCTAAAAATTTATTTATGTAATTTCATATGCAACAAATAAAATTATCAGCATGTGATACAAAAAAACTTCAAACCTATGGTATTTATGTAGTCATATAGGAATCACCTAAAAAATTCTCCTAGCAAACTATTAGAATTTTTAATACTGCTCCTCGCAAACTATTAAAATTTTAATAATGCTCCTCGCAAACTATTAAAATTTTTAATACTGCTCCCATTAGACTTTATCATTGCCCAAATTCCCTCAAGATAATACGTTGTAT
This sequence comes from Pinus tabuliformis, assembly GCA_031772625.1. NCBI lineage: Eukaryota > Viridiplantae > Streptophyta > Pinopsida > Pinales > Pinaceae > Pinus > Pinus tabuliformis. The sequence continues at coordinate 103,781,762 of CM062811.1, forward strand.
AAAGTAACGCATATTTAGAGTATGCATGCATTCTCAGTGGAGAAAATAGATAGATATTACAATCTAGAAAGGAGATTACCAGCATCCCATGTGAAGAAGACTTTGATTCAGTTGATTGTGAATCACTAGAATGATTTCTAGTTGCACCTTTTGGCACAGGTACCACTAACTTGTGATGTTGCAATTTAGGCTTGTGAGACTTCTGGAAATCATCAGAAACTGTACCAGAAAAATACCAACATATATAAAGATGCTTCAGAATATGTGAAGCTAAAAACCCAATAAAAGAAATCACAAGTACTTGGCAGAGAAGAATCTAAAGAAAAATCTCACTAGCAGCATGGTAAGTAACAAGTGTACGATAGTTAAATTTTAATGTTAATGCAGCAAGTGCATCTAAAAAAATCCTCTTAAATTGTATGAATAAGCATAAATTTAAAATCTAATTTATTTTTCAATATAGTAAATTAAATAAATACTCACCTAATTCAGAACTACTGGACATCATATTTTCACATCCATTTTCCTCGTTATCTTCATTTCCTGTTGGCGGTTCAATCACACTTAATGCATTTCGCTGGAGTTTCACCTCCTCTCCATTTGTTAGCACCTGAAACAAATATAGCATCAAAATTTTAAAAACTCCTCCCAGTAAATGAAAAAATGGAACAAACTATTATTTCAGTTCATTTTAGGGATGTCAATTGTGATTTAATATTGACAGAAAGTTGAACACCACAATGAAAGCATTCAATACAAACTGGTGTTTATTTTTATTTTCCTTGATTTATCTATCTGGCAGTACAGAGTAGCCCTAAATTGAGATCATTGATTTTCTTGTTATAAACTGTTTCACAAATGATTTCATTCCATGTATAAATATCTGTCTTCATGTAGTGACAATATTGCTCTCTACTAGGGAGAAATCCTCTGTATGTTCAACATATCAACTAAATTCACCTAAATGCAACAAACTATTATTGTAGATCATTTTAGTAAATTTGGCAAGAAAGCTGAACAGGTGGCTATGCAATGACAGTTTGCAATACAGATTATTGCTTCTTCTTAATTTTCCTTGATTTATTACTGACAGTACAGTGTAGACGTTATATTTCTCAGTGCTAATGAGAATTCTTTGAATGCTCAGCAAATTAACCAAACACAACTTAATACAAAAGCCCAGAAGTCAATATTATTCAAAATCTTCCGGAAAGCAATTCATTATAAGTCAATCGTTCAAAACTATGGCACAGATCTACCAAGAAGAAAAGAACTTCCAATTTCTATTGAAAAAGCAGTAAAAGCAAAAATAAAATTAAGCTAAATTGAGATTACCAGCCAATGCCAGCCACCGAGGCCCACAGCCTTCTTGACCACACCACGAAGCCCAACCAAAACAGATTTCGTTCGATTGTTTCCAGTCACCACAACTTTAGTATGCCTTGGCAACACCGTGAGCTCTTCCTCCCCACTCTCTTCGCCACATGGAGAGCCAACTCCAGGCTGAAAACCTGTAGACTCCAGCATTTGCATCCGCGGTCCGGAAAACAAACCCTGAACCCTCAATTTCGACAAAAATGTTTTTCCCAACAACACAGAGGAGGCTAGACACTCGATCCCGTCACATGCAACGACAGAAGAAGATCAAACACCTTCTACCTGTGATCCTGCAGTAAATTGGCGTTCAAAATGCAGAAAATCCCAAAAGCAGGCCCAATGAAGATAATGCAGGGGGCATTTATAGTTAAACGAGGCATAGCGGCCACGGCCAGGCGTGAATTCTGTCTAATCCCCCTGAGTCGAACCTCAGGAATCGATCTGCGCGCTCGAAATTGCCTAATAATCAGCCAATCGTCTTCAACTCTGGGCCAGGGTTTGACGTACACCCAGATAGCTCGGGAAGCCCACAACAAAAGATTTTCTTCGATCTTCCTCCTCTCACAGCCTCTACCGGACACAGACCCACGCATTTGGAAATGTTCAGTATCACAGTAGTGGGCTTTATTGCTTGAGGTCCAGGCAATGGCCACCTTCCACGTGTCGGACTCGAGGTATGCTGCTCTGCGGCCAATGCTAGACCTGAAAGCCAGACCTGCGGTGGATAACCATGGTTGTGTTTTCGACCTGGGGTTGAGGTCATAGGTTACTGGACACGGTAAACCGCGTGCGATCGCTTTGTGGTTTGATTCAATTTTCCTTTTCCGTTTGCCGGGTCCACTTTAAGCGAGTGGACACGTGGTAGGTATCTGGGTGGAGGTCCATGGTTTATGGCATGCATGGCGGGCAGATGTCGCCATCGATCCATGTACCTAGATATATGTATGTATGCATGGGTCGTTGGAAGGTGGGTCCCATGTGGGAGTCGTTGGGAGGTGGGTCCCCATGTCATGACACGCAGATACATACATAGAAGGAGAGAGAAGGGTGGGAGTACTATATTACGGACTCTATTCCAAGAGGTGACGTGACATGACCCGCGTGGATCTTAACATATTAATTAATACCCATACAGCGGAGCCCTAAGCCCTTGGGAGCTTTTTTGTAGCATACATTTATTCGTTCCTCACCCCCGTATGACCTGGGGCTAAGGATAAACGTCGTTATGTTTGACTGATATGGAGAAGTTAGCACAGTGTTGTACGTTTCTATTTTGATGGATTAGTTTTCCATCAGCCCTACATCTCACTATACCACGACGATCTCAATCCTACAACGTTTTAGGATGAAGTATGTCCACACATGCATTGAAATGTCACACACATACGTATGTGGTGGTATGAAATGTCACTACCATGGTGACATTGGGCTAAAACTTATAATAATAATAATAAAAATTATGTTTTGGCTAAGAGAATAGGTAAACGCATTAGGTTGGGGTTGAGCTGTAAGGACTCTAACTATACGCTTCCATTATTCAATTTTACATAAGTATGTTAAGGGCGACTCCTATTTCCAATCTTATAGCAATATTAATGCTATCTGACATGCGAGGGGAATAGCCTCCATGCTCGCCCTCTCTCTCCACGTGCTGTCACTCAGAGGGCGATGGCTATTCCGCTCGCATGTCCGATAGCATTAATATTGCTATAGGATCGGAAATAGGAGTCGCCGTATGTTAAGTAGATTAACCAAGTTCTGAATGTGAAGGTTTTTTTAGTACGAAATGTTTATCATTCAGCCTAGCTTGATGTGATAAAATCTATTGAAACCTCTTTCTAATGTTGATTTGGTATAGCAAAAGGTTGTGGTATATCAAATAGTTGTGGTCTTGATTGCTTCTCACCACACATCTAGCCACAAACTATTAAACTTCATTTTCAAGACCTAATGCCCATAAAAACAAAAAACCTTTTTTATTATGTGGTAAATTTTCAAAAACCTTAAATATCCTTCTCTATGGGAAGTGTGCAATTTCAAAGGGACTATTTGGTTGAGCTCCGAATTCTTACCTAATATAGGTGATCTTGATACCACAACAAATGATTCTTCTATACAAATGTATCTAATGCACTTGGCTCCTCTTGCGGTTGTTGAATGATCTTGCATAACTTTTGATCTTGCTTCCTTTCTATCATTGTTGCCTCCACCCAATCAGATTGTAGAATAGAAATAGCACATAGTAAACATTGGTTTCTTCTTCTTTTTTTGAAACTGCATCCGCCACCATATTATGTTTTCCTTTTTTTCTTTTTCGTTGTTCCAAAAAGTACTTCAAACTATCAATGATCTGATTTTACTTTGAAGTCTTTTCCTATTAGGTAAGTGCACCATTTCTTAATGCATGTAGTATGGTCAACATTTCTTTTTTGTAAATGGCTTCCAGTAAGCTCTTTCTTTTAATTTGGTTAATTTCAAAGGTAGGGGTTCTTCTTTCTTGCATTAAAATTGCACCCAAAGCAATGGTTTGATGCATCACACTCCCCAATAAAGGTTGTTGTGAAGTCAAGTACGGCAAGGACAAGAGTCATACACATAGCCTCCTTAAGTCTTAAAAAAAAATTGATTGTTATTGAGTCCAAGAAAATGCTTCATTCTTTACTAATGTTGTTAAAGGTGATGTTATTTAACCATAATGTGTGACAAACTTGAGGTGATGCCTTGGCAATCCTAAGAACCATCTAAGTTTTTTCAAGCTTTTGGGAATTTGCCATTCCATCATAGCTTTAATTTTGTCAAGGTTCACTTTGACACATTCCCGAGATACAATATGACTCACATATTCCACTTTTTGAGCCCCAAAGACACACTTTGAAGGCTTTGCATACAATTATTACTCCTCCAAGAGTTTTAACCTTGTCAACATGTTGTATATGTTCTTCCCAATATTTGCTATAAATTAGTATATCATAAAAAATGCCAATACATATGTTCTACAGAAGTCTTTGAAAATAGAATTCATCAAGTTTTGAAATGTTGAATGTGCATTGATAAGGCAAAATTTCATAACCAAAAAAATCATAATGATCGTCATGTGTTCTAAAGGCTATTTTGGGAATGTCTCCTTGTCTCGTTCTAATTTGATCATATTTTGGATGAAGATCCAACTTAGTAAAGAAATTTACTCCTTGCATTTCACCTAATAATTCATCAATGATAGAAATAGGAAACTCATCTTTGACAATTATTTTGTTGAGTTGTTTATAATCTTGACACATACACTACGAACCATCCCTTTTTGCAACCATGGCCACTAATGAAGAGAAAAAAAAATCGGTTAGGTTGAATGATGTCAACCTCCAACATCTCTTGAATCATATATTCAATCTCATTCTTTTGTGCACATGGGTACCTATAAGGCCTAATGTTAGGCGATACACTTTTTGTTTGTAAATGAGTAGTATGGTCATGATCTCTCAACAATAAAAGACCCTTAGGCATCTCTTCAAATGGCTTGAAATAATTGTCAATAACTTTTTGGAGATCCACTAGTGTAGAGGACATAGATGTTCGAACATCTAGTGAGCACAATTATGCAATTAAACCATGGTGTCCCTTTTTTAGAAATTTTGCCATGATGTTAGAACTTATCATTTTACAAGATTTCCCTTAGATCCCTCCAAGCTCAACTTCCTTACCTTTTAAGGAAAATCTAATAAAAATATTTTGAAAATCAGAGGCCACTATTCCTAATGAGTAACCATTGAACCCTTAATATAACATCAACACCACCCTTTGGATTGCAATCATGGAACTATCAAATAAATATTCCCGACTATTGAGATTTGTAAATTTTAAATATTGTAAGGGGTGGTAGGAGGGCGAGGGATTCTAATCAATCCCGGGGAATAATTGAATTCAAGTTTTCTTGGGGCCTTGGAAGAAGATCAAACAACCAAGTCGAAATTTATGGACTTCTTTAGGGTTTGCTCATTGCCAAAGAAAAAGGTGTGGATGGTATCATTATATTAGGTGATTCCTTACTCTTGATTCAGTACCTCATTAATGGAAGGAACACGAAAGACAACTCTCTGGATAGGATACTTCAGGGAATTATAAGTGTTTTGGTCAAAGAAATTTTTTCACACCCTTAGGACTAACAACATGGAGGTCGATGTGAAGGCAAACTAAGCTTGCTCTCTAGTTGAATCTGAACTCGAAATAAATGGGAAAAAATCCATTTTCTTATTTCCCTAATGGCCCATAAACTATTTAAAAAATGGAATGCATTAAAGCATTTGTTTTGTTGGTTGACGAAAGTAGCGCTTGGCAACCGTATTTATTCACCTCACCCCAAGCTCCTCTCGTCACAATCATTTCCATCCCATAGTAATAATGATCCCAATCTAATGTTGGTTTAAGTGTGGTTTATTGTTAGCATATTCTCCATTAGAAACGTGTCAACTCACCTCACTCATCATCATGTAAGGTCCTTATTTCCTGTCTCACATGCTTGAAATATTAAAAATCATAGAAGAAAGAAGAAAGAAATTATTTTAACATCCACAAGGCTAAAGATAGCCTATGGGACAGATTGCTTCTTCATTTTCTTGATGTATTCGACCCTTTTTCTGTGAAGCTTCAAAATAAATGCTCCCAACTTCTTGAAAAACCCCTCGCTAAATAAATTATCCCAAGAGCTAATTGCCAGCATATCTGCATAATTTTCCTTGTTGTCTTTGAAGGCCTCACATTCTAAAATGAAATGTTTTTATGTTTCCATTTTTCCGAAAGAACAAAAAATGCATACTCTTTCCTCCCACACTTCCTTTGCCCTTTTGCAGTGCCCTGTTTCACAACAGAGTTGATGAGAATTAGTCCTTAACTGAGCAATAAGAATTTTGGCTCTCCACGTGATATTGGCCTCTATGTATGCTTTTGGTTGATGACTATGAGTGGGATTAAACACTTCAATATATTAATTTTTCTTTCTTCCTAGCTCCTTATCCCAAGTACGCTTATGGAACTTTTCCATAAGAAAATATTTTATCTCATTGATGTTTATGGGACACGCTTTCAAGCAAATAACCCATTTACTAAACCATTTGTTATTTTGTTGCATCCAAGTTTTTTGCTCTTTCACAATCTATCATTAAAGACAACCTTAAGCCATCTACCCTCTTCCATTTGCTCATTTTTTTTAAATACCTTATGACTCGCACCATAGAAATTGCTTCAATAGGAGCAGTCCATGTTTCACTTAACAAGATAGCATAAGGAACTGCACTTTAATCTTAATTTTGTTTGTAATCAAAAGCTTCTGAATTTTCTTAATTTATCTCCACTGCATATCGAATGTATTGTTGACCCATAGTTCAAAACCATAGAGAATCATCGGAATCACTAGAAGCCCAAAAAGAGTTTGAGTGGTTTTCTAGTCCCATAACTTTGCCTCTCTATACCTATTTTGAAAAGCGTAAAATGCTTTCCAACTCCCCAAAATTCTTTTCTTTCTACAACCATTCCAGCTTAGATTTTTGTTGAAGTCAATTCTGAGGTATTTGTAATCCGCAACTTCTTCCAGAATGTTGCCTTCAAATTAGAACTTATGCTGGTTATGTTTTCTTTTCTTAGAGAAAACCACTACTTTCGTTTTGTTGATATTGACTTGCATCCCGACACTTCTACAAAAATGTTGAAGGGATAGTAAGTGCTCTTGCAAACCAAGAGTGGATTTAGCAATCAGAATAAGGTCATTTGCATACAAAAGAAGCCTTATAACAAACTTTCCCAAATAGATACCATCACCCCCTTGCGAATTTAACCACTCCTCAAGCTTGTCGATATATAAACCAAAAATGGTAGGATAAAATGGGCAACCTTGCTTGACCCCGATATCGCTTCTAAAACTTTCAGAAATGCCTGCTTAAGTTCTAATTTTGACTTTCACCTCTTCATATAAACTATGCACAACTACTCTCAAATTTTTAGGAACCCCAAGTTCCTCCATTCTGTGCCAAAGCTTATCCGAGTCAAACGCTTTTCTGAAATCAACAAAGCAACAAAAGACTTCTTCCTTTTTCTCCCAAACTTTTTCAATGATGTGCCTTAAAGTTATACAATGATCAATTGTGGAATTTTTAGGTCTAAAACTTGCTTGCCCTTTAGCACGCTTATCTCTTTCTTCTACCCACTGGCTAATTTTATTTTCTAGCATGCTTCCAAATAACTTTGCAAACAAAGTGTTTATCATGATGGTCCTATAATTGGAGGGATTATTGACATCACCGCTCTTGAAAAGAGGTATTGCCAGGCTAGTTGTCCAATTTGTGGGGAGCCCTTGTCATATGATGTTGTTGAAGATTTTTGTAATGTGAGGTGCAAGAATATTTGAGCCCCACTTTAGATATTCTGCTTGGAGTTCAGCTAAGTTTTTTCTCATTGGAATTCTGCTTCACACAAAACAATGATCGATTTCTCATGCACAAAGAAATTTATTGTCTAGGAGGTAGATCTCGTGTCAATTGACACTAGTTGGAGCTTTAAATTAATAAGATGCATCATTTCAGACTCACCTCATTCTGCGTTATTTTCCTCAAGGGAGAAATATTCCCAATTAGCTTCAATTTCAGCTTTGGTTTGGCTCTCAGTCCAAATTGTGGAATTAAGACAAATACACCACTGGAAGCTCTGTGAAGAGCTCCACTTGAGGCTTCTTCTTTCTAATTTAGTGTTTGGGTGGGTTAAACATCCTTGCTCGCAGATTATCTGGCGCTTGAGACTTGTTGGCTCAAGGGAAAATACAAGAATTCTAGGGTGCTTTCGCTTTGAGCCTGTCAGCTCAGCATACTCGGGAGGTACGAGTTATTCCTCTTTTTCTTGCTTTGATAATTGTCTCTATTGGATTGGAAATTGCCAAAAATATGCCCTATTCTGAGTCTTAGAACAGGGATAGGAAAAGTAATTAAGAATTTCTCTAATATTTGTGTGGCTTCTGCAAATACTTTTGAAATCTAGTTCAATTATAAAGTGCATGCAATTCTGAATTAAAAAATCATTTGTTTGCTACCTTGTGTCATCTCTTGGGAAGGTACTGGAAGTTTTCAAAAGTTGATTTCCTTTGTCCCTTGTCCAGGTCTTGCTCTTGCTCAGAGAAGTGCAATGAATTTTGATTCAGATTTTAACTCCTTGGCAACAGAAAACGTTTGCTCCCATTGTTTATCCACTCTTGATGCTCTTCACAAGGTTGACTATGATTTGTAGGTTAAATTTTGGCAGATGTCTCACTCACAAATTAAGTTCTCAGACAATCTCCTGTCTCTCTAATTCTAGTTCTCTCATCTGTTTGATGAAGTAGATGCCCTTAGAAGCACTGTGAAGGATCTCAAATTCAACAAAGAAATCCCAGTGGAGTCAAGCCAACATGAGGATAAAACTGGAACTCGTGATATATATCTTAATAAGCTTGCCCCAACCATCGATTAGTTCCTCCAACAACCTTTCTAAAATGTTTGGCATTTTGTCTCTTGTATATGGAAGAATCGAACTAATCTGGTTATAGAATGTTGTATGTATATTGTAAAAGTGGTGATGGGATAATAGTATGTCTACTACAATTGTCTAGTTTTCTCTTTGTAATCAAGTAATTATGATCAAAGACCGATCTTGGTATGTTTTGGTCGGTCTATGATTTTGGGTCTTTTTTAGTTGAAGGTCTTTTTTGCATAAATCAACAAGCTGCACACAATGCTTTTTGCAGAAAATGAAAAGTAGTGGCATTTTGGACTTGCACTCTTTCCTGGTCTATTTTTATTTGGGGTTCATTTCTTTTCATTTTTTGACCATTCTATTCTTTTTACCCTTTGATTTTTCTTTTAGGGTATACCCTCTTTACATTTTTTACATTTTTTTGATTTTTTGATAATATGGAAAACCTTTTCAACAAGGAAATGAATGAACATATTACAGAGCTCATCAAGTCAATCATGAAATATGACACCTATTGGTATAGGAGCATAACAGTGGCTCCACTTGGGGATGGCTTTCCCTGGTGGAAAGTCAAGAACAACAGGTCGGATGGCCTTCTGAAATAACTTAGACTATGCTTTGAAATCTCCTTCAGCTAGTTGCTTTATTGTATATATGACAACACATTTTGTGAAGCTTAGGGTCTTCTCTTTGGGCTTCAACTGCAGCAAGTTACTATCCAATCCAAACTGTTATATTATTAAGGTAGTATGTACATGTTAGAGTCAAAATACATTAAAAAACTGGATCAAAGTAATGTTTCAGCATTCGACCATTCAATGGTCCTTCTTCTGTTTGTGTACCATCCAGGCTCTTCAGAAAGTAAGTATTGTTCCCTTGCAATGCCTGGATGATAAATGGTCCTTTCCACAGAAAGTCAAATTTCCCATGTTTTCCTTTGTCTTCTCTCTTGGAGTCCCACCTTAGAACTTTGTCTCCAAGGTAGAAGTCTTCTGCTTTGGTCCTTTTATCAAATATTTTCTTTAGTTTTTCTTGTAACACTTGGGATCTTTGGTGCACTTCCTCTCTGGTCTACTGCAAATGGATGGTCTGATTTATTCTCCTTTGAATGTCATTGGGTTCCACCTGAGCTTCTTGCAGTAATTTCATTATAGGAACTCCTAAAGATGAAGGAAACACAGCCTCCATGCCATAAACTAACTCATAAGGGCTAGTTCCAATAGATCTCTTTGTAGTAAGTCTATCTGCCCATAGTGCATTTGTGAGTTTCTTGTGCCAGTTTTTCTTGTTCTCTTCCAAAAATTTCTTAATAATATTAATCAGGCTTTTATTGGAAGATTCAGCTAGACCATTACCTTGAGGGTAATAGGTTGTGGAATGGCCTAAAGTGATATGGTATTTGTTACAGAAATTTATCATTTTCTTGGACTTGAAGGCAGCAACATTATCGGTTATGATCTTTTCAGGACAGCCAAATCTAGACAATATGTTGGTTTCTAAGAATCCTATAATCATTGTATTATTGGCTTGTTTAGAAGGAATGGCTTCTATCCATTTGGTGAAATAGTTTGTGGCAATAAGAATCCATTTATGTTGGCCAGAAGAGGGAGGGTGTATTTCTCCAATGAAGTCCAAACCCCATTGTTGAAAGGGCTTTTCAGTGGAAATTGGTCTCAAGGGTAAGGGTAACAGTTTCCTTTTGCCTTCAAAAATTTGGCATTTGTGGCAGGCACTGACAAACTTCTTTACATTAGCAAACAAGGTTGGCCAGTAAAATCCAGCCCTTAGGATTTTGTCTGCGGTTGATTTCCAGTAAAGGTGTCCACCGCAGTCCCCTCCATGAATTCTTTGAGAACTTTGTCAGCTTCTTCTTTTATTAAACAATTCAATAGAATACCTTCATGATTTCTCCAAAAAAGAGCATTATCGAAAATACAAAATTTTGAAGCTTTCATCTTCAAAAACCTTTTCTTTGTTCTGGATAACCCTAGAGGAACCTGCAGGTTTAATAATACATGAGTTATATCAGCATACCAAGGTGATTCTAAGAAGGCCTGGCTGATTTGTGGAGTCGCCATCTCCTGTTCATTATCCAGTTCATTAATATCCAGGGCTTGAAAGTTTGTTTCAATCATGAGTTTAGCCAATCCCTGTCCTTTTATAAGCTTTGTAGGTTTTATTTCAATATCATACTCCAATATATTAGCTATCCATTTACCTCGTTTGCCTTCAATTCCATCCTAAGTCAGGATGTCTTTGACAACAGCATTTGGTACATAAGCTATTACATGGGAGTACAATATATAGACTCTGAAGTCTTGAATAGCTTTCACAAGTGCAAAACCCTGTTTTTCCATGATTTTGTAATTTAGAGGTGCATCTCTAAGTGCTTTACTGAAAAAGGCTATGGGTTTTTCACATCCTTGATCATGTTTTTGCAGTAAAACAACTGCTATAGTGTGTTCTGATGCAAATGAAAAAACTATGAAGTCTCTATCGAACTTTGGACTTGTAAGGACCGGTGTTCTAGTCAAAGCCATTTTAATTTCTTCAAATGCTTGTTTGGCTTCTACTGTCCATTTAACCTTTGAATCCTTTTTTAACATATTGTTCAACAGTCTAATTAATTCAACCAAATTAGATATGAATCTTCTTAAAAAGTTAATCTTTCCTAGGAAAGCTTGAAGTTCTTTGACATTTCTGGGGTAGGGTATTTGCAGAATAGATTCTATTCTAGCAGGATCAATTTTGATGCCATCTTTGGAGATGATATGGCCTAACAGTTTGCCTTCTTCTAGACCAAACAAAGACTTTTTAGGATTTAATGAAATACCATAATTTTTGCATTTTAAAAACACTTGTCTCAAATGATCTAAATGTTGTTGATCTGATCTAGAAAACACAGTGAGGTCATCTAGATATATAAACAGAAAATCGTGAATTTATTTTGCAAAAGCTATGTCCATTACTCGTTGAAAGGTTGCCCCTGCATTCTTAAGTCCGAATGGCATTTTAACATATTTGAATGTACCTCATGGTGTTGTAAATGCAGTGTTTTCTTGGTCATCAGGATGAACCAGAATCTGATTATAACCTGAAAACCCATCCAAAAGTGAAATCCTAGAAGCTCCTACTACTCTTTGTAAAATATGATCCATCTTAGGTAATGGGTAATTGTCTTTCAAAGAAACCTTGTTTACATTTCTTAAGTAAACACATAATCTAATTTCTCCTGTTTTCTTCCTAGTAGGCACTAAATTAGACACCCACTCTTAAAATCTGATTGGAGCAATTATCCCTGCATCATGCATTCGTTTGATTTCTTTTTTAATTAAAGGAAGCAGTACAGGGTTGATTCTTCTGAGCTTTTGTTTGAATGGTTTTTGATTTTCCTTGAGGGGTATTGCATGTTGAATTACAGAGGTGTCATAAGATTTCAGGTCTTCATAGCTCCAAGCAAAAACATCCCTGAATTCTTTGATCAGTTCAACATACTTAAGTTTTTGATCGGGGGGCAAAGATTTGGATAATTTTACCATTTTTGGATTTTCTTCAGTTCCTATGTTGTAGTTTTCAATGTCTGCTTTTAGAGGTTTCATCTTGGGTTTCTTTGGAATATCGTTGAAATTAAAGAGATCTTCCAAAGGCGTTAATCCTTTGGCCAAACGATTGTCTCTCAAATTGATAACTTCATATTCTCCTTCAATAATCTCATCAACGTCTATTTCTTTAAGATCCTGTATTTCCTTTTTGGTAAATTTCATTGGATGAAGCATTTGAGTTGCATTTTCTGCTGAAATGTCTGTTTCTATCTGATTTGTTGGATCAAACTCAATAACCTACATTAGTGCTAGAAAATTCTTCTTCTAGAGTTAAAAAATTGTTGATCTGATTATCACTGTTAAACACTTGCCAGTTCTTTACATTATTAGGTATGGTTGGCCTATGTCTAATTTCAGTTGTGAATTGATGATTTGGTTCAAATGGTAATTTACAGGTGCTGGCAAACATTGTGAGGCTATGAGCTTGCCAGTTATGTTTTCTCGGGATTTTGGCAAGCTGAGCTTCTAGAAATGTTTTGAGGATCTCTATAGCTGTTCCTCTGTACTCTCTTAATCTGGGATCATTTGTTAAGAACTTCCCTTTTATCTGTTGAATGATTAAATCAAAATCTCCTAGGACTGACACTCTAGTTGCTCCCAATTTCTTGACCAGTTTAAGACCTAGCAATAGAGCTTCATATTCAGCCATATTATTAGTGCACCTAAAGTTTAACCTGTAGGCATGGCTTTCAGCATGATTGTTTTCAAGATTGTGCACCCAGACTCCTGCTCCTGCTCCTAATTTGTTCACAGAACCATCAAATTCTAAGTACCAAAGGATTTCATGTTCACAATTAGTATCTGGAGTTTCAGGGATCTGTTCAATAGGGAGATATGGTTTTTCAGTTTTTTCTGGTTTATCCGATGTTTCATGATTTTAAGAAATTTCTTGGATTCGAACACTAGACCTTTCATTTGCAATTTTTTCTATTTCATCTGCTAGAACTTTTATTGCATGTGGGGGATCAATTTCAGCACTGTAGAGGATAAAAGAATCCATATCTGAATGTACTAAGTAGATAGGGAAATTTTGAGGTTTCTCTTGACTACTTACTACATACTTCATTAAGGTTTCTCTGTATAGTCTCTTGGGTTGACCAAACATTGAAATAGTAGCATAAGACATGTCTAACTGTAGATATCCTTGAAGCTTTGCACCCCAAGATCTAGATAATAACATGCCATACTTTGGTCGAATATCAGCTACTACTATGTCCATTAAGATGCTTTTGGCAAGATATTGGACTAGTGACACACATAAGTCTTTGATTAAACCCAAACATTTGACCTGACTTGAATCAAAAGAGAAAAGGTCTTTATATGGGCTGGTAATGTCAAGGTCTAACCTCTCCATTATAGATTTAGGCATTAAGTTATGGGAAGCACCAGAATCAAACATGGCATTATGAAGTATTTTATCATGCATGTTTAAACTTACATAGAAAGGAGGAACTTCTCCCTCTATTGTTTTTCCATTTACTCCAGGGCCAAATATCAATTCAAGTTGGTCATCAAAAACATTTACTGAATCTTCGTTCACAGAAATTTTGAGTGATCTGTTGATTTGACTTCTGTAGACATCATGTTTAGCTAATTCTGATAATGGAACAACTATCTTTAGTTTGCCTACTTCTGTCTCAAGATTAAAAGGTTTTTCTGTCTGAGTTCTTGTATTTTGGACAACTGGATTATCTGCGTTTCTCCCCTCTTCAGGAGTGGGATTATGGGCTGAAGTTGTTTCCAAATCAAGTTCTAGAGGCTCTTCTACATTCCCTTTAGAATTAATAGAAGTGGAAGGTTGTCTGTTCTTTGGTTGATCATCTGATACATCTTCAACAATTGGGTTATTAGGGTTAGGATCTGTTTTAGAAAGAATATGTACAGGGGGTACTGATCTTACCTTTGTTAGGCTGCTTGGTACCTTTCTGTTTAATGGTTTCAGGGAAATTTATTTTTATGCTCCTCAGATTGTATTGTTTGTGGACTTCATAAATGGTTGTATCATATCCCTCCCTAAAGTCAAATGATTCACCTGACTGAGTTTGGAATTGATTAATAATGTGAGCTTCTTGATCCTCTTGGGTCAAGAAAACTTGTTGTTCATTATTGAGTCCCATCAAATTAATTTGAGTGTCTTCTGTTGGTTCATCAAAAGTTGAGGCTTCAGCATAATTTTCTTGAAATGGGGGCCTAATATTTTGGTCAGGCCCTGTTTTTCCAGTGTTAGGATTTTGGTTCTTCCTGAAATTTGGATTTCTCCCAATAGTGTTTAGTTGACCATCCCAAGGGGATTTTTTCTCAATTGTTTCTACTCTATTTCCAAGTCTATCCATTCCTTTAATAATCACGTCTAATTTTTGTTCAAAGGCAGAAGGTTCTTCTTTGAAAGGTGTTCTTCTTTGAAAGGTGTTCTCCTTTCAGCTCTGGCTCTAGACGTTTAGTTATCAGGTTGGCCTCAACACTGATAGCTATACTTTGCATCTGTTCTAAGTTTCGAGGAGCTCTTTCCCTAAGTTGGTATGCCATATCAGAATCAAATGCATCAGGGAATTTGATCAAGGCCAAATTTGGAGGAGGTCTGAGATTTTGAGGAATAGCATTGTAGACATTATTGAATCTGGTATAGTAATCTTGGACGGTTTCTTGTGTGCCTCTTCTTAGGCTTTCATACTCTGATAAAATATGGAGAGGATCTTTCTTCTTTTCCCATCTATTCAAGAAGGTTTGATAAAGAGCTTGTGGGTCATTGATACTGTTTGCAGGAAGGGCTCTAAACCATGTTCTAACATCTCCAGTTAAACTTTGAACAAATATTTTCATTCTATCATCATCAGCATCAACCTCATATCTTTCAAAATAGTTGGTAATTTTATTGGTATGTTGTTGAGTTGTGTAAGTGCCAGTACCTTCAAAAGAAGGGATTTTACTTTGATAGTCTTGGGGCATAGCCCCTGGATTGGCAGGTAAGTGCAGGGGAGTATATCGGTTTGCCATGGTTGCAGAAATAGATGTGACAACTGAAGGAGTAGGGATAACAATGGGAATGTGTGTTGTAGATGGAGGAGTGGAAAGGGTAGTTTGAAGTGTTGATGGTGAACTTGGAGAAGCTGTAGTAATCACAGAAAGGTTTGGTGTTCTTTCAGAGGTAAGCTCAGATTGAATGGAGTTCTGCAAATGTCTGTCAAGGTGTGAAGTAACAACTTCAATCTGCAAATTTTCAATGAATATTGGATTTTGAACTGTGTGGGTTAACCCAGATTCTGAAAAGGTCTCAAATAAAGAGTTTTCAAAATACTTATCAAAAGGTTCGTCCTCAGAGTAGATCCACCTCATAGGACAAGATTTTGATCTGTATAGAAGTCGAGAACTAGCAGAATTTTCTTGGCTATCTTGTCTTCTAAGAATCCTAGGAATCAGATTTGGATTTTCAAACATAGGTGGGGGATTAGGATCAGGATTTGATATGGTGTAATGAATCTTTTCTGAAGCCAGTTTTCTAGGTGTATTTTTGGTTTTTTCTTGAAATAGATTTGACAATACAACTTTAACAGTCTCTTCTAGGAGGTTTTAAATGTCGGAGTTTTGAACTTTCCTAAGGACTTATTTGAAAAGAGGAACTGATCAAGTATTTGAAACCAACTGTCCAATCTATAAGCTAGACCAGAGATATACTAAAGTAGCATTCATTTACTTCTGCAATTGCAAAGCAAAAGCATTTCAAAGGCTACATGGCTAACATCAAGCTTCGTCTGTAGCTTATACAGAAAACAGTAGTAACAAACAAATTATTCAGGTCCCCAGCGGAGTCGCCAATGATGTTATCACTCAGGTTTCCCAAAAGTTGTAAGAAAGGGAAAGGAGGCTGAGGTAACCACAGACCAATCTTTTAGATACAGAATCTAGCCAATCTGTATCCAGAAAGGGCTCTCTCTTTATGATTTAGCTTTGTTTTTAAAGGTATTAGGCTAGTTATGAAGTTTAGGAGTTTTGTTTAAGTTTGGGTGGTGAGCTTCAATAGAACAGAGAGGTAAAACAGAGTAGTTCAGTCCATTGGGCTAATGAAGTCAAAGAAGATGGCTTTCTGGATTTGGTTTCTTAACAGAGGATGGCTTCACAGAGCAAGGTAGTCGAACAGGGAGCAAATAAAGACTTGAAACAGATGGAATGGGCTCAAATTGGGTGAAGGGCAGTTAATAATCCTTCAACCTATTTAAAGAGGGAAATTGGATGATTACTGATAAGGAGCAGTTAAGTATTCTTTAGCAAATAATCAACATGAGAGAATAAAGAAACAGGAGCAATTAAGATTTCACTGCTTATCTTAATTCTGAAGAAAACACAGAGAACAATAAAGACTGAAGACAGAGTGCAAACAAGCATATTATGAAATTAATCTTTTCTTTATGATTCAGATTATGAAACACAGATGATACAATAAACAAGAAAACTTTAAAACACAAGATATAGAGGACTTATTGATCCAGTGGTTTATTCAAGAAGTTTGTGACAAGTCCTCTGCTTCAATTCTTCATCCAATAAGCCATGCAACAGTTTTTCCAAACAACTCTTTATTCCAAAAGTTCAATATTACAGCAGAGTCTAGGAATCCCCCCTCAATACTCCAATGGAGGGGGTATTTATGCAAAAATTATACAACAAATATCTCATAACAGCTGTGAGATAATATCTAGGATAAATAATAATTTACAAGTAAAATAGAAACAACTAGTCTTCTTCAGTAACTCTGCGCTGGCTGCCTGTCTTAACTGATACTCTTGAATTCTGATCTGACATACTTTAATTCTGATCTGATACACTTTAATGTTGATCTGCTACTCTTTAATTCTGCTCTGCTACACTTTAATTCTGCTCTGACACACTTTGACTTGTTTTGAACCCTGTTCACCTTTATTTACCTTACTGTGGTTAATTGCTCTGTCTGGTAAATAGCTCTGTATTTACCTTTTATCTGGGGTGAATTTAACAATATTTCCAACACATCTTCCGTGAGGAACGTTGAGGGGTGCAACCTTCAGGGTTACAGGGGTTTTTCTGTGAAAAATGGACCAAATAGCAGGCTGGGAGCTTTATATAGCAACGCAAACTGGACCAAAAAACTGAACTTGGCCTCCTCCGGTAGAATTTTTAGTTGAGAACTGAAAATTGCAGGGTTTCATGGTAAACTGGATAAATACCTGCGTAAAAGGAAAAAACGGTACAAAAGCAGGTAGAATGGAAGGCCACAGAGCTCATACTTGTAGTTTTTCTGGTCGGGGGCCGGTCGAGACTGATCTGTGAACTCGGTCGATTTTATGCCCGGAGCGCCGTTTGCAGTGAAATATAGCAAAAATGATATTTTATCCTTTTTATTTGACAAAATGAAGTTTTGGCGGGAATTTTTGATTTGATTGGGCAGATGACATGAGCAGTACGGATGACGTCAGCGGGAGTACGGGGGAAGATGACGTGGCGGGTGACGTCAACAAAGGATAGATGACATCATTAGATGACGTCAGCAGTAGGGTGGTAAGCGGTTTTGCCCCGCACCGCTTGTGGGGCTGAGCGGTTTCGGGCTGGGAGGGAGCGAGCACCCCAGATGGGCGACGCGTGGAAAAGGTACGGGGGAAAAACCACCGGCCCCCCGCGAGTTAAACAACGGTAAAAAAGGTGGTCGCGAAATGATCGTCGACCGTCGGATGGTGAGACGGAGATCGGATGGTGGATGATCGTTGGAGATGGCGGGGAGTTAAGCAGCGGGGCCGACGTGTTTATTAAACGTTTTTAAATAGTTTCAGGCGCGTTTTGATGGTCGGGGTTGGTTATTAATCAACCCAAATGGTTGATTAATTCCTTTGCGCACGGGAGGTTCTTAACAAGTTCCAGTTAAACTCATTAATCCATGTTAAAACGTATGATTAGGGTTATATTTAACCGGGCCGAGGATACATAATATACAAGGTTTTTTAATGTATTTACATAATACGGGATTTGGGCAAAAATGTTTATAAGGGAGTTATATAATAAAAGTTAGCAATTAATATGAATTTGAAATAAAAAGCGCTAAGTTATAATGTTAGGAATTTACATTTAAAACTTAGGCTAAGGAAAAAGGGGTTTATATGAGAAATATGGCCATTTTCCTAAGTAAAATAGGGTTTTACTTAGGCAATGTTTATGAAATGAGATGAGTGATTTATGAATGCTATTAAGAACAGATCTTAATATTTAGGGGGAATTAGTGAATGATTAGGGAAAAATATGAAGGGGAGTTAGTTATTTCAACCTTGCTTTGCTTGAGCTACATCAAGTATAATGTCTACCTTGCACTTGTGATAGAAGTGAAAGTTAACACATTTTAGAAACATAATCCATCACAAGTATCATTCTGCAACACCATCTACCTACCCTGCCTACCTTGGCCTAGCATTTTTTCCTTTCTTTACTTGGGTGCATTTGGAGTGGAAAACCCTTTTCAATATTATTTTCTTTTCATAGCAAGCCTACCTAAGTCTGCACTTATTACTTCCAAGGGCTCAGATTAACCTGTTGAGCTTCTTTCCTTTCTCTACCTATCTACTTATCTGCCAAGATAGAACAATTTAGTCAGATTTTATTCTCTATCTCTAAAATAGGAAATTCAAATATGAACTAGCCAAGATTAAGCTATTTGGCCATTCATCATTTGTGGCATAAATTAACAAGCTGCAAACAATGCTTTTTGCAGAAAATGAAAAGTAGTGGCATTTTGGATTTGCACACTTTCCTGGTCTATTTTTATTTGGGGTTCATTTCTTCTCATTTTTTGATCATTCTATTCTTTTTACCCTTTGATTTTTCTTTTAGGGTATACCCTCTTTACAATTTTTTGATAATATGGAAAACCTTTGCAACAAGGAAAGGAATGAACATATTACAGAGCTCATCAAGTCAATCATGAAATATGACACCTATTGGTATAGGAGCATAACACATACAACAAATAAAATTTATATTTAAGGAAAACCCTACATTTATATGAAATCATGGACCTTTTTTTCTCTGCTAGGCCACCAAACCTTCTTTCATTTTCTTGAGAAATTGTACTAGTCAATTCAGAATTCTAGGTGGATTAATAACTTTTTCTCTTTTGAAAACTTTAATTGATTACTCATTTTTCCCTAATATGAACTTTGGGTTCAAAGTTATGGCCTATTAAAGTTGGTCAATTTTCCCAATTTGCCATTTAACTCAACCAAGCATTTTTATACTGATTTTTCGAGGTCTGGATGTTCAAATCCCAATTTTGATTCGATTGGTGGATTCCTCTATCCAATGACTACTTCCATACTCCATTCTAATCTCTAGGCATGAAATTGTGTCTCTTGGAAGTGAGTTGGTACTTTATTCTTCTTTAGATATTGTTCCAAGGATAACTATTGCATATTAATTGTGTTCTGCTTGAGCTTGTTGGAAAGATCTCATTGAGATATATTATATTTTTTTACCATGGTGAATCACTAAATTGTTGGAATAATTTAGGTGAGGCCCAAGATCAAACCTAGTTGTTGCCACTATAATGCCAAGAGTATATCCAACAACTCATAAGCCAGATATACCAAGCATTTATGACTTAGCAAGAGCCGAGACTCCACAAGGGTGGGAGAGGCTACTCCTTGAGCCTTATCACAATGGGCCAAAGATTCACTGAGATATATGATTTAAAAACTTGGCCTTGGTGTTATAAAGGTACACCTAATCCTCATAATTTCCCAAAAAAATAAATGTTTAGGGCTTGAAAACAACCCCAAAAGTTTAGGTTCCATAAAATCATAAGAAAATTATATGGCATTTTATTGATGTAGCAATAATGTGCCATTTGGATCCACATGACACCCTAAGGTGGTGTCATGTTAACATCCCTTCCACCTAACCCTATCTTATCATCCCCTAGTTATATACCTTTCCTCCTTCCTCCTTCTCTTTCTTCTCCTCTCTCGTTTCCTTTATCTTTCCTTTCCTTTCATTTTTCTTTACTTATATTTTTCTTTCCTTTTTTTTTCATTTGCGCTATCCCAACCCACCTACCACCTATCCACTTGGCACCCTTCTACTTTTTATTATGATGGGTTGGTCTCATCTCATGCTTTTACTTCCCTAGAACCCAAGATCTAATGGTGGAGATCAACCTCACCCATATCAATGATAGGGGTGGATCAAAGGGGTTGAAGTAGGAAGGAGGTTTATTCCTCTAACCCCATACCATTGATGGATCATGTGATCTCATTGATGTCAAGTGCTTTGGAACATTTCCAAAACCACTTTTTAAGTCTCGATATCACTTTTAGTATCGACAGCTACCACCTTGATGCCGTGACATCGACGTCGACCTCCAAGCCCCACCATGGTGCACCATCGACTCCTAATTTACCACCGTGGCCCACCACATGGGAAATATGCCCTTGCCACCTACCACCATTTCACTACCATGTGATTCAACATGTGGCCTCCACATCACCTATATGAAAATGTCCCCAAATTTCCAAAATTTAAATTTTTCAAAATGCTTAACTTTTGAAATTGACACGTGGGCTGCCATAAGAGCTCTATTTGTGCTTTCTTAGGCCCAATTCGATCCCATGCATATTGAATTTGACTTATACACCTTGAATTAAACCCCTCTGAGGTTCACTGGACTTGAGTTTGAAGTAATGTTTTAGTCAACGTTTAGGGGTTTTTCCTAAATTCACCATAATCATATCAAAATATAAACACAACAATACGAATATAAAAATAATTTCCTAATAATTTTTATTTTTTTAGACACCAACTGACTGTAGAAATCGGATGTTCCACCTAGCCATAGACCTTGCTGCTCCAATAATCTTAGCAGTGGGTCATACCTGTGTTGGGGTTATCAATCCACCAAGGCAAAGGCTCACCCAAAACTAATTATGGTCATGCAATTATAATATAAAAAGTTATAGGCCAAGGCACCAAACACCAATAACACTCCAACCTATAGCCTCTCATCCCCCATCATCTTGCAAAATTCAAGGTAGTGCACTCCCTTCTCTACCCTTGTAGTCCCTTAGGTTGTGTTGCTACCCTTCTAGGGCTTCAATGTAGGTTGGATAGAAACTCATAGTGCCTTGTGGCTTGAGGAGTCCCAACTACCCTCAAGTTTCCCTAAGGAGAAGTGTACGCACCCAAATCCACATAGGATCCATAGCATAAAAAAATATCAAAGGGTTCATATTCTTCTCAATTCACATCCTAGAGCAAGTATGATGATCCCCATGATGGAATGGATGAATAGTTGATAATCAATATATCCTCATTTTATATATGCATGTGCCCAAAATGATGAGTGTTACCTCAAGAAGTCCCTTCACCAACACTCGGAGATTCATTCCCCCTATTTGGAAATTTTAGATAAAAACAAATGCACAGGGACTTTAATCTTATTTTAATATTTGGCTTAGATCCCTTGGCTTAATCCCCTTTCCTTGGCCCTAAACCCACTTTCCAACCCGTGGAGTCCTAGCACACCCATTTCTCTTATTTGACTTGGTTTACAATGACGAAGTATTTTTATTAATATGAGTGTGATTACATATTACTATTGCTAGGATTGTTGGCATTTTTATACATAGGCTCACTAGCCTAAGATCACATAGGCACTCTGGCCCCAAAACTTATATACATGTGCAAATAGGCCCTAAAACAATTGTAATGGAAAACACACACATTGACATAAAAATGTTACCCTGGAAACCCAAATTGGGAAAACTAGAAATATGTTTCAATATATTCTTCTTTACAGTATTATAATACAATATATATATCTCACGACATCCACAAACTTCCAATCCATTTACCTTGGATTATAATAAAATCATAGTTCCTAAAAAGAAACTATAAAACCATGGGCTAACCCACCATGTGCACAAAACTGATAAAAGAAAAATTGTGTTGAAAACCACCAAAAACATATGCAAAATGCTGCTTAATTTTTTTTCTAGGGACACTTACCTTGAACCACCATGTAGGGGGTCTTCAACGCCCCTGTTTACCCCCCCTTTGACCCCCTCGAATGGGGGGGTTTCCGCCCTCACTATGCTTTGTTCAATATATAATGTGTGGAAATAGTCATGCAAAGTATATAAGACACACCCAACAAAACAACTTCATTAAGACCTCAATGAAAATTAGATAAACTAAAATAATGCCTAGTATTCTTTCTACAAACTAGGATTTTGCTCCTTTACACCTCGAATATCATGGGAAATGTTTGAAATAATAGAGAGAGCTAATCAATCCTAGATTCACCTCTTACAAAACATGTATGGAAAACTCAAGAGAAGAAATAGGTTGAACAAAACATGAGGGAGAAAGTCAAGCATACTAATTCACAAATGTTGGAAAGGAAAAATGATCTGTAAACTATCGTGGATATTGCACTACACAGTTTGTTGTAACCAATTTGATAAAATTATACTTAAAAATATGAAATCTACACTACGAGGGTTTATTTAAATTTAGAATTATGGATTTATAAATTATTGTTTATTATGTATGCATGCAAATTATAATTATACAGATAATAGAGAATGGTGAAATAAAAATTCACAAAACCATAATTGACATAAGATATATCCTAGGAAGCCCTTTTGGAAGAAAACCCAGCTAGAAGATAAGACTGCTCTACTCTCTTTCTTTGAATGAAAAATGGTTGCAAGTATAAATAAGTAAGGCATGTGGCCCATGGGTTCTTACAGTGCAAAAATCCTCTATATTTTCTCTCTCCCAATCCCTTTCGACTAATCTACCCATATATGGAACAAAATGCACTCAGAAAGAATGGAACCCCTTTTCCTCCTAGTGGCTCAGTTATATCATATCTTGATAGCCTACTGATGGTTAGGTTCGACTCCTTCAACTCTTAACTAGAGTTAGAATATGGAATATTAGAGAGTCTTATTCATCATGATCACATGCCTAGCCCCTTTTCCATTAGTAATGGGGGTCAATGTGGCATCCTCTTGAACTATCGTGGACAAAACAGGAAGCTCAACTTCCGAGTGGCATAGCTTTTGCATACAAACTCTAATTGAGGCGATTCTTAAGCTATTGGAAAGGTATCTATGTGTAGAATAGTAAAAAATGTGCTATGCTAGAATGAAAAAGTTTTAGCCCCCATAAAATATATTTTGATGCCTAAAAATTATCCTGGAATGTTTCAAACCCCAATCTGCCAAATTGGGTCCCGCTGGTAAAATGGTCTTGTGAGCTTATTCCTCCATTTTCCACTCTAAAAGCATCGATATAGATGAAAAAACAATATAATGATCCAATCCATATAAAAAAAATTGCATCTAGCAAACTCTCTTCTCCTAAACCCTAAAATGAATTCCACATATTCTTTTATAATCTTCTCTTCATCCTTTTGTAACTACTTTATAGTTAGGATTTTCCCCTTTGTGTGTGAATTAAAATATATTTGGTAAATATTAACTTTATATTCACCCTCCCCCAACCGAGACCCACTTTAGATACTCATAAATTCCTTATAATAATTTTTTTTAAGAAATAAAATAATATGAAGCCATGTATAGTCATGGATGTGTTTTGTTCTTCATGTCCCTAGCTTTCCAATGAGCTCTCATATGCTCAATTTGGGCATTAGCAACAAAAGTTATGACCTCCATATATTGGGTCTTAACAATTATTAAGCTACTCTCCATGCGAATCTCTAGCCCTTGAGTTGCAAATCCACCCTATTTTTTCCACATGCATTGTGGGAGTGTACTCATGGCGTGTTTATAAACAAATGACCTCCCAATGTTGTTTGTCTTTGAAGCTAAGAGAGCCATGGAACCTTGTGTAGCTTGTACATAGTGTAAACTTTTGATCACCACCTTAACATCTAGTCTTCATGTTAAGTCATCACCCAATAATATGTGTCCAACCATGTGTTGTGGCCATCAACAACCCCCCTCCTTATTTAGTATTAGCAATAACACTAGGTAAGAGGGGACCCTTAGGAAAAATTTCAAAAAATCAATTAGGGCTCATGTATTTTACTCCTTAGAGAAACATCGCATCGCGCAAAGGAGTATAGGGCATTTCCTTATGAGTAAAATGATAAACCGCAAGATTGCGATGCGAACTCCATCGCATCGCATGCATTAAGAAACGCTCACATTTGGAAAACCTTAAAAAATCGCCGATATGCGATATCGCAATATCGCATATCGAAAAGTTGCATGAAAAACACATAACGATTTAACGATTGCAGCGATCTGCGATTTCGCGATACTGCGATCCGCGATCTTGCGATAATGCGATCAAGCAACCTTGCGATAACACAACACAATGAAATTGCGATAATGCGATACTGTGATAACGCGATGCTGCGATGCGAATCACAGAAACATCCCATCGCAAATTTCCCTGGCTCAATATTCAAGAAAATGTTTTTCATAAACCAAGAACTGGATGCGCACTTTAATGATAATTAATGAATTATATGCCAGTTGTTAATGAAAGATGGTTTTGTGTTGTTCAAAGAGCCAGGTTACGTCAGGTGGCATGTTTTTGTACATTCGTAAAAGTTTAAAGATTTCCTGTCAATTTTTATTTTCATTACTCTTTCCTCATGTGTGAACTACAGGAACGAAAAACAGAAGTTACGCAAAGCAATGTGCAGGAAGCTATGAGGAAAAAGGGTAACACTCCAATGTTCAAAGACAGAGAAAAGACGCCCGCATGCAACAGAGCCGCAGATTCACAAGAACGCTGCTGAGCCATCCATTACAGATCTTTCATTCACAGCCATGATTGAATGAGTAATTGAACGATGCTGATATCAACAGGCGGTTTAACGCTCAAGGTCAAGGGCTCACGAAAGCAGTATTTTTACAAATTTTGAAGCTTATACCCGGTGAAGAAAAAGGCGCTAAAGGCGAAAAACGCATCAGAGAGGCCCAGATCAAGGAACGGAGGCAGTTTCCGATGCGCGATTAGCGCCTAGCGCTAATCGCGCATCGCTGAGAAAATTGTTCGAGAAGCAAAGCCTCTAACTGCTCAGTCACTTGTAAAGCCCGAAAAATGCAAGAAAGCAATGGTAAAGAACAAACTAGAAACAGAAAGCTAGAGGAAAAGGCAGAAGCAATTCAAGGGTTAACCAAGTTGAACTTGGATTGTTACTAGGCATACGCAGTAAATCCACATAGTCAGAGGATGACTCTCAAGTATATCATCGATGTTACTGAAAAGATGGTGCCAGCTCTTACCATCTCTGTTTGCTTAGCTCAACCAAAAGCGGAAGACAGTCAGCCGACTCTAGCCAGGCAAATACTGAATGCTTGCAACATTAAGGAGAAAATGCAAAAATAGTTAGATATTAGATTTAATTTTTAGAAATAGTTTTGCTTAGAAAAAGGGCGGTCATTTAAACCGTATCCTGAATCTGTGTAATTAAGTTATGTAGTTAGTAGTATTTAAACCCTTCTCATGCATTTAGAGAAGGGTCCAGAAATTGATCAAAAACTTGTCCTCAGAACATGCACTTTTGCACCCTCAGAGGAGGTTTTGGTGAATGAATGGATCAAGATTTGTTGATGTTTGCATTTGATATCTGCTACTGATGTTGCACTTCTGTACTCTTAGTGGATGGTAGAGCAAGGAGAGATAAATCATTGTCGCTTGAAGCTTATGAGTAGGACTAGTCATAAATGGTACTTTTATCTCTTGACCATTTCTGCTTATATGTTAAAGTGATATACAGTTTTTAGTTGTTTATGTATTATTGCATGAATGCTTGAGTTATCATTTGGCACTTTTGTACGGTGATAGCTATTTATTTATGCCTAATGTATGAATAGCTCATTATGCGATATGTTTTTCACAACTGTTTCGTCTAACTTTTTATGCGAAGTGGTTCATCTTGATTGATTTCCTTTCTTATAATCGTTGAATGATCTTTATTACCAGTTGTTATTTGAAATCTCTTTAGATCGCATAATAGAAGAATTACATCCCGGGTTAGTATAGATTTAGATGTGCTGTTTATTAGATTACAATAGCATAGAATTAGATTAAAGTTTGAATTAGAATATCTTAAATAGGAACTGTTAGATCAGCAACATCAAATTCTACACACACACACTCATAGATTGGGAAAATGGTCCCATTATCCCCAGTCGGACCCGCTATACCAAATGGATAAGTAGCAGCCAACCAAGGTTTGGACCGGGCGGGTATCCCCCTTGTTTTTGACCCGATTTTCGGGGCCTCAACATATTTGGCGCTAGAAGGAGAGAATGAACTATGAATGGCAAGTAAATCTAGATCTGAATACCATTCTGAGAGTAAATCGCCCTCATTATCTCCCCCGAGTTCTCCATTACACTTAAATCCAGAGTCGGAATTCGCTTGAGTATCAACCGCTGCTACACACCCTGATATTTCAGAACAATCTACTGTTGAACTTCCTGAAGTCAAATATCTGATTCACAAACTTCAACAATTTTCCATTTCTCCTCAAAGATCTGATAAATCTCAAGGTAGTGTGACTTCGCATTACAATCTTGCTCATCCCCTGACCAGGCTAAAGAGTGAAAAGTTTGGCGTTCAGCCAACCGAATTACCTCTTCCCACCAGGAAAAGAGCGAGGAAATCACCTAAAGAGTCTGACAGTGAGACTCTTTCGTCAACATCGTCCATCTCAACTTCTTCACTGCGAAGTCAACCATCCACTCCACCACTCCAGATCATCGTCCATCCGTCCACTGGAACCCCCACAACCCCTCTTCAATCATCTACAATCGTAGTATCCTCATCCTCCCAGCCGCAAGGATCATCTTCTGCACTTTCCTCTGTTAGCAGTTCAACAATGGCCCAGTCTCCATGGAATAACCCTGGGGTAGTCTTAATGCCTACACCCTTGAGTCAAATACCAGCCCATCTGTTACCAGGAAAAGTGTCTATTTAGAATTGCTCTATCCCACTAAGGTGTGACAGCTGCCTTAGAAACAAACAGAGAAAAACTACTTTTGTATTTCCTTTATGAACTATAGATAGAGAGGAACAGAAAGAACCAACCTGTGTCTTGCGCTAATCCTTTGATCCAATCCCTCTCTTCTTTGACAGCTTCCAGCTACCTGCTCCCTTACTTGCCCAGCTTCACCAAGTACCTGTAAGATCACAGAAGAAGAACACTATACAAAGACATGGATCTATATTCATAAACAACTTAGGATCAGATTTAAGTTAACCATACAAATGTAACAAGCATCAATGATACAAAAGCATGGAGGAAAAACTCAAATAGTTTTTATTGATAAACAAGAAAAGATCCAGGAGGAGTTACAACCGATGGTTCCTGACCTAGCATCAACCTCCCAGCAAAGAAGCCCCTCTTCACCTCCAACAAAGCATAGATCACCCAATACTCTGATGTTTGTCTCAAAACCAACAACAATTCCTTACAATGTGCAAAATTCTAGCCCCTAACCTCTGGATCTCTGGGATGAGAGATCTATATATAGATATTTGCAGAGGTGTGAGTCAGCTCTGGGTTTTTGATTAGTGTCTTCTCTCTGATAGTTCTTGATGCGACTTGGAGATCTCATTGATCTCTTACTCATCCTTGGGCGATTTTGAGAGGCAAGTGTCCCAGGAGAAGTTTCTGGAAGATTCCATGATCATCCACCTCGCAAACTGTCTCCGCCACTTGTCTTTTCCCGTCCATCACACCCTCACAGTGTATTTAGGTGCATTGCAACGCACTTCCCGTGTGTACAAGGTGCGATGCAGCGCACCCTGGCCATGGAGCAAGTGCATTGATCCAGTTTTGACCAATTTTGAGTAGTTTTTCATGGAGAACTTCTGGGAGAAGCTGTAATCTGTTGACCTTGTTCCTTTAGGGGTTAGAAAAACACTTTTAAGGACTTAGGAGCCCTTGGTTTATGGAAATTTCATGCTTGGTGTTGTAAGGCACAAAAATGTCTATAACAGTTTCCCCCTAAAGTATGAGGCCGTTAACCTTTTGGTGTCGGGTGAAATGCTTTATTATGAGGATCCGAAGTTCTTTCAATGCTGGGAGGAGACCTGTAATAAGATACAATACAATACATTATCTTCATACTATTTTTTATGATCTAGGTGAGGCGGGCATTCCCATGCTCAGCTTTATAAATTCATTTTCATGTACATAGGACAGACAATCATCTGATTGTAGACTGATGATTCTGATAGAGCCATCATCCTTTTGGTAGGATGATTATCTGTGCTGAAATGCTGTACATTTAATGTCTTTATTTCCCTGGATATATATCGCAGCCCGGATGGATGAAACTAGATCCGGGGTCTTCAATCTCGTCTGATCTTCACTCGAAGTACAAGTCGATCCATGTGAGAAATGTTCTGAAGTCGAACATGGAAAGACATCGCTTGATTACCAGTCAATGATGTAAACTATTAACAAGCGCGAGAGGAATCACCGATAATGATAATGATCCTCAAGGTACTGCAGTACAATTCACGTGGTGTGAATAAAGGACTTGGCGTCGAACACCACGCAAAATCTTTTGGTCGAAGGTCATTGATGTAAACCTGTCGCCGGAAGTGAGAAACTTGCCATTGAGGCATGCAAGCTTCAAAGTACTGAATGGGGTGTTCCTAGACCAACTTCTTGGATAATGAGCTGATGTCGACAAGAAGTGATCCATCACAGGAGGGCCTTAATGAATCCCACATCAATGACATGGAACAGAGCAAATGATTTTGATGGAGGTGAAAACGATCTGATGATATACGGTTCAGGGTGGCGGTCATGAAAAAATGGAGTATAATGTATGGTAGTGGGTGGGACACAGGTGGCTTCTCTGGATGACTTCTCTTGAACATGTCGGCGACACTGATGTGATGGATTGGTAGCATTAACCCCAAATGTGGATGGTATGGTGTGACCATGGCGATGTGACCGGTGAATGAAACAACCCAACCCGACTCGGACACGGAGTGGAAGTGTCATGTTCAAGAGCGACTTGCTACCAATAAAGATTCTTTGAGTTTTCTTCCCAATTTTTCCCCAGTCATTGCTGACTAGTACCTCTTTATTTTTGTCAAGCTTGAGGAGGATAACATATGCTTGTTCTATAATTTGCCCTTCGGGCAAACCCATCGCTATGTTTTAACGAGCCTAGCGATAGTGAAACTCGTTCTTATCTAAAGACAAGTTTGTCGCTATTAATCTTTTTAACGAGTTTAACGACAAAGATAACTCGGTCCTTTTCAATTTTAGAGAGTCTGAAAAGGTACGTAAAGGTAACTCCAAAATTCCTTTTTCGTCATCTAATCCCTTAAGTCCGAAAAAGTATAAAACAATACAGAAGGGATGAATTTTTGATAGTTTTAACGAGCCGAACAAAACAAGCGCTCGATCTTTTTGTGCAATAATCCCTCAGGTCCAAAAATATTAAAATCTAGATGAGGGATAGCACTTCCTATCCCTTTAACGAGCTGGAAGGCCAAGGACTCAGCAATCTTTTCATATTTTACGATTCAGTTGAAAAGAGCTTAAAGAAGACTCGTCTTTTGAGGAATGAGTGATAAAACGGGTAGCAGCTGATTCCAGGTAAGGTTTGGAATTTTCCAATCACGGCAGTGTCACAAGGATGGCTAGTGAAATCACTCTTCGCAGCTGTTCCTCAAAATGGGTAAACAATCAAGTGGAGGTGAATGATTGGCCAATGAAAAAGTGGAGGTGACGGTGCAAACACGACCAAGGCTTTAATGGCTGAAGTACTACATTCACGGTGGTTATTTACCGGGGAATAGTTCATTTTTTAACGAGCTTAAACGCGGGTGGAAACATTTGCTCGATGCGGGTTTATTTTTTTACGAGCTTGAACCTTGCGGGAACACTGCTCAAGGTGGGTTTATTTTTTAACGAGCTTGAACCCTACAGTAACACTGCTCATGATAAGTTTGCATGCCCCCAGCATAATAACGCAAATCGAGGTGCATGCCCCCCAAGCTTCATTGCATTCAACTCGGTGGTTGGAATGAAGGTTTACCTTTGAGATTTGGAAAGGGGATTTGTTTCATTTTTTAATGAGGTTGACACAGTAAAAGAACTATCCTCATAATCCACCGTGTTTACAGTATTTGATAGAAAATCAAAAACTGAAGGATGATTAAGGTTATTGGAATGATCTTTGTTGTAATCCGGAAGATGGGAGCGATGGTGGTAATCTTCCGATGGTGCCTCTCGTATCATCATTGTTTGAATGATTCCTTCGTCTGTAGAATGTACATGCGACCAAGGATCCGAAGAGGTACCATATTCCTTAGACCTATCTATCCAAACACTCGATGAGCGTTGATTTGGGTTTGCCCCCAAAGCCAAGAAAATTGATTGCTAAAAATGGCGATGATCCATGCTGACAAAATGTTTAGGAATCTTCCGAACCCATTAGATATAGAAGATTTCATATTGCAGGTTTCCACTGTGGCCACTTCCGTCAGATTATTCGGAGGCGGTAGGGCAAAAGTACCCATTAAGGCAGGGTCTTTTAGGAGACCTACTCCAATATTTTGAAGTGAATGATTGCTTCCATGGATCATTGGAATGCTTCCCGTAACTTGTGAATTATTGGGGAGAAATGTTTGTTGGTCGACGATTGTAATTCCTCCTTGAAAGGGAAATGCAATCTTCCTGAAGTAGGTCGACACAACTGCGGCCATGGAATATATCCAGGGCCTTCCCAGTAGGATGTTGTAATCGAGGTTTCCGTCGATTACTTCAACATCAATTTCTACTGTTTTGCCCCCCAGTTCAACTTTCAAGTTACTTAAAATCCCGTATGGAGTGTATGATCATCCATCAAATGATTTTAACGTCGTTGACGATCTCGACAAGGGTGGTGAGCCTAAATTTTTCCAGCAACTCATCGACATAATACATGTAGATGCCCCCTCATCAATAATTGTTCGATGAACAGTTTTGTTGAGGGCTTTCACTTGAATAAGGAAAGCTAGTTGAGCTGGTAACTGAGGGTCATATCCTTTATGATCAAAGGCCACAAGATTGGAATCCATTGGGCCAATCCCACCTATTGTTGATAATAAAGCTTGCTTTTGGGAGGGGCAATTTTGCGGTACCTCAAGTGTCGACATAGCGGACGGCGATTGGGCCAGGTCCTCTACTATATTATAATTCCGTGCTACTTTTGCACAAGGATTAAATGTCGATTTGTGTACTACTCCCTTTGGTGACTTTATCATTGGTTCAGGAATGATGGGTGGCACAACTTCGGTCAAAGTCGTTGTCAAACTACTAGGTTGTTCATTAGCCTTGTTATTCGACAGCTGTGGATTCCCGTAATCTTTATTCCTTGTCAAAGCATCATTTTGTTGCTTTGATATAGACAAGATAAGCACTTGGGATCGGGAAGCATTTTGATTAGCAACTAGTTTGGTTCCCGAGTTTGGAAACGGATCAGTCAATACTGCTGAGGTTTTTGAACTCTTAAAGAGTTTCTTAACTTCAGCTTTATGTGGACAATCTCTCGTCCAATGATCCTCATCGCATATATGACACCCCGCAGGGGGTTTCCTTTGCCCAGAAGGGTTTGTAGAAGGTTTTTCAGGAGATGACTCATCCTGCTTCTTTTTTCTTCCTTTCTTTTTCTTCTTGCCCCTTGGTTGCTTCAGCTGTTTGCCCTTGTCGGTCGACACGGCATTTACTTCTGAGGCAAGAAGTTCCTCATTTGCATTTTGACTAGAAATCTTATGGGCCTTCTTAGATGTAGCCTTTGTCGATTTCGTGCTTGTCGTGCCAATCACGCCATCGCCGGCATGAGAGTCATTGTTTGATTTAGGAGGAGGAGGGACTGAGAATTCTGGTCTAGGAGCGTCAGGTATTTTATCGTAGAGCGTGCCAGTCTGAGTGTAAATCAAGTCCAAATATTGTGCACGAGCGATAACCTGCTCTTCGGTGACGACTCCTCCTTTTGCCACATCTTCCGTGATGGAAGGTAATAATGACTTAATAAACCATTCAGCTAAAAGCTGATCGGGAACATACGTTTTCACCATTCTACGACGACGTCGCCACTCATGTACATGATCAGATATGTGAGTGGCCGTCATTTGTTTGAAATTGGTAAGAAGTTTCGTTCCCATTTCGTACCTTATCGGTAACTGAAAATGGGTTAAAAAGGTTGTGGCTAGGGTACTGAAGTTGTCGAATGAAGCTCTAGGCAATTCGATATACCATTTTGCTGCCGTACCAGTTAACGTCCTCTGAAAAAGGCGAAGCCTAATCGAATCATCGTTTAGGGTGTTTGATGAACACCACATATGAAAGGTCATCACATGATTCGACGGATCTTCACCCGGATTTCCATTAAATTTAGGAATATCTGACGGACGTTTATGCGGAATCGCTGGCCACCAAGGGGCATAAGCAATTGGATCATTCGTCAGCCGGTTTAGATCTGGTAATTCTAGAGTTGCTACAAAGGGCAACTGTTGATTCAGGTTAGGCGAAGCATACCCAGGATAAGATGGAATCACCTGAGCAGTGGGTCTTTGCATACCAGCATAATGTATTTGATGCTGGCAACTTTGACAAGGTTGATGGGCATAACCATTATAATATGGTTGTTGATAACCGCTTTGGAAATGCGATTTCCCATTACTTACAAAGACTTGTTGCTCAGGTCCTTGATATGATTGCTGGAATGGGGGTTGTTGAGTTTGAACCAGCTCTGGTTGTTGGACCATTTGCTGTTGACCAATACTGGATGATTGACCAAGATGAGGAGTCACAGTACTTGTTTGAGCCTGAGTCGCTCCAGATAAGGAGGCACTAACCTGAGGTTGTGATTGAGTCGTTGAGACAAGAGGCTATTGTATTGCAACCTGAGAAACTTGGGGTTGACATACAACAGGTACAGCTTGTACTTGTGACGCAGTCACCATAACAGGTATAGTGGGAATATTCGACACAGGGTGGACTGGTTGCATTGAATATACAACCCTTGGTTGTTGAGGCAGTATTGGCACCCAATCGCTGGATGTAATTCCATTTTGACCTGAACTTTGTTGTAAACTCCCATATGGTTGTTCTCCGGGAGGGAACAATGAAAAGGCATATTGCCCTCCATATGGTGGCAATCCAGTGCTTAAAGGGTAGATTGGCCTTTGAAGACACATTGGATCAATTTGTTGAGTTTCAACATAAGAAATACCAGATGATAATCCGGATGAAGAAATAGGAACAGACCATGTCGTCGAAATAGTCCCTGATTGGACTCCGGTTTGTTGTTGATAACTTGCCGGGACAGATGGTATACCATCGAACATCGTTGGAGTAGCAGCAGGAGGTTCTGCCACTGCTACGTCGGATGACACAGTCCTAGATGTCGACGGTTGTTCAGTCATATCTAGTCTATCCAAAAGATTTTCTAGCGATTCCACAAGAACTTGTGATGAAGGGAGACTAACTTCGAAGACCAACGAGGAAAAAGTGACGTTATTCCGATTAAAATAAATTTTAGATGCTTTGACACAACTTGTTTTTTCAGTTTTTAAGAGTCGAGAAAAAACAAAAGATGACTATAGTCTCCTTCGATTTTTAATGAGCCTGAAGTGACAAGTGCTCAGATGGACCTTTTCCGTTAAGGAGTCTGAAAAGGAACGAAAGGGACTGCTCTGGAGGTCTAGGTAGAGGGAGTACCAAACCAATCGCAAAACTGCAGAATACTTTTTACGGTACGACAGTCAATCTTCCTGAATGCTGTGTTCAGTGCATTGCGATCGATAGGGCGGCAGACACGACTTCCTATGGATAAAGGATTTAAGCCTATAGGGGTCTCCCAAAATATACTCGACGGTACGTGGGAGCACAAGTCCGTACTGGCACTTATCGTCTCAAAGTGGAGGAATCACCCAACCATCAGTGAGGACAACAGTTACCAGGCTTTACGACGCCGGAATACGTCTCTAGCCTAGACCTCTAAATGTTGTGCGTTAAGTTCCAAAGCGTTGTTAGATTCATTGAATTTATTTTAAGTTGATCTTGCTTATGAAGTTTGCCTTTTGGGTTCACCACGAGATGTAGATGTAATTCCTAAAATGCAATCTAAAGATGATAAACAAACTTTTATCTCTTTTGTGCAATGAAAATCCTAGCTACTAGAGGAAAAGAAAGACACAATCTTTTCACAAAGAGCAAAGAGCACACTGTAAATGCACTTTCCTAAATCAAGCCAAACAGACTGTCTATATAGGAATATCTGACGGAAGTTTATGCGGAATCGCTGGCCACCAAGGGGCATAAGCAATTGGATCATTCGTCAGCCGGTTTAGATCTGGTAATTCTAGAGTTGCTACAAAGGGCAACTGTTGATTCAGGTTAGGCGAAGCATACCCAGGATAAGATGGAATCGCCTGAGCAGTGGGTCTTTGCATACCAGCATAATGTATTTGATGCTGGCAACTTTGACAAGGTTGATGGGCATAACCATTATAATATGGTTGTTGATAACCGCTTTGGAAATGCGATTGCCCATTACTTACAAAGACTTGTTGCTCAGGTCCTTGATATGATTGCTGGAATGGGGGTTGTTGAGTTTGAACCAGCTCTGGTTGTTGGACCATTTGCTGTTGACCAATACTGGATGATTGACCAAGATGAGGAGTCACAGTACTTGTTTGAGCCTGAGTCGCTCCAGATAAGGAGGCACTAACCTGAGGTTGTGATCGAGTCGTTGAGACAAGAGGCTATTGTATTGCAACCTGAGAAACTTGGGGTTGACATACAACAAGTAGAGCTTGTACTTGCGACACAGTCACCATAGCAGGTATAGTGGGAATATTCGACACAGGGTGGATTGGTTGCATTGAATATACAACCCTTGGTTGTTGAGGCAGTATTGGCACCCAATCGCTGGATGTAATTCCATTTTGACCTGAACTTTGTTGTAAACTCCCATATGGTTGTTCTCCGGGAGGGAACATTGAAAAGGCATATTGCCCTCCATATGGTGGCAATCCAGTGCTTAAAGGGTAGATTGGCCTTTGAAGACACATTGGATCAATTTGTTGAGTTTCAACATAAGAAATACCAGATGATAATCCAGATGAAGAAATAGGAACAGACCATGTCGTCGAAACAGTCCCTGATTGGACTCTGGTTTGTTGTTGATAACTTGCCGGGACAGATGGTATACCATCGAACATCGTTGGAGTAGCAGCAGGAGGTTCTGCCACTGCTACGTCGGATGACACAGTCCTAGATGTCGACGGTTGTTCAGACATATCTAGTCTATCCAAAATATTTTCTAGCGATTCCACAAGAATTGGCGATGAAGGGAGACTAACTTCGAAGACCAACGAGGAAAAAGTGACGTTATTCCGATTAAAATAAATTTTAGACGCTTTGACACAACTTGTTTTTTCAGTTTTTAAGAGTCGAGAAAAAACAAAAGATGACTCTAGTCTCCTTCGATTTTTAATGAGCCTGAAGTGACAAGTGCTCAGATGGACCTTTTCCGTTAAGGAGTCTGAAAAGGAACGAAAGGGACTGCTCTGGAGGTCTAGGTAGAGGGAGTACCAAACCAATCGCAAAACTGCAGAATACTTTTTACGGTACGGCAGTCAATCTTCCTGAATGCTGTGTTCAGTGTATTGCGATCGATAGGGCGGCAGACACAGCTTCCTATGGATAAAGGATTTAAGCCTATAGGGGTCTCCCAAAATATACTCGACGGTACGTGGGAGCACAAGTCCGTACTGGCACTTATCGTCTCAAAGTGGAGGAATCACCCAACCATCAGTGAGGACAACAGTTACCAGGTTTTACGACGCCGGAATACGTCTCTAGCCTAGACCTCTAAATGTTGTGCGTTAAGTTCCAAAGCGTTGTTAGATTCATTGAATTTATTTTAAGTTGATCTTGCTTATGAATTTTGCCTTTTGGGTTCACCACGAGATGTAGATGTAATTCCTAAAATGCAATCTAAAGATGATAAACAAACTTTTATCTCTTTTGTGCAATGAAAATCCTAGCTATTAGAGGAAAAGAAAGACACAATCTTTTTCACAAAGAGCAAGGAGCACACTGTAAATGCACTTTCCTAAATCAAGCCAAACAGACTGTCTATATGCAAATGCACATGCATGTATTTGTTTTCGACTTTCTTAGTATTGATGCTAAAAAGAAAGTTGATGTACAAATCTGAATTTCTTTTCAAGCGACAAATATAAACAAGCTCTTTTTCGAAATAAAAAACAGAGATGATTACGACACCTAGCGATTTTGAAATGAACACTTGTTCTTGACACTAGAAAATCACAAATTCAGACCAAAGGCAATAGTAACAGTATAATCGACCATCAACAGCAATCAAACTTTCTCCTATGATTGAAATCGACACTTACGACAGATCCAAATCAAAGGACGACAGTACGACTATTCTACTTTTGCAATGGAAAACTGTAAACGACTCAACAAACACACAAAAACATCTACAATTCTTTTGTACAAAGGAGGCAGAATAACAACAAAGAAAAGGGGTTTTAAACAGACATATACTGATCAAAGGCAACAAAATTCAGAGACAAAACTAGAAAGAATGAAGCACAAGAACCACAGCTGCACAGGACTAGTCTGATCAGTGCACCTGTAACACAGAGAAACTGCAATGCAGCGCAGGTTGCCCTTTCGGGAAGTGCGCTGAAATTCAGGATCTCTTAACAGTACCTGCGTTGGGCCAGAAACGAGAATCTGTCCGGGTTCTGGGTCACAGTTTGCAGTTCAGTCTTTGGTTTTTGGCCGAGTAAAATCAATCAGTAATGCACAATCAGGGGTAGATCTAAGGAGGGTCTAAGAGCTATCACAAGGGCAATCAGATAGTTTGTGAATCAGCTGTTCAAATCATAAACAAATCCAGTGAATGGATTGAAGCAGCAGATGTCTACTTTGCATTTGTTATGGCAAATGCAGTTCGAATGCTACTTATAAGTTTATGAAATAAACACCAAGAGATACACAAACAAACTAATTAGACATTCCTCCCCAGTGGAGTCGCCATTTTGTTACCGGGAAAAGTGTCTATTTAGAACTACTCTATCCCACTAAGGTGTGACAGCTGCCTTAGAAATAAACAGAGAAAAACTACTTTTGTATTTCCTTTATGAACTATAGATAGAGAGGAATAGAAAGAACCAACCTGTGTCTTGCGCTAATCCTTTGATCCAATCCCTCTCTTCTTTGACAGCTTCCAGCTACCTGCTCCCTTACTTGCCCAGCTTCACCAAGTACCTGTAAGATCACAGAAGAAGAACACTATACAAAGACATGGATATATATTCATAAACAACTTAGGATCAGATTTAAGTTAACCATACAAATGTAACAAGCATCAATGATACAAAAGCATGGAGGAAAAACTCAAATAGTTTTTATTGATAAACAAGAAAAGATCCAGGAGGAGTTACAACCGATGGTTCCTGACCTAGCATCAACCTCCCAGCAAAGAAGCCCCTCTTCACCTCCAACAAAGCATAGATCACCCAATACTCTGATGTTTGTCTCAAAACCAACAACAATTCCTTACAATGTGCAAAATTCCAGCCCCTAACCTCTGGATCTCTGGGATGAGAGATCTATATATAGATATTTGCAGAGGTGTGAGTCAGCTCTGGGTTTTTGATTAGTGTCTTCTCTCTGATAGTTCTTGATGCCACTTGGAGATCTCATTGATCTCTTACTCATCCTTGGGCGATTTTGAGAGGCAAGTGTCCCAGGAGAAGTTTCTGGAAGATTCCATGATCATCCACCTCGCAAACTGTCTCTGCCACTTGTCTTTTCCCGTCCATCGCACCCTCACAGTGTATTTAGGTGCATTGCAACGCACTTCCTGTGTGTACAAGGTGCGATGCAACGCACCCTGGCCATGGAGCAAGTGCATTGATCCAGTTTTGACCAATTTTGAGTAGTTTTTTCATGGAGAACTTCTGGGAGAAGCTGTAATCTGTTGACCTTGTTCCTTTAGGGGTTAGAACAACACTTTTAAGGACTTAGGAGCCCTTGGTTTATGGACATTTCATGCTTGGTGTTTTAAGGCATAAAAATGTCTATAACACCATCCTGAGAAATGGCTGCCTAAATTTAATCCCGAGGCAGGCATGCTAGCAGAAGAGCACATAAACAACTTCATGCTATCCATTAATCTCAATGGGGTTACTAATGAAGATGCTGTTGTTCGGCTTTTTCCTTATACACTGCAAGGAACAACCGAGTCATGGTATTTTTCATTACCCTCCAGATCCATCACAAGTTGGGACATCTTCCAGGAGCAATTCCTAACCAAGTTTGGTGATGACAGGTCTACGGCAACGTTAATCAATGACCTATCCAATCTTAGAGCCGAAACTAGAGAGCCTATCAAGGATTTCAATTTACGTTTCAAAAAAAATTTCAACAAAATTCCTACTGCTTCCCAGCCCAGCGAAGAAGTACGATGTGAATGGTATATCACCGCTCTACCATCGAACATAGCAATCTTCGTGGACAGGGCCAATAAAACAACCTTAGCCGATAACATGAAAGAAGCAATAGCAGTAGAGAAACGAATAATAGCCCTGGAAAAGAAATCCTCGATAGAGGAGCGTAAATCCAAAAAAGTCACCTTCAAGGAAGACTCCAAGAAGAAACAAGCAAAAGATCCATTCGATTTGGAAGGATTTCAGAAAGTTCTAATGACCATGTCCAATGAAATGGTCGACATAAAAAAGCAAGTAGCGGAAACTTCTTCAAAAAAGCCCTACAGAGCTTTTAAAAGAGGTCCTTCAACGGATTCAAAGCCACCCAATGCTATTTCAAATGCTGAATCCGAGGAAGAGGAAGAGGAAATTGCCACTGAAGGGCAGACTGATGACGAAGAAGTTGTGGAATTACAAGGAATGTGGGATTTCATCCTCCCACAAGAAGAAGATCAAGAAGTATTCCCAGTTAGCACACAAAGCAAAAATCAGCTTGATCCTCCCCAAACTACCCCTAAGCCGAAGAGCGCAAGCTCTGCAATAAAGGATAAAGTCGCATCAAAGAAAACGACGTCTAAAGCGACTCAAACCAGCCCAGTCCAAACAGATGAAACAACTCCATCTAAAACACTGATAGTGTCAGATGAAATGGAGTACAATATTATAGAAGACATGAAAAAGACTAGGGCTAACATCACCCTTTATGAACTGAGCAAGTTGAAGCATCAACAGAAGATAATGATGAAAGAATTACATGCCGTGCCAGTTGCACCTTTGCCTGCCATTGTACTTTCTCAAACTTCCCATAACATGGGAAGACCTCAAACTAACGCGATCAATAAGATTGATCCAAATGACATCGCTCTAATTGGAGGAAGATCAAGATCTCACACTCCCCCGTTTCTCCTTACTTATGAAATCTTCAATAAAAATGTGCACAATTGTTTGGTATATTCTGGTGCTTCATCGAATATTTTACCCAAATCCATATGTGCCAAGTTAAATGTTCAACCGCAGAAATCCACTGTGCGCATAGTTCAGCTAGATCGATCTCAAGTCGAAGTGATTAGCGAACTAAATCAAGTAACCATAAGTTTGTCATCCAACCCAAAGGTATGTCAAGTTATTGACATTCTAGTTGCTGATATCCCAGAATTCTGTGGCTTAATTCTTAGCAGGGATTGGTCAGAAAAACTTCATGGATACTTCGCAACCGACTGGTCTCACATGTGGCTGCCCTACAACGGTAAACCCAACCAAATAAAAGCTGAATGAGAGTTACATCAAAAGTACATAGTGACGGAGTTAGAGGGGAAGAATGAACCAGTAGCATATAACAACAGCATTATTGGCAATTACTCAGTAGATTCTTTCCTCGGCAATTTCAATGCTCATACGTCACCCTATTTAGAACACTCTGTTTTGTCCCAAGTCAAAAAAATTTCTCGAACTAATAGTTCAAAATGTATCAATTTTTTAGATAAACCTGTAAATAAATCTTTGTTGTGGACATTATTTTTTGATGGTTCTAGATCTAACGAAGGAGCAGGAGTAGGATGCGTTCTGATTAGTCCAGAAGGAGATAAAATCATGCTCACATGCAGACTTGAATTCGATTGCACAAACAATACAGTAGAATATGAGGCTTTGGTCCAAGGCCTGTACAAAGTGATCGGGTTAGACGTCAAGTATCTTCGAGTTTTCGGAGACTCTGATATTGTGGTTAAACAGGTACGTAACACTATACATTGCTTATCAGGTCATTTAAAACATTATCAATCCTTAGTTCAAGATTTGATTGAGCATTTCATAGCGTTTAATATTTCTTCAATCCCCAGACTCCAAAACGCAAGTGCAGACCTTTTGGCTAACATAGCTTCTAATCTTATTCCTTCCGAAGATTTTAGTCCAGATAGATTCTCAATAGAATTAATCTTTAGACCATCCATTCCTGATAACATCACAAATTGGAGAGTATTCAATGACGATCCTGATATTGTAAATTTCCTCACATCTGAAGGATCCTACTCCAATCAAATAATTGACGAAGACCAGCACGATCGACAATTGCAACAAGATAGCACTAACAATGCTATACCTAAGTCGGTGGTCAAGTTAGAAGACTTGTACGATTTGAAAGATCGGTTTAAGAGGTCTACCAATTCAAAACTCCAAAGTTCAACCTTGAACTACGAATTAGTAAACCTAGGTACCGATACTAAACCACAAAACATTAATCTAGGCCTCGACCTAGCCCCTGAAGAGAAACTAGCATATATTCGTCTTTTGAGACAATATAAAAATGTTTTGGCCTGGAATTATGATGAGCTGAAAACATACGACACTTCCATCATCCAACATACTATTCCCATGATTGATAATGAAAAACCTGTCCAACAAAAGCTGAGAAAGATCCACCCAAATTTAGAAAATCAGATAAAAACTGAGCTCATAAGTTATTGAAAGCCAGAATAATCTTTCCCGTCAGACATTCCAAATGGGTCTCCAATATGGTACCTGTTAGAAAGAAAAACGGAGATATCAGGATTTGCATTGACTTTTGAAACCTTAACAAAACCTGTCAAAAAGATAATTTTCCTTTACCACCTATGGAACATATACTGCAGGCAGTGGCGGGTTCAAAATTAATGTCTTTCTTGGATGGATTTTTAGGATACAATCAAGTGTTGGTACATCCTCATGATCAATTGAAAACCACATTCAGAACTAAGTGGGGCACATACGCATATCGAAAGATGCTATTTGGTTTGATTAATGCTGGTGCCACATTTCAGAGAGCCATGGACATCGCATTCAAAGGTTTAGTCAATAAATTTGTAGTAATTTATTTGGATGATATAACAGTGTACTCGAAGAAACAAAGCAACCATCTCAAAGACTTGAAACAAATCTTTCAATGGTGTTTAAGGTATGGAATTTCACTTAACCCAAAGAAATCTTTTTTCGCACTAAGTGAAGGGAAACTTCTAGGATTCATAGTGTCAAAATCCGGTATTCACATCAATCCCGACAGAATCAAAGAAATTTCTGAAATATCCCTACCTCATAACAAAAAAGCCATGCAATCTTTCCTTGGTCAGATCAACTTTGTAAAGAGATTCGTTCTAGATTTTTCACGAATCGTGTCTCCTTTGCAAACCATGATTAAAAAGAATTCAAATTTTAAATGGGGCCAAGATGAACATGAAGCATTCAACCTGATCAAACAAGCTATTATTAATGCTCCATCATTAGCAACTCCGAATTTTTCAGAGCCTTTTATTTTATACACATTTGCCTCAGATAATTCATATGCTGTGATTCTAACTCAAGCAAATCAAGAAAAAACGGAAGCCCCAATTGCGTTTTTCAGTTCAAATTTACGGGGTGCTGAACTAAATTATTCAGACTTGGAGAAACGGGCTTATGCTGTTTTCAAAGCGGTCAAATATTTCAGACCTTTCTTACTTAAAACCCATACTAAGATTATAGTACCATTTCCAGCGGTAAGGAATCCTCTAGCACAGAAGGATGTGGGTGAGAAAAGGGCCAATTGGGTTACTGCCCTACAGGAATATGACATTGAGATTAAACCAGCAAACATTGTAAGAGGTCAAGGCTTCTGCAAAATGCTGGCTGGAGCAGCGCAAATTTCTGAAAATCTATCTGAAGAGGTACAAGTGTGCGGGGTAAGCCTAAACGATGCAGAGTCATTATACGCTGATATCATTTATTATCTTAGCAACAGGTATGCTCCTTCACACCTCGATCATACTAAGAAAAGAGCTCTAAGGTTGAAAGCCAAACAATATCAGCTCATAAATGATATTCTTTTTAGGAAAGATTATGATTCTGTTCTTCTTAGGTGTCTTGAGAAAGCTGAAGTTGAAAAAGTTTTGCAGGAACTCCATGACGGGCCGGCAGGCGGATACTATGCTGGAGATGCTACTGCACATAAAATATTGCGCGCAGGATATTACTGGCCCACGCTGTTTAAAGACTTGCACAGTTACGTGAGGAGATGTCAAGTCTGCCAAACTACTGCTGGAAGACAAAAGAAGCCATCCTTGCCACTACAGCCGGTAAACATCGAGCAACCTTTCAGTCAGTGGGGCTTGGACATAATAGGTGAGATCATTCCTCACTCTGCTAAGCAGCATAGATACATCCTCTCAACAATAGATTATTTTATTAAGTGGGTAGAAGCAGTTCCGCTCAAGACGACTAATTCTGAAAATATCATTGAGTTCATAGATCAATTTATAATCACCAGGTTTGGATTGCCATCCGCTTTAATGTTTGATAATGCATCATACTTTTTTGGAAATGCAATGACT
This sequence comes from Pinus tabuliformis, assembly GCA_031772625.1. Lineage (NCBI taxonomy): Eukaryota > Viridiplantae > Streptophyta > Pinopsida > Pinales > Pinaceae > Pinus > Pinus tabuliformis. Next base: position 103,825,107 of record CM062811.1, read on the forward strand.
GAATTCGCACTTAAAAGAGGATTCAAACTTAAATATTCAGCCAATTATTACCCACAAGGCAATGGGTTAGCTGAGTCCACAAATAAAAACCTAATCAGGATTATTAAAAGAACAGTTGACCAAAATCATAAAAATTGGCACAAGGCTTTGATATATGCTTTATGGGCAGACCGAATAACGCAAAAAGCTTCTATCGACACTTCTCCCTTTAATTTAGTTTATGGGAAAGAAGTGGTTCTTCCGACTCACTTAGCAATTCCCTCTTTGTCTTTAGTTCAATACATTGATGAAGTACCCACTTCCTCCTTACAGCTAAGACAAATGGAAATAATCAAATTAGAAGAACAACGAGAACGGGCTAGGAAAACGCATGCTCATCATCAAGCACTCGTAAAGTCCTCTTTTGATTAAAACATAATGACCAGAAAATATTTTCAGATGGGAGATTTAGTTTTAAAATGGGACAAGGCTCATGAAGAAAAGGGCAAACATACAAAATTTCAAAGAATGTGGCTTGGTCCTTTTCAAATTGTAGAAGTCATAGGTCCATCAACGTTTGTGTTACAGGATTTAACAGGTAAGAGGGATCCTTTGCCTATTAATGGACAAATTCTCAAGAAATATTTTCCATAGAAGATTATTCTTCTATTTTTAGAATAGTTGTTTCTCTTTTTCATAATAAAACCAGTTGTAAGTGGTTACATTAGGCATTTACGAAAAAGACACCAATTCTCTTTTAGATTTTGAACTTCTCGCTTGTATAAATAGAAAATCTTTTGGAAAATTAATCTTTATTATTGATAGATACAGTTAAAAACTCTAGTCTAGATATGATACTAGTTTCAACTTAAAAAAGTTTGATGAAAACAACCTTTAGTGAAGAAATTGTTTTATCTCAGTACAATGAAAGGTATCAATAACAAAATAAAGATTCTCTTTAGAACAACTGTTTCCAAAAACTCTATTATTGTCATCCAGAGCTATCTTAAGGAAACAATGACTTCCTCCCTGCTAAGGAAATCGCAACTTTTAGAGGAACAACCCAAGGATACACTTTATCTTGAAGAATAAGAGGTCTCACCACGAGCCGGCTTATCATTATCACATATATTATAACTTGCTGACTTTGCCAATACTGTACACCACAACAGGGCAATGACTCAAGATTGTTGCGATCAAAAGACAAGGGGTCTCATCACGAGCCAGCTTGTTCAACAAAAGTTATAAATCAAGTGAATGACTGTGTCATAATTTGGCTACCAAACCAAGACATTGTTCTTTAAGAATAAAAAGAAAATCAAAGCAATAAGTGTGGATATGGATTTTTCTTTGAAAGTTGTAGGTTGCCTTAAGTAGGATACAGGATCATTGCTGGGTAACAGGTAACCCTGTCGAGGCTATAAATGCCTGCTGGCAGCAGAGGCTCTACCTACGACAAATGAGCATATTTAAAACTGGTTTACAGAGGAGGCTTTGTTTTATCTTTACAAGACCAAGTAATGACTGATGTAAATACAAGGACTAGCCCGAGGAAGCAAATAATCAAAGTCGAAAATGGTTTAAACAAAATATCATTGACAGTTAGAGCATAATGTACTTTATCTTTCCATAATAAAGTTTAATTTTCCGAAATTTTTTTTGTTTTGGAAGTTTAGAAAATTCAATAGAAAAAACAGAGATAACTGGTTCTTCCAAGTGAATCGCCAATTGTTGTGGCCATCAACAACCCCCCTCCTTATTTAGTATTAGCAATAACACTAGGTGAGAGGGGACCCTTAGGAAAAATTTAAAAAAATCAATTAAGGCTCATGTATTTTACTCCTTGAGAAACATCGCATCGTGCAAAGGAGGATAGGGCATTTCCTTATGAGTAAAATGATAAACTGCGAGATTGCGACGCAAACTCCATCGCATCGCATGCATTAACAAACGCTCACATTTGGAAAACCTTAAAAAAAAATCGCCGATATGCGATATCGCAATATCGCATATCGCAAAGTTGCATGAAAAACACATAACGATTTAATGATTGCAGCGATCTACGATTTCGCGATACTGCGATCCGCGATCTTGAGATAGCGCGATCAAGCGACCTTGCGATAAAACAGCACAATGAAATTGCGATAATGAGATACTGCGATAACGCGATGCGAATCGCAGAAACATCCCATCTCAAATTTCCCTGGCTCAATATTCAAGAAAAAGTTTTTCATAAACCAAGAACTGGATACACGCTTTAATGATAATTAATGAATTATATGCCAGTTGTTAATGAAAGATGGTTTTGTGTTGTTCAAAGAGCCAGGTTACGTCAGGTGGCATGTTTTTGTACATCTGTAAAAGTTTAAAGCTTTCCTATCAATTTTTATTGTCATTACTCTTTCCTCATGTGTGAATTGCAAGAACGAAAAATAGAAGTTACGCAAAGCAATGTGCAGGAATCTATGAGGAAAAAGGGTAACGCTCCAATGTTCAAAGACAGAGAAAAGACGCCCGCATGCAACAGAGCCGCAGATTCACAAGAACGCTGCTGAGCCATCCATTACAAATCTTTCATTCACAGCCATGATTGAATGAGTAATTGAACGATGCTGATATCAACAAGAGATTTAGCGCTCAAGGTCAAGGGCTCACGAAAGCAGTATTTTTACAAATTTTGAAGCTTATACCCGGTGAAGAAAAAGGCGCTAAAGGCGAAAAATGCATCAGAGAGGCCCGGATCAAGGATCGCTGAGAAAATTGTTCGAGAAGCAAAACCTCTAACTGCTCAGTCACTTGTAAAGCCTGAAAAATGCAAGAAAGCAATGGTAAAGAACAAACTAGAAACAGAAAGCTAGAGGAAAAGGCAGAAGCAATTCAAGGGTTAACCAAGTTGAACTTGGATTGTTACTAGGCATACACAGTAAATCCACATAGTCAGAGGATGACTCTCGAGTATATCATCAATGTTGCTGAAAATATGGTGCCAACTCTTACCATTTTTGTTTTCTTAGCTCAACCAAAAGCGGAAGACAGTCAACCGACTGTACCCAGGCAAATACTGAATGCTTGCAACATTAAGGAGCAAATGCAGAAATAGTTAGATATTAGATTTAATTTTAGAAATAGTTTTGCTTAGAAAAAGGGCGGTCATTTAAACCGTATCCTGAATCTGTGTAATTAAGTTATGTAGTTAGTAGTATTTAAACCCTTCTCATGCATTTAGAGAAGGGTCCAGAAATTGATCAAAAACTTGTCCTCAGAACATGCACTTTTGCACCCTCAGAGGAGGTTTTGGTGAATGAATGGATCAAGATTTGTTGATGTTTGCATTTGATATCTGCTACTGATGTTGCACTTCTGTACTCTTAGTGGATGTTAGAGCAAGGAGAGATAAATCATTGTCGCTTGAAGCTTATGAGTAGGACTAGTCATAAATGGTACTTTTATCTCTTGACCATTTCTGCTTATATGTTAAAGTGATATACATTTTTTAGTTGTTTATGCATTATTGCATGAATGCTTGAGTTATCATTTGGCACTTTTGTTCGGTGATAACTATTTATTTATGCCTAATGTATGAATAGCTCATTATGCGATATGTTTTTCACCACTGTTTCGTCTAACTTTTTATGCGAAGTGGTTCATTTTGATTGCTTTCCTTTCTTATAATCGCTGAATGATCTTTATTACCAGTTGTTATTTGAAATCTCTTTAGATCACATAATAGAAGAATTACATCCCGGGTTAGTATAGATTTAGATGTGTTGTTTATTAGATTACAATAGCATAGAATTAGATTAAAGTTTGAATTAGAATATCTTAAATAGGAACTGTTAGATCAACAACATCAAATTCTACACACACACACTCATAGATTGGGAAACTGGTCCCATTATCCCCAGTCGGACCTGCTATACCAAATGGATAAGGAGCTGCCAACCAAGGTCCGGACCGGGCGTGTATCCCCCTTGTTGTCGACCCGATTTTCGGGGCCTCAACACCATGTGACAACCATTCGTTAATATTCCCTCATTGCAAATAAGTGTAATTATTTAAAAAGGTCAAGAGAAAGGGACATAGATTCCAGTTGCTTGGGGAGGGAGATTTCTTGAGGAATTGGTGAAATTAAATACATTAGCCATGGGTTAGCAGAGAAGTTTAATGGGTTGATTGTGAAATAAATGATCTGGAAAAGAAAAAGGACAGGACCAGGTGTCCCTTAGCTCCAACAACAAGTAACAAAGGACAAAGATTTAAGAATAAGAATGGGCTCCACTATCCAAGAAGGTTGACTATGTGGAGCCTTAGAAAAAGACAAAAAAAATTGTCTCTTGGGGAGGCATGAAAACAAGTTGGGAAGAAGAGAACTCATTGAGCGCTTGCGCAGTGGAAGAAGGGGAACAATGGTGAACACTAGGAAATTTCCTCCAAGATTTAGAGGTGTAATGAGAGAGAAATGATCAGTATCACCATGATTGAGCTCTGGAGAAAGTGAACTAGTTGAGGAACCCTCAAAGAGGCTTGATAGGGGAGAAAATTATAGAGAGAAGTGGCTTGCTTCAAGGATAAGGAACCCACTGGAAGCTTATGGATTGATGAACCTTCTAGATTGGGAAGAGACATTCAGGTATTTTTCAAGGTTGATGAACCACCAGGAGTTGCCTTAGGGTTGAAGCTCTAGTGCTTGACTCGTTGATGGAGCACCTGGAGGGGTGATATCTTACCCATAAATAGTTTATCCACTAATGAAACTTCCCTTGATGTGGACTCTATTCTCTTGAAAGTGAGTTGAGACTCTTTGTACTGTGGTACCCTGGCATGGATATTAATCATGTTTGAAGAGTCTAGAAACACTAAGTAGATGCTTGTGTAGCTAGAGGATCAAGGCAAAGTGACCTTTTGACACCCCGTTTTAGTTATCACTATTGGTCAATTTTCCTCTCAAAAGCACTTCACCTCAAGCACTCGAATCTGGCTCGGGGGTGACAACTACAAGTAGAAGTGGTTGTAGCTTGTCTAAGGTTGGGTGAAGAGTTGAAGTCCCACTCTCAATTGGCAAAGCGTTGTGCTGCATAAGATAAGTATTTATGTGTGCTTCTTTATTAAATGTCCTATACATATGGTTGCATTGGTTGAACGTTTTATTCATGATATGAAATTGGGGCTTCACTCATAAGAGATAGATGCTAATGCCCTATGCAACAATTTTTAAGGAAAGAATTGCTTCCCCGTGACTAATTTTGGACTGGTCTCTAACCTTAATAATTGTGCAAATGTATGGGTGAAATATTGTCTTTAAAATGATTTATATGTTGACTCTGATATTGGAATTTAGTCAAGTGGTGCGTATGAAACCTTCAAATATGAATAAATATATGGTTACATGCATTGGGAATCAATTTTACCATTTAAGCTCATAAGAGATAACAAAATTACTTATATACATATGCATAATTAAATACACATGTATCTATACGCAATCAATTATGGTCCATGGCTAAGTCTCAACAAAGCTAAGGAAGTATAGCCCTAGAAGGGTCTACTTATAACCTTGTAAATCTAGAGACCATGTGTAAGTGGCCTTGAAAAAGGCCCTTATAAGTTCTAAGCACAGGTATTTGGAAGGAAATAGTTTAACCCTTTTCACCCACATTGTTATGAAACAAGCTCAAGAAAAGATAGAAAAGAAAGATCAACGCCTTAGAATTCAGCCTCTTCGAGGGGGCAACCTCCTTTACATTACATAAATGAACAATTCTGGGATGATACAAATGACAAAACCTCCTTTCTATATATAGGAGTCTAAGGAGTCACAATATAATCCAGCCGACCTAACAATAATAATATAAAGCCACAAAAATAACAATAGATTGATTCTATGGGGCACAGAAATAACAATATGGGGGTAATAGGGGCACAACAATATAAATAAGGGGTATAACTACAATAGTAATGGGGTAATCACTAGTATTATAGGGACCCAACATGCCCCTCTCCTTCAAAAAAGTGTTGTCCTCAACGCTTGAGCAGTTCTGGATACTTCTGCATAAAATTCTCATCCTCCCATGTGGAATCTTCAGCGGATAAGTTCTTCCACTTGATAAGATACTCTGAAATTGATCGATTTCGTAGCTGTCGAGTTCTTGTTTCTGTGACTGCTTCTGGTTCCAATATAATTTTTCCTTCCTCGTCAAGTTCTGGCAATATTGTTTGAACTGGGAGCTTGTTGCCTATAACCTTCTTTAAACATGAAACATGGAAAACTGGGTGCAATCGAGAAGCTGCAGGAAGCTCCAATTTGTATGCCATAGTACCAATCTTTTGCAACACCTTGTACGGACCATAATACTTTGGTGATAATTTATTATCCTTCTTAGCTTGCTTTAGGGACATTTGCTTATATGGTTGTAGCCGTAGGAATACCCAATCACCTACATCAAAACTTCTTTCACTGCGATGTTGATATGCCTGTTGTTTCATTCTATTTTGTGCCAACACGAGGTTATCCTTTAAGAGTTGGAGGACTTGTTGTTGATGTTCGATGTGATGTTCCACTGCCTGAACCTTAGAATTTTCTCTTAAATATGATGTGATGGATGGTGGTTGGTACCCATAAAGTGCCATAAATGGGGTCATTTTTGTTGCTGTATGGAAGGAAGTGTTATACCACCATTCAGCCAGAGGCAACCATTTGACCCATTGTGTCTGTTTATCAGATACAAAGCAACGAAGATATCCTTCCAAACATTTGTTTACTATCTCAGTTTGCCCATCAGATTGAGGATGATAAGATGAGCTATGAGCTAACTGAGTACCAAGACAAGAAAATAATTTTGTCCAAAAATTTCCAGTGAAAATGGGATCTCTGTCACTTACAATAATCTTTGGGTTTCCATGTAGCTTTTGAATTGTTTCCATAAATGCAGTAGAAACTGTACTGGCTTTAAATGGATGTGATAATGCACAAAAGTGTGCATACTTGGTAAGTCTGTCAACTACCACCATGATGACACTCTTTCCCTCAGACTTGGGTAAACCTGTGATAAAATCCATTGAAACCTCCTCCCAACGTTGGCTTGGAATGGATAAAGGTTGTAATAGACCTGGTGTCTTAATTGTTTCAACTTTATTTTGTTGGAAAACCAAACATTCCGCCACAAACTTTTGAATATCTGATTTAAGGCCATCCCAAAAAAATTCCTTCTTAACCCTGTGGTAAGTTTTTAAAAATCCTGAGTGCCCTCCTAAGGGAGAAGTGTGCAATTCCATAAGAATCTTTTGTTTTAGCTGGGAATTCTTACAGGGTATAAGCGATCTTTGTACCATAACGAATCATTTTGCCAGCTAAATGTATCAGAAGTACTGGAATCTTGTTGTAGCTTTCGAATAAGTGCCCACACTTCTTCGTCATTCTTCCATTCCTCCTTTGCTTCGTTTATCCAATCTGGTTGGATAATAGAAATGGCACACAACAATGCTTCCATATCCTCATCCTTTCTTGAGAGTGCATCTGCCACCACATTTTGCTTCCCTTTTTTGTAGATGATTTCAAAGTCATAACCCAACATCTTTGTGACCCACTTTTGTTGCTCTTCAGAGGATAATCTTTGTTCTAAAAAGTATTTAAGGCTATCATGATCCGTTTTTACCTTGAAGTGTCTTCCCATTAGGTAGGGTCGCCATTTCTTAAGTGCATGGAGTATTGCCAACATTTCCTTCTCATAAATAGCTTTGCTTAAAAACTTTCCCTTGATTGGACGACTTTCAAAAGCAATGGGTCTTTCATCTTGCATTAGAACAACACCAATTCCATTTCCTGAAGCATCACATTCCACAATAAAGGTTTTTGTGAAGTCCGGTGTAGCTAAGACCGGTGCTTGGCACATTGCCTCTTTAAGATGTTTAAAGGCCTTTGTTGCTTCCAGAGTCCATGAAAATGAATCTTTCTTCAATAATGTTGTTAGAGGTGCTGCTATTCTCCCATAATTCTTAACGAACTTGCGATAATACCCTGTCAACCCAAGAAATCCTCGCAGATGCTTTATGGATGTGGGGATTTTCCATTCCTTAATGGCTTTAATTTTGCTAGGGTCTACCTTAACTCCTTCATGAGATACAATATGACCCAAATATTCCACCTCCTGGACTCCAAAGAAACATTTGGATCTTTTTGCATATAATTGTTTCTCCTCCAATAGTTGTAGCACCCTGTCAACATGTTCAACATGATCCTTCCAAGACTTGCTGTAGATTAGTATATCATCAAAAAATACTAACACAAATTTTCTAAGGAATGGTTTGAAAATTGAATTCATCAAACCTTGAAATGTTGAAGGTGCATTGGTAAGGCCAAAAGGCATGACCAAAAATTCATAATGACCCTCATGAGTTCTAAATGCCGTTTTCGGAATGTCTTCAATCTTCATTCTGATTTGATGATATCTCGAACGAAGATCCAACTTGGTGAAGTAAATTGATCCATGCAATTCATCCAGTAATTCATCAATGACAGGAATGGGGAACTTATCTTTAATAGTGAGCTTGTTGAGCTCCCTATAATCTGGACACATGCGCCATGATCCATCCTTCTTGTGCACCAATACTACTGGAGCTGAGAAAGAACTTTGACTCGGTTGAATTATACCAGCCTCTAGCATTTCTGCAACCATACGTTCAATTTCACTTTTTTGGACATAGGGATATCTGTACGGCCTGATGTTTGGAGGAACACTTCCTGGAATCAGATGAATAGCATGATCATGATCACGCATAGGTGGGAGACCTTTGGGAGTCTCAAATACCTTGGAATGATTGTCCAGGACTTTTTGGAGATCTGGAGAAATAGATGATTCCAATGTGGAAACATCTAGCGAACATAATTGTGCAATTACACCTCTTTGCTCCTTTTTTAGAAGCTTTGTCATGCCATTAGAGCTGATTATCTTTCCTGGTTTCCCTGCAATACCCCTTAATTCAACTTCCTTTCCTTCCACAAAAAATTTGATGAAAAGTTCTTGAAAATTAAAAGCTATTGTACCCAAGGATTGTAGCCATTGGACTCCTAGTACAACATCAGCACCTCCCATTGGAATGGAAAGCATTGGGCTAGTCAATACATATTCTCCCATGGATAGCTTGATATTATGGCACTTTCCAGAACAATTTATTGTTCCTCCATTTGCAATCATCACTTGACACTCTGGTGCTGGATATAGGAAGCAATTCAATTCTTTTGCTACCCTACAATGAATAAAATTGTGGGTGCTTCCTGAATCAATCAACACTATTACCTTTTTCTTCTTGATTTGTCCTTCTATCTTGATGGTTTGAGGAGTGGTAATTCCCGCCAATGCATTACAAGATATGGTCGGATTTATTTGTTCTTCATCTAGGCTTTGTTCCTGGAATATATCCTCTTCTTTTGACCTTTCTTGCTCCTTTTCTTCTTCCTCTTCACAATCTATGTAGAATAATTTCTTCTCAGCACACTTATGACCTTTTGTGTATTTGCTATCACAATTGTAACAAAGCCCTTTTGCTCTTTTTTCTTCCAATTGTTGTGGTGTCAACCTTGTAGGTTGTGGAAGACTATGGGCAACAACACTTCCGTCTTTATAGTTGTGAATGGTATGCTTCCTAGTTGCCATAATTTTGCTTTCCATTTTTCTTGCTAACCTGAATGCCTTCTCTAATGAATCAGGTTCCCAAAGGCGCACATCATGTTGGATATTATCCTTTAAAGACCCTATGAACACATCAATCCTATGCTCCTCTGGAATATCTTTTACCCTTATGTTCAATTTTTGGAACTCCTCAATGTGCTCCATTATTGAACCCTTTTGTTTGAGACTTATCAATTGGCTAAAAAAAGTGTTGCTTTTTGTATCCTCATAATGTGCTATCAATTCTTCCGTAAAAATTGCCCAAGTGATAAATTGTTTACGAGAACAAAGCCATTGATACCATACAAACTGATTTGGTTCCAAATATAAGTTTCCATACGTACCTTTTGTGTGTTTTGCACATTATTGAGATCGAAGAATTGCTCCATCTGTAATATCCATGTGGCGGGATCCTTGCCATCAAACTTCCTCATATCGATTTTTGAAACATGGTGAGTCTTCGATCCAACATTAGAGTCTATGGAATCATGATTAACATTTCTTTTGTTCTCATCATGAGTTTCCTTTAGTACTCTTTCACCCTTAGTGACCATTTCTTGTAGCAACTTATTCATATTTATCTTCAATTCTTCCATCTTATCATCCATGCCATCAATTTTAGCGTCCATGCCATTCACCTTAGCTTCCATGCCATCCATCTTAGCTTCTACGCCTTTCTTTAAATAGTCCATCTTAGCTTCTACACCTTTATTTAAACCATCCATCTTAGCTTCTACATCTTTCTTTAAACCATCCATCTTAGATTCTGTTCCTTTTTGTGCAAGGGACAGTTGTTGCACTTGGTCTTGTAATTTTGATATATCATGTTGCATTTCTTCCTCTTCTTCATGAGTCATGCTAGAGCTTTCAGGTTTCTTACTAGGTGTTTGCATTTTCTTTCCTCGGGGCATCAGTTACCAATAATAATTCTCTACTATTCCCTTTGAATCCCTTCAAAATAAATTTTCAAACCAAGCTTAAGCAAAAATTTAAAAAAATCTACACACCTTTTTTCACTTTGTAGGAGCTTGATATTGCCTCTGATGTATCTCTGTACTTTCCAATCATCTAGTTCTGAAATTGTGACCTGTAGTAGCTATTTGTGTCCTCTTTCCAATGCCACCAGTCTGATCCAAATTGGATTCTCCAAGAAAGAGTTATGCACAATCTCCCAAGATGACCTGATTATAGACCTTTCCAGAAGAGTGAACTTGTATTAAGTGCCACGTGTACAATTTTCGACCTTTGGTTCTGAAAAAGATATACAAGAAACTAAAATCCATCCTCTTTTTGTAACTTCTTATGAAATTTCAATCCGATGCCCAGAGAGAAAGTTATGACGATTTTCCCTAGGTCACCTGTTTTGAATGTAATTCAGGAGTCTGCAAAAAGACCAACTTCCTCAGAGCATATCTCCGCAAATGTCACGCGAAAAGATCTGAAATTTGTACCCAAGGTTCAGCATGATTTCTTCTCAAATGGGTTTTTTTTGCGACTTCTGAAACGTCACAGAAAAAAAGTTATAGCGAAAATGCCACGATGACCTGTTTGGAGCAGCGAAACCCTAGAATCCAAAGCTCTGATACCAAATGTTATGAAACCAGCTCAAGAAAAGAAAGAAAAGAAAGATCAACGCCTTAGAATTCAGCCTCTTCGAGGGGGCAACCTCCTTTACATTACATAAATGAACAATTCTTGGATGATACAAATGACAAAACCTCCTTTCTATATATAGGAGTCTAAGGAGTCACAATTTAATCCAGTCGACCTAACAATATTAATATTAGGCCACAAAAATAACAATAGAGGGATTCTATGGGGCACAAAAATAACAATATGGGGGTAATAGGGGCACAACAATATAAATAAGGGGTATAACTACAATAGTAATGGGGTAATCACTAATATTATAGGGACCCAACACACATGACCAGGTGCAATTATTAAGCACTTAGATAGGACAAATCCAGGTCGTCGTTGGGTAAGCACTCATGGTCGTTGGATGACCCCGAGACTTTCCCCCAAGGGTTGGTACCCTAAAGGTTTCAAAGTGAGGATAAGGTAGAACTCTTTGTATTTAAAATCTTTGAAGTGATGTGGCAGTGGGGAAACTATCAGCGCTCGGTGAAAGACTATGGAAAATTCCATATTTCCCATATGACAAGAATTATGCAATTCACAAGGGGCCAGAGCCTTAAGTGGAACCCACAATTATGTAGCATTTGATGTGGGGAGGACGTGATGAAAGATGGCATCACCCCAACATTTAGGACAGGTGATGTCACCCTAGACCCTAGACCCCAGAGATTTTGGATGGAGGGCATAGTAAAATGCTCAGGATTTAAATCTCAGGGTGATGTGGCATACAAACCTGGTTAGTGGGGGCCAAATGCCATGTGGAATGAAAGAATGCATTGCCTAGGTGCATTATATTTTAAGGGGGTCCAGGTGAATGTAGAGACATCCATGTAGCCCCGGAAGGTCGTCCCCTGACAGTTTCAATGAGGGGTTTCACTGGAACCCTTTAAGATTTTATTGTCAGGGTGATGTGGCCCGTGAGGGCCTCTCCCACATATATAAAATATACATTATATATTATGTTATGGTGTGGAATTCATGAGCCATATATAGGGGTTAATTCGTGACGTAATATGAGATGGTTTGTAGTTTCCATGTAGTGTGACATGTCACTTAACTTGGACAACCATGTGGCAGGTTCAATGTTGTGTCACTATTTGATAGGTCCTTTTTTGAACAACCTTGTCTTTTGATTTGAGAGTTAGATTGAGACAAACTTTATACCGTTGGAAAGGTCTCAAGGAGGTGAACACGGTGTGCCATTTTTTTTTTAGTTTTGAGGAAGTTGATAAAAAAAAAAATTTAGACCCCATTTCCATAATGGGACATTGGAGGTTGGGTCAACATAGTAATTTCCTCCTTCTACCCTTTGTAGGGGCTAGGGATAATAGGGGGTATGTTACAGTGTGGTATCAAAGCTTCTAGGTTCAACACTTGGACTGAATGACTTCTATAATAGGATTGATAGAGCGAAGGTTCAACATTGGAGATTTGGAGATTATGTGAGGCGGTAAAGCATGTGAAATGAAGTTCAAAGACTGCATGAATAGGAAAGGATGGTATATCATAGAACTAAAGGAAAAATGAATGAATAACAGGATGGTACAATATAGTTATGACCAATCATAATATGGATATGAGGAAGAAATGATAGTTGAATAGGAAAGATCAGTTAAGCAACAAGGAGGGGTTGATTGTCCTGATTGGATGGATATATTGAGGAGCTTGAGAGCTGAAATAAGGAGTTGTAAGGCTAGAAACGAAAGGCTTGTCAAAGCACGTGAGTGAAAATTGGAAGTCAATGCAGTCGTACTTCAAAACATATCAGATTTACAAGGACAGAGGCAACATGAGTTGGGGCTTAGACATAGAGATAGGTAGAGTCCTTTGGGACAAGAAGAAAGAACTAATGGGGGACACGAGACTAGATCTAGAAAGAGGCATAGGCTTGCAAGTGAAGACACTCTGAAAGGAGGAAATCCGCTAAGAACTCGTGAAAAGGATTTAAGCACTCATGAATAGTAGTATGAGAATTTTCACGGGAGGCCACATTATCATCATCGCTATCATCATCATGGGAAGAGAAGGGGGGAGAGAATATGTACTAGAGGACTTTAAGAAGGCCAAGCCTCCTACATTTTATGTTGAAATGAAGAAATTAGAGGATATATAAGCCTGACTACTATGAATGAAGAATTTCTTCTGAATTCATGACTACTCGGAGAACATGAAAGCGAAGGTTGCTAATTTCATCCTAAAAGGCAAAGCTAACATCTGGCAAGAAGATTTGAAAAACGTAAAAGGCATAAAAGAAGAAGAGTTGTCCTGGACGAAATTTGAGGGATATTTCAAGAACAAGGATCTATCTGAGGGATACTTTGACAACATGGATAAGAAATTCTATGAGCTCAGATTCGTCCAAATGTTAGATGAGTATACCACCAAATTCTTAGAGCTACTAAGGCATGTTCCTTACCTTAAGGAAGAAAAAGCAAAGATTCAGAAGTATGTTAGTGGACTTCCACAATCCTTCAAGGATAGAATTGAGTTCGATGAACCAAATACATTAGAGGATGCAATTTGAAAATTGAAGCACACTACTATGAGTAGTCTAGACATAAACCTGAGTATAAGTCAAATTGGAAATTCAAAGGCAATTCCAAGTTTAAAGGAAAAAGGATGATCCGGATTTAAGCAGGAACGCAATAGATTACAGAGATAACCATAAATACAGAGATGCGATAACCATAAAAACAGAGATGCAACGGAAATAATACTTCATTTCATTAATGGAGAATACTGAAATATGCTTACAAATAGAAATAACCCAGCTAGGGCGATGGTAGCTTATCTCTGAGAAGAGATGTGTCGGCTACATGCCTCTGAACTATTTCGAACTGTATTACAATGAGGCTCGAGGGCCTATTTATTGTTGAAAAACAATGGAAAACCCTTCACATTCCAAAACCTAACCCTAGAAGATGAAACCCCAAATTATGGGCCCCGTTTTTGGGTAAGTTGGTACATCAACTTCCCGGGGTCGTAACTTTGGCATACGATCTCCGTTTTACGCGCATGATAGCCCGTTGGAAAGATCTCTATGAGGACTACAACGGAAAAGACGATTTTTTGCCAAAAATACGCGGAGCAAGATTTCCCAAAAAACGTCGTTTAGGGCCTCAAAACGGCTCCGGAAGTTTAGGACCCGAAAAACTGCTAAAAATAGTAAATTGCGTTATAATTAAGGAAACTGAAAATGTTGAGAGGAACAATGGTGGGGGTCCAGGTGGACTTGGCAGGTGGCCACCAATATCCACCTAGATCATTCCTCCCCGCTTAGGAAGCAATGGTCCCCATTGCGTTGAGTTCCTCCCTGAGATGAGGAAGCTTCTGCTGAGCTGGGTCTCTGGTGAGCTGTTCTGAAATCTCTGATGTGTCCAGAAATGGTGGGGAGCATGGTCGGAGACGGTCCACATTGAACACTCGGTGCAAGCGAAGGAATGGTGGAATTTTGTGCTTCAAAGCATTGTTTCCCGTAGCCTTGTTACTGGTGTAAGGACCATGTCGAAGTGGTCTGAGTTTCTGATGGGTTCTGGTAAGGCACTCCCTCTGCAAATGTAACTAAACTTTGTCGCCCACCTGAAACTTGTGTGGTACCCCTCTGGGTAAGGAGAAGTTGTTCCTGTGTTCTGTCACGACTGTATCCCTCTGTTGCTGCTGCTGTGTGGAGGAACCCTTCGCGGGGGTTATGGATGTAGTAACGATCTTCCCCTTACTTTGGGAGCGAACCAGACATAAAATAAATTTCCTAGTCTGTGAGATGAGCTTGCTGCCTTTCTTAGCAGTGATCAAAGAGGTGGCGGTAGGTGGGGCTACCTTCGGTATCCTGTATAATGAATTATCCAAAGAAATGATGACGGCGCGAGGCCTTGACTCATACACAGCATGTCGCCTCCACAAGTATGGCTGGCCTAATAGTACATCACAAACATCCAGAGGTGTAACATCACACAATACCTCGTCTGTGAAGGGCTTGATGCTGTAGGGAAGGCGACACTGCTGGCGAACTTTGAGATCTCGTCCTTCGTGAAGCCAAACGATACTGTACGACTGTGGGTGTGGTGTAGTTGGTAGGCCCAACCGATTCACGACCTCTACTAAAATGAGATTCTTTTGGCTGCCACTGTCGACAATGAATTGTAGCGGCGAACCCTTCACCCACATCTGTGAGTGGAAAAGACGTTCCCCCTCCTCTGGATCTTTGGGCTCATTTTTCTGGATCTTGGCAGTAGCAACAGTGGCGCTGGGATCCGCATCAATGATCTGCTTCCCTTTGTCATTCCCCTTGTCGGGTTCTGACTCAGAGTCGGAACATGCATCTGATTCGGAAGCCTTCAACTCGGCCACCAACGACTGCCTGGTCTGACACTCACTTGTGTTATGAGTGGGACTCTTGTGGAACTCACACCACTTTCCTGTGTCCTTCTTCGGCTTCATGGTGTTGTTCTTTTCTTGCAGCTTAGAGGGGTTGTCTTGGGTCACCCCGCCTTGGCTTTGTCCTTTGGGCTTCGGATTTGCAGATCCAAAGTCTCGCTTCTTCTGTTTGAACTTTTGCTCGATTTTGACAGCGTATCGGTATGCTGTGTCGAGTGAGGAGATGTTCAAGAACTCCATCTCTTCCTGGATGTATCTATGTAGGCAGCCGTGATATTTGAGTACCAGATGCAGCTCAGAATCTTTGATACCCAACTGTGTGCGAAGGGTATGAAAAATATTTGTGAACTCTGGTACATCTTGGTCTCGTCCCTGCCGCAGTGTGGTCCATTTGATGTATTTGTCCTCATAGATTTTGACAGGGTAGTACTGCTCCTTGATGGCATCCTGGAAGTCATTCCAAGTGGGTGCGGCTGAAAACAGTGAGCCTGTACTTTCATCCTTCTGCTCGCAGTATGTTTCCCACCAGTCCTTGACGTGGGGGGCTGCTTTGAGAAGAGCGAAAACAATCTTTTCCCGACTTGAAAATTCATGAACAGAAAAATACCCATCTAGCAGATTTAACCATTTATCTACGGCATCTGTGTCTATTTGACCGTCGAAGATGGTGATTTCGAAATTAACTTGTACCTTAAATGGTGTGGCGTTTCCAGAGTAGCTGTTGGAAGCCGATGCGTCGCCTCTGGGTAGTCGCTGAAGGATCTGCGCAAAGCTATCCATCATCGCATTCCTTTGTCGCTCGAGGGCTTCTTCGAGCAAGATTCTGATAGGATCTCCTGCCCCCTCGTCTTTCTTCTCATCCGCCATGGGAGGTCGTCGAGATTTACGAGGTTGGTCTTGCAAAGGTTCGACCAATTCAAGCCCTAACTCCTTATATCCCGACCTCGTTGGGGACATGCAAAGAAAAACAGAGAAAAAGCAGACCGCTCTGATACCACTGATCCGGATTTAAGCAGGAACGCAATATATTACAGAGATAACCATAAATATAGAGATGCGATAACCATAAAAACAGAGATGCAGCGGAAATAATACTTCATTTCATTAATGGAGAATACTGAAATATGCTTACAAATAGAAATAACCCAGCTAGGGCGATGGTAGCTTATCTCTGAGAAGAGATGTGTCGGCTACATGCCTCTGAACTATTTCGAACTGTATTACAATGAGGCTCGAGGGCCTATTTATTGTTGAGAAACAATGGAAAACCCTTCACATTCCAAAACCTAACCCTAGAAGATGAAACGCCAAATTGTGGGCCCCGTTTTTGGGTAAGTTGGTACATCAACTTCCCGGGGTCGTAACTTTGGCATACGATCTCCGTTTTACGCGCATGATAGCCCGTTGGAAAGATCTCTATGAGGACTACAACGGAAAAGACGATTTTTTATCTAAAAAATCGAGCAAGATTTCCCAAAAAACATCGTTTAGGGCCTCAAAACGGCTCCGGAAGTTTAGGACCCGAAAAACTGCTAAAAATAGTAAACTGCGCTATAATTAAGGAAACTGAAAATGTTGAGAGGAACAATGGTGGGGGTCCAGGTGGACTTGGCAGGTGGCCACCAATATCCACCTGGATCAAAGGAATAAATCAACCAAGGGAATGGGTGTGACTCCTGTTAATTAAGAACATCAACAAAGGTCCAATACTGCCATCAGAGGTCGCTCAAATCAAGAAGAAGCCAAGATTTATGAGGAGGGTCCATATAAGGGCTAGGATTGTGGATGGAATCACTTAAGGAAGGATTTCCTAAAACACAAGCATACTAGCCTGAGACTGTACAACACATAAGAAGTGGAGATAGTGAAAAACATGGCACAAATATACCCTTAACTTATGTAGCATTGGATAATCATCAAGTTGATCACCAAGAAGTGATATAGAAATGGAAGGTATGCTATGTGACCAAAACATTTCAGTTTTGATTGACCCTAGTTCAAATTTCAATTATACAACCCCACCATTGTTGAAAAATGTGCACTGAAAAAGGAAGTGCATGTTGAGCCTTGGCTAGCTCAATTGGCCATGGGGATAAGAAGGAGAGTGGAGCATATAGTGAGGGCATGCCCGATTGAGCTAATTGGCATGCAAATTGTCGCAAATTTTGATGTATTGCCACTCAAAGCATATGACACATTGTTGGGCATAAACTACTTGTATACACATTGCACCAAGGTTGATTGTTTTGAGAAGGCCATCAGATGCCTTAATGAAACCGAAGGGTATAGAATATTGAAGGGAAAGTTGAAACGTACGTCTGTGAAATTAATTTTAGTTATGCAAGCTAAGGGAAGCCACAAAAAGTGATGTCTTTTATTTGGTGTGAAAATATCTAGCAGTGTTGAATCTAACTGCAATGTTGGGAATGACAATAGTGATGTTATGAGGAAATACCATGCTTTAAAATAGTTTTCAAATGTCTTTCCTGAGGAGATGCATGTGTCACCTCCTCATAGGGAGGTGGATTTCTCTAATGAATTAATGCCAGGAGAAGCTTCAGTATCCAAGGCTCCATATAGAATGAGTACACCAAAATTGATTGAGATGAAGTTACAACTCAAGGAGATGTTAGACAAGGGCTACATAAGTCAAAGCATATCTCCATGGGGAGCACCTGTCTTATTTGTGAAGAATAAGGATGGCACACTTAGGCTGTGAATTTACTATAGACAAGTAAACAAGGTTACCGTCAAGCGTAGGTATCCCTTGCCAAGAATTTATGATCTATTCAATTAGTTAAGGGGAGTAGTAGTCTTCTCCAAGATTGACTTGAAATTGGGTTATCATCAAGTGAACATTAAAGATGAATATATACATAAGAAACCATTTAGAACCAGGTATGGGAATTATGAGTTTGTGGTAGTTCCTTTGCGCTTACTAATGCCCCTGAAACTTTCATGTGCTTGATGAATAGTGTGTTATGCCCTTGAAAAAATTTGTAGCGGTTTTTGTTGATGAAATTTTGGTCTATTCAAAGACCAAGGAGGAACATGAAGAACATTTGGCCACAATACTACAATTGCTAAGAGAACATAAGCTTTATGAAAATCTTGGTAAATGTGATTTCTTCTAATCACTGATGCATTATTTGGGAGACACTATCTCAAAAGAGGGAGTAACAGTTGGTCCAGAAAAGGTTAAGGCATAATGGAATGGCCAACCCCTAAGAATGTGGCTAAAGTGAGGTCATTCATGGGACTAGAATACAATTCTCGGAGATTCATCAAAAACTTCTCCAAGATTGGCCACCCAATTACTGCGTTACAAAAGAAAGAGAAGTTTGAATAGACAGTCGATTATGTTGTGAGCTTTGATCAATTGAAGCAATGGTTAACCAATGCATCAATACTAAGAATTGCAAACTGAGAAAAATTTTGTGGTCTGCATAGATTCATATAGGAGGTACTTGGTGGAGTCTTGATGCATGAAGCCCAAGTGATTTGTTACGAATCTCGAACTTTAATTGAACATGAACAAAATTATGTAACTCATGACATGGAATTGGCTGCCATCGTCCATATGTTGAAAATGTGGAGGCACTACCTCCTTGTTAGAAAATTTACTACAATGGATAATCATGGAGGGTTTAAATATTTGTTAAATCAACCTAAATTAAATGCAAGGAAATCCAAATGGTTGGCCATGCTCAGTGAATTTTATTTTGAAATCAAGTATATAAAAGGCAAGGAGAATAGATTGATTGTTGCACTCAGCAAGAGAGTGAAAATAAACCATATAGCAGCCATAAGTTCCTATGGAATTGACCTTGAATAAAGGATAAAAAATGTTGGACAACAAGATGAAAAATATCAGCAGTTAAAGAAAAAGTTGCTGCAAGAGTCTAAGGTTGAATAGGACAAAGAATATTGTCTCTCAGAAAATGGGTTAATTTGATTCAAGAATAGAATATATATGCCAAATGAGTGCAATATAAAGAAGTTGATATTCAAGGAGTTTCATACAAAGCCATATTTAGGTGACCTGAGTTATCGAAAGACTGTTACAACCACCAATAAATTTTACTATTGGCTCAAATTCAAAATGGAGGTGGTTGATTTCATTGCATAGAATGCCAACAAGTGAAGTCTAAGTGCAAGCACCCAATTGGCTAAATTTCATTCTATTCCTATTCTGGAATGGAAGTGGGAAGTGATTTCTATGGACTTTATTACATGGTTACCAAAGACTTCTAAACAACATGATGCAATCATGGTAGCGGTTGACAAATTGAGTAAAGTGGCTCACTTAGCTGTTAAGTCTACAAATTCAACAAGTGAAGTGGTTCAAATTTTCAAAAAGGGAAATTGTGAGATTACATGGAGTTCCCAAGAATATTATCTCATATAGAGAATCCAAGTTCACTTCAAAATTCTAAAGAGAACTATTTGTAGAACCAGGAACTAAGCTAGCATTCAACACGAATTACGATCCATAGATTGATGTGAAAACAGAGAAGACAAACATAATTCTTGAGGACATGCTAAGAATGTATGTAATGAACTAGCCAAGGAAGTGGGAAGAATATCTTCCACTTGTAGAATTTTCATTTAACAATCGGTATTAGGAATCGCTCAAAATGATCCCATTTGAATCACTTTATGGGACGTGTTGTAATACTCCTATTAGCTAGAATGATCCAGTGAATAGGTTACTTATTGGGACTGATAGGTTGAAGGACATGGAAAAAGAAATGAAAACCATTAGAAGGAATCTAAGGGTGACATAGGATAGGAACTTCTCCTAAAATCAAGCTCAAATTCTCTATACTATGGTATCTTGGCCTGGATGTTAATCATGTCTGAAGAGTTTGGAAACATTGAGTGGAAGCTTGTGTATTTGGAGGATGGAGGGAGAGTGACTTTGTGACATCTTGTTTCAACTATATATATTGGTTAAGTTTCCTCTCAAAAGCACTCCACCTCAAGCACTAGAATCTGGATCGAGGGTGACGACTACAAGTGGAAGTGGTAGTAGCTTGTCTAAGGTTGGGTGGAGAGTTGAAGTCCTAAATTTAATAACTAGGCTAATGTATGGGTGAAATATCATCATTAAAATTATTTACGTGTTTACTTCGAGATTTAAATTCACCAATGGCACATATGCAACCTTCATAAATGAATAAATATATGGTTATATGCATTGGGTTGCAATTTTCCTATTTAAGCTCCTAGAGATAACGTAATTACTTATATACATATGAATAAGTAAATACACATGTATGTATAGACAATGGATTATGGGTCATGGCCAAGTCTTCGAAAAGCTAAGGAGGGATAACCTTAGAAGGGCCTACTTATACCATTGTATATCTAGAGACCATGTGTCGGTGGCCTTGGTGAAGACCCTTATACATGAGATAATAGTTAATAAGTGTGGGGATGGAATTCTTAAGTATGAAGCACAGGACTTTGAAAGGAAATGGTTTAACCCTTTTCACCCGCATGTCCAAGTGTGATTATTAAGTCCTCGGACGAGAGAAATCCAAGACATCAATGGGTAAGTGCTCATGGCCATCAGATGACCCCGAGACTTTTTCCCCGGAGGTTTGTACCCCAAATATTTCGAAGGAAGGCCAAGTTAGAACTCAAGGGATTTAAAGTCCTTAAGATGATGTGGTAGTGGTGACTCTGTAAAAGCTTAGAGAAAGACTATGTAAAATGTCACATTTCCCATACGATGAGAATTAAGCGATTCACAAGGGGCTAGAGCCTTTGGTGGAACCAACTGAGTTATGTGGAATTTGATGTGGGGAGGGAATGATGAAGGATGACATAATCCTAATGTTTAGGACTGAGGATGTCACCCTGGAACCTGGAGATTTTGGACGGAAGGCATAGTAGAATTCCTCATATTTAAATATTGGGGTGACGTGACGTCTAAACCTAGTTAGTGGGGGCCAAATGTCATGTGGCATGAAGGAATGCATTTCCTAGGTGCATTATATTTTAAGAGGGTCCAGGTGAATACACAAACATCCACATAGCCCCGAAAGGCTATCCCCCGATTATTTCAACGAGGGGCTGCATCGGAACCCACTAGGATTTTATTCTCGAGGTGACATGGCCCTAGAGGGCCCACACATCCGTACACAAAATATGCATTATATATTATGTTATAGTTTAGGCTTCATAAGCCATAAAGAGGGGTTAATTCATAATATAGTATGAGTCACTCAACAACTGTGATGTGGTGTGACATGGAATTTGACTTGGACAACCATGTGGGTGCCACGTGGGGACAAAATGGGCACCACATGGTAGGTTAGATGTCATGGCACTATTTGATAAGCCATTCTTTGAATGACTTTATATTTTGATATGGGAGTCAGATTGATAAAAAAATTATATTTTTGGAAATGTCTCAATGAGGCGAATGTTGTAGAATTTCCCACTGTAGATCACCTGTTAATGCAATATACTAAGGCAAAATACTTGATCTACTTCGACAAACAAACTTGTGGAAGCTTAATAGATTATGAACAAGATCAAAAAGAACACATATAACAGAGAACGAGAAATTAATCACACATGAACACAAAATAATACTCTGGGGAAAGGCCTCAACCAAAAATCCTGATCTCTGTATTATCATACAAGTGGAAATACGCCTGGATTACACAAAGCTTTAGCTCACAAGATATCCAAATCTCAGTACAATCCCTCAATACAACTCATAGACTGAATAGACACAAGATATGTATTCCTCCAATCCTCCAAGCCTCCTATTTCCTTGCGCAGTTTCTCCTGGGGTCTAATGTTGCCACCTGTGTGAATTGGCCTCATCACACACTCATCAAACTCAGAAGTAACTGCGCAATATCCAAGGAATGAATTCCTTCTGCATGCAAGAGATATCCTCAATGGAATATTCCTGCAATTGATAGTACATTGTCCCATCATCTGATCTCAACTGGGTCTCTGATTGAACTGACATGCATGAGTTATTTATGAGAGAATATTCAATTATTTGAAGTGCAGCAGTTACATGCATGCATGCATTAACTAACTGAACTCACAATCAGTTCCACAAACTGTTGGAACTAATCTAACTGGAATCAACTCAGTTAACTAAGCTAACTAATTACAACTCAAATTACAACTCATCCTGATCTCCTTTAATCAAGGGATAACTTCCTCAATCAAAGGGGAAACTGTTGCATGTCTTCACATAGACTTCATGTTTGATTTTCTACAACTAATTAACTCAAGATGAATTAATTAATTATTTTACAAACAACTGCTAAGATCAAATTCGAATTTTAATTCTCAATTTTAGTTCAGGGACTAACTAAAATTGGAATGTATTCCGAAATGCTATTTATAAGCAGTGCTATTTATAGCACTTCTATTTTTAGCATTTCTTGTCGCGCTTTTCAACACTCCCTCTCAATAAGAAAGGGATTATCAGTCACCCTAATCCTGCCTCTACGGAACTTGAACTTGCATATTTACAATGCCTTAGTCAAAATATCTGAATCCTATTCCTCAATCGAAACATACAGCAACAACATGATCCTCTTCACCACATAGTCTCGAAGATGATGATACTAGATATCTATGTGTTTGGACCTGTCATGAAATACTGGATTCTCAGAGAGTTTGATTCAACTCTAATTATCACAATAGATCATAGTTGGATCCATCCTCTGACCAAAAAATCCCACTAAAATCTTCCGCATCCAAATGGCCTCGCATGCTGCCTGACTGAAAGCCATGTATTCAGCCTCTGCTGAGCTAAGTGCAACTGACCTTTGTTTCCTGCTGTACCAGGAAACAACAGCTGAACCAATGATTTGAAAATGGGGCACTTAGGTTTCTTGTCTAACTTACAAGAACCTCTCCCACTTCCAAAGCTTTAAATATTCCCAAGTCTTTATGATTAACCAGTGCGGAATTAAATATGTGCTTGAACAGAAAGTGTATGTTGGTGTTGTTTATTAAAACTGTTTATGTGCTATAAAATCTGTTGTTTGTGCTAATATGTAAATGTGCTTGAACTGATATATAAATACATATAACAGTAAATAATGCAGCAATAAAACAAACACATAAGACCACAATTTAATTAGGAGTTCACCTAAAAATCTTGGGCTACGTCTTTGTGAGCTCTAGTCAACTCAACTAGGCTCTTTGGGATTATGGTATAAGTCCTTTTTACAAGCTCTTGGCTCAAATCCTGCTGTTTTACATAGAAATAGTGAGTTTAGACACCATTTTATCCCCTGGCTCTTGTAGCTCTCCGCTTTCTGGCTCTTGGCTCTGGCTCTGGCTCTTGGCTCTGTCTTTTGGCTCTAGCTCTTGGCTCTTGGCTCTAGCTTTTGGTTCTGGCTCTAGCTTTTGGTTCTGGCTCTTGGCTCTTGGCTCTAGCTTTTCGGCTCTGGCTCTGGCTCTCAGCAATGTACAGCTCTTTGGTTTTTCACATGAACTCCAAGTGATTCCCTTGGCTGCTCTGTGCTTTCAGCCTTTGCTTTCTATGCTCTTTCGCCTTAGCTTCCTGCTTTGGCTTCACTTTCAGCAACAACCCCCAACAACCCACCTCTGTCTCTGACATTCATGGCTTTTAAGCCCATCGACACTTGTCTGTTCGTTTTCCCTCTTGGGCTCTCAGCTCTATCCGTTCGAATCCCCCTTCTGAGTGTTAACAATCATGGCATAACACCTTTAGGGGACCTGTTCTGCAACGGAAGAGTCCATCAGGCCTTTGAAATCCCTGAAATAGCCATTCTCTATTTACAGAGAGAAATACATTTAAACACGGGAAAAATCCGTAGAAACATTGTTCATCGGACCTCAAATATCCATAGATCCGCTTTATACTTCTATCGGGTCTGCCTTTAATCGCTTATCGCATGTCACAATTGCCCTGTTCCGTGGTTTCCCTTTGTATTTTAAAAATACATTAAAACATTACAAAATCCCGTAAAATGGCTTTAGACGGACTCGAAACATTATATATTTGCATTCCTAAACCCTTTCAGGTCCAGTTTCATCGCAGCGGTGCTTCCCTTCGTATTTCGTTTAATAAACAAAATACGCGAAAATACATAGAAAATTGTAGTTTGACGGATCTCAAAATATATCAAATATTGTCTATAGCCCCATCGGGTCCAGCTATCGCATCGCATATATATACAACGGCCCCACTCCTTTGTAATGCTCTAACGCGATATTGCGATGCGACTTGTTGCAATCGCATATCACATAAGCCCGAGGTCTTTCCATATGGTATGGCCTATGCCAATGCCGATTGCGATCTGCCGATATCGGCGATCGCGATATCGCATCGGCTTGGTCCTATCACATGTTTGCCTCCGATATCCTTTGCTTGGCACTACCGATTGCGATATGTAGATCAAATTTGGACCATTGATTAGCTAGATCCGACAGCTCCTGTGCGTTGCTCCTTTGACCGCCGATAACCCTGTTTTCCACTATTTCTTCATATTTTTGGGTCCCGATAGTGTTTTCCGCCTTTTTTGAAGGTTCTCCTTTTGTGATAGTTTTGGTATTTATAAGACTTAGAGTGTTTTTAGGTCCCATTTTTAGGGGATTTTTCCCCTTTTTCCAAAGGATAAAGGGCAGCTTCATTTTATGATAACTTCTGCATCCTAAGTCCATTTTTGCCCATTTAAGTTGCAGTAGATTTAGAACGAGATGATCTCTGTAATGGGGCTGGTTCTAGGAACTTCCTTGGGCTTTTATTTTCCTCAGCGAGGAACACTTAGACTTAGGAGTCTATCCAAAATCCATTTTGGATCATGCCTTCCCACTAAAAGAACTTTTGGTCTCCAAAAGATTGATATACTGATCTGAACAGTAAATGAGAGTGACTCACCCTCTTCTTTCAGCCTCCCCCTACACTTTCCTTGCATAGTTCCTTTGTACCTTATTTTTTGACCACTTCCCTTCTTGGATGGGTTGGTCTTCCTGGGAAGAGTTGCCTTCTTCTTTGCCTTCCTGTAGAACTCCTACTTAGATGGTCACAGAAGGTAGTTTGAACTTCTCTGTCTTGATCATTGATCCAAGGTGACTCAAACAAATGTGAAGTACACTTGCTCCACAAAACTTTCACTTATACCTATTTGACAAGTTGTCAACAACAACTGTTAACAACAACAGGAATATAGACAACAGCTGGATGGTCTAACTCCTGCTTCAACAAAAGAAATAGATTTCGCATCTTGTGAACACCTCCATGCCTTACATCTGCATACACATGATGGACTAGGTAACAAGCCTACAAAACATGCCTTTAAAACAAATGACCCTTTAAGTCAAGCATGTAGAAAAAGACCATTTGGACTCTTTTTCAAAAGATGAAACACTTCATTATTACCTCCATCTTGGAGACCAATCAACTTTTTCCAAGTTAATATTGCATTACATGCATGTTTCCAAAAAAGCAACCAACCCTTCAAGTTAATTACACATACATGTTCAAATACAAGGAAAACATCAACATCCCTGTGTTCATGCACATCATGCTTATGCATGCATTTCATCCTTCAGCTTTCACTTAAGCACACTGTACTTTCGAAGCTGAAATGAAATATAATGTTGCAGCAATAAAGTGAGTCTCCTACTCAACTTTTCCATTCCCCTTCTTGGTAAGAACCTGCAACTCGCATCTCATTAACAAAGAAATGAAAATAGATGCATCAATAGACATGTAACCTTAATTGGATAAGAACTCTAGCCATTTCTCACCAATCCCTTTCAAAGGGACTACCTTTGTTTGCACATCAGCATCAACTTGTGAATCATCCTGAGACACATCGGTCATGGAATCTTCCTTTCCATTTCTGCCATCTTCTCTTTCCACTTTCTTCAGCTTTTATGGAAGCATTGCTGGATTTAGAGTCCAACATTTTGCAACAAGATGTCCTTGCTTATGGCAGTACTTGCACTGCATGTGCATCCTCTTGCCAGCATGATTTGCCTTGTCCAATGGACCTTTGGCTTCTTGCTTCTTTTCCTTCAAAAGTTTCATGTATGTGGCCATTCTCTTCCAACATCTAGAAACATTATGATTATCCAACCCACAAAAGGAACATGGAATTCTTTTCCCATACATATGTGGAAATTTATCATGCTTTGCACAATCAAAAGGAAAATGTTTAAAACTAGATTTATACCTTTCTCTTTCACCTTTATTGCCTTCATGAGGAGGTGAATCAAATGAAGAAGTGGCTCCCTTTGGGACACCATCAATCTCTTCAAGGCTGTTAGAGTCTCCCCAACTCTCTGGTTCAAGTGTGTGCTTCTAAACACTTGCAATGCAACTCCCTCTTGGAGCTGTTTCAATGGCCTTCATGGCAGCTTTGGGACTTTCTCCATAAGCTTGTCCATAGCCAAGACCCAAATACTTAGGCCTTTCCTCAATCATTATTGGTTCAACAATACCTTGTGCATGTATACCCAAGCCTTTTCCTTCATAGCCTATCTTGGACATTAGCTTGGAACCTATGCCTCTAGTATGTTTTTCAAAAGAACCAATATAAGTATCCTTACAAGAATTTGAAGACAAACTGGAATGGTTTACCTCTTCTTCAAGTTGATACTTGACTAAGGCTTCTTGGGCAAAAAAGAGCTGTGTCTCCAACTCATGCACCCTTTTCAGGTTCATATTTGCAATATGAAGTTGCCTCTCCATTTACTGCAATTTGTCAGAAAGCAACTACTTCTCTTCCTTCATGGAATTCAACTGCTCTTCCTTCCATCCTCATACATTTCTCTCACCATATCCATCATGGTGGACAAGTCTTGCTTCATGTCTTCATCAAAGAATCTTGTGAAGAAAGCAGAAATTGAGGACCCACTTGTAGAAGTTGTCATTATGCCAATGAACAAAAAAACTTCAACAAGATAAATAAAGAGCTTATTCAACAACCTTTTGCAACAAACCTCTTGTGCTTTAAAGATTGCCTTGGGGTCCTTTGGGATAAGAAGAGGGTTGTCAAATCTCTTTCCTTCTTTTCCTTCTTGGACTGAGCTATCAACAACTTTCCCTTCACCTCTACAAACTCAAACAATAGTCAGTGTGCAACAAGCATACAATCAATCAGACAATCAATCCTTGACTACCCAAATGCCTTCCAAACAAGCAATCCTTGCTCTGTCAATCAAGCATTCTGATATAACCTTCCTTTGAAGGCGTGGTTAATCAATCTCAGGCTCTGATACCACCTGATCTAAAAATGGGGCACTTAGGTTTCTTGTCTAACTTACAAGAACCTCTCCCACTTCCAAAGCTGTAAATATTCCCAAGTCTTTATGATTAACCAGCGCGGAATTAAATATGTGCTTGTACAGAAAGTGTATGCTGGTGTTGTTTATTAAAATTGTTTATGTGCTGTGAAATCTGTTGTTTGTGCTAATATGTAAATGTGCTTGAACTAATATATAAATACATATAATAGTAAACAATGCAGCAGTAAAACAAACACATAAGACAACAATTTAATTAGGAGTTCACCCAAAAATCTTGGGCTACGCCTTCGTGAGCTCTAGTCAACTCAACTAGGCTCTCTGGGATTATGGTACAAGTCCTTTTTACAAGCTCTTGGTTCAACTCCCGCAGTTTTACACAGAAACAGTGGGTTCAGACACCATTTTATCCCCTAGCTCTTGAAGCTCTCGGCTTTTTGGCTCTCGGCTCTCGCTCTAGCTCTCGGCTCTAGCTCTGGCTCTTGGCTCTGGATCTTTGCTTTGGCTCTCGCTCTCAGCAATGTATAGCTCTTTGGCTTTTCACTTGAACTCCAAGTGACTCCCTTGGCTGCTCTGCGCTTTCAGCCTTTTCTTTCTGCACTCTTTCACCTTAGCTTCCTTCTTTGGCTTCGCTTTCAACAACAACCCCCAATAACCCACCTCTGTCTCTGAAATTCATGGCTTTTAATCCCATCGGCGCTTGTCTATTCATTTTCCCTCTCGGGCTCTCAGCTCTTTCCATTCGAATCCCCCTTATGAGTGTTAACAATCACGGCATAACGCCTTTAGGAGAGGTGGCCAGCTGTTCTGCAACAGAAGAGTCCATCAGGCCTTTGAAATCCTCGAAATAGCCATTCTTTATTTACACAAAGAAATACATTCAAACATGGGAAAAATCCGCAGAAACACTGTTCATCGGACCTCAAATATCCATAGATCCCCTTTATACTTCTATTGGGTCCGCCTTATCGCTTATCGCATGTCGCAATTGCCCTGTTCCATGGTTTCCCTTTGTATTTTAAAAATACATTAAAACATTACAAAATTATGTAAAATGGATTTAGAAGGACTTGAAACATTATATATTTGCATTCCTAACCCTTTCGGGTCTGGTTTCATCGCATCGGCGCTTCCCTTCGTATTTCGTTTAATAAACGAAATACGCGAAAATACATAGAAAACTGTCATTTGACGGATCTCAAAATATATCAAATATTGTCTATAGCCCCGTCAGGTCCGGCTATCACATCGCATATATATATAACGGCCCCGCTCCTTTGTAATTCTCCAACGCGATATTGCGATGCGACTTGTCGTAATTGCATACTGCATAAGCCCGAGGTCTTTCCATATGGTATGGCTTATGCCAACGCCGATTGCGATATGTTGATATTGACGATTGTGATATCGCATTAGCCTGGTCCTATCGAATGTCTGCCTCTGATATCCTCCGCCTGCCATTGATTGCGATATGCCGATTGGATCTGGACCGTTGATCGGATCTTCATATTTTTGGGTCCCAACAATGTTTTCCGCTTTTTTTTAAGGTTCTCCTTTTGTGATAGTTTGGTCTTTAGAATACTTAGAGGTTTTTTAGGTCCCATTTTTAGGGTATTTTGCCCCTTTTTCCAAAGGATAAAGGGCAGCTTCATTTTATGATAAATTCCGCATCCTAAGTCCATTTTTTCCCATTCAAGTTGCAGTAGATTTAGAACGAGACGATCTCTGCAATGGGGCTAGTTCTAGGAACTTCCTTGGACTTTTATTTTCCTCAGTGAGGAACACTTAGACTTAGAAGTCTATCCAAAATCCATTTTGGATCAACCAAGGTTGAAGATTCCTCCAGAAGTGCTCTTCCAGTTTGATGGACTCCCTGCCCAATCTGCATCTGTGAAGCCCTGAAGCTTCACTCCCTCTGTCTATCTTTACCACAATCCATATTGAGATGTGCCTCTGAGGTATCTCAGCACATGCTTCGCTACCTTCCAAAAAAACTTGGTAGGCTGGACCATAGCTTGACTCAGCTGGTTCACTGCAAAGCACAAATCTGGTCATGTGTTCACTAGATACATCAATGAACCCAGGAGTTACTGATAAAAAATAGTAGTTACTACCTCACCTTAAGTAGCATCTTCCTTCCTCTAGTTACCAGCTAGAGGAGTCTATATGGGCTTGCACTTATCCATGTGGAATCACCTGAGTATCTCATTGGCATACTTGCCTTGAGACACAAATACTTCCCCATCTTTCTGCCACACTTCCATGCCTAGAAAGTAGTGCATAAGACCCATGTCTTTCATCTCGAACTCTCTTGCAAGGTCCTCCTTGCAAGACATGATCAACTGATTGTCACCTGTCAAAATCAGATCATCCACATAAAGAACAATGATCAATGGCTTACCTTCTACCATGATGTGGTAAAGGTTCACATTTGCTTCACTCTTGGTGAAGCCCAACCCGGTGAAATAGTTGTTGATCCTGGTGTACCAAGCACGAGGTGCTTGCTTTAGCCCATACAAAGCCCTCTTGAGTCGGCACACATGCGACTCACGATCGAAGGTCTCAAAACCTTCCGGCTGCTCAATGTACACCTCTTCCTCAATCTTCCCATTAAGGAACGCAGTCTTCACATCCATCTGATGGATCTTCCAACCCATCTGAGCTGATAGTGCCAACATCGATTTGATAGATGAGTACCTTGCTACAGGAGAAAAAGTCTCATCGTAGTCGATCCCCTCGACCTGTGAGAAACCACGGGCAACAAACCTTGCCTTATGTTTCTCAACACTACCATCAGCTGCCTGCTTTACCTTGTAAAGCCATCAAGAACTCACCACTGACTTGTCCTGAGGTCTTGGGACAACATCCCACACACTGTTCCGAATGATAGAGTAATACTCCGCTACCATAGCATCAACCCAAACTGGTTGTTACACTACTTCCTCGAATGAAGAAGGTTCAGACTCTACACACTCCCCAACGAGGGCCATGTAACTAGTGTACCACTCAAGTGACCTCCTCTGTTTGCCTGAGAAGATGGTTGTCCCACATTCTCTTGCGCATCCATCATTAAACTTGTCAGCTTCCCTTGAGCGTTTCCTCTCATCTCTAGAAGACTCAGCATGAGTGGATGTCTCCACTCCCAGATCCTCTGCATGTGGCTGCTCCGCATCAGTCTGAGGCTCCTACTCCTTAGGAACTGAAAGCTCCTCCTTTGCATGCAACTTGAGCTCCCTCTCAAGTGATACTCGCATGGCTTTCTTCTCGTCGAACTTCAGATCTCTGCATACCACTATCCTTTGACTGGTAGGCATGAACACCCAATAGTTGTGGGGTGTATCATTGTACCCCACAAGTACCCAACTCAGCTGTTGGATCTAGCTTCTTCCAGGAATCTTTGGTCACATGGCAATAAACCGATGATCCAAATATCTTGAAGTGACTCACATATGGTCACTTCCCAGAAAAGGCTTCCATTAGTGTCTTCATCCCCAACATACGATGCAGGGTTCTATTCTGCAAGTATACTGCTGTATTGCATGCCTCAGCCACAAATGAAGTGGTAGGCTTTGGTCATGCAACATCGCTCGAGCTGCTCCCACAATTGATCTGTTCTTCCTTTCAGCCACCCCATTTTGCTGTGGGTTATGGGGTGCCATCAACTCCCGCTTAATTCCTTCTGCTGCGCAGAAGTCCTTAAACTATTGGGAGACACCATTGTCGCTATGCAAGGCTTTTATTTTCTTTCCAGATTCTTTCTCTGCCAAGGCTTTAAACTCACAAAACCTTGAGAAGGTCTGATCCTTCTTCTACATAAAGTAGATCCAACATCTACGAGAAAAATCATCAATAAAAATAACATAGTACCTTTGTTTAGCGGTGGAGGCTGTAGAGAATGGTCCACACACATTTGTGTGAACTCGCTCCAGGATTGCTCCAGCTCTACTGTCTTGATCCTGAAAGGAAGATTTCACATACTTACCCAAGGTACAACCTTTGCATGTATCTGTCTGCTCCAGTTTTCCCTTGGGAAGTCCGGTAGAAATCTACTGCATGATCTTCAAGGCCCCATGGTGCAAGTGGCCCAATATTCTATGCCATAACTCACCAACATCTTGGCTTTGCACCATCTCTGCTTTGGAACTCAATGCAGCACAGTTGTCTACCTCCATCTTGTAGAGATTCTTAATTCGAATCCCAATCCTCTTGGTCTGTCCAGTGCCGATATGCCTCAGGAATACCTTTCCTTTACTAAAGACTACATCATAGCCTTTGTCTTCCAGCATAGCAACAGACACAAGATTCTTCTTCAGACCTAGTACATACTTTACATCAGTCAGGGTGAGATGAGCTCCATGCTCCCTCTAAAACACAACCGTACCTTCACCTGAAACACGGTACTTTCCATCATCACCCATCTTGATCCGCATCTGGAGATACTTCTCCTCCAAGGTACTGAAAAGATTCTTGTCGCTGGACATGTGGAAAGAGGCTCCACTGTCCAACAACCAAACACATCCCACCATGGATGAAACATGCATGCGATGAGAGAGAAATCCAATTCGAACTGTGAGGCCAGTGCCTCACCATCTGATTCCTTCGGGGATCCCTTCTTAGATTTCTTCTGTGGACAATTCGTAGCATAATGGCCCACCTCATGACAATGAAAGCATCACACTTTTGATTTGTGAAACTTATTCCCACCATGGGAAGAACTGGATTTGGGATGGGATGCCTTCCCTTTCCCTTTCCTCGCCTTACTCGCTAAGGCTAGATTTTCTTCATCATCTTTCTTTGATGAAGATCCATCTCTGGTGCTTCTTCTTATCTCCTCCTGCATCAGATCTGACCAAAGTCGTTCCCAATCTGGCAGTTTCTCTCTTCCATTTACCAAGTCTTGGTAGCTATGCCAACTCTTAGGAAGACCGAGGAGAGCAAGACTCACCATGTCATCATCGGCTGTCATGATCCCTACACTTCCAAGCTCATCCCTGTAGGTGGTGAGCTTGTTCAGATATGTAGAGATCGTGTCGCCCTTTTCACACTTGATTTTCTGAAGCTTGTCTTTCAGCGCCAACTTCCTCAGATCAATGCTATTCTAATATAGATCTTTCAATGTTTTCCTCATTGAAAATGATGTCTCCTTCCCATGGAGACTCGAGACTATGTGGTCTCGAACTCCCTCCAAAAGGATTCTCCTCGCTCTAGCCACACATTTCTTCCATTCTGCTAATTCTGTAGCATTAGCTGCTGCTGGCTTGGGGACTTTTTGATCAATGAATTCCTTCAAACCATTGTCCTCTAATACTGCTTCCATGTGATCCTTCTAGGCTATAAAATTCGAGCTGCCATCAAGAGCATACTCGGGTCTTAAACTATTGAACGCCATTGGTGAAATTTGAGATGTGATAAGAATTCGAATTCTATAATCAGGAACTTGAAACTTGAAACTTCTCCCTTCTTTGTATACTGTTCTTCACTTTGATCACCTTTGCTCTGATACCATGTAGAATTTCCCACTGTAGATCACCTGTTAATGCAATATACTAAAGCAAAATACTTGATCTACTTCGACAAACAAACTTGTGGAAGCTTAATCGATTATGAGCAAGATCAAATAGAACACGTATAACAGAGAATGAGAAATCAATCACACATGAACACAAAAGAATACTCTGGGGAAAGCCTCAGCTAAAAACCCCTATCTCTGTATTATCATACAAGTGGAAATACGTCTGGATTACACAAAGCTTTAGCTCACAAGCTATCCAACTCTCAGTACAATCCCTCAATAAAACTCACAGACTGAATAGACACAAGATATGTCTTCCTCCAATCCTCCAAGCTTCCTATTTCCTTGCGCAGTTTCTCTTGGGGTCCAATGCTGCCACCTATGTGAATTGGCCTCATCACACACTCATCAAACTCAGAAGTAACTGCACAATCTCCAATGAATGAATTCCTTCTGCATGCAAGAGATATCCTTAATGGAATATTCCTGCAACTGATATTACACTGTCCCATCATATGATCTCAACTGGGTCTTTGATTGAACTGACATGCATGAGTTATTTATGAGAGAATATTTAGTTATCTGAAGTGTAGCAGTTACATGCATGCATGCATTAACTAATTGAACTCACAATCAGTTCCACAAACTGTTGGAACTAATCTAACTGGAATTAACTCAGTTAACTGAGCTAACTAATTACAACTCAAAGTACAACTCATTCTGATCTCCTTTAATCAAGGCTTAACTTCCTTAATCAAAGGGGAAACTGTTGCATGTCTTCACATAGACTTCATGTTTTATTTTCTACAACTAATTAACTCAAGATGAATTAATTAATTATTTTACAAACAACTGCTAAGATCAAATTCAAATTTTAATTCTCAATTTTAGTTCAGGGACTAACTAAAATTAGAATGTATCCTGAAATGCTATTTATAGTAGTGCTATTTTTAACACTTCTATTTTTAGCATTTCTTGTTGGTATTTTCAACAAATGCAACAATGTAATCTGTTTTAAGTTTTGAGGAAGTTGAAAAATTCAAAAAATTTAGACCCCATTTCCATAATGGGATATTGGAGGTCGGATAGGCATAGTAATTGCCTCCTTCTACCCTTAGTAGGGTCTAAGGATAGTAGGGGGTATTTTATAGTGTGGTATTGAAGCTTCCAAGTTCAACACTTGGATTAGTTGGGCTCTATCACAATATTGACAGAGCGAATGTTCAAATTGGACCTTTAGATATTAGATAAGGCCTTAGAGAATGTGCACATGAAGGTCAAATACTGAATGAATAACAAAGGATGGTACATTATATAACTAAAGGACCAAGGAATGAATAGTAGGATGGTACAATATAGTTTTCACCAGTCATAGCATGGATATTAGGAAGAAATGACAGTTGAGCAACGAGGAGGGGTTGAATCTCCTAATTGGATGGATGCGTAGAGGACTTTGAGAGCCACAATAAGGAGTTGTAAGGCTTGTTAGAGTGCAAGGGAGACAAGCAGAATTCAACATAGTCATACTCCAAATCCTTTTAGACTTACAAAGGTAGAGGCAACATGAGTTGAGCCTTCGTTATAGAGATAGGTAGAGTCCTTTGGGACATGAAAAATGAACTAACAGGGCAAATGAAAGTAGTATATAAAGAGGAAAAAAATAACAAGTGAAGACACTATGAAAGGAGGCACTCTACTAAGTACTCCTGAAAAGGATTTAAGCACCCATGAATAACAATATGAGAATATTCGCAAGAGGCCACATCATCATCATAATGGGAAGAGAAGGGAGAGATAATATGTACCATAGGAGTTTAAGAAGGTCAAGCCTTTTACACTTGATGAAATGAAGAAATCATAGGATGCAGAGGCATGAATACTAGGAATGAATATTTTATTCTGAATTCATGACGACCCATAGAACATGAAAATGAAGGTAGCTACTTTCATTCTAAAAGGAAAAGATGACATCTGGTGGGGAGATCTAAAAAATGTAAAAGGCATAAAAGAAGAAGATTTGTCCTAGAAAAAAATGAGGAATATTTCAAGAACAAGCATCTATCTTGGAGATTCTTCAACAATAAGGCTAAGGAATTCTATGAGCTCAAATTGGGCCAAATGTCAGATGAGGAGTATACCACCAAATTCTTAGAGTTGTTAAGATATGTTGGTTACCTTAAGGAATAAAAAGGGAGTATTTAGAGGTATGTTAGTGGACTGCCACAATCCTTCAAGGATATAATTAAATTCGATGGGCCCAAGACATTAGAGGATGCAATTCAAAACTGAAGCACTACTATGAACAGTCTAGGCGTAGACCTGAGTATAAATTAGATTATACCTTAAAAGGCAATGCCAAGTTTATAGGAAAAAGGAAAAAAGAAACCAAGGGAATGAGTGCGACTCATATTAATTAAGAACATCAACAGAGGTCCAAAACTGCCAGTAAAGGCCTTTCTACTCAAGAAGAAGCCAAGAGTTATGAGAAGGTTCCATATAAGTGTTGGATTTGTGGAGGGAATCAATTAAGTAAGGATTTCCCACAACACAAGCACTTTGGCCTGAGACTGTACAACACATAGGAAGCAAAGACAATCAAAGATGCGGCACAAAATATAGCCAGAATTTATGCAACATTGGGTAATCATCAAGTTGATCACCAAACAACAATCATAGAAATGGAAGGTATGCTTTGTGACCAAAATTTTTTAATTTTATTTGATCCTAATTCAAATTTCAATTACATTAGTCCCACCATTGTTGAAATATGTGCACTAAAAAAGGAAACACATGTTGAGCCATGGCTAGTTCAACTAGCCACGGGGACGAGAAGGAGAGTGGAGCACATAATAAGGTCATGCTCGATTGAGCTAACCAACATGTAAATTTTCACCAATTTGAATGTATCTCCAGTCGTAGCATATGCCACATTGTTGGGGATGGACTTGTTGTATACACATCACACCAAGGTTGATAGTTTTAAGAAGACCATTGGATGATGAAACCAAAGAGTATAGAATATTGTAGGTAAAACTAAAACCTACATATGTGAGACTACTTTCGGCTATGTAAGCCAAGAGAAGCCATAAAAAGGGATGTATTTTATTTCTTTTACTTTCTGTGCAAATATCTAGAAGACTTGAAACTAATTGCAGTGCTGGGAATGATAAAAATGATGTTTTAAGGAAATACCTTATTTAAAAAAAATTTAGATGTCTTTCATGAAGAGATGCCTAGGATTCCTCCTCATAAAGAGGTGTATTTCTCTATTGAATTAATGCTAGGAATAACTCCAACATCCAACGTTCCATATAGAATGAGTACACGAGAATTGATTGAGTTGAAGTTACAACTCAAGATGATGTTGGACAAGGGATGCATAAGGCCAAGAGTGTATCCATGGGGAGCACCTGTCTTATTTGTGAATAAGAAGGATGGAACACTCAGGTTGCACAATGACTATAGATAACTAAACAAGGCGACCATCAATTATATGTATCCCTTGTCAAGAATTGATGATCTATTCGATCAGTTAAAGGGAGCAACAATATTCTCCAAGATTGACTCGAAATCAAGCTATCATCGAGTGTGCATTAAAGACAAATATATTCATAAGAAAACATTTAGAACCAAGTATGGGCATTAAAAGTGTAGAAATTCCTTGTAGATTCAAACTGCAGATTGTAATATGCTAAAACAATTGTCTTGAATGTACTCTACTCATCAGCAGAAACAATAAACGATCGATGAAATCATGAAGCATAAAAGAGAAAGAACTCAATCACACATAACACAATAATTTTATGGGGAAAGCCATAGCTGAAAACCCATGTTATCTGTATATTTCATTAATTAGAAAATATGAGAAGATTACAATGCTTTTCTCAAGCCTGAGCAACCCCTGCACTATGTGTATCTATCTCACTGTTTCCGAGACAAGCTCAAGCCAATACTTAGCCAAATATGTTTCCTGCTAAGGTCCTATTTCCTTGGACGTTTTCCTTGGTAATTAGCCCATATTTAATTAGAAAATTCCACAAATATGAATTGCACAATCCTCATAGGTCTTCCTCTGATTGCATGCACCACCTGTACAATTCATATGATTATACAATTCATAGTAAATTGTCCTTGAACTCCAATCTCAACTAGGTATTTCTCTGATCTGACATGCATGAGTTAATTATGTGTGAATATTCAGTTTACTAGTTGATCAGTGATGGTTACACCACACTACTACAAGTACACCCCACTACTGGATTTCCCACTAATTCTTTCATCAATTGGAACTAGTTTAACTGACTTTAACTCAGTTAAATTGAATTAAATAATTACAACTCAAAATAAACTCGACCAGGGCTCCTAAAAAAGTAGGAGATACTCTACATGACTCTGGTTAGACCCTCCACTCGAATTAACTGATCCAACTAAGTCAAATTAACTTAGTTAACTATTACAAGTTGTCATGAGATGTGGAATTACAATTTAATTCAAGAAAAAAATTAAATTAGGATTTTCTTGTTGCATTTTCAACACTCCCTCTCAACAAGAAAGGGATTATCTGCTACCCCGATCCTGCCTCTATGAAACTCGAATTTGCATCTTGACAATGCCTTTGTCAAAATATCTGCATCTTGCTCTTTTGTAGGAATTTACTTTAACAATATGATTCTCCTCTGCACACAATATCGTAGATGGTGATACCAAATGTCGATATGCTTGGATCGATCATGAAAAACTAGATTCTCAGAGAGTTTGATACAACTCTGATTATCACAGTAAACCACAATAGGATCGATATGCTGACCAAATAACCCAACAAATATCTTCCTCATCCAAATAGCCTCACAAGCTGCTTGACTAGAAGCCATGTACTATCCTTCTACTGAACTGAGTGCAACTAATCTCTACTTCCTGCTATACCAAGAAATTGTTGTTGATCCAATACTGAAGATTCCCCCTGATGTGCTCTTCTTGTTGGATGGATTCCCTGCCCAATCTGCATCTATGAAGCCTTGAAGCTCCACTCCCTCTGTTCGTTTGTACCAAAGACCAAATTGAGTGGTGCCTCTGAGGTATCTCAACACATGTTTAGTTGCCTTCCAATAGAGTTTAGTTGACTTAACCACGGCTTGACTAAGTTGGTTAACTGCAAAACACATGTCGGCTTTGTGTTCACCAAATACATAAGTGAATCGACAAGTTTTCTATAAATAGTCGCTTCCACTACTTCACTTGAATTAACATCTTCCTTCCTCAAATTACATGCTAGAGGAGTCTCCATGGGTTTGTTTCTCTCCATTTGCAACTTCTTTAGTATCTCGTTGGCATACTTTCCCTAAGAGACAAGAAATTCCTCATCTCCTTGCCATACTTCCATACCAAGAAAGTAATGCATGAGGCCTATGTCCTTCATCTCAAATTCTCTTACAAGATTCTCTTTGCAAGATTTTATTAGCTTCTCATCACCTATTAGAATCAAATCATCGACATATAATACTATAATAAACAATTTACCTTCAACAACAATATGATAAAGGTTCGCATCTGCTTCACTTTTAGTGAAACCCAACCTGGTGAAATAGCTGTCAATCCCGGTGTACCAAGCATGGGGTTCTTGTTTTAGTCCATACAACGGTTGCTTGAGTCTGCACACATGTGACTCTCTATTGAAGGTCTCAAATCCTTCCGGTTGCTTAATATACACCTCTTCCTCAATCATACTGTTGAGAAATGTTGTCTTCACATCCATATGATGTATCTTCCATCCCATCTGCATTGATAGTGTTAGAATATATATGATTGAAGAGTACCTTGCTATTGGAGCAAAGGTATCATCATAATCAATTCCCTCCACCTAATAGAACCCTGTGGCCACAAATCTGGCCTTGTGTTTCTCCACACTCCCATCTACTGCTTACTTTACCTTGTAAATCCATCTGGAACTCACCATTGGCTTGTCTGCTGGTCTTGGGACCACTTCCCAAACAATGTTTATGATAATGGAGTCATAATCCTTAACCATGGAATCAACCCATACTCGTTGTTGCACTAATTCCTTGAATGAGGATGGCTCAATCTATACACTCTCTCTCATAAGAGCCATGTAGCTAGTGTATTGATATGGTGACCTCCTCTGCCTACACTGTGATGTGGGTGCTCCCACACTCTCTCTAGCATCATGCATAAATCTGTTAACCTCTCTGGTGCACTTACTTCCATCTCTGGAAGTCTCCACATGAGTGTGTGCTTCCACTCTCTGCTCCTCTCCATGTGGTTGCTCCACATCATCCTCATTTGGAGCTAAAATCTCCTCATCTGCATGTAACTGAAGATATCTCTCAATATAACATCTCATGGTCTTCTTTTCATTGAACTTCACATCTCTACGAACCACTTTCATCTTGTTGGAATGAAGGTACACCCAATAGTTGTGAGGTGTATCACTGTACCCCACAAATATACCGAACTCAGCTGTTGGTTCTAACTTTTTCTGTGCATCCTTGGTAACATGACAATATACTGATGAACCAAATATCTTGAAGTGTGCCACATATGTTTTCTTACTTGAAAAATCTTCTATAGGTGTTCTCGTCTTAAGAATTCGATGAGGGCCTTTGTTCTGCAAATAAACAATTGTGTTGCGTGCTTCATCCCACAAGTGCAACGGTAGGCCCTAATCATGTAACATCACCCGTGCCACTCCCACAATACTTTTGTTCTTCCTTTTAGCCACCCCATTCTACTGTGGGTTATGAGGTGTTATTAACTCAGAAGTTCTTGAATTCATTCGACACATATTCTCCACCATTATCGATTTTGAGAGCTTTAAATTTCCTGCCAGTATCTTTCTCAACAAGTGCTTTAAATTCGCAAAATGTAGCAAACGTATGATCTTTCTTATACATGAATAAAATCCAATACTTACGAGAAAAAACATCAACAAATATTACATAATACATGTGCTTGGTCGTGGATGTTGTCGAGAACGGTCCACACACATTTGAGTGAAATTGATCATGGATCGCTTGCGCTTGATTATCTTTATCATGAAAGGAAGCTTTGGTGTACTTCTCCAATGTACACCCTTTGCATGTGTCTCTCTGCTCTAGTGTACCCTTGGGAAGTCCTATAGAAATTTTCTACATGATCTTCAAAGCTATGTGGTGCAAGTGACCCAATCTTCTATGCCACAACTCATCGATGTCTCAGCTCTACACCTTCTCTGCTTTTGTGCTCAAAGCAGCGCAATCTTCTACATCCAATTTCTAGAGGTTCCTCACCTGAACCCCGATCTCCTTCACCTATCCTTAGGCTATGTGATGAAGGAAATCCTTCCCCTTGCTAAATATCACATCATAGCCACAATCCTCCAACATGGCAACTGAAACCAAATTCTTCTTCAAACCCATAACATACACATATTTTAATGTGAGAGGAGAACCAACCACCCTCTTAAAGGTAACAATATCGATGTCATTCACGCTACACCTCCCATCACCTTCCATCTTGATGTGCATCTTGAGATCCTTCTCCTCCAAGTCACTAAAGAATTCTTTGTTTCCAGTCATATGGAATGAGAATCCACTATACAGGTACTGCACACTACCCATCACCGATGTCACCATGCAAGCAATGAGGGTGAAATCCTGTTTGAACTGTGAAGCAAGAGCTTCAGCTATCGCTCCTCCTGAGGGCTTCTTACTAGCCTTCTTGTGAGAACACTTTGTGGCATAGTTTCCTAGCTCGTGACAATTAATCTTCAACATGTCCTTCTTGTTACCACCCTGACTGGAAACTGATTTGGAATGGGATGAATTCCCCTTCCCTTTCTTCTCCTTTCTAGCTAAGGCACAT
This sequence comes from Pinus tabuliformis, assembly GCA_031772625.1. NCBI lineage: Eukaryota > Viridiplantae > Streptophyta > Pinopsida > Pinales > Pinaceae > Pinus > Pinus tabuliformis. Next base: position 103,866,399 of record CM062811.1, read on the forward strand.
TTCTCGTCATCATCATGCTTGGATGAGGATCCATCCCTGGTGTTTCATCGAATCTCTTCTTGTACCAAGTCAGACCATAATCACTCCCACTCTGGTAGGTTCTCCCTCCCATTAACCGAGTCCTGGTGGTAGTGCCAGCTCTTGGGAAGGCCTAGAAGTGCTAGGCTCACCAGATTGTTTTAAACAACTATAACACTGAATCTTTCAAGCTCATCACGACATTAGGTGAAGTTGTTCAAGTGCTTCGGTATTGTGTCGCCCTTCTCCATCTTAATCTTTCTGAGCTTGTCCTTCAGTGCCAACTTCCTGTTGTCACTAATTTTTTGAAACATGTCTATCAAGGCCTTCCACATTGAAAATGGAGTTTCCTTACCATGGAGGTTCGAGAAAATATGATCTTGAACTCCTTCTAGGATAATCCTTCTCGCCTTTGCCACACACTTTCTCCGCTCTGCCAAATCCTGAGCATCAACTATCTTAGGAATATCTTTTTCTATGAATTCCTTAAGCTCGTTGTCTTCCAACACTACCTCCATCTTACTTTCCAAGAAATATAGTTTGAACTACCCTCAAGGGCATATTCGAGTCTCAATCCATAGGACAACATCCCATTGGCTCTGAAGTATGATACTGCAAATTCAATTTCTCCTGCAAAAGACAAACTCATATTCTCCTCTTCTATAGTGATTTAAACTATGATACCATGTAGATATTCATTGTAGATTCAAATTGTAGATAACAATATGCTAAAACAATTGGCTTGAATCTACTCTACTCATCAGCGGAAACAATAAGCAATCGATGAGATCATGAAGCATAAAAGAGAAAAAATTCAATCACACCTAACATAATAATTTTCTGGGGAAAGCCACAACTAAAAACCCCTACTATTTGTATATTGCATTAATTAGAAAATACGAGAATATTACAATGCTTCGCTCAAGCTCTAGCAACCTCTACACTATCTCTATCGATCTCATTACTTCCCAGACAAGCTTAAGCCAATCCTTAGCCAAATCTGCTATCTGCCAAGCTCCTATTTCCTTGCGTAGTTTCCTTGGGAATTAGCCCATATTTAATTGGGAAATTCCACAAATGTGAATTGCGCAATCCTTATAGAACTTCCTCTGATTTCATGCACCACCTATATAATTTAGAGGATTATACAACTCATAGTACATTGTCCCTAAACTCCAATATCAACTGTGTCTTTCTCTGATCTGACATGCATGAGTAAATTATGAGTGAATCTTCAGTTTACTGGTTGATCAATGTTGGTTACACCCCACTACTGGATCTCTCACTAATTCCTCCATCAGTTGGAACTAGTTTAACTAAAAAAGTAGGAGATACTCTACATGACTCTAGTTAGACCCTCAAATCGAATTAATTGAGCCAACTAAGTCAAATTAACTTAGTTAACTGTTACAAGTTGTCATGAGATGTGGACTTACAATTTAATTCCTAATTTAATTCAAGGACAAAATCAAATTAGGATTTTCTTGTTGCATTTTCAACAACAAGTTTGTGGTAGAGCCCTTTGGGATTACTAATGCCCCTACAATTTTAATGTGCTTGATTTTTATGTATCTATATAAAAAAATAACACAGAAACTAAGAAAAGATAGATCAACGACTAGATAATAAGGCACTTCGAGGGGGAAACCTCCCTTTACATCACATAAATGAATAATTCTTGGTTGAAATGACAAGACCCCCTTGGTATATATAGTAGTCTAAAGGGTAAAAATATAATTAGGGTCTGCATAACAATAATAATGTAAGGGCACAATAATAAAAATAGTGGGATTTTATGGAGCACAACAATAACAATATGGGGGATACACTAATATTATGGGGACCTAACATGCCCATATCCTTCAAAAAAGTGTTGTCCTTAATGCTTGAGTAGTTACGGATGCTTCTGAATAAAATACTCATCCTTCCATGTGGAGTCTTTAGTAGGTAAGTTATTCCACTTAATGAGATACTTTAAAAATGATTTTTTCCATAACTTTCGGATTCTTGTTTCCATGATTAATTCATGCTCCAATATGATTTTTCCTTGCTCATCAAGTTTTGGTAATATTGTTTGATCTAGGAGCTTGTCACCTATAACCTTCTTTAAGCATGAAACATGGAAAATTGGGGTTACTCACGAAGATGCAAGCAACTCCAATTTGTATGACATAGCACCAATCTTTTGCAACACCTTGTAAGGACCATAGTATTTGGGTGATAATTTATTATCCTTCTTAGCTTGCTTGAGGGACATTTGTTTATATGGTTGTAGCTGTAAAAACACCCAAATTCCAACATCAAAACTTCTTTCACTGTGATGTTGATTTTCATTTGAATTTTTGCAAAATTTAGGCTATCCTTTAAGAGTTGGATAACTTGTTATTGATTATTGATGTGATATTCCACTGCTTGACACTTAGAATTGTTTCTTAAATATGATGTGATGGATGGTGGATGACATCCATAAAGTGCCATAAATGGGGTAATTTTTGCTATAGTATGGATGGAAGTGTTATACCACCATTTCGCTAGAGGTAACTACTTGATCCATTGTGTTTGTTTATCATATACAAAGCAATGAATATATCCTTCTAAACATTTGTTCACTATCTCAGTTTTCCCATCAAATTGTGGGTGATAAGATGAGCTATGAGTTAATTGAGTACAAAGACAAGAAAATAATTATGTCCAAAAAATTCCAGTGAAAATGGGATCTCTATCACTTACAATAATCTTGGGGTTTCCATGTAGCTTTTGAACTATTTCCACAAATGTAGTAGTGACTTTACTGCTTTGGAAGGATGAGATAGTGCACAAAAGCATGCATATTTGGTAAGTCTACCAACTACCACCATGATGACACTCTTTCCTTCAGTCTTGGTAAACTTGTGATAAAATCCATTGAGACCTCCTCCCAACGCTGATTTGGAATGGATAATGATTGTAAAATACTTGTGCATTAATTGTACCAACTTTATTTTGTTGGAAAACTAAACATTTTGCCACAAACTTCTAAATATTATATTTAAGGCAATCCCAAAAAAAATCCATCTTGACCCTCTAGTGAGTCTTTAAAAATACCGAGTACCCTCCTATAGGAGTAGTGTGCAATTACAAAAGAACCTTTTGTTTGAGTTGGGAGTTCTTACATAGATATAAGCGATCTTTGTACCACAGTGAATCATTTTTCCAAATAAATGTATCAAATGCAGTGGGATCTTGTTGCAACTTTTGAATGAGTATACATACTTCTTCATCATTCTTCCATTCATCCTTGCTTCATTTATCCAACCAGGTTGGATAATAGAAATGGCACAGAGCAATGCATTCACATCCTCATCCCTTCTTGAGAGTGAATCTACAACAACATTTTACTTCCCTATTTTTGTAGATGATTTCAAAGTCATAACCCAACATCTTTGTGACCCATTTTTGCTGCTCTTCTAAAGATAAGTTTTGTTCCAAGAAGTATTTAAGACTATCATGATTTGTTTTTACCTTGAAGTGTCTCCCCATTATGTAAGGGTGCAATTTATTTAGTGCATGTAGTATTTCCAACATTTCCTTCTCATAAATAGGTTTATGTAAATACTTCCCTTGATTGGACGACTTTCAAATGCAATGTGCCTTCCTTCTTGCATTAAAACAACACCAATGTTGTTTCCCAAGGCATTGCATTCCACACTAAATATTTTTATGAAGTCTAGTGTAGCAAAGACTAGAGCTTGGCACAATGCCTCTTTAATATTTTCAAAGGCCTTAATTGCTTATGGAGTCCAAAAATATGCATCTTTCTTCAATAATGTTGTTAGAGGTGTTGCTATTTTCCGATAATTCTTAAAAACTTGCGACAATACCCTGTGAACTCGAGAAATCCTCGAAGATGCCTTAAGGTTGTGGGGATTTTCCATTCCCCTGATGGCTTTAATTTTGTTAGGATCTACCTTAACACCCTCACAAGATATAATATGACCCAAATATTCCACTTCCTGTACCCAAAATTTTTTTTTGGAGGGTTTTGCATACAATTATTTCTCCTCCAATAGTTTGAGCACCCTGTCAACATGTTTAACATGATTTATCCAAGACTGGTTGCAGATTAGTATATCATCAAAAAATAATAACACAAATTTTCTAAGGAAGGGTTTGAAAGTGGAATTCACCAAATCTTGAAATTTGGAAGGTGTATTAATAAGGCAAAAAGGCATGACCAAAAAGTCATAATGACCTTCATGATTTCTAAATGTGGTTTTTGGAATGTCTTTTGTCTTCATTCTAATTTGATGATATCCAGACAAATATCCATCTTGGTGAAGCAAATTTCTCCATGTACTTCAACCAACAATTCATCAATGACAGGAATGGAAAATTTATTTTTAATAATGAGATTGATGATCTCTCTATAATTCAAACACATATGCCATGATCCATCCTTTTTGTGCACCACTACTACTAAAGAAGAGAAAGAACTTTGGCTAGGTTGAATTATACCTGCCTCTAGCATTTCTGCAACCATATATTCAATTTCACTCTTGTGGGCATATGTATATTTGTAAGGTTTGATGTTTGGAGGAATACTTCCTGGAATCAAATGAATAACATGATATGATTGTGAATAGGTGGGAGACCTTTGGGAGTCTCAAATACCTTAGAATGATTGTCAAGGGCTCTTTAGGGATCTGGAGAAATGGATGACTTAGATGTTTGAACATCTAGTGAACATAATTGTACAATTACCCCTCATTATTCTTGCTTCAAGAGATTTTTTATGTCATTGGAGTTGATTATGTTCCTAGGTTTCCTTGCATTACCCCTTAATTCAATTTCCTTTCCTTTTGAGAAAAAAATTCAAGAAAAGTTCTTGAAAATTAAAAGTCATCGTCCCCAAATAGCCATTGGATTCCTAATAAAACATCCACACCACCCATTGGAATGGCAAGCATTGGACTATTCAATACATATTCCCCCACGGTTAGATTGATATTATGACACTTCCTTGAGAAATTTATAGCTCCTCCATTTGCAACCATCACTTGACACTCTGGTGCTAGATATAGAAATCAATTCAAACACTTAGCTATCTTACAATGGATAAAATTATGAGTATTACCCGAGTCAATAGGAAATATTACCATTTTCTTCTTGATATATCCTTCTATCTTGAGAGTTTGAGGAGTGGTAATTCTTGCTAATGCATTACAAGATATGGTTAGATTCATTTCTTCTTTTTCAACCCCCGGGGTTAGTCCCTGGTATATATCGTCTTATTTTGATGTTTCTTATTCCTTTTTTTCCTCCTTTTCACAATCTCTGTAAAGTAATTTCTTCTCAGCACACTTATGACCTTTAGTGTGTTTTCCATCACAACTATAACAAAGACCTTTTGCTCTTTTTTCCTCCAGTTGTTGTGGTGTCAACCTTGTCTGCTGTGGGGGACTAGGAGCGACAACACTTCCATATTTATAGTTGTGACTGGTAAACCTCCTTGTTGCCGTAATTTTTCTTTCAAATTTTATTTCCATCCTGAATGCATTCTCTAATGACTTAGGTTTGTATATTTTCCTGTAGATTCACAACTCATGTAATGTACTAAAACACAAGACAAGAATCTACTCTACTCTTTAAATAATGAAAATCAATGATCGATGAAAAAAATAATCGACAAGAGTAAGATAATCAAAGACACATAACACAATTGTTTCTGTGGGGAAGCCACTGCTCAAAACCCCAACTATCTATTGTGTTAATCAGAAATATGAGTGATAATACAAATCTTGTTCTCAAAAGAACAATTCCGCACAAGTATGATCAACTCTCTGCCTCACAAGCCCACATTGACCAACACTTAGCCAATTTATGCTGCCTGCTGAGCCCCTATTTCCTTGCGCAATTCCTGTGAGGAATAACCCATATTTAATTGGGAATTCCTTCTTCCATAACTGTGCAATCCAAAACTAGGTCCTCTTCTGATTGCATGCATGATTTGTACAACTCAGATCATTCTACAACTAATAGTACATTGTCCCTACACTCTAGTCTCAATTGGGTCTTTCTTTGAACTGACATGCATGAGTTTCTCATGAGGGAATCTTCAGTTAGCTGGAGTAGCACTGAGGATGCACCAACTCACTAATAGACCTCTACTAGTTCCACCGAAAGTTAGAACTAGTTTAATTGTCTATAACTCAGTCAAACTGAGTTATCTAATTACAACTCAAATCAACTCATCTTGGACCCCTAAAATTTAGGGAGAACATATACATGACTACATCTTGAAATTCCTAATCTAATTAAGTTAATTAACCTTAATTAACTATTTACAAGTTGCTATGAGAATAGAATTTGATTTTAATTCACAGTTTAATTCAAGGACAAATTAAATTGGAATTTCTTGTTTCCATTTCTCAAAACTCACTCTCAACAAGAAATGGATTATCAACTACCCCGACCCTATCTCTGTGAAACTCGAATTTACATCTTGACAATGCCTTTGTCAAAATGTCAACATCTTTCACCTCCATGGGAATGTACTCCAACAACACAATCCGTCTCAATACAAAATCTCAGAGATGATGATATCAGATATCAATATGCTTGGACCGATCATGAAAAACTAGAATTTCAGATAGTTTGATACAACTATGGTTATCGCAGTAAATCACAGTTGGATCCATCTGCTGACCAAACAAACCAACCATAATCTTCCTCATCCAGATGGTCTCACATGCTGCATGACTTGCAGACATGTACTCTGCCTCTACCGAACTGAGTGAAACCGATCACTGTTTCCTGATGTACCAAGAAACTGTCACTAACCCAATATTTAAGATCCCTCCTAATGTGATCTTCCTGTCGGATGGACTCCATGCCCAATCTGCATCAGTGAAGCCTTGAATCTTCACTTCCTATGTCTGTCTGTACCACAATCCATACTAGGTAGTGCCCTTGAGGTATCTCAACACATGATTTTCCGCCTTCCAATACATCTTGGTAGACCTAACCATTGCTTGACTAAGCTAGTTAACTGCATAGCACATATTCAGTCATGTTTTCACCAAATACATGAGTGAACATACAATTTGTCTGTAAACAATAGCTTCCACTACTTCCCCTGAAGTAGCATCCTCCTTCCTCTAGTTACCTGCTAGAGGAGTCTCCATGGGTTTGCTGCTCTCCATGCGGAACCTCCTGAGTATCTCATTGGCATACTTTCCCTGAGACACAAATAATTCCCCATCACCCTACCATACTTCCATGCCCAGAAAGTAATGCATGAGCCCCATGTCCTTCATCTCAAACTCTCTTGCAAGATCCTCCTTGCAAGACTTGATCAGCTGATCATCACCTGTCAAAATCAAATCGTCGACATATAACACAATGATCAACAATTTACCTTCCACCACTATGTGGTACAGGTTCGCATCCACTTCACTCTTGGTGAAGCCCAACCTAGTGAAGTAGCTATTGATCCTGGTGTACCAAGCACGGGGTGCTTGCTTCAACCCATACAACGCCCTCTTGAGCTGACACACATGCGACTCACGGTCGAAGGTCTCAAAACCTTCAGGTTGCTCTATGTACACCTCTTCCTCAATCATTCCATTAAGGATGTCTGTCTTTACATCCATATGATGTATCTTCCAACCCATCTGCGTTGATAGTGTTAATATAGATCTAATTAATGAGTACCTTGCAATAGGAGCAAAGGCCTCATCATAGTCAATCCCCTCTACTTGTGAAAATCCAAGGGCCATAAACCCGGCCTTATGCTTCTCCACACTACCATTTGCAGCTTGCTTTACCTTGTAAAGCCATAAGGAGCTCACCACTGACTTGTTCTCCAGCCTCAGGACCACATCCCAAACAATGTTATGAACTATGGAGTCATACTTCTCCACCGTGGCATCAACCCAAACTGGCTGTTGCACTGCTTCCTCAAAGGAATATGGCTCTGTCACAACACATATACTCATAAGAGCTATGTATCCAGTGTACCTCTCAGGTGACCTCCTCTACTTTCACTGAGATGTGGGTGCTTCCACATTCTCTCTAACATTCGACATCAATTTATCTGCCTCTCTGGTGTGATTTCTCCAATCTCTGGAAGATTATGCCTGAGTGGATGTCTCCACTCCCGGATCCTCTCCATGTGGCTACTCCACATCAATCTGAGGCTCCTCAACCTTAGGAGCTAAAATCTCCTCAACTGCATGTTGCTCAAGCTCCCTCTCAAGGGAAACTCACATGGCCTTCTCCTGATCGAATCTGAAATCCTTGCAAACCACTGTCACCCTGCTGGTTGACAAGTACACCCAATAGTTGTGAGGTGTATCAATGTACCCTACAAATATCCCTAACTATGTTGTTAGCTCAAGCTTCTTTTGTGCATCTTTGGTCACATGGAAATATACCGATGACCCAAAAATCCCGAAGTGACCAACATTTCGTCTCTTACCAGAATAAGCCTCCTCTGGTGCCTTCATCCCAAGAATCCGATGCGGGCTACGGTTATGAAAATAAACCGTTGTGTTGCATGCCTCAGCCCACAAGTGTAGTGGTAGGTCTTAATCATGCAACATCACCCGTGCTACCCCTAAAATGCTTATTTTCTTCCTCTCGGCCACCCCATTCTTCTTTGGGTTATGAGGTGTTGTAAACTCTTGTTTAATCCCTTCTGCTGCAAAAAAGTTCTTAAACTGATTTGAGACATACTCACCACCGTTATCACTCCTCAGAGCTTTAACCTTCTTTCAAGACTCTTTCTTGACAAATGCTTTAAATTCAAAAAACTTTGTGAAAGTTTGATCCTTCTACATGAAAAATATCCAACATTTACGAGAAAATTCGTCAACAAATATAACATAGTACTTGTGTTTGGCCATGGATGCTGTTGTGAATGGTCCACACACATCTGAATGGACTTGTTCTAGAATCGCCTTTGCTCGACTGTCTATGTCGTGAAAGGAAGCCTTGGTGTATTTTCCCAAAATACACCCCTTGCATGTATCAATTTTCTCTAGCGTACCTTTGGGAAGACCAGTAGAGATATGCTGCATGATTTTCAAAGCCCCATGATGCAAGTGGCCCAATCGCCTGTGCCACAACTTGCCAACGTCTTGGCTCTACACCTTCTCTGCTTTCATGCTCAAAGCAACACAATCCTCTACCTCCAACTTATAGAGATTCTTAACTCAAATCCTTATCTTCTTTACTTGACCCGTGGCTATGTGTCGAAGGAACGCCTTTCCTTTCAAGAAAATCACATCATAGCCTCTATCCTCAAGCATGGTAACCGATACTAAGTTCTTCTTCAACCCGGGCACATACATAACATCCCTCAAGGTGAGAGGAGCACCTTGGTCCATATAAAAAGTAATCGTGCCCAATCCAGTAGCACTATAACTCTCGTTGTCACCCATCTTGATATGCATATGGAGATCTTTCTCCTCCAGGTCACCGAACAACTCTTTGTCACTAGTCATGTGGAATGACGCTCCACTGTCAAGGTACCAGACACTACCCATAATTGATGATACCATGCATGCAATGAGTATAAAGTTCAATTCTAATTGAGAGGCCAAAGCCTCACCCACTGCTCCTCTTGAGGACTTCTTCTTAGACTTCTTGAGCAGACAATTTGTAGCAAAATGGCCCAACTCATGACAATGAAAGCACTTAACTTTTGTCATTTATTTATTCTTACCTCCATGGCAAGAATTTTATTTGGAATGAGATACCTTCCCTTTCCCCTTCCTTGCCTTACCCACCAAGGCACAATTTTCCTCATCATCAATCTTTGATGAGGAACCATCTCTGGTGTTCCTTCTGATCTCCTCTTGCATCAAATTTGACCACAAACGTTCCCAATCTGGCAGCTTCTCCCTCCCATTGATAGAGTCTTGATAGCTATTCCAACTCTTGGGAAGGCCTAAGAGAGCTAGGCTCAGCATATCATCCTCGGAAATGATTATTCCAACTCTTCCAAGCTCATCACGACGATGAGTGAACTTGCTCAAGAATTTAGGAATGGTCTTGCCTTTCTCCATCTTGATTTTACAAAGTTTGTCTTTCAGTGCCAACTTCCTATGGTCACTATTGTTCTGGAATAGGTCTGTTAATTCTTTCCACATAGCATACATAGTTTCCTTCCCAAGAAGACTCAAGACAATGTGGTCTCGAACTCCCTCAAGGATTATCTGCCTCGCCTTCACCACACACTTCTTCCATTCGACCAGATTCTCTGCATCCGATGCTGCTGGCTTAGGAATGTCTTGATCAACGAATTCCTTCAAGCCATTGTCCTCCAGCACAACTTCCATTCCATCATCCGAGGCTATATAATTGAATCTGACTTCCAAGGCATACTCGAGCCGCAAATCGTAGAACAACATCTGCCGATCCTGAAGTATGTATTGCAAATTCAAATTTCACCTGTAACCCAAAACTCAAAACTTCGAAATCTCCTCTAGTATAGTGTCTTCAGCTCCGATACCATGTATATTTTCATGTAGATTCACAGCTCATGTAATGTACTAAAACACAAGACAAGAATATACTTTACTATTTAAACAACGAAAACCAATGATCGATGAAAATAATAATTGACAAGAGGAATATAATCAAAGACACATAACACAATTTTTCTCTGGGGAAATCCATTTCTCAAAACCCTGACTATTTATTTCATTAATCGTAAATCAGAGTGATAATACAAATCTTGTTCTCACAAGAACAATTCTGCACAAGTATGACCAACTCTCCGCCTCACAGGCCCGCACTAAGAAACACTTAGCCAATTTCTGCTGCCTGCTAAGCCCTTATTTCCTTTCACAATTCCTAGCCAATTTCTGCTGCCTGCTAAGCCCTTATTTCCTTTCACAATTCCTGTGCAGAATATCCCATATTTAGTTGGGAATTCCTTCTTCCATAATGGCACAATCCAAAACTAGGTCCTCTTCTAATTGCATGCATGATATGTACAACTCAGATCATTCTACAATTAATAGTACATTGTCCCTGCACTCTAGTCTCAACTGGGTCTTTCTTTGAACTGACATGCATGATTTTCTCATGAGGGAATCTTCAGTTAGTTGGAGTAGCACTGAGGATGCACCAGTGCACCAACTCACTACTAGACCTCTACTAGTTCCACCAACAATTAGAACTAGTTTAACTGTCTATAACTCAGTCAAACTGAGTTATCTAATTACAACTCAAATAAACTCATCCTAGACCCCTAAAATTTAGGGAGAACATATACATGACTACATAAAGACTTCCAACTCGAAATTCCTAAGCTAATTAAACTTAATTAACTATTTAAAAGTTGCTATGAGAATGGAAATCGATTTTAATTCACAATTTAATTCAAGGACAAACTAAACTGGAATTTCTTTTTGCCATTTCTCAACAAGGTTCCCAAAGGTGAACCTCATGTTGGATGTTATCCTTTAAGGTCCCTATTGTTAGGTCCCTATAGTATTAGTGATTCCCCCATTACTATTGTCTTTGTATCCCTTATTGTTATTTTTGTGCCCCTATTATCCCCATATTATCATTATTGTGCCCCATAGAATCCCTCTATTGTTATTTTTGTGCCTTTATATTATTATTGTTAGGTCGGCTTGGTTATATTTTGACCCCTTAAACTCCTATATATAGATAGGAGGTTTTGTCATTTGAATCATCCAAGAATTTTTCATTTGTGTAATGTAAAGGAGGTTTCCCCTTCGAAGAGGCTTATTTCTAAGGTGTTCATCTATCTTTTTTTATCTTTTTGTGAGTTGGTTTCATAGCATTTGATATCAGAGCTCTGGATTCTAGGGTTTCACTGCTCCAAACAGGTCATCGTGGCATTTTTTCTATACCTATTTTTCTGCGATGTTTCAGAAGCTAAAAAAAAACCCATTTGAGAAGAAATCGTTCTAAATCTCGGCTTCAAATTTCAAATCCTGTCTCGCTATATTTTTGGACATATAATATGAGGAAGTTAGGGTTTTTGTAGACCCCCAAATTACATTCCAAACAGGTCACCTTGGGAAAATCATCATAACTTTTGCTCTGAGCATCAGATTGAATTTTCGTAAGAAGTTACAGAAAGAGGATGGATTGTAGTTTTTTTGGGTATCATTTTCAGAACCTAAGGTTGAAACAGTGACCACGTCGTACAAGTTCATCTACTGAACCAGTCTATACTTAGGTCATCATGGGAGATTTGACATAACTCTTCATTGGAGAATCCAATCTTGATCAGACTTGTGGGGTTAGAAAGATTACTCAGGGGGTTACCATAGGAAGCAATTTCAGATTTGGGAGATGAAAAATTATATAGATACATCATATTCAATATCGAGCTCCTACAAAGTGAAAAAAGATGTGTAGTTTTTTTTTTTTTTTTTTTGCATAAGCTTGGTTTGAAAAATTAGTTTGAAGGAATTCAAAGAGCATAGTGAAGCATTATTATCGGTAATTGATGCCCTGAAGAAAGAAAATGGAAACACCTAGTAAGCAACCTGAAAGCTCTAGCATGACTCATGAAGAAGAGGAAGAAATGCAACATGATATATCAAAATTATGAGACCAAGTGCAACAAATTTCACTCGCACAAAAAGTAACAGAAAATAAGATGGATGGTTTAAAGAAAGGCGTAGAAGCTAAGATGAATGACGTGGAAGCTAAGATGGATGGCATGGAAGCTAAGATGAATGACGTGGAAGCTAAGATGGATGGCATGGAAGCTAAGATGGATGATTTAAATAAAGGCATGGAAGATTTGCAGACAAATTTGAAGACAAATTTGACAAAGTTTCTACAACAAATGCTTACTAATGGCGAAAGAAGTTTTGATGTAGGTTATTGGGTTTTCCTATAGCTACAACCATATAAACAAATGTCCCTCAAGCAAGCTAAGAAGGATAATAAATTATCACCAAATTATTATGGTCCATACAAGGTGTTTCAAAAGATAGGTACTATGGCATACAAATTGGAGCTTCCTGTAGCTTCCTGAGTGCACACAGTTTTCCATGTTTCGTGCTTAAAGAAGGTTATAGGTGACAAGCTTCCAGTTCAAACAATATTGCCAAAACTTGATGAGGAAGGAAAAATCATAATGGAGCCTGAAGCAGTCAAAGAAACAAGAACTCGACAACTACGAAATTGATCAATTTCAGAGTATTTCATCAAGTGGAAGAACTTACCCATTGAAGATTCCACATGGGAAGATGAGAATTGTATACAAAAGCATCCAGAACTACTCAAGCATTGAGGACAACAGTTTTTTAAAGGAGAGGGGCATGTTAGGTCCCTATAATACTAGTGATTCCCCCCTTACTATTGTCTTTGTATCCCTTATTGTTATTGTTGTACCCTATTGTCCCCATATTGTCATTATTGTGCCCCATAGAATCCCTATATTGTCACCCCTTAGAATCCTATATATAGATAGAAGGTTTTGTCATTTGAATCATCCAAGAATTGTTCATTTGTGTAATGTAAAGGAGGTTTCCCCCTCGAAGAGGCTTATTTCTAAGACGTTCATCTATCTTTTCTATCTCTTTGTGAGCTGGTTTCATAACACCTATAAAGACATCAATCATATGCTCCTATAGAATATTGGTTACCTTGATATTCAATCTTTGGAAGTCCTCAATGTGCTCCCCAACTAAACCCTTTTGATTGAGATTTATCAATTGGCTAAAGAAGGTATTGCTCTTTGTATCCTCATAATGTGCTATCAATTCCTTAGTAAAAATTGTCCAAGTGACAAGTGATTTATGAGAAAAATTCCATCGATACCACACATGCTGACTGAGTTCTAAATATAAAGATGCAATGCATACATATTTTGTGTGTTGCACCTCATGTAGATCAAAGAACTGCTCCATTCGTAGTATCTATGTTACCAGATCCTTGCCATCAAACTTCCTCATATCAATCTTTGGAATATGGTTGATATTCATCCTAAGGTTGGAGTCTCTAAAATCATGATTCACATTCCTTTTGTTTTCATCATGAGTTTTGTTAGCTTTGTTGGCATTTGGTCCAAAAATGGATCCAAAACACTCCAAAAGTCTCCAAAGTTTGCTTAAAATCATGCAATGGATCCAAATTTGCTCTTAAAATCTTCAATATCTTCATTAAGATCATCCAAGGAGCAAAACCATCACATGCTGAGAGCCCTTGGAAGGGAAAAAATGCACTATCGGGAGGCGAAAATGCTTCAAAAAACCATGAAAATCCATTATCGTAGGTTTTAAACTCAAGAATGTACAACAGCCGTTGGATCTGGCCGATTAACTACCCAGATCTAAGTGGAAAATTGCAAATCGACAAGCAGAGAGAACTTCGAGCTGCGGCCATCGGTGCTGTACATTGCCGATCAGGGATCACCGATGATGGGATCGATGGGTCGCAATCAGCGGAGGCAAATTGGCGGTATCGGCGCAGGTTTTGTGGAAGGAGCGATCGCGATCGGAAATTCAACGTGGACCGTCGATCGCATGCGCAGATCGACGACCCATGTCGCATTTCTAGATCACTATCGGTGGAAACCAAAGGGGTGGGGCCTTTACATATACATGCATGTGACCTGATGGCGTTATAAATGATTTCTTATAAAATTTCAGGTCTGCGCCAAAGCATTATTTAATGCATTTTTCGTGTATTTCGTTATACAATGAAATACAAAAGAACCTTGGGCCAGCACCGATAGCGATGAAGCCTAGACCTGAAAGGGTCCGGGAAGTGAAATATATATATTTTGAAGTCCGCCAAAGGCAATTTTTCATGTTTTCCAGCGTTTTTCACGAATTTCCAAATACAAAGGGAAGTGAGGGAACCGACCGGCTATGATATGTGACAGTGACCCGAAGGGCGGACCTAATAAAGGAATTAATCATGTTTATGGACTTTTTGAAGTCCGAAAAGGACAGAGAGGGGCGGGAATTCTTAGAATTGTTGTGCTTTATGTTCATAATAGAAAGCAATCACTATCCATGTTTTAAAAGGATTTCATAGGTCCGAAGAGCCATTCCACCATAGAGCAGAGGCTGAATCAATGACAAAGCAGTCATGGAGCCACAACATGCGCAACTAGCCTACAACAAAAGTGATTAAGGAGCATAGACAATGCAACACTGCCAAATCAACCTGAAACGATCATGGAACCATAGCACGACACAACCAAAATAAACAGAATGATCATGGAGCATTTATGACATGAGAGAGCTCCCAGATAGCGCAGCAACTACCCAAAATATCTGAATGCGGTTATTCCTCTATCAGAAGAGGAAAACCTCCGACACATGCTTTCCGATTGAGGGAATCAAAAAATTAACGGGACAGAGGGACAGATCAAGACCTCTGAAGCTTTAGAAGGCTCAACATCATTGTAAAGAGCTATAAATAGCTGAAAACTAAACGTAACAGGAGTTGAACTTCTGGAGATTATTCCTCCTCTTTTCCTTCAAGCTCCTCATCTCTATTCTAGCAATACAAGCTCCTTTTGCTTTACATGTTCAATCCCCATTTTCTTTACTATCCTATGTTTGCACTTGAACAGTTTGTTCATGTTTCCTTTGTGTTTAAGGCTAGATAACTGTCATCTTATCTCTGATTTGATAACTTAGATTTACAAGCTTCTTCGTTGCCTGTAGCTAACCATTCATATGTGGTCATATATGCATCTGCCAGTAGAGTCAATATTCTCTTTTGCTGCTTGTAGCTAGTCATTCATTTATGTTTAGATATGCAATCTGCTGATATAGTTAGTATTCTCCATCTATCCATTAAATATACAAATTATTGAGCATTAGTGGTCTAAAGCCTTGTATTGGTGAGAGTGTTCATGCATGTCTTGAGTGAGAATAGAGCTGAAATGGTTATCTAACTTGATCCAAACCATCATTTATTCCAGTAGTTCAGAGAACAATATTGAAGATTATATGTTACCAGGCATCACTGATCTGCAGCCTAGGAGAGTTTCCTAGAATGCTAACATAATTGGCGCCGCTGCTGGGGAAGGAAATTGAAGCTTAGCTTCCTTGGGAAATGACATAGATCCAGCTTTGATGATAGACAAAGTCTGGGCACTTTTTGGTTGTAATCATCTATCTAGCGACTCTACTGGAGGTTGAACCTCTTGGTGAATCCATTTCATAGTTCTGGCTTAGTTTGTGAGGCATACTCGGAGAAATCCTCAAAAGCTACAAGTTGACCTAGTACCTGACCCTAAAAAATTCATCAAAGAGAGAAAGGTATTGTAGAAAGGAGCATCAGGTTTAGGTAAATCTAAACAATCTCCCATATCTCTTCAAGAAAGGCTTGTAATAGAACAAATACATGTTGAGAGTATAGAACCTAATACTAGTATTGAAGAAAAACTCTCAGAGATTCATAAAGCTCCTTATTCTTTAGGTTATCCTTTTGCTTTAAGCCCAAAGGAAACCTCACCTCATATCCATCATACTCCTTTAGTCTTGTCAGTCACTCCTCAACCCTCTATCATTCAGATTTCCAGTACTCTTTTAGCCACCACAACTATGGCAGGTCCACAAGCACCTACCAAAATGGAAAGAATCATCGCTGCTAGGTATGGACCTCTAATACTGCCCACTCCTTTGAATGCCATGCCTACTGGAGAATATCAGAAGTATATGCATAAGTTCACTGGGACTAAAGGTGTTTCAGCTGAAGAACATCTTGAGTCATTCTATAACTATGTTGATAACTTGGACATTAGTGAAGATGATGTCTGGATGAGAGTCTTTGTCCAAAGCCTAGATGGAGAGGCTAGGGAACTAACCCCAACATCTATAGCAGATATTGAGGCCTTAGATGATGCATTCCTAAAGCATTGGGGGGATAAGAAGGATCTCCTTTACTACCACATTGAGTTTGGGAACTTACAGAGGGAAAATGGTGAGTTGCGTCTGATTTTAATAAGATATTTAACTGCATGTACATCAAGATACCAGCTGAGGTGAAACCCACCACTACCTCTGCTAGACTCATCTATGCCAATGCCTTTGATTCTGACTTCTATTTACTGTTGAGGGAGAGGTGATGTGCTTCTTTGACTGATATGCAAGATGCAACCCTGGAAGTAGAATCAAACATCATGGCTACAGAAAAGCTCAGAGGTAATGCTGATAGAAGAAGATAGAGGGGCGAGCCTTCATCATCTTCAAATCCCAAGATTGATAAAATGGCCAAGATGATAGATTCATTAACCTCTAAAGTTTCCAAATTAAAGGTTGAGCAGCACTTTGGGATAGGAAGGGTTCCTAATACCTTTGTTCCTAGAGATCCAAATCCATATAGAAGAGTTAATAAGCAGTTGCAGATTTTGCAAAGAAACAAAGATGCCAATGAAGACCAAAGGGTGAAGACCCCTTTTCAAAATGTAGTCATGGAAGAAGAGAATTTTGAGGAGGATGATGAGATCCATTGTATGGAAGACAAAGGCAGGGCCACCTTTTTAACCAAAGATGCCTATTAGAAGTCATTATTCAATGACCAAATCAACCAAGAATGGGATGGTGAAGCTGTTCTACAAACTGAAGATCAACACCAATATAATCTGAGGTCGATGATGAATAATGTCAAGGAAATTCCTATTCATAAAGCTGCTGTCCTTGCAGAACAACAAGTTAATAATCAAAAGTAACCAGTAGTTGATCCTATCATCCTCAAAGCTCCAGTGATAGAGGTAAGAGGCCTTGACAAGTCCCCTTCTGTTATCAGTTTTCAATCAGAAATTTAGAAGCTAAGAATACTTATGCCTCTGATTGAACTAGTGAAGAATGAGTCCTTCAAGAAATTTATCCTTGAGGCTCTTGAGCCTAAGGCCATCCAAGCTTCCACTGACTATGTAAATATGCAAGATGACCAACCAGCTGTTATTCTCGGCCCAATGATTGAAAATTGTGAAGACAGCTCCCCATCATTCTATGTTTCTCTGTCTATTCATGATGAAATCCTTCACAATTACCCTCTAGACACTGGAGCCATCCATAATTCAATGCCCAAGGCTGTCATGGATAAGCTCAGTCTTGAAATTACCAAGCCTTATCAGTTGGCCTCTACTCAGCTTAAAAAATCAGTTTGCTATATCACAGAGGAAGAATGCCCACAGATTTGGGACATGTTCTTTGATGGGACTTGCTCTGAGGAAGCTGTAGGAACAGGTGAAGTCCTTGTGTCCCCCACACAAGAATGAATTGATTCATCTTTCATATTAACTTTTCAGGTCACAAATGACACATCAAAGTATGAAGCAGACCTTATTATTCAACAGGTGTACAAAACCTCCCAATCAAAACATCCAAGGTTGAAAGCATACAGAGAGGAGGTGAAATATAGACCATCTTTGCTTGATAATATCAAATGCTGGAAAGTTTTTGAAGTAGAGGATCAAATCAATAGGCTTTTGCAAGTCTTTGATGAATTGGTTGATATACACATTGACCAAGAGAAAGAAACCTTTCATAGAAAGGTAAAAAGGGTCAATTTTCAGTTTGGTGACTGTTTTCTCAAAAGGAATGCATCAAAGGAAGGATATGTTTTTGACAGCCCATTCAATGGGCTGTTCTTCGAACTTTATTTCAGTTAAGGCTTTCAAGCCTTGGTATTGTAAATATGTTGTTTTCAAGTTTTTATTTCATGCTAAATAGACTCCATGCCCAATGCAACACTAGGAGGAAGATTTGATCTTGTTTTTTACAGGAAAGGCATTGATCTGTAGTTCTTGAAAACTCATAGGGAGGCTTTCATCC
The DNA here is from genome assembly GCA_031772625.1 of Pinus tabuliformis. Lineage (NCBI taxonomy): Eukaryota > Viridiplantae > Streptophyta > Pinopsida > Pinales > Pinaceae > Pinus > Pinus tabuliformis. The sequence continues at coordinate 103,885,196 of CM062811.1, forward strand.
CCAGAAGGAGCCAATGTTAGCTTTGTTGGCGTTTACCCCATAAATGGATCCAAAACACTCCCAAAGTCTCCAAAGTTTGCTTAAAATCATGCAATGGATCCAAATTTTCTCTTAAAATCTTAAAAATCTTCACTAAGATCATCCAAGGAGCAAAACCATCACATGTCGAGAGCCCTTGGAAGGGAAAAAATGCACTATCGAGAGGCTAAAACGCTTCAAAAAACCATGAAAATCCATTATCGCAGGCTTAAGACTCAAGAATGTACGATAGTTGTTGGATCTGGCCGATCAACGGCCCATATCTAAGCGACAAATCGTAAATTGGCAAGCAGAAAGAACTTCGGGCAGTGGCAATCGGTGCTGGACACTGCCGATAAGCGATCGCCGATGATCGGATTGGCGGGTCGCAATCGGTGGTATCAGCACAGGTTGTGTGGAAGTAGTGATCGCGATCAGCGATTCAACGTGGACCGTCGATCGCGCGCGCAGATCGACGGCACACGTCGCATCGCTGGATCGCTATCGGCGGAAACCAAAGGGGCGGGGCCTTTACATATACATGCATGCAACCTGATGGTGTTATAAATGATTTCTTATAAAATTTCAGGTCCGTGCCAAAGCCTTGTTTAATTCATTTTTTATGTATTTCGTTATACAATGAAATACAAAAGAACCTTGGGCCAGTGCCGATAGCGATGAAGCCCGGACCCGAAAGGGTCCGGGAAGTGAAATATATATATTTTGAAGTCTGCCAAAGGCAATTTTTCATGTTTTCCAGCGTTTTTCACGAATTTCCAAATACAAAGGGAAGCGAGGGAATTGGCCGGCTGCGATATGCGACAACGACCCGAAGGGCGGACCCGATAAAGGAATTAATCATGTTTATGGACTTTTTGAAGTCTGAAAAGGAAAGAGAGGGGCGGGAATTCTCAGAATTTTTGTGCTTTCTGTTCATAACAAAAAGTAGTCACTATCCACGTTTTAAGGGGATTTCATAGGCTCGAAGAGCCATTCCACCATAGAGCAGAGGCTGAATCAACGACAAAGTAGTCATGGAGCCACAACACGTGCAGCTAGCTCGCAACAGAAGTGATTAAAGAGCATAGATAGCGCAAAACTTCCAAATCAACCCGAAACGATCATGGAACCACAACACGACACAGCCAGAACAAATAGAATGATCGTGGAGCATCTTTGACATGAGAGATCTCCCAGGCAGTGCAACAACTACCCAAAATATCTGAATGCAGTTATTCCTTTGTCAGAAGAGGAAAACCTCCGAGCCATGCTTGCCGATTGAGGGAATCAAATAGTTAACGAGACAGAGGGACATATCAAGACCTCTAAAGCTTTAGAAGGCTCAACATTATTGTAAAGAGCTATAAATAGTTGAAAACTAAATGTAACAGGAGTTCAACTTTTGGAGATTATTCCTCCTCTGTTCCTTCAAGCTCCTCATCTTTATTCTAGCAATACAAGCTCCTTTTGCTATTACATGTTCAATCCCCATTTTCTTTACTGTCCTATGTTTGCACTTGAACAATTTGTTCATGTTTCCTTTGTGTTTAAGGCTAGATAACTGTCATCTTATCTCTGCTTTGATAACTTAGATTTACAAGATTCTTTGCTGCCTGTAGCTAACCATTCATATGTGGTCATATATGCATCTGCCAGTACAGTTAGTATTCTCTTTTGCTGCCTGTAGCTAGTCATTCATTTATGTTTAGATATGCAATCTACTGATATAGTTAGTATTCTCCATCTATCCATTAAATCTACAAATTATTGAGCATTAGGGGTCTCAAGCCTTGTATTGGTGAGAGTGTTCATGCATGTCTTGAGTGAGAATAGAGCTGAAATGTTTATCTAACTTGATCCAAACTATCATTTATTCCAATAGTTCAGAGAACAATATTGAAGATTATATGTTACCAGGCATCTCCGATCTGCAACCTAGGAGATTGTCCTGGAGTGCTAACAAGTTTCATGGAATACCTTGTCACCATTAGGAAGCCTTTATTGTAGCAACTTTGTCAAACTTTCCTTAAAACATTCCATGTTTTCTTTTAAATTTTCCATGTCCCCTTTTATTTTTGCTTCTAAACAATCCATGTTAACATTCATTTCTCCCAATTTATTTTTGGTTTCTCTTTGTGAGAGCGAAAATTGTTGCACTTTTTCTTGCAAATTTGATATTTCATGTTGCATTTATTCTTGTTTATGCATCGTAGTAGAGTGTTCCAAGAGCTTAATGGGTGTGGAATTTTTTGCTTCTGTTTTGGAGGCATTTTGGAATGAATTAATAATATATATACTTCAATATGCCATTTGAATCACTTCAAATTGAATTTTCAAACAAAAATTATGCAAATTTAAAAATACACACCTTTTAGAGCTTGATTTTAAGCTTGTTGATAATGTTGACCTTGAAAATATTGTATCTTTGTGATTTCACCTCCCAAGGTATGAAATTGAGTTCTGTGGTATCCCTCTATATATTCTTTCCAACCCCACTAGTTATACTGAGATTGGATTCGTCAAGATAAATTTATGCCAATTTTGCCACAATGACTTAATTATGGACTGGTTTAGTTGTTTGAACTTCTACAAAATGCCACTTTTCAGTGTTTTGTTGAGAAATGGCAACAAGAAATTCTAGTTTAATTTGTTTGAATTAAACTATGAATTAAAATTGAATTATATTCTCATAGAAACTTGTAAATAGTTAATTAAGTTTATTTAACTTAATTATCTTAGGTATTTCGAGTTGGAAGTCTTTTGGAAGTCATGTAAGTGTTCTCCTTAAATTTTAGGGGTCTAGTATGAGTTTAGATAGAGGTGTAATTAGATAACTCAGTTTACTAAGTTATAGTCAGTAAAAACTAGTTCTAACTGTTTGTTGAACTAGTAGAGGATTAACAGTCAATTAGTGCAATGGTGCATCCACAAGTGCTACGCCAGATAACTGAATATTCACTCATCGGAAACTCATGCATGTCAATTTTGAGAAAGACCCAGTTGAGACTAGAGTGTAGGGATAATGTGCTATCAGTTATATGATTACCAAGTTGTAAATATCATGCATGAAATCAGGAAGAGGAACTAATTAGGATTGCGCAGTTTTGGAAGCATGAATTCGCTTTAGATACAGGCGATTCATCCTAGGAATTATGCAAGGAAGTAGGGGCTTGGTAGTTAGTGGAAATTGGCTAAGTGTTGGCTAATAACGGGCATGTGAGGTAGAGAGTTGAGCATACTTGTGTGGAATTGTTCTAGTGAGAACAAGCTTTGTATCTTCACTCATATTTCTGATTTATGGAATACAGATAGGCGGGGTTTTGAGAAATGGCTTTCCCCAAGAAAACTTATTGTGTTATGTGCCATTGATTTGTCTTCTTCTTGTTCATATTGTTTTAATCGATCTATTGGCTTCCACAGGTTCAAAGTAGAAGTAGATTCTTGTCATGTGCTTTAGTAAATTGCATGAGCTTGTGAATCTACAAAAAATGCTACATGGTATCGGAGTTGAATTCAATATACTAGAGGAGATTTTGATGTTTTGATTTTTTGGTTACAGGTGAAATTCGAATTTGAAATATATACTTCAGGATGGACAGATGGTGTTCTATGGTTTGCGACTCGAGTATGCCTTGGAAGGTAGCTTTAATTATATAGCTTGGAGGGACAAAATAAAGGTTGTGCTGGAGGATAATGGCTTGAAGGAATTCGTTGATCAAGGCATTCCTAAGCCAACAACATTAGATGCACAGAATCTGGCTGAATGGAAGATGTGTGTGGCGAAGGCGAGGCGAATAATCCTTGAGGAAGTTCGAGACCACATTGTCTCGAGTCTCCATGGAAAGGAAACTCTATATGCTATGTGGAAAGCATTGACAGACTTATATCAGAACAATAGTGACCAAAGGAAATTGGCACTAAAGGACAAACTACAAAAAATCAAAATGGAGAAAGGTGAGACTATTCCAAAATACTTGAACAAGATCACTCAATGTCGTGATGAACTTGGAAGGTTTGGAATCATGGTTGTCGAGGATGATATGGTGAGTCTTGCTCTTCTGGGACTCCCAAAGAGTTGGCATAGTTATCAACACTCTGTCAATGGTTGGGAGAAGCTGCTAGATTGGGAATGTCTGTGGTCGGATTTGATGCAGGAGGGGATAAAGAGGAACACCAGGGATGGCTCTTCATCAAAGACTGCTGATGAAGAGAACTGTGCCTTAGCGATTGGGAAAGGGAAAGCTTCCCATTCAAAATCGGGTTCCTGCCATGGAGGCAGGAAGAAAGACATGACGAAAGTGAAATTCTTTCATTGTCACAAGTTGAGCCATTTTGCTACAAATTTTCCACTCAAGAAGTCCTTAGGAGGAGCGGCGGGTGAGGCTTTGGCCTCTCAATTCGAATTGGATTTTTCCCTCATTGCATGCATGGTGTCATCAATGATGGGAAGTGTATGGTACTTAGACAATGGAGCTTCATTCCACATGAATGGCGATAAGGAGTTATTTAGTGACTTGGAGGAGAAAGATCTCCAGATGCATATCGAGATGGGTGACGACGAGAGGTATAGTGCTACTGGATTGGGCACGGTTAATTTTTAGAGGGAGCATGGGGCTCCGCTCACCTTGAAGGATGTTTTGTATGTTCCCGAGCTGAAGAAGAACTTGGTATCTGCTTCCATGCTTGAGGATAGAGGTTATGCTGTGATCTTCTCGAAAGGAAAGGTGTTCCTTCGACACATAGCCACGGATCAAGTAAAGAAGATAGGGATTTGGGTGAAGAATCTCTATAAGATGGAGGTAGAGGATTGTGCTGCTTAGAGCATGAAATTAGAGATGGTGCCGAGCTGAGACATTGGTGAGTTGTGGCACAGGCAATTGGGTCAATTGCATCATGCGGCTTTGAATATCGTATAATAGATCTCCACCGGTTTGCCCAAAGGTACACTAGAGCAAGTTGATACATGCAAGGGGTGTACTTTGGGTAAATACACCAAGTCTTCCTTTCACAATAGAGACAGTCGAGCAGAGGCTATTATAGAGTGAGTCCATTCAGATGTGTGTGGACCATTCTCGACAACATCCACAAACAAACACATGTATCATGTTATATTTGTTGATGTATTTTCTCGAAAATGTTGGATTTTTTTAATGCAAAAAAAGGATGAAACCTTCACAAAGTTTTGTGAGTTTAAAGCATTGGTGGAGAAAGAGTCGGGCAAGAAGGTTAAAGCTCTATAGAGTGATAATGGTAGTGAGTATGTCTCAAATGAGTTTAAGAACTTCTGTGTAGTGGAATGGATTAAACGGGAGTTGATGGCAACCCATAACCCTCCATAGAATGGGGTGATCGAGAGGAAGAACAAAAGCATAGTAGGGGCAATGAGGGCAATGTTGCATGATGAGGGTATCCCACTACACTTGTGGGATAAGGAATGCAACACAACAATTTATGTTTAGAACCGTATCCCACATCAGATACTTGGGATGAAGACACCAGAGGAGGCTTATTCCAATAAGAGGCCAGATGTTGGTCACTTCAGGATTTTTGGGTCATCGGTATATTTCCATGTGACCAAAGATGCACAAAAGAAGCTTGAGCTGACAACAGAGTTGGGAATATTTGTGGGGTACATTGATACACCTCTCAACTATCGGGTGTACTTTCCAACTAGTAGGATGAAAGTGGTTTGCAGGGATTTCAGATTCGATGATGAGAAGGCCATGCGAGTTTCCCTTCAGAGGAAGCTTCAGCTACATGCAATTGAGGAGATTTTAGCTCCTAAGGTTGAGGAGCCTTAGATTGATGTGGATCAGCCACATGGAGAGAATCCGGGAGTGGAGACATCCACTCAGGCAGAGTCTTCCAAACATGGGAGAAAGTGCACCATAGAGGTGGATATATTGTTTTAAAATGCTAGAGAGAATGTGAGAGCACCGACATCACAACGAAGACAAAGAAGGTCACTTGACAGGTACACTAGATACATGCATCTTATGAGAGGATGTGTTGTGACAGAGCCATCTTCCTTTGAGGAAGCGGTGCAGTAGCCAGTTTGGGTTGATGTCATGGTGGAGGAGTATGAGTCCATAATTCGTAACAATGTTTTAGATGTGGTTTTGAGACAGGAGGATAAGTCTGTGGTGAGCTACCCTTGGCTTTACAAGGTAAAGAAAGCTGCAAATGGTAGTGTGGAGAAGCATAAGGCTAAATTTGTGGCCCATGGATTTTCATAGGTAGAGGAGATTGACTATGATGGGACATTTTCTCTTGTTGCAAGGTACTCGTCGATCAGATATATATTGGCACTATCAGCGCAGATGTGGTGGAAGATACATCAGATGGATATAAAGACAACCTTCCTTAATGGCACGATTGAGGAAGAGGTGTACATAGAGCAGCTTTTTTAAAAATGGCAACAAGAAATTGCTAAAAATAGAAGTGCTAAAAATAGCACTACTAAAAATAGCAGTTTGGGTACCAGTGCTGGATTGGGAAATAGGGAATGAAAAATGGAAGTGCTAAAAAAAGAAGTTCTATTTTTAGTAGTTCAGTGTGGGTTCCTATTTTAGTCAGTCCCTAGACTAAAAATAGGAAGTAAAATTCGAATTTGATATTAACAACAGTTTGAAAATTAATTAATTAATTCATCTTGAGCTAATTAGTTAAGGAATTATGAACTTGAAGTCTATGTGAGGACATGCAACAATGTCTCCTTTGATTGAGGAATTTATCCCTTGATTAAAGGAGATAAGGATGAGTTTTATATTGAGTGTGATCAGTTGACTTAGTTTAACTTAGTCAAGTCCAGTTATATTAATTTAACAGTTTGTTAAATTAATGAGAGTTCAGTTAGTTAATGCTTGCATGCATGTAACTACTGTATTTCAGATAACTGAGTATTCACTCATGGATAACTCATGCATGTCAGTTCAGATAGAGACCCAGTTGAGATCAGATGGATGGACAATATACTATCAGTTGCTAGGATATTCCTTGTGAATATTCCTTGCATGCAAAAGGAATATTATTCCAGATGGATTGCGTAGTTTGACCTGAGGTTACAACAGGTATGATGTGGCCAATTCACACATGTTATGACATTGGACCCAATCAAAATTGTGCAAGGAAATAGGAGCTTGGAAGACTTGTGCAACCTATATATACAGGCCTAAGTAGTCCATGAGCTACAACATCACCAGAGTACAGAGGGAGTAGGATAGCTTTTGAGCTGATTCTTTTTGTATGTTGTTGAGGATTTCCACTTGATTGATAATACAAAGATGGGGTTTTAGGTTGGTTCTTTCCCCAAGTTATATCTTCTGTGTTATGGTTGATTACTTCTCATTCTCAGTTATATCTATTCATGCTTGATGTTGCTCATGTTAAATTAAGCTTCCGCTAAGTTTATGGTAGATGTAGACCTAGTATTTTGCTTTAGTACATTGCATATATTAGTTGGATTTGCAGGTGAAATTTTTACATGATATCATTGAGGTAGCTGATTTGTAGACAAAATTCTACATGGCATCAGAGCACAGGTGGTCAAAGGAGAGAACAGTATACTGAGAGGAGATTTCAAAGTTTTGAGTTTTGGGTCAAGAGTTTGCAGAGCAGATCTGAAAATTTCTGTACAAATTTTTCAGAAACAAATAGCAGATTTGGATTCCTTGCGGAAAAAGACCCAAATTCAAAAAAAAAAATTGTCTGAATTGGAGTTTGGATGAGGGAGATATCGCTGATTTAAAATCAGCTATTTTTCCAGAAATTTTTGTGACAGCGGGAAAGTGGAAACAGATTGGTGTGCTAGCCAAGAACCTGTATGCACTTGAGGTTCAAGATTCATGAAAATCCTTGAGGAGTAAGACAAATGTTAGATACTTGGTGGTTGAGAGGGAGAGTAAATTACCTCTCAACATGCAGTGCCAGAAGAAGTCTCAGACAATTGTGGAGGAGTCACGATTGGTGAAGCAGCTTCAGGGCGTTGTGGAGTAGCCACAACTAGAGAAGCTGAGAGGAGTTTGAGTAGAGATCTACTCATGCAGAGACCTCCACTAGGGGGAAACTTCTAGCCAGGTGGGCTGAGGGATCAGATGCAGCCATACCTCCAGGTAGGAGGTGGGGCAATGTGGAGTGATCGTCCCAAGGAGGAGGGGCAGGATCCTTGAGGTACCCAACCTCTTTGATTCGAATTTGCTACAAGAGCCCTGATGAGGAGTAGTTGGACTAACTAATTGGGTAGAGACAGATGCGGATGGAGTGGTAGAGAGAGCTACAGTGCAGGAATCCCAAGACAGTGCAGAGATAGTAGGCTGCAGCAATGTGAGAGGCACAAGTGTGTTGCACCAGTGCAGGATGGCACAGAGAGGTGTGCAATAGTGCGAGATGTATGGAGATGTTGCAGTAGCATAGAGGTCAGAGAGGGAGTACTTGTCAGCAGCAGGTAGAGCTTCAGCATCAAAGTATGTTTCTAGCCCAACAGAGAGGTCAGTTGGGAGTTTTTTTTGTTCCAAGAGTTGCTGGAGCAACCACACTTAGTAGAAGTGTTTCATGTAGAACATTCCAAAGGTACATGACCGGGTTCAGGAGGAAGCCTTTCTTGTTAGAGAGTGTTGAAAAATGGCAACAATAAATTGCTAAAAATAGAAGTGTTAAAATAACACTGCTAAAAATAGAAGTTTGGGTACTAGTGCTGGATTGGGCAACAGGGAATGAAAAATGGAAGTTATATTTTTAGCAGTTCAGTGTGGATTCCTATTTTAGTCAGTCCCTAGACTAAAAATAGGAAGTAAAATTCAAATTTGATATTAACAGTAGTTTAAAAATTAATTAATTAATTCATCTTGAGTTAATTAGTTAAGGAATTATGAACTTGAAGTCTATGTGAGGACATGCAATAGTTTCTCCTTTGGTTAAGGAATTTATCCCTTGATTAAAGGAGATAAGGATGAGTTCTATATTGAGTGTGATCAGTTGACTTAGTTTAACTTAGTCAAGTCCAATTAGATTAATTTAACAGTTTGTTAAATTAATGAGAGTTCAGTTAGTTAATGCTTGCATGCATGTAACTACTGTATTTCAGATAACTGAGTATTCACTCATGGATAACTCATGCATGTCAATTTAGACAGAGACCCAGTTGAGATCAGATGGAGGGACAATGTACTATCAGTTGCTAGGATATTCCTTGTGAATATTCCTTGCATGCAGAAGGAATATTATTCCTTATGGATTGTGTAGTTGGACTTGAGGTTACAACAGGTATGATGTGGCCAATTCACACATGTTATGACATTGGACCCCAATCAAAACCGCGCAAGGAAATAGGATCTTGGAGGACTTGTGCAGCCTATATATACAGGCCTAGGTATTCCATGAGCTACAACATCATCAGAGTACAGAGAGAGAAGGATAGCTTTTGAGCTGATTCTTTTTGTATGTTGTTGAGGATTTCCACTTGATTGATAATACAAAGATGGGGTTTTAGGTTGATGCTTTCCCCAGGTTATATATTCTGTGTTATGGTTGATTACTTCTCATTCTCAGTTATATATGTTCATGCTTGATGTTGCTTATGTTCAATTAAGCTTCTGCTAAGTTTATGGTAGATGTAGATCTAGTATTTTGCTTTAGTACATTGCATATATCATTTGGATCTGCAGGTGAAATTTCTACATGATATCAATGAGCTAGCTAATTTGTAGAGAAAATTCTACACAGCCTAAAGGTTTTGAAACATTTGACTGTGAGTCACATGTGTGTCGGATCAAGAGAGCGTTGTATGTGTTGAAGCAAGCACCTCATGCTTGGTACACCAGGATAGACAACTGCTTCACTGGGTTGGGTTTCATGAAGAGTGAAGTGGATGTGAACCTATACCACATAGTGGTGGAAGGTAAACTGTTGATCATTATACTTTATGTTGATAATCTCATACAGACAGGTGATGATCAACTGATCAAATCTTGCAAGGAGGACCTTGCAAGAGAGTTTGAGATGAAAGACTTGGGGCTCATGCATTACTTTCTGGGCATGGAAGTATGGTAGGGTGATGGGGTTTGTGTCTCAAGGAAATTATGCCAACGAGATATTCAAGAGGTCCCACATGGAAAGCTGAAAGCCTATGGAGACTCCCCTAGCTAGTAATTGGAGGGAGGAGGATGCTACTTCGGGAGAGATACATGAAGCTACTGTTTATAGGTAGCTTGTGGGTTCACTCATGTACTTGGTGAAAACATGATCGGATTTATGCTATGCAGTTAACCAACTTAGTCAAGTGATGGTTAGGTCTACCAAGTTGTATTGGAAGGTGGCAAAGCATGTATTGAGATACCTCAGGGGAATTACTCAGTCTTTATTATGGTACAAAAGGACAGAGGGAGTGAAGCTTCAAGGCTTCACCGATGCAGATTGGGCGGGGATTCCATCTGACCAGAAAATCACATTAGGAGGTATCTTCAGTATTGGGTCAGCGAAAGTTTCTTGGTACAACATGAAACATATATTAGTTGCACTCAGTTTGGCAGAGGTAGAGTACATGGCTGCAAGTTAGGTATCATGTGAGGCTATCTGGATGAGGAAGATATTGGTTTCTTTGTTTGTTCAGCAGATGGATCCAACAATGATTTACTGTGATAATTAGAGTTGTATCAAACTCTTTGAAAATCTAGTTTTTCATGATAGGTCCAAGCAATTTTATATCTAATATCATCATTTACGAGATTGTGTATTGAGGCGGATCATGTTTTTAGAGTACATTCCCATGAAGGAGAAAGATGCTGACATTTTAAAAATGGCATTGTAAAGATGTAAATTCAAGTTTCACACAGACAGGATCAGGGTAGCAGATAATCCCTTTCTTGTTGAGAGGGAGTGTTGAGAAATGGAAACAAGAAATATTAGTTTAATTTGTCCTTGAATTAAAATCAAATTCTATTCTCGTAGCAACTTGTAAATAGTTAATTAACTTTAATCAACTTAATTAGCTTAGGAATTTCAAGTTGGAAGTCTTTTGGAAGTCATGTAAGTGTTCTCCCTAAATTTTAGGGGTCCAATATGAGTTTAGATTGAGTTGTAATTAGATAACTCAGTTTACTGAGTTATAGTCAGTTAAACTAGTTCTAACTGTTTTTTGAACTAGTAGAGGATTAGCAGTCAGTTAGTGCACTGGTGCATCCACAAGTGCTACTCCAAATAACTGAATATTCACTCATCGGAAACTCATGCATGTCAATTTTGAGAAAGACCCAGTTGAGACTAGAGTGCAGGGACATTGTACTATCAGTTGTATGATTTACTGAGTTGTAAATATCATGCATGTAATCAGGAAGAGGACCTAATTAGGATTGCACAGTTTTGGAAGCATGAATTCCCTTTAAATACAAGCTATTCATCCTAGGAATTGTGCAAGGAAATAGAGGCTTGGCATGTAGTGGGAATTAGCTAAGTGCTGGATAATAGCGGGCATGTGAGGTAGAGAGTTGAGCATACTTGTGTGGAATTGTTCTAGTGAGAACAAGCTTTGTATCTTCAATCATATTTTTGATTAATGCAATACAGATAGGCAGGGTTTTGAGCAGTGGCTTTCCCCAGGAAAACTTATTGTGTTATGTGCCAATGATTTGTCTTCTTCTTGGTCATATTGTTTTCATTGATCTATTGGCTTCCGTTGGTTGAAAGTAGAAGTAGATTCTTGTCCTGTGCTTTAGTAAATTGCATGAGCTGGTGAATCTACAAGAAATTATACATGTTTTAACCTTTAAACCTAAAACTTGTACCTAGGAAACTACAACCTGTGAAATTTATTTCACCTTTTATGAAATTCAATTTTGATGCTCGAAGAGAAAATTTTGATGATTTTCCTCGGAACACTTGTTTGAGACTAAATTCTAGAGCATGTAGAAAGCTTAACTTCCTTGGACCGTATCTAAAAAATTATAACGAACCAAGGTTTGAAATTGTAACAAGTTTTTCACCAAGATTTCTCTTTCATGTGTTATCAATTTCATGGTTTGAAGCTTCAAAGAAAAAAGTTATAGTGAAAATTCCAAAATGACTAGTTTGAAGCAGCAAAACCCTAGGATCAAGAGCTTTGATACCAAATGTCATGTATCCAGATAAAAAATAACACAAAAACATAATAAAAGATAGATAAATGACTAGATAATAAGCCACTTCAAGGGGGAAACCTCCATTTACATGACATAAATGAACAATTTTTGGATGATTCAAATGACAAGACCTCCTTGGTATATATAGGAGTCTAAAGGGTCAAAATATAATTAGGGCATAGAAAAAAATAATAATGTAAGGGCACAAAAATAACAACATGGGGGCTACACTAATATTATAAGAACCTAAAATTGATGAATAGTGTGTTGCGCCCTTACTTAGATAAATTTGTGGCAGTTTTTGTTGATGATATTTTGGTATATTCAAAGACTAAGGAGGAACATGAAGAGCATTTGGCCATAATACTACAATTGCTAAGAGAACATAAGCTTTATGAAAAGCTTGGTAAATGTGATTTCTTCCAATCACATATCCATTATTTGGGACACATTATCTCAAAAGAGGGAGTAGTAGTTGATCCAAAAAAGTTTATGGCCATAATGGAATGGCCAACCCTTAAGAATGTGGCTGAATCTAGGTCCTTCATGCGACTAACAGACTATTACTCTAGATTCATCAAGAACTTCTCCAAGTTTGGACACCCAATTATTGTGTTATAAAAGAAAGAGAAGAAGTTTGAATGGACAATCAATTGTGTTGCGAGCTTCGATTAGCTAAAGAAATGGTTAACCAATGTGTAGAAATTCCTTGTAGATTCAAACTACTTATGTAATTTTCTAAAGCAAAAGACTTGAATCTGTTGGCATTATGACACAGGTTTGGCGCTATGACACAGGTGTTGTCCTTGATGGCAACTCACTCAGATGACAGATCACAGTTCAGGCTCTCGGAATGAAGGAAAAGAGATATACCCAGGTTCCCCTTGACCAAGCCGCGTATACACACAGGTTTGCAGTCCAGAAGGCGTGTATGCGTATACACGCACTTTCATGCAAGGAAAAGCGTTTACATGTTGGAAAACTTGGTTTTGGTCTGTGGTATTTGGTCCCAGGTATTTTGACCTGTGGTATTGATCCAAGGTATCTTGACCAAAGTGTTGACCCCAGGTATTTGGTCCAAGGTATTGCTTCTAAGTTGTTTTGGACCATGGTATTGAGTAAGGCCTAAGACTATAAAAGGAAGAAGAGATCATTAGGCAAAGGCACTCAAGCATTGAATATCTAATGAAGAGCAAGATCTAGAATACTGGTGATTGAGTTATGGTGCATAGCTGGATCTGAATCAAGGAGGAACCTGAGCGCTTGAAGAAGGATAAGTTCTATTGATGGGTCAAGATCTTAAGGCTTGAAGAGAAGAATCTTTGTGTGGCTTTTGATGTTTTATGATTAACGCATGTCTTGATCTATAAATCTGATGATATGGGTATAACTGATGTCTGAATAGTTAAAAATGGTAAATCATCTTTTACAGATCTGTATGCAGGTTCAATATAGCAAAGGCACGTATACACGTTGGTTCGACAAGTCAAAACAATGTATACGTAGGTTTGCCTTCATATAGCAGCGTATGCACGCAGGTTTGACACATCGAAGTAGCGTACGTCTCATAAAATATGTTTTAGCTACTTCTGTTTACTGATTGCAGTGTTCTGGGTTCTGGTTTGGGTTTTGGTACTGTTACTGTATTCTGGTTACAACATTCAGAGAAGTGATTGTTTGATTCAGATTTGGTTAGTGCAAGGGAGATTGATTGATGCAGATATATTTTGATGTTTGATTGATGCTATTGATGGATCCAGTTTGAAAATTTATGAAACGTGGTCCCTGGAAGAAAAGAGAAGGTTGTAGCCTTCTGTAGGTCAGCACCTACGTACTAGTACATTAGCTAGTACAAGAGCTAAGGGGGTTGTAGCTCCCTTCCAGGAGAAGCTGGAGAATGAGAGAAGGTTGTAGCCTTCTGCAGGTAGAAGCCTGCGTACTAGTATAAGACTGCACCAGTACAAAAATATTGTAAAAAGAAGTTTCTTATTAAAAGAAGATAGAGACGAATTGCAACAAGTGGTTTTCACCCACATTGGGTTTCCACCTTATATCTTGTGTTCTTGTGTGTGATTGTCTGCTCTGTTTTTACTGTACCTGGTTACTGTTATATGGTTCTGATACACAGATTAAAGATCAACATCTGATGAATTAACTAAATTATAAGTCTGCAGGATATACGCTAGTTTTCTTAACAATAATTGCGTATATACACAAGTTTCATTAACTGAAGTAGCGTATACAAATCTGATTGTGAAAAGAAATATTATTGACTTGCTAATACTGATTCACCCCCCCTCTTAGTATTATTTCCAACAATTGGTATCAGAGCAGGTCCTTCAGAAGAAGCTTGATTGCTTGAAGGAAGATCTATCATCATGAGCAACTATGAAAGAGAGGCATCCATCAGGCCACCAATCTTTGATGGGAGCAACTTCATCTATTGGAAGGTAAGAACCACAACCTATCTTCAATCTCTTGGAACAGATGTTTGGGAAATCGTGGAAGGAGGTTACACATTTCCATCAACAATTCCTACAGATACGGTAGGTAAAAAGCAGTATGAAACAAATGCAAATGTTGTCAATACTCTATTGGGGAGTCTGTCATAATCAGAATTTGTCTCAAGGTTATGCAACTCAAAACCGCCAAAGAAACATGGGACAAGATCATTCTAAGCTATGAAGGAGACGATAAGGTAAAAAGTGCAAAACTACAATTTCTCAGAATTCAATATGAAACTCTCAGAATGCACAATGACAAAAGTATAGCTAATTATTTCTTACGTATAGATGAGATTGTTAATCGCATGAAAAACTTGGGTGAAGAGATAAAATAAGTTACTTTAGTTGAAAAGGTTCTAAGATCCTTGTCTTCTAAATTTGAATCAAAAGTTTCTACCATAGAAGAAAAGCAGGATCTTCAGAGTATTACTATGTCATAGTTGCACGGACTCCTAACTGATTTCGAAATGAGAAGAGGGGGTCCATCAGATATGAGAGAAGCCGCATTCAAAGCTTCAGGAAAAGGAGAACTCAATCAGTTAGGACATAAGTCAAAAGGAGAGGAAGAATCAAACTTTGTCAAGAACCTTCAATGGGGTTTTGGAAGATTCAGAGGTAAACTACCTTTCAAATGTTTTTCTTGTGGAAGAGTAGGTCATTATGCTGCCAAATGTCCTCACAAAGATAAGCTTGATAAAGGTAAGGAATCAAAAAAATGGAATAGAAAACAAAGTGTAAATAACAAGAGCTACTATATGCATGAAGATAGTGATGAAGATGAAAATAGTAATGATTATAGACTTCTGATGGCTTTTGAAGATGATGATTTCTTGGATGCTTTAGATGAAGATGGTCTCTATGAAGAAATTTCTAAACTTAAAATCTGTTTAGAAGAAAAGAGTATGATTATAGATACTCTTACATTCCAACTTGTTGAAAGGGAAAAACACAATGAAAAGTTAGAATGTGAAATTGTGGGTCTAAGAAAAGAAATTGAGAAAACAAAAGATCTCAATCTTAAGTTTACTAAAGGATTAGAAACTTTAGATGAAATTATCAAAGTGCAACATTCTCCTATGATAAAGACAGGTCTTGGATATACTGAAGAACCATCTCAAGCATAGAAGCCATCAACCTCCAAAAGCTATCTTGATGCAACAAGGAGAAATGAACAGGTTGACAATCGTCAGTAGAGGCTTAAAGCAGATCACCAGGTAAATCGAGTTCAATCTACTTCAAGGATGAACAGAATCTATAACCAACCACAGGTAAATCATTCTCAATTTGCTTCAAGAATGAATGTCAATGGAAACTACAATCATTAGGTCAGTAGATTTGATAATTGCAGGAATTTCTTTAATGGCCAATGTTTTTCATGTCATAACTTTGGACACAAAGCTGCTTAATGTGTTGCTTACAAGACCATCATGACTAGAGAAGCACGAAATCAAAGGAATGTGACTGGGATCATGAAAAGGACCTACAATAACTTTTCTGCTCTTGAAAATGAAATAGAATGCTCTATCTGTAACAACTTCGGTCATGAAGACTCTGAATGCAGGAGTAAATTTCGGAAAACATCTCAGAAGGAGCAAGCTTCATTGGGTCCCAAAACATGGAAAAAGAAAGAACCACAAACCGAAAGATGTGGTATAGCCTTATATGCAGAAGGACAAGAAAATCAATGGTACATCGACAGTGGATGCTCGAAACACATGACAGGTGATAAAGAAAAACTTCAGTCATATAGTGCCTTAGAAAAGGAAAGGAAGGTATCATTTGGAAATGACACCCATGCAGTCATAAAAGGTAAAGGTTCTGTTCTCTTAAAAGAAAAGTTCAAAGCTGGGAATGTTATGTATGTTGATGGTTTAAAGCATAATCTATTGAGTGTTAGTCAAATGTGTGATCAAGGAAATGCGGTGGTATTTCGATCAAATGGATGTGTTGTTCGTGAGCTTGATACAGGAGAAATAGTGATCAAAGGCATAAGAACTCCAAATAATTTATACACACTCAAGGGAGTACAACAACAATGTTATCTAAGAAAAAATGATGAACACTGGCTATGGCACAGAAGATTGGGGCATCTAAGCTTCCCTCAGATAGGGAAGGCATGAAAATTCCAGGCTGTACGCGATCTTCCTAACATTTGAATTCCAGAAAATACAATATGCAAATCATGTCAATTTGGTAAGAAAATCAGAACACATTTCCTTGAGAAGGAAGGATCAGCTAGTAAGCCGCTTGAACTTGTCCATACTGATTTATGTGGTCCATCAAGGAAAAAGTCACCTCGTGGAGAAGAATACTTTATATTGTTCATTGACGACTTTTCTAGAATGTGTTGGATAGGACTTCTAAAGCATAAAGACGAAGAATTTGAAAAGTTCAAAGCATTCAAAGATTTGGTTGAAAACAAATCAGATCGCAAAATCAAATGTCTCAGGTCTGATCGAGGAGGGGAATTTACCTCAGATGAATTCTTCGACTTCTGTGAAGAACATGGAATAAGAAGGGAATTCTCTACCGCAAGGACTCCTTAGCAAAATGGAGTGGTAGAAAGGATGAACAAAATTGTTCAACAAATGGCTCGTGTTATGCTAGATGAGTCTGGAACTCCTGCAACCTTCTGGGGTGAAGTTGCATTTGTTGCCATCACTATTCTCAACAAAACGAATGTTCGGGTAAACAACACTCAAACTCCTCATGAACTTTGGTATGGTAAGAATGCCACTGTAAAATACTTCAAAGTTTTTGGAAGCAAATGTTACATCAAAAGGACTGATGAAAAACTTGGCAAGTTTGAACCTAGAGTAGATAAAGGCATTCTCCTTGGTTACTCTTCCCGGAGTAAAGGATACAAGTGTTATAATAAAAGACTTGGGAAAATTGTTGAAAGTATTGATGTTGTGGTTGATGAAGCAGGCGAAAATCCAAAGTAGGTAAAAACTGAAGAGTGGGAAGAAGATGAGGATTATCCTTCCACATCAAATCAGACTAATGTTGAAGAAGAAGAAACCAATGAAGCACCAGAAGAGTAGATAACGGTAGAAGAAAAGACTCCATCCAGATATGTTCAGAAAAATCATCTAGAGACTCAAATTTTGGGACAGAAAGAGGCAGGTGTGTAGACAAGAAGAACTATTACAAAAGCTTCAAGCTATCTAGCATTTCTTTCCTCCATCGAACCGCAAAATGTACATGAAGCATGCAAAGATGAATGTTGGGTCAAGGCTATGAATGAAGAGCTTGAGCAAATTGAAAAGAATAATACTTGGGAATTAGTTCCTAGACCTCATGATAAGAATGTCATAGGAACCAAATGGATATTCAAAAACAAGCTAAATGAAAATGGAGAAGTTATTAGAAACAAGGCCAGATTTGTTTATAAAGGGTATGCTCAACAAGAAGGTATAGACTTTGAAGAAACTTTTGCACCTGTTGCTAGACTTGAAGCCATAAGAATGTTCCTTGCTCTTTCTAGCTTTCAGAAGTTCAAAGTATATCAAATGGATGTGAAATTTTCCTTTCTTAATGGAGATCTAGAAGAAGAAGTATATATTGAGCAACCAGATGGATTCATCCTTGGAAATGATCCAAAACTTGTATGTAGACTCAGAAAGGCTCTCTATGGTCTAAAACGAGCTCCAAGAGCCTAGTATTATCGTCTTGACAAATACCTTCATGCACAAGGTTTTTCAAAAGGATCGACTGATAGCAATCTATATATAAAAATTGACAATGATAAATTGCTAATACTTGTTGTGTATGTTGATGATATCATTTTTGGTAGTAATGAAGAAGCCATGAGTCAAAAATTTTCTTTGGTAATGCAGAAAGAATTTGAAATGTCCCTCCTTGGTGAACTCACATATTTTCTTGGTTTACAAGTTAAACAAAATAAAGATGGTATTTTTCTATTGCAAACCAAGTACCTCAAGCAGATCTTGAAGAAATATGGAATGGAAGATTCTAAACCAGTATGCACTCCTATGGTAACAGGATGCAACCTCAGTGCAAATGATGAATCATCAGCAGTACATCAACCAACCTACAGATCCATGATTGGTAGTCTGATCTATCTAACAGGTACTTGACCAGACATCATGCATGCAGTGGGAATAGTTGGAAGATTCCAAGCAAATCCAAAGGAAGCACACTTTCAAGCAGTCAAAAGGATTTTTAAATATCTTCAAGGGACACAAAACTTTGGTTTATGGTATCCTAGAGATACAAATCTTACACTTCATGCATATACAGATGCAAATTAGGTAGGAAGCATGGATGACAGAAAAAGCACAAGTGTTGGTGCATTCTTCATGGGTTCCAGATTAGTGTCTTGGTTCAGCAAGAAACAAAGTTCAATTGCATTATCTACAGCTAAATCAAAATATGTGGTTGCTGCATCTTGCTGCACACAACTTCTTTGGATGATGCAAACATTGCAAGACTGTTATGAAACCAGCTCACAAAAAGATAGAAAAGAGAGATCCACGCCTTAGAATTCAGCCTCTTCGAGGGGGCAACCTCCTTTACATTACATAAATGAACAATTCTTGGATGATACAAATGACAAAACCTCCTTTCTATATATAGGAGTCTAAGGAGTCACAATATAATCCAGCTGACCTAACAATAATAATATAAAGCCACAAAAATAACAATAGAGGGATTCTATGGGGCACATAAATAACAATATGGGGGTAATAGGGGCACAACAATATAAATAAGGGGTATAACTACAATAGTAATGGGGTAATCACTAGTATTATAGGGACCCAACATGCCCCTCTCATTCAAAAAAGTGTTGTCCTCAATGCTTGAGTAGTTCTGGATACTTCTGCATAAAATTCTCATCCTCTCATGTGGAATCTTCAGCAGATAAGTTCTTCCACTTGATAAGATACTCTGAAATTGATCGATTTCGTAGCTGTCGAGTTCTTGTTTCTGTGACTGCTTCCGGTTCTAATATAATTTTTCCTTCCTCGTCAAGTTCTGGCAATATTGTTTGAATTGGGAGCTTGTCACCTATAACCTTCTTTAAACATGAAACATGTAAAACTGGGTGCAATCGAGAAGCTGGAGGAAGCTCCAATTTGTATGCCATAGTACCAATCTTTTGCAACACCTTGTACGGACCATAATACTTTGGTGATAATTTATTATCCTTCTTAGCTTGCTTTAGGGACATTTGCTTATATGGTTGTAGCCGTAGGAATACCCAATCACCTACATCAAAACTTCTTTCATTGCGATGTTGATCTGCCTGTTGTTTCATTCTATTTTGTGCCAGCACGAGGTTATCCTTTAAGAGTTGGAGGACTTGTTGTTGATGTTCGATGTGATGTTCCACTGCCTGAACCTTAGAATTTTCTCTTAAATATGATGTGATGGATGGTGGTTGATACCCATAAAGTGCCATAAATGGGGTCATTTTTGTTGCTGTATGGAAGGAAGTGTTATACCACCATTCAGCTAGAGGCAACCATTTGACCCATTGTGTCTGTTTATCAGATACAAAGCAACGAAGATATCCTTCCAAACATTTGTTTACTACCTCAATTTGCCCATCAGATTGAGGATGATAAGATGAGCTATGAGCTAACTGAGTACCAAGACAAGAAAATAATTCTGTCCAAAAATTTCCAGTGAAAATGGGATCTCTGTCACTTACAATAATCTTTGGGTTTCCATGTAGCTTTTGAACTGTTTCCATAAATGCAGTAGAAACTGTACTGGCTTTAAATGGATGTGATAATGCACAAAAGTGTGCATACTTGGTAAGTCTGTCAACTACCACCATGATGACACTCTTTCCCTCAGACTTGGGTAAACTTGTGATAAAATCCATTGAAACCTCCTCCCAACGTTGGCTTGGAATGGATAAAGGTTGTAATAGACCCGGTGTCTTAATTGTTTCAACTTTATTTTGCTAGCAAACCAAACATTCCGCCACAAACTTTTGAATATCTGATTTAAGGCCATCCCAAAAAAATTCCTTCTTAACCCTGTGGTAAGTTTTTAAAAATCCTGAGTGCCCTCCTAAGGGAGAAGTGTGCAATTCCATAAGAATCTTTTGTTTTAGCTGGGAATTATTACAGAGGTATAAGCGATCTTTGTACAATAACGAATCATTTTTCCAGCTAAATGTATCAGAAGTACTGGAATCTTATTGTAGCTTTTGAATAAGTGCCCACACTTCTTCGTCATTCTTCCATTCCTCCCTTGCTTCGTTTATCCAATCTAGTTGGATAATAGAAATGGCACACAACAATGCTTCCACATCCTCATCCTTTCTTGAGAGTGCATCTGCAACAAAATTTTTCTTCCATTTTCTATAGATGATGTCAAAGTCATAACCCAACATATTTGTGACACATTTTTTCTGTTCTTCTAAAGATGATAGTTGTTCTAAAAAGTATTTAAGACTATCATCATCCATTTTTACCTTGAAGAGTCTTCCCATTTGGTAAGGTCGCCATTTTTTAAGTGCATGTAGTATTGCCAACATTTCCTTCTCATAAATAGCTTGCTTGAGATGTAGCAGTAAAAATACCCAATCACCTACATCAAAACATTTTTCACTACGATGTTGATCTACCTGTTTTGATTTTGCACCGAAGTGGCGTTATCCTTTAAAAGTTGGAGAACTTGTTGTTGATGCTCGATGAAATCTTTCACTGCTTGAAACTTTTTCTTCTTGATATGTCCTTCTATCTCTAGAGTTTGAGGAGTGGTAATTTCTTCCAATCCTTTACAAGATATGGTTGGATTCATTTCGTGATGCTCGATGTGATGTTTCACTTCTTGAACATTTTTCTTCTTGATATGTCCCTCTATCTTGATAGTTTGAGGAGTGGTAATTTCGACCAATGAATTAAAAGATATGGTTGGATTCATTTCTTCTTTCTCAATGTGATCTTTCACTTCTTGCACCTTTTTCTTCTTGATATGTCCTTCTATCTTGAGAGTTTGAGGAGTGGTAATTCTTGCCAATGCTTTACAAGATATGGTCTGATTCATTTCTTCTTTCTCTGGGGTGGGGTCCTGGCGTACATCCTCTTCTTTTGATGTTTCTTGATCCTTTTCTTCCTCCTCTTCATATTCTATGTAAAATAATTTCTTATAAGCACACTTATGACCTTTACTGCATTTGCTATCACAATTGTAACAAAGCCCTTTTTATCTTTTTTCTTCCAATTGTTGTGGTGTAACCCTTGTAGGTTGTGGAAGGCTAGGAGAAAAAACACTTCCATCTTTATAGTTGTGAGGGTTATGCTTCCTGGTTTCCATAATTTATCTTTCCACTATGTCACAAATCCCTTTTACTCTTTCCAATTGTTGTGGTGTTGCTCTAAAGAAGGTGTTGCTCTTTGTATCCTCATAATGTGCTATCATTTCCTCCGTGAAAATTGACCATGTAACAAGTTGTTTACGAGAACAAAGCCCTTCATACCATAAAAATTGATCCGATTCTAAATATGAAGATGCAATACATACCTTTTGTAACAGTGGTACACCATGTAGATCAAAATATTGCTCCATCTGAAGTATCCAATTTACCGGATCCTTGCCATCAAACTTCCTCATCTTGCTTTTTCTTGATTTTAGGAGCTTGATCTTGAAACAACTGTAACTCTGTACTTTCAGATATTTTAAGTTCTGAAATTGTGATCTGTAGTAGCCCTCTGTGTCCTCTTTCCAGTGCCACCAGTCTAATCCAAATTGGATTCTCCAAGAAAGAGTTATACACAATCTCCCAAGATGACCTGATTATAGACGTTTCCAGAAGATTGAACTTGTATGAAGTGCCACGTGTCACTGTTTCAACCTTTGGCACTGAAAAATATATACAAGAAACTACAGTCCGTCCTCTTTCTGTACCATCTTACAAGATTTCAATCTGATGCTCAGAGAGAAAGTTATGATGATTTTCCCTAGGTCACCTGTTTGGAATGTAATTCAGGAGTCTGCAAAAAGACCAACTTCCTCAGATCATATCTTCGCAAATATGGCGGGAAAAGACCTGAAATTGGGATCCGAGGTTCAACGCGATTTCTTCTCAATGGGTTTTTTTTTTTTTTTTTTTTTCTTCTGAAATGTCGCAAAAAAAAGGTTATAGGGAAAATGCCATGATGACCTATTTGGAGCAGCGAAACCCTAGAATCCAAAGCTCTTATACCAAATGTTATGAAACCAGCTCACAAAAAGATAGAATAGAGAGATCAATGCCTTAGAATTCAGCCTCTTCGAGGGGGCAACCTCCTTTACATTACACAAATGAACAATTCTTGGATGATACAAATGAAAAGACCTCCTTTCTATATATAGGAGTCTAAGGTGTCATAACATAATCAAAGCCAACATAACAATAATAATGTAAGGGCACAATAATAACAATAGTGGGCTTCTATGGGGCACAATAGTAACAATATGGGCACTACATGGGTACATCAATATATTAAGTGGGTTGTACTAATAACAATAAGGGGTTACACTAGTAGTATAGGGGCCTAACATAGCACAAGAGAGCAACGTACATGTACTTTTGAATGAACAAGTGAGTATGCCTTATGAATTGTTCAATTGCAAAATGTATCAAGGTTATTTCACTGGAGGGAAACAAAAGTGAGTTTTTAAGAGAAAAGTAATAGTACTATTCTAATAAAGACACACACACACACATACATATGAAATAATTGTTAATCAACTAGCGAAATAGTTCACATAGAAGTAGCGATTATTAAAACAAGTATAACACAAATTAAACAAAGTGAGCACAAAAGCCAATGAAATAGTTCAATTTCTTTAGTACAAATGAGAACAACATATACTACAAACATTCAAAGAATAGTCTTACAACATTTACGATATACGCATGAAAGTGCGTTGGCTCAATGAGCTTCAAGTATTAAGTGAAAGTTCCAAGATACATCGATACAATGAACACCACTAGCTCCAATAGTGGAGCATTAAGCCACCACTTGCTCTCCAAAAGAATTATCTTCCTCTCTAATTCCTAGTTGGAGAAGCCAAGGTGAAAATTCCATTGCTTGAGCTATGAGGGTGTATATATAACAAATGAGGTGACTCTCTACCTCCCCTATGACTCTTGAGCTCCCCTCATGACTCTTGAACTTCCATATGACTTTTCGAATTCTCATGAGACCCTTTGACTTCTACATGAACTTTCACATTCTATAGGTGACCTTTGGACTTCCACTTACTTTACATTTCTCATTTTATTGAAAATTACATAATTACATCCACAAATGATGTGGCACATGATGACTAATATGACTCTTGAGATGACACCTTGACAAGACATGACTTGAGAATGATGAGATGGACTTTATGATGATGTGTCAATGTTAAGATTCTCCTCTTGTTATCTTTGTGTCTTCATGAAGCTACATGTTCTTCCTCTTCCTCCTCCAAAAGGATTGAAAATAGGGAGCCTTCACTATGATCTTGATCCTTCATTTTCTGTCACAATCTAGCATCCCTTCATCTTCTTGTTCAATGATCATATTGTCTGCAGAACTTCATAAGTGTCTTCTAGCATAGTCTCCTTCTCTTCCTTTCTTAGCATATCCCTATCATGTCAAGATATGGTACCTGCAAATGAAATTCACTCATGACAAGATGCTATTAGTCTGGAACTATCCTAATTTAAATTTCTTCAAGAGAATCATTGATTGGCCTGGAATTGAAGACTGGAATGGGAGGAAGGCTCAGGGATTATGCAGTGCACATTTCTAAAGGACATGAGTGAGGGATTAATGACTGTGACTATGCAATGCACAATAGTTTGAAGCCTAAGAAGCAAGATTATGCAGTTGAGGGTCACTGTGAGGCAGGATTGCCAACTGAAACTTTAGAATGCACAGTTCTAGAGGAAGACTAGGCCACTGGATGTTGCATCTATGTAGTTAATGTAGATAGAGAGATAGATTGCTGACTGAAACTGTGGACTGCATAGAAAGAGGTTGGCTGGGAGGCAGGATTGCATAGTTCTAGGGAGCAAGAGGTAGTTCTTGAGCACTATGACTGCGCAATGTGCAGACCTTGGAGGTAGTGACTATGCATTACGTAGTTCCAAGAGGTAGGGGTGTAGACTGAGGCTTTCAACTACGCAATGCATAGTTCAGAGGGGCAGAGTGAGTCCAAGTTGGTTAGACATGAAACTTTTTTGAATTTGGCTAAATGTGGGATCAGTGAGGTAGAGATGAAATCAAGATAGAAATTAAACAGGACCACACACTCTAGAAAATTGATGACATAACCTTGAACACTCAGCACCTAGAATCAACATAACGCCTGTGATGCAACAACAAAAAAACACTTTCCCCCAAGTGCGACACTTAAGATACACTTTGCGACACCAATGGCAACACTAACAAAATAGTGCATAAAACTTTGGGAATGAGTTTAGTACATTTATATATGGTAAATAGGACCCATTGGTACCAAAGTTTCCTGTTACGATGAGACATAAATCTGCTTTTACAATATGTGACACTTCCCATGCCAAAATATGACACTTAGATTTTCTTCAAAAAGGGACTAGAAAACGTAGAGGATTTACATGGAATGTTTCTTTCTACTAGAAAAAACAACTCAAAAGGTCAAAGTAGGCTCCAAAATTTTCATATAGGCCAAAATTTTGGAGGGTGTTATAGTAGCAACAACAATTGGCAACACACTAGTAAAACTCTAGCTTCTCTGCCTTGGTCTAACTTTATGTGCAGAGTCTAGTTTCTTAGGAAGTATTGATTCATCATGTGGATTACTCTAGTTTTCCCACTTAACCTGGTTATAGCTACATCAAAATTGTTTCAATTTAGGAGAAGGGTAATATATAATGGCGGGTTTAAGATAATTAAAGTATGAGTTTTCATCTCTGGCATTGCTTCGTTGCCAACGAGGCTATTCAGTACCCCGACAAAGTCACTACAACAATGAAAGCATCGATTCACTACTAGTAGGTCTGTTTAGTAACCTGACGAAGTTACTTACTTCACCTCTCTGTGCAGGAAGTATTTCTCTTCTTTCAATTTCATTTAATTTTATTACTTTTAGCTTTTATCGATGTTTATATCACCAAAATGGAAGAGGGATCCTGAATTTTTGAGAGAAAAGAGGTTGTTACTTTAGAGACAATCATATATACCTATGATATTAACATGCTTGCTATAGATTTTCCCCCTTTTCTTCTCTACTTTATTGGATAACCATGCAAAACACCAAATCATTACAAAACTACGCTTAGAGATGAGGTTCCTAGAATAGAGACAAGTATCATGGTTCTACACAAAAATTTCCTCACGGAAGGATCGTATTTTCCATTAAAACATCATTGATCAAAAGGTATGAACTAGGACAAATAAGAAGGACTCAAAGTTAGCCAAATGTTATGGTGTCACAAGGCCTTTTTCCATTTTGCTACATGCATTGGAACCAGAAAAAACACTTTCACACAAGGTTTTATTCACAAGGACATCACAAAATACAACGAAAAATACTGAACATAACATGAAAAATCATAAAGAAATATCTACATTAATTAGGGGCACAACCTAGACTATTATTGAAAATATCATTTAAGGTATTAGCCATTGATAGGAAGAGAATCCATCTTCCCATCCAAGGATTGGCTATGATAAGTGTGGTGGCCAAGCTTGTCCTAAATTACATATGGTCGGATCAACAGGGATTGGAATTTAGTGTGTTTCCCTTTCTCTTCGTGGGATTTGTCCCACTTCAATACTAGGTCTCCCACACTAAACTCGTTATTCCTTCTAGACTTCTCATAAAACCATCACCTGATATGATTTTGACGGATAACAAAATTTTCTTTTGCTTTCCCCCTTTCTTCCTATAGCTTCAAAAGAATTTCTATCCTACTCCTGACCACAAGACAAGGCTTACCCTGAGACTCTTGATAAAGTTGAAGGGTTGGGAGGTATATGTTCAGAGGTAGGATGGCTTCTTTCCCATACACCAAAAAGTAAGGGGAAGTTTTCAGAGAGGGCTTAGGCGTAACACGGTCAACCCACAAAGCATTCACCAAAGCATTGTGCCAGTTCCTTTGTTCAGAGTATACAATTTTATATATAATACATATAGATTTTTTATTGGTTGACTCAGCAAGACCGTTACCCTGTGGATAATAATTAGATGAATGTTTTAAAATAATGACATTCTAAGATGAAAAATCATAAGTTTAAGTCATGAGAAATAAGTTGCATTATAAAAAATAAGCGACGTAGGAATGCCAAACTTGGTGGTGATATTATGTTTGAGGAAACATATGACTTCCTGTTCATTCACTTATTTGAGAGGAACTTCTTCTGTCCACCGTGTGAAATAATATGTAGTAGTCAGGATATATTGGTGTTGCTTCGATGAGTGTGGAAATATTTCACCAATGACATCCAATCCCCATTGCTGAAAATGATCTTCTACAACAATGGGATGAAATGGGGTGGCCGAATTTCTATTACAACCAACACATTTTTGACAAATTAGACACTTGCGGGCATAAGCATGAACATTCTTGAAAAGTGTGGTCCAATAGTAACTGGCCCGCATGACTTTGTGCGCAGTAGTATCACCTATGTAATTCCACCAGCTTGTCCATCGTGAAGATCTTATAACACCCTTTATTAATCTAGTGCCTCTAGACATCCGAGAAAGACTCCATTATGGTGCTTTTGAAAAAGCACTCCATGTACCAACTAATATGATAGAGATTTAAGTCGAATAGCCCTCTTTTTTCATGCTAATAAGTGTGAGGGAAAGGTTCCATGCTCAAGATACTGGCACACATCTGCATACCAAGAGGTGGATGCATTAGTGGGGGTAAAATATTCAATATTATACATCTCAATTTCCTGCTCCCACCCAAAAAGACTCCTCTTCTGGTGTATTAACTGCTTCTGTTGTAAGCTGGCATAGACCATGGCCTTTTATAGTGTGAACTAGATTGAATTCAAGATTGTACTCTTGCACACTTGTCATCCAGTTCTCCCTTCTTTTACCCAACCCTTGTTGAGAAAACAATGATCTGACCACTGGGTGAGGTACAAAGATAATGATGTGATTTTTCAGAAGGTATGACCTGAAATGTTTTACCACCTTGTACACTACATAGGCTTGTTTATAAATGGAGGGTTAATTTAATTTAGGTCCTTTTAATATGACACTCATAAATGAAATGAGCCAGTCATTACCTTTCTCTCCTTTTTCGTGAGAACATCTGTAAGAGAAGTGTCAGAAGCGAAAGTATACAACAAGAAATCTTTGCTGAAATTTGGACTATATAGTGCTGGAGCTTCAACAATTTCTTGCTTGATAAAAGTGAAGGCATATTTTTCCCTTTTATTCCACTTATAAGTTGCATCCTTATTAATCATCTCTTCTAAAGGTTTTACTATTTGTGCATAATATTAAATGAACTTACAAAGGAAATTGACTTTCCCTGGGAAGGATTGCATGGCCTTCTTGTTGAAAATTGGCAACAAGAAATTGCTAAAAATAGAAGTGCTAAAAATAGCAGTTTGGGAATCAGTTCTGGATTGGGCAACAGGGAATGAAAAATGGAAGTGCTAAAAATAGAAGTTCTATTTTTAGTAGTTCAGTGTGGATTCCTATTTTAGTCAGTCCCTGGACTAGAAATAGGAAGTAAAATTCAGATTTGATATTAACAACAGTTTGTAAATTAATTAATTAATTCAATTTGAGTTAATTAGTTAAGGAATTATGAACTTGAAGTCTATGTAAGGACATGCAATAGTTTCTCCTTTGATTGAGGGATTTAACCATCAGTTAAAGGATGAAGATGAGTTGTAATTAGCTGGCTCAGTTAACTGAGTCAAGTCCAGTTAGATTAATTTAACGACTTGCTAAATTAATTAGATTCAGTTTGTTAATGCTTGCATGCATGTAACAACTAGTATTTTCAGATAACTGAATATTATAGCTTAAATAACTCATGCATGTCAGTTCAGATAGAGACCCAGTTGAGATTAGAGAAGGGACAATGTACTATTAGTTGGATGAATAATTTTGCTATAAAGGAAGCTCACCCATGATAAGGATTTATCTCCTTCAAGTTTGTGCAGTTAGATCAGAGGTTAGTGAGTGTGTGAAGAGGCCAATTCACACAGGTGGCAGCACTGGACCTCAAGGAAATGGGAGGCTTGGAGGGTAGAGGAGAAGGTTTGTGAGAAGCCTTTGACTGTCTATGAGTAGCATAGGGATTATACTGAGAGCTGGATAGCTTTCGAGCTAAGGCTTTGTGTAATCCGGACTATATTTCCACTTGTATTAAAATACAGAGATGGGTTTTTAGGCAGGTGCTTTCCCCAGGTAAATTCTTTTGTGTTATGTGTGATTAATTCCTTTTTATTAGTTATATGTGTTCTTATTGATGTTGCTCATGGTTGATTAAGCTTCCACTAAATTTTTTGTAGAAGTAGATCAAGTGTTTTGCTTTAGTACATTGCATTACCAGGTTGATCTACAGGTGGGAAATTTCTACATGGTATCAGAGCTAGCTGATTTGTAGAAAAAGTTCTACATGGTATCAAAGCTAGCTGATACACTTCTTATTCATTGGAAAGGGAATTTGAGTGATAGCTTCGACTTGCTCTGGGTACACTTTAATCCCTCTCTTTGTAATAATATCGCCCAAGATATTTCCCTCAGACACTATGAATATGTTCTTCTTAGGATTTAAAAATATCTCATTTTACGACATTGTTCAAAAAATGCCTCAGATGATGCTAGTGATCGAATATTTTTTTTGAAAATACTATCACATCATCTAAGTAGACCACAACACTTTGTCCAATCAAATCATAGAAAGTGATGTCCATGTCCCGTTGGAATGTAGCTCTTGCATTAATAAGTACAAAAGGCATTTTCTTAAATGCAAAAGTACCCCACTTAGTCCTAAAAGTGGCTTTGTGTTTGTCAAATTTTGCTACTAGAACTTGGTTGTAGCCGAAAAAACCATCTAGCAATGAGAACATCTATGACACTGATATTGTTTGAAGAACTTATTCCATCGACGACATAGGATAGTTATCCTTGTCCAAATCCTGGTTCAAATTGTAGAAATCAACACACAGGTGTATTTCCATGACTTCTTTCTCATGGGAACCATATTAGAGACCCATGTCGAATGACAGACTTTGAATATTGTCTGAGCCATCCAATAATTTTATTATTTGTTTATTAATAAAGGATTCAAGCGTAGGGTGAAATTTTCTCAGTTTCTGCTAAAAAGGATTTACCCCTTCTTTGATGGGAATCACATGCTGGATTATTCGTGTGTCATAAGTTTTCAGGTCATCGTACGTCCACGCAAACACATCTCGATATTGTTTAAAGAGGCAGATGAAAGCTTTCCACTCTTGAGGTGTGTAACACATACCTAGATTTACATACTTCAAATCCTCTTTTGTACCAAGATTCACTTGTTCTTGTGAAAGAGTGGAGCTATGAGTATTCTCATTAACTGGTCCCTTGAAACGATTTTGCAAGTCGTACAACTTTTCCAAAGATACCACACCCTTGGGCATGGGGTTTCCTTTATTTTCTTGAGATGATCCATGCAAATCTTTCTCGTGCTTGTCTTCATCGATGGCTGCATCCTTTAACACATCAAAGTTCAACATAAAATCTAGTGTCTGATGGTCGTCATTAAAAACATGAAATTTAGTAATATTATTGGGCACGAATGACTCAAATAAGTTTAAATAAAATACTATTAGTTAAAAGTGACCACCTGGAAACATCATTAGCTAATGTATCACCAAAAACATTGTGAATTCGAGGAACATAATTAATATTAAAATATTGGAAATGTGAAATAAGATGCCATACCTCTTGTTGATAATTTTTGAGTTGGGTGACACATAATGTATTGCATTTCATACTTGGTGTGTAACAATTTCTCAGTTACCTATTGCTTTTTGTTCTTCAACTTTGAGGTTGATGGCTTTATTTGAACCTATAATGAGTGCTTCATATTCAACAACATTATTAGTGCACTCAAATTCCAAGCAACATGAGATCAAATGTTTGTTTTGTTGCGGGCCTATTAAAATGTAACCAGCTACAAAACGCTCCTATGTCTTCGAACCATCAAAATATAATGTCCAAATGTTATCAATACTAGAGTTAGTTCCTACACTGATACTATTTACATCTATAATACAAGATTCATTTGCACTAGTTGGATTTAGAGGAAGGAATTCTAACTGTGTGTCTGGTGGTATAGGTGTGTAGATAATCCTGTAGATTCACAAGCTCATGTAATCTACTAAAACAAGAGACAAGAATATACTTCTACTCTTTATAGCGGAAGCACATAAATATCGAGCAAAACAATAATCGACAAGAGGAAGAACATCAATGGCACATAACACAATAAATATCTGGGGAAAGCCACAGCTCAAAACCCCACTATCTGTATTGCAATAATTAGAAATCAAAGATGATAATACAATGATTGTTCTCTCAAGAAAAATCCCAACACTCAGTAAAATCAATATCCAACTCACAAGAAAACTCTTGGCCAACACTTAGCCAATTCTCTTGCTCTCCAAGTCCCTATTTCCTTGTGCAATTCCTATGGTTGATTAGCCCATCTTAAAGGGAAATCAATGCATCCAAAACTCGGAAATCCCTTCAAGGATTGATTCTGGATTGCATGCACTATATGTGCAACTCAGAAAATTATACAACAAATAGTACATTGTCCCTACACTCTAGTCCGAACTGGGTCTTTCTCAGAATTGACATGCATGAGTTTCTGATGAGGGAATCCTTAGTTAATTGGAGTAGGAATAGTTAATGAATTAGTGCACCAACTGATTGTTAACTCACTATTAGTTCCTCAAAAAGTTTGGAACTAATTTAACTTGACTTAACTCAGTAAAATGAGTTAACTAATTACAACTCATACTTAACTCATCTTGGACCCTTATAATATAGGGAGAACATATACATGACTTCAGAAAGAATTCCAACTCAAAATTCCTAGGTTAACTAAGTCAACTCACTCTAGTTAACTATTACAAGTTACTATAAGAACAAAATTCAATTTTAATTCTCAGTTTAATTCAAGGACAAATTAAATTGGAATTTTTGGATTCTATTTTTATCATTTCTTGTTGCTATTATCAACACTCCCTCTATAAAAGAAAGGAATTCAACTTGATCCAAAACTTGAACCTTTGGAATGTTCTACATGCAACACTTCTCTCTAGTGTTGTTGCTACAACAACTCCAGAGACAAAAAAACATCCAACCTGAATCAGAATGATGCCTCTATCGACTGAAAACTCTGCGCTTCTACTGACTTTGACTTTCTGCATTGTTGTCAACCTTCTTTGCGCTCTTCAATATCTGACTGATCTAGCCTTTGTCACTATGATCTCTGACTGCACCAATCCCACTAATTCCTCTTGCTACTATGTACTTTTGGATCCCGTAGCAAAGTATGATCCATGAGATAAAACCATTCAATGGACCTTGCCCAATTTCAACCCTCTTGGGACTATCACTTCACATCATCGCACCTGCATGTGATCCCTCTACCCACTTGGCTTGACATTTCCCCTTACTGGAGGTCTCTGCATGATTGGATGCCTCCACTCAGTCTCCTCTCAGCTTCTCCAATTGTGGCTGCTCCATAATTATCTGAGACTGCTTTTGAGGCTTCTTTTGGGGCTGCATATTGAGAGGTTATTTACTCTCCCTCTCAACCACCAAGTCTCTAAAATTTTCCTTTCTCCTCAAGGATTTGCATGCATATTTAACCTTAAGCGCATACAAGTTCTTGACCCATGCACCAATCTGTTTCACCTGTCCTGTGGTGATGTGTCTAAGGAAAACCTTTCCCTTACTAAAATCCACATCATAGCCATAGTCTTCCAATACCGGAACTGAAACAAGATTCCTCTTTAGTCCTTGAACATACATCACATCTATGATCCTGAGAGGGGAGCCAGACTCCTTCTGAAAGGTAACCGTACCAGTCCCGGTAGCTCTATACCTCGTCATATCCAAACCCTATGCTCTATTTGAGGTCTTTCTCCTCAAAATCACTAAAGATATCTCTATTCCCCGTCATATGGAACGAGGCACCATTGTTAAGATACCACACGCCTCCCATGGCAGTGTCGACCATGCATGTAATGAGAGTGAAATCAAGTTCAAATTATGAAGTTAGAGCTTCACCTGCTGCCACTACTGTTGGCTCCTTCTTGCTTGCTTTCTTCTATGGGTAGTTATTTGCATAGTGCCCGTGCTCATGATAGTGAAAACACTTGAATTTTTTCAAGTCCATCTTCTTTCCACCCTCCTTGCCTTGGGAATTATTTCCCTTAGCCTTATTTTCCTTACTTGATAAGGCAAAATCCTCTTCCACTTGCTTGGAAGGGATCCCATCTCTAGTGTTCCTCCTGTTCTCCTCCCACATCAAATCTGACCATAGTCGTTCCAAATCTGTCAGCTTCTCCTAACCATTGACATAGTCCTGATAACTATGCAAACCCTTTGGGAGTCCAAGAAGAGAATGACACATGATATCATCCTCGATAATTGTGATCCAACACTTCAAAGTTCATCACTACATTGAGTGAACTTGGTGAAGTAATTTGGAATTGAGTCGCCCACCTCCATCTTGATTTTTCAAAATTTATCTTTCAGTGCCAACTTCCTTTGGTCACTGTTATTCTAGAAAGGGCCATTCAATTATTTCCACATAGCATGCAAAGTTTCCTTCCCATGGAGACTCGAGACAATGTGGTCTCGAACTCCCTCAAGGATTATTCGTCTCGCCCTTGCCACACACTTCTTCTATTCGGCCAGATTCTGAGCATTCGATGTTGGCAGCTTAGGAATGTCCTAATCAATGAATTCCTTCAAGCCATTATCCTACAACATGGCCTCCATCCTATCCTTCCAGGCTATATAATTCAAGCTGCCATCCAAGGCATACTCGAGCCGCAAACCATAGAATGCCATTTTCCGATCTTGAAATATGAAATGCAAATTCGAATTTCACCTGTAACCTTGAAATCAAAACTTTGAATTATCCTCTAGTATATTGTTCTCAGCTCTGATACTATGTAGATAATCCTGTAGATTCACAAGCTCATGTAATATACTAAAACAAGAGACAAGAATCTACTTCTACTCTTTACAACAGAAGCACATAAAGATCGAGCAAAACAATAATCGACAAGAGGAAGAACATCAATGGCACATAACACAATAAATATCCGGGGAAAGCTACAACTCAAAACCCCACTATCTGTATTGCATTAATCAGAAATCAAAGATGATAATACAAAGGATTTTCTCTCAAGAACAATACCAACACTCAGTAAAAGCAATCTCCAACTCACAAGCAAACTCTTGGCCAATATTTAGCCAATTCTCCTGCACTCTAAGTACATATTTCCTTGCGCAATCGCTATGGCTGATTAGCCCATCTTAAAGGGAAATTAGTGCATACAAAACTGTACAATCCCTTCAAGGATCAGTTGCTGATTGCATGCACTATCGGTACAACTCAGAAAAATATACAACAAATAGTACATTGTCCCTACACTAGTCTCAATTGGGTCTTTCTCCGAATCGACATGCATGAGTTTTTGATGAGGGAATCTTCAGTTAATTGGAGTAGCACTAGTTAATGCATGAGAGTGCCACCCATGCGTGTAATGAGAGTGAAATCAAGTTCAAATTGTAAAGTTAGAGCTTCACCTACTCTCGCCACTGTCAGGTCCTTCTTGCTTGCTTTCTTTTGTGGGTAGTTCTTTGAATAGTGCCCGTGCTCATTACAGTGAAAACACTTGAATTTTTTCAAGTCCATATTCTTTATACCCTCCTCGCTTTGGGACTTCTTTCCCTTAGCCTTCTTTGCCTTACTCACTAAGGAAAAATCTTGTTTCACTTGCTTGGGAGAGGTCCCATCTCTGGTGTTCCTCCTGATCTCCTCCTACATCAAGTCCGACCATAGTCGTTCCCAATCTGGCAGCTTCTCCTGACCATTAACAGAGTTGTGATAACTATGCCAACTCTTTGGGAGTCTAAGAAGAGAAAGACTCACCATATCATCCTCGGCAACCGTGATTCCAACACTTCCAAGTTCATCAAGACATTGACTGAACTTGATGAAGTAATTTGGAAATGAGTCGCCTGCCTCCATCTTGATTTTTTGAATTTTATCTTTCAGTGCCAACTTCCTTTGGTCACTGCTATTCTGGAAAAGGTCCTTCAATGATTTCCACATAGCATGTGGAGTTTACTTCCCATGGAGACTCGAGACAATGTGGTCTTGAACTCCCTCAAGGATTATCCAGCTCGCCCTTGCCACACACTTCTTCCATTTGGCCAGATTCTGAGCATTCGATGTTGCTGGCTTAGTAATGTCCTGATCAATGAATTCCTTCAAGCCATTATCCTACAACACGGCCTCCATCCTGTCCTTCAAGGCTATATAATTTGAGTTGCCATCCAAGGCATACTCCAGCTGCAAACTGTAGAATGCCATTTGCCGATCATGAAGTATGAAATTCAAATTTGAATTTCACCTATAACCTTGAACTCAAAAATTCGAAATCTCCTCTAGTATATTATTCTCAGCTCTGATACCATATAGATAATTTTGTAGATTCACAAGCAACAAGATACAATAATCTAC
This sequence comes from Pinus tabuliformis, assembly GCA_031772625.1. Lineage (NCBI taxonomy): Eukaryota > Viridiplantae > Streptophyta > Pinopsida > Pinales > Pinaceae > Pinus > Pinus tabuliformis. The sequence goes on from CM062811.1 coordinate 103,920,559, forward strand.
TTCTACTCTTTACAATGGAAGCACATAAAGATTGAGCAAAACAATAATCGACAAGAGGAAGAACATCAATGGAACATAACACAATAAATATCCAGGGAAATCCACAACTCAAAACCTCACTATCTGTATTGCTTTAATTAGAAATCCAAGATGATAATACAATGCTTTTTCTCTCAAGAACAATCCCAACACTCAGTAAAATCAATCTCCAACTCACAATCAAACTCTTGGCCAACACTTAGCCAATTCTCCTGCTCTCCAAGTCTCTATTTCCTTGCGCAAATCCTATGGCTGATTAGCCCATCTTAAAGGGAAATTAGTGCATCCAAAACTGCGCAATCCCTTCAAGGATCAGTTCTGGATTGCATGCACTCTCTGTACAACTCAGAAAATTATACAACAACTAGTACATTTCCCCTGCACTCTAGTCTCAAGTGGGTCTTTCTCATAATTGACATGCATGAGTTTATAATGATAGAATCTTAAGTTAATTGGAGTAGCCCTATTTAATGCATTAGTGCACCAAATGACTGTTAACTCACTATTAGTTCCTTAAACAGTTTAGAACTAATTTAAATGGACTTAAATCAGTAAACTGAGTTAACTAATTACAACTTATACTTAACTCATCCTGGACCCCTATAATATAGGGATAATATATACGTGACTTTAGAAAGACTTCCAACTTGAAATTCCTAAGTTAACTAAGTCAACTCACTCTAGTTAATTGTTACAAGTTGCTATGAGAATAAAATTTGATTTTAATTCTCAGTTTAATTCAAGGACAGTTTAAATTGGAATTTTTGGATTCTATTTTTAACATTTCTTGTTGCTATTTTTAACAAGGTGAAGGATGTTCTAGATAACATCTGTGATATACTTCCAGAAAACAATTTCCAAAAATGATATATGCAAAGCCTACTAGCTCAGTATGTCCCTCAAGTAGTGTCACAATATACTTCACCTAAGGCTCACTTTCTACTCGAATCTAATTGTTTCTTCACTTATAGGGAAGCCATAAATGTTTCTAGTATGTTGAGAAGTACCCTTATAGCTTGTTGGACCAATATCTGCTCAAAAGTAATCCATAGGCTTCGGGAATGTCCACAATAACAATGTTAATGCACCAGTGAACTCTATGGTCTGATGACAAATGAATGATAATAGTATTGAGTTCACCAATTTCATGGACTAATGAACTTTCCAGTTATATGATTCATGCATCAATATTTTTCCATTTAGCATTAGTTTTCTTGGAAACAAATAATGGCATGACATTTGTGGATGCACCATAATTGACCAAACAATTATGGAAATTAAAATACAATATTTCAAATGTTAAAATAAAAGAAGGGTAGAGATTCTTATTATTTAAATTAACAACATAAACTACATATTCGAAAATCTCATGAGACTTTCTGGACAAAACTTGAGAAGCAAACACTTCATTACCGGAAGCAGGTTGTGCTACAAGCGCTTGGAGTATTAGTTCACACTATCATGTTATCTTACTGAGGTCAAAGATTGAAATATTGACACGAGCTCTTTTCATGTTTTCAACAATTTTATAATCAATACTTTCATTCTTACCAAGTTGTGCTGAAGTATCAAGTGGTGTAGCTTTGTTTGAAGCTTCCAGAGTGATGCAATTGTTCTTATTATTCGTGGAAGTGTTCTTAGAAGGAGAATAACTTCCATATTTGTTCTACAAATTATGAGCTAGATTATAGGGAGGTAGAATCCTTCTCAACAATTGCTTTTTAAGCTCTTTCTCAGAGAAAGGTCCTTTGCTCCTCATGTTATATCAGTTAGTTGGTTGGTGAGGATAAGCCTCACTTATTGGTAGCACATCAACACTTTTTTTAGTGTTATATATGACATGAAATGCATTAATTGAGTGTCAATCACTTGAACTTTCCTCGGTCACGGTATGTTCATTTGCTCAGATTGTTCCTCTACTAATAACGTGTCTACAAAGTTAGCCATCATAACATTCATATTATGATTCCATTGAGGACATGTCTTCTATGAATGTTTCTCCTGATGGAAAATACAAAAGTTACCCATGCCCCAAATTTCAACATTAAACACTACATTAGAACTCTGAGCAAATTTAGCCAGTTGAGAATTGTTATTCCTTTTAAAGAAAGGCGGCTTAAAATACTTGTTGATGGTAGGTGCCTCACTTGACCTTATTTTTAATTCATATACTTCATTCGTAAGCAATTTCAAAGACTCAGTCAAGCTTTCCATATTAAAAGAATATTTCTCTTTGGATTTAGTGGAAGCAACTTGAGTTTCTTTGGAGGCTTTAGGATTCTTAGGGTCTTCAATGGCTCCAATAGAATGTAGGTCCTTTTTAAACAACAATAGCTTATGCAAAGTTTAAAGCCAAATTATCCTTTGTAGCTCTTTTAACAAACACATAAATATTAGTTGGAAGGGCAACTGTATAATAATATTCTATGATTGAATCATGTGATTATACATGTGTGGGGAACTTATTCAACAAACGTGTAAATATCTGATTAAATTCTTTCACTTTTTCCTCATCCCCCATCTTAATATTCCTGATTTCTTTTAACAACATGGAGAGACTTTTATCATCAACAAATTTCTCTAAAAACAACTTCTTAAACTCCCTCCAACTATGAATTGAATTGGGTGGAAGACTATGATACCATACTGATGCTATACCTTCTAGAGTGTATGGAAAAAGTATGCAAGAGAAGTCATCAAAACATACATAAGGCATTCCTAAATGCAAGTATAAATCATCAATTGAAGACTTATCATGATCAAACTTTGAAAGCAACTTTTCCTAGTGTCTAGGCATGTGGTGAATATTATTTAGGAGAGCATGTGGCCCTTGTGCCATCCAATCCATATCTACATTGGCCATGTCTTCTTCTCCTTCCTTCTCCTCTCTTTCTAAATTTGAAGAGGCTTCTCCTTCACCGTTCAAGTATTTTTTATAATCAAGCTATTCTTCATCTCTCGACTGTTCTTTCCTGTCATCGTACAAATCCTCGTCAATAGGTGGAAGGGTTGATTTTCAATTTTTTCTTTATGCAGAGTTAACTAACTCTTTAAGGGTAGAAATAACCAAATATTCCACCAAAGAAACCAATACACCACTAGGAGTTGTTTCTTTCTTCACTGGCTTGTGAGGATGAATAGCAGCAACAGGAAGTAACCCAACAAATATTTTAAACTAACGAGTAATAAGTTGGATTGTCTGTAGTTGATCATAAATAACTTCAAATGCTTATTCCAGACCAAGATGAGAAGACCCCCCTACCTCAGGAGTATGATTTGGAGTGGAAATTGTTGTGTTACTTCCTTGCACAAAAGATGAATAGTTGGGATGTAATGAGTTATCATCCATAAAAAGGTGGTTTCCCTCCTTCTAGTGCCAGAATGTTGACGATGTTGGAACCTGCTAACATACAAGGGGCTTCCTCGATGTGAAGTCCCAATTAGACCTCACACCATTTGGTATAGGAGCCCTCCTGGAAATATGGCCCAACTGTCATTGTTCTTACAGATTTTCCTTGGCTGCAATAGTTAGCACAAGAGATAAATATACATGTACTTTTGAATGAACAAGTGAGTATGCCTTATGGAATGTTCATTTGCAAAATGTATCAAGGTTATTTTACTAGAGGGAAACAAAAGGGAGTCTTTAAGAGAAAAGTAACAATACTATTATAATAAAGACACACACATACATACATATGAAAGAATCATTAATCAACTAGTGAAATAGTTCACATAGAAGTAACGATCATTAAAACAATTACAACACACATTCAACAAAGTGAGAACTAAAGCCAATGAAAGAGTTCAATTTCTTTAGTAAAAATGACAACAACATATACCACAAATATTCAAAGAATAGCCTTACAACATTTATGATATGGACATGAAAGTGTGTTGGGTCAATGAGCTTCAAGTATTAAGCAGAAGTTCCAAGATACATCGATACAATGAACACCACTAGCTCCAATAGTGGAGCGCTAAGCCACCACTTGATCTCCAAAAGAACTATCTTCCTCTTTAATGCCTAGTTGGAGAAGCCAAGCTGAAAATTCCATTGCTTGAGCTACGAGGGTGTATATATAACAAATGAGGTGACTCTCCACCTCGCCTATGAATCTTGAGCTCCCCACATGACTCTGGAACTTCCATATGAATTTTCAAATTCTCATGATTCCCTTTGACTTCTACATGACCTTTTACATTATATAGGTGAACTTTGGACTTCCACTTACTTTACATTTCTCATTTTATTGAAAATTACATAATTACATCCACAAATGATGTGGCACATGATGACTCATATGAATCTTGAGATGACACTTTGACAAGACATGACTTGACACCGATGACATGGACTTGATGATGATGTGTCAATGTCAAGCTTCTCCTCTTGCTACTATATTTGTGTCTTCATGAAATATGTTGCATGTTCTTCCTCTTCCTCCTCCAAAAGGCTTGAAAATAGGGAGTCTTCACTATGATCTTGATTGTTGATTTTTTGTCACAATCTAGCATCCCTTCATCTTCTTGTTCAACGATCATCTTGTCTTCACAACTTCATAAGTGTCTTCTAGCATAATCTCCTTCTCCTCCTTTTTGAGCATTATCCTGTCATGTTAAGATATGGCACCTAAAAATGAAATCCACTCATGACAAGATGACATTAGTCTTAAAATCTCATAGTCTAACTTTCTTCATGAGAATCACTGATTGGCTTAGAATTAAGTACTGGAGTGGGAGGAAGGCTCAGGGATTGCGCAGTGCATATTTCTAGAGAACATGAGTGAAGGACTGATGACTGTGATTTCATAATGCACAGTAATTTGAGGCCTAAGAAGAAATATTGCGCAGTTGAGGGTCACAGTGAGGGAGACTTGCCCACTGTAATTGCACAATAAGTAGTTCATGGAGACACAAATATAGATTTTTGACTCAAACTGTGTAGTACGTAGAAAGAGGTTGGCTGGGAGGCAGGATTGTGCAATTATGGGGAGCAAGAGGTAGTTCTTGAGCATTATGATTATACAATGTGCAGTTCTTGGAGGTAGTGAGTGTGCATTGCGCAGTTCCAGGAGGTAGGGATGTAGATTGAGTCTTGCAACTACGCAATGCACAGTTTAGAGGGGTATAGTGAGTCTAGGTTGGTTAGGCATGAAACTTTCTAGAATTTGGCTAAGTGTGGGATCAGTGAGGTAGAGATGAAACCAATATAGAATTTTAACATGATCACACACTTAGAGTAGTTGATGACACAACATTGAACAATCAACACCTAGAATCAACATAACCCCTTTGATGCAACAACAAAACAACACTTTTCCCCAAGTGTGACACTTAAGATACACTTTGAAACTTTAGTGACGACACCAAAAAAACAATACATAAAACTTTGGGAACGAGTCTAGTACATGTATATATGGTAAATAGGTGTAACAGCCCCTGGTAGATTTTCCATGTAAATAAAATAAGACCAAGGTCATGGGACATGTATTCCAACTTGAATGTTGGGGAAAACATAATGATGGGTATCAGTTGTGATTAATTTATGGCTATGGAAATTGGAAAACGAAAAGTGGTAACAAATGGCATTTTATTTATGAAATAAAGGAAAATAGGAGAAACTGAAGGTGAAGAAACAAAAATTTGCATGAGAGGGAAATTGAAGGAAAAATGAAGGAAAATGAAGAAAATAGAGGCCTCAATGACAAAGGCTTTTGAGGACCAGTTCATAACTTTTTACTGGTTAGTATTTTGACATTTTTTGGGTTGGGCTCTCTTCAATTCTCTCATTCTCTCATACTCTTGCACACTTAGAGAAATCTTGGATCATTCTTGGAGCATGCTTGGAGCATTTTAGCATTCACTTGGATTTGGAGAAAGAAGGCAAAGGAGAGAAGGAAAGCAAAAGGGAACAATTGGATCAATAACTACAATTGGATTTGTTTGCAAGTAACAGGTTGCATGTGTGATTTCCTTACTGATTTCTGGATGCATGACATATGCATGCGATTTTTTGATTATGTGTTGTCATTGGCATGGATATTTTACTGGATTGATAGTGGTTTTAGCCTTGCCTTGCCATTTCCTAGATAGCCATGGTGTTTTGTATTTTTGCATTTGTTATTTTTCTGATTCGTGCTCATGTTCCTTATGGTCGTGGGTTGGAACAAATGCTTTGGAAGCCCTAGAAAAACTTGGGTTGAGTTAATAATCATGGAGCCTAGGTTGGGACAAGCACTCTGGATCCCTTGGTGGGTTGAGTTACTAGTCCTTGGAGCTAGGCTGGACAAACTCTCTGGAGCCGTGGAAGGTTGTCGGTTGATTTACTAGTTCCTCGAGCCCTGGACAACTTAGGTAGAGACCGATTTGGTTGATGTTAGTGATGCCCGACTGTAGATGTGGAATCACTGTGGTTAAGGGTTGAGGTGGTTTGGTCTCTATAAGCCCTGGATGGTTTTTTTTGGTTTATTCCATGAGATCCCACATTCATTCTTGGAATATGGCACGAGGGTGATTGGTTGAAAGAGAGATTTGGTTCAACCCAATCTATGGTCAGGTGGTATGTGGAAGTACCTGACTTGGTTGGCATTTCCATATGTTAATATGAGACATTTCCATATTGTGATCTATGAGTATTTGTAGTAATTATGTTGGTGATATTATGGCTAAGTTTCCCTGATTCCTATGCTGGTTATTTTCTAGTCATATTATGGTTATATGATTTGTACCATTTGTGGCTCTTATAATGGATTGTTTAGATATTGATCAGTTGATGAATGTATGGACTAATAAGTGTTGTTGTAGCTATGTGGAGAGGGCATAGATCCTTCTAGCTGATTCTTAAGTGAATCTCAGACTAATATGATCAGATATGCATTCACGACCTGTAGCTTACATGTTTGTCATGTGTTTGAGGAAATGTCTAGTGTGTTGTAGGAAGCCTAGGTCAAGTTTCTGATTCAAGATTGGATGTTTAGCTTTGTAATCATGTCAATAATGATTCTAGAATGTCTCAGGTATTTCTAGGTAGTGGTCTAAAAGCTGGCCATGATACGATGGCTCAAATCCTAGGAATGCACCCTATGAATCGGGAAATTTGGGTTATAACTGCATGGAGGAAGTGTTGTGCATGCGGTTGGAGGCCTATAACCACACCTAGGCCTTGTCATGCTTACAGTTGGAGGTAATCTTGTGGAAAAGCAATTCCAACTTAGGGAATGGTCACCTAAGGTGATCCTTTTGCCCCTGAGTGTCTTATAGCCCTAAGGGATGTTGTGAGTTGTCAGTTTGTTGACCCCAGTTCCTTAACTAGAGGTTGGAGGTTGGGTCATGTCATAGTAACTCTTTGTCTCATGCTTACCCAAAAATGTTGGTGAATTTGGGTAAATGTGGGAGGAGGTGGTTACAATACGACCCATTGGTACCAAAGTTTCCTTTGACAATGAACCATAACCCTTCTCTTACAATGTGTGACCCTTCCCATGCCAAAAGATGACACTTATATTTTCTTCAAAAAGGGACTAGAAAACTTAAAGGATTTACATGGAATGTCTCTTACTACTCGAAACAACAGCTCACAAGCTTAAAGTAGGCTTCGAAATTTGGATATATGCCAAAAATTTTTAGGGTGTTGTAATAGCAACAACATATTATTATGCAGGAATACGAAATAAGGAGTCGTCTCTTGGTCTTCTAAGGTTGTTCACAATTTGCCTCTTTATTTCCAAATCTGAAATTCAGTTCAAGAATTTTGTAATATAAATAAGAGTTGAAATAATATAGGCCAACAACAATGATTGCAAAAGATAGACCTTGAAAACTTTTCAAATTTGTGTTAGCTACATTTTTAGTTTTATTTCAGATTTGTAACAACAACATGTTAATGCCTTTTAGGATTCTTCTATAATGCATTTAACATCAATAATATGAAGATTCATGTGTTTCATGAATTGTAATATATTATATTGTTGTACAAGTGATTCCATTTAATAGAAATCATCCATTTTCCAGCTTATGTCTCAGAATATCATGTGCCATTTTTCATTTTACATCAACAATGATCAACCTTTTCACTTCACATCACTTATCAACCTTTACACTTCAAGCAATCTTGCAGTAATAACAGTCTAGTAATCATCACAAATCAACCTTAAATTCAATCGACACAATCAAATTAATGGTATCAATCATCCTTAATGACATGATCAATTGACATCAATGCCAACATTGCCAACAAATTTAAATCCCGGGGAGACGTGGCACATAGACCTTGTTAGTGGGGGGGGAAATGCCATGTGGCATGAAGGAATGCATTGCCTGGGTGCATTATATTTCAATGGGTTCTAGGCGAATATATTTACATCCATGTAGCCCTGGAAGGCCATCCCCTGACAATTTCAATGAGGGGATGCACTAGAACCTTCAGTGTTTTATTCCTGGGGTGACGTAGCCCTAGAGGGTCTACACTTGCGTACAAATAATATACATTATATTTTAAGTTATTGTTTGGGCTTCATGAACCATAGAGAGGTGTTAATTCGTGACCTAGTATGAGCAGGTTGGCAGCTGCCACACGGTATGACATGGCGCTTGACTTGGACAACCACATGGGGACTGCATGGGATTCATGTACAAATTAGATGTCGTGGTAGTATTTGATAGGCCATTCATTGAATGGCCTTATATTTTGATATGACAGCTGGTTTGAGACAAACTCTATATCATTGGAAAGTCTTAACTAGGTAAACACAACAATGTCATCCATTTTAAGTTTTGAGGAAGTTGAAAAATTCATAAAATTTAGATCCCATTCCATAATAGGACATTGGAGGCCGGGTCAGCATAATAATTGCCTCCTTTTACCCTTAGTAGGGGCTAGGGATAGTAGGGGGTATGTTACAAACAACCAACTTCCAAAGAAAGGGGGTGTGGAACTTAGGATATGATAATGCATAATGCTTTGAAAATATTCTAAGCGTGGAGGATAATACAAAGAGGTAAAAGTTATATGGAGAGCTAAAATAATGAAAATATTCTAAGTGTTGAGGAGGATGTAGAGGTAAGAGGTAATAATGTGGAATGAAATGGATAATTCAGGGAAAATAAAGGATAAATAATAAATAAAATATTAATAAATAGATAAAAATGGATGTGAAGAAAATGGTGATATCCTTGGCATATGACCTCTATGTTTTTATTTTGTCAAATGCTAGATGAAGCTAACACATAGGGTTATCCAATGATAGGATGATCACAACAAATTTCCTTGCTTTTGGTATTATTTTTATTAGTATATTGTTGAAAAGATAAATCATATTTGTTGGCCTCATTGAGGAAAAACTACATCATTCTACATTGATTTTGAATTAGTAAATAGTTGTTATGTCTCCATAATAAGGTAAGTCTAATTTGAAATTTTCCAATTTTAAAATTTGGTTTCCATTTATTCAAGCATGACTATAAATAAATATATTTAATAGGTGACAAGAAAATACATCAACATAGACATAACTCATCTTGAATGACATGAAGCTTGTAGGTTCTAGATGCTAATTCAAATGAAGTTTGGACAAATAAATATATTGTTTGGCACAATTTAATTACAACACGGCCTTATAAAATCAATTTTCTCCCCACAAGTCGGTCATATGCATGTAACTCAAAGTAGTTAGTGTTTTACTAGAGGTGTCTTATCTATTAGTAAGAGGTAGAGGAATCTTCATATTACATACTACTTTCCGTAAATATTCCCTAAGGAATTATGTTCCTTGGAATGGGGAAAAACTTAATCTAATATGGATGAAAAATGGACACATAAGGTTACATTAGGTATAACATTATGACAATTAAAGAATATATCAAAATAAAGAACTCTGTCCTTTTTTCAATCAAAACGACCAAATCAACTAGAGATAAGTTGTCTCTAAATCCTTGTTCAACATATAGAAAATCAACAACAATCCATATTATGCCATATTTTGATTAATTACAAGCCTTTGTACAAAATGCCCTTGCTCGTGACCAATAATATGACCTTGAATCCTCTAGGCGATTATGCCAAGGAATTTATATGTAGATCCCTCCTAGATTTAATGTTGTAGTTAGAAAAGTTAATTCATAGAGAACTTCGTATTTTATCTCCTTGCTAGCCCTAAAAGCAAGTGAAGATAAAGTAATGATTAGAAAAGTAAATATCAACTAGTCACAAGAGTTTAAGGAACAAGACAATTATTTCTTAAACAAAAATAAGGAATATGGCATTAAATAAATATTAAGTTGATCATCTCTAAACACATTTTGTTATAGTTCATGCCAAATTGAAAAAAAAACTCTTTTATTTTGGCTATCTTAAAAAAAGTTATTTTTTATGTAAGCTAGTACAAAATATTTCTATTAATAAAGGTAAGATTTGCATTGATAACATATGTCCTCGAAAAACGCTGACTTGGGAGTATAAGTCTCCAACTGTGTAAGACAAAGTAAGCATGAAGAATAATAACAAAATACCTAGAAAAGCATAAAATTAAAATCACCTAGCTTGGGATAGATCACAAGTGCGTCCTTTCTTTCCTTTCTTTTTTGCTACTTTGACCCAACCTTCTGAAGGTGGGGCTACCAAAGCTACCTGAATATTGTTCTGACAAGCTAAGGAGGCTTCCTTGTCAGAGTTTGAGGATGTTGATTCATGGGCGTGCTTCATGGCACCTAACGAAACATTATTAATGACTTATTCTCTTTTAGTTGGTGAAACTTTGATCTCCTTACCTTCTTTACAGGGATTTTTAAAGTTTGGGCCTCGTTCAATGAAAATATGTTGTCATTCGACTCCACTTATTCCTGATTTGAAGAAGAGGAATCCTCCTCTTTAGGAAGAGGTAGGCTATAGGGATTCCATGCCTCAGACCTTGACTTATATTGGACTAGTTTTTGCGAACAAGAATTTTGAAGATGACCTGATTGATGGCAAATTCGACACCGAAAAGCAGTGTTCTCATAGTCTGGCATATGAGTCCAGTGAAAATCACCTTTTTTTAATTTAATTTTTTCTAGCAAGCCTTTGATGATGTCAATTTCTACCAAAATCCTGCCATATGTGTAGACACCATACTGTTTTTTCAAGGGATTTGTGGCCAAAAAAAACCTAAGGTGTTTCCAATACCCTGAAACATTGAAGAATGCCATATATGAGCAAAAAAATTTGGGAGTTGAGCTTAGATGGGTAGCTTTGTGATCAGTGTTGTGGAGGGGTTAAAATTTGGTAACCAAAGGGTTAGTAAGAGCCCAAATTTTACCTAGAAACAAGGCCCCTTGGAAAGAACCTTATGATAATCCACCTCATTGAGAAACAAAACAATGAAGAAACCCTTGGAACAGAAGAGGACTATGCAATCTTTGTTCAAAGTTGAATGAATCCATTGGTAAAGGTCTCTTGTGTGTGGAAACAACCCATTGAAATGATAGATGAGGCCATTTCTTGCTAAAACCTCATAGAGTGCATCCAAAACTAGATGAGTGATTTTCATTGAAGGGACCTCCTCAACTTTATCTACTAAAAAATAACTTGGAGAAACATGAGCATGAGTCACATTTCCTGAGGGCTGCAGACATGCTTGATGCGACATTTCACTTTGGGGAACTTGGTTTTGGACCACGTGTTTATAAGAGAAGGCTTGGGAAGAGGAAGGTTTTCCCTAAGCTCCCCCATGCAGTCGAAGTGCCAGGAAAACTGTGACATCCCTGCATATATTATAAATAGAGAGAGGTGAGAGATATTCTAGTTGCTTACCTTCAAAAAGAAGGCATTATAAACCAGAGGGTATCCCTATTTTGAGTTTCAACAAGAACTTGAGGTATTCTACCAGGCCCATAGATCTTACCAAAAGAACAATGAATGCCCATAAATCAATTTGATCGATATCTATAAAGGGATAAGGAGATATGATGTGGTGATAGGGGTTGGCTCCTCTGCAGCGACGATGTCCTTGATAAAATTCTCTTTTAACTTCCCATCTTCGATAGTTTTCTCCCCTTGTACGGGAATCTCGGGAACCTTAGTGTCTTCTGCAGGAGTGTATTTTTCTCGCATCTCAACATTTGAATAAGTTCAGGCTCTGACTTTCACAACGAATATTTTTGGTAATCTGAGAAATCTTATTTGGGATCTTTTCCACGACATGTTTGGGAACTACTATTTCCGTAGACTGCTTTACAGCTTGGGAAGGTATGGCTACACTTGAAACCCTCTTCAAACCCTTCTTGGAAAAAAATACCCATAATCACGTCTATATTCCTCGACCTTCTAGTCATACTGAACAACATATCATTTGGAGCACTTATCACACTTCCACTTCTTCTCTCCATGCTTTCTGCAGAAATGCTTCTTGATGCCAATGAGATCTCCCAGTGCCTTGGTGGGATCATGGTGCATGCATGCAGGTTTTGGGCATATGTAAAGTCTCTTCCTTATCTTCCAGCGCCTTCTTTGTTTCAGTTTCCATGGAGGGTTATGCCCTCAACTGTGCAAATGTCGATTCTGATCTTGCTAGAACCCTTTGTTATAGACCTCACAAATGAATCTGTCGGTAGCTATCATTACCTCCAAAAATTTCATGTCATTTATCACCTCTTTTCAATTTCCATTCCATGTGAATTTCAATAAAAGTTGTTGAGATAGATTGAAATCTACATAATGTGAAGGCCCTATACAAAACATGATTAGGGGCATTAAACATTATGACTTGTACAATAACTACACCAACATAGATCCATCTTAACATTGGACATATTAAGCATGAACAGGGATCTAATTTTGTTTTCAAATAGAAATGTCTCAATTCTTATAAGATCCAAAGTTAAGACAAATCTGTGTTGGCATCCATCTTAACTTTGGACATATTAAGCATGAATAGGGATATAATTTTTTTTTTTTTCAAATATAAATGTCTCAATGCTTAAAAGATCCAAAGTTAAGACAAGTCTGTGTATCTATATATATATATATATATTTTGGCCATTTAAGTTGTTCGTCCAATTTCTCAAAATCCTTGATTGTTGCATTTGTTAATATCAACAATGTATACGGCCATTTAGGGTCATTTTCTTGTTGAGATTTATACTTCCTTCCTATGTGAGAGTTGAAATCAATTTCTTTACACCCACTTCTATCTATATGGGGTGGGGAAGACGTTTATATCTAGACACAAAGTTAATTCCAAAAAAATATATAATATGAGTAATCTATGTTTCCCCTTACCAAAGCTTTAAATACGATTCTTTAGGGATTTGATAGACCACCATTAGGTTCAAGAATATTGGATAAGAAATATTATTCCATATTACTAGAAATATTATTGTGTTATAGTTCTTCATCGCTTATGTAATCAAATCACCAATTTGTATATGTAGGTTTTCATAGATGGATATTATATTATTGACAAGATTCTTAATACCCTCAATTACTTGAAAATGAGAAAACCCACCATACCAAGGCATTTTTAGCCAATGGTCGCTTCATCCCCTAGATCAAAATATCCCTTTAAATAGATTTCCATCACGAATATAAAAAATGTCCTTCTTCTAGCACGATTACCAAAGTCTTCCTACCTTACATAAAGCGATTCATCAATTAGATTTCAAAGGTTATAGTAAAAAATAACTGTAGACTCTATTTAAATCTCATACTACCCTTAAACAATTATTTATATCTTCTAAAGAAATGTCAAATCCTATGCTCATCTCGAGAGTTTATCAAATCCCCTACTCTTGTGGAAAAGAAAACATAGGCCAAACATGAAGATATTTTAAGGCTAAGCTAAAATAGCGTTTAATTGGTAATGAATATAATTGAATCTATAAATTGAATATTACTAAGCATTCCCATAATTCTTAACATCTCATCAATTTTGATGATTTCAAAATTTTAGTTTCATCTCCATTCTACCCTCATCATGTCATGTCATAAGCCCTTGAAATAGAAAAGCACCCCAAAAATTTCAATCAAGAAGATGACTATAAGTTATGTCATTCTTGGAAATCCACTGTCCAATTTCTCTCTAAAAATCACAACCCTCTTATGACCTCTCATTATCCTTTCTCCCTCTACCTCACATATTGGTTTTGTCACATTTTTCAAGTTTCCTTTTACCAATAATTTAATCTTTCATGAAATTACCCTTCCTCAATTAGAAACTCTATGATCCCCAAATCATTTATTCTATTTTTCATTACCCCTAGAATCCTAGAGCAATTTATTATCATTTTTACTTCTATTGATTCCCTTTTTTAAAAATCTTCTCTTTCCCTCTCATTCCTTACCATTTCCTTTTATATTAACTTTTTCCCTCCAGAATATTCCCCTTTTCAATTATTTTGACTTTAAATAAGTTAATATAATTTCAACATCGTGTTGTAGCGACTACAACACCCTCCAAAATTTTGGCTTGCACTCAAATTTCAGAGCCTTCCTTGGTTTTCCTTTATGGTTGCAAACACTCGGGCTCATTTCGAGAGCTCCCTTAGAGTCTTTTCACCCTTTTTTCTTACTTGACCAACTATCATCTTTTGGCATGTTGATTTATTTATCATGCTTGCGGTGCTATTATGGTGATTTTGAAGGATTGTCTTTGTGTGTTTGAGTTTTCCTAGCTATGTAAACATCGATCACACTCATACACAAAATTTATGCACTGTTGCACAAGTGTCATCACAGTCGTCCTAAGGTCTATCTCAAGTGTCGCACTTGTCGCTTTTGGATCTAGACAGTCTCATAGAGGGTAATGCTTTGTCTTGTTATTCCGGTGGTATATGTTTTCGTGTTGTCGAAGTATGCTAAGTGTGGGATCACAATTTCAAGTTCCTCACAAGTTCACTTGCCTCCCACACTTAGCCATTTTCTTGAAAACCCTTCCGACCAGACAAATATGCTTCACCGGGACCCGACTGAGCTGCACTATTCAGTCTCAGACCTTAGTGATGCTACTTTTCTGCCTAAAACTACGCAGTGCATAGAGACTATCCTCCAGGATAGTTTCACTATGCAATCCTAGAGTTGAGTAGCCTTCCTTCCTTCCCATAATTGCGCAGCAGTTGCCTAAAGCCTGACTTGAACTACACATCTATCAGGATCAGTCATCAAGCCTCCTCCTTGCCTATTGGAACCCCACCATGCATAGAGACCTGAGCTTGTTTTGCCTCCCAGAACTACGCAAAATTGTCCCCCCAGTGTCCTCCCTCAGCTGGGACTCACTACTTCCAAAAATTGCGCAAAAATTTCCTATCTGGTCCCTTTGCTGCCCTATCCTATCTTCCCTCGGAAAATTGTGGAAACCTGTCTCCGAGGGTCTCATGTTGCAGCTTCCACTGATGATCCCAACTATGCAATCTTGCCTCCCAGTGGCCTCTGCACAATTTTTCACGATAGTGAAGACTGTGCTACAGAGTTCCTCAGTCAAGCCTGAGCTGCACTCTGCACAGTTTCAATGACCAGTCTCCCTCCCTATCACTTAGAACTACACAATGTGCAGTTGTTGGGTCATCTTCCCAGCCTGTCATCCATCCTAGGCCCAACCCATGGTTAACAATGCATCATATTAGAATAGGAGGTTTTGGATTTGATGTTGTATTTTCATTAGTGAATTGTAGGAACAATTACACTGTTAGATGATGGTGAGACGACGAAGGAGATGAAGAAGGAGCGAACATGCTAGAAGAATTATTTGTAGTTGGATGAACAAAAGAAGCTCATCAAGAACATGCAAAGGGAAAACATGCATGCACCCACTTTCCAAGACCAAGATCATTGAAGACCCCGCAACATCAATCCATGCGAAGGAGAAAAGAAATCACATCCAAGAACACATCCATCACTCGTCAACAACAACAACTTGAAATTGCCAGCACAACCAGCTAGTCCATGTCAGCAATGTGATGTCATGTCATGAGATGTCAAGGCCACATCACTACTGTGGTCCATATCTATTGTAAATTGAATGTAATGTAAAGTGAAACCAACGGGCACAGATGAATATGAAGAGTCATGTTAGTTGAAAAGTCATAGGAAGTTGAACGATCATGGGGGTAGTCCAAGAGTCACAAGGGTAAAGCATCAACTTTGGTTATATATACCCCTCCCATTGTATGAGAAATTTCTTGTCACCTTGGCTCCTCCCATGAAGCATTGAGAGTTTTCAGACAGTTCTTTAAGAAGCGAGGAGCGGCTCCAATGTCCCACTATTGGGGCTAGTGATGTATGGGGTACATATGTGTCTTGGAACTTTTTCTTAATACGAAAGCTTGTTAAGGCCAATACGTTTTCATGCATGTTTTGTAGATGTTTGTAAGACTATTCTTTCGATATTTGTAATTCATGTTTGTTTCACAGGTACTAAGATAGTTGAATTATTTCAGTTGCTTTAGTACTTATCTCATTGGGAATGTCTTGTATTGGTTATCACTGCTATCTCATCCTCGTGGGATAATCTACATGATACTAGACAAAAATTCCTTGTTTACTGGTTATAACAACTATCACATCCGTTGTGGACTACTCTGCTGGATGGTGGATAGGTGTTCCCTTGTACTTCGGTTTTAACAACTACCACATCTGTTTTGGACTATTTCGCTGGATGTTGGATAGACCATTCTGGTTTGCATTTGTCTCTTCCTGGGTGGTACTATTACCTCTCACTTAGAGTCTCACTTTACTCTCCCCCTTTTGCAGTAAGAGAACCTAGACATAGTTACATTACACACTCACCATGCACACTCACCTCGCTTTTTGAAGACACCAGTGTAACACTCTCATATGAGAAACAACAAGAGCTAAGGAACATATCTAAGTAAATGGAAACCATGGCATAGCACTGGATGGGAATCCTATACCAAACAATGTGAGTTCTAATTGGGACTTCATACCGGGGAGATCCCCTGAATGTTGGTGGATCCATCACCGTCAACATTTCTGGCACTAGAAGGAGGGCCACCAGTAGTTCATGGTTGATTTTCACATTGACCCCACTCATCCATCATTTGGTCAAGGCAGTAGCATTCACTCCCTCCCCCTACATACAATTATGAAGTTTGTCATTTCTCACCTTCTAGACTCAAACATGAAATCCTGTATCATGAAATTCGAGTTGTCTGTCCCATCACTCATCAATTTGCAAACGTTTTGGACTGATTTCGAGAGTGTATGCTCTTCCATATTCTCATAAGAAGCAAAAGACTACCCCAACAAGAGTGGTAGTTTCATATGTTGAATAAGTGATATTTGCCACTCTTGAAGAGATGGCAGAAGTTGTGAAGAAAGAAGAGGAACCCCCAATATTTCGAAAGGAAGAAGAAGACAACCTCTTACTCTTGAGCTCAAGTACTGGTGGAGGAGGTGGAGACACAAGGGAAGGAAACAAAGGAGGAGGAGAAGAGGATGAAGAACCGACATATTTAGAGGAAGGATCATAAGATTCAGAAGAGGAGGACGAGGATAATCAAGAGGACAACATGGAAGCACAAAATTTAGAATGGATGACTCAGGGCCCATTAACACTTCTGGGTGTCCTGCACAAGATGCCGAGACACACAGAAAAGATCTTAACAAAATATGACCTTGAAAATACAGTGAAGGTAGAAGATCACTTAGACACATTCTACCTACATTTGCAGACACTCGAGGTACGTTACGATGACGTTGCATGTAGAATTTTTGCATGTATCTTGGATGGCAGAGCAGCTGTATGGTACCACAACCTTTTGCCAAACTCCCTCCGGAATTGGGGGGTGTTTAAAAGGATATTTCTTGAAAATTTTGTTGAAGACAAGATCCCCGCCATGTTGCTAAAGGCATTGGGTAGTCTCAAGATGGAGCAGAAAGAGAAGGTTAAAGATTTCAATAAGAGGTTTAACCACATTTTGAATAAGTTCTTAGTAGACACTAAACCTCATGACTCCATCACAGTCAACTACTAGAATTCCGCACTACCGAACAATATTGCATAGTTCATCAAGCGAGTTGTGAGACCAACATTGATAGAAAATTATGAAGATGCTATTTCCGTAGAGAAGGACCTGCATGCTATTGGAGTAATTATAGATAACGAATTCGCTAAGGACTCCAAAGACACGGGAAAGAGGCCTCAAACCTCTGTAAGTAAGGCTAAGGAAAAAGAAGCAAGTGACATTGAGAGCCTTACTCATCTCATCAAGTCCCTGACAACCACGAGTAGCAGGCCTTCCAGGTACCTGCCAAATAAGAATGTAGCTTCAAGCGGCAGCAACAGCTAGTTGACCAAATCTGTGTAGAGCTCCAATATGGTTCTGAATCTTGACCAACTCGTGATAGATTCATACTATGCATTTCACCATAGGAATAATTTGGAAATAACGTGCTCGAAATGGAACCCTGGAATGAGAAGCATGGATACACAATTGTCCAACAACATCATGGCTAATGAGCAGGCTGAGCTTGACATAAAAAGAAGAATAAGTTGCTAGATCTGATGAAGCTACAACTATTGGTTATGCAGTAAACATGTATCAATGTACTCACACAACCCGTAAGACAACCACCAAGAAGGAGCCTCTGAGTGATGGATAGGCCCCGAACAAAACAATCGATGTAAATTGAGAAGTCAAGGGATCCCCACCATTTGTTAGATACCGAGGGATAAAATAAGACCAGATATGTTAAGGACAGTAGGTCCACCAGTCAACTCAACACAGAACACTTAGAGCAAGTATGGGAAGACAATTTCAACGAAAAGTGTTTCCACAAGCAGCAAAGATAAAAGAAGCCCATCGGAAACCATGAACTAAGTTCCACTCCCAGACACCTCGGTGAGTCTCTCTTCTTTAAACTATAACATTATAGAAGACATGAAGAAGACTCATGCAAACATCTCGTTGTATGATATCACAAAAGCCACGAGTCAACGAGACATTATTCTACAAGCACTTGGGCAAACCTCTACAGGTGATGCTACCTCTTCCAGCAAGGGATCAAGTAAGTCTCCTGACACTCTCACATCTGTGCTCAATGCGCTCCACATGGAGGAGGTGAAATCACTCTGCCCACCATTCTTATTATCATTCGAAATTTTCAACTTCAATGTTCACAACTGCTTGGTTGATTCTGGCGCATTGGTTAATGTCATGCCACTCTCCATCGCTAAGAATATCAATGCCCAATGGAGTAAGACAAGTGCGCAGATCATCCAAATACACATAACATGTGCACCTACAATTGGTGAACTCAAGGACGTGATCATACGGTTATCATCTGAAGGATGAGTTCATCAATGCATCAATATTGTAGTTGTGGACATCCTACAAGCATATGGCGTATTTCTCAATAGAGATTGGTCAAGCAAGTTGTAAGGATACTTTTCCACTGACTGGTCACACTTATGGCTTCTGTATAAGGGAAGAAACAACTAGATCTAGGTATTGTCAGAGAGATACATGAAGGACAACATGACTCCCTTGAATGGAGAAAATGAATTGTTGTCTTTCGTAGAACTTATGTTCAGAAATTACTTTCTGGAGATACAGTTGGGGCGTTATCTTCCAGAGCCATACCCTACCCCACCAGACACACAGTTGGGTCTCCTTCCATGCCCAACTGGAAAGAATGAAACTTGTACAGTAGTTTGTAACAGTAGTAGCAGTAGTGACAGTAATACAAGTGAAACAAGCGGTCCTTGTACAAATGATATGTGGACCATGTACTTTAACGAATCTAAAATGTAGGAGGGCTCTAGAGCTGGTTTTGTTTTAATAGACCTGCTGCAGAGAAAGGAATTAATCTCTAGCCACTTGGAGTTTGAGTGCACGAACAACATAGCCTATTATGAAGCACTCATATTGGGCTTACAGAAAGCCATCAACCTCAAAATTGCTATTCTAAAAGTGGTAGGTGATTCAAATATTGTGGTGCATCAGGTACGTAACACTATACATTATGTGTCACCTCATCTTAAGAGTTATAAATAAGAGGTATGATGACTCATCTCTCAATTCCAAGCTTTTAACATTATTTCAGTACTAAGAATGCATAATGCAGCTGCAGATGCCTTGGAAAACGCAACTGCTAGGATGTCACAGTTAAGGGATAGATTTTCTATTGAGATTTTGTATAGATCATCTGTCCCAGAAAACTTCACTAATTTACACATTTTTGATAATGATCAATAGATACTACATTTAATGGCTAAAGCTGACGCCTTCAAGGACACATCAATAGACAAGGATGAGCACCAACAGTATTTGCAAGTCGCAATTGATACAAGCAAAGGTAACCTCATCCCCAAGGGTGTGGTATCACTAGAGAAGATGTATGACTTGCATAACCACTTTTAGGGACCTGTGAATGCCAAAACCCATAACTCTATGTTGTTACAATAACAAATCAATTTGGGAACAGAAAGGATTTTTAGTTTTTGAATCTTGGTACATGTTTTACATCACAAGAGCGATAGACTTTCATCTGCCTTTTCAAACAGTACCATGATGTATTTGTGTGGACGTATGATGATCTTAAGACATATGACATGCAAATAATCCAGCATGTCATACTGATTAAGGAGGGGGCCAAACCTTTTTAGAAAAGGCTGAGGAAAGTTCATCCATCACTTGAGCCCCTCATATAGAAAGAACTGACCAAGTTGATGGATGCTCAGATCATCTATAAAGTGCGAAATTCAACATGGATGTCCAATTTAGTCCCTGTCAGAAAGAAGTCCGGGGAGATCCGCCTGTGTGTAGATTTTTGTAATCTCAATCGTGCCTTGGATAAGGAAAAATACCCAATGCCATCCATGGAGCATATACTACAGAGAATATCTGGAGTAGAGATGTTTTCTTTCCTTGATATATTTTTAGGATACAACCAGGTTTTGGTAGTAGATCCTGATAGACTCAAAACAACATTCCGTACAAAGTGGGGTATGTTCACTTTTCGCATAATTCCATTTGGATATGGTAAACACAGGTGCAAAATTTTAGCATGAAATGGATATCACCTTCCATGGGCTTATCAGACAAAGCGTAGTGGTCTAACTCGATGATGTAACAATCTTCTCAAGACAATGATCTAACCACTTGCGCCATCTTAAGAAGATTTTTGAGCGATGTCGGGAATACAGGATATCCTTGAATCCCAAGAAGAGCATCTTCACAGTGTCCGAGGGCAACCTGCTTGGACACATCATTGCCAAAAGTGGTATCAAGGTAGATCCAGATAGAGTTTGGACCATCAAGAAGATTCCCCACCCCATGAACAAGAAATCTATGCAATATTTCTTGGGGAAGATCAAATTCCTCAGAAAGTTCATCTCTCATTATGCACAAATTGTGAAACCCATACAGGAGATGATCAAGAAAGTTGCAATTTATAGTTGGGAAAAGAGAGAAAAGGACGTGTTCACTCATCTTAAGCAAGAAATAGCAGAGGTACCAATGCTATACAACCCAAACTTCAACAAATATTTCTTGCTCTACACTTTTGCTTCCGACACTTCACTCGTTGCGGTGCACACTCAGAAGGATGAGTTGAACAATGAGCAAATCATCTCCTTCATGAGTGCAAGCCTACAAGGACCGAAACTCAACTATATTGCCATGGAAAAACAAGCTTATGTAGTGTACAAGGCAGTGAAGCATTTCAGACCCTACCTATTGAAAAACCATTGCATTATCTTTGTGCCACACCCAACAGTTAGATCACTGCTTGTTTAGCAAGAGTTGGGTCAAAGAAGGGCGAACTGGATGACATGAATGTAAGAGTATGATCTTGACATCAAACCAGTTCATACCATCAAGGGTCATGGTATTTTCAAACTAGCAGCAAAAGCAGTGCACGTACAAGAGGAAGAAGAAGAGATCACAAGCTAGGAGCCAGAAATAGAAATGTATAATGTTGAGCGAGCCTCTCCCACTTTGCATGAAAACTCTTGGTACGCAGAGGTGTGCCATTACCTTGAGCATGGCACCGTGTCCTCTCATTTTTCTATATGGCAGAAGAGGGCACTTTTACTGAAAGCTTTATCATACTAGTTGGTGCATGGGGTGTTGTATAGAAAGCACCCTAATGGTATCTTGCTCAAGTGACTGGAGGCACAAGATTCATAAAATGTTTTACGTGATCTCCATGACGGACCAGCCGAGGGACACTTCACGGGTAACACAACAACAAACAATGTTATGCGGGTTGACTCTACTAGCCTCTATTTTTGAAGGATGCACATGCTTATTCCTGCAAGTGTCCTGTTTGCCAGAGGTGTGCTGGTAGAAACCGAAGGTCAACAACCCCACTGCAGCCTATTGCAGTGGAAGAACCATTTCAATAGTGAGGTTTGGATATTATTGGGGATATTTTCCCACATTCATCGAAGAAACCCCATTATATTCTGACTGCTACAGATTACTTCACGCAGAGGACAAAGGAAGTTCTGCTGAAAAAAGTGAATGATCAGGAAGTCATCAAATTCCTACAACATAACATCATTTCTAGGTTTGGCATTCCTACGTCACTTGTTCTTGACAATGGAACATACTTTTCTTCATTAAAGATTTATGAATTTGCATTGCAAAATGGTATTATTTTGAAGCATTCTGCTAATTACTATCCATAAGGACATGATCTTTCCAAATATACAAACAAGAACCTCATTCGCATCATAAAAAATACCATTTACTTTGAGCAGTGAAACTGGCACTCTGCTCTATTGAATGCTTTATGGGATGATAGAGTCACACCTAAGCCTTCTATGAATACTTACCCATACTTCCTGGTATATGGAAAGGAATCCATCCTTCTGCCGAACATTTACTTGCCCACTCTCGAGTTGTCCCAAGAGTCCCCAGAAAAGCTGTGTCTTTTAGTTAAGAGTAGGATGGACACATTGCACAAGTTACAGGAAGAAAGGATGAAAGAAAAAGATTTTTTTTTTTTAACTCCACCAGAACCGTATCAAGAGATGGTTGGATAGAAAGTCTACAAGGAATATTAGCTTTAGTGTGGGTGACTTAGTATTAAATTGGGACAAATCCCACAAGGAAAAAGGTAAGCACACGAAGTTTTAATCCCCATGGATTGATCCTTTTATTGTCCATGAGAAGCTTGGCCAACACACATATCATATCCAATCACTTGATGGGAAGATTGGCTCTCTCCTTGTCAATGGACAAGACTTAAAAAGTTATTTTCAATGAGATTCGAGGCCATGCCCCAAGCTATGTACATAGTCTTTTTTTGTTTGCTATTTTGTTTTCTTGGTTTTCTGTTGTTTCTTCTTATGTGAATAAGTGTTATGCCTCACTGCATTTTGGCTTTTGAATGTGTATGTGGCTGAAGTTCAAAGAGTATTATGACACTACAACCCTTGGCTAGTCACGTGTCCATCTTCTTTGTGTTTGGTTATAACTTTTGGCCAATGAAGACGTGACAGAAAATACAATCCGTCTGTAAGGAGAGCTTCGATCAAACCATGAACCTGTGTCCAGTATGGGAAACCTCATGCCTACACTCAATTTTCTCCTTTGGTGTTTCAAGTTGATCCAACTAGTAGAAATGGAGAAGGGGAAATCTAAACGAGCAAACCTGAATTAGAGGTCTTTATATGCTTCTCTAAAGGAACAACATCTCTTGCTCTCAATAAGTTAGGATCCCTCTTCAGCCCCAAAAAATAAATAAGTGCCTATGCACAATTCTCTTTAAAAAATAATAAGGGCGAAAGAAGAGAAAGGCTTCCTAGACAGAGAGGTGAAGCAGGCAACTCCACTGAGGTACTGTTCAGGCTCGCTGGCAGTGGAGAAATGCTTGTGTTCCTACATGACTCCATCGAGGTACTGTCCAGGCCTACTGGCATCAGAGCAACACCAGATATGAAAAACTATACTCTGAAAATCTTAAGCTTGCGAACTAATCTTCCCTTCCCAATTTGAAACATTATGATCTGGCTGAATCTTATGGTGTGTTCAACTGAGAAGGTACAAGGAAAACCATGTTTGCCCATGGGGTAAGTGGGGAAACCAAAATAATCTACACAATGAATCAATAGTCCCCGAAGGACCAAGGCCTTGCACTAAAAATGAACCAAAACAAAGAAGCTGGTATTCAAATAGTGTGTTGCCAAGTGTTGTAGCAACTATAACACCCTCCAAAATTTTGGCTTGCACTCAAATTTCGAAGGCTTCCTTGGTTTTCCTTTATGGTTGCAAACACTTGGGCTCATTCCATGAGCTCCCTTAGAGTCTTTTCACCTCTTTTTGCTTGCATGGAAAATTGTCATCTTTTGGCACGTTGATTGCTTTATCATGCTTGTAGCCCTATTCTGGTGATTTCAAAGGATTTCCTTTGTGTGTTTGAGTTGTCCTATCTATGTCAACATTGGTCGCATTCATACTCAAAGCTTTAAGCACTGTCACACAAGTGTCGTCACGGTCATCCTAAGGTGTATCTCAAGTGTTGCAATTGTCGATTTTGGCTCTAGACAGTCTCATAGAGGGTAATTCTTTGTCTTTTTGTTCCGGTGGTCTATGTTGTCATGTCATCAAAGTAAGCTAAGTGTGTGATCACAATGTCAAGTTCCTCACAAGTTCACTTCCCTCCCACACTTATCCATTTTCCTAAAAATCCTTCCGACCAGACAACTCCGCTTCACCGGACCCCGACTGAGCTACATTGCACAGTCTCAGCCTTAAATGGTGCTACTCTGCTACCTAGAACTATGCAGTGCATAGAGACTGTCATTTAGGATAGTTGCACTGCAAAATCCTGGAGTTGAGTAGCCTGCCTTCCTTCCCAGAATAGCGCAGAAGCTGCCTCAAGCCTGCCTGAACTACGCATTTCTCAGGATTAGTCATCAAGCCTCGTACGTTCTTGCTAGAACCCCGCAATGTGTAGAGACCTCAGCCTATTTTTTCTCCCATAACTATGGAGAGGTGTCCCCATGCGTTTTCTCCCTCAGTCAGGACTCATTGCTCCCAAAAAGTGCACAAAATTGTCCTATCTGGTCCCTTTGCTGCCCTTTCCTGTCTTCCCTCAGAAAATTGCATAGACCTGTCTCCCAAGATCTCACCTTGCAGTTGCCACTGATGATCCCAACTGTGCAATATTGCCTCCCAATGGCGTTTGTGCAATTTTTCCCTGTAGTGAAGACTGTGCTTTGGAGTTCCTCAGTCAAGCCTAAGCTGCACTCCGCTTAGTCTCAATGATGAGTCTCCCTCCTTATTGCCTGGAACTGTGTAATGTGAAATTTTTGGGCCCTCTTCCTAACCTGTCATCCGTCCTAGGCCTAGTCCATGGTTAACAATGCATCATCTTAAACTAGGAGGTTTTGGATTTGATGTCATCCCATCATGAGTGAATTGTAGGAAAAGGTACACTGTTCAATCATGGTGAGATGATGGAGATAAAGAAGGACCGAACATGCTAGAAGACTTATTTGAAGTTAGATGAACAAAGTAATCTCATCAAGAACAAGCAAAGGGAACACATGTGTTGGCTTATTGGGGCTTGACCTAGGTTCAGAAGTGATTTAGCCAAACAAATCCTGAAACTACCAGCCCTTTTGGCAACAGTTTGCAGTGCATGGACTAAGGTCTTGCCTGAGGTAGTATGGGAGGGTGCTAGAACCAGGTTTCCACACCCTAGGGATGTGTTGATGAGGTTTGGGAAGTTCGCGAACTGATCCTACATGCTTGTACTGCTCCGCACAGTTGTCTAACCTTCGCGTAGCTCTGTAAAGAGCGTGAAGAGGCGTGGCCTAAATCCTTTATCCTTACTGCGTTATTATTATAGATCTTAACTTAATTTTGTGGGCCCAATATTCTTATCAATCATTCAACATTCATAACAAGTGCACGCAGCCATAAACTGTAAGGAGATGTATAAACATATAACAGAAGCATAAACATACAGATCTACGAACAGATGCACAATATTTTAGAATCAACTTAGCTTTTATTAAACTTCTGTTCCATTACAATCCCAACTCCGCCCTACGCACTCAGCTGTAGGGGTTCGTGCACACAGCTGTGGACTCTACCAGGCCTTGCGCACATGGATGCAGAGCCTCTTCTACTACTATGACCCATGACTCGAACTTACAGACTCAGAGCAAATATCGCATTCAATAACCCATAATACTCAAGATCCAAACTTGACCAAAAATTGACTTCTACCCTTAGAGCCCTTCTCTATTTATACATTCCCATGGTCTGTGAACCATGGGTAGGCTGACACACTCTATATTAAATTACAATAGTTTAGGGCGAACAACCCTAGACTCTCGCGCTCCACCTGCACATTTTGCGGGGTCTTACATTTTATTTGACCAAAATTTGGGCTACAAGCCCCAAAAATCCGCTATGGGGGGGATCCGCTACCTAATAGGCCCCCAACACAATCATCGTGACTCATCCTAAGTCACTCGGCTGGCGTGGCGATCTTTGCTCGGAGTCCATCCAACAACTTCTGTGCTTCACGGACGTCTGCCACACATTCCTCCACTGTCTATTGAATCAATTGTGCGCAACTCTCTGATGCATCATTGTCAGAGGCACCCTCTTGCCTTTGTGCATATGTGTCCTACATCTGGGCCTTCTTCACCTCGATCATGGCGGTGACCGTGAACGCTTTCTCGAGCCAAGGTTGGATAAGTGCTTTAAGCCCTGCTTCTTTCTAGCGTGCGACATCCACCTATTCTTTCAAAGCCTGGGCCTCCCTCATCTTGGCCAACTGCTGAGTAAGGGTGGTCGTCTACGCTGTCCCCTAGACATTGTCATAAGCCTGTTGCAACTCTCGCACTTCTGTCTCTAACCATTGTAGCATTGGGTCTTCCTGCAGTGAAGTGAGGGTTATGAGTGACTGATCTAACAAGACTGTGCAATCTTGTATGGCGCGCTCTATTTCTTCCAACCCTGATTGAATGGCATGGTGCTGATACTCTCTGACCTCCGGCGGTGTAGAGCGCTGTGCCTTCAGCCTCAGCTTCATGATCTACAAGTTGAGGTCCAATTGGATCCTTTTTACTTCCTCCTTCACCTCACGGAATCCCCTGGCCAATTTTTGGATCTGTATGCCTACTGGCAAGTCTGCTACAATCTCTAACTCGAGGAAGTGGCGACATGCTTCCTCGATGACTTGCTCCAATTGCTGAGTCTATGCTACTGCTTCATCACGTTGGAGGCTCAACTACTTGATGTTGATTCGGTGTTCACTGAGCAGCTGTACTGCGCCTCCTTCCCTAGCGCGGAGCTCTGTCATCGCGCCATCTTGCAGCTGGTATAATATTTCTCATGGAAGGGCAGCCAAGTTTAGTCCAAGTTCCTTAAGTCAGCCTACTGCAGCTCTGTCCTCCGCGTTGTCTACTGTCAGTGCTCCTTTCAGAAGCACGACAGTATTAGCCATTTTGGCCCACAGCAACTGCTCAGTTGCTGATGTACCCATAGCCCCGTAGGCAGCTACCATTCCCTGTTGTGGGGGCCACACCTGAAGTTCTTGGAGTTGCATCCTGAGTGCCCCCAACACATTCTGCTGCTCTGTCATTGCCTCCTGGAGTGCCTCCCTGGTGACTTCACAAACTATGTCACCGATGTCGTATAGGTCACCCTTGATCAGTGTAATAGGCTCCCCATCCAACTTGGAAGCCTTGGTCTTCTTCCATGGCCCAGTTCATTCTATTGCGCACAACCATTTCAATTGTGTAGAGGTGGTGCTTGGGTCCATGCCTTCTGTCGTATCATCTGCCCCATGCCCTGTGGTCAAGATCGGGCCTCTTTCTTCTTGTGTCATAGCGATCCCTACTGTTGCTGTCTTTTCTGCGGTGGCCTTCGCTACCTCCCAAGACATCCGTGCTTCTTCGGTTAGCTATTCGTTTCGCTTTTGTTGTGCTAGCAGCTTGGCAACAACCTTCTGTATTTGAATCTCTGTCTCATCGCGCACCACCAGATCTGCTGTGCACAATTCCGGTGGCCATGTGTCGAGCACTGCGAAAATTGCGTCATCTATTGCGATAAAGGGGAGTGTGGTCCACCTTTGCTCTGGATCCTTCCGTGCCCTGATATACACATTGTGCATATCTACTTTAAAGTCTACAAAGTTATTTAGATTGTTGTATATCAAGGCAGATAGGTGTGGCCGTTTGTTGATTCATAGTCGTACGATTGCCTCCATCAGTACCCAGAAGATCTTGGTTTCTTGGATTCGCGTGGCATCTTTCGTCACCCATAGCGACACGTATTTTGCTGCCTTTGGCCAGTCCTGGTCCAAGGGAGGAAACTGACTATCCTCAGGCAATTCACCTGCAACCAACAGGATGGATAAGAGCAACCAAATTTAGTGGAAGGTCTTACCCTACTCTTGGGCCTCCCTTCAGTTCATCAGGAACTCGTCGCAGAGGAACTACACCCAGTTGAACCGTACTCCTTCTGTGCATTTGCTTGGCTAGTGCAATGACTGTTGTTGGTACGTCTCATTGCCACGACATTTTCTCATCACCTTTCCTGCCAACAACTGGGTAGCGACGCAGACTCCTTTGTTTTGAATACTAGTAATAACTTAACCCCTCTGCTTTTTCTCCAACTTATATTTCCTTTTCATGGACTCCGCAATCGCAAAATCTCCACTTGTGCCGGCTATTTCCGCGGGGTCTCTTTCCATACAGGGAAGCCAAGAAATCCTATGAATAAGCTCCGCCATGATGCAAATGGGCTCCTCCAACCATAATTACCCATAGTGCACCAGGAAAA
The DNA here is from genome assembly GCA_031772625.1 of Pinus tabuliformis. Taxonomy (NCBI): domain Eukaryota; kingdom Viridiplantae; phylum Streptophyta; class Pinopsida; order Pinales; family Pinaceae; genus Pinus; species Pinus tabuliformis. The sequence continues at coordinate 103,949,344 of CM062811.1, forward strand.
GCAGTTTCCTGATGACAAATATCGTGATTGGGGCCCAATGGAAGTGTAGAATCGATAAGAGGCGGAGTAGCCTGGCTTCCTCCACCCCGCACAGCCATGTCCATGGCTGCAGTGTTGTAACTGCCCCCACTGTGCTTTGTTCCATCAGCTGGCTAGTTTCCAAATGAGGGAACTTCTCACTATTTGCGAGGTCCCAGTCTTCAAACTTCATAGTGGGTACGTGGCCCACAGCCAAACCTTCGAACAGAACTCTCGTGGGGAGGAATGAGGTGTTGAGTGTGCTCTTAACGACATCCAAATATTTAGGTACCTTTACCCTCCCTTTCTGCAGAGGGACATACTTGGGTAGCTTTGCTGTGGCGTGTACTGGCTGGAGGTCTTCTTCCAGCTCTTCCTCTGGTTCTATTTCTTCTACAAAGGTCTGAGGCTCCTTCTCCTCATCATCGCTCTCAATATTAACTATTTTTCCCTTTTGTTCCATCGACAGTTTGCCAAACCACATATTTCGTGAGAACATATGGACTGGTCCTGTTCCCTGTGGATCCTTTTTGGGCCTTGGCATCTGGGGCAATTTTTGAATTTCTGGTGTGTCCCCCCTAGGTGAAGGGATTGGTGTGGCTTCCTTGGCAGTCGACATTGCTCTGGTTAGAAGATCCTGCATCTCTTTCAGTAATTCTTGGAATACTGAACTTTCTGTCAAAGCCTCTAAAGCCGTAAATTCCATGCGCAATAACTGAATTCTCACGATGCCAAGGGTTGTTCGGTGGATAATCATCTGGGATTTATAGGCCTGTCAGAATTCAAATTTGATCGTTCACCCCTTTTTCGGCTCATTAATGCTATATTCGTGGCAGATTGTTTCAAATCTAGTTCTGACTCTGTGTCTTAATTTCCCACCATCCACTCCTTGTTGTCTTAAATTGACCATCTTATCATGAGCAGTGACATAAATGAACACTTTCCAGCCTGTCCACGTGGCAGCGCAGTCCCTTGTGCGCGAACGTGACCTGTTCGTCATACTGATTCTACGCGCAACTTCTATGGCGCGCAGCCCCCCTACAGACTCTTTTATAGTTCCACGCTCTCTTTCAACTTCTTGGAGAGTTGAGACTATGCTTCCTTTAGATATTTAGGTGGTCGCATTATTTGTGCGAGGCTTCGAGTCACCTCTCAATCCAGTCCGCGGGCCTCCCTTAGTTACCCTCATGCCCGTCAACGCCTCACATTCTTCTTTATGCAGTGCGCTTTCTTGGGGACTATGTCTAATAAGGTGCGGTTGCAGCCATGGTAGTATAGCCAAAAACTCTTGGCGAAAATCTTCTAGTGCGGGGGTAGGGTTGCCCATACATGGCCCGGTCCTTCGGTCGTCGCGTAATGCTTGCGAGATTTTGGTTTCCAGTTCTCTGATCTCCTCGTCCATCAATATGCTTTTCTGCTTCAGTCACACTTGATCTTCTTTGCATTCATGAAGCTCAATATTCCTTCATTGAATGGCCTCTTGAATCTGCATATGTTCGTCCTTGCACAACTACATAATTTCTTCGCTCTGATCCTTATGTGCTGTCACAATTATGGGGGTGATTGCGGGAGGACTCTTTCCTACAACCCCGGCCTTGATTCTGCTCATCGTCTTCGGAACCATTTCCATGCCCAGGTTCCTGCACATGGTCCCATAGGCCCATCAGACTGTTGGCATGTGCAGGTCCCAATTAGTATGTCCCGTTTGATAAACTCTGTTCATGACTTCACATAGCTTTGTGAAGGCTCCGACATGGGATTTTTTTAGCATGCGTCGTTTTCCCTGTGTCGGGTTTTGATTTTCGATCCTTAGTCAGGGGTACGCTTACAAATGGCTTTGTCGACACAAGTGAGCGCACAAACTGCTTCGTCCTGGCTGCCCATCTCGCGTATGACGCTGGGGATTTCCACACCGTAAGTGCATCTGTCTTCTACCTTCACGCTAGTTCCCCATAGTTCTCGGAGGTGTATGCCCCCATCGTGCACAACGCCCATTCTAGCGCACTGTACTGCTGCCGTTCCGGTACTGCACTTTAAAATTTGTCTAAGGATTCATCCACTCCTATCACCCCATCATTTGTTGGTAGTTCTCTTGCTTCAGTTGTCACATGCCACAGTGATCTAATCATCATATTGCAATTCAGTGTTGTTACTTCGTGCAACCGGTTCTACCGGAATTCTATTTCTTCATCTGAATCCGAAGTATAGGAACTGTCATGTTCCCATGAGATTCTTCCATCTGCTGTCAGAATTACCCAATCCTGGTCTTTTTCCATTATTTGGTAAATGCAATCCAACTCATCGTAGCTATCATAATTGTGCATAGGTTCGGTGTAGCGCACTCCTTCGGCTAGATCTAGTGGAACTACTATGCGTAGAGACTTTTTATCGAATATCATCTTCCACTTCTTCATGTTGATGACTCCATTCATATCAGTGGCCCAGTCTATCCCTAGCAACGCAGGGTAAGGGTTGCTGTCATCAATAATTTCTATCACCTGAAAGTCCGTCTGCGTGCTCACGCCTTCGATATCAATTGTTACCCCTTACAACCTCCCCATGGGCAAGATCTTTTGTTGGTTTGCCATCCGTAATTGAATAGGGGACCACTGCAATGCGGGCCTGCCCATGCGTTCCCATGTCTACTTTGGTAACACATTCATGTCAGACCCTAGGTCTAGGATTACCTGATCCATTTCATATTCACCAATCTGCGCCATTAATCTCATCTCCCTCCTGGTGTGCAATGTATGCTTTCCTAGTTTCCAGACTACGCGTGGTTCACCTGACCCTGCGCACCTAGTTATCAATTCTTGTAGTCCTTTCACTACCCTATTATCGTGCAGTAGCTTCATGCATGTCTATAGAAATGTAGTAAGCATAGAAGGATCCATTCTTGGCTTTGGTTGATCCTTACTACCTGAAGTAGAGGCCTCTGCGAAGCTCTTCTTAGCTTCCATAAATGTATCCTTTGCACGTTCCAAGTCAAACTCAGGTTCCTTTGTAGGAGCCTTGCGAACCCATGTATCTTCCTTGGGCACCTTCCCCTTATCTTCCCCTGTGGTCGCACCACTTCTGAGCACCATATTCACATTCGGGTCTTCTTTGCATGGTTTCGACCTCATTATTTGAATATTCTGCATCAGAGTAGGCTGAAGTACCCCTTTCTCTCGCATCTGTGTGATCAACATAGGACAATCTACTGCTTCATGATCGAATTGAGCACAGTATGAACAAGATAGCCTTGTCGGGTTGGTACAATCGCGGGCGTAGTGCCCAGGTCCTCCACAATTGTAACAGATTAATTGTCCATGACCCCTTCTTGGCCCCATTCCTCCTCATCCTCGACCTCGCCTTTGGAATCTAGCATGTGCCATCCTCGCGGCTGGGTTAAGGCCTCGCATTTCCATCTGCATTCTATATGTTGGAGTACGCTCCATCATTAACTCGTAGCTGCGACAAGTATGCTCGTAGTGGCCCACCAATCTACAAAAATTACAAAATAGATGCTGGGGAGTCTGTGTATACTTCTGTAATAAATGATAGTTGTCCATTGTGTGCTTTCCTCCCACGTGACAGATCGTGCACCAAAGCGAAGGTGCTGCACTTGGCCCTGCTTGTGCCTCTGGTCTCAATGGCATTGGACCCCCTCTTGCTAAGTAGTTCGTGAATACTAGACAGTGATCCTTGTCGTGGCCCTGGCATTTACATTTTATGCACCACACCTCTTCGCACGCCTCTGGCTGTGGTGCCCTATCCTGCTTCAAACTCTGCATCTCCAAGCATAGGTTTTGAAGTTGCACGTGGATCTATTGGAATCCCAATCCTAGATCTTGGATTGGTGTTTCATGCAACCTCATCGCCATTTCCAGCGCTTTCGCCTGGGTTGAAAGCTTCTGCTGTGACAACACCGTCCTCAGGTGTGGTGTCAAAGATGCCACAAACCACACGTGGTGCTGCGCATCTGTTAGCATCATATTAGCCTCACGGATCATGCTCTTCAGTCTCTTATCTAGATCCTAGGGGGTCTCACTTGGAAGCATCGTGATCTCTTTAAATCCAATGATTGACTGTGTCACTTATTTTGGCCGGCTAAATTCTCTATTCAGCGCATTCTAGATCTCCACTATTCCTGCATTTTGGTGATCATTTGAGTGCTTGATACACCATGTTAGCGCGCGATGCTGTAGTGCACTCACCAATGTGGCCTTCTTAATGTTGTCATCCGTGACCCCTTGTTCTTCCCATACTGCTCTTACCATGAACCAGAACTGGTCTGGATCCTCATTCCCTACTCCTCTAAACACGGGTAGCTTCATCGCGCTCGCCATACTGAACCATGGGGGCGGTGGAGGTGGGGTAGGTGAAGATGGAGGTGAAGTTGGTGAAGCGAGGGAAGGCATAAGTGGAGGTGATAGTTGCGGAATGCGTTACCTTATCAAACTGACCGCACTTCTTGGGGAAACCCGAACGCGCTCTTTCTTTCTCTCTCACGAAGGTGAAATTAAAGGACTGTTTCCTAATCCCTCAGCCCCTTTGTAGATCCTTTAGCTCCATGTCGTTCCAAACATCAAGTTATTCACATTATCCGTTTTTCACATAACAACATCTTAATCCAGGTATTCAAAGATTTGATGTACTTACCTCGCGGTTCCTTGAGAAAATGTCTTTCTACCTCATTGTAGCTCACAGCTGTGTCTATCACAAATTTAGTGATAAACCATCCTATTACTCGGTCGAGCCAATGGTCCACGACCCACACGATATTATCTTCTGATGACTCTAGTCTGCTCATTAACTCCGGAGTCTACACTATTGGTTGATCGAGCTTATACCTTCCCTGGCTGTCGGCTATCCTCGTGATCCAGTCATACAGCTCTGAAGAGAAGGACACGAAGAATATCTCGTGGTTTTTTGTATATACGTAGTGATCCAGCCACCTTTACTCGGATATATGCGGAGTTCTATTTTCCCGTGTCATGAACTCATGTAACTTCTGATCCAACTACTCTTCAATTTCCTTCTTTGTAGGATTCTAGTGTTTCGACATTATACATCCCTTAGGCAGATCCCATTCCCGGTAATGGAACCATTTGTTGGCTTGTTGGGGCTTGACCCAGGTTTAGAAGTGATTTAGCCAAACAAATCCCAAAAATACCAGCCCTTTCGGCAACAATCCGCGGTGCGTGGACTGAGGTCTCACTCGAGGTAGTATGGGAGGGTGCTGGAACCAGGTTTCTGCACCCTAGGGATGTCTTGATGAGGTCTGGGAAGTTTGTGAACCAATCCTGCACGCTCACACTGCTCCGCGCAAATGTCTGACCTTCGCATAGCTCTGTAAAGAGCGCGAAGAGGCATGGTCTAAATCCTTTATCCTTACTGCGTTATTATTATAGATCTTAACTTAATTTTGTGGGCCCAATATTCTTATCAATCATTCAACATTCATAATAAGTGCATTCAATCATAAACTATAAGGAGATGTATAAACATATAACATAAGCATAAACATATAGATCTACGAATAGATGCACAATATTTTAGAATCAACTTAGATTTTATTAAACTTATGTTCGGTTACAATCCCAACTCCGCCCTGCGCACTCAGCTGCAGGGGTCCACGCACACAGCTGCAGAGCCTCTTCTACTACGACCCATGATACAAAATTACAGACTCAAAGTGAATATCGCATTCAACAACCCATAATACTCAAGATCCAGACTTGACCAAAAATTGACTTCTACCCTTAGAGCCACGCTCTATTTATACATTCCCATGGTTTGCGGACCATGGGTAGGTTGACACACTCTATATTAAATTACAATATCTTAGGGTGGAAAACCCTAGATTCTCGTGCTTCGCGCTCGCATTTTGTGGGGTCTTACATTTTATTTGACCAAAATTCGGGCTACATGCCCCAAAAATCTGCTACGGGGGGGGGGGGGGGGGATCCACTGGCCAACAACATGCATGCAGCCGCTTTACAAGACCAAGATCATTGAAGACCCTACAACATCAAGCCATGCATAGTAGAAAAGAAAGCACATCTAAGAACACATCCATCACTCAACAACAACAAAAACTTGACATTGCCATCACAACCAGCTAGTCCATGTCAGTAGTGTCATGTCAAGTTGTGTCATGATCTGTGAAGGCCACATTACTATTGTGGGCAATATCTATTGTAAATTGAATGTAATGTAAAATGAAATTCCAACAAATACACATGAATATGAAGAGTGATGTTAGTTGAAAAGTCATAGGAAGTTGAACGGTCATGAGGGTAGTCCAAGAGTCACAAGGATCAAGCACCACCCTTGGTTATATATGCCTCTCTCATTGTATGAGCAAAGAATTTTCACCTTGGCTTCTCCCACGAAGCATTGAGATTTTTCATACAGTTCTTTGAGGAGCGAGGAGTAGTTCAATTCTCCCACTACCGGGGCTAGTGATGTATCATGTACATATGTGTCTTAGAACTTTTCATTGATACAGAAGCCCGTTAAGTCCAACACGTTTTCATGCTTGTTTTGTAGATGCTTGTAAGACTATTCTCTCGACATTTGTAATTCATGTTTGTTTCACATGTACTAAGATAGTTGAAGTATTTCGGTTGTTTTAGTACTTATCTCGTTGGAAATGTGTTGTATTGGTTATCACTATTGTCTCATCCTTGTGGACTACTCCGTAGGATACTAGAAAAACCTTCCTTATTTACTGGTTATAACGAGCGTGACATCTATTGTGGAGTACTCTGCTGGATGGTGGACATGTATTCCCTTGTACTTCAGTTTTAATGATTTCTGCATCCATTGTGGACTATTCCGCTGGATGTTGGACAAACCCTTTTGGTTCTCATCTGTCTCTTCCTGGGTGGTAATTTTACCTCTCACTTAGAGGCTCACTTTACTCTCCCCCTTTTGCAGTAAGAGAACCTAGACACAGTTACATTACGCACTCACTAGTCACACTGACCTCACTTTTTGGAGACACCAGTGTAACACTCTTATATGATGAACAATAAGAGCTAAGGCAAATCTCTAAGTAAATGGACACCGGGCCATCATATCGAATGTGACTCTTATACCAAACTGTGTGAGGTCTAATTGAGACTTCATACTGGGGAAATCCCCTGAGTGTTGGCGAATCCAACACTATCAACACATTCATAATATTATTGCAATTAATAATACCTTAATCTCCTTAATTCTCAAACCCCCTCCTTCACATTATCTAATTTATTTCTATTATATTTTTCTCAAATTTAGTTTTATGATTTTATTCTCTATTTAAATTGAATAAAATTCTCACTCCCCATTATCATTATAGTGTTAATATTAACTTTAAAAAATAAATAATAATACACATTAACATTACCCCTAGAATCCTAGAGTAACTCCTATTTATTTCCCCATTTTTTTTTCAAATACTTTCTTTCCCCTTCTCATTCCTAACCCTCTATCCTCTACTCTTTTTGGTCTATATATTGATAAATTGGAAGAGTGGCTAAATATGCAAGGTGGAGATGGTGTTCTATTGGGGGAGTTTGTGATAAAGCTTCTTTTATATGCTGATGACATTATATTGATTTCTAATCAGCCCATGGATTGCAAATGCACTTATATGCCCTTGAGCATTTTTGCAGAGCAATGGGAATGCAAGTCAATACTAGCAAGACCAAAATAATGATTTTCTATAATAAAAGGAAGCAAAGCCATCATACTTTCTTCTTTGAAGACAACATTCTTGAAGAAGTAAATGAGTACAAGTACCTTGGGATTGATTTCAACAACAAACTCAATTGGGAGGACTGCAGAAAGAAGAGAATTTTAGGAGGGTGGAAAGAATTATATGTTATTCAAAACAAATGTAGAGAGGTAGAGTTATGGGATTGGAAAACGGTTAAAGTGCTTTTTGGACTCCTAGTTTGTCTAGTGATGCTATATGGGTGTGAATTGTAGGCTAGCAACACTCCCATCTCAAAATGGAAACAAATTGAGAAAATCCAAAAACGCTTGATCATGAGCAAGTTCAAAATAAAAAGTTCAGTACCTTATGAGATAATGTTCAGTGAAATAGGAGCAACTCCCATTGAAGCAATTTCTATGGTAAGAATCATAAGATATCTAAAAATAAATGAGCAAATGACAGTAGGTAGATGGCCTATCGTTATCTTCAATGAAGGCATGAGCGAAAGAAAGAAAACATGGATGAAACAAAACTACCTCAACGCATATCCCACAAATCGCAAGGAGCTAAAGGATTTTGTTATGGAGAAGTTTTGTAAAAAGGTATGAGGAAAAGAGTTGGGTAGAAAGAAGAAACATTAAATTGAGGAGTTCAGCTCTACGTGTGATCTACAACAAAAAGATTTCATTGGAGCTAGCGTTTCATGGAGGGAAAGGTTCTGATTTCTCAATTAAGGACCAACTCACATCAACTTCGGTGTGAAACAGGACAGTGGAAAAGGCCTAAAGAAGCTTGGGAAGAACGAGTGTGTACATTTTTCATGTCTGGGACTGTGGAATCAGAAAAACATTTCATTTTGGAATGTGATGCATTCACAGACACTAAAGAGAGTTATGAGAACATGTTAGCATTAGTTTCTTGGCATTGTTTTTTTAGCGAGGTGATTGTTGGAAGGTTGGGCCAGCCCATCATCAATTTGAATCGGAAAAAGATTAAATTACAAAAAACAAAAAACAGGAAACTAATAGTCTCACATACTATTTTTAGTCTCATGAACCTTAAAATGTCATTTCATTAATTTTAATATTACCTATATTTGTCCTTTTCCCATCTCCCCCTTTCAATCCTTTAAATAAATTAATATGATATTAACATTCATAATATTATTGCTATTAATAATTAATAATCTCCTTAATTGTCCCCCCCTTCTTATATATTTTTCTCAAATTTAGTTTTATGGTTTTACTCCCGTCTTTTATGTGAATATAATTTTCATTCCCCTCATCATTAAATATAATCTTAACTTTAAATAAATAATTAATAACATGAATTAATATTATTAATAATACCATTATTATTATTTCTTTTATTCTTTATTATAATATCCCTATTTCCTCACATCATAATTTCATATATTCATTTTTCTATTCCCCAAATTGCGAATTTCAATTATTAATAAACTATATTAATAATTTATAATAATATTGTAATGATATAATGAATTTTATTAAATTTATTAAATTTTAATCTTTAATTATTGTTATCTTAATTATGAATTATTATTAAATTAATAAAATCATTTATGTTTGATCTAAGACTTTTTTGATCTATAATGTAGATATAAGCTTTTTGGATTAATCACATAATTAGGATTTGGTCAACGTTTCGCATCAACTAATGTGGTTAATCCTAAGGACAACGTCGACCAAATCCTATCTATGTCATTAATCCGGAAGACTTATATCTAAAATCATTTATTTTGATAATTATTATTTAAACACACTCTAATTATCAATTTTGAAATTGGTCAAATCTATTTATCTTGGATGGTTATATTTTATATATATACAAAATTGGAAATAGTATTTGTATGGTATAATTTTGCGCTTGGTTCGTTGTAAATATATCACGAATTACAAAGCTAATTCATACAAAATTTTCAATTGTTTTCTGCTTTTCAATAGGAGTATATGATTTTCCTAAGGAAAATATATATGAACAACAAAAAAGGGGTTTTTTAAATGAATACCTTACAAAACCGTCCAAACAAAACACAAAATTTATAACACACAATGCTACTAATTGATTATGAAATCTTTTATGATGACTTATCTACATGCGTGTGCTTCCTTATGGTTGCCATGAAGTCACTTGGGCCCCCCAATTTTCCATTTTTATGTTTTCTTGTATCAAATAATTTAACTAAATTTTTTTAATAGATTTTATCTACCATTAGGGAATTATAGCAAGCCTGATTTCACCATTAATCTTTAAATCACTTACATTCAATCTACACCCCTAGTTGGCATAGTTGTTTGCTTCTCTGTTGAAGTCTCTTAGAACATGGAAATTTGCTTTGGATGGGATATTTTCGCAATTTTTATTATTCTTTTAATGATGTTTTCTATAGATTTCTCCTTTAAGAGGGAGCCTTTGACTAGATGATGTAGGATTATGAGATAATCTCCCATAATCATAAGTGTGTCCTTTTGATGTTCTCAACTAACAAAAGTCCTTGGTAGAGATCAGATAACCCTGCTTGATTATTTTCCATATGACTAAGACCCCATGAATACCTGAACACTTTGTCCTCCTTAGGGCCATAGAGTACCCCTCCCCCTCTTTCCAACCTTGGATTTCGTTTGGATGCTCCATCAAAATAAATAATCCAACCTTGTCACGAGCTCTTCCATGCTCATACTTCTACCTTTGCCAGTCTTAGCTTTCTGCTTTCATTTGTTTTAGGCTTGTTACATCCTATGTTTTGGGAAAATCCAAAACTATAAACTTTATGAGCCAATCCTATTCCATTTGGTCTAAGGTTTGTTGAGAAGAGTTATAGTCTATCTTTTGAGCTCCAAACTCATCACATAATGAGATTAATTTCATTGCTATGCTATGGGGAGGATTATTCATGTTATTAAAGATTACATTATTCCTTGCTAACCATACTTTCCAACATATAAATTTTTGGAGAGCTTCCCAATAATTTTTTAAGAGAGGTTTCTTCGAAAAAATTTCATCATAATTTTTTGTTTAGAAAGAGAAGAATTCTTGAAAATCAGAGGGTCATTTCTCTCTTCTAGAGAGTGGGGCAATTGCTTCCATCCAAACTGCTCTTGTATAATCATAGTCCATAAATATGTGGGAAATGTCTTCTACTTGATGTAAGAAAAGAGGACACTAGGAGGGGCCATGAATGCCTCTTTTTCTTAAATTTTGAATTGTAATATTTTTCTATGAGAAAGAAGCCAACAAAAAGAGTTTACCTTTGGATTGGCATTATCTTTCCATATTTTTTTCCAAGTGTTGAACTTTGGGGGAACTCGAGACTAGAAGAGTAGAATGATGTATCCCTCCTTCACCAAATAAATTAAGGCATTCCATCCTACTTGATCCACTTCCTTTGATCTCCATGGCACACATCACACTAGTCAATCATGAAGCTTGAATTCCAAGTGCGGAAGATTCTATGGAATATTTCTAAAGTTTCATCCCATCCAATTACCTTTCTCATCCTAAATAGAAATATTAGCTAAGGTGAATTTTCTTTGAGCACATAAGAATTCTCTTAGAGGAGGAAACTCTTGGAAATGTTCCAGACTTCCAATTGTTTTTGATCCATTATTTATCAGTCCACAAGTTTATATTTTCTCCATTTCCTAGCTTCTAATACATATATGAATGAATGATAGGGGCCACTGATATCAATAATTTGCAGATTGTGGGGCACCCTCTTGAGCCTTGAATTGAAGTCAAAATTCTTATTCTTTATGCTTGAAGGTATTTTTCCTTGAGAATTTCCTTCCACCAATATTCTTCTTGGGTGATGAATCTCCAAACCAGTTTTTCCTCTATTTATTTATTAATTGGCATAGGGTCCCTCATGCTAAGCCCTCCATGATTTTTAGGATGCTTTGCAGTAGCCTATTTAATCAGATGGAATTCTTTGTACTTGTTTTGCCTCCTTCCCATAAAAACTTGAGAATTTCGTTTGCCAAAACAAAGAGAATGCTTTGTGGAGCAAGAAGCATTGAGAATTGATAAAGTGGTAAAGAAGAGAGGATTGCTTTGATTAGAACAACACACCCTGCAAGATTAAGTCATTTAGCCCCCCAAGCAATCAAATTTTCCTTTGAATTTTGAAAGAACACCTTCCCAAGCTTGGGTTGAGTGTGATTTCAAGCAAATAGGAATGCCTAAATACTTAAATTATTTCCATGTTTCCACCAATTGAAATCCCATTATTCTTCCAATTTGTCTTTGCTTTCTAAATGAAATATTCCATGTATAAATATGATATTTCCCAGAATTTGTTTGACCTCCCGAAGCTTCAAGAAAATTATCTAAAACCCTTTTGAATCTTCTTTCTGTTATTGAGGAAGCTCCACCCATCAAAAGTGTATCATCAACAAATTCAGAGTGATTGATGCTCTTGATACCTCTAATAAACATGATTATTCAGAGGTACTCACATCTTCTTTCAAATTCCAATCTATAATCGAGGGAATTTTCTATACTGATATACAAGATGGGAGAAAATATGCAGCCTTGGTGAAGGCCTCAAGAGGTAGGAAAAGGCCCAAACACTCTCCCATTAACCAAGAGGACAAGCCAAGGTGATTTTATGCAAAGAGAAACACAATGAATGAATTTAGCATCAAAGCCAAATTTTGTCATCGCCTTAAATAGGAATTCATGACTCACTTTGTCAAAGGCATTTTCCATGTCAAGTTTGACAATCATGCCTTTGTCTTGATTTTAACTAGAATTGATAGCCTCTTGAACAAGAATGATGTTATCAAATATTTTCCTCTAATGCACAAAACCTCCTTGATTTTCTGATATTATTTTTGGAAGAAGGGGCTTAAGTCTTCTAGCCAAAATCTTAGAAATCACTTTATATGAAACATTACAAAGTGAAATGGGCCTGAATCTTGAAAAAGAAGCAGGGATTAATTATTTTGGAATCAATGCTAAAAAGGAAGAGTTAATTTCACCCCCCATGTAATTATTCTTAAAAGTGTAACCCACCATTATGCAAAAAATATATTTTATTACCTCCTAAAATTGATGATAGAAGTGGGCAGAAAATCCATCTGGTTGGGGAGGTTTTCTAGGTTGAAGGAGAATAATTCTTTACAAATTTCCTCCTCGGTGAGCTCTTTGATCAAATCAAGTATATCCTCCTGAAATACCGATTATAGAATCTGTTCCAACATTGATAATTCCATTTTAGAGCTTCCCGGGGCTATGACACTGAAAAAATCACTAGTGTGAGGGACAACCTCCTCCTTGAGTTGAGAAAAGTTTGAGATTTTAGTACCTCTTGTTGTTATCTCTTTGACACTATTTTTCCAAACTAGGTTATTTACTTGTTTATGAAAAAAATGTATTCATGTCTTCTTCCTTTAACCAAATACTCTAGGACTATGAATTCCAAACTTCCTCTTCTTCCTTAAGCATGTCATTTTTCATAGGGCCATCTTCTCTTTTGGATTGTATAATTTCCATTCTCTTTTCATGTGATTGTTGATGGCCCCCAAAATTGTCTATTTTATTAGGTCCATTTGATTATTTATAGACACTTAAAACATGTATTTGACCCCCTTACTTGTAGATCATAGATTTAATTCATAATATAATGAGCCCTTATGAATTTGGTTTATCCTTGCTTATTATGTGCCTAATATTATTTATTATTGTAGAATATTGAGAGAATATTCAGTAAATTCTGAATGAGATAATATAGGCACTTTCTCCATACTACAATATGGACCAAGGTTGGATAATAAATGAACTGAATATCGTGAAATTATTGACAAATTCTAGATCTCCATTGATTGAGAAAATCTAGGAATGTGTTCCCTGTCATTTAATGAAGATTCCTAGTGTTGGGAACCAAATCCACTTTTTGAGGGATTTTGGAGGGGAAAACTATCTACTTTCAAGGATAATTCTTCCTCATGAATTTGTATAAGTAACAGTTTGAATTTTATATTATAAGCATGTATTTATTAGTTTTCTTATGGGGAAACCTTGTTATTTAGCAGCTCCACTTTCATTTCTAGTAGGGATGTACTTGGATTGATTCAAATAATGAAGTTTGGTGCCATTTTTAGCTTCTAAAGCTTGGTTTCCTTCATAGGACTCTGATTATCCTTGGGCTTGGCCATCCCAGGAGCCTCAGAGCCCTCTTGTACAATTTATTTATTTCCTTTGAATGTCTTTTTCACTTGCATCTCTTATTTATGCATTTACTATTCATGCTTCTTTTGTTGTAGGTCATATTGGTTAAATGATTGAAGTGAGTTTTTTTGTAGGTTATTTATAGAGTCAAAAGCATGATGCATCCTTATAACAACTTTGAAAAGTCATATTCATCATTGAGCTACTTGGATTGGTTTACTAGTTCACAAATATAGAATTTCTGGAAGTCCCTTGTAGCAAAATAGTAGTAATTTTTCTGCTATTTTTTAGAACGTGTTAATGAGCTTCATTTTAGTTGATTCCACTTGTGTTGAGTCATAAAAAAATTAAATTTAATAAAAAAATTACCCCATAGCATTTTCATCTTGATTTGGTTAGGCATTTGTGTTGAAAATGGCAAGAAGAAAATCATCATTTAATTTTCCCTTGAAATAAATTAGGAGAAAATTATAATTCCACATCACAAAGACAATAAGAATGTGTTAAATAAGTTAATTTCACTTAGTTGGCTCAGCGAATCCAAGTTGAGGGCCTAACTTGAGTCATGTAGAGTGGTTCTTAAATTTTAGGAGCCTAGGTTGAGTTTAATTTGAGTTGTAATAGTTTAATTCAGTTAAATGAAGTTAATGTGAGTTAAACTAGTTCCAACTGTTGGAGGAACTAGTAGGAGGTCTAGCAGTGGGGTGCAACTTCATGTGTTCAACTAGTTAACTGATAAATAAGCCTTACTTAACTCATGCATGCATGAAATTTGAGTTATCTAGTTGAGATTGGAGTTCAAGGGCAATGTAATATCAGTTGTATAATTTTCCGAGTTGTACAGGTGGTGCATGGAGTCGGAGAAGTGCCTATAGGGATTGCACAATCCTAGATGAGGAATTTCCTATTTAATAGGGGGATAATTAACAAGGAAACAATATAAGAAAATAGGAGCTTGACATGCTGGTGGGCTCCAGTATTGCAGCAATAACAATGCAACTCCTGGGACTCCCTTCTTTACTTTTATCAACCCGATAGCTTGTAACAAACTTGGAAGCGACGGTACTGTATGCACAAGTACTAGCTCTTGCCGCAACTGTCACTTGGTCAGCTGGCACAAGTCCACTAGGGGCTTAAGCCAACTTCTATGAGCTCTTAGAAGAAGCTTTTTAACTGATGGATGGAAGCTAACTCAAAGGAAGCTGATCTACTTGCAGAAAGAAACTGAAATCCAAAAAGTAACATAAACCCTAGCAAACCCTAATTCTACTAGCTAGTCCTACTGATGCAAAGGAGAGAATGCAAACTATTTAAAGAGATGCCATTACTTCTATGAAGGTAAAATGCACATGTCTAGGCTACCTCTATCTGAAGGAAACATCTTTTTGTATTTTTGAATCAGTTATCAGAATTATCATGCATGTGTTTTAACTGGTTTTTTCTGTGCAGGGGTGGATCAAGGAAGAGAAATGCTTGGAAAAGGTTGGGAAGTTTCAGAGAGGGTTTAAGGAGTACCTAACACTCTTCTGGAGAGTTTCACAAAGTTTGGCTGTCCAACAACCTCATTTGTGAGCTTCTATAGGAAGTCTGCAGGGGTTCTACAGGATGTTTCAGGGATTTCTACAGGATGTTCAGGAATTTCTATAGGATGTTTTTAAAATTGGATTTTGGAGGATGGGTGAGTGAAGTGAGGTGCATGAATGGATAGGGAGGTAGGGTAGGGGCCTGAAATGACCCAGGAACTGGTGGATGGAGTGGTGAGAGGATGTGGAAAGCTGGCTTGGCTTAAAGAAGGCTAAGACAATGGAGGAGAAAGAAGGTAGGGTTACGTGGGTAGAAGAATAGTTGTGAGACGAGGAACCTAACTAGGAGATGGAGCAGCTAGCCTGGACGAAGGTTAGGTGGATGAGAGAGTGATGGAGATGACCTGCACGGTGTACACTTAACCGAATCAACCAAGTCCTTCACACAATCGAAATCTTAGCTAATCTATCCTAACTGTCAACGAAACAAATGAACAACAGCTTTATTTATAAAGAGAACCATGTACAAAACTTAATCAAAGAAACATTTCAAAGGCCTGAACGCATAACCAACTTCTACAAATGAAAACATTACACCAAAGATTGCATGGTCAAGCAAACTAGTGTTTTTGTTGGGCAGCATTGTTTCTGCAATTCCAGCCCCTGATCCAACAAGGGAGAGGTGAAACTGAGAGTGTTGTCAACCCTTTTTCTTGGAGCTTTATCTGTTATTATCCTACTAATCTACTCTACACATCTGAAGTAATTCTATTTATCAGCAGTGACCTATTTAACCAACACAACTAAATCTTACTCAATAGAAACACGTTTCAAATGCATAAAAGGAAAATCACAATGCATAAAGAAAAGATAACAATACAAAGAAGGAGGCCCTAGTCTCTCAGGTTGGGCCCAACCCCGAGAGCTATGGCTCCTATAGACAACTCAGAGCTGATATCAAATTTGACTGCTTCTCATTATCAAAAAATAATCTTAAGTCAAGAGTTATGCCAACAATGGCTACAAGAGAACAAAATGGAGCTAGCAGCACTGTAGTGCAAAGTATGCAAGAGTTTCCCAAAAAGTCCCTTATGAAGGCTGAGGCCTTAACATTTATACACCACGAGGCCCTAGCTGGCCTCCTAAATCTATGGGACTTGGCTGCCCAAACTGTGAGTGAACAACTCCTTCCAAAAATCTGTTTGGCTGCCTTCTAGATCCGGTTTTGGTGGCCTTTGGAGCTCGGAGTTGGGGGTGAAGATCTCGAGGGAGGATATTTAATGCCATAGACAACCCCCCTATGAATCCTCAACCCAAGCTTGGCTGTCTCCTAGCCCATGACTGCTCGGTTTTCCTCCAACATGTGTCAAAAAAACCTGAAATGAGCACGTGTTAGCCACCTAGGAATAGTGACTACCCTTATTCGTACAAATGACATAAACATACTAAAAAATATTGCATAAGTTATGAAAAATGAAGGATTGAACAAGGATAATTAGGCCAAATGAGCCCAAAATGTTACCAAATTTGGGGCTCATCACATGCAACAAAATTGACTAATTATTGGCTAGAGTCACCTTGTGAGATAGTGAGGTAGACTGTACTAGTGTAGAGATTGTTCAAGTTGAACAAGCATTGTAAATATTCTCTATTTTTTTGATCTAATGCAATATACAGATAGGAAGGGGTTTTGAGAAACAATATTTCCACTTAGATAAATATGTGAGCATATGTGATTGAATCTTGTCTCATGTTTATGTTGTGATTTCTCGATCGATTAATTATTTCTGCTTATTAGTAGAGTAGATTCAAGTCTTTTGTTTTATCATATTACATAAGAAATTTGAATATACAAGGAATTTCTACATGGTATCAGAGCTGGAACAAGTATAGAGCAGGGTTCACAATAGATAACAAATTTCTAACTTATTATTGCAGGAGGATCGAACTTGCAGGATCATTTCTTCAGAGCTAGTAAGATGGATTTCCATGGTCCTAGACTCGAGTATGCGCTTGAGGGAAGCACAAATTATGTTGCAAGGAAGGACTACATGGAGGCAGTGTTGGAAGAAAATGAATTTAAGGAATTCATTGATAACGATATCCAGAAACCGACAACAACTGATGTTCAGAATCTAGCAGATTGGAAGAAGTGTGTAGCTAAAGCCAAGAGGATCATCCTAGAGGGTGTGAGAGACCACATTTTCTTGATAATACATGGAAAAGAGACTCCCTTTTCTACGTGGAAGACTCCCAATGAGCTATTCGGTAATAGAAATGAAGCCAAGAAACTTGAATTGATGAAGAATTGAGGATTAAAGACAAAGGGTATGAGGTAGTATTCAGAGATGGGAAGGCCTAACTCAAGCATCTTGCTTCATGTCAAATCAAGCAATTTGGTGTCAGGATCAAGAGCCTATACACATTAGAGGAAGATGCATGCACAAGCTTGAGGAGAAAGGCCGTGATTAGAGATGTTGTGGTTCAAAGGGAGCATGATTTAGCTCTCAAGAGGAAGCCTCAACCAATTGGCAGTTGGGCCAACCAGGAGGATGATGATGGAGATGAATAGTTAGAGAAATCCAATAGGAGGATAGTTCAAGCCAGATGGGTAGAGGGAGCACATGTAGCCTTACCTTTAGGTGTGAGGTGGGGTGATGTGAAGCAATAGTTCCAAGAGTTGAAGAAATTTGGGTAGGGTCCATTGAGGTTTTTTGTCTCATGGATTATTACCTTGCTATGGGGGCCCATAATATTCAATCGTAGGAGGACCAATATCAGTCATATATTGAGGAGTGCAAAGCAGTGTTGACAACATAGTAGGAGGATCAATAGCAGAGTCAACAACAACATATTTTTCCCAATAGACAGTGGTATATTAATTCAATGATTATTTTTATTTATTTTTTGGATGCTCTTCTGTTGCAGATGTTGCAATAGCAACAACAACAATGATAAGTGTTGCATGCAATACATTCCAAAGGTGATGGATAGAGGTAGATGTGAATCCATTTCTTTTTGAGAGGGAGTGTCTAAAATTGCAACAAAGAAAATCCTAATTTAATTTTCCCTTGAATTAAATTAGGAAAAAATTGTAATTCCACATCACAAGACAAAAAGAATGTGTTAACTAAGTTAATTTGACTTAGTTGTCTCAATTAATTCGAGTTGAGGGCATAACTTGAGTCATGTAGAGTGGTTCCTAAATTTTAGGAGCCTGGGTTGAGTTTAATTTGGGTTGTAATAGTTTAATTCAGTTAAAATGAGTTAATGTCAGTTAAACTAGTTCCATCTGTTGGAGGAACTAGTAGGAGGTCTAGTAGTGGGGTGCAACTTCATGTGTTCAACTAGTTAACTGATAAATCAACCATAATTCACTCATACATGCATGAAATTCAAGTTACCCAGTTGATATTGGAGTTCAAGGGCAATGTACTATAAGTTGTATAATTTTCCAAGTTGTACAAGTTGTGCATTTAGTCAAACAAGGGCTTATAGGGATTGCACAGTTCTGGATGGAGAATTTCCTATTTAATAGGAAACAACCCATGGAAATAGGAGCTTGACAAGCAACAAAATTGGTTAAGTATTGGCCAAAGTCAGCTTGTGAGGTAGTGAGATAAATTGTACTAGTGCAAAGATGTTTTAGGTTGAACAAACATTGTAAATATTCTCTATTTTTCTGATCTAATGCAATATACAGATAGGAAGGGGTTTTTAGCAACAAGCTTTCCCCTTAGATAAATCTGTGAGCATATGTGATTGAATCTTGTCTCATGTTTATGTTGCGATTTGTTGATCAATTAGTTGTTTCCATTGATGAGTAGACTATATTCAAGTCTTTTGTTTTAGCATATTACATAAGCAGTTTGAATCTATAAGGAATTTCTACAATTTGATAGGTTAATTAGCTCATTAATTCTTGAATTTCTGGTTTTTAGAGCAGTAATTTTTTGTTGTTTTTTAGCACATGTTAACAGGAGTATTTTGGAGTGATCCCACTTTGAATGGAGTCATATGACATGTTACTTAATAAGAAAATTTGTCCCATCTCATTTTCATTTGATTTACTTAGGCATTCGACAAGTTATCTCACTCCTGTAGCAATCCTGCCACTCTTGTAGTAGTCATGTAACACTCCTGTAGCACATTTAAAATTGACCATATCTGCTCCAAAAGCTTGGTTTTTGTCTCTTAGGCTTGAATAATGACCCCTAGGCTCTAAATACATAATTGAGATATACCAAAGACCACTTAGGATTTTCCCTTTTATCACTGCAACACATCTCAACAATTTGGGTTAATGGACAGATTTATGAATTGGGTAACACAATAATGATTTCCTTGACTGCCACATGAAGTATCTATAAACTATGCCAATGGATCTAACCTTTCTGGAATGAAGTGATTGATTACATTCTCTTTCCTTCATGCATGTTAGATTAGTTTACTTTCTTTATTCTTAAGCTAGGGTTTCTATTTCAAGCATTATTATTTCCATTCCATAGACTAGGTTTCCTTTTTAATGCAGACTTTACATTATGCAATTAGGGTAGTGTTTGATTTCATGATATTCACTTCATTTCATCAAATCAAAAAAATAATGACACATTTTTAATAGCCCAAAGTTAAAATTTCATGTAATTAAAGTTAATAAAGGAAAAATAATACCAAGGTCAAGGGACACTTATTCCAAGCTGAATGTTGGGCAAGATATCCAAGTAGGCATCACTTGTTGTGTTTAAGGCTAAGGCAAAATTGACAAGAGCAACGGAAAAGGCTTTGAAAAGGAAAAAAGGCATTTTGTTTATGAAAATAAAGGAAATTAGGAGAAAATGGAGGTGAAAGGTCACATGTCGCATGTGAGGAGGAAATTGAAGGAAAATTAAGGAAAATGAAGAAATTAGAGGCATCAATAATAAAAAGACATCAGAGCATTAATATGTAGCCTTTTGTCAGTTCAATTTTAGAGTTAGTCCTAGAGAAGAGAAGAGCACCAAGAAGAGAAGGAGATCAAGCAAGCAAAGGAAGGACGAGGAAAGCAAAGGAGGACAAGGAAAGGAAAGGAAAGAAAGGACCAAGTAAGGAAAGGCTGGGTCAGGTAGCTTCAACAGGAATACTCGCAGGTAACAAATTGCATGTATGGTTTCCTAGCTAGTTTTGGCATGCATGACATATGCATGTGTGTATTTTAGTTTCTTTGATTTTGGTAGCATGGATTTTGTCAGTTTTTTGACAGTGTTTTCATCCTTTCCTTGCCATTTTCGGATAGCCATGGTGTGATGGGATTCTTTCTCGGTTGAGCTATGTATTTCCAAAATGTTTTGGATCCGAGTGAGGTGGTCTCAGGAAAATTCCAATGGTTTGGGGTGGAGATGGTTTTCTGTGGTAAGCCCTCAAAAGGTGGGTGGAGATAGGAAAATTCCTCAGGGGATCGTGAAGGAATTATGAGGCATCCAAGCTCAGTTTGGTTTTGTGTCTCGAGATCGGTTTAGGTGATATCATGGTATGGTGAGGGTGGATGTGGTTTAAAATTTGGATTCCCTTCATTTTTTATGGATGGTTTTATACCATGATATCCCACATTCATGCTTGGAATATGGCACAAGGGTGATTGGATGAAAGAAAGATTTAGTTCAACCCAATCTATGGTCAGGTGGTATGTGGAAGTCCCCGACTTGGTTGGCTTTTGCATATGGTTAATAAGAGCCAAGTTCCTCTTTGTTTTGATGAGTAAATATACTTGTTATTATGTGGATTTAATGGTTGTTCTATCATTGGTATTTATCAATTTATATGTTGGTTATAAGCATAGTTAATTAACAAATCTAATTATGGCTTTTAACACATTTATATTAATGAATGTATGGATAATGAATGTAAGGCATAATTGGTTTTATGGAAGTTATTGTGAGAAGGAATTGTTCCTTCTTATTTATACTCAGATAAGTTTTTAGATCATTATGCTTAGATTTTCATTCATGACATGTAGGCTACATGTTCACCATGTGTTTGATGAAATGTCAGTCCCAGTTTGGAGAGGTTAGGTCAAGTCCTGGTTCAAGTCTTGGTTCATAAACTTTGTTTCTATGTCATTTGTCATCTTTGGAAATTCCACTGAGTTTTGGGCAGAGGCTTGAGGCTTGGCCCTGAAAAAGTGGCTTAGAATTTGATGTCATTGACATAGAACTATCTGGAAAATTCCACAAGTGCATGGAGGTAGGATTATTAGTGTGACTAGAGAGCTACAATCACTTACATGCCTTGGAAAGGGTGCAACTGGGGCTATAGGTCATTGAAAAGGAGATTCATCTCAGTGGATGGACACCTGGAGGGGTTGGGTACTCTTGGAGGTCCTATAGCACTTGAGGGAAGTCATTAAGGTCTTAAGTTGTTGACTCCATTTCCTTAAGTTCATTTAGGAGGTTGAGTCTTATCATAGTGACCCTCAATTCATGTTTACGTTAGGAAAACCAGTGACAGTTGGTAAATGTGGGAGGTGGTGGGTTATAGCATGATATTAGAGTGGGTTGCACTCTATTTTGGTAAAATATGATGTTGTCATGGCTATGGTTTTCATGCATGGGGTCATGGTGTACATTTGGTACGGTCATGCATGATTTTGTTATATTGACATTGTTAGAGGCTAGATCGACCTCAGGCTGAAGGGAGGCAATCTTAGGATAACCACAAACCACGCTTAACCTGGTAGCTAGCCCTACTAGGTCAGGAGAGGGCTCTCTCCTTGTCAATCTCAGTTGAGATGACTAAATTAAATATGGATTTTAGGCTAGGTATATTAGCTCTAGGGTTTTTGGTTGACTTTAAAGGTTTTGTTGCTGGATCAAATGGAGCCGACAGCTTAGGTTCGGGAAATCAAATCATGGATGCAGACATGTTCTGTGGGGCGAGATAGATAAGTGTTTATGCACTAGTAATTGAGTGAGATGGTTGGTTTAAGACTGTTGAGGGGCTGAGGAGGGCATGTGGAGACCATGAATCCTCTTCAAACTGCTGAAAACATTAAGAACTAAATGCATTCCCAAGGCAAAGCACTGTTATGAATGTATTTTGCCTATTTCTCTTGATTCATTTAGTTTAGAATAATTGAAAAGGTTTTGAAATATATAACACATAAGAATAACTCATCACAGAAGAAGAAACAATACAAAAACACAGTATCACAAGAATCCCACAAAAATAGCTGCAAAACCTGGTTTTATTCCTTTCTAATCTGCTGATACAAGTATAGAATGTGTGCACCACTTCCAAAAGAGTCCAACCTTTACAAATGACTAAGAAAGTACATAATATAGGCTATAAAACCACCTGAACTAACCATCAGGGGTCGAATCCAAGAGATCAGGAGCTGTTTCAACCATATCTAAGCTAGGAACAAGAAAATAGGTAGTGGAATAACTTGCCTCTAAAAACCAAGGAAACTGATGTATCTACACCCTCAAGTCATTTTACATTCATATTTACATTGCGTTACATCATTTACAATCATAAATTGACCAAGGATGAGATAAAAAGTCAACTGGCAGTAAAACTAGGAAAAATTTCAGAGTTTTGGGAAAAATTGGCAAAATCAGCGATATGCGCAGCGTCATCTCCTGTATGAGCAGCACCGCTTCTAGCCTGCTTTTTAAGGTCTTACACTCCACCAAATCAGGCCCAAGATAGCTTGTTGGAAAGCTATGTCTGTCTAGTTTTTGAAACATCTTGAATTTCCTGATTTTGAGGTCATTTTCCGCTTCAAAATTGAATTCTCCCAAGACTGCTTCCTGTGGGTGAAAAAAGTGGCAAAGAGGGCATTTTTTGAGTGTTTTTTGCCCTTTAAGTGACCTAGTTTTGCTCCAAATGAGATGCAAATTTTAGGGATTGATGTACTTTTGGTACTAAATCCAAATATACAAGCCATTTTACAAATGGGTGTGCCAAGATATCCACCAGAATTTCCTGTGTTGCATAATTCAAAAATTTGAAATTGACAAAATTGTTTCAAAGTTTTCCCAATTTTGCCTCAAAGTTGCTTCATGGGTTACTTTGTTGGGCTAGAGTAACATCAACCAAAATTTTGAGCTTATCATCCTTCTTTTTTCCTTTTAAGGCCCTCCTAAATCTTGCCTTAAGGTGCTTGATCCTCTTATTGCATATCCTATTCCGGGTCAAATAATGGTGGGCCATATGCCTTAGCATCTTATTGTCTCTATTTGCTTTCTTTAGAAGCCCCTCAAGGTGAATGTTAACTCTTTCAAGCCATATTTCTCTATCATGCTCCACTTCTTGTTCAATAGGAGTCAAGGGAATTGGATGCTCTTTGTTGCTTTGCCTTTGAATTTTTAGCATCTCTAACTCCATTTGGATTTGTTTACCCTCTAACTACTTATTCTCCTACTCTAGGTAATTGATAATATATCTTCCTCTAGCTATCTTGTCCTCTAGCATGTTAATGTAAGCCTCCTGTTCTTTCAAAAGCATTCTTTGATCAAAAGAAGGGCTATCTAGGTCTATTACCTGAGTATGATGAGGTGGCACATCAGAATCATGCTCCTCAAGCTGAAAATCCCTCTCAACATCATCATCAAGCTTTTCTCCTGGGACCTTTCCTTTCCCTTTGTCTACTTGCTACAAATTCCTTTCCCTAGAACTGTCACTAAGGGTGCCCAAATCAAAATCAGGGTCATTGTCTCTTTCCATGCTTGTCTCTATGGGATGATGTGGTGATGATATGGTGAATGGTGGATAATAGATGGGGGAAAAAGATGAGTATGAAGAGATTTGTGAAAGGAACAATAGTGATGAGGTGAGGTAGGGGAGTGAGAGGGATGGATAGAGGACCTAGGGTTTTGATGTATGAGGGGCTTAGGGTTTCATAAAGGGATTAGGTTTTTGGGAAAATGGGGGAAGGGAATAGGACTTAGGGAAGATGGGATCAAGGGGTAGATTTAGGGCAAATGAAGTTGGGAAAAGGGACAAGGGATTATGGTTTGCAATGGTATGAAATAGTGTATAGAAGCAAACTAGGGTTTGACTTTTAGGAGACAAAAATCATGAACCATACATGAAAACCCTATTTAAGCTCAAGATATGTTGATACTTACTTGTTGGGAGGTGAATGCAGCAAAAGAAGTGATGGAGGATGAATTTGGGTGATTTACAAGCTTGGCAGCTCAATGCACAGTGCATTCCACCCAATGCGCAGCGCTAGTGCAATTTTGTGAAGGAGAAATGGCTCTGATGCATAGCGCCTGCCCAATGTGCAGTGCCATTTGCAGACCACTTTTGGAGGCCTTATTGATGTCCAAATATGGTGTGTGATAGCTCATTGGAAAGCTTATCAAGTCTAATTTCCATAATATCTTGAATTTTAAAATTTTGAGTTCATTTTCCTTGTCAAAAGTCCAATCTCCAAGACTGGTCAAAATGTGCAGAATGAGGCTACCTAAATGAAGAGTGCTTTTGCAATCAAATTTTGAAGGCCTTCCTAAACTCCAAATTGATCTCATGATAGCTCATTGGAAATATCTTTGTGTCTAGTTATCATTTGACTCATCACGCAAGTCATTTGGCCAATCAGTCTAGGAGAAAGCTTGATTTTCCCAAGGTCACTCCAGAGGTGCATTAACTCTCCTGAGGCAACTACATTTTTGACATTTCTCTAAAACCATGACACCTGTGTAAAAAGTGAAGGAGGTTTTTCTTCCTTTTCCTATTGTGGACAAAAACCTCTCTCACTTTTTCCAAATTCTTCTTTTATTTCTCAGAAACATAGTTTTAAGAAAAACCGTCCCTTATGTGTGATGAATGTCTTGTTCCTTGGAATGACTTCTCGACAAATGGTGGAGACCTGATATTTGATGATATGAGATGGCCTCATTCCTTCTGATATCTCTCATGCCTCCTCTGTTCAGCTATCTTTGATGCCATAGCCAACCCTAGCTCAGTCGGAGAGGAAATTAGGGTTTGTTCTCTTTTGCTTTTGCAGGTGGATTGGTGCTCAAGATGACTTGATTTTTGTAGTGGTAGGTGCTTGGCAATATCACCGGTTGAGTAGGAGCAGCTGATGAGTACTTATTACATATAGAAATTATAAAAGTACATCAAATTTTATAAGAATGAAACAATACTCTATTTTCACCTCAAACTGAGTTTAAGGTGAAAAACTTATTAAATTTAAAAATGTTGAGAATTAAAAGTTATTTTAAGATTTATATCTCCTCCACATGTCTGCATGACCACTATTAGCAATAATCATTGAAATTTGACCATGGAGGAAACCCTAGACCTAATGAGACTGAAACCCTAAAACCTAAGACATATTTAAACATGAACCCTTGACCTGAAAAGTATGAACAGAGGTCAACAGATATATGTAATGAGGGAAAAAACTGAATTGAACCCTACAATCAGTTGATCCATGACCTAATGGAATGCAACTCATCAGAATGGGACACCTAATATGAAATGCAAAAGAGTAATTTTGATCACTTATGGTAGTGTGAAGACACTAATACTAACAGACATGATTATAATTATATATGTATCACACTAATGCAGACTAATATTGCAGATGAGATAAGCCTCCCCTGAACATCGATGAGGTATGGTTTTGATTTTAGTATCTATTTGGTTTATCTGACATGGTACACTTTCCAGAAGAAGACAAAAAAAGATGATGAGCAAAATGGTAGACTGCAGCTCTTGTGACTCTCCCTACAAATAAGTTGGGAAACAAGGAGGAGAGAATTCTCTTGGTATATAAAATACATTGAGGAATTTGAGGGCAGAGATCAGAAGTTGCAAAGAGAAAAATGATAGGTTCGTTGAGGATTAAGAAAGACTTGCAAGGGCTTAGGAGAAGCAAGTTAAGGTCAATGCAACAATTCTTTAGAGCTTGTTAGGGTTGCAGAGACAGGGATAGTTGAGGATCATTCAAGAGAAGGAAGAGAAAACTAATGGAGCCTATGGTAGCAAGTCTCGGTCCATTGAGGACCAGTCAAGAGAAGAAAGAGAAAAATAATGGAGCATATGGTAGCAGGTCTCACTCTAGATATAGGTTAGATAAAGGGGATACAGTTAGAGGTGGAAGATCACTGGATACACCTGATAGGAGGAATGGTATGTATGGGCATCATTCTAGTTCCTCATCTAGGAGACATCATCATAGTCATCACCATCATCATCCTTATAGGAGGGGTGAGTACTTACTTGAGGAGTTCAAGAAAGTCAAGCCACCTACATTTGATGGAGAGATGAAGAAGTCATAAGATGCAGAGGCATGGTTGCTTGGGATGAAGATATTATTTAGATTACACAACTATTAAGAGAACATGAAATCTAAGATAGCCACCTTCTGTCTCAGGTGAAAGCAGAGTGAAATCAGAGTGTAAGCATCCAAGTGGATTTCTTTAGCTTATTCTGATTCCAGAATGGAAATGGGAGGTCATTTCCATGGACTTCATTGTAGGTCTTCCGAGGACATCGAGGTAGGATGATTCTATCATGGTTGTGGTAGACATGTTGAGAAAGGCAGCTCACTTCATTCCAGTGATGACTACTTATTCATCTAGTGAGGTGGAACAGTCTTAATTAGGGAGATAATGAGATTTCATGGTGTTCTGAAGAAGATTGTGTTAGACAAGAATGCTAAGTTCACTTCCAAGTTTTGCAAGGAGTTGTTTACAGGTTTGGGGATAAATATGGCCTTCAGTACAACTTATCATCCACATACACATGGACAAACAATGTCAATAGGATTCTAGAGGATATGTTGAGGATGTACATGATGCATCAACAATGAATATGTAAGGAGTACTTTCCATTGGTTGAGTTTGATTACAACAATGGTTACCAAGAGTAACTGAGGATGAGTCCATTTGAGGCACTGTATGGGAAGAGTTATAATACTCCCATCAATTGGAGTGATCTAGTGAACAAGGTACTTATTGGACCAAACATGTTGGAATACATGGAATAAGAAATGCAAGTTATAAAGAAGAATTTGAAGGAATCATAGGACAGGAAGAAGAGTTATGCATACCGGCACAGGGAAGTTAAAGAGTTTTAGGTTGGGGAGCATTTCTATTTGTGCATCAAGCCCAAGAAGAGATCATTAAGGATTGGATATTGTGCCAAGTTGGCACCATGGTATTGTGGGCCTTTTGAGATCCTTGAGAGGATTGGACCAGTGGCCTACCGACTTGCACTACCTCCGATAGTGAAATTCCATGATGTTTTCCATGTGTCATTGCTTAAGAGATATGTAAAGAATGTTGATCACATTATTGATTGGCTTATATTGTAGGGGGAACCAGAAGGAGAATTATAACCGAAGCCTCAATGCATATTGCAGCAGAATTAACTCATGCACCGAAATAGAGAAATCGAGCAAGTTAAAGTGCAGTGGAAGCACTTTGGGTCCGATGAAGCTACATGGGAGATGGCTGATCAGATGCAAGCTATGTATCCTTCATTGTTTGCCGGTGGAGGCAAATGAGTTTTTGGTATTTGTACATATTTATGTATGGTTACTATTGTAAATATTGCAATGAGTTGTGTTATAAAGATCCAATAAGTGGTATGGTTGTCATGTTTATGATGATTTTTGCTTTTGAGCAAGTCATTCATTGTAAATACTACAACGA
Organism: Pinus tabuliformis; assembly: GCA_031772625.1. Classification (NCBI taxonomy): domain Eukaryota; kingdom Viridiplantae; phylum Streptophyta; class Pinopsida; order Pinales; family Pinaceae; genus Pinus; species Pinus tabuliformis. Next base: position 103,977,414 of record CM062811.1, read on the forward strand.
GCTAAGTTATAAAGCTCTGTGGGTAGTATGTTTTTGTTTTTAGCGGTTTTGCTGGTTGTAGGTGTCATAGAACATTGAGGATGATGTTACCCTAAAGGGGGTGGGTCTATAACAACCCCGGGATAAAAGTTAATAAAGGAAAAATAAGACCAAGGCTAAAGGACACATATTCCAAGTTGAATATTGGGAAAAATATCCTAGTGGGCATCACTTGTTGTGTTTATGGCTAAGGGAAATTTCCAAAGGCAATGGAAAAGGCTATGAAAAGGAAAAGAGGCATTTTGTTGATGAAAATAAAAGAAATTAGGAGAAAAGGGAGGTGAAAGGTCACAAGTTTCATGTGATGAGGAAATTGAAGGAAAATAAAGTAAAATGAAGAAATTAGAGGCATCAATAATAAAAAGACATTAGAGCATCAATATGTAGCCTTTTTTAAGTTTAGTTTTAGAGTTAGTCTCAGAGAGAAGAAGAGCGCTACGAAGAGAAGGAGATCATGCAAGAAAAGGAAGGACAAGGAAAGAAAAGGAGGACAAGAAAAGCAAAGGAAAGCAAGGACTAAACAAGGAAAGGTTGAATCAAGTAGCTTCAACAGGAATACTTGCAGGTAACATATTGCATGTATGGTTTCCTAGCTGATTTCAACCTGCATGGCATATGCATGTGTGTATTTTGTTTTCTTTGTTGTCAGTGGCATGGATTTTTCTAGGTTTTTGACAATGGTTTCAACTTTTCCTTGCCATTTCCAGGTAGCCATGGTGTGATGAGATTCTTTCTTAGTTGAGCTATGGATTTCCAGAAGGTTTTGGATTCAGGTGAGGTGGTCCCAGGAAAATCCCAAGGGTTGGGGGTGGAGATGGTTTTCTTCGGGAAGCCCTAAAATGGGTAGAGACATGAAAATTCCTCAAGGGATGGTGAAGGACTTCTGAGGTATCCAAGCTCGGTTTGGTTTTTTGATCTCAGGATTGGTTTAGGTGAGATCACGACATGGTGAGGGTGGAGGTGGTTTAACCTCTAGATTCCCTTGGTTGTTTATGGATGGCTTTATCCCATGAAATCCCACATTCATGCTTGGAATATGGAACAAGGGTGATTGGCTGAAAGAAAGATTTAGTTCAACCCAATCTATGGTCAAGTGGTATGTAAAAGTCCTCGACTTGGTTGGAGTTTGCATATGGTTAATCAGAGATAAGTTCCTCTTGCTTTTGATGAGTAAATGTACTTGTTATTATGTGTCTTTAATGGATGTTCTCTCAATGTTATTGATTTGGTTATATGTTGGTTATAAGAACGATTAATTGACAGATCTAAGTATGGCTCCTAACACATTTCTATTAATGGATGTCTGGATAATGAATGCAAGGCCTAATTGGTGTTATGCCATCTATTGTGAGAAGACATTGTTCCTTCTTGTTTATCCTCAAATATTTTTTTAGATCATTATGTTCATATTTGCATTCATGACTTGTAGGTTGCATGTTCACCTTGTGTTTGATGGTACATCAGTCCTATTTGGGAGAGGTCATATCAAGTCCTGGTTCAAGTTTTGGTTCATAAGCTTTGTTTTTATGTCATTTTTCATCTCTAGAAGTTTCATTGGTTTCTGTGCAGAGGCCTGAGTCTTGGCCCTGAAAAAGTGGCTTAGAATTTGTTGTCACTGACATAGACTAATTGGAAAATTCCACAGTTGCATGGAGGCAAGCTTATCAATGTGATTGGAGGGCTACAATCACTTGCATGCCTTGGAAAGGGAGAGAATGAGGCTATAGGTTAGTGAAAAAGAGAGTCATCTCAGGGGATGTACACCTGGACGTCCTGTAGCACCTGAGGGAATTTAGTGAGGTCTTAAGTTGTCAAATCCATTTTATTAAGGTCATTTAGGAGGTTGAGTCTTATCATAGTGATCCTCAGCTAATGTTTACCCTGGCCAAACCGGTGACAATCGGTAAATGTGGGAGGTGGTGGGTTACAACATTTCATGTTGCACATATAGTGTCGACACCTCTTAAGTTTTTAGGAACCCTAGGTTGATAATTTAAGTTGGCAGCCTTGGGAATTGCAACAATCTTGTTGTAATACTGGGGCTCATCACTTTCTAGCATTGTTGCTGGGGAGGTGCCAACACATGCATTATTTTCTTACCTATTTGATTCATTTCTTTTACTTTCTACAAAAAAAAATAAATTTAGCATATTGCATTGCATTATCATTCTTATTGATTTTTTTTTTCTAGCAACAAACCCCCCATTTGACCACATGGTGTAGTAAGAAACACATCACCATCAAATTTTGCAGGTAGAAGAAGAAGAGGCGGAAGATAAAGTAGAAGAAATGGATGGAGACGATGACAAAGAGGAAGATCTTCTTGTATTTCCCATTCAAGATACTGATACTAGTGTTCATATGAAGAACATCCCTCCATATTTCCTTCCCAACTTCCATGGTATGAGGTCAAAGGATCTGGAACCTTTCTCTTTGAATTTAAAAATCCTTTGTATATCTTATGGCTACTTACTAAACACTCAAAAATTGAGATTGTTTCTGACAACATTAAAGGATAGAGATCTTAAATGGTTCATGAGTTTAGGAACTAATTCAATAAGATCATGGGATGATATGCAAAATATATTTATTGAAAAATATACATATCATGATATTAAAGAATAAATATTTAGAATGACTCAAAAAGAAGATGAGAGCCTTGAGGATCTAATAGAGAGATTTATGTATAATGTTAAGAGGGATAAATTACGTCATTTAGGATATTACACACTAAAAACCCTCTTGCTTAGAACAATTAGAGATGAGTGGATTTATCTCCTTGATCTCATGAGTAGAGTTGATGTATACAAATTATCATTTAAAGAAATTTGTGAAACATGCAAGCACATATCGAGTGGAATGGCAAGAGTAAGTAAATAAACATCGAGAGTGGCGAGTCAATCTGAACTTGGAAATTTTCTTGATAACTTTAAAACATAAATTCTTAGCAATACAAGTGAACAAGTAGAAATGTTAATAATGTAATATGAGCAAAAATAAGATGTTGATATTTGTGTTGTCCATGTGGAATCACTTGCTATTAAATATTGCCCATCATTACCAAGGTTGAAAGAACCAAGAGGACAATGGATTAAGTCAATCACCAAAGAAAATATGTTATGTATCTCCAAGATGACCATGAAAACCTAGTCAACTTGGTATGATGCAAGAACATAATTCACAATTTCAAGGTTATGCACATTCATCTCAAAGTAATTGGAACACACCCTTTCCTCAGAAACCTTGGCCATCTCAACCCCAAAACCAATCTTGGAAATAAGGTTGGCAAGGACCTTATGGGAGAAATCCACAATTTCCTCAATATTTTCCTCAATATACTCCATACCTAACTATGTGCTATCCCTACCATCTACCTGCACCATAACCACAACCCCAACCACATCCATCTTAAAGATCCACTCCCACTAAACTACCTATACAACCATTTCTGAACCCAAACAATCTAGTAACTAAACCCACTTACAATGTTGAGGTACAATACTTCCAAACAACTCCTCTTGATCTAAATGGTATTCACTTTAGATTGAGAAGTGTATTGCAAAAAAGAGATTCGCTTGATGCCATTAAAGGACAACATGTGGAAATTCGTTGTAGATTCAAACTACAAATTGTAATATGATAAAACAATTGACTTGAATCTACTCTACTCATCAACAGAAACAATAAATGATTGATGAAATCACGAAGCATATAAGAGAATGAATTCAATCACACATAACAAAATGATTTTCTAGGGAAAGCCACAACTAAAAACCCATGCTATCTATATATTTCATTAATTAGAAAATATGAGAAGATTACAATGCTTTGCTCAAGCCCGACCAACCTCTGCACTATCTCTATCTATCTCACTACTTCCTAGACAAGCTAAAGCTAATACTTATCCAAATTATTTCTTTCCCAAGTCCCTATTTCCTTATGTTTTCCTCAAGGAATAAGCCCTAATTAATTAGGAAATTCCTCAATTATGATTTCCAAATCCTCATAGGCCTTTTTCTGATTGCATGCACCATCGTTTTAATTTAGATGATTTTAAAATTGATAGTACACTGTCCCTAAACTCCAATCTCAAATGGGTCTTTCTTTTATCTAAAATGCATGATTTAATTATGAGTGAATCTTCAATTTATTAGTAGTTCACTGCAAGCAACACCAAACTCGACTACAGGCAACACCACACTGTACTGTAGGCAACACCACATTGCACTTCAAGCAACACCCCACTATACTACATGCAACACCACACTGCACTTCAGGTAGTACCCCACTGTACTTCAGGCAACACCCCACTACTACAGGAAACATCCCACGACTACAGGTTGCACCTCACTACCACAGACAACACCCCACGATTAGACCTCCCACTAATTCCTCCATCAATTGGGACTAGTTTAACTGACTTTAACTTAGTTAGACTAAATTAAATAATTACATCTCAAAATAAACTCAACTAGTGCTCCTAATTGTAGGAGAAACTCTACATGACTCTAATTAGACCCTCAACTTGAATTAACTGAGCTAACTAAGTCAATTTAACTTAGTTAACCACTACAAGTTGTCATGAGATGTGGAATTACAATTTTATTCCCAATTTAATTCAAGGACAAAATTAAATTAGGATTTTCTTGTTGCATTTTCAACACTCCCTCTCAAAAATAAAGGGATTATCTGCTACCTCGATCTTGGCTCTGTGAAATTCAAATTTGCATCTTGAAAATGCCTTTGTCAAAATATTTTCATCCCGCTCCTCTGTAGGAATGTACAACATGACTATCCTCTACGCACAATCTCATAGATGGTGATACAAGATGTCGATATGCTTGGATTCTTATAGAGCTTGATACAATTGTGATTGTACAGTAAATCACTGTAGTATTCATCTGTGGACCAAATATCCCGATAAGGATCTTCTTCATCTAGATAGCCTCACAAGCTACTTAACTAGCACTAATGTACTCTGCTTCTGCTGAATTGAGTGCCACTGATCTCTGCTTCTTGCGGTACCAAGATGTTACACAAAAATATCGTCACCATGATTATTTGCAGTCAGTATGGGTCTATCATCACTTTTACTGTCCTCCTAAGCAAGTCTCAGACCTCAGCTCTTCAAATCAAGCTTTGGAAATGAGAGAAAGACATTAAAAATCAATGTAACTCTGGTTCCGCACTTTCTCTCATGGTCACCTGTGGTCCCGCACCTTCTGTGTACAAAAACTGCGGACCTGCCCGCTCTGTCCCTAACGGTGTAGGTGCGTACCCCTGTGAAAGTCAAAAGGCACAAGTTTTATCTTAAAAAACTCACTTTGGGTTAATTCTAGAGGTTTCTAGAAGGAATTTTGACGTGGATTGTTCGCTCTGACGTGGTGGTGGGCTCCAGTATTGTAGCAATAATGCTACAACTCCTGGAGCTTCCTTCTCTAATTTTATCAACCCGGTAGTTCGTAACAAACTTGGAAGCGACGGTGCTGTATGCACAAGTACTAGCTCTTGTCGCAGCTGTCACTTGGTCAGCTGGCACAAGTCCGCTAGGGCTCAAGCCAACTTCTATATGTTCTCAGAAGAAGCTTTCTAAATGATGAACGAAGGCTATCTTAAAGGAAATTAACCTACTTTGCAAGAATGAACTGAAAGCCAACCAAACATGGAAACCCTAGTAAACCCTAATCTGACTAGCTTAATCCTTATGATGCAATGGTGGGAATGCAACTTCCAGAAATGATGCCATTACTTCTAGTGAGATGAGATGCATGAATTTAAACTACTTCCATTGAAGAGAACACGTTTTTGTATTTTTGCTCAAATGGGTGGAGTTATTATGATTGTGCTTCTTACTGGGTCTTGAATGTGCAGGGGTAGTTCAAAGGGGAGGAAGGCTTGGGAAAGGTCAGGAGGACTCTGAGAGGTTCCAGGGGATCCCTAACATCATTCCACAGAAGTCCACAATGTTCAGGTGCTTGGCAACCGTGTTTGCAGGCTTCTACAGGATGTCTGCAGGGGATCCTACAGGAAGCTCGGGATTTCTACAGGAAGTCTGCTAACTTCTACAGGATGTTCTGTAGTCGGAGTTTTGGGTGATGGAGGAGTGAAGGAGCCGTATGGATGGATGGGTAAGATGAAAGGGGAGCTTGAGATGACTCAGGGACAGAGAGATGAGATGGGGAGAGAGAGGATAGAGCTGGTTGGTCGATAGAAGGGTAGAGGCAATGGAAGGCCGAAAAGATTGAGCAACGTGGACAGTAGAAGGGTTGGAAAGCAAATGAGCTGAACAGAGGATGAGTAGGTGGCTTAGGCACAGTTTATAAGGATAAGAACACGATGAAATGGTGCTGCACAGTGTAAATGAAACAAATCACCCTTATCTTGCATGTAATACGAAAGTTCACCAACCTATTCTAACTGTTTTATTAGGAATCAAAGAAGAGCAATGTAAGTTGAAGGGAAACCGTGCATGATGCTGAACCAAAGAGTCATTACTCAAGATATAATCATATGGACAATTCTTCAACCGAAAACATTACATCAATACTTGCATGCATATGTTAAAACAGTGTTTTTGGCAGTTTGCACGGTCTACACTTCCGGTCCCCAAACAGAGGTGAAAGTGAGCATGCATTCAACCTTTTTTGAACTCAACGTAACTTCAACCTCCCTACGCTAATTCTGAACTACTGAAACAACTGCATTCATGAAACTAACCTACATAACCAAACCAAAATAGACAACTCAACAAACTGTGTTTTCCAAGTGCATGTAAAGGAAAGAAATGCAATGATAAAAGAAAGACAAGTAACAATACAAAGAAAAGGAGGTCTATTGCTCTCAGGTTGGGCCCTAACCTGATAGCTATAGCTCCTCTAAGAACTCAGAATTGAATCCAAATCTGCCTGCCTTTTATTAAAAGATCATAATCATGAGTCTAACAACATGCCAAAATTGGCTTACAAAGAGCAAAAACAGAGCTACAGCTCGTGATTCAAAATCTACAACAAAGATTCAAGAGACTTTATCGAAGGCTACAACCTCAATATTTATACATGATGAGGGCCAAGCTGGCCTCCTCAATTAGTGGGGCTTGGATGTCCAACTAGAAGTAAACTGCTGTTCCTGTAGAATCCGTTGGCTGCCTTCTAGCTCGGTGGTGATAGCTGTTGGAGCTCGGAGTTGGGGTGGAGATCACGAGGAAGGTCATTCAAGGCTGTGGACAACCTCCCTATAAACTCGCAATGCGACCTTGGCTGTCTCCTTGTCTCCATTTGCGTGGTCTTTGCTCCATTTAATGTCAAAAAAACCTGAAATCATCATGTATTAGCCACATAGGCATAATGACTACCCTTCTTCCTACAAATAACACGAATATACTAAGAAATGATGCATAAGTGATAAAAAATGAAGGGTTGAGCAAGGTAAGTAGGCCAAATGAGCCCAAATTGTTACCAAAAATTGGGGCTCATCATCACCCCCCAGCTAAAATATTTGCTCATCCTTGAGCAACTAGTCTAACTCTTCATCCTTCATTGCCTTTACTGCTACCCTTACATCCCAAGCCTCTGTAGTAGTGTCCTCCTTGCTGATATGAAACCCAGCCCTTCTGTTTACCTCTTCCCACTGTTCATTATCATCTGTCTCTGTGCTGCCTTCCATCAATCCTAGCAGCAGTGGTGGGCTGAGTTTAAGGCCAATCCAGCTGGCCTGGAGGTTTTGCATGGATTTCTTATAGAGGGCTACCCGTACCAGAGCTTCCCTCATCCGAGTTGGGGTATGGTACTCACGGATTTTCAGACTGTGTGCCAATGTATTCCATCTTCGTGTGCATGCTTGGACAACGTTGTCACCTAACAGTCTCTCCATGTCCTCAAAATGAGCTATGGCTTGGGCCTGATGATCCATATATCTTAATGAAGCTTGAGGGTCAGTGGACAAATGTTGGTGTGCCGAGATTAGTGCAACTGGATCTCCTGGTTCTGGTCTGATGAGAAATGGCTCGTTCAGCTCTCGGTTCATGATTGCTTTGGCTTCTGCTGCCCTTTTGTCCTCATGGTTCAGCCATGAGGCAAATGCCATTAATTGCATATCTCCCAAGGTTGTATTGGGATCCCATGAAACTACATTAGGCAGGGCCAGATTATGGAGGTAGAACTCCGCTAATTTGGCCCTATCCTCTGATGAGCTAGTACTGCAAACTTCAGTTAATTGCTGCGGGTCTTGGAGCTGAGAGATACCTCTTTGCGCCAAGGTATTGATTTGGAATTGCAGCCATTGGTCTTTCAAGTACAAGCCATAGGATTTGGCCGGCTGCCTGCATTGGATAGCATCCATGGTCCAGCTGGCCATGCAGGCCAATTGTGCTTCTTTCTGCTGTAGCTGTTCTCTGAGAGCTTGCACCTCAATTTGTGCTTGCTGTTCTGCTTCCTGTAGAAGTGTGGTTGGCTCCCCAAGACCGGTTTTCAGTTCCTTTTTGCCTTGCTGTTCCTCTGTGGTGTCCTTGGAGGATGTACCTGTCCCTGCCCTCAGCTCCTGTAGCTGCAATCTCAGCTTCTGGTTTTCTTCCTGTAGGAACACGCGTTGGCAATTTGCCACGTGTTTGGCCATGGACAATTCACTTCTGGCCTCCTTGAGCTGCTCCTGTAAGGGACCTATGTCCGCCACACCCTTTGACTTGGCTATTTTCATCCACGTGTGTGTACGGACTCTTTCTTCCTCTAATGCAAAAAACAGTGGCACAGTAAATTTCTGAGGTATAATTTTGCCAGCCTCTAAAAAGTTGTAATATGAACTCAGACTTGGCTGAGGGCTGGGCTCTGGTATATGCTCTTTCTCCATTTCCTTTGGTGGCTCTACTTCACCCTCCCTTGGTGGTGATAAGGGTGCTTCTCCTTCCATTCTCTCAGTTTCTTTAAGCCTGGCTAAGGTTTCCTGTAGAGCATCTTCAGCATCCTGTAGCCGAGCTTTTTTAGTCAATTGGTCTAACTTTTCTTGCCACGTAGTTTTCTTCGGGCTCCCCCTCTCATAGGTGACTGATATCCTCGAGGGGGACCTTTCCTTGGGCGAAGTAGGGGCATCTTCAATGATAATTGGGCTGCTGGACGGAGGCTGTGGCTTGCCCGTCTTTATTCTCACACTTCTTTGAGCTTTAAAGTATAGAGGGGTCTCCCTCTTTCTCTTCTCCTTTGGCTTAGGAGGTGCGCTGAGGGTGGCCAGCACAGCTGCTGCCTCCCTTTCACGAATGTCAGCTTTCTTCTCCTTGGGTTTCAGTTTTTCGGGGCTTCCTGTAGAAGACCCTGTTTTAGTCAATTTCGGGCTTCCTGTAGAAGCCGGTTTCGGCTTTCCTGTAGAAACAGGTGTCACCGCCTTGGTTTGCTTTGCTGCATGAGTTTTGCTTTTTGACTTGGTTGCGGTCGCTGTAGAGGCACTCTTGCTGATGTGGACCTTCTCAGCCTTGTCCACTTTGCCTTGCAACCTTTTCTCTCTTGCTGTCAAGATGGGTGTGTCCTCTTTCTCCTTGTCACCCTTTTTCTCTTGTTTCTTCTCTTGCTTTTTCTTTTGCTCTGTGGTCGGGGTCTTTTGGTTTTTTTCTTTCTTCACTGTGGGCACTGACTCTTTCTCCTCACTGCTAGATGAACCGAGCTCTTCGGTCAGCATCTTTATATCCCCATCCTTTGTCAAATTCCTAAAGGCTTCCCATGAGAGAGGAACCTTGTATGTGTGGAGCGCATCCTCCACGAGGAGTTTGATCAGTCCATGGTGGGCTACCTGGTCTGGTGTGCCTTCTTTCAACTTGGTTGCACACTCAATCAGAGACTGTAGTAGAAAGTAAGGGAGACTGAGTTTGTTTTCTACAGGTAGATCCATCTGGTGCCGTAATTCAGTGAGCAACCGAAAATGATACCCATATACAATGCTAAAACGGCCTTCGCAGGTGATGTACTTCATAATTTGCAGGCTAACTTCATTCCACGGTGGCAGTAAACTGGTTCTACGAACCCCATTTTTGTCTTCTGAGAATTCCTCCTCTGGTGGAAAGAATTCTTTCTTAGCCTGTTGGCCCAATTTCCTTTCTTCTTTATCCCATGGTAATCCCATTGGGAGCTCCGTAACTCGGCTGATGAATTGTGGGGTGAGTTTGAGGCTTAAACCCCTGAAGTTAACAGTGGCCAATGTTTTAGATTTCGGCCTCAGAGCTTGCAAAAACTCTTCTGCCACTTCGTCGTCATAGCCCTGCAATTTGTCACAGAAGGATATCCATTGCGCTTGTGTGAAGAGCTCCACCACCTCAGGATTTTCTCTTAACTTCGTTGAATCAGTTGGTTCCCTTCTGATGAACCCACCCGGCATGGTGAAAAACTGCTGCATTAGCTGGAGGTGGCAAGTGCGGAAGAAATTTGGTCTACTGGGACAGAGCGTAGGATTACGTCTCTGTCATGCACATAATTCACAAAGCTTATCCCCTGAGAACCTTAACACAGCTAATTACACTGACATCCTGTAGGACGACAGTTCATGCACGGCAGACAACATTTGCAACAATTTTCTACGACCAGACTGTAGACGACGATTCTTCCACCTTCAAAAACCAATTGCATGGAGAGTTCAGGCTTACCTTTTTAATCCGCCACCTTTTGACATGAGGAACCCGACTTCCTGTAGAAACAACTTTCCTGTAGGAGCAGCGCGCGATTTCCGGGGGATACTGCAGTGGGTCTGCGCTCTTGGTGTTGCTTCACAGGCGTTCTGATGGCCAAAGACTCGGAGTATCGAGCTGTAGAGGGATCCGGATGATCACTCGAGTCTCAAACGGTGAATGATAAATGCATGGGGTGGCAATCTAGCCGATTAGATTTGAATCGGCGGAATCCGTGGCGCGGGGGTGAGCTGTCCCTGCCGAACCGTTGGACGATGTTATTCCATCATTTGCCTGCGAGTTCCCTTACTGCCGCATCATTCCCCCCAGATCCGCCGCCGTCTCTTCTGTTAAACTCGTTTTTTTCGACGGGATTGCTCTCACGTGTGTACTGCCCGTTTCTTGTGCCACGACCGCCAACCAAACATACGACTAGACCATTAACTGATCGACGTGGCCAGTCGAATGACCATACAACCGCTCAACCCATTCACTTCACACTTGCAAACATTTTCAAAGTAAAATTCATGCAATTCGACGGAAGAAAGGGTCGAGACACTTACCTGTGCGGCCGCAACGCGATTTTTCGGTTCTTGGACGATGATGAGTGGATTTATTTGCTGCTGGTGGATTTGCACAGGCCCGGAGGTTCATATTCACAGGCCGCTGACGATGGATTTGATGCTTCGGCTACATGCGCCCGCGTTTTCATTGTATATGGTGTGCACTCTAGCGGGCTTAACTGTTACGGGACTCCTGCAGGATGTCCTGTAACAGTTTTTTCCTCCTCGGGTGCATGCTGCACGACGAAGGCAATGGCCCCACGATCACGCTCACAGAGCTCATGGATGGCTGGGATGGATATGGTATGACATCTCAGCGTTTTTTTCATCTCAAAAATTGCTTTTCTCTTGATAACTCAATGATCTGCTTTGATGGTGCAGGTAACTTCATTGCATGTCGACAGGGATGGTAGAAAGAGGTGACAACAGTGTATAAGGGTGACAACAGTAGCTTGCATGCGTCCAAACCGATCCTTGGTCGTTAGATCTCCTCATAAAATGAATTCTGGGCCATCCCGAACTTCTACAGGAAGTTTCCTGTAGAAATACAGAACTTCCTGTAGAAAGGTTGCGTTTACTGTAGAAAGTCTGCACCTTCCTGTAGAAAGTCTGCATCTTCCTGTAGAAGACTCAAGCCGTGATGAAATTGTGCACATACCTTGGAGAAAATGAGTATTCTTGGAGGAGGTGCTGGTGAGGTCTCCTGGCAGCATGATAAGGATCTTTGGCTTTGCGTTAAAAGACCTCCCCTCATTCATAGAACACCTGCAACCTGCATGCATTTTCACATTATAAACTTGCTGTCCCTATCTTTTTGCTTATTGTTTTTTTTTTTGAAAGATAACAGGGGCGCCTCAATGAGGTTTTCACCCTTGCCATCTGCCTTAAGCGCCTCAGAGAGGTTTTCACTCAAGGATCTTTTTCAAATCTCTTTTTTTTGAAAGACAATAGGGGCGCCTCAATGAGGTTTTCACCCCTACCACCTGCCTTGGGAGCCTCAGAGAGGTTTTCACCCAAGGATCTTTATTATTATTATTATTATTATTTTTAGATCTTTCAGGGTATGCCCAAAGTAGAGGCAGAACCCTTCTCTATGACCAACACTGATTTCTCCATAGTTTTGATGAACTCTTGTCTTGAGAGAGGTTTCCTGTAGATCTTCAATCGATGCCCATTGACAAGCATGCGGATGGCCTCCTCATCAATGGTTCGAATAAGGACAGATCCATTGTCATGGCATTTTTCAACTGCATATGGTCCTAGCCACCTGGTTCTCAGCTTCCCCTTGAAATCTTTGTACCTGGAGTCATACAACAAGGCCCAATCTCCTGGCTGGAATTGCTTGTCATGGAGGTGTTGGTCATGCCACACCTTTCTCTGAAGTTGAACCACTTCTGAGTGAAGGAGGGCCTGCATCCGGTGCTCGTCCAGTCCATTCAGCTGCAATAACCTTTCTTGTTGTGCATGGCTTAGATCTAGGTCCAGCTGAGCTGCCATCCTCAAAGTGTTGTATTCAAATTCAATGGACAACAAAGCTTTCTTCCCATAGACCAGCTCATAAGGGGTGAAGCCGGTGGTGGTCTTCCAGGTGGTGTTGTAAGCCCATGTGGCCTCAACCAGGTGATCTGCCCAATCTTTCCTACTGCTGCTCACCACCTTAGTCAAAATCCCTTCCAATGCTCTGTTGGTGACTTCCACTTGCCCATTTGCCTGTGGATGATAGGGGGTGGAAGTCCTATGCTTGATTTTGTGGTGAGCTAGCAGGTCTTCAATCAAGTTGGATGTGAACTAGCTCCCTTGATCGGTGACCAGCTCCCTTGGGTAGCCAAATTTGTAGAAGATGTTCTCCCTTAAGAACTCAGCCACCTTTTCTTCTGTTGCTGCCTTGATTGCTTTAGTCTCTGCCCACTTTGTCAGGTAGTCAGTGCACACAATGATGTAAGACCTTTGCCTCGAAGGAGGGTTGATTGGACCCACAAAATCCATACCCCACTTCTCAAATGGCTCAAGAGTCACTTGAGGTTGGAGAGGCATCTCATCCCTTGGAGTCGGTTTCCCCATTCTTTGGCATCAGTCACATTGGCTGATATATCTTCTGACATCTTGATGAAGTGTGGGCCAATAGTAGCCTGCCTGCAGGATTTTGAAGGCAGTCCTCTTTGCTGCAAAATGTCCTCCACAAGGCCCATCATGACAGGTGAGGAGGATATCAAAGACTTCCTCCTCCCTTACACAACGCCTTAAGATCTGATCAGGGCCAAGCTTGAACAGATTGCCCCCGATCCAAGTAAATGAGGCACTTTTTCTGATGATTCTGCTCTTCTCTCTTGAAGATAGGTGCGGCGGGAACTGTGCTGACACAAGGTAGTTTGCTATATCAGCAAACCATGGAGAGAGTACTGAGATAGCAAACAGATGTTCATCGGGCATCTGGTCATCCACTGTTCCCTCCTCATCTGTAGACAAATCCAATCTAGATAAAAAGTCAGCAACAACATTTTCTTTACCTGGTTTGTCAACAATGGTCAAATCAAACTGCTGCAACAAAAGTAACCATCTAATAATACGAGCATTCACATCTAGTTTATTCATTAAATATCTAATTGCAGCATGATCCGTATGTAAAAAGGTTTGATAGCCAGTAATATAATGTCGGAACTTGTTCAATGCATGGACCACAACCAAGAATTCTTTATCGGTTACAGTGTAATTCAGTTCGGCTTTGGACAAGTTTTTGCTAACAAAGTAAATGGCATATGGAAGTTTTTGTTCAACTTGTCCTAAAGCTGCCCCTATGGCTTTGTTCGAGGCATCCGTGTGGATGTGGAAAGGTAGGGCCCAGTTTGGACCTCTCAAGATTGGGGCTGACACCAACTTGTCCTTTAATTCATTCAAAGCCCTCTGACAATCGTCAGTCCATTTAAACTCCACATCTTTTGCCAACAGGCCAAACAATGGTGAGGCTAGCTTGCTGAAGTCTTTAATGAATCTCCGGTAATACCCTGCTAATCCTAAGAAACTCCGGACATCCCTTACCTTTTGGGGAGGTGGAACCTTCTTGATGAGAGGAATTTTGTTAGGATCCACTTGTAACCCTTGGCAAGAAATGGTATGGCCCAGCACGATCCCTTCAGTCATCAGGAATTCACATTTTTCAGGACTAAGGGACAGGTTCATCTCAATGCATTTGGTTAGGACCTTTCCCAGATTGGACAATGCTTCCTGGAAGTTGGACCCATAAGGAGTGAAGTCATCCATATAGATTTCCACCGCATCATGGACCAGGTCTGAGAAGATGCTCAAGACAGCTCTCTGGAAGGTAGCAGGAGCATTGCATAGCCCAAAGGGAAGAACTCGGTAGGCAAAGGTACCCCAAGGACAAGCGAAGGTGGTCTTATCTTGGTCTTCCGGGCTGATTTGGATTTGGTTGTACCCGCTAAACCCATCCAGGAAAGAGAAGAACTTCTTTCCTGCCAGTCCATCAAACACTTGATCTATGAAAGGTAGAGGGAAATGGTCTTTCTTGGTAGCTTTGTTCAGTTCTCAGTAGTCCACACAGATTCTCCACTTCCCATTTTTCTTGGGAACCAACACCAAAGGGGACACCCATTCACTATCTGAGATGGGGTAAATGAATCCGGCATCCAACAGTGTTTGCAATTCTTCCTTGACAATGTCCTTAAGGGCTGGATTCATTCTCCTCTGAGGTTGCATAACCGGCTTACAATCCTCTTTGATGTATATGTGATGGGTACAGACCGAAGGATGGACTCCTTTCATCTCCTTATAGCTCCAAGCAAAAGCATCTAGGTGACTGGCCAACAGGCTACACAGCTCATTTTGTTGGGAAGGAGACAGGGAGGAGCTGATCTTTAGCGTTCTCTCAGGGCCGAACTCCACATTCTTGACTCTGGGAGTGACAGGGTTGGTGGCACAAAGGTCCACTAAGGTGCTGGCTTGGGCGTCCTCCACCAATTTCTCTAAGGATAGTGCACTGGAAGGTGGATTCTGGATCAAAGTCTCAATCAAGTCATCCTCGGTTGGGGGGTCTCTTCTAGTGGTATCTAGGGTGCACAAAGGTGCTGAGTACACCTCATCCTCTTCTCCTTCCTCCAACCACAGTGGTAAGTCATGCTCTAAGGAGGGTTGGGCAGGAGGGTATAGGACTAGCTGCTTGGACATAGGACCATTTTTGATGGTCATGTTTCCTGCGCGGCAACTTATGTAAGCATCTGCAGTGGCTAACCAAGGCCTTCCCAAAATAAGAGGATATCCAGTAAGCTTTGCCTTGGGTTGCAGAACCAAGAAATCTGCAGGGTATTCCCAAGAGTCGACAGAGACCAAGACATCCTCCACAATCCCTTCGAGAGTCACAGTGGAGCGATCTGCTAGTTGCAGTACTGTCGAGGTCTTCCTCAAGGAACCCTGAAGATTGAGCTTGAGCATGGTATCCCTGGTGATCACATTAATGGTAGCCCCCAGATCAATCAAGGTGTGAGGTATGATGGTGCCATTGATGTGGACATCTACTACAGGATTCCCAGGATCTAGGTACTTTGGGCAGATGACTTGTCCTAACATAAGGTCAGACAGTTGTCCTAAGACATTTATGGTTGAAGCATCTCTCTTTCGTCTGCTTGGGTGTTTAAAACACTTTTCCTTAACCAGTTTGTTGTATATTGGCACATCCTTGATGGCTTGGAGAAGTGGTATTTTCACACACAACTGCTTGAGCTCTCCCAGAAGCTCATCCTCCTCTGGGTTGGGTTGTGTGGTGGCTGTTAGTATCTCAGGAAAGGGTGGAATAGCCTTTGGTTCACTTTCCTGTTTGTCCTCCTCGTCCTCTGGGGGAGGAGGTTGGCGATCCGGAAGAGTCTTTCCAGATCCAAGATTGATCTCCTGGATCTCCACAGCATAGGTAGGGCATGATGTTTCCCCAGTGTATACCTGCTGGGCCTGTCTATTGTTGGGGTTCGGGTTCGGTTGAGCAGGCATTTGAGGTTGCCTTGGAGGAGCAGGAGGTAATGGTTGAGGTTGAACTGGTGGTGGAGGCAAAATGGCGGGAGGAGTGTTGTACTGGGGCCTCCACCCCGACTGAGGTGCATTCCACTGAGGCTGTGGCTGGGCATGTGAATGATATGAATGAGTAGTGGGTTGAGTAGGGTACTGAGGTGGATAAGACCATGGAGGAGGCATAGACCAGGAAGGATGAGCAGGGGGACCCCAGGAAGGCATAGGAGTCGATTGGTTGGGGCTGTAATAAGCTTGAGGTGCCCCTTGCATCCCCTGCTGGTAAGGTCTAGGTCCTTGTGGCCTCCTTTGGTTGAGGAAATAGAGAGGTTCCGTGGGAGCTTCTGTCCCTTGGTACATAGCTTTAAGTCCAGGTAAGGTTGGGCATTGATTTGTGGGATGGTCCTCCTCACAAACGAAGCACACTTCGACCAAATGCAATGGGCATTCGTTCTTAGGGTGTCTCCTTGTACATCTAGGGCAGAAGATAGCCAAGGCCCTCTCAGCTTCTTCCTTCTTCTGCTGGATCCTGAATGTGTCCAGTTGCATGGCAATGGTCTGTCTCACCTCACTCTTAAGATCTTATAATTGATTTGCAAACTCATGCTTGGAGAAAGGAATACCAGCTGAGAGAAGGTTTCCTCTACCTTGTTTCCGGGCTGCCCTAGAGTGGTTTCTGAACACAGTCTTGATGTCCTCATAAGGCAGTTGGTAAATATCTCCCCCAGCTAACATGTGAAGGGTATCTAAAAGGTCTTCAGGGACTCCTCGGAGCAGGACCAATTTGAGGGATTCAGGGTCAAGTGTGCACCTGGCCCGCTTATAGCTAAGTTGGAACCTTTCCTCATAATCCTCTAAGGACTCATCATTTCCCATGGTCATCCGAAAGATTTCTCCCTTGGTTTCCTTGGACCTACAATAGTCCCGATACTTGGTATTGAAAGCTTGCTGCATCTGAGCCCAAGTGGTGATACTATTCCCAGGTAAGCCCATGAACCAGCGTAATGCTGCATCCTTAAGAGTTGAAGGGAAGATTTTCAGCTTCTGCTCATCCTCAGTATAGTCATAGGTTCTACACAGGACAACAAACTCAAACAGGAAGGTATCAGGATCTTCAGTAGTCAATCCATGGAAGTGAGGCAGAGCGGAGGGGCTAATGTTTTTCATTTTCATATCTCCATTGGTTTCTCAGATGGGGAAGGCACCTTCTATTTTCTCATCTTCTCCTCTATTGTGAGCCATAGCTTCAGATGGGATGGTCTCTAATTCTTCTTCTGCTATAGGATCTTCGTATATCTCAGGAGGTTCACCTATAGGTTCTTCTGGATCATTGTCACCGAAGAAGAGAGAAGGGTGACTCAGTGATGTGGTGGGCTTGTTGGGTAGGAATTTGCCTGTTTTATCTCGATTCCTACGAGGCATGAAATGGAAAGACTTTTTGATTGCTTTTGCTTTTTTTCTTTGGTACCTGCAAAACTGAAACAGATTGATCTACAACTAACTATCTTGCTGAAATAAAAATGCAGAATTGAAATGAAAGCAGGAAAGGACTAATCTACTTTGCTCAAATGGAATTGCAGGAATGGAAATGCTAGTCTACGCTTGCAGAATTGAAATTGCGGAATTGAAATGCTAATCTATGAAAGCAGGAAATGTCTATGCTACTTTTGCAGAATGGAAATGAAATAAACTACTTGGCAGAAGGCGAGAGTAGGAAAACAGAAGAAAAGCAACAATTACTAATACTCTAACGCTTCCCCGGCAACGGCACCAAAAAGATGGTGGGCTCCAGTCTTGTAGCAATAATGCTACAACTCCTGGAGCTTCCTTCTCTAATTTTATCAACCCGGTAGTTCGTAACAAACTTGGAAGCGACGGTGCTGTATGCACAAGTACTAGCTCTTGTCGCAGCTGTCACTTGGTCAGCTGGCACAAATCTGCTAGGGCTCAAGCCAACTTCTATATGTTCTCAGAAGAAGCTTTCTAAATGATGAACGAAGGCTATCTTAAAGGAAATTAACCTACTTTGCAAGAATGAACTGAAAGCCAACCAAACATGGAAACCCTAGTAAACCCTAATCTGACTAGCTTAATCCTTATGATGCAATGGTGGGAATGCAACTTCCAGAAATGATGCCATTACTTCTAGTGAGATGAGATGCATAAATTTAAACTACTTCCATTGAAGAGAACACGTTTTTGTATTTTTGCTCAAATGGGTGGAGTTATTATGATTGTGCTTCTTACTGGGTCTTGACTGTGCAGGGGTAGTTCAAAGGGGAGGAAGGCTTGGGAAAGGTCAGGAGGACTCTGAGAGGTTCCAGGGGATCCCTAACATCATTCCACAGAAGTCCACAACGTTCAGGTGCTTGGAAACCGTGTTTGCAGGCTTCTACAGGATGTCTGCAGGGGATCCTACAGGAAGCTCGGGATTTCTACAGGAAGTTTGCTAACTTCTACAGGATGTTCTGCAGTCGGAGTTTTGGGTGATGGAGGAGTGAAGGAGCCGTATGGATGGATGGGTAAGATGAAAGGGGAGCTTGTGACTCAGGGACAGAGAGATGAGATGGGGAGAGAGAGGATAGAGATGGTTGGTCGATAGAAGGGTAGAGGCAATGGAAGGCCGAAAAGATTGAGCAACGTGGACAGTAGAAGGGTTGGAAGGCAAATGAGCTGAACAGAGGATGAGTAGGTGGCTTAGGCACGGTTTAGAAGGATAAGAACACGATGAAATGGTGCTGCACAGTGTAAATGAAACAAATCACCCTTATCTTTCATGTAATACGAAAGTTCACCAACCTATTCTAACTGTTTTATTAGGAATCAAAGAAGAGCAATGTAAGTTGAAGGGAAACCATGCATGATGTTGAACCAAAGAGTCATTACTCAAGATATAATCGTATGGACAATTCTTCAACCGAAAACATTACTTCAATACTTTCATGCATATGTTAAAACAGTGTTTTTGGCAATTGGCATGGTCTACACTTCCGGTCCCCAAACAGAGGTGAAAGTGAGCATGCATTCAACCTTTTTTGAACTCAACGTAACTTCAACCTCCCTACGCTAATTCTGAACTACTGAAACAACTGCATTCATGAAACTAACCTACATAACCAAACCAAAACAGTCAACTCAGCAAACTGTGTTTTCCAAGTGCATGTAAAGGAAAGAAATGCAATGATAAAAGAAAGACAAGTAACAATACAAAGAAAAGGATGTCTATTGCTCTCAGGTTGGGCCCTAACCTGAGAGCTATAGCTCCTCTAAGAACTCAGAATTGAATCCAAATCTGCCTGCCTTTTATTAAAATATCATAATCATGAGTCTAACAACATGCCAAAATTGGCTTACAAAGAGCAAAAACAGAGCTACAGCTCGTGATTCAAAATCTACAACAAAGATTCAAGAGACTTTATCGAAGGCTACAGCCTCAATATTTATACATGATGAGGGCCAAGCTGGCCTCCTCAATTAGTGGGGCTTGGCTGTCCAACTAGAAGTAAACTGCTGTTCCTATAGAATCCGTTAGCTGCCTTCTAGCTCGGTGGTGATAGCTGTTGGAGCTCGGAGTTGGGGTGGAGATCACGAGGAAGGTCATTCAAGGCTGTGTACAACCTCCCTATAAACTCGCAATGCCACCTTGGCTGTCTCCTTGTCTCCATTTGCGTGGTCTTTGCTCCATTTAATGTCAAAAAAACCTGAAATCATCATGTATTAGCCACATAGGCATAATGACTACCCTTCTTCCTACAAATAACACGAATATACTAAGAAATGATGCATAAGTGATAAAAAATGAAGGGTTGAGCAAGGTAAGTAGGCCAAATGAACCCAAATTGTTACCAAAAATTGGGGCTCATCAGGTGGTTCATGCATCCCAAAAGAGAAGGAGCTAATCCCTTGATGAGAGGAGCTATCTCTTTGAAGGAGGACCTAGTAACCTCCCTCCATTGCACTATAAATACAGGCATTGGGCTGGTTGCTGGGGAGGTTAGAAGCTGAACATTTTTTAGGGTAAATGCTGGTCAAATCAAGACTTCCTAGTTGAGCTTAAGAGGAGAGATCACACATATTTTTGGCTTCATTGGGGAGTGAGTGAAACTTGTAAAAGTAGAGGAGACTTCTTGTTGGACCCTGGGAGGAGCTTGTACAGCGTCAAGGAAAAGGTTGTAAAGTTCTTCTTCTTTTGAATTAATACAATCAAACTCATTTTTCTCAACAAGTATCTTATGTTATTTGTTTCATGGACTCCTTGACTTTCATGTTAAATATGTTTTATGCAATTAGCTTTTCAGGTGCTATTTAATTTGTTTGCCTTGTTTGTGTTTGCAGATTCGCGAAAAGGAGCTCACTTGGATCAAAGGAGCGAGGGCATCCACAAGCTTGCGTTGGACCTAAGGTAGGCCCTAAAAACACTTGTTTGCTATTTGTTTATCAAAGCATATTTAGAGAAAGATAGTGTCTGGTTGGTTTGCTTGTCATTAGGTCTTCTTTAGATTCTAGGAAGGTCTATCGTGTCCGCAAGATCGACTTATTCCGTGTGACAAAATGGCGATTCCGCTGGGGACTTGATTGTTTTCCTTGTTTTTACTTTGACCTGAGAAACTCTATTTTTGTTTCTGTTTTTGGCTTGTTGTGTGTAAAAGTGGGTAGAGTTTGTAGATCCAGGGTTATTTTTCGTTTTTCATAGCTTTGGGAGAGGACCGCACCCTAGCCATTTGACACAGTGCGTACCTACCCGTAGCTTGGCTTTTAGCACAGAGCGGGACCGCACCTGTGCCAACTGTGGGCCTGCGGACCCTGTCAAAATTTTGAAAACCCTAATATTTCCTCTGTTAGTCAGCTTAGTTTGTCTTTAGAAATTGTTATCCACTGCCCAGACCTGCATATAACTTGTCAGAAGCTTTCCTTGGATTGATTTCATTAGTGTTAGGGTTTTAGGTGAAATTCCTAGGAGTTTTTCTTGTTGGGTTTGTTTTCATTTTGGTTGTGTAGTGGCTCTGAGCTTAGAAGCTGTAGGGACTTCAGATTACCTTAGTGTCTACCAGCTTTCTTATGAGTCTGACCATTTATGAAATCTCCCCTTGTTTGAGGAATCCACTTTGAGTTTTCTCTTTACAAAACTTCGAAAAGCTTGTGTTTGAGAGTTTGGATTTAAATTTTAAAAAAGAAAACAAAATTGGTTGTTCTTGACTTATTTGTGATTCTGCATAAATTGGTCCTTAGCTTACATCTAGCTAAGTAAAACATCCTTAAAAAATACTTTTAGTAGGCTTTGACTTCAAATAGGTTTTTATAATTTGTAGATCTCAAAGTTAGTCATTTTCATTAGTTTTGAGTGTTTTATAAAAAATATAAAAAAAAATCTCTTTTGAAAACAAAAAATTTGCTTTTTGTAGTGATTGAGTGCTTTGAAACGAAAAAGGGAAATTTTTGTGAAATAACTAGTTGTCTTGTTTTGAGTGCTTTGGAAAGGAAAAGCTCTTCTTTTAATTTTTTTAATTGAGAAAGGTTTGTATTTACAAAGTATTTGCATTCTCAAACTCTTTCTTAGTTTAGAAGTTCATCGAAGAGAAAAAGATTGTTTAGATCATCTTAGGTGCATTTTTAGTGATTTTGAGTCGAGTCTTCATACCACGAGTTTCATCTCCGCACCTTTGGACTTAAATAAAAACGACTAAAATTAACACTTAAAGTAAAATTCACCTAGTAACATTTTTATTTCTAGGGCTCTGATACACCAACTTAGCTTAGGCTAGTGTCTTGGAGTAGGAGAGTAATTAACTCTCCAAGACAGTAAAAGCAAACAAGTAGTTGTATCTTGTGGTAGGGAAGAAATCCAATTGTTGCATTTATACTTTGGGAAAGCTCCTCTTAAAGGAGAAGCACGAGATTGTGTCTGAACCACTGTGGGAATCAATCCTTCCTCATTGGGAATGATGCCAGATATTCACGTATTAAAAACGGTAAACCTCAGATTAACCATTGTCGAGGAGCCTGGGGTCACTTGTTGGTAAACCTTGGATTATGTCAAGGAGCCTTTAAGGGGATTGAGCTTGCTACTCTGCCCTTGCGTGCGTATCGGATCGTAGACTATTCCCCCAGGTGTATTTGTCTCAGTTGGTAACCTTAGTGGCCATATTCTTTAGGACTCTTCCTAAGGTGACAGTGGTGGGAAGATCCCACTGTACCTGGAGCAGACGTCGGCTAGACTCACTTGGATTTTCTGGGGGGTTTTCTTCACTCGAGACGGTTAAGTGGAGGAACTTATGCCAGTCTATTCATTAAGCAGGTTGTCGGGGTAACTGTTCCAACCACCATTTCTGTATTGAACTCTGCGACGTTGGATTTCATCACCAACTAGTGTTTTCAGTCCAGAAAGTTACTGTTTGTGTGTGTTTGATCTCCTAGATTCTTTAGGCGTGTGATTCAAATTTGTTTGGTTCTTTAGAGACCTTAGGTGCTTTTCATTGAGATTTTACTTTGTTTGCGTGTGAAGTAGTTAAAAGTTTTCAACTGTGGCTGAATTACCAAGACAATCCCGTAGACTTCGGGGCCAGTCTCCTGAGTTTGTAAACGTGGCTGAGTTATTGAGGAAGTCCCGTAGACTTCGGGGCCAACCTCTTGAGGAAGTACCAAGCCAACTTGAAGGCTTAAAATTCCTCGTAACTCTTAGAGACAATAGAGTTGGGTCACCTAAGGAAGGAGAATCTTCTTTGATAGTACATCCTGATTTTCAACCGTTAGTAGCAGATTATAATCCACAGTCAGTGTCTGTCTTTGAAATCGCTGGTAGCTTTTCATCTACTAGTGATATAGGTGAAGAACCCGAAATATCTGAGCCTAAAAGTGAATTTGCTGCTACTCCGACATCGGGGTTTGTTTCTCCAACTTCTAGTGGTCCTGGTTCACCTAGGGTAGAAAGAGTAATCACCCAAGATCTTCCTTCTGGACTTATTTCTATTGAAGAACTTGCTCCGAAAGAAGAAGTAGGCATCCCTATCCATTAAAATCAACTTGTTATCGAACTAAGGGAGCGTGAATCAATTTTTTACAGTCCACCTAGGAGTAGTTCTTGGTATCTTTCTTTGACTAATTTTCTAGAAAACGCAGGGCTATGTTTTTCACCACCTCGTGCTCCTTATCACCCAACACCTAGAGATTTTTATACTCCCGTCAATATGGCAGGACAGTCATCCATGTTTACTCAATCGCCCGAATCTTTTTTGTATGGCAGTCCTTCTGTTCCCTCCGGGTATCAGTCACTTTCTGGTACTTTTTCGGGAGCATCTCCTCAACCCATTGAACAAGGGTTATTAACTGGAAACAATGGTACTAAGCCGTTGAGCGTAGAAGACATTCTTATGATGTCAAGTTCTATTCCCAATCCTCAACCTCAAGGTGGCCAGTTACTGCCTAGGGGGCAGCCTCAATTAACGCCTAGGGGGCAACCTCAAGGTACACAATTTGCATCTAGGGGGCAACCTCAAGGATAGTACATACCTATGGGACAGTACGTTCCTCAAGGTCAACCCCAGACTCAATATGTACCCCAAGGTCAACCCCAGTATCAATTTATACCTCAAGGTCAACCCCAGTATCAGTATGTGCCTCAAGGGTATCAACCCTAAGGTCAATACTCGAACCAAGGTTTCCAACCACCCCAAGGTCAAACGTTTGTTCAAGGAACGAGAAATGTACCTTTCAATTATCAATCCTACCCTCAACCTGGTTATGGTCCTCAGTATTCTCAACCAGTTATGGGTCAGTACCCCGGAATGAATATAATGTGGGATCCATCGCAAACCCAATAGGTTTTGCAGCCAAGTGTACAGTTCTCATCTCAAACTGGACAACCCTTAGTTTCTGGCACACCCCAGCAACCAGTCTAGTCTAACATTCAAACTTCTGTACCTTCGGTAGTTTCTTGGCCTGGGTCTAGTACACCTCGTACTCTACCTCAAACGACTGCTACAACTGCCGCAACATCTGTTCAATCTACCCCACCTACTTCTGGAGTATCGACAGCTCCGGTTTCTACTATTCCTGTATATACTCCTCAGACATCTTTACCACCGTCTGGATCTACGATTCAAACTTCGGTTCAGATGCCTGTAGGACAACCTGGTTTAAGTACGGTTGTCACAAGTCAACCAAAATTCACCTATCAACCGTACCAGGGACAGTACCAATTCGGTCCTGCTGTGCAGCAGCCAGTCTATCAGTATCAACCATATCCTGGGTACACTTATCAACAACCTCAACAACCCCAGTACGGTCCGGTTAATCCTGGTTTTCCGGGAGGATACAATATCCTGAACGCGATTCCTATTCCTAGTTATCCTGGATATCCTCCTCCTGAGGCTGGTCTCATGACCTAGAGTTTTAGGGACCCTAATCGGCAGTTACCGTTTATCGCAACTTTGGACTTACCTGACTTGTCGCACCTAACGAACAATCCCATTAATTATCTTCCGTTTTGGCCGCCAATGCCGAATAAGTTGCCCAGTGACATTCCCAAGTTTGAAGGTAAATCAGGAGAGGACCCGTCGAACCATGTGATGACTTACCACCTCTGGTGTGCGTCTAACTCCATTACAGATGATTCAATCCATCTTAGACTTTTCCAGCGCACTCTAATTGGTCTCGCGGCCAAGTGGTACATTGAGTTACCATGAGGCACTTTTTATAATTTTAGTCAGTTAGCTACCTCGTTTTTAACTCATTTTCAGTTGCCAGTCCGATATGACAATGGCACGGAATTGTTAACTTCGCTAAAACAATCAACATCCACTTACATTTCAGATCATATTCATGAGTGGAGACGTCGACGTCGTTTAGTGAAGGTATTTATTCCAGATCAAATCTTGGCTGAGTGGTTTGTAAAATCTTTGTTGCCAAAGATCACTGAAGATGTTGCTAAAGCCGGAGTTGTTACTGAGGAGCAAGTCATTGCTCAAGCACAGTACCTTGACTTGGTCTATACTCAGTCGGGTACGTTACACGAAAAAATCCCCGATCTTCCCAAGCAAAATCAAATCGCTGCAGCTCCTTCGGGATCTCATGCCACCGATGGTATGATTGGCACGGTTAACACTAAAAGTAAGAAGAAGTCTTCCAAGAATTCTTCTCCCATTATAACCTTGCCTGATTCCCCAACAAGACATTCTTCTGCAGAGATTTCCGTCGATATTCACATTGTAGAGTCATCTACAGCCAAATCAAAATCCGGTGGGAAGAAGAAAGGAAAGAAGAAGAATAAAACGGATAAAAGTTCAAAGGATAAACTTGAAAAGGCGGAATCCAATGATGAAAAGCGCAAACCTCGTTATCCTTGTCTCATTTGTGACGATGAACATTTTACAAGAGACTACCCTCATCGTGCAGAGGTTGCGAAGATTGTCAAAGGTTCCCAAACTCCCGCTGTTTTGAAGGATCCTTTTCCGGCTCAAGACAGTAAGATGATAGGTTCATCCTCGAGTGCCAATGAAGAACCCATACTGATGATGTCCCATGTTAGGATTGCGACTCGATCGCAAGATTATGGTAGTAAAAGTCCTGTTGATGGTAAAGAAGCAGAATCTTCTCATTCTAATCCATCAACCTCAGCTCCCGGTTCCGATCCACTACAGATCGAGAAACCTAATCCAGACTTGGTAATCAAACCGCCCGCCAAGGGTATACTTCGAAAGTCAGCTTTCAATCCACATGCGAGAGCGGCTAAGAATTATAACATGGGAATAATAATATTAATTTTAATTATGATAATAATAACTTGGTTGATATTAATAATAATATTTACAATAATAGTAATAATTTTAATGATATTAATAATATATTTATTAATAATAATTATAGGAATAATAATAATATTAGTAGTAATAATAGTATGGTGGTTGAGATTAGCAAGGTTAGTAATAATTTTGGTTCCAGTAGTAATATTAATAATTCTAGCAGAGGAAATAATAATCCTAGTATTAGTAATATTCTCCCTTCCTCTCATAACAAAGTGATCAATCTTTCCAGTTTCTCTTTTCCCCCGTCCGTTTTTAAAGTTTTGGGTAAAGGGCTAAATTTTGCCTTAGCCCCTAAGAAGATCCCGGTGGATGATATCATTTGTGACATAGAATTTGGGATCAGAGGTTTACCTGATAGGATCAAGGATACTATTAGGCAAGACTGTGCGGTTGTCTTAAGAAAGGCTAAGCCCCCTAAGAGCAACCTTAGCAAGGAAGAATCAGCAGCCCTCAGATCCTTAAACCAGAACAAAGATATCATTGTTCTTAAGGCAGACAAGGGTGGTGCTGCTGTCATCCTTAACAGGGTTGATTACCGCCGCAAAATGTTGGATCATCTTCATAATAGTGGTAGCTACAAAAAGCTTCCCAAGAATCCTTTAAAGAAGGTTGCTAGGAATGTGGCTCTTGCCATTAAATCTATTAGTTCAGTGAGTTCCCTTCACCATAAACTCATTGAAAGCAACCCTATCACTCCAAGAATCTATGGTCTCCCCAAAATTCATAAGGAAGGAGCTCCCTTAAGGCCCATCGTCAACACCATTGGAGGTCCTACCTACCTTCTTGCTAAGTATCTTGCGTCAAAGCTTAAGCCCTTAGTTGGTCGTACGGAGTCCTTCGTTAAAGACTCTGCTTCCTTTATTGATGAACTCAAGGACATTAAGCTTGACCCTGGGGACATTCTTGTGAGCTTTGATGTAGTGTCCCTGTTTACTTGCATTCCTATTATGGAGGCCTTGGAAGTGATCAACCGCTTAACTGACCCTGACACTGCCAGGTTAGTTGAGATTTGCCTCACTTCCACCTTTTTCTGTTTCGAGGGGGAGTTCTTCGAGCAAACCTGTGGTGTCGCCATGGGTTCCCCCCTGTCCCCTGTTGTTGCTAATCTTTTTATGGAAGATTTTGAGTCCAAGGCTCTGAATTCTTCCCGTCTCTTGCCTAAGCTCTGGAAAAGGTATGTGGATGACACTAATGTCATTTGGTCTCATGGCCAAAAGGAATTAGATCTTTTCTTCGAGCATCTCAACAATCAATCCTCTGCCATTAAGTTCACTATGGAGCAGGAAGTTGATGGGTGCCTCCCATTCCTTGATATTCTTATTTCGAAGAATAGTGATGGTTCCCTCGCCCATCAGGTTTTTCGGAAGAAAACGCATACTGAGCAGTATCTTCATGCCAGTTCCCACCATTTCCCGGCTCAAAAGATGGGTGTTCTCAATACCCTTGCTACTCGGGCCCTAAGGATCTCGGATAAGAAGAGTTTTGAGAAAGAAAAATCCCATCTCCTTGATGTCTTTGTTGAGAATGGTTATAGTAGATTCTTGGGTCAGAAGGCTTTCCGTAAAGCCGCCAAGAATTCTCTGACCAAAAGGGAACCGAAGGAACGGATTCCAGGTGTCCATCTTCCGTATGTTCAGGGGACCACTGATAAGGTTGCTAGGATTCTCAGGATGCATAGTGTCCCAGTGACCTTTAGGCCCCTTAACACCATTCGTTCGTCCCTCAGATCAGTAAAGGATCCTATTGACCCCAAAGATATGAAAGGGGTTTATATTATCCCTTGCTCCTGTGGGACCCCCTATATTGGTGAGACTGGTCGCTCCATTAATCAAAGGATAAGTGAGCATGCTGCTGACCTTAAGCATAGAAGAGCTAAGTCTTCTGCTTTAGCTGAGCATGTAGAAAAAACCAATCATCATGTTTGCATTGAGGAGGCTAGTGTTATTGCTAAGGTTTCGCATTTCCATCATCGGAAATTTAGGGAAGCTCTTGAGATTGAAAAGAGACCAAGCAATCTCAATAGAGATGATGGTTGGAAAATTAGTAGGTGCTGGGTCCCAGCACTCTCTTCTTAGTCGTTTTTCTTGTCTCTTATTTTATTACTATTTTTATGTTTATTATATATATATATATATATATATATATATAAATTTTTTTTCTTTCATTTTTTTTTAGTTATTTATTGATTTTTTATCAAATAAAATTTTTTATTTTTATTTTTATTTATTTATTATTTTTTTTCTTTACTTAATTTTTATTTCACGTTCTAGTTTATTTATCAATTCTATCTTTCTTTCATCTTAATAACCCATTAATATATTATAATGTATGGTCCTTTATTATTATACCTTTCATCTAACTAATAATACCTGTTTTAATTATTTTTATATATTTATAGTTTGTTGGTATTATTATTATTATTATTATTAATTTTTTTTTTACTGGAATTTATTTATTTATTTTATTATTTTTTTTCCCATATTTTTCATATTTTTCTATTTATTTATTTAATTAATTTTATTTTTATTTATTTTTTGGTTCTTTATTATTTATTTATTTGATTATTTGTTTTATTTATTTACTAATTGGATTTGTTTTCTCTTGTTCTAAATTATTTATTTATTAATACTAACTAAATAACCCGATAATATTTTACACAACCCATTAATATATTTACAATATAAGGGATGGTAAGATATATAACTTCTTTTGGTTTTAAGTAATAAATAATGATACCAATTATAATTATTTTATTCGTTTTTATTTTTATTTATTTATTTTTTGTTTTTATCTTTACTATTTATTTATTTGATTTTTTCTAACTAAATATCCCTTTAATATATTTTCATAACCCTTAATATATTTATAATATAAGGGTTGGTCCGTTAGTTAACTACTTTCCTTTTAGTTTTAATTATTAAATAAAAATAACAATTATAATTATTTTATATGTATATATATATATAATTTTACACCTAATATAACTAAATTTGACCGTCGTCCTATGTCAATTTTTTGGCCCAGCTAACCGTTGGTGGCTCTGCTCTAACTATTTAACATGCGACACTAGATCTGTTTTTTCAACTTGTCCTGACGATGAACCACACTGGTTGGTTCGAAACGCGTCGACAAATGGTTTCTCATGTGATTTTCACCGAAAAATCTATCATAAACTTGTTATGGATCATAGAAGCCTCAACTCTACAATTATAACATTGTTGAGGATTTAGCTGTTTCACCCTCAGCAATGTCGGCTTTGGAAGTGCTGCAATCATGCCCAGCACAACGTAAATTACTTTTGTCGGCTATAGGAGCTGTTGATGTTCAGGACCCGAACCTAATAATTTTCGATCTAGAAAATAGTACACCGCGTTTGCCTCATCAAATGGCTTTCCAGATTCCAATGATAGTAAAAAACAGGCCTATTCATCGGACTGTAATTGATGAGGGAGCCTCAATGTGTATTATGTCGATACAGTGTTGGAGATCGCTTGGTTCTCCTTTGCTAAATCAATCCCCGACAATTCTAAAGGCCTTTGATGGCCGTGGGTTTCATCCTTTTGGCATTCTACAGGATTTGCCTATAGGGGTTGAAGGAAAAACTGTTAGTCTAGATGTGGAGGTGGTTGATGCTCCTCTAGATTACAACCTTCTCTTGGGTCGAAGTTGGTCTTACGCTATGGTAGTGGTCGTTTCATCGGTCTTTCGAGAAATAAAGTTTCCACATAATGGAAAGATCGTAACAATAGACTAGCTGGCTTACTTTTCATCCGACCCAGCCTCTTCGGAGAGTATTCAACATGTTGGTAAAACGACTATCCCATATAAGGATGTTGGAGTAGGATTAGTTAAAGATGCCGGTTTACTGGGAACTTTTCCTTTTCCTCCAATCAACGCATCATCTTCATTTGCAACCATTCATATGATTACATCAAACACCATTATTTATGATGATCCTTGGATCATCCCTTCTGAATCTGAGATAGACTCATTTGGTAATTCCATGCCTTTGAGTCCATATGAAATTACCTATGAAGCCGTGCAGTCTTTTGCCGACTCGTGTTCAACCGAAAATGACTTAATGAATGTGGTCTGTGAGGAATAACTTTTCACATCAACCTCGGATTTAACCACGTTTTCTAAACTTGTTCACTCTAATGAGAAAATTCGTGAAATCCTATGTGTAGATGATTTACCATGGGAAGATCTCCATCACAGATCTTCATTTTTACCTGAGGATGATCGTTTTGAAAATGATTTCTCATCAATTTTTACAACTGAATATGTCAAGGAACTTCAGAATCCAAAGAAACATCCCGATTCAGAGTTAAATTTGGGAAACATCTCTTGAACTATTCCTATTGACATTTCGGTTAAGCCCGGAATTGTTGAGAACATTCATATAGGTGCCTCGTGTACAGATGACGAAGTTCAATTATATAAGGCCCTATTTCAAGAATTCCACAACGTGTTTGCCTGGTCCTATGAGGAAATGCCAGGAACTGATCCCGCGATTGTTGTTCATGAAATCAAGACTTACCTGGACGCTAAACCCTTCCGGCAACGTTTGCGTCAGATTCACCCACGAAAAGCTGCTACAATTAAAGCAAAAGTTGAAAAACTGTTGAAAGTAGGTTTCATTTATCCGATCCCGTTAACGGATTGGGTATCGAATATTGTTCCGGTTAACAAAAAACGGGGAACAATAAGAATATGTATCGATTATAGGGACATTAATCGAGCATGTCTAAAGGACAATTACCCAACTCCCTATATCGATCAAATCATTGATGATTGTGCTGGCAGCGAAATATTTTCCTTTATGGACGGTTTTTCCGGATACAATCAAATCAACATTCTACCTGCCGATCAACCAAAAACGGCTTTCATTTGTCCATGGGGGACATTTGCTTATTGCAAATTACCTTTTGGGCTTAAGAATGCTGGAGCAACTTTTCAAAGGGCGATGTCTTATGCGTTTCATGACATCAAGCACATTGTGCAGCCTTATCTCGATGACTTGCCTGCTCATTCATTACATCGAGCTGATCACCTCGTCCATTTACAAGCAATCTTTATGAGGTGTAGGCATTATCGTATTTGGTTGAACCCACACAAATGTGTCTTCTGTATAGAAATGGGTTGATTGCTGGGGTTTGTAGTTTCGAAAGCTGGCATTCGCGTTGATCCCTGAAAGGTCGAAGCTATCATCAAATTGCCTCCTCCTTCGAGTCTTCGCCAACTCCAAAGTTTGCAGGGGAAAGCAAACTTTTTACGACGATTCATTCCTAACTACGCCGAGGTTACAAAGGGTTTTACCCGGTTGTTGAAACAGAATAATCCATTCTATTGGGAAGAGATAGCTCAGAAATCTTTTGATGCACTCAAACACGCATTGACCCATGCACCGTTGTTGCATCCTCCCAAATACAACCAGGATTACTTCTTGTATCTCGCCGCTTCTCATTCCACCATTGGAATGGTCTTAGTTCAGGAAGATGAATCAGGAACTGAACATGTGATATATTACCTTAGTCGAACTATAAATCCAACTGAGCTAAAATACTCACATGTGGAGAAATTGGCATTGGCAGCCGTTCAAGTTGTCCAACGTTTTCGTCACTACATTCTACTACGTAAAACTATAGTAATTTCGGATTGCAACCCTATGATCTACATTTTGACCAAGCAATTGCTAGGGGGCAAGTACTCTAAATGGATCGTTATCCTGCAAGAGGTCGACTTGGAATTTGAGAAATCCAAGTCTAAGAAATCTTTAGTTTTTGCGGAGTTAATGTGTGACTTCCCGCGTGTTGACACGG
Organism: Pinus tabuliformis; assembly: GCA_031772625.1. Classification (NCBI taxonomy): domain Eukaryota; kingdom Viridiplantae; phylum Streptophyta; class Pinopsida; order Pinales; family Pinaceae; genus Pinus; species Pinus tabuliformis. The sequence continues at coordinate 104,009,287 of CM062811.1, forward strand.
AAACTGTGGCAGAGGAGCCCATTTCGGACGAATCCTTGTTTCTAATCAGCACTTTAGATCCGTGGTATGGGGATATCATCGTTTATCTCTAGACCCAATCCTTTCGGCCAGAAATTTCAAGGTTAGAACGTCGAAAAATTCGATTCCAGTCCCAACAATTCAGGATTATTGGAGATACTCTTTATCGCCGTGGGGTGGATTCTGTTTTTCGACGTTGCTTAACTCACAAGGAAGCTGAAAGGGTTCTAAATGACTGTCACTCTGGAGCGTGTGGCGGTCATATGTCTGGGTTTGCCACATCCCAAAAGATATTGCGCGCTGGCTACTTCTGGCCGTCTTTATTTAAAGATTGTATTACGACGGTCCGAAAATGCCACAACTGCCAGATTTTTGATCGTAAGATGCACGCTCCATTTGCTCCTCTCCACCCTATAATTGCCGTTGGTCCTTTTGCCAAATGGGGTATCGATTTTATTACATGTAACCCTCACTCGGCCGGGGGGCATGCGTATATCATCCTTGCGGTAGATTATTTTACTAAGTGGGCCGAGGCGATGCCTACATTCGAGGCAGACGGTAAGACAACTGCAATTTTCGTGTTCGATCATATAATTGCTAGGTTTGGTGTCCCACAAGCGATAATCACTGATCATGGGCATCATTTTCGAAACATTATGATGACCGAACTTACAGGCCAGCTTGGTTTACGTCACGATAGTTCAACCCCTTATTATCCACAAGCGAATGGTCTGGTTGAGTCCATCAACAAAGTTTTAGTTATCATGATCCGATGAATCATTGGGATTCATCGGTCGAATTGGCACAACATGCTATTTTCAGCGCTTTGGGCGTACCGAACTTCAGTAAAAACATCAACAGGGTTCACTCCTTTCCAACTAATCTATGGTTTGGAAGCCGTGTTACCCATTGAATGCGAAATCCCGTCACTACAAATGGCCATCGAGTTACTTCCAGCCACTTCCGAAGAGGAAAAGCGTTTGTTATACTTGTCTCAATTAGATGAGAATCGACATGATGCTGCATTGGCGATCGAGACTCACGCAAAACGCATGAAAGCTCAGTATGATCGAAATGTGACCCCTCGAAAGTTTTCGGAAGGAGATCTAGTCTTAGTTTATGATCAAGCTAATGATAAATTAGGCGGTAGAAAATTTGTTCCTATGTGGCATGGTCCCTATGTTGTCAAGCGAAAGCTAGCCAAAGGGGCTTATGAATTGGTAGACTTTGATGGGGACTCTTTGGGTAAACCTAGAAATGGCCTTTACTTGAAGAGGTATTATGCTTAAAAGAATGGGTATGGAGATTTAGTTAGGATAGTTTTCTCTTTCTAGCTGGTGTGTTTTAGTTTAAACAGTGTGCTTAGCTTAGAGAGTGTTTTTTCGTCATTATTCCTGCTTATCTTGGTTTTACTCTTGATATTGCAGATGTCGATGCCTCTCCAAACATACATTGGTTTCGCTGATGGTGCTTGTCGTAATACACGGAACATCTCTTCCACAGCTTGGGTTATCTATTCGCCCTCTGACGAGTTAGTATCTATGCATGGGGTAAGCCTCGGTCAAACAATGAACAACATTGCCGAGTATAGTGCACTGATTGAGTTATTATCTGAATCTATTTCATTTGGGATTCAGAGTTTGATAGTGAGGTTAGATTCTGAACTTGTTGTATTACAACTTAATAGAGTGTATGCCATTAGAAATCCAGTGTTATTAAGATTATTTTTGAGAGTGCGTCTCTTGGAACGTGAATTTGATTATATTGAATATCAGCATATTCCAAGGTCTTTAAATACATTAGCAGATGCAATTGCTTCTCGAATGTTAAATAGACATTTGCAATAATCATACATGTAAATTTAAAACCATTCCATAACATGATTTACAAGATAAGCCGGTAATAGTGATATCTATATATATATATATATATATATATATATGAGTGTGTCAAAAATACATCATCCTCGATCATAGGTTGAAAAAACACCTTATGATCGGCAAAAATGATAAGTACAAAAAACAAAAATGTCATATGTGCCCACAATAGGCGATCATCCTATCACTGGTGGTGATCTCTATAAGAAACCACTGCATGGGCCACCTTGCAAAGGAACCTCCTAAAAGGTCCCGGGACTCCAATCACATAGCGCTGAAGTCGACGAGGAATGTCGTCTATAGTGGTCTTAGGAATATCTCCTGTCAAGTGCTCAAGATGACCCTCCAACTCAGCCAAAACCTCTGCTGATTCGTCCTATGGGGCTGGCGCGGGTGCAACTGGTTGCCTCCTCTCGTAAGGCCGGAGAGCGACTGGTCGCTGTGGACCCACATCTGCATTTGAAATTTTTACTATCAGTTTTGAGACGATGAAAAAATAACAAAAATTAAAATAGGAAAAATGTTGAAAAGGATTTTACCTGACTCGTCCCACTGCTCTCCTGGTGGAAGAACCATGTCTGGGTCACCATGAAAATCTATCCCAGCGTAAGGGAAGTCCTGAATGGAAAAGACCTGGTTTTCCAGCCATTGGAAATACTTAGGTTTGAATCGGGCAACCTCTGTCCTCTCGTCCGGGTGACGGGCCATGACTGCGACCCATCGCATCAGTTTGGGCTCTCAAGGAAGCCCAGCTCCAACAGTAAGGTGTTGTGGGATCAGAATAGGAACCCTCTCCAGGCCAAAACTCATGACTAAAGCCCCATAACCAAAGGTCTTTAGTCATCCGTTCTTAGCCCTGGTCAGTTGGCCTTTCACATTGGCCAACACGGCATCGCACCAGTTGAAGATGGTGCCTCGAAAGCAATCAACTGCCATACGCATCTGGGATCTGGTGGCAATATGTAATGCGCCAGCTCTGCAAAGTCTGGTGACAGTGAATGCAATCACCATGAGCTCAGGACGGGATATCGTCTTTATGTCTATCCCTTTGTCTCTAGCCTGGCTGTTGTAGTACTCTAGCCGAAGGCTATCGATAGACTGGCCACCTGGCCTAGTCCCGTGCAGAGTCAAGTCTTCACCTCTCTTAGGCAAACCAGTCAAGAAATATATTTCCGTCGGCTCGATTTTGAGCTGATGGCCACCAATGAAGAAGCACTGGTCCTGTATGCTCCATCTGTCAACCAGCCACTGTAAGAAATTCACCTGAGCCCTCATGCCAGGAATGGCCCAGAATTTGTACAATCCGCACGCCCTCAAAGCATCAAGTGAAGGTTGATGATTCCATGTGGCAGCATCCACGTCCTCATGCTCTAGTTCATGCCAATCTAGCATGATGTACTCTCTGCATCAAGCATAAAGACAAATTAAAATGCTAGAAAATATTTTGTGTGGTCCATTTTTGAGAATTTTTGGGTTCAAAACCCTTGCGGCGGGGACCGCACCCTCCAGGTTAGACACAGTGCATGGGACCGCACTTTGTCTACATGGAAGGTGTGGACCCCGAGCTTTTTCCCAATGGAGAAAAAGTCGGGGTCCACAGGCCCGCAATGGTAAACCTGCAGGCCCCCGCGCGCGGGTTTTGCGCCTAAAAACCCTCCCAAAAATGAAATAAAGGACTAAAACAAAAAATTAAACGGTTAAAAATGAAGAGTGGGATGATGTGGATTACCTGGAGAAGACGGCGTTCGATTCCGACGGTTGGATTTTCCGCAATCTTCACGGGAAGTTTTCTGAGCAAAAGCACTATTTTCTCACCCAAACTCAAACGGTAAAAATGAATTGACAAAGGCCCTTTTTATAAGTTTTTTGAGTAAATAAATTGCAAATTTGTTTATGTTTCACTTTGAAAAGGTATTTTGTGACATTTTTATCCATTTCAAACAGGTATGAGTAATGTTTGTGTTCTTGTGCAGAATAAAGGATTATTCAGGCAAAATCTATCATTTTTGACGAAAAAACTTGTAGAGTCATCTTTAAGCTCTTTTCTGACTCCTAAAACATGAAAAGATTGCCGAGTGTTTCTTTTAAACTCGTTAAAAAGGAATTAAAAGATGGTCCACTTACAACTCTTTTCCGACCGTAAAAACATGAAAAGATTGCTGGATTTTGTCGTTTCAAATTCGATATTGGTTATAAAATGACGTGTCATTGATCGCTTTTTTACTTTTTCGGGTCAAGGGCACTAATGAAAAAAAGTACTCCTTGGTCATAAAAGATCAAGCGGTTCTGTCAAGTATTATTTTATACTTTTTCGGGCTTGGGAGACACAAATTTACGAAAAAGGTCAACCTTGGAGTCTTCTTAAGTTTTTTCAGACTCTCTAAAATTGAAAAACGCCGAGTTTCTCCTATACTGGACTCGTTAAAATTTCACAGTAAAGGACCTGTTCAATTACAAACGGGAACGAACCACTCCTTCTTAGGGTTCGAATTTAAACTAAGTTGGACTCATCCGAAGGATGAGCTTATAATCAAGCAAATGTTATCCTCCTCAAGCTTGTCAAAAATAAAGAGGTACTTGCCAGAAATGGTGGGGGAAAAGAGAGAAAAATGAGCCTGTTTGTCATACTTTGTAACCACTCTTCAACACAACAGTTTCATTCACCTGTGTTGGGAAATCCTTTGCCTAACAGTTGATCAAACCTCATTGAAAGTCTTCAGCCGGTTTCTAGGTATTAACTTTGGGTCAATTGTCACCAAGCCATCTGTCGTGTCGTTATGTGTTCAAGAGGTCACTGCCAATAAGCCATTCATCTGCAAAATATCTATCATCCATCTTGACCATCCTTGAGTCAGTCCTTGCAATTAAATTTCTTCAACTTGATCTATGATTTCGTGTTGTGGGCTTGCCTACGACGGATCACTTTCTATCGACATCAACTCATTATCTAGAAAGATGATCTAGGAATCGTCAGTACCTTGAAGTCTGCATGCCTCAATGGCAAGTTTCTCGCCTTTGACGACAGTTTACATCATTAACTTTCGATCAAAGGATTCCATGACATGTTCGACATCAACACATTTATTCACATCTCATGGATTGTACTGGGTACTTTGACAGCCACTGACATCACTGGTGGTTTCTCTCACACTTGTTAACAGTTTACATCATTGACTGGTAATCAAGTGGTTTTTACCATGTTCGACATCAACACATTCATTCGCATGGATAGAATCGTACTGTTTCGGGAAGTAGAAATGAAGACCCTGGATCTAGTTTCCGCAATCCAAGCTGCAAGGAATTTTGTATTCATTATATAATGGACTATTCATAAACAGATGGCTGCGTCCATACTGTGTCCACATGAGTCTATACTTGTGATGTTTTACAAGATCATTCCTATATCAGACCAGTAGTTAATTTTTCTAGACAATTTTGATCTGAGTATGGGAATGCCTATCTCAGCGATGATATGATCTCATATATATATATATATATATATATATATATATATATATATATCTTGCATTGAATATTTTTACAGGTTCCAACCGGGCTCTCCACAAGATGTTCCTCGAAATGATAAAGTACTTCACTCTTCCTAAATGATAAGAAATCCTCATCTACTACAGACTTCGCACTTTAGGGGGAAATCTGTTACACAAAAATATCGTCACCATGAATATTTGCAGTTAGTATGGGTCTATCATCACTTGTACTGTCCTCCTAAGTAAGTCTCAGACCTCAGCTCTTCAAATCAAGCTTTGGAAATGAGAGAAAGACATTAAAAATCAATGTAACTTTGGTTCCGCACTTTCTCTCATGGTCACCTGTGGTCCCGCACCTTTTGTGTACAAAAACTGTGGACCTGCCCGCTCTGTCCCTAACGGTGTAGGTGCGTACCCCTGTGAAAGTCAAAAGGCACAAGTTTTATCTTAAAAAACTCACTTTGGGTTAATTCTAGAGGTTTCTAGAAGGAATTTTGACGTGGATTGTTCGCTCTAAGGTGGTTCATGCATCCCAAAAGAGAAGGAGCTAATCCCTTGATGAGAGGAGCTATCCCTTTGAAGGAGGGCTTTATCCCTTTGAAGGAGGACCTAGTAACCTCCCTCCATTGCACTATAAATACAGGCATTGGGCTGGTTGCTGGGGAGGTTAGAAGCTGAACATTTTTGAGGGTAAATGTTGGTGAAATAAAGACTTCCTAGTTGAGCTTAAGAGGAGAGATCACACATCTTTTTGGCTTCATTGGGGAGTGAGTGAAACTTGTCAAAGTAGAGGAGACTTCTTGCTGGACCCTGGGAGGAGCTTGTACAACGTCAAGGCAAAGGTTGTAAAGTTCTTCTTCTTTTGAATTAATACAATCAAACTCATTTTTCTCAACAAGTATCTTATGTTATTTGTTTCATGGACTCCTTGACTTTCATGTTAAATATGTTTTATGCAATTAGCTTTTCAGGTGCTATTTAATTTGTTTGCCTTGTTTGTGTTTTCAGATTCGCGAAAAGGAGCTCACTTGGATCAAAGGAGCGAGGGCATCCACAAGCTTGCGTTGGACCTAAGGTAGGCCGTAAAAACACTTGTTTGCTATTTGTTTATCAAAGCATATTTAGAGAAAGATAGTGTCTGGTTGGTTTGCTTGTCATCAGGTCTTCTTTAGATTCTAGGAAGGTCTATCTTGTCCGCAAGATCGACTTGTTCTGTGTGACACAAGAAACTATTACTGTCCCAATACTAAATATCCCCCCTGATGTGCTCTTCTTGTCAGATGAGATCCCTGCCCAATATGTATCTGTGAAGCCTTGAATCTTCACTCCCTTTGTCCTTTTGTACCAAATACCAAATTGAGTCGTGCCTCTGAGGCATCTCAATGCATGTTTAGCTGCCTTCCAATAGAGTTTGGTTGGACTAACCATTTCTTGACTAATTTGGTTAACTAAAAAACATATGTCCGGTTGTGTGTTCACCAAATACATAAGTGAACCCACAAACTGCCTGTAAATAGTATCCTCCACTACTTCACCCTAAGTAGCATCTTCCTTCCTCCAATTACCTGCTAGAAGAGTCTCCATGGGTTTGTTGCTCTCCATATGGAAATTCAATGTCTCGTTGGCATACTTTCCCTGAGAGACAAATAGTTCCCCATCTCCTTGCCATACTTCCACACCAATGAAATAATGCATGAGACCTAGGTCCTTCATCTTGAATTCTCTTGCAAGATCCTCTTTGCAAGATTTTATTAGCTTCTTATCAGCCGCTAGAATCAAATCATCAACATATAATACTATAATCGACAATTTACCCTCAACCATAATATGGTAAAGGTTCACATCTGCTTCACTTTTGGTGAAGCCCAATCTGGTGAAATAACTATCAATCCTAGTGTACCAAGCATGTGGTGCTTGTTTTAGTCCATATAATGCTCACTCGAGTTTGCACAAATGTGACTCTATGTTGAAGGTCTCAAATCCTTCTGGTTGCTCAAAATACACCTCTTCCTGAATCATACCGTTGAGGAATGTTGTCTTCACATCCATCTAATGTATCTTCCATATCATCTGTGCTGAGAGTGCTAGAATAGATCTGATTGAAGAATACCTTGCTACTGGAGCGAAGGTCTCATCGTAATCAATTCCCTCTACCTGATATAATCCTCTGGCCATAAATTTGGCCTTGTGTTTCTCCACATTCCCATATGCTGCTTGCTTTACCTTGTAAAGCCATTTGGAACTCACCATTGACTTGTCTATTGGTCTTGGGACCACTTCCCAAACACTATTTCTGATAATGGATTCATACTCTTCAACCATGGCATCAACCCATATTGGTTGTTGTGCTACTTCCTCGAATGAGGATGGCTCAATCTTTACACTCTCGCTCATGAGAGCCATGTAGCCAGTGTACCGATCTAGTGACATCCTATGCCTGTGCTATGATGTGGGTGCTCCCACATTCTCTCTAGCATCATGCATCAATATTTCAGCCTCTCTGGTGTGCTTCCTTCCATCTTTGGAAGTCTCTACATGAGTGGATTCTTCCACTCTCTGCTCCTCTTCATGTGGTTGCTCCATATCATCCCGAGGTTCCTCCTTTGTAGCTAAAAGCTCCTCATCTACATGTAACTGAAGCTCATTCTCAAGGGAACATATCATGGCCTTCTCTTCATCGAACTTCACATCTCTACGAATCACTATCATCCTATTAGATGATAGGTACACCTGATAGTTGCGAGGTGTATCAGTGTACCCCAAAAATATGCCCAACTTAGCTATTGGCTCTAGCATTTTTCATGTGTCCTTGGTAACATGATAGTAGAATGATGAACCAAATATCCTGAAGTGTGCCACATTTGGTTTCTTACCTAAAAAAGCTTCTTCTGGTGTATTCACCCTGAGAATTCGATGAGGACTTCTATTCTACAAATAAAAAATTGTGTTGCATGCTTTAGCCCACAAGATAAACAATTGTGTTGCATGCTTTAGCCCATACGTGCAATGGTAGGCCTTGATCATGTAACATCACCCATGCAACTCCCACAATAATTATGTTCTTCCTTTCAACCACCCCATTCTATTGTTGGTTACGAGGTGCTATTAACTCCCATCGAATGCCTTCTAATGCACAAAAGTTCTTGAATTCATTAGACACATATTCTCCACTATTATAGCTTATGAGAACTTTAAATTTCTTGTCGATATCTTTCTCGACAAGTGCTTTAAACTCACAAAATTTAGAAAATGTCTAATCTTTCTTCTGCATGAAGAAAATACAACACTTACGAGAAAAATCATCAAAAAATATTACATAATACCTGTGATTTTCCATGGAGGCTATTGAGAATGGTCCACACACATCTTAGATAACTCTCTCAAGGATTGTTTGCACTCGACTATCATTATCATGAAATGAAGCTTTGGTGTACTTCCCTAATGTACACGCTTTGCATGAGTCTCTCTGCTCTAGTTTACCCTTGGGAATTCCTGTAGAAATTTTCTTCATGATCTTTAGAGCTCCGTGGTGCAAGTGACCCAATCTTCTATGCAACAACTCATCAATGTCTCAGCTCTGGACCCTCTCTACTTTTTTGCTCATAGTAGCACAATATTCTACATCCAATTTGTAGAGGTTCTTCACCCAAACCCCAATCCACTTCACCTGTCCTTATGCTATGTGACAAAGGAAAGCCTTTCCCTTCCTAAATATCACATCATAGCCACAGTCCTCCAACATGGCAACTGAAACCAAATTCTTCTCCAAACATGGAACATACATGACATTTTTTAATGTGAAAGGAGAACCAAACTCCCTCTGAAAGGTAACAATACTGATACCGGTCGCGCTATACCTCCCATCATCTCCCATTTCGATGTGCATCTGGAGGTCCTTCTCCTCCAAGTCACTAAAGAACTCTTTGTTGCTAGTCATATGGAATGAGGCTCCACTATCTAGGTACCACACACTACCCATCACCAATGTCACCATGCAAGCAACGAGGGTGAAATCTAGTTCGAATTGTGAAGCAAGAGCTTCACCTTCCGCTCATCATGAGGGATTCTTACCAGTCTTTTTATGCAGACACTTTGTGGCATAGTGTCCCAGCTTGTGATGGTGAAAAAAAATTAATCTTAGACATGTCTTTCCTCTTTTTGCCTTGATTGGAATATGATTTGTAATGGGATGACTTCCCCTTCCATTTTTTCGCATTTCCAACAAAGGCACAATTCTCCTCATTATCATGCTTGGATGAGAATCCATCTCTGGTGTTTCGTTGAATCCCTTCTTGTACCAAGTCAGACCATAAATTGTCCCACTATGGTAGCTTTTCGCTCCCATTAATTGAGTCCTGGTAGCTATTCTAGCTCTTGGGAAGGCCTAGAAGTGCTAGGCTCACCATATTGTCTTTAATAACTATAACACCGACACTTCCAATCTCATCCCGAAATTGGGTGAACTTGGTAAAGTACTTCTGTATTGTGTCGCCATTCTCCATCTTGATATTTTTGAGCTTTTCCTTTAGTGCTAGCGTCTTGTGGTCACTGTTGTTTTGAAATAGGTCTGTCGAGGCCTTCCACATTGCAAATGAAGTCTCCTTACCATGGAAGTTTAAGACAATATGATATTGAACTCCTTCTAGGATAATCGTTCTCGCCTTTTCAACACACTTTATCCACTCTGCCAGATCCTGAGCATCCACTGCTGAAGCCTTAGAAATATCTTTGTCTATGAATTCCTTAAGCCTGTTGTCTTCCAACACTACCTCCATCCTATCCTTCTAAGAAATATAGTTTGAAACCCTTAAGGGCATATTCGACTCTCAATCCGTAGAATGACATCCTATTGGATTTGAAGTATGATACTACAAATTTGATTTCTCTTGCAAAAGAAAAACCCGTATTCTTCTCTTCTATAGTTATTTTAGCTCTAATAACATGTAGAAATTCCTTGTAGATTCAAACTGCAACTTGCAATATGCTAAAACAATTGACTTGAATCTACTCTACTCATCAACAGAAACAATAAACGATCGATGAAATCACGAAGCTTATAAGAGAAATAATTCAATCACACACAACAAAATGATTTTCTGGGGAAATCCACAACTGAAAACCCTTTTTGGTTTCATATTGCATTAATCAGAAAAATATGAGAATATTACAATGCTTTACTCAAGCCCGAGCAACCTTTGCACTATCTCTTTCTATCGTACTGCTTCCTAGACATGCTTAAGACAATACTTAGCCAAATTCTTGCTTTCCCAAGTCCCTATTTCCTTGCGCTATTCCTCAAGAAATTAACCTCTATTTAATTGGGAAATTCCTCAATTATGAATTTCACAATCCTCATAGGCCTTTTTATGATTGCATGCACCATTAATTTAATTTAAATGATTTTACAACTAATAGTACATTGTCCCTGAACTCCAATCTCAACTGGGTCTTTCTCTGATCTGACATGAATGAGTTAATTATGAGTGAATCTTCATTTTACTGGTAGATCATTGCAGGCAACACCGCACTTGACTGCAGGCATCACCACATTGTACTGCAGGTAGTACCACACTGCAATTTAGGCAACACCCCACTATACTATAGGCAACACCACATTACATTTCAAGAAGCACCCCACTGTACATCAGGAAACACCCCACTATTTTTGGAATTACCCCACTACTGTAGGAAACACCCCACTACCGCAGGCAACACCCCACTACTAGACCTCCCACTAATTCCTCCATTAGTTGGAACTAGTTTAACTGACTTTAACTCAGTTAGACTGAATTAAATAATTACAACTCAAAATAAACTCAATTAGTGCTCCTAATTGTAGGAGACACTCTACATGACTCTATTTAGACCCTGAGCTTGAATTAACTGAGCCAACTAAGTCAAATTAACTTAGCTAACTATTACAAGTTGTCATGAGATGTGGAATTACAATTTTATTCCCAATTTAATTCAAGGACAAAATTAAATTAGGATTTTCTTATTTCATTTTCAACACAACATTTAGAAATGAAGATTCAAATTAGGAGAACAAATAATCATGGGTTGCATTTGATGGAAAACAAACATCAGAATCAAATATTGAGAAAGTTTTATCATGTTTACCATCATATCCTCCATGTGTTCAAGAGAGTAATCAACAAAATGAAGAAGATCTGAATTTCATGGAAGAAGAAGACACACAGGATGATCTAAATCAACAAGTGAACCAAGGGAATCACAACTATATTGAATTTTCATTCTAGACAATCATTAAGATGCAACAACATACTCTTCTTCAATAATTCCTAATCTCATCTTAGTCAAAGCAGTTGGTCTCTCATATTCAGATACATGTAAAAGCATATGTTTTGAGATTACACATGAGTTTATCTATCATATTGTTATGCACATGGCTTCATTGGAAGTATTCCTATACTTGAAAGAGTTTTTTTGTTTTGTTTTTATTATTATTATTATTTTTTCTTCCACGTAGGGTAGGATAGAGGAATAAAAGAAAAAAAGGAAAAAGAGGAAAATAAAATAAAAGAAGAAAAAATATGAGGTGAAAACCTCCTTTGAGGTGCTTGAGGTTGGATCATTGATGAAAACATCCATGACGTGGTCAATGGGTTGGTAAAAAGAGAAAAAAAGAGAAAAAAAAAGATCCTAGGTGAAAACCTCATTTGAGGCACCTATGTAGACCTACTAGTTGAAAATCTCATTGAGATAGCTAGTAGGTCTAAGAAAAAAATTAAAAAATGAAAACAAAAAATTATTTTCTCCATGTATCTCTCTCTTATGAATGCACGTTCTCTCCAACTTTTCCAAGCAACAAGAACAAGTTAGCACCAAAAGAAAAAGTTGATCAAAAACCTAGTCAAAGAAAGTCAAACTTGGCCTTTCTCCTCCTTTTCCCAAATGCTCCAACAGGACCAAGGCCATGTCAATCCATCACCCTCATCCATTTCCAACATCCACTGATCATTCCCAAGCATTTCCCATTCATTTTCCTCGCTGTCCTAAAATGATATAGGAAGGTTCTATTTTGCTACAAGACTAGCAAAATACACAAGGCATAAATTGTTTTGACTATAAATAAAAAATAATGCATCATTTTTCTCAGATGTTTCATGGGGATATGTATAAGGATGATGGTAACATGCTCAATAGATTTCAGCAAATTTAATCCATAATTTTCAAGAAATTAGACTCCATCACCTATAGCCATTTTCATTTTTCTCGATATTCGTGGATCTGTTGGCCAATATTTTTTATGGGGAGATGCATAAGGATGACGGAAACATGCTAATTTTTTTTAGGTCAATCCAACCTACTATTATAGAGACATGGATAAAACAATTTTTCTACAAGAGTGTTCCATAATTGCTACAAGAGTGGCCATAATTTCTACAAGATTAGGATCCACTTAGGGAAAGGGGTTAAAAATCATGTTTTCCCTTGGTAAATGTCAGGAGAGGTTCATCAAACCTCCTTCAAATCTCATCTAATCCATTTAACCAAATTCTTCTCAAGATTCCATCTCTGTTCATGAAAAAAACAAAGAAAAGAGACTTTGCCTTCACCCCTTGTTCACAAGCTTTCACCACCATCAAAGCTTCTATTCATGTCCCTAGTCTTACCATGATTGATTTAAGTCACTAAATGCATTTCATGAAGCAATATAAGGTTTGAATGAGGTTTTGGGGAGGGACTATGTGACTGCTACAAGAAGGAGATCAATCCTGTAGCAGCATGCACAGAGCCAACAAGATCATAGACAGAGGATTATTGCAACTACAGAAAGAATATTTTGCCACCTTGAAGCATAAAGAGGCCATCCCTGAGGCTTAGAGAAGTCACACCATCTCTGAGGAGAAATTGCAAGGTCACAAATTCACTCCAGCAAAAATAGATCAAACATTGGAAAATCGCCACATGAAAGAGAGATTGTATGAGTCAAATACATCATCAGATTGTTGTGTTTAATGAGGACCTGTCCATAATCAAGAAAATGGAAAATGGCACCTCAAAATAGTCAACAAATCACCCATCATCTCTGAAGAAACATGTATACATCAAGCCAACCAGAGAACATCAGGTAGGCACAGGTATGCAATATTCTTCACCTCTTCTCTTGAGCGTATTATGGTTAGAAATTTGTTGTCAATGCACAAGAGAGAAGGTTTTGTAGGCTGAAGGTGGCCAACAGTCTCGACCACCCTTGAATAGTTAAGTGCAGCTAACTCCCTCACTCATGCAACGTGGAAAATGACAAAAAAAGGAGGGTGATAATTATGAGGAGTGGGCTAATGGGTCTATAAGGGGAATACATAGGTGGTAGGTGGGGTCCAGCTCACCCAACACACCGAGCCCACTATGACAAGAGGAATAAAGGGACAAACCTGAATATCATTTGTATAAAGAAGTTCATTCCTAAAATAGTAAGATAGGTCCACTAAGACATCGAAAGTCAATCTAGCAATGCCTAGTGGTCCCTTAGGCTACTACACAGGAGCTACAGAGTCGAGCAAGAAGTGTTACAGGACCGGAAACTATTGCTACAAGATTGCAAATAGTTGCTATAGGATCGACATGAGGGGTGAAAAGGGCTTGATTTGATTTGAACTCTCCTTCCAAACCCCAAAATCCATGAAGGAATCTCTAAGGGAGTGGTAAGTTATTCATTTCCCTCACCTTCCATGAAAGAAAATTGGAAAACTGGGTCAATTTCTGCATCCTGTAGAAAACCCTTTTAATTGAGATTTTTCAAACCCTGTGTTTTTACTTGTGGAAAGCATGATAGTAGAAGAATGAATTTGTTTTAAGTGTGGCATATAATTTTCATACATCTGGTTAGAAGAGGAACACCATTCCTCTCATCCTTATGTTGGAATCCTAAGTTTCCCAAAAATTGATGGTAGGCTGGAAATCCTTTGAAATAAAATTAGAGGATCCACAATAGAGAAGATGGGAGGAGGCTTCAATAGAAGGGAAGCCTCAACCTCCTTTAAAAATCTCCATGAAAATTGAAGAGTCAACTAGCCAACAAGAAAAAAATTAGGGCCAGGGGAAGAGAAAATTGAGGAGGTCACCTCCCCCAAAGCCAAGGGTAAACAATCTATGACATCCATAACAAGGCCAACCACTAGATCAACCACAAATAAGAAACTGAAGGCACAAACAACATTGCTACAAGAGAAAGCAGAGGTGCTACAAGATAAAGACAAGGCTGCTACATGAAGGAACAAATTTAGAGAAAGTGTTACAAGATCAAGAAAAAGTGATACAGGAGGAGGAAACAAAATCAAAAGAGGTAGAAATAGTCCCCCCAAAACTCCAACATCCTGAATAACATCCTAACCTAGATTAATATTATAAATTTGTGGAAGCAAGAAGGATTATTCCTAAGAAATTTGTAGTACCTCTCTTATTCAAATTGGGAAAAGAGAGGAGCATAACTCACAGAGGGATGTAGATTGAAAAATCTAAGAAGGTAGAGTATGTGGGACAACATCACCAAGTCTTCCCATCAAACTAGTATTAGGATCAGAGTGGCTGCCTAGAATAAGACCATCCATGGTTGAGTTATATTAAGAAGAAACCACCTCTACAATTTCTTAAGACATCAAGAAGATACCAAAGGACATCAACAGGGAAGACGAAGAAGGCTAAGTTTCTCAAGGGTGAGCAACAATTTCAGTAGGGGGAGATGATGGGCCCCAAAATTTTCTATTTTATTAGGCCCATTTGATTATTTGTAGACACTTAAAACATGTATTTGAACCCCTTACTTGCACATAATAGAGTTAATTCGTAGTATTAATGGGTCATTAGGAATTTGGTTTATCATTGCTTATTATGTGCCTAATTTTTTTTTTTCTTCAGAATATTGAGAGAATACTCAGTAAATTATGAATGAGATAATATAAGGATTTTCTCCCTACTATAGGATGGACTAAGGTTGTATAAGAAATGAACTAAATATCACGAAATTATTGGCTAAATCTATAGCTCCACTGATTGAGAAAATCTAGGAATGCTTTCCCTGTCATTTAATGAAGATTCCTAGTGTTGGGAACTAGATCCACTTATTAAGGGATTTTGGAGGGGAAAGATACCTCCTTTAAAGTAGAATGCTTCCTCTTCAATTTGTATAAGTAAAAATTCAAATTTTCCTCTAGAGGCATGTATTTCTTAGTCTTCTTGCGGAGAAAACTTGTTATTTAACAACTCCACTTTCATTTATAGCAGGGATGTACTTGGATTGATTCAAATAATGAGCTTTGGTGCCATTTTTAGCTTCGAAAGCTTGGTTTCATTCATTTGAGTATCATTTTTCTTGGTCTTCCTAGGAGCCTCAAAGACGTCTCGTATAATTTCTTTATTTCCTTTGCATGTCTTTTTCACTTACATCTCTTATTTATGCATTTATTATTCATGCTTCTTTTATTGTAGCTCATATTGGCTAAATGATTGAAGTGAGTTGTTTTGCAGGTCATTTATAGAGTCATTAGCATGATGCATCCTTAGAACAGATTTGAAAAGTCATATTCATCATTGAGCTACTAGGATTGGTTTACTAGTTCACAAATATGAAATTTCTAGAAGTCCCTTGTATCAAAATAGTAGTAATTTTCTACTATATTTTAGAATGTGTTAATGAGTTTGATTTTAGTTTATTCCACTCGTGTTGAGTCATAAAAACATTTAAGTTAATAAAAAATTTAACCCATATAATTTTCACTTGATTTGGTTAGTCATTTGATAGGTTAACTAGCTCACTAATTCTTGAATTTCCGATTTTTAGAGTAGTACTTTTCTGATATTTTTTAGAACATGTTAATAGGGGAATTTTTGAGTTATTACACTTGGAATGGAGTCCTAGGAAATCCTAATTAATAAAAAAATTTATACCATCTCATTTTCATTTTATTTATTTAGGCATTCGACAAGTTACCTCACTCCTATAGCAATCCTGCCACTCATATAGCAATCATGTAACAATCTTGTAGCACTTTTGTAGCACGTGTAAACTTAACCTTATCTGATCCAAAATCTTGGTTTTTGTCTCTTAGGATTTAATAATTATGCATGGTATCTAAACCATCATTTAGAAAGACCAAATACCACTTAGGATTTGCCTTTTTACCGCTGCAACACATCTCAACAATTTGGGTTAATAGACAAATTTATGAATTGAATAACACAATAATGATTTCCATGAATGCCACATGAAGTATCTAACCTCTCTAGAATATAGTGATTGATTACATTCTCTTTCCTTCATGCATGTTAGATTAGTTTACTTTCTTTATTCTTAATCTATGGTTTCTCTTTCAAGCACTATTATTTCCATTCCATAGAGTAGGTTTCCTTTTTAATGCAACTTTTACATTCTGTAATTAGGCTAGTGTTTGATTTCATGATATTCATTTCATTGCATCATATCAATGAAAGAAAGATACATTACATGCTTCACATATAGTTCCGACACCTCTTAAGTTTATATGAACCTTGGGTTGATAATTTAAGTTGGTAGCCTTGGGAGTTGCAACATTCTTGTTGCAGTACTGGGGATCATAACTTGTATCACCAATTATTTCTCTATCTATTTTTCTCGACCCACCCTTTTAATGTTCTACTTAATATTTTAATATATATATTTTATATTGTCACTAGGCTTCCCATGACCCATTCACTCTAAACTTCCTTTACCATATCGCTGAAACCCACCATTCTTGCCCAAATTCGACAATAATGGAAGGGAACGAGTATAAAACCAATATTTTTAGTGATTTCAAGAATATTTGGCATGTGATCTAAACTATTCCAATGAAGGATTTGGGAACAAACCAATATATTTTAAGATAAGAATGAGTCTACTATTAAGAATCTATTTAAATGAGCAACAATATGGTCCAATACAGATCATTTTTTGCTCCAAGTAAATTTGTTGGAGGAAGGTTTTATGTCAAGAAAATTTAATTTTTGGATGAGATATTCCAACTTTTATCGAAACTTGTCTCTAACCCTATATCCCCATTTGGTATCCAAATAATATAGAGTTGTATTAAATTCCCCCCAAACGATACAATCAAAGCAAAAAATGGAATCCCTAAGAGCTAGTAAAGAATCCCAACATTCTTTTTTTTTCTTGAAATTGTAATGGCATGTAGATATTAACAAAAGAGTATACCTGATTAGAGGGGATATGAAGAAATCTAGTAGCAAACTAGTGGATAGATGACCGATGACCAAGAAATCTTAGTGATGATTGATTCCATAGGGTGGACACACCACCCAAGGCATCTATTGATCTAACAAAAAGAATCCCAGTGCCACTCCAAATATTATGTTGTTTTTAGAGGATATATTGATCCCCCATTTTTGTCTCTTCAAGCAAGAGAACTAAGGGCCATTCTTTATTAATTAATGACTTCACCTCCTCCATTCTTTCTTATGATCCTAATCCCCTATAATTATAGGAGAGAACCTTCATTACTTACTACTTGTATGAGTTTCCCCTTCTTAAGGGGCTGAGTTTCCTCCTTTTCTTATGTTCCTATATCCTTTTATTTTTGGATCTAGAATTGAATGAGTGCCCATTTGTTTATATTTTTCCATTTTCTCCAATCTCACCTCTCTGTTAGTCTTTCAACCTACCTTTTTTTGGAGTCTGTCTTGTTATGTTTCCTTCTTGGTCTCCGATTTCTCATTTGTTGAACCTAGAAAAAATTACCCCATCCTGGTGTTTTAATGGGAGGGGAATACTTCTTCCTCCCTAGAAGACTCCATGATATGTTGTGGTAGTACCAAATATTCTTCTAAAGATGGCATATTTTCATCAATTATTTCTGGATTTAGATTTGATACCAATTTTTTATCTTACAATGAGGGTTTGTTGTGTGGAATTTCCCCTTGTTGGCATTATGATTCAGGTGTTGTCCTTGATGGCAAACTCATTCAGGTGGTAAATCAAGAAGGACGCAGGAAATATGTTCAGCAAGTGCGTCCCCGCAGGTATACCATACAGAACCCGCGTCCAGGGACGCAGGCCAGCCGTTCAGGAGGTGCGTCCGCCCAGTGCACACATTTCAAGGCAGAGAAAAGCACGTGGGGGTTTCATGTGTGGTATCTAGCCGACGGTTTTTGTGTTTCTATGGTGTCGGCTCGTGGTATTGTTCCACGCTTTGGGGAGAAGCTTGCCTATATAAAGCAAAGGAGTTCATTTGGATTAAGCATGATCTTGGTTGAATATCTCTTGGTGAGATCTAGTCCAAATCTATAAGGGCGAATCTTCTAATGGACTACGATCTATATGGCGCATGATCAGATCTGTGGATCTGAGTGTTTGGGTTGGTTCTGAAGTCCTCTTATCTTCTATATCTGAAGGGACGCAGATTCAGTGA
Organism: Pinus tabuliformis; assembly: GCA_031772625.1. Lineage (NCBI taxonomy): Eukaryota > Viridiplantae > Streptophyta > Pinopsida > Pinales > Pinaceae > Pinus > Pinus tabuliformis. The sequence continues at coordinate 104,028,076 of CM062811.1, forward strand.
AGGGAAAGTGCGCCGGGACGCAGTACAGTAAAGGCTCAGGTGCATCTCTGAGGCAAAGGGCGCGGCGCGACTGTGGTATTGGGTGCGTCTCTGAAGCGAAAGACGCGGCGCGATAGTGTTTCTGTGTGCGTCGGTCGCAGAAAAGCAAAGAGGAACAGTGCATCTGCACGCAGAACAGCATAAGGTACACTGTGTCCAGTCGCAGGCCACAGAAAGAAAATATGCGTCCCTGTCTTAAGATGATCTGTTGACTGTATATTTCTGTTCATAAGGTGTTCTGGGTTGTTTCTGTAATTACTGATCTGATATCTGTCGTAGACTGTATCTGTTGTATACTTGTTGATCATTTGATTCTTCATGAAAAGAAGTAGGGGGTTGTAGCTCCCTTCCAGGAGAGTCTGGAAAACGAGAGAGAGTTGTAGCTCTCTGCAGGTTGCAGCCTGCGTGCTGGTAAAGGACTGCACCAGTACAAAATCATTATAAAAAGAATTTCTTGAAAGAAGATAGAGACATATTGCAGCAGGTGGTTTTTCTCCCGCATTGGGTTTCCACCTTACATCTTGTGTTCTTTGGTGTGACTGTCTATTTTCTTTATTCATGCTCATTGTTTTATGGTACTGATATACAAGAATATTTCAAAAGAATCAAATAAGGAAGATTTGGTAAATTGCTAGATAATACTGATTCACCCCCCCTCTCAGTATTATTTCCAACAATTGGTATCAGAGCAGGTCCTTCTGAAAAGCTTGATCGCTTGAAGGTAGATCGTTCATCATGAGCAACTACGAGAGAGAAGCATCAATCAGGCCACCCGTCTTCGATGGGACAAACTTCAATTATTGGAAGGTAAGAGTTACTGCATATCTTCAATCTCTTGGTACAGAAGTTTGGAACATTGTAGAATCAGGCTATGCCTTTCCTTCAGCTACTCCTACAGATCCAGCTGAGAAAAAGCAGTATGAAACAAATGCAAAAGCAGTCAGTACTCTATTAGGAAGTATATCCCAAACAGAGTTCATGAAGGTCATGCACTTCAAATCAGCAAAAGAGATATGGGACAAAATGATCACTAGCTATGAAGGAGATGAACAGGTAAAAGAAGCTAAACTTCAAACTCTCAGGATTCAATATGAGACTCTCAAGATGTATAATGATGAAAGTGTGGCTAATTATTTTCTTCGGGTAGATGAGATTGTTAATTGTATGAAAAATTTGGGTGAAGAAATAAAAGAGACTATAGTAGTTCAAAAGATTCTAAGATCTTTATCCCCCAAGTTTGAATCTAAAGTATCTGCAGTAGAGGAAAAGGAAAATCTCCGTGTTCTCACTATGTCTCAGCTACATGGAATTCTAACTGCTTATGAAATGAGAAAGGGAGGCCCATCAGACAGAAGGGAAGCTGCTTTTAAAGCATCAGGCAAAGAAGATCACTATGAAGCAAGTCATGTTCCAGAAGAAGAGGAAGAAGAATCAAATTTTGTCAGAAATCTTCAAAGGGGTTCTGGAAGGTTCAGAGGTAAGCTACCTTTCAAATGCTTTGCTTGTGGAAGAGTAGGTCATTATGCTGCAAAATGCTCTTATAAGGATAAAGGAAAGGAACCAGTTAGATGGAACAAGAAACAGAGTGCAAATAAGAAAAGCTACTACACCCATGAAGATAGTGATGGCTTATCAAACAGTGATGAAGATGAACAAGGTAACAAATACAGATTGTTAATGGCATTTGAAGATGATGATTATGAGGATGCTGTAGATGTGGATAACCTTTATGATGAAATTACTAGACTCAAGAGATGTATAGAAGAAAAGAACATGATTATTGATACTCTACAATTTCAAATTGATGAAAAGGAAAAACATCTTGAAAAATTAGAAGGTGAAATTGTTGGTCTTAGAAAAGAAATTGAGAAAACAAAAACTATCAATCTCAAGTTTGTCAAAGGATCTGAAACTTTGAATGAGATTATCAGTGTGCAGCGGTCTCCACTAAATAAGACAGGTCTGGGCTATAATGGAGAAACTTCTCAAGCATCCACTTCAAAAAGTTATCTTGATGCAGCAAGAAGAAATGAGCAAGAGCACAAGGAAGATCATCAGGTAAAGCAGGGACAAACGTCAAACAGAAACTATCAGGGGCAATCTAGCTTAAGGGTGAACAAAAGCCACAACCAGCCACAGGTAAAATCTTCCCAATTTGGTTCAAGAATAGATGAAAATAGAAATTACAATCAGTTGGCTGGTAGATTCAATAATCGCAGAAGCTTCTTCAATGGACAATGCTTTTCTTGCCATAACTTTGGTCACAAAGCAGCTCAATGTGTTGCGTATAAAACAATCATGACTAGGGAAGCTCAAAAACAAAGAAGTATGACAGGGATTACAAAAAGGACCTATAACAACTTTTCAGCTCTTGAAAATGAAGTTGAATGCTCTATTTGCAATAATTTTGGACATGAAGACTTTGAATGCAGAAGCAGGTTTCCGGAAAGAAAGGTACAAGAACAAAAAAAAGAACAAGCCTCAGGCACCAAAACATGGAAAATAAAGGAACCTCAAACAGAAAGATGTGGGATAGCATTCTATGCAGAAGGACAAGAAAATCTATGGTACATTGACAGTGGATGTTCAAAGCATATGACAGGTGATAAAGAAAAACTTGAATCTTATTCTAATTTAGAAAAGGGAAAGAAAGTCTCTTTTGGAAATGATACTCCTGCAACTATAAAAGGAAAAGGTATTGCTCCTTTAAAAGAAGATGTTAAGGCTGGAAATGTTTTGTTTGTTGATGGACTAAAGCATAATCTTCTAAGTGTAAGCCAAATGTGTGATCAAAGAACCGAGGTTATATTCAGATCAAATGGATGTCTTGTTCGTGATCTTGATACAGGTAAAACAGTTCTCAAAGGAAAAAGAACTCCAAATAATCTATACATATTTGATGAAGGACAACAACAATGCTATCTAAGCAAGGATGAAGAGCACTGGTTATGGCATCGAAGGTTGGGACATCTAAGCTTCTCACAAATAAGGAAAGCTTGCAAATATCAGGCAGTTCGCGATCTTCCAGATATCAAAATTCCTGACAACACCATATGCAGATCATGTCAGTTTGGAAAACAAACCAGAACTAACTTTCCAGAGAAAGAAGGATCAGCCAGCATGCCTCTTGAGCTAGTACATACAGATGTATGTGGACCATTCAGAAAAAGAACACCTAGAGGAGAGGAATACTTGATATTATTTATTGACGATTTCTCCAGGTTTGTTTGGTTAGGACTTATGAAGCACAAAGATGAAGCTTTCGAAAAATTCAAATCCTTCAAAGCTTTGGTTGAAAATGAATCAGGTCACAAAATTAAGTGCCTCAGATCCGACAGAGGTGGAGAATTTACTTCAAATGAATTTTTCGATTTCTGTGATGAACATGGGATAAGGAGAGAATTTTCTACAGCTAGAACTCCTCAGCAAAATGGAGTAGTGGAAAGAATGAACAGAACAATTCAGCAAATGGCTCGTGCTATGCTTGATGAATCAGGAACTCCTGCAACCTTCTGGGGTGAAGCTGCACATGCGGCAGTTATTATTCTCAACAAGACAAATGTCCGAGTGAACAGCACTCAAACTCCTCATGAGCTCTGGAGTGGTAAAACTCCTTCAGTAAAGCACTTCAAAATCTTTGGGAGCAAATGCTATATCAAGAATACTGAGGAGCAGCTTGGCAAACTTGATCCTAGAGCAGATGAAGGAATTCTTCTTGGCTACTCTCCACATAGCAAAGCATACAAATGCTACAATAAAAGACTTGGCAGAATTGTTGACAGCATTGATGTAGTGGTTGATGAGAAAGGATACATTCCTAGGCAAATACATCGTGAAGACATTGAAGAAGATGAAAGCTACCCTCAAAGACAGAATGATGAAGAAGAAGAACCGCAAGAACAATCTCAAGACGGACCTCACGAAGAAGCAGAAGAAAGAACAAGAATAGAAGAAAAGACTCCATCCAGATATGTTCAAAAGAACCATCCAGAATCTCAGATCATGGGACAAAAAGAAGCAGGTATACAAACTAGAAGAACAGTTGCAGAAGCTTCAAGTTATTTGGCATTACTCTCCTCTACTGAACCACAAAATGTGAAAGAGGCATGCAAAGATGAATGTTGGGTGAAAGCAATGGATGAAGAACTTGAGCAAATCGAAAAGAACAACACTTGGGAGCTGGTTCCTAGACCAAAGGATAAGAATGTTATCGGAACAAAATGGGTTTTCAAAAATAAATTGAATGAAAATGGAGAAGTAATTAGAAACAAAGCCAGACTTGTTTGTAAAGGGTATGCACAGCAAGAAGGAATAGACTTTGAAGAAACTTTTGCTCCTGTTGCAAGACTTGAGGCCATTCGAATGTTTCTTGCTCTCTCAAGTTGTCAGAACTTCAAAGTATTTCAAATGGATGTGAAATCAGCCTTTCTGAATGGAGACTTGGATGAAGAAGTGTACATTGAACAGCCAGATGGTTTCATTCTTGGAAACGATCCAAATCTTGTATGCCGATTAAAAAAGGCTCTCTATGGTCTCAAACAAGCTCCAAGGGCTTGGTACTACCGGTTGGACAAATATCTTCATCAACAAGGTTTTTCAAAAGGTTCAGCAGATAGCAATCTTTATATAAAAGTTGAAAATGACAAATTACTAATACTTGTTGTGTATGTAGATGACATTATTTTTGGCAGTAATGAAGAAGCTATGAGTCAAAGCTTTGCCTCGGTCATGCAGAAAGAATTTGAGATGTCCTTGCTAGGAGAACTGACATACTTCCTTGGTTTGCAAATCCAACAAAAGAAAGGAGGAATCCTTTTATCTCAAACCAAGTATCTCAAGCAGATTTTGAAGAAATATGGCATGGAAGATGCAAAACCAGTATGTACACCCATGGTCACAGGATGTAGTCTCAGTGCAAATGATGAATCTGCAGCAGTACATCAACCAACCTACAGATCTATGATTGGAAGTCTACTATATTTGACAGGTACCCGACCAGACATCATGCATGCAGTTGGAATAGTTGGAAGATTTCAGGCAAATCCAAAGGAGACTCATCTTCAAGCAGTGAAGAGAATCTTCAAATATCTTCAAGGGACTCAAAATTATGGCCTATGGTATCCTAGAGATACAGATCTCACTCTTCATGCTTATACAGATGCAGATTGGGCCGGAAGCGTGGATGACAGGAAAAGCACAAGTGGTGGTGCATTCTTTATGGGTTCCAGACTGGTATCTTGGTTCAGCAAGAAACATAGTTCAATTGCCTTGTCTACAGCTGAAGCGGAATATGTTGCTGCCGCATCTTGTTGCACCCAACTTCTTTGGATGATGCAGACTTTGCAGGATTATCAAATCACTTGTACACCTCCTATTCCTATCTTATGTGACAACACAAGTGCAATCAGCATCTCAAAGAATCCGGTTATGCATTCAAAAACCAAGCACATACCAATCAAGTACCATTTTCTCCGGGAACAAGTACTTGAACAGAAGGTCAAGTTGGAGTATGTTCCTTCTAAGGAACAAGTTGCTGATATTTTCACCAAACCGTTGCCCAGGGACACTTTTGAATACCTCAGGCAAAAGCTGGGGGTTGTTGATGCATCATCTCACTGTTGATCATCTTCCTATTGATGGTATAGGCTCAGGGGGAGCACATAATGCATTGTTGGCATTATGGAGAAGGAGATCTTGGAAATAGCTGCAATATGTCTCTGTCTCCTTCATGATGGATTTCTGGTTACAGATCTGGAGAAGCATGAGCATAGGGGGAGCATACCCTTTGCCCTTGATGTCAAAGGGGGAGAATGATGACGCTGAAGATTATGTGGTTGCCATCAAGTCCAAAGGGGGAGTTTGTTGGCATTATGATTCAGGTGTTGTCCTTGATGGCAAACTCATTCAGGTGGTAAATCAAGAAGGACGCAGGAAATATGTTCAGCAAGTGCGTCCCCGCAGGTATACCATACAGAACCCGCGTCCAGGGACGCAGGCCAGCCGTTCAGGAGGTGTGTCCGCCCAGTGCACACATTTCAAGGCAGAGAAAAGCACGTGGGGGTTTCTTGTGTGGTATCTAGCCGACGGTTTTTGTGTTTCTATGGTGTCGGCTCGTGGTATTGTTCCACGCTTTGGGGAGAAGCTTGCCTATATAAAGCAAAGGAGTTCATTTGGATTAAGCATGATCTTGGTTGAATATCTCTTGGTGAGATCTAGTCCAAATCTATAAGGGCGAATCTTCTAATGGACTACGATCTATATGGCGCATGATCAGATCTGTGGATCTGAGTGTTTGGGTTGGTTCTGAAGTCCTCTTATCTTCTATATCTGAAGGGACGCAGATTCAGTGAAGGGAAAGTGCGCCGGGACGCAGTACAGTAAAGGCTCAGGTGCGTCTCTGAGGCAAAGGGCGCGGCGCGACTGTGGTATTGGGTGCGTCTCTGAAGCGAAAGACGCGGCGCGATAGTGTTTCTGTGTGCGTCGGTCGCAGAAAAGCAAAGAGGAACAGTGCGTCTGCACGCAGAACAGCATAAGGTACACTGTGTCCAGTCGCAGGCCACAGAAAGAAAATATGCGTCCCTGTCTTAAGATGATCTGTTGACTGTATATTTCTGTTCATAAGGTGTTCTGGGTTGTTTCTGTAATTACTGATCTGATATCTGTCGTAGACTGTATCTGTTGTATACTTGTTGATCATTTGATTCTTCATGAAAAGAAGTAGGGGGTTGTAGCTCCCTTCCAGGAGAGTCTGGAAAACGAGAGAGAGTTGTAGCTCTCTGCAGGTTGCAGCCTGCGTGCTGGTAAAGGACTGCACCAGTACAAAATCATTATAAAAAGAATTTCTTGAAAGAAGATAGAGACATATTGCAGCAGGTGGTTTTTCTCCCGCATTGGGTTTCCACCTTACATCTTGTGTTCTTTGGTGTGACTGTCTATTTTCTTTATTCATGCTCATTGTTTTATGGTACTGATATACAAGAATATTTCAAAAGAATCAAATAAGGAAGATTTGGTAAATTGCTAGATAATACTGATTCACCCCCCCTCTCAGTATTATTTCCAACACCCCTTCCCCATTCACCATATTTAATGCTTCGTAGGTATTACTATTCTCTCTCTTCGCTTTGTTGGTTCCTTCTTTGCTTCCAAGATTGGTTTTATTAGGGGAGGCTTGTCCTTCCCCTTTATTCCCAGTATGATCTAGTTGCCTTGGATAATTTTTCTATCGATTTACTAGGCTTCTTCTCCTTTTTTGTTGTTTCCATTATTCTCGTTCTTCCCCTTGTTTTTATTTCTCCTCCTATTTCTTTTTACAACTTCTTGCAAAGTGGCCATATTCATGGCATACTTTGCATTTGAATGGAATTTGGTCATAGTCTACCTCTTGGATATGGGACCAACTATCTAGATTGAGATTTATGGATAATGGGAGCCCCTTATCCATATCCCCTTCCACAAAAATCCTGGTGCAGGATAAAATACCCTGTTATGGCTCGAAACAATCAATATACTTTCCAAGGGCATTGGTAATCCTTTTGAAAGTGGTATTATTACAACAATGCAATGGAAAAAAGGGGAGTTTCATCCATACCGAGACTGCAGATGGAACATCACTTTTTGTGTTAAAATATGGAATCCATCAATCCAAATATAATTTTTAAGCCCCCATGAAATAAGGCCCACTTCTAAAGATTGGGTCTTGATATACCTTATTTTCCAGAAACCTTAATCATGACTCTCTAATTTTTTTCCACCCACAACCTCACACAGAACATGGGGAGGGCTAGATCGGCCAAATCCCCATGAACTGGCAGATCAGGTTGCGTTTGATTGGCTGCAGAGCTTGAGTTCTTGAGTGAGGCTCAAATATGTCCACATCTGGGATTTCCTCCAATTTATTGATGAAATGAGAATGCTTCACCTTCTGAAACATCAACCCATTCACGATGAAGCATACATATTAGGAGACGGTAGAGGGAGCAGGGGTGCAGACCCCCCCAAATAGGTCATCAATCCACTAAAAATGCTAACATGTCAAAAAACCTTATATTCACACAACCCAAATCATCTCGTCTTTTTTCTTATAAATTCTTTCATTTTAATTAGGTCAAATTGAACAATGCTTAATGAATAATGTCAAATATCAGTTAATATTTCACCCTATTTATCCTTTCTTTTGCACTCTTAACTATCAATGAAAGCTTTATGTGTCCTTGAGGATGGGTGGAGTGTTGTGGAGGTAAATCCCCTCTGCGGACAGAGGCGATCCCTACTAGCCCAAATGGGGTCTAGCAACCATCAAACAACACTAACACGCATGTTCCTAATTGCAAATCAAAGACCGATGATGAGGGCCTACCTGGATTCCAACGCTAATATTTGTAGAAGAGTCGTCGCTCCCATTCCTTTGCTCCGGATGGTCACAATCCCCACGATCCTCATGAACGGACACCTGAACATGCAAAGAACGACACAAACACAAGCATAAAATCAAATAGATGCAACTATATATCAGTCAGAAAGGATATAACTCAATCATCATTACAAAAGACAATAAGAGTGGAACCATAATGATAGTCGTCTATTATTGATAAACAAAGAAGAATACAACCATAGTTCTGACGTCAAATCCTCCTTTGGCTGGGTGATCAGCAACACATGCCTTGCAAAGCTTGTTGGGAATGGGGAACAAGCCTCTCTCTCCTTGGTTACTTGGACAAGAATCTCCTCACTTAAGATTTAGCTTCATGGGAATGAAGAAGGCTTCTTGTAGCATGAGCTTGGAAATTCTCAGACTTTGAGACTTAGAATTTGGAACTTGGAGACTCACTTGTCAAAGGAAAAGGGACAAGCTTTTATAGATAGAGGAGAAGGAGTTAGGGTCATCCACAAGATTCATGGGATTAGCTTTATCACTAAGAAGCTTCCACGAGAGGTGGAGAACTACTTCCCTTCTATGGAGATTCGAAGCCCAACTGAACTAATTCAAGATGGAATCAGTTCATGAATAGGTTAGGAAGAACCTTCTTACGTTTGTTTGTTAAAAACTTTACCTCACTGGGTTGGCGTGAGTGCGACTCTGAGACAGAGCGCCAGCTAGCGTGCCCTCTTTGGAGGATTTCCCCCATTGGCGCGAGTGATACATAGTGGAACTGCGCCAATGGAAAAAGGGCTATTTTTATGGGTATTTTTTAGAAGGTGTCTTCAGGGCATATGAAGTACATACTCAAGGGGATACAATGCAAGTGTTTTCAAGATATGTCACTTCTCACAGGTCCCGGAATAAGTCCTCCAATGTGCGGGAGAAGGGGTAACAGGGACGGTGAAAAATTACTGTGTAACATGGAGTATCCACTCGAAAATGTCTTTTAATATACCATATATTTCTCACAATCTACATAGTTGTTTCCAGAAGAATCTTGTTAGTAATATAAATCACCAATTTTTTTCTTACATACCGAGTTTGTTGATACTCATGGGTAAGCACATTGATTTTTTTTAGGGAATAATAAACCTAAGTAATTCCTTTTTTTCCCAAGAAAAAAATGTACTTTCTATTTCAGTAGAAAAATGAAAGGTCATTCTACTCAGGTTCTCTACTTAATCAACTTGTGTCATAGCATCTTCATTCATGGGATATTCAAGAATATCTCAAATCTTGCTAGATATTGATAAAACCGTCCCAAATTCCTTTTGTTGAATACCTCTCCCAATAGATATTTTTAATAAAACTAACCCATATTTTTAATAAATATCCTCTCTATTTATTGAATACCTCTTTTTATACCTCAAATACTTATAAACTACCTTACCCCACAGGAAACCCACCCACCCGCTTCCTACTCTCCCCCTAATACCCATAATATATTGACTTTATTTTTTAAAATTTAAAAACCCCCTTTATGAATGTGGTAAGATATTGGTCAACAAGGTGAAGCCCTCATGACATACTAAACACAGATTGTCCATATAACTGAACCATAAGTAGCTTAAGAGTTCCTCTAAACCATTCTCAATAATTATTTTCTTCAAAATATAATTGATCTTGGGGATAGCCCCAAGGGTTAGCTCAATTGGTCAAAATTAGTGCCTCGCCGATCGGGAGGTCACAGGGTCCATTCTCCCCTAAGCCCTTGGGGTTAGGCCTAGCTAGTGGGTTGCGGGGCTAGATTCCCTTTGGGGTTGATCAACTCATATTTTTCCGTGGACGTAGCCACCACCCGTTGACCAGGGTGTCCGTGAACAACGAAAAAAAATTGATCTTAGGGATTCAAAATACAATTATTTCATTTATGAACATCTTAGTGAAAAAACATGACATGGAAAAGAGTCAATGTGTTTCAACCAAATTAATTGCAGTTCAATATTTGGTGAGAGATTAGTGTGTTGTCCTTGCATTCTTCAAGTATATCCGAGTGTGGTTGGCCATCCTTTGAGAGTGAATTTGTCATAGTATTATTCTCCTAGTATATGTGAAAAAAGGTGATATAATAAAATAGGCTTGAAACCTCCTTTAACAACTAAGTGAGGCGTGGTATCCCCAAATTTTGAATTTGAGACTTATTTTGCATCCATAGAATGACCACTTTTGAATCCACCAAAACTTGTAATCTACGGTAATTTCTTGAAATTATGAGCTTTCATAATGCATAAAGTGCTCGAAGCTCAACCATATTATTATTACTAGCCCCAACGTTTGCTTTCCCATGAAAATAGTGCCTATTACAAAGATATAATGAAAACCTAATTCCACAAACATGTCCTCATCTTGACTAGAACTGTCAATGTAGCCTCAGGGACATAGTGGGCTTATGATTGGAGCTATATTAATACTTCAATATGAACAATTACATGTCGTTGATTGTTAATAAAGGATAAAGACTAAGATGCCACCAAGGAATATAGAATGGCCTTGCCATCAAAAGTTATTTTTTTGCATGCAATCCATATTCCCCAAGCCACCAGTAATGGAATCACTGTATAGTTTTTAAATTAAGACTTCTCAAAGAATGTAAGAAAATATTATTTAAATAATTGTTAAATCCATATGCTAGTGCTATTAATGTGAAGAGCCACAATGTCCCACACTTGTTTGGTAACCTACATTTAAAAAATAAAAGGAAACAACCTTTGTCCCCTTCGTGAAACAAAGCACAAATACTAGGACTAGAGAAGCGCTTCGTTTGAATCTCATTCCATGTTAAGACCCTATTTCTATGAATTAACCAAAAAAATAGTGGACTTTTGAGTGGGGCCTTTATCTTCCAGAGTTTTTTAATACCACCATATAATATCCTTCAGGTTGATTCCAATACTAAGAGATAATCCAATCAAGTTGTGTATTGTCCAACATCTAAATTGTAAACCAAAACCAATTAAACATCTCCATCCTCAATCTTTATATGATCATCTTTGAAAAATCTTTTAAATTAATTCCATAGATCATGCCACCTAAAATCAAGTTCTAATTGGACCACCAAGGACCAACCTTATTGCAAAATGGATGTGTGATCATCCTACATAATTTTGTTATGTGTGCATATGCCTCCTTCCTAGATATGGCCTACAAGATTGCCTGGTAAAAAAATATCTTGATTGTAGCTGACAATCACATCCTTCCCTATATAGATTAATGAACTACATTTGATCCACTATACCAAATGATTTTCGACTGCTAGAAAAGAATGTGAATTAACCCTCCATTTATTTGAGACGTTATTAGTTATCTTGTGATGAGATGGATCCAATATCAAATGGTTTCTAGGCGTTATATATTTGGAAATGAGGATTTTTATCCATATGCTATTATGAGAGAGGAAAATTCATAATGATTTTCCAGCCAATTCTTTTCCAAATTCCACAATTATTTTTAATCCCCAACCCCCAAGAACCTTGGACGAGGATATTTGCGACCAAATGATAAGGTGAGAACCCAAGTATTTTGTATAGCCTTTTGAAAAATAGTTAAAGTATATCATCTAGATATTATTTAAGATGCTCTTGTGAATAAGCACCAATAATTTCTAGTAAATAGGAATGACATCTATCACAAACTTTATAAGTACAAATCGACCCCCATGTGATAGCCATTGATTACACCAAAAATGTATCTTGCTGTCCACCTTAGACAATAACCACTTCCAATCAAAAATATCGTAGTTATTTGTCTTGAGATTGAATCCCAAATATTTGAACTCATAACTTAAAGCACGGGCTTGGAACCCAAAGAGATCCACCTACTACTTAGTGCCATCGATGACATTAGAAAACTATATGGTGGATTTTTCTAGATTTCCCAACACCCCAAAAACATTACAAAAGGTGTCTATAATCCTTTTGTATCAATCACCTCCTGCCACACTATAAAAATAAATAAGAGTACATGATTAATAAATAACAAGTGCGTGAGGTTAATATTAGTGCTTATAAAAATTGCCTTAATGTGGTGAGATTATTTGGCCTTTATGAACAACATGCTAAGATCTTTAGCAATAAGTAGGAATAAATATGGCAAGAGTATAAATCCTTGATAGATTCGTCGGAATGACTTGAAGAAAGTTGAGCTTGATCTACTGATCATAATTGAAACTGAAAATGACATAACACAACCATGATCCAATTCACCACCCAAAGATGAAAACATACATAGATGATGAGGATTTTTTAAAAATTTCAAAGAGACCCTGTTATATGCTTTTGAAATATCAACTTTTAATAATATGATAAACCTACCGATAGCTTTTATCGAGTGAACACCTTCTTGGTTTAATTCGATTGCCTCATTGATAAGCTTACCTGTGAAAAACCCAAACTATTTATTGAATGTTAACCTTGAGAGAAAACACGCTTTAGTATAAATGTAATAATTTTAGCCAAGGCATTATAAATACTATTACATAAATAAATAGGCCAAAAATAATTTAATTTATTAGGGGAATCAATTTTAGGAATAAGATAAATAAATGTTGATAATTGATTTATTTGTAATTATCACGAAGATGAAGGGTCCTCTCTTTCTTCTTTACTTTGGCCTACTCCACCACCTTATCTTTTAGCACTTTACGCACAAATTTGAGACCAAATTTTGAAACACAACCTCCTCTGCCTAATGGGAATGATACAAGAAATGAATTCTATACTTCATTCCATTATTTCCAAATTCCAAAAATAAAGGGAAATGATACAAATATAGACCTTACTAGTCCAAACTCAAAACATTTCAACGTGGGAGAGTAATTCTTAATGTGGTAGAAATCTATCCATCCTTTTAAATAAAACCACCTCACCCACTCTATTATGAGACAAAGAGGGGGTTAACTTGATGGGCTCAAGATTGACCCAACCAACAGATTCAAAATGATCTAAACAAAAGTTGGACAACTTGTCCTCATGAGCATGTTGTTCCCAAATTTTAGCTTGACCCAACGTAAGGCTGAGATCACCATTGATAATAAAATTGTCCAACTGAAACATTTATGCGAATAGATTCATTCCTAGAAACCTTCCTTATCATTATATGAACCATAAATATTCAATATATGATAATCTAGATCCAATTCGTATAACTAGACTAGAGAAAATAGAAAAGAGCTAGACATCATAAGTGATCCTGAAAGCCTAAAATTAATCCCCTCAAAGACCCAAATGAGTATAGGCCCACAAATTTCCAACCCATGAAATATGTCTCATCATGTTGATGACAGTATCAACACACCCCATAGTCACCTATAGCAACACAACATCATGATGCTTAGAATTTTTCATTCTCTTGAGGGATGAGATTTTGGGTCTCCCTCCTAACCCTCTAACATTCATGGACATGGGTTTCTTTGGGAATGTTAGATAAGAATTTCTTTGCTCTAAGAACCCTAGACAAGGTACTTTGTCACCCCCAATTTATCTCCCTCATGGAAAGCTCTGGTGCTAATCATATAGAAAAAATTTTACCCAACTTTTGAGGGACCCTAATCATGAGTATTATGAGAGCCCAGCCCCTTGCTTATTCGAATTTAAGAAGGGAACATAGGTAAATATAGATTTAAAATAAAACACAAATATACTATGAAACTAAACCTCATTTAATAAATTGAAAGGCTGAAACTGTTTACATGCAGAATGAAAGGAAACTAATTTGAATGGTGGTAGCTTATTTATGAGAAGAGATGTGATGGCTACATGCCTTCCTTAATTATGTTACAATGAGGAATAAAGGCCTTTTTATCATGAATAACTATTGAGAAAGCCTAAACATCCAAAACCCTAACCATAGGAGATGAAACGCCAAAGGCTTATAGCCCTCAATGAGGTAAGTTGGAACATCAACTTCCTAGGGTCGTAAATTTGGCATACGATTTTTGTTTTGCACACACAATATCCCATTAGAAAGGTCTATTTGAGGAGAACAAATTTTTACTACAAACATTAATTAATAACACATTTTTTTCTTGTTTCCCAAAAAAATGTTGTTTAGGGCCTCAAAACAGCTCCAGAAGTTCGAAACCTAAAAACTGCCAAAATAGGAAACAATTATGAAAAAATAGGAAACTGATAGGAAATTCTGCTGTGAGTCAAGTGGAATATTTGGGTGGCCACTAATATCTATCTAGATCGGTCCTCCCCCCTTAGGAAGCAATGGTCCTTATTGCATCGAGTGTATCCATGGGATGGGGAAAATTTTGTTGAAATTGGTACCTAGTAAGCCACTTACCTTGGTGCAGGAGTTGTTTTTCTTTGAAAAACCGATACAATTGGATCATCTATTGGTGGGTGTTCTTAATCTATTGATCTATTAGGATACAAAAAATGCCTAAAATTAAAAGTCTCCAAAATTTGATGGAAATAATGTCATATCGAAGAGAGCGACAAGGAAATTCCAATGAAACTTGAATTCCATCAACCAGAGTCCATATGAAAAAGTTATCGCAATTTGAAGTTCTGCAACAATGAGAAAAAAAGTCATAGTCAAAGTGATGTGGCATGTCCTAGAGCTGACAAGTGGCACTTTGGGAGTTGACACACAACACAATGAGATGCTGACACTTAGCAGGTGGAAAGCTCACCATGTGGCGCAATGGTTGGGTGACACAAGGCCCTATGGTAGCTCTGTTTTATTGGTAATCTTTTTTAACATATTGGCACTAACAAAATTTGAACCCACAACCTCTAGCTAGACAACACCACCATTCTATCAATGAAGTATATATATTATTGTTAATACATTGTGCCAATATTATATTTAATTAGCTATAATATTGTAAATAGCAAAAGGGAAGGATACACCCTAATCTCCAATAACCCCCACATACCATAACAAACTATGACCATGGAAAATGACACCCCCTATGTAATGACTCAACGATTTATTAAATATGCCATGGCATACAAATTACAAATTTGGCATATGGATATAGTTACATTATGGTATATAAACCATATACCATGGTGTAAACATATATATGGACCATATTACAAGTATATATTACATAATCCTATAACAATTACGTTGGTTAGTGGAATATGTGTTGGTTATAATGCCACATGGTTAATACAACTATTACAACAAATATGCCATATATATAGTATGGTCATTATAATATGTGCTGGGTTATGCTTAATACGTGGACCATATAGATGTCGCTAGGATATATTATTATTATTATTATCTAATTTTAATGTCACGACCAAGCCAGACACCAAATTGGTGTATGAGACCCCCTTGTTTGTAGGAAAAGGGACCCACCTCTGCGCAAAGATTTTGACTGCTAAGTCTATGAAGGCATACATACTCTACCCCCCTTCGGTTTTGAACCTATGACCTCTTATGAGGAA